>OU753552.1:7476919-8937168 GCA_916701695.1 Agrochola macilenta | reverse complement strand
TGTTCAATTGTTGTTAGGTACCAACCTATATTTTTTTATACAGGTCGCCTGTCGGTGCGAACATCGGGTCAAGCAAGAATTAGGAGTAAATGCAATAGGCTCGTCTCGTCCCAGCTATTACAGGCGCGATGAGATGTGCGACACCTCTACATGCAGCTTACCAAGTATATACCTAGATACATACTACTTAGGAGCTATGTTGTGTTTTTTATTTCTATCAAAATCTTTATTATTTATTATAATTTATTGTCAAGATCAACAATGTTTCATATTAGTCAAAAAAAAACAGAATAGGTACCTACTACTGAGTGGATATTCAGACATTGGAAGTAGCTAATTTTTTTTATGAAATAGCCCCTTTTTTAGAGTCGATATTTTTTTTGTATCGTTTTTTGCTTTATGTATAAGTTGATATTGTGATTCTTAACTCCAAGTATTTGTCCCAAAAAGTACCTAGACTTTTTTCCGACTCGTCAAGTTTTCGGCTACGGGTTTCTGTTTTTGACGATAATCAGAGTCAAATTGGATGATGCGATCAATATAAGAGACCATATAACATTATTATTTCAAAGCAGATATCCCTGTTTTAGTGCGGATCGCAAAGTAATGGCGCGAGGGCGGGTCTCAGCTATTTCCACTGGGCGGAGTTTACGAGAAAAATACACCGCCTTTCTGGCGCCACGCCCTCGTGCTCTCGCTTTTCCACACGAACATTTAACTTATTTTCGTTTTATTATGTCCTCCGCATGAGCTCAGACGTCTGACATACACATAGCGGTATCATGTTACATAATACACCATAGTGCCGCACTGCTGCGTACTTGTTGTGCTTCAAATTGTATTGGCTTCTGTACACTTTTACAAGCTTGTACTAGGTATCTACTTTTAGGCTCTTACTTTTTATAATTCATACTCATCGGGATGGTCAACTAATCGACGTCTGGAAATATATTTAAGAAGCCTCTCTCCAACGGTTTCCCGAAGAACCCTCACGTATGTTCAGCGATATTTTATAGTTTAAGAGTTAAGCGTTTTTTTTAATGTTTTGGGAAATTCACACTTGACTTTATAATTTTTTCTCATTCTGGAAAGATGAAATCCAGTCCATCATCATAAGCCTACAGCAGACCACTTCTAGTCATAGGCCTCTTCACTGCCTACTGCCCTCGTTAACATATGCTTGCCAGACATGGAAATTTAACCGTCGAATAAAAACAAAAATGACATCATGTCAAAGGAGCATGGAAAGAAGTGCCATGAAAATACGATTCAAAAGATACCCCATCATCGTATAAGATTCAAAACAAAAGTCATAGATGCCCTTAATTATTCTCAAAAGCTAAAATGGCGATAGGCTGGACATGTTGCAAGACTCAAAGACGACCGCTGAACTTCAAGAATAACGTCATGGCCAGGCCCAGCAGGCCAAAGAGAGGTAGGCCCATAGCTCGCTGGGTCGATGACATGGTGAAAGTCGCTGGCACTCGCTGGATGCGCACGGCAGAAGGTACGAGATACCGTTGGTCATCTCTGGAGGAGGCCTTCACCGTCTAATAAGAAAGGTTCTTCCTATAGGTACTAAAACTATAAAATCGTCATAATAATTATAAAAATTAAAATGTAACAATGTAAATAAATATTCAATAATTTTTTATATCAATCATATACTTATTTATGAGTAGCAAAGAAATGTATTTTTATTTTTTTTATTGTACCTATTAAATATTAGGTAAAAAAATGTATGTAATATTACGAATTGGAATGTTAAAAATTTAAATTATGATTGCATGCAGTAATCAAAATATATATTATACTTATATTGTACTTAGTTTGTAATTCAAACAACAATAAATAAAAGGCATTTTTTTTTTTCTATAAATTCCTTGGCCGCAACCAGGCATTGATACACTCACGTATGTGTGCTTCGGTCTACCTAAAAATGTATATTGGACCAAACTTCCAGAAAGTATCCTAACTAATATTATAAATGCGAATGTGAGTTTGTTTGTTTGTTACACTTTTACGCTAAAATGGCTGAACGGATTTGGATGAAATTAGGTAACGTGGGTAGACCAAGACCTGGGTTAAGACATATATATGGTTAAGATATGATACTAGTTATCACGGTATTCTCACGGGATCGAGACTTATGCGGGTGAATCCAATGGGTGCAGCTACTCTGCAATAATATTCACAATAAATTAAAATAATTTTCAACATTCCGAATTTAAATTTTGAGTATAGAAACATTTCGTCGCAAAATTGGATAAATCTATGTACGAAACTTCCCTTTGACTATACGTGTTCTAAAACCTGGTGTTTCGAAAAACTATTAAAGTTAAATGAGAAAAGTATAAATAATGTATTGTATATGCTTAAAACAATTTTATTTCATTTTCCAAGTATCGATTTCTGATAATCTTTTTACTAAAAGGTGCAGTCTATCTCTATTGGTAAGGTTGGTACGGCATAAAAAAAAAACATTTTTTTTAGCTGTAACGAGGTTACAACAAAAAGTTTATCAGCCACTTGTAAACAATATGAACTTATTTGTATCAATATCACATAAAAACTACAATTAAAAAAATAGGAATTGTTGAAATCAATTTGATTTTGGAACACGCCTGTCTGGAGAACTCTAGTCAGTTGTGGTCGTGTACCAATAGAAATTACGAAAAAAGAAATCAAACTTTCCAAGGTTTCCAACACTTTCCATGGAAGAATATTATTAATAAGTTCTTGAAACAGTGATAATATTTTATGATTATTGTGATTCATTATTTCATCAAACATAATATTTTATTTAACTTATTTGACAAATAATTAAAAACAGAACATTAATTTATTTTAAATAGTTCATTGACTATATCAAAAATTACGTAGTTGTCTATGAATGATGGCGTCGATTCATACAAAACTAAAAAATATAAAACGAATGTGCGTAGCTGTTAAGTTGTTAAAACTCAGAAGGGAAAAGTTTACAGTGTTGGCCCGTGTTCTAAAATGGATACAACAAGAAAACTCTCTGCTTTTGCGGGCAATGAGTGGTTAGAAATTTTAATAAAGGAATACGAGGAAGAAGGTAATCCTTTTCGATTCATATTTTGTATTATTAAAGGCTGATTTTTCATTCGTCAATTATCAAATCAGAAATGTTTGACAACGTTTTAATAGCAAACTAAAATAAAATCCAAATTGAAACCGCGTAAACTTAAAATGTATTTCGCAGCTAAAAGTTATCTGAAAAATTAAGTCTTTGGCTATAGCGTTTAAAGTTGATTTAAGTTAAATGCATGCACGATTCAAGCAGCCAAAGAACTAGACATCGATATATTAAACATTGATCGGCAACTGTACGTAAATTATCGTAGTGTAGGTTGGTCTATGCAAGTAGGTACACTTGCATAGACCTACCTACATTACGATAATTTTGCGTACATCTCCGTCTATCATTAATACCTGTATTACTTTTCTCTGGTTACAAGCAGGTCTCTGGTTACGCATTAGGTACTAAACCAGCGGCTCGTGTATCATGGCGCCTGTGACAACTTAAAAATTAAACATGGTTATTTAAGCGATAAATTATAGTTCCAGCGATACGTTATTATTGCGGCACACAACAATGTAGTATGATATCTGTTTCACCACATAAAGTTTAGCAGTCAATATTAACGGAAATTAATTATAAAAAACTGGCCTAGTGCCAGTCGGACTCGCGCACCAATGGTTCCGTAGCGTAAAACGGGTTTCTTGTATGGGGACCCCCTTTAATTATTAAATTTTTATTATTGGTTGATAAAGCGGTAATAGAAATACACAATCTGTGAAAATTTCAACGGTCTACTTATTACGGTTCATGAGGTACAGCCCGCTGACAGACAGATGGGCAGACAGCGGTAGGAACGGAACCCTAAAAACG
Organism: Agrochola macilenta; assembly: GCA_916701695.1. Classification (NCBI taxonomy): domain Eukaryota; kingdom Metazoa; phylum Arthropoda; class Insecta; order Lepidoptera; family Noctuidae; genus Agrochola; species Agrochola macilenta. Next base: position 8,933,249 of record OU753552.1, on the reverse strand, counting down.
TGCAATCGTCACTAGCCTAGCTTTTGTCTATCAGGTATTTGTCGCGGTCATAATTGATTAAATAAATTATTTGTTATTTTCAGTTAAAGAGGAAGCTCGCTGGATGACGATTCTGTTAACCTCAGAATCTGGCAGAAGGCTGACATGGTCTATAAGCTCCATACTTGGCGTGAATGGTAAAGGAGTACCAGGATGTGCGTGCCGACTATTGGAAAGATACATATCTCGACATGTCCAAATCTTTTTACAAGAAACTCGAAGTGAGTATACATTTACATGTAACAAGCTCTATGCATCAAAGAGCCGTTGTACTCGTACGAGGTAAATCGTCCGGCATCAAAACACATTATGGCATTATACGTAACGCATTACATGGCGCGCGCACATGGACGGCAGCGCTTGATGTAATTCGTTACAAATAGGGCCTTAGGAATGTCTAAATGTAGCCATTTATTATCGTAGAATATTAACGATGTTTATCTAAATGTCACTTTAAACGGGGACCCCTTCAATGCAGCGCGGAATTTGTTTTTTTTTTTAATAGAATTTCGCGGGTATTCACCTTGTAATGCTAAAATAGAGTTTGGTAAGTTCTTAACTACAAGAAACCGGGTGTTTATCTACTTATTCTATAGGTACATATGTTTTGTTAACTAAGATAGCTAGGTAGATTGCTAGGTGTAAAAAGACAGATTCATTTATACGGGGTTATTTAGGTACTTACGTTAATTAGCTAATATGTTGCGATCGGCATTCTAAGGGTTGGCCCTAGAATTAATAGGAAAAAGAACAAAAAACACTGCAAAAATGGTTCACTGTATTATGGTATGGTGTTGTTAATTCATAGCAGTGAATCATTTTTGTGTGTGCATGGGCTAATTATGACGATCTTACAATGTAATTTACTATGTTATGTTAAGGATAGGTATAAGCAGTCGGCATGTACAACATGTATAAAAAAAAACTTTATTTTATGAGAAACTACCGCATCTAATATCTCGCTGTTCCCGTACTTGAAAGGGTTCACCTAGACTGTATTGTAGGTAGTGGTTTGTCGTCAGGCAATGAAGAATGGGAGCGATACATTAACATGATGACGACCCGGTTCTACCTGCTGACGGTGTCGTGCGTCCTGCTGGCGGCCAAGATGAGCGACTTACAGGCGCCGCTGAATGCCTACCGGGTGAGGAACCGTCTCAAGAAGGCAGGCATCCACCACTCTACGGCGGAGATCGTGAACATGGAGTCCCACGTATACAGTGTACTCGGTACGTATCTAGGATATATATAGATATTATAAATTAAAGTGTCTGTCTCTGTGACCGACTTATTGTTCTAAACTACGCAACGGATTTTAATGAGGTTTTCACCATCGTTTGGAGAATTTGTTCAGGAACGTTTGTGTTTTTATGTGAGTGTATATACATTAATATTAAAATAATAAAGAAATGTCGATGTAGTGTCATGTCATTAGACCCGTGCGAAGAAGAGGCGGGTTGCTAGTTGTATTATATTTTATGTAGTATTTAGGTAAGTAGGTACAGGTTTTTAAACATTTTCTATGGCATTAACAGTTTCGCCGGTCAATCTGTCTGTATCTTTAAAAAAGTAATCGCTTGCCAGTAGGAATAAAAATAAATAAATAATGATTTCATATAAACCTACATGCTACCAGCATGCGTGCTAGGAGCACGGTTCGAATTGGTTGTTTCCTATAGAGAAGAGCCGGCAAGGAACTCCACGGTTACTAAGTACTGTAGTTTTATATCACTGTGGCTGCAATCATGGGTAATAATAAAAAATAAACTATTAAAGTTTGACACCAAGGCATGAAACCCTTATACCACGATTATTACATTACACGATTATTATATAAAATATAAACAATATTGTCTTTTCCGGTTAAGTTTATTAACAAATTATTGAGTAAGAGTCAATCATAATCATAGTCATCATGATTATCGTCGTAAATAACTACGATACGACGATACAGAGGCTATAGGTAATATTCCCAGTTTAGGGACACAAACATGGCTTGTCTTTGAAAGGTAGTGGGCTGTAAACCAAAACGTGGCGGGTGGGTCCAGAACGGATCTTTATAACATCATTAGTTTCGGCTATAAAAAAATAATCTTACGAGTATGTATTAAAATGTTTAACACCATCCGTTACTACGGACGTCAGAATAGTGCATGAGGTGTCTGAACATTTTCGCCAAACGATTTGACATTATATTTTATTCTAGATTACCGTATGCCATTATGGACTACGTTGGAGATAACTGAATTTCTGGCGGTTCAAGTGGGCTTGACGGAGGCTCGGGTCATAGAGGCGCTGGGCGCTATCATCGACCTGACTGAATGCTACCGCGATACCCTCGAACTATACATGAGAATCTGGATCAGGCATAACAGAACAAGTGAGTGCATAACATAACAAAACTTATTTCACTCGTTATAAATCTTTATCGTTAGGCCATTAACCGGGCACGAATCTACATATTTTGTGCTCGGTCAATGGCCCGAAGGCCGCTGGCCTATTATACGACCTGAAGTCTGGACTTCGGGTCTTCAGGCAGTGTTCTCAGTAGCTAGTTAGCTGGCTAGTTAATCTCAGTTTTTTTTTTATTAACCCCTGGTTAAATGGTAACCGCTTACATGAATGGCTTGTGGTGGTTGAGCCCGTCTTCTCTCGAGCTGGTAATGGTAGGGATTTAGGGATGAGCCTGAGCATATTGAAACCGCGCGGTTTGACATTTGACTGTAAGGAGCGCCTCATCTTCTTGTCGTGTAAAAATATTTGGTATTAAATTAGTTGGGGGTCGACACTACTTTTTGAGTTTATTTATGCAATAACACACTGCTCAGCAAAAAGAACAAAAATTTGCAGGAGCAACTGAGTTTTTTTTTTTTTACTATTTTCTAGCTGCTTCAATGGTTGAAAACGTATAAGTAGGTAGTATGGACAATACTTTATAGTTCCGGTTTCCACACAAAAGTCTCATTTCAAAAACTCATCGTGCAGACTGTGTTCAGTCATCGCTTATACAACTCATCGATTTGGGGTAAACGAGAGTCCTACCTTAAGATTTTATTTTTGTTTTATTTTAAACAGTTCGTGGTATAGATCCGGAAAGGCCGTGCGTGCACAACCTGTTCGTGTGCGCGGGCGTGGTGTCGGCCACGGCGCTGTTCCTGCACCTCCCGGCGGCCATCCATCTCGCGCCGAGGCTGGCTCAGATGCTGCGCGCCGACCCGCCCTACATCAGGGCCTTATCCGACGTCATCCTGCACCACATCATCATTGAGGCGTCCTACATACCTATCATAAAGAAGAGGCGCCTCTTCTAGATTGTTGTCCACGTCTAGTCTGGAAGCTGTTGCTGTGTTACTACTTAGTGTAAGTACTTTTTAGTCTGTGTCAATGCTTGTTGTGTTTACTTTAGTGACAATATTAAGAATAAGGATAATTTGATTGGTCCATTGTTACAAAATAAATTTCAAAAATAATAATATTGAATGCTTATTGTAACTAGAATATTTAACATAGTTATTTAAACAGTGGTCCTCAAACTAGGCAGCGCCTGTATCTCGGGGGCCTGGAGTTGCGTTATCTTAAATTTTAATTCGAGACATTGTGTGTTTGCTTTAGCTTAAAAAAATAATTTCAGGATGTTGGAAAATGGACAGAATACATAATTAAATAAGCGTAGCGAACTATCAAGATAAAACAAAAATAAATTGAACAAAATAAAATATTTCTAAATAATGTTATTCTGTGTGTGTATGTGTAGTGTGTGTGTTGTGGTGTGTTGTTGGTGTGGGTTTTTGTGTGAATGACTTGCTTGTAGGTTTTGGTGTTAACTATATCGTCAGTGTCGTTGTATGACAGGGAGAGAAACCAACATTTTGTGATTATTTTGGGTGTTAAGACCTTTAGTATCACAACGCTTGCTTATTTTATTGTGATATAAGTGTGTGAGTAAGAAGGGCACCGTTTGGCCAGAAGACTGTTTGCTGTTAGGAAGAAAGAACGACTATTGTAATACCTAAATATCTAAGGGAGGAAATGCGGTATATAGGAGTACAGATACAGTTTGTGTGGTAGATTGTGATAGTTGCGGCATGTGTGGAATGTGAGTGTCAATTGGCGAGGAGGACTGGAAGCTATGGTTTTGAAGAATAGATAATAATAATAATATAATAGATAATAGATCAGGTAATTTTTTTTAAGTTATGTGTAAGTAAAAGAGATTGACCATTTCTGGTATCGCTATTTGTTCTGTGGTGACTTAAGTTTATAATGTTGATAAATCTTGTTTTTAAATATAATAATTTTATCTAGTAATGCGATTCCTTAAATTCTCCGTATAAAAAACTCCATAAAAGTATCAGTTTTTATTTCGATTTCCTATTTTAAGTACCTCTAAATTGTTTTTTTCACCCGCGTAATGTCACATGTCATTGGCTTCAAAGAGTATGTAAACAATAAAACCTTCTTGACTTACGCAAAATAATTTATTTACGCATCCAATTATTAAAATTATAGTTGAATAATTAGTAACAACAGATATTAATAACAACTAATTATCATATTATATTGTAATAATAATCTGTTAAGATGTTAAAAGTACACAAGCAAATCTTTTGGTTATGCGAAAGGCAGAAGGTTTTAGAGACCTTTGCCTGTTTCATTCATCAAAAGAAACTCTTTGAAACAGAACAAACATGTGCTAAGATTCTATGCGCGCGCATCCTGAGCAGAATATGCTGGCGACAGAACGGCGGGCTTTCTCTTTCTAGCATGTATGCACGTCCCATTCGTTTAGTTTTAAGTACAGTCTTGACCGATAGGGTATTTACTTTTAAAATTGTTTATTATTATTGTATAATTAATTGAATGATTTCATTTATATGTTTTGTTTTAATCTCTACTACTAGGCCATTATTATTTTGCAATTTGGATTTAATTTAATTAGCAATGTTTATAAGTTTATGTCACACAGATTACTGAAAAATGTTCAGCACTTTGATCTTATGGTTTTAACCATGGTGTAACTTATAGGTCCCATTAACGTGAACGTTTTATGATTATATAAACATTGTCGGAAATGAATGTCGGAATTGACGAGCATTGAAAATTCTTAAACCTTTGACGTTTGAATTTTGACTAATTCGTATTTTGAATTTAACAGACATACATTGTGACAAAAATCGAGAGATTCGATTCTAAACCTAGATTTTGAGACCTAATTACCGTGTAATGCCGAGAATTATGGTAAAATGGTAAATTACATCTGAAAGCCCTAAAATTATCCTTTTAATTAATCCATAAATCTTTGAGTCACTGCATGTTTCATACCGATACTAGGTTCCTTAGTCACTTGGTCATTGTCCTTTATACTAAGAGTCTCGGAGATTGTAAGCAGAACATTTCCGGCAATATTATTGCCGTGTTGACTGTATATAAGGCGTATATAGAAGGCGAAAAGAGTCGGACTGAGAGTACTACCTTGAGGAATCCCAAAGTTGATTACTTTTACTAGTTGCCGGCGATTTGTTAAATAGATTCAAAATTCAAGCGCATTTCCTCGTATTTTTATACAACCACCAATATCTATCTACTCCAGTCCCAACTAGAGGGCTAGTTTGGACAGGAGTAGATAGATATTGGTTGTTATTTATTAATAATACCAGCTTATTATTATCCCACTGCAGTGCAAAGGCCTCTTGTCATACAAATAAGGCTCAAGCATTGATCGCTATCGTTCAAGACGGGTTGGCAATTTAGGACTTCTATTAATACTATAAGACCAGGTTTCCTCACGATGTTTTCCTTCACCGATATCAGTAATGACTTAGAAAAACTTGAAAGGACTTATGAATCGAAAAAGTCGCACTGGTACTTGAACCCACAACCACGTGCATGTGAGGGGAGACTTTAACCACACACGACCTTGTTATATAAGCGTATACACGAAACATCCACACATTGACCATGTTTGTTGCATCACGGGTATCAATTTGTATCGTCGTCGTTACCAAACGAGGTCACCTTGGTTGGCATGACTTGAATGGCAATGGCATCACATGCTTACGGAGAGCCAGCGTACAGATAAGCCTTTGTTTTGTACGGATTGTCCAGCAACACGGATATTCTATCTCGTCACCTCGTCACGTGTCAACGTGTGCGTTTGTCTGTACAAGCTTCCACACAACGGTGGGGCTAGAACCAAACTTTTTGTTCAAGTTATTCGTGCCTCTCTGTAAGCATTATCTACATCATGAGTAGATCATTATCACATGCATTAATATAACAATTTTTTCATATCAAAATATTTAATTAGATTGAATTAACATAAAATACAATTATAAAGTCAAGTAACTAAATTAAATAAATAAATTACCCATTTTTATATTTTGTTTTTCTTTACAGATCACATGGATTGGTTAGATGTAGGCCTTACTGTAGGCCCAGGGGGCATAGAACCTCAAGAGTTTTGGTTGATTCGTACATTCGAGTTTCTACTACCTATAGATTGTAGGTACAATTACTTTTAGGTTACATTAAGGTTCCTTATTTTCGTTAATATTTTATTCAACTCTGTTTACATTGCTTTTTCTTTATTTTGAATTAAGTCAATAATTAATAATGTATTGTATTGTATAACGGACTAAATGTCCGCAACGCCGCGTCAAAGCGCGTATTCTGCGAATGGAAGTCATTATCATCATATCTTTACATTTTTGCTTATGCGAATAAAAATGTATACGAAATTACTACACAAATTTTAAATAATAGTCATAAGCTAAGCTTCAAGTCAGTTCTCTGTTGTGTTATATCCGTATTAATAGTTTTGATTTAATCCAACATGAAAATTATTTTAAATTTGTCATCAGTGCAATAGGGTAAAACACCCAGTAGTCAGCCCTACAACAGTAGACAGGCTTTTCCAGCTTTATTTCCCTATAAACAGTACAGATATTGCCTTGATATGTAGTTGTATACACAACTACTGCCAATCGATTCCTTACCTAATATTTATTTGTTTATTACGCAAACTTTCTAAATTATAGTTTCACGGAAACCAAACTACAGATGATGTTTCGACTACCGTCACTGACATGTTTACAGTGTGTCTGGTCATCGGTGTCCGACCCGTTAAGGCGAAGCAATATGATCAATTTTATCGACATATCCACCATAATAAGGCTATTCCTTCTCTCTACCTCAGGATCTAATCCTACGTTCGCACAGACTAAAAAATATCGCGGCGGGGATATATCGCGCACTGGATTTTCAAATCTCAGAGTTAAGCCGAGCATTGAGAATCCAACAGAGCGCATCCCAGTGCATCGATAAAACACACTGTTGGATTTTCAACTCTCGGCGCTAAGCAGTGGGAAAATCATCGCCCGTGCGAACATGGGCTAAGTGGCAGACTATTGGTGAAAAGCACCCTTTTTTATTTAAAATTGTTTTTTTTTCATTTCTAGAAGATTTTCCTATTGTTTTACTGATTAATCAAAATAGTTGATTAAATTATTATAATTATGTCGATTGAAAAACTTTGTTTCTGTATCCACAATTCGTGAACTGTCTTAATACTTGGTGTTTTACTCTAATTTCCATATAATACGGCGGTCGCGTTATTTTAAAAAACTAATTTCAAGAGTCATAACAATAATAGTTTTTCCTTAGTACATTGTTAAGAGAACTCAGCGTCAGCTGTTCCAGTAGTGCGGGAGTCCAAAGTCAGAACATGTCAAAGTTGTAAAAAAAAGCGTATACTAAAAAGTTATTTTATACCGTGCTAAAACCTTATGGGACGATTTTTAGGACCATTTTCAACCCAAAAAAGAATATTCAGTTGCATGGAAGTGGGGGGAATACCCAATATATCAGGGCTTAAATTCGAAACTATAGGTAGTAGGGCAAAGTGGCCAAATGAAACATAACATCAATTATGAGGGTTTTTTTTTTGTAAAAGCTGCTTCCTGATCCTAGGATCGAAACAGATTCCTTTTATAAAATAAGCATCCTTATACAGAGCAAATAATGCACAGGAATACTTTGTGTAAAATCAAAGGATATCCAGTTGTAGCAATTTGTATGTTTCATAAATTATATAAATTGTAATAATTGCCATTTCCTTTGATTTGTCACATTTTATTTGTGTCACAGCATTTCATCCATACCAGCTACACTATCGGTTTTGTGAAAAAATCGGATTGACTCTGGCATAACAGGCATAATCTTTAAAAAAACAAAAATGCGGTTCTATTTTGTTAAAAAATGAGGTCAAGTTTCCTTTGACCACTTTGCCTTTACTACCCCAAGTTTCGAATTTAGCCCGATGTGCTATCGCAACAACCATGTTCATTTACGCAACTGACATGACCACTTCTATGCGGCTGACTATCTTTTTGGGTTGAAGATGACAACAAAAACCGTACCATAACGTTTTGTTTTTACAACTTGTAACATGCTGTAACTTTGGATTAGTCTTTAGGTGCGGTGACTGACTCTCAGTTGGATGATTATTGAATTCATCGCAAAAATCGAGCAATCCCGTACTATTATGTAGGTATTGCGAGCTTCATAAAATATAAAATAACATTAATTTGTTTTGATTAACAAGTTTTTGTATGAAGTGCACATAATATCTGCTTAATAAAATGTGTATTGAAACATAAAGTTTTGCTAAATTTAAATGGAAGTTTGTTATTTTTGTAGATCCCGAGCACACGGCTTGTACAGTTGTAAAAAGTTGCTTATGTATACTTAGTCAAATCAAAAACGTGTTTTTCATAAACATGTTAACAAAATGTTCACTGTTAGATTAAGATAAATGTAAATCCTAAAAAGATATGTTGTTTCTTTTTTAAGACCCGATAAATTCTTTCAGACTCGTCGTCACACCAGATTGTAACACCCCAGTGTGACTTTTTTTTTCCGTTCTTTAACCAATTTGTATCAAAATGTATGTACACCCGTTTTATTGAAATCAGGATAACAGGTGTTTGTTAATATATAACATTTAATCGTTACTGATTAAATATAATTATATCGAAAAAAAAAAAGAAGAACGTACCCTAAACAAAATAAAAACACCCACACTTGATCTATTGATTAGTTCCTGAGAAATAAAACAACTATGTTTCTTAATTACGGTATTTATTTTTATAATTATCACGAAATATTGATCTGGATGTTATTGATGATATTAGACGCATACCTACTTATTTCTATATTTTTTTGCCGATTCAAATGCAAATTATTATGTGATTAATGTCCCATTTCACTATATCCGAATAGCCACTACTTACCGAATAAATTCAAAAATCGAACAGAATTTGTAGGATATTATCTGCCAAGTAGGTTAACGAGAACCTAATCGTAGGTGATGACCAGAGATCGGAATAGGTAGAGTATATTTGCCTAAACGTCAAGGATGTAAGTAACATAGAGTTGATAATACCGGCTTCTGAATTCCCGGAATAATAATCCAGAAAACAACATTTTGATTTTAAAGACTGGCCGTGTAGTTTCTCGTCCGTTTTTTTCCATAGGTAGCAACTACGCTTTGAAATGGGCAACTAGCTTCGTCTTTCTGACAATAGGGAGGAAGACTGATATATTTTTTTAGTTCGTCTTTGAGATTATAAAAAAATATTGAACACGTATTTTTTTCTTTTTGTACGTAATCTAAAGATTACGGCGATACATTGAGGTAAAATGTGCCATGACGTCACGAGTATGTAGATTTTACACATACTAGTGACGTAAGTAAGATAAAACGCATTTTAAACATAACATATTAAAAAAAATATTGGACACGCATTTTAGGTTGGGGAGTGGGGGTCGCCCCCACTCCCCAACCTAAAATGCGTGTCCAATATTTTTTTATAATCTCAAAGACGAACTAAAAAAAAATATCAGTCTTCCTCCCTATTGTCAGAAAGACGAAGCTAGTTGCCCATTTCAAAGCGTAGTTGCTACCTATGGAAAAAAACGGACGAGAAACTACACGGCCAGTCTTTAAAATCAAAATATTGTTTTCTGGATTATTATTCCGGGAATTCAGAAGCCGGTATTATCAACTCTATGTTACTTACATCCTAGACGTTTAGGCAAATATACTCTACCTATTCCGATCTCTGGTGGATGACTGATGAGACATGAAAAATTTAAGAAATTTTATTTAATTCGTAAAAAACATACATATTTTTTAATCATACGTGGTCCATAGTTTATAATAGGTGGACAACTTAATAATTCATACAATTTTCATTGCGATCATAATAATAATTATATAATTATTGAATATGAAAAGTAAGAAAAAATCGATGAAACGTGGAAGAAAATTGAAACTGATCAAGTGTGGGTGGTTTTTTATTTAGGGTACATTTTTGATAATTTTTTCCGTTATAATTATATTTAATGAGTAATGGATGAATATTTATATATTAACAAATACCCGCCATCCTGATGTCATTAAGGCGGGTGTACCTAAATTTTGTTTCAATTTCGTTTGAAGAAAGTAATTTTTTTTGACGTGAAAACATATTTCAGAGCGTCAAAAAAATATGTAAGATTTCAATAGCTAATAACAACAAGATTTTTAATGCTAGAGTAATAGTTGAGCACGCAAAGGATATTAAAAATAAGTTTGATGCAGGATATAATTAGCCTATGACGTCACGTCGCGAGAGATGGCGCATACGCGCGACCCTCTATTTCTCCCTCTGTCGAAATTACAAATATAAAATTGTCGCTAATTTGTCGAAATTTGTCGCCAAATATCAGAATTTGTCGGTCACTGGTTCAAAAGATATAAGGGTTTATAGGTGGCCGATCTGGAGTCTCCCCAGCAAATATCAGAATTTGACGAGTCTTAGTTTAGGAGATATGAGTTCAATTGGTAAGGTATAGTCCAAGAGTTAGATCGAAGAGTTCACGAAAAATTGGCAAGAAAAAAATATTTCTATTAATAAGTGTAATATACGAGGGGTGTTCAATAAATAGTGAGAATGAGTAAGACGCAATTATCTTTTATTATATGTTATTTTATTTTTTGACGTAGTCACCTTTCAGGTTTATACACTTTGTATATCTTTTCTCTAATCCTAAATATCCCTTTCTAAAAAAATTACTTCCTGATCCCTTAAAAAATCATTTACGGCGGCGACTACTCCGTCATCATCTTCGAATTTCTGGCCCCTGAGATGTTCCTTTAAGCGCGGAAATAGGTAGAAATCACTAGGAGCAAGGTCCGGTGAATATGGAGGATGTTCCATCAATTCGAAACCAGTTTCTTGAATGGCAGCCATCGCAACTCTGGACCTTGTGCGCAGGGGCGTTATCTTGGTGAAACAAAACAACTTTAGCGAGTTTGCCACGCCGTTTCTTGCATATTTCCTCACGCGACTTTGTTACTTGTCCTGCGTACATAGTCACCGTAATAGTGGCTCCATGATTAAGATATTCGATCATTACCACCCCTTGGCTGTCCCAGAAAAGAGAGCCCATGATCTCTTTCCGGCGGATGGAATCGCCTTAAATTTCTTTGGAGTTGGAGATGACGGTCGCTTCCAAGTCATGGACTGTTGCTTCGTTTCCGGGTCATAATGGTGAAGCCATGTTTCGTCCATAGTTATGAATCGAGCCAAAAATCGGTCAGGATCTTGTTGTAACAAATCCAAACAGCTTTGTGAAATTCTCAGTCGAGTTTGTTTCTGCGCGTCAGAAAGCATTTGGGCACCCAGCGCTCTGACACTTTTTTCATACCCAAATGGTCTTTTATAATACACACAGACAAGAAGTGCAGACACTTAGCGGAAGTGTAGACACTTCCTATTGAAATCTTTACTTCTTCAGCTATAAAACGAACACAGTAACACGACGATCCGCCAAGACAATATTTTCAACTTTTTTAATCATTTGTTCAGTCACTGCTGATATGGGGCGTCCCGTTCGTGGTTCGTCGTTAGTGGAAGTTCTTCCTCGCTTGAACTCAGCACACCAACGCGCAACCGTAGAATATGGAGGAGCATGAACCCTAATGTTGCTCTCAAGTCTTGATTTACCTGCTCCGTAGTAAAAATTTTCAAGCAGAGATATTTTATAAACGCGCGAACTTCAATTTTATCCATTTTTAAGAACACGTTCCGAAACGACGCAAACAATAGACTTCTACTTTTAAAAAACAAAAGAGAATTAATTGCTTTTTTTATTATCTTAACTAATGTCTGGGCTATGCCTGTCAGTATTTATTTTTTTTCTTTCCAAGGAGAATGTATCGCATTCTCACTATTTATTGAACACCCCTCGTACTGCTAGTTTTATCGGTCTACAGTCCTTAGAAATGTCCGAGAGACATAAATTCTCAATTAAATAGGTACATGTTTTTATGTTTTAATACTAGGTTAGAGTGGCTTAAACTTGTTTGAAAACAATAAACCTTGCTCTTGGTCTATTTGGTGTCAAGATGTACAGTCGCATGCAACTATTTTATGAGTGTGTTTTTTTTTTTGTGTGATGTTACGTTATGTACCTATGTTAATTTAACTACATAGGTACACAAACTTAAAATTTCAGAAATAATCTTAAAATTCAATAGATACCTATTAGTAAGGTACCTACCAAATGGTTCGTCCTAAATGAGCATATCCTCGCGAGGCATATACAACATGTAACTCAAGTAAGTAATGCACACCCTGCCCGATACACCTCAATTAGAAAATTAGGTTACAGTCATAATTTATGCACTGAAGCACCTAAGTAGTGTTTTTAGGGTTCCGTACCCAAAGGGTAAAACAGGACCCTATTACTAAGACTCCGCTGTCTGTCTGTCTGTCACCAGGCTATCTCTCATGAACCGTGATAGTTAGACAGTTGAAATTTTCACAGATGATGTATTTCTGTTGCCGCTGTAACAACAAATACTAAAAAAACAATAAAATAAATATTTAAGGGGGCTCCCATACAACAAACGTGATTTTTTTGCTCGATATTGATAACGGCAACAGGTAGACGCTTGAAATATTCACAGAATATTTAGTTATATATTCACTTTAAAAACAAATAATTAAATTAAAATATATATTTTTTTTAAGGGGGCTGCCATACAACAAACGTGTTTTTTTTTGCCGTTTTTATAGATAATGGTACGGAACCCTTCGTGCGCGAGTCAGAATCGCACTTGGCCGGTTTAAAAAAATTTGCTATCCTAATTGTAGCCAAGTAATATATGGACATCGACGGACTACATAGGTAGGTAGCGCCTTGGTATTTGTATCTAAAGGCACACACACAAACACGCTATTGACGTGAAAAATCAAGGGGGTACATATTAATACGGCGCGGTGGCGTCCTCTTTTCAAAACACTCAAATTGTCCACCACCTTGTTCAATGCACTTAAATGCCCGCATTCGTGATTGTTCTTGCAATTTTTTACACAAACAAACCTCGCTGTACTTCCGGTGGAGTAATAAAGAAAAAATCCTTTAGAGCAAGTTTGTTTCTTTACCTATTCTTTTTTAAGTACTTTGAGCGGCGCGAACGCCGAAGCGCCGCGCCGCGCCGGTGACGTGCAGCAGGGGAAACTCTCGTTCTATCTCGCACTTTTCTCCGTTTTTGTATTTGCAGAATACCTATAATAGAGATAACAACACTTGAGTTCGTAACTATTCATAATAAGTTCCACTTTAATTAAACTGGCTGACTTTAACTTACGTGACGGGCAACTCGTTATAAGTAGCTCGTCTGTACACGCGCATCTATCTCTTTCTTACTTACCGTAAATGAAACGGAGCGCAGCGATCTATCTGCCAGCGACTAACTGGTAAATGCACATTGTGTTAGATAAATAATTACATATATTTTTTGTAGATTTGTTTATACGAGTAGGTAATGAATACAGCTTTCCTTTGGTGGTTGAAATTATAGAATAAGTTTATATTTATTTAATTCGAAACAATTATTCCTCAATATGACGTCATAGATACTGTCTAGAAACTACATAAAGTATTTTGTACTTGCTTGTACCACTGGGGAAATGTAATTCTTTAATATCTTTTTAATTACACACCGACAAAATCTGTAACTTGGCGACAAATTTCGACAAATTGGCGACAAAATATTGAAGAAAACAGATCTTCGCTAGATGCCCTAGTTTTTGAGATATAAATGTGGCCCTGCTGGGGAGACTCTCTCCAGATCGGCCACCTATAAACCCTTATATCTTTTGAACCAGTGACCGACAAATTCTGATATTTGGCGACAAATTTCGACAAATTAACGAAAAAATATGGGAGAAAACAGATCTTCGATAGGTGCCTTCGTTTTTGAGATATAAATGTGGCCCTGCTGGGGAGACTCTCTCCAGATCGGCCACCTATAAACCCTTACATCTTTTGAACCAGTGACCGACAAATTCTGATATTTGGCGACAAATTTCGACAAATTAGCGACAATTTTTTTGTGTAATCAAAATTAAATCCCTGTTGGTGGCCCTGCCAGAGTCAATGACACGGAGTTGACAAAGGAAGACTACCAGGACCTAAAGGGATACAACAAAAATATTTCTTAAAATAGGGGTAAAAATGCATATGAAGTTGACAATAGCAAAATAATTTCATATAATAATCTGACGGAAATAGTACCGATAGATTATTTATAACGGTTCTCACAATCTTAGGGTGAAATATACACAAAATAAAAATATTTAATAGTAATTATCTACAAAATGCTTTTTTATAATCTATATAAAAATCAATTGCCGTGTGTTAGTCTCGCAAAACTCAAAAATGATGTATATCAGAACGTTCAGATGGCTCGACCGATTGTGATTAAACTTTGGTAAGTTGTGTGAGCGCCGGAGAAGTTTCCTAACAAAAAAAAAGGAAGAGGTATTATCAACACATGGCCGGGCATTAGCTAGTTATCGATATTTCCACCGCACTAATAATAAGTGGTACCTAAATGTTCTAGAAAAACGACCAGTGTGGCTAACAGGAAAAAAAATCCTGTAAGTCACACTGGTGACTACAAGTACGCAATTTTTTTTATTTTTAGTCCCACGTTCAGATTACACGACCCAGGGAGACAATAATTAACTAGATACGTACCTAATTATATAACTTAACCAAAACACATACTTACAATTGCATCAAATCAAACTAATAAAATATTGTAGAACACTAAGAGGTTACCTACGCGATAACGCACATCATTATGGAATAACTTGTATGCATCCATTACTTGCGACCTAATATTTGAATACAGCGTAGGTACTTGTTACATGTTGTAGTTCTTTAGGTAGTGTGTGGAGGCAGCGCATCTGATATTAAAGTGTGCGTTTGTTGTGGCGTGCTCGCTTTGATCGGCGAGACGCGAAATATGGCTGCACCGCCGGAACTCAACCACCCCGTGCCGCCGTGCCGGGCCGATTTAATATCCACGCCAATCAAACGCACAACTTTTGCCAGTTATTATTGCATTATATTAAAATCAGAATGCACACTAATGTGTGCCTGTTTGTTACAAAGTTACATGTATTGTACACACAACCGAATCCAGTGTTAGGGCCGAGTCACACCGGAATGGCAGCGGCCGGCAGCGACGCGGCGAGCACTTTCAGTGTGAAATAATTTTAAACTTTATCTACATACTTAAAAGACCAGTATCGCTTGAAAAGCTTGAAAAGGTCGCGAGGCCGCCCGCGGTGACGCGAGCAGCCGCGCGCCACGCGCATCTTGTCGGTGGTTCTGCCCGCGGCTACAGCGGCGACGCGAGGCCGCTCACGGCAGCGCGGGCGGCCGCGCTTAAGTAATGTAGAAACTAAACTAATCAAGAGGAGACTAGGCGCGTGGGATCTGGAGGTCACGCGAGCCAGCCAGCGGCCGCTGGCGTTACCGCGGGCGGCCTCGCGGACAGGTCTTTTAAGTATTTAGATAAAGTTTAAAATTATTTCACACTGAAAGTGCACGCCGCGTCGCTGCCGGCCGCTGCCATTCCGATGTGACTCGACGCTTAGTATCTACTTATTTGGAGATTTTCTTTTTGAATTCATCATCATTCATTCATCTCTTGACACGTTTGCCTATGCATTCTCCAACTGATTTTGAAACTGAACAGTAGTTATTGTCTTGGGTACTGAAAGTAAACTTATTTACAAACACACATCATAACTTATTGCAATAATTGTACCAAATATGTTAAAATGCCAAACATTCTTCTATTAGCGTAACCTTAACCAATATCGATTGCATTTTTAGTAGCTCTTATCATAAAGGTGGATGAAATTTAATTAAACAGTAATCGTGGTTTGCAGCGGCGCCCTATTTATCCGCAAAATGTTAACAAGTTATAAAAATTATGAATTAACATCCACGCGGCGAGGGTCCGGCGCGGGGCCCGGGGTACGGGGCTGAGGGTTCACCACAATAGATGCTGCTCAAGGGTGCCCAATAAAAACTTGACAAATGGCGTTTCATAATCGTGTTGCATTCCAAGCCTCGTCACAGCGATCCCAGATTGTCCTCCCTCTGGAAAATATTTCTCTTGTTCAGAAATTACCTCGTGTTCACCACCGCTTCTATATCATATCACATTTCATAGCATGTTAGAGGGAAGCTACACAATTTTTTTGCGTAAAAGATGATTTTACTGTGAGTATACTTTAAGTACATATATATAAATTTTATAATTTATCCTTTGACTACGCTATTAAGTATAGTAGCATAATTAAATAAGGAGTAATCGATACCTGTCGAATGTACCCACCATGATAATTGCGGTAAGTACGATGTCACGATTGCAATAGCGATTAGACCACAAATGTAACGTCATGGCCACAGGCTGTGGAGAGGCTGTAAGACCACTATGTACCATTAGCGGCTCCTCACAGGATCTGGATATCAATTAACATTACCGCATACTCCGTGCGGCTTATTGAGCATCAGTGTGCATGGTATCTACTTGCTGGCAACCTGGACAGATGTGGAACGGTAGGGTATTTGTTAATAATCAAATAAGTTATTTGCTCTATCTGTTCGATAAAGTGAATAGTTGTAAAAATAGTTCTCGTTGGACTGTCTGTCTGTGTGTGTGTGTGATCATCAAGTGAGATTTTGGGTAAAAATTGAATTATCAGAAGAAAGTACAGTCACGAGTATAAATACACTCGTACAAAAAAAATGGACTAAACACTATTCGCTTCGATTTGAAACAAGATAACAAGTTTTAATAACAATAACCTAAAATATATTGTATACTAAAATCTTCCTGAAAGTACCTATGTACATACATAGATATGGATAGTGAAAGAATTATAGAATGAATGAATGAGTTAAGGATAGAAAAAGAAAAAAAAAAAAAAGAGTTTTTGACAAAATCGCTAACTTGCAAGCAATACGGGTCAAATAAATAACCTCCTTGTTTTTGAAGTCGGTTAAAAAATCAACAAATGAATGGAAACAAAATTAAGCTTTACTAACAAAAAAAAAGGTCACGCAGTTTTCCTGAGCGAAAATGAGTGATATCAGATAAACTACTATTATATCAAGCCCCCTTCGTCAACGATTTAAAAATAAAACACATTTTTTGCTAATTATGTATGTTCTAATTAAAGAATAATTATTTAGTATTAATTAGTCAACAAAAATGACATAACAATGACTTTACCTTCATAAACATTCTCAAAGGCCGGGCCGTTTAATCTGGCATAAACATCCCGAAAACTCGTAAAGTAAGTCTCGCCACTATTATTAGGCACTAGCGGGTAAAGAATGCCGTAATAAGGGGCGGTATTAGCCGCGCCAAAATATCGTGCCACGTCACTGGCAAGGGGGTGCCCACCGGCAATATTATTAAAAATAATTTCTCATTTTTATTGCCCGCTCTTAAGCTAGTGGTGTAATAAATGACTACAATGTTATTACAATCATTGTTGTTGGAGGTAGTTAGTTTTAATGAGATTCAGAGGTATTTGATTATTATGTTGGCGTTTATTAATGATCGAATTGAATTAACTGAACAAGCAAGGACTATTTGCTTATATATACATATAATTTTGCTTAGCGGTGAGGTACTAACACATCGTGGTTTTGTACCGGCACAGCAAGCATTGCACTGCAGGGCTAGATTGCCTTAAGAATGTATACATATTATAAAACAAAGCCGCTTTTCGCGTTTGTCTGTATGTCTGCGTTGTCCTTCTAAACCACGCGACAGATTTTTATGAGGTTTTCACCATCGCTTAAAGAATTTATTGCGTAAGGTTTATGTGTATAATAAGTAAATATTAAAGTTACGTTTACCTAAGAAATCTCGATGTTTTGTCAAGTCGTAGAAACCGTGCGAAGCAGGAGCGTCGCTAGTATTCTTATAAATTAATTTACATAATTTAAAACTTTTGTTTCATGAATAAAAAAAAGGATAAATGGAAATCTCAGTAAATGTTTTTAACAAAAATATAAATATTTCTTAGTACAGCGCACCGCGTAGCACCTCCGTAGCAACGGCGTAGCGCCGAACAGACTTCGTTGTAGACCCTAGAACTTAGTAAAACTAAGTCTTTAGCCTCATACGTTGAGAAATTCAATTTTAATTCTGAGATATAACGAGGTTAATTTAAGCGTATATTATGTATTTAAAAATGAATGTGCGTAACAAAGGTGTAAGTCGTAGCGGAGCAGGCCAGCGTAGGGCCTCGTAGCATACTGCTACGCGAGGTCCTACGCTTCACGACATGAATGGCGCAGAAGTTTTAGATAACGTTGTAGCCTAAAATCTGTAAATCTGACGAGTAGAAGCTATTAAAGCACATCGTACTTGACAGAGCAACACTATTTTGAGCAATAGTAGGATCGCATGGACTTCATTTGTATTGCGTTACGGACCCACTTTTAAAGACGTTGTTCATTTAAAACCGGACAGATATATATTTTTGAAAGTGTCCTTTTTTTGTGGTTGGGGGTCACAATTTTCATTTATTCACGACAATTTTTACTTTTTTTGAAGATATTGAATAAGGCAGGTCTATAGGTCAGTGAAGGTATAACTTTCACCAACCATATCTTTGATTTAAAATGAATGTATATTTCTATAATAGTATGAAATCGTTTATTTCGTTTCGTTTTAAGTACAGCTATGACGGTGTGCGCAGCGAAATGAAAAAAGTAAAAAAGCAAATCCTCTTTGGATCAATTTGTTTCCCGTGTAATCCTGTTTTCCAGCTGGGAGTGGTCGCATGCTCCGCCCAGTTCTCTCTTCTCTAACAATTTTCTGTCACACTCTTTTCGTTTCAAATTTTTATTTAATTAATTTTATACAAAGATATGATGATACAATATTTGCAATGAAATGAGGGTAGTGTAAACTGCTACTTCTAATTTCAACTAAAATAGTTCTTATTTCTACGAGTATTGTGGTTTAAAAAGAAAAAGGTGTTGTCATTTTACTTTTAATTATATTATTAATCTGAAAGAAACAACCACTTTTTTATAGTTATTAATCTACGTACCCAATGTATAAATGAATTCTAAGGAGCATTTTTGTTCCACTGAATGTAGAAGCGAAAAACTTCGTCGAGGAACAATTCTACGAGTACGTGGTCTGTTAACTCTGGCTACGTTTGCCTTTGAAAGCCACTATTTAAGATAATGATTTAAACAGCAGATAAAGTTTTTATACATTCAAATTTCTAAGAAGTTTCTAGATGGTTGGAAAATTGTGTTTTTCTCTTTTCTGGGTGTGGGGCGTGTCGGTCGCGACGCCCGCCCAGCGCGCGGCGTGTACCGCAGTTGCTCCGTCGCCGCAGCGCGTTTTGCACGTCCGCGATAAATACAGTGCCCGCGCGTTCTCGCTTTTTACGCACGAAACACAGATCCGTCGCGGAATCTAATAGGTGAGTCGATTTTTTATACTGTCAAAAATGTATGAGCCCTCATGTTGTTAAAAAAGTTTGCTTTACATATAAATAACAAGAACTTTATAATACTATCCGTGAAATAGTTTACATTTGCTGTGAAAAGTGTTACGTAACTTTATAAAAGAAAAATCTGCTAATTAAAATCTTAATCCGACCTGTACAGTGAGAAACATTTAAATAATTTATAAAACTATTCTGAAAACATTGAAATAAAATATGAAGATAGTATATTAAAAAAAAAACATGTTTTGTAAACTTTTTAACGTGGCTCTACCCACATCCACGTTTGGGAAAATATTGTTAATAGTATCAAAGGAAATGAAAAAACGGGTTGATTTTTTAAATGACATTTGTTTAAACTACATATAGTAGGATGTTGTGGAAAGTTGGACGGTAATTCGGTTTGTTCAGATGTTCAAGAAATGCTGAAAATAATTACAACCGCCTTTAATTCATTTTGATAATTTTATTAGTTTACGTACAAATGGTTGTATTATAACTTAAAACTGTTTAAATAGATCTTTATTTAAAGTAATAAATATTAAAATAAATATTGGATGTAGCTTTAGAACAATCACTGAAACGAAAACATTTAATTTTGAGTCAGCAAATTCTAAAGGTGTGTGCACACTACAATATTCGTACGTTTTTCTTTATTTAATGGACTGATCTGCTTGTTACGACTGCAGTATTTTCATTATTTTAAAATGTTAGAAATCTGTTAAGTATTTTAAGTATTAAAATACTTTAAGAACATATATATATGCCTATACATATGCATATGCCTGTTGGTTGGATCATCAAACAAATACACGGTTTTGAAAGTGCAAGGAATAAAATTAGCTGCCTGAAAACACTGAGAACCGGGCCATATCGCAATAACTATTATTATAGAAGATCGATACGATCCTTGTGTTATTCCTATTTAAATATTTCTATTCTATTTTTCCATATGGCAATGGTGCTGATGTCGACAATTCTTCCAATGTCAATGTGTGGAGAAATATTAAAAAAATATCTGTACTTAACAAATATTGGATCTATCTGTCTATCTATAGAAATAAAAATGAAATGCTGTTCGTTGGTCAGAGCATCAATTGAGAACGGCTGGAACGATTTGGATATTTTTTGTTTCAAATGATCGAAAAAAAATGGAAAATGTCCCGGCGAATTGGAAAATGACATTTGGGCAGTCGGGTTAACTAGTTTGTTATAAAAAAGGGTAACCAAACATACCGAGTAATGCATTCTTTCTTTGATAGAACTCTGAGTAACTTTGAGTAATAAAATAATTCGTTTTATATAAGCTACGTTTCATATGTACCAACGCTTAAGTTTTTACGTCTTTACTAACGTTGTGTGTTAACTTTAAAATGTGATACCATTTGATATTAACGGGTTTTTTGAAAAGAGCCTGAAATAACTTCCTATTGTATACATACTCAAAAAATATAGTAATACCAAGGCACACATCGTTTGTAAAATAACAAAAAAGTGATTTTTTTATTTATGAAATAACTTTTTCTACTTCTTGAAAATAAATACCACTAAACAAAAAGTCTTAAAAACTTTTTTCAGTTTTAAACCTTCAGATGGGCGCAGGATATAAAAACAATGGAGTGTAACCGTAATGTCTTTGATTAAATGGTAATTATTTTGAATATCTCAATTATCTGCATTGGCGATTTTATCCAACTTTATTTTATGAGAATCTCCAACTAAGTACAGGGTGTAAAAACTCTTGATGAAGTCCAACTCTACGCATACTTTACAGTCGCATCCAAAATATTTTCGCCACCTTATGGGCTTTTTTGTCTACTCATTGCACTATAGAATCTGCTTTACCGACTCAGCAATATAATTATTGTGTCGTAATGTGAATACCGCAAAATGACAGTCGGCCATCTTTTTGAAAAAAATCGCGCCACAACTTAAGTCCTCTTGTCGCGGCGCTAGTGTCATTGCATCAAATTGCATTTTTTTTTTATGTAGTTCTACAACTTTCCGACGGACTTCAGTGGTGGCGCGGACTCTAACTAAAAAAAGAGACACTGACAGACAGACACTGACAATTAAGTTAAAATAAATTAAGTTAAATTGATTTAAGTTACATAAAATGGCCGGGCCATTCAAAAGATTTTAGTCAAAGCTTTACGCTATTTTAATATCTGTTATCAAGTAATAACTTGATAAATATAGTTAAATAAGTAATAACTTAATATATACGTAGTTTTCTATGCAGTAGTCTGTTCAATGCCGTAGGTTCAAAAGGTATTATGTTTCCTGACTTGGTAAAGGAAAGAATTTGAAAACTGACGAAGGTATAAAATACTTGACTTTACATGACTGTAACCTGTAACATAGAGCAAACACAATTTATTCGGAGATGCCACCGTGTAACCTTGTGTCCTAAACGAAATCGTTCAACGCGCGAGCACGCGATGGACGCGATCATTTGTGTGAATTTTGACTTACAGACGCGACTTGAGTTGTCTGTGTCATATTTGTATAAAAGAGCGCGACGATCATGTTCTCGCGCGACTCTCTCTTTTGGTTAGGACGCGGCTTACCTCATGGAAAATACTGTCTGTGTGTGTAAAACGGACAAAGGACTGGAGACTATTTAAAATCTTAATAACCATACCTAACAGTATAGTTAAGGGTATTTTTACAAAACAAATTATGGCGTTTACTTAAATGTAAATAACCATTATTTAACACATTTGTATCTAGGACATAATTTTTTTTCTACGGAAACTCAGAAATATTGTTTATTATTATTATTTCACAGAAGTAAACGATGGCGAAATTATTTGAATATAACTGGTGTAAATAAACGCTTCAAAAAGCCGAGAGCTACCAATTATTTCCATCATAGTAATTTTATTTGTATCGAACACACCTGGGAACCTTCTGGTTACGGAGTATTAAAAGATCGAACGCTTTTGAGTTCTTTTTTTTGAAAACCTGTTTTAAATGTTATAAATTACCTTTAAATACCCCCACGACCCCTGTCAGTTTGCATACACCTATAGGTAAGGTATTTTTCGTGCGTTTTATTGCGGGCTACCGTAAACAGCGATTTTACACATCAAAAATAAAAATCGTTTAAACACAGCAATGACTTTACTAAATGTTACATCATTTTATACACAGAATGCGTAGGCGGTGGCTATGTGATAGTACTTTTTACACCCTGTATACTACATTTACAAAACATAAATTGCAAGGAAATTAGCAACTGCCTACAAAAGCATTGCCTACGTGCGATCTTAAGGAAACAAAGATAATAGTTTTGTTATTGTTTTTACGGGATATCAATTCTAAGAAATAATTACTTAAGTTTTTTTTTTTTTTTTTTTTTCTAAAACGCTTAGCCTATTTTACAATTTGGTTTTAGCCACACAACGAAAACTTCACAGGGTTTATCTGTGTGCCGGCGAGCCGCTCTTTTAAAGTTTAACATATTATTTTTAAATGTTCTATACGTATAATGATGATAATAGTTCAAACGTACATACTACTAAATACATATATGTGTAAGGAAACGCTTTGATTTGTACTTATAACTTTTCGAACTCGTTTTGTATAACATTTGCAAGTCCTCTTGAAGTTTATTAAGAAGAAAAGGTACTAAATAATCTGCAACTCTCATCCCGTACACAATATTACATTTAGGTAGGATGTATTTATTTGTAAGTGGTGTAGCTACGTAAAACATAATTATAGTACACAATGCTCATCTTCTTATCAACAGTTACCATTAAAGTAGGTATCTACTTAGTAAATGTCGTCTTCTTTTCTAACATGATGCGGCTGCTGTCAACATCATTTTGCAATGACCAGCACGTGTAGCATTTTTTTTTTTTTTTTTTCTTTTCGGTATTAATAAGAACTGACGTTCTTAGTAATTGATTACAATCTAGCCTAATAGACTAATAAGTAATTTGATTCTAACTTAATATTTTACGAGATAGATTATATTATAGCTAAGAATAATGTCAATTTGCACTTTTACACACGTGTAACATGACAAAAAATAGAAACGGGTTTTCTACGTGTTTTGTCGACGGACGAATAGACAAAATGACTGATAAACACCTACCTGGTCATAGTTACTCAGCTGCTGATAACTGGTCATATATGTCTAGAGTTTGAATAACTCGCACTGAAATCGTCTTACTTACGCATTCGGAGGCGAGTTTTCAAAGACTCGGGAATAATTCAATGAAAACCTTAAAGGAGACTCAATCACAATCTGTCAATTTGTCTATTCTTCGGTCGACAAAACCCGGTCCTATTGTGGTCATGCTAACCGTGCTGCGTCACTTTATAATTATACTAACAACCCGCCCCTTCTTCGCACTGTTTTACGACTTGATAATCGAGATTTCTATATTATATACAATGTGTTACTGAATTAATGCAAATTATGAAAGTAGTTTGTTCAGAATCGATTTCTGTCCTTCCAAAAAGGAGGGGGTTATTATGTTCGTCGCATATGTATGTTTTTTTATGTATGTCCGCCGATTTCTCCGTCAAAAGAGGACCGATTTTGAAAATTATTTTGTTGTATTAAAGGGTATGCTCCGTTGGTCTCATATAAATTTTATTAACTTTGTTTGAATTTATTTTGAGTAAGCTTCAATAATACGTACCTTTCGCACGTAGTATATGTGGATGATATGATGATAACTTCCTGCCACTCTTATTTACATAGCAGGTAGTGGTATTCGAATTTGTGTGGGGTAGGTACTACAACTCAAAAGTGGAAAAAAAAAACTTAAAAAAAAAACAACCGACTTCGAAAAAAACACTACAAAGTGAAAAATTACTTTAATTTCGGAAGTCGGTGGCAAAAAAACAAAAATTCAAAACTGAACACACCGAGGTCGATTGTTTTTTTTTTGTAAAAAGTTTTTATTAATATACGAGTATGTAATGGTTTATCCCAAAAATAATGAAAACTAGGTACGAGTAGGTACGTAAATTACAGTCACCACTTCCAATGCACAGTCACAACAAAACAAAATGGCCTAAGTACCTAGGTACTACGCTAGACCCTTATTTATGTGTGCGACTGTGTGCGTGCGTAGATTTGTAATGTGACCACAATTTACTCTTAATGTTTAAAAATATATATATTTTCAGTGTATGTAGTATGATTATAACATAATATTCTAATTGGGGTGTTTAGTGGTGCGCGTTAATTTCGGGACACGTTGAATAAGTTTATATACGTTATATACGTATATATATATACGTATTATACTCGTATATAATAGTAATGTATTTTACACATAAGCCTTCCGGTATAATTGCTCTAAATGATGACGAAAACCGCATCAAAATCCGTTGACAAGCTTAGAAGAACTAAGTGGTCACACAGACACACGTGTGCGGTTACCTAGAATTCTAATTAGTTACCATTTACCAATACTAATAGAAGGTATTATTAAACTTTTTCCAAGTAAACTCCGCACCACCATTGAAGTTCGATGCAATGGCTGTAGCTCTGCAAAGTACCTGTTGTCGTAGAAATGTGAAATCAGTGAAATCCCTTATTAAAATCACTGATTTAAAATGCTAAGTATCTCATCTCATCTCATCAACAAACAATTTCAAAAAAATACCTAAATGAGCGTATTTTCGACAGATTGCGACTGAGATTAAGAAACAAACTTTCATAAAATACGGGAATTACCCTCTGAAAACTCGATATTACGCGTAGAGGTAATTTTATAACGCGATCTGACAAATAACCGAGGCTGTTAGTGAAAGCTACGGCGCGGCGGAGCTCACAGACGAAATAGAAGCCACCGGCACCAGCGGTCGCCACCGGATGGCCGATGGGATTGAGTGGCGACCGCGTACCGGAAGGCGCAGTGTTGGTAGGCCTCCCACAAGGTGGACTGGTGACTCTGTGAAGGGCGCAGGAGTTCGCTGGATGCGAGAAATAGGATCGGTCGATGAGGCAAAGCTTGAGGGAGGTTTATCCTCAACAGTGGACGTCTTTCGGCTGAGATGATAATGATGGTCGCCACCTGTCGTCAGCGACCTCGGGCACCTTTCAGCAGGCAATAGTTCAAAAGATAACGTTCTAATTTTAATCAACTCATCATTGAATACATTGAGTCCTTATCTTTATTCATATTTTCATTGTAATAGGAATCCCACAGAGCAAGCAGACGCCTCGGAGGCCGCTGCTAGAAGCTGCATTATCAACACTTTCCATCCAAGACAAGCGTGTCACCGTTTTCTGGTACAGTGACAGAAATGACGTACTTATATATGTCGCAGTAAGATGGTTGAAGCCGTGTTATAGTTATATCCCTAGGGATATAACTATAACACGGCTAGCCCTAGGGATATACCAAATATCGTTATATGCAAGCGGTTCTTATCTGTCTTACTAGGAATATCTCTATTAGGTCACTCTGACCAAATCGGTTAGGTTAGGTTAGAATTGTGACAAACTACGTCGAAATTACAAAATGAGGTCACTCCGACAGTTATGAACCGCTTTCTTATAATTATATTATGGTATATAGCTATATCCCTAGGGATATAACTATATCACGGATTTAACCACCTTACTGCGGCATATATAAACTGACGGCTTTGAAGGCGGTTCGAAGTTGTGCGCTCAACGCACTTGCGGCGCCTTGTATTTTATTTGTACTTACTGCCGTCTCTAGACGCTGCCGGCGCGGCGCAACGTTTCCGTGCTCTATGAGTTACCCAGAAATGAGGATTCGCTTGTTCCGTCGTATACCCCACCCATCGCTTTCCACAAGGCGAGCTCGTGGTCAAGACGAAAAGCCGATATATTAAAAACAATTCAGGCTAAAATACAAAATCCTATTAAATTCTACCTAATTATTTAAAACCTAAAAACCGCATTCTCCCTTCCTTATAAGCTTACGTAAAGCTTATGCTGACACGGTAAATGTATAGAACGCCTAATAAGTAAAACGGCAAATCACAAGTCACCCTGAGGAAATTAATAACACAACAGCGTTCTCTACTTAGCCGTAACGATGATAGTGGTCAATTTTGATTTTATCAGAAAGTTTGACTACAAATAATAAAAATCATTATATTTTTTGCACTTGCGAAAGACTTGTAAAAAATGCGATTTAATTGCATGCCTCGCCGGTCGTCACGCGGATAGGCAATGATTCTTATCAGGCCCTTATTGAAAAAAGGGGCGGCCGCGTTCCTATCACGCATAAATCAGGAGCACGCGTATTTCTTTCAGGCCATGTCGGCTCTTTTATTGCCCACTTATTGGTAACTACGATCTGATATATTGCACCGATAGAATTAACGATCTAATAGAACTATTATTGATTTAGAGGTATATTTATAGATCACGTCGGCGACGCAATGTGGATCGAAAAAAGGCTCTCGAAGAAATAGGAGCTTAAATTTTAAAGTGTTGGGTTTTTGCTTCTAATATTATACATAATTATATAGGATACAATCTAATAGGCAAAGCAATTTTTTTTTTTTGCAAAAAAATATGTATGGACCTAATTAATGCTTATATCTCCGGAAAGGAGAGAATAACCGTTATACCTTGCACACGGTGACGTAACTATTTATTTATGATATTGTGACATACGTCTTATAACGAGATTGAGTGCCGTTTTTTTTAACACCACGACACCTAATATGAAAAAATCAAGTACCGTCAAAAAATCATAAATAAATAGTTAGGTACATCACAGTGCGACGACGTGACGTTTAACTACGCACGTAACCTAGCTTACCTCATAGAAGAGCGGAACAAGTTTCAACGTTGACCAATATAACTTAACAAATGACATTTTATTAACATGTAATATTTATTCCTCGTTACATGACTTATAATAAGACACAGTAACAAAATTAAGACCTACGCTGTCCTCCCATACCTATTAACTTTTATTGTAAAAACCAATTATTTTTAAAAGAGTAACCGTGAAGTTTCTTGCCAGCTCTTCTCCATAGGAAACGACCAATTGGAACCATGCACCTAGCTTCTGGCGTGAAATAAAATATTTTGTTTTGTTTTTTACACAATTTTCTGTTTTCATGATACATATTTCGATAGCTACTTTTAATCCATACAACAACGAAAGCTGCAATAAACAGAATAGTTATGTTGGGTAACAATAACAAACGCTACTCTCAGAACCTACAACTTACGTAGCCGATATTATTTCAAGCCAATATTCTAGAACACCCAGAAGTGTTCCATAAATACGTACAAGTACAATTAAACGGAATGCACCGTATGTATCATTTCATAACGTTTACAGTGGGTGTGTTTATCGCCTACTGTTCCGGCCATACTATTCTTTTCCAACTGTTTACACGTCGCGGCAATAGAATAGATAGCTGCAAGTAACGCGGCCCAACTGGCCGTAAGTAGGTGGCGCGCGGTGCGGTCACACTGCGGTGCGCGGTGTAGACAAACCCGGAGTTAAATTACTTTAAAGTCTGTAAGGATAATCGTTAGGTATTACTTTTGATTTCCACTGCTTTCCTACTCAGTACGGGTTAAAGCAGTCGCTGAAAAACCAATATAGTGAAATACATTATCTGATAAATGACCCTAAGTAGCAATCGTAGATACTAAAGCACCACTAACCGGCGTTTTGTGAGTTTAGTGGGAACGTAAACATAAATGACAATTAATGAAAAATTAACAAACCGATGCATCGCTTGCTGACATTAGCGGCTGACTGTGAACAGGCGTTACGTTTTTTGTGAATCGTTTATTTATTTATTTTATGTACACACAGTAAAATACATAGAGATACGACATAATTATAATTTGAGTACAAAGGTACTGCTTATTTCTATCGTTCTTTCCTTCTCGGATAATAGGTAAAGTAAAGTAAAAGAAATAATCCGGTTAGCTTATGTGGCAGATAAGTTCATATTAATCTCGTTGTAGTGTTTGTCCGAACCTTGTAAAACAGGCCCTTACAATCCAAATATGTGATTATAGATCATATACCCATTAGAGCACCTCTATGACAATAGACACTGCTTATTGAAAGTTTGCGGGGGTAGTGAATCTTATTGCGTCTGCCTGTCAAATTAAAAAGGTTTTTTTAAATACAGCCATACGAAAAGTACGTACAAATCCTTTGTAAACAATTTCTATACAAAATAGGAATATATATAAATCAATTGCAAAAACAATAAATTGTCTCGCAAAAACCCGAAAATGGCTCGACCGATTTGAATAATATTTTTTTTGTTTTGTCCGCTTCAACACAAGGGCTTAGGAAAAAAAAATTGGATAACCCAAAGGAACAGCAAAAAAATCGAAATCGAAATTTTGCTAGGATAACGTCTGACGGGTCAGCTAGTACCTAATAAAATTATAGATTTCAATGTAGTCTTTTAGTAGGACTGAAAACTGTTTTGCATGAACATTGAATCAATGTTCTGTTGTGTGCTATCCGTTACGTGCCGTAGGAGTCCTGGCCTATTGCTTCTGACAATGATCGGACATACCTATAGCTAGAGTGATCGTATCCACATTCCGGCCCAGATCCCGGAACCTAACTACACCTAGTTTCGATGAATGCTTTCGTTACATCAGTGTCAATGCAGGTAGGTCATTTCAGGGTTGGTACTCTTGATGTTTGCGTTGTGGTCATTTAATTGATTTTGGATTCAAATTGGTGACAAACTGTTGGAGTTACCTAAAAGTGTTTGTCATTACAAAGTCAAAATATAGCGGTTAAGAGTTTATCATGAAAATAATTCGTACCTAATCGATTCGGTTTGTGATCGTAAGTTTATGAATCATGGGGCGGTAAACATTGGCTTTATTTATTTTACAAATTACATCAGTAGCTACCGTCGTGTGTTTCGGGCAACAATGTGACCATATTGTCTGTGACGTCAAAATCGGGCACAAAGCAACACGCTGTTTACTCCCCGATTGATTACAGCGACAACACTTAAGCCATTACGCCGCTGGACTAATTGGAGACTCAAACGGACAGATATTGAGATCTTGTCATGTATATATGTGTGGTATCTGTTAATCAGATGGAACGCTGATTGGAGCGGATTGTCAACGGTCATTATGTGCATTAGTACTACTGGTATAATCAATTCTGAATAAAACGAATTGTGCGCTCTTTTAATGTTGATTTTTGGGGTTTTTCAGTAAATTTTACATGACATACCAATGCTTCATAAGCATTTTTACTTAATACACTAGGTTTTTCCCGCGGCTTAGCTCGCGTGGAAGTCGGAAATTATCTAAAGTTACTATCGCCCGGGATAAAAAGTATCCTATCAATCATTTGAATACTATCTTGAATTCATGCAAGCCTAGTACTTTTTGTGCCAAGTTTCAAGTTTATTAACTCAAGCAATAAGATTTTGTGTACAAACAAAATCCCCCCTTTTCGTCCCCTTTTTTTTTATTTAGGGATTTATCAAATAACTTGTCCCGTCACCTCTCACCGTCCGCAAGCCCGCGCCTACGGTGGCCGGGAATCGGGCTGCGATTCCCGACGGCCAGGGCGTCTCCTGCGGCGGCTAGGGGCGTGAGGACGCGACATTTGCCTCTCACTCACGCACTCCGTCTCCTCCTTCGCGAGCATTACTGCTTCGCAGAAGGAGGTGACGGCTTCCCACGCCCTCTCGCTCCGTACCATGGCCTGGACCAGGGCTGGACGCGAGAGATCACTGCCGCCGATCGCCTCCACAAGGACACGGCGGTAAATCGCCTCAACCGAATGCTTCAACGTGTTTTTCGTCCCCTTGAAAGGTGAATTTTCAAAAACCCTCCTTGTTAGTGCTCCCCTACATTATAAAAGGAAGCTGTGTACAAAATGTATTCGGGTCTGCGTTGATATGTCATGTCAGTCAGTCAGTTTCTCCTTTTTTATATTATTGTAGATAATAATGCATAAAATTCTTAACACTTATTAAAATGTCCTACTGCAGCAGGATGAGCTCACGACTCACAGAGCGGTCAGAGTCGGTAAAAACTAATTTAAAGAAACTTGAAGATGGGGCAAAACGGTCATTTAATTTTGTTTTAACTTAAGTAATAGTAGTTCGTTACTGTTCGCAACCAGACTTATAGGAAAAAATATACCTCAAACCTTTTTTTCCTATACATGAAAAAAAAACTTGTTAGGCAAATCTTAACGTCATAATTTTTTTTTATTATACTACCCACTAAATTTAACTCGTCGTGAACTTGATATTTTAAAATTCTGCTGGGTTTTATAAGAGAGATAATTTTCAAAAATTCATTAAATTGATAAGTAATTGCCCCCTGACTAATCACATTCTACGATAATGAGAGTTTCAGCATTTTTTACAATGTTAAAAGCAGCAGAAAAGTTCGGAAAGTACAAACAATATACAGAAGACTCATTCGTTCAGATTTTCCTATAAATTAAAGTCGTATTTCGTGTCTGTCAGTGTGACCGCGTTGTTCTTCTAAACTACTCGACGGATTTTGATGCGGTTTTCATTGTCACTTAAAAAATGTATTCCGTAAATTTTTTGTGTGCAATACATTAAAATAAAACTTAGATATAATAAAGAAATCTAGATGGTTTTTCAAGTCGTAAAAAAAATGCCAAGCAGGAGCACTCGTCGCTTTTCGTGTCTATCTGTGTGACCGCGAAGAAAATAATTTTAACCGCTTCTATTAAGGGGCGGCCGCTCTGTTGGTACGACAGCCCACGACCAAAACCATCTCACGTCGTTTTACCGCTTCCAATAAGGGGCGGCCGTTCTATTGGTACGACAGCCACGACCAAAACCATCTCACGTCGTTTTATCGCTTCCATTAAGGGACGGCCGCTCTATTGGTACGACAGCCCACGAACAAAACCATCTCACGTCGTTTTACCGCTTCCATTAAGGGGCGGCCGCTCTATTGGTACGACAGCCCACGACCAAAACCATCTCACGTCGTTTTACCGCTTCCATTAAGGGGCGGCCGCTCTATTGGTACGACAGCCCACGACCAAAACCATTTCACGTCGTTTTACCGCTTCCATTAAGGGGCGGCCGCTCTGTTGGTACGACAGCCCACGACCAAAACCATCTTACGTCGTTTTACCGCTTCCATTAAGGGGCGGCCGCTATATTGGTACGACAGCCCACGACCAAAACCATATCACATTGTTTTACGGCTAAAACCGTATAAAATCGTTAGTTTAGATGATTCTGAACTCGACTCGGTGGGATGTTTCTGCCATGTATGATACGAGAGAACTGCTAATATTATGTAAAAAAAATTGGCAGACTGTTTCATCAAAATATGTCTGATATTAAAAATTTACATAGGTTTCGTAATTTATGACTAAAAATAATGAATATTATTTCAATAAACAGTCATTTTCAAACGTTATCTCAGATTCCTTTTGTCCTTTGAAAAACCGTTTAATTTCAGTTCGATGGTTTCTATATTTTTTTTCTACATCTGGGCAACCTTTTTCATAATGTCCAACAGTTTTAAGACAGAATGCTATGTGGTCTTAAACACATAAGATGGCCACACTTTCTTCTGACAAATTATTTATTCGCATCAACTGATCAATGTTCACCTTAATTCTCTCAATTCAATTCTTAATTCCTTTGTTTCTGTAATTTGTATGGTGTGCATAATAAAGAATATTCTATCTATCTATCTATCTATCTTAAAACAAGATTTTTAGACGGGTTGCTATGAGTTTTATTTTTTGCATCATTTTTAATTTTGTCAAATGGTTTCCTGGGTACGTGTGACGCTATCAAAAATCGTGTATTCGGTATCTAAAATCTATTGAACAACTAGGTACATTTTGAAAATCAGATAGATTGCTATGAAATATTACAGTATTTTTTTGCCATATTAAAAAATGCTCTCAGATCAGACATGACGCGGAAAATTTCTGAAATTTGGATTTTTAGGTTCAGAATAATCAAATCTATCGATTTTATGCGATTTGATTTTATGTTCGTAATACGACAAGGCAAAAATTTTGGTCATATGGGCTCTCGTACCATTTGCGCCGCGTCTGTCTTGGCTTTCAGCCAGGTTTTCTTACGTTTTTAAGCATTTAGACTGTTCCAATTAAATATAATTTCATAGTAACGTTTCCTATTTAAACCTCTGGGTCACCACGACGTAAAGCGTCAAAACTAAGTTGAATAATGTATTTTTATTGACGCAATATTTGGAATAAGGCAAAGTACGTATATACGTAATGGCCTCCTCTCGCGGAGAGGGAGTGGGCAATCCACCATGCGAGCACAGTGTGGCTTGGTAGATGTCACATGTGTTCGAATTTTGGGTTCTAAGACATGACGGCTTCCTCACGATGTTTTCCTTCACCGTGATGAAATAATTTACACAAAGAAAAGCTCCTGCATATCTAGGTTCGAACCAATGACCAACAACTCGTCAGTCGGGGCCTTTACTACTGGACCACTGCTTCATAAGGCAAATTATGTTAGGTATATTGTAAAGAAAGTTCTAGACAAGCGAGTTCCCAACTTAATTTCCTCTTTTATTGTCCTACTTGACACTCAGTATTAATACTGGACAAACATTTCGATACAATGTAGGTACCTAAAAGGTGTTTATATATTTCCGACATTGGATAAATAAGCAGCACAGCCGTACATATACACAGTAAACGGAATATGATCAAACTGACACAATCGAAGCAATCTATCGGTCCTGCGTTGCATGTTCGAATATAATACAAAGGCAGGTTATACGAGTTCTCATAGCTGTTGAAATGCGTCGCCAAATAACAGGAAGGGCCAAAGGGATTGCTGTGACTGTACCGCTAATCATTGAATATTGAACTATTGCCCGTTCGGTACGGTAGGATATTGAAAGCCAGACACAAACAGACGGCTGTCTTTGCTGTTTGTCGATTTCAATTTGACCGTTACGAGGTTAGAACACTTAGAACAATAGCATTAGGTCATTAGGCCAGTATTTTTGTAAGTAGTCTAGGTACTTGTACTCTCTGTAGAAAAATCAAAATTAATAATGAAATCGCCGACATTTATAGTAAGTAAACGTCATCAATGATCAATGCTTTATGAGGAAACCTTTGAACCAGCAGGACAGTTAGGTAATGCTCATTCTTTTAAAACCCAAAAAAATCTATTATTTATAAATATGTATGTTTTTTACATTAAACGATAAGGGAAAAGATTTGTGATGACGGCACTGATGGCAGCAATGAGTAGTGTTGTTTATTTGTTCTTGTTGTCCTCCACTATGTTTCCGCCGCAAACGGGCGCTCCGCGACGCTATGAACGCATTCAAAATAAACAGCTTGTCTATTCGTGTGTGGTTAAGTGGCTGTAACTCGGCTTTTTTTGTTTATTTCCCCGAAACCGTTACGATGACCACTTTCTGTGGAAATGTTTTTTTGTGGCGTAAGTAGCTTTGTACGACCTGTCGTTAATGAAATAGCTTCAGACTGTTTTAGTTTTAATTTTGTAAGTAAGCTGAAATCATTGAGATAAACATAACTGAAATTGTTTCTGAAAACAATTCCAGATAGGTAATACCGCAGGGTTTAGTAGAGAGAAGCGCTCATGTTGTAGAAGAGCGCTGCAAGGAAAAATATTCATGTCGAGGAAAGTTAAGACTTTTGGTATTTTGTTTCCTACTCAAACTCAAACTCAAAGCATTTATTTCAATTAAACCATTTACAGGCACTTTTGAATTGTCAAGGAATCGGTCAGTCAGAAATATGAAGCTAGAGTTGCCCATTCCAAAGCGTAGTAGGTACCTATGAAGAAGAACGGGCAAGAAACTCCACGGACACTCTTTTAAATAAATTGTTACAAAAATATCGGTTACATCTTTCCATGTTGAAATTAAACATGTGAGAACAATGTAGAAAGACGTGCACGTTAGAAGCGTCCGTAATAAAAAGATAAAACAAATAACAATTCAAAAATTTAAATCAGCCAAGGCAGC
This sequence comes from Agrochola macilenta, assembly GCA_916701695.1. Taxonomy (NCBI): domain Eukaryota; kingdom Metazoa; phylum Arthropoda; class Insecta; order Lepidoptera; family Noctuidae; genus Agrochola; species Agrochola macilenta. The sequence goes on along the minus strand of OU753552.1, from coordinate 8,898,338 downwards.
TAAGAGTTGACCAGTCCCAACTGACGGCGCCCGTTCACGAACATGACGCATGGATTAGCACCATTCAGCTCAACCCTTTTTGAAGGGAGCTAAATGATCCAACACACGCGCCACCATCAGCAAGACATCTGAGTGAGCATGACATACTCACAGCCCCCAGGGCACATTCAAGTCAATAAAAGACGTATTACCCGGTAAATGTTAGCTCTTTAGTACATAGTACTCACACCTGTGCTCTGAAATTATATAATACAAAGGAAATTGATTTTATACAATGCAAAGATGGTCTTAAAATCTTCAGCCGTTCCAACAGAATTTTTAAATGTTAATCAAATAGTTGTGGTTGTGGAGCAGGACCAGTATTGAGCCAAGCATTTTCATCAGCGATGTAGTCCCCCTATTTATAATATGCCTGCCTACATAGTGTGCGTTTTATACAAAATTTTAATTTCGTCTCATTTAGTTGAAGTATGTGAGGAGGAATTTTATTGTAACACTTTAAACAGTATCCCATAAAAGATGAGTCCAGCCAGTCTGAAACCTGGTTGAACTAATAGGTTCCTATTTCTTGTACTATAATTATGTCTATCACCTCTTTTACTAAAAAGATGTACATTTTTTCTTACGTGCATGATGTTTTCATAGATATATTGACAAGGTACCGTCATGATGTTAATATCCTTAAACAGTTCCCTTAGAGAGTCACGCCTGCGGAGATAATATATGGCTCTGATCGCTCTTTTCTGCAGAATAAAAATAGACTCGATATCTGCAGCCCGTCCCCACAGTAAAATACCGTAAGACATGATACTATGAAAGTAACTAAAATAGACCAGCCTCGCGGTATCTACATCAGTAAATTGACGGATTTTTCTGACAGCATATGCTGCTGAACTTAGCCGTCCTGCAAGAGATGTACATTTATGAAATTACAAACGAAATTAAAACATTTAAATGAGGACCCCATTGTAGCTTTGAGTCGAGCGTGAACCCTAGGAAAACAGTTTTATCGACGAATTCTAATTTATCTTGATTCAATACTATTTCACAATTACTACTTTTGACATTTAGTAAAGAAAATTTTATGCACTTAGTTTTTTTCCATTTAATACTAAATTATTAGCAGTGAACCAACTTTGGACCTGCAGTAGGGCGTTATTTACGTCGTCAAAATTTATTTTAATATAATTACCTTAAAAATTAAGGAAGTATCGTCAGCAAATAATACCATTTGTGGTTGATTTTTTAGTAGATGGAGTAGATCATTGACATAAACTAAAAAGAGGAATGGACCCAATATCGAGCCTTGTGGCACACCCATTTTTACTTTTAAACCTAGTGAATTGATACCGTTTATTTGGACTTTCTGTTGTCTATCATTTAAATAAGATTTTACAAAATTGAGCGCAAGTTTTTCAATTCCGTAATGCTCAAGTTTCAAGAGTAAGGTTTCGTGATCGACGCAATCAAATGCCTTGGAGAGGTCACAAAAGATTCCTATGGCGTCTTGGGCCTCTTCCCACGCGGTAAAATGTGTCTTAATAAGGTTACACCGGCGTCGGTTGTACAACGTCCTTTGTTGAAACCATACTGTTGATCATTAAGGATTTTATTTGTGTTAAAATGATTGAGCATTTTATTAAGCATTACCTTTTCAAACACCTTGCTGAAAACCGGCAACACGGACACGGGTCTATAATTATTGGTGTCTTTACTGTCCCCGGATTTGAAAAGTGGTATTTATTACCTTACTGTATTTCATTAAATCCGGGAAGACTCCTTGATCCACACACAAATTAAATATTAAGGCTAAGTAAGGCGCTATGGTCTCAATTATGGAAGTACATACATTAATGGACATTCCCCAAAGATCTTCGGTTAATTTGATCTTAATTTGCTTAAAAGCTTTTATTACTGTTAAAGGGTTAATATGCTTAAAGTTAAATTCAATCGGGAAGCTGAAACATTCACCCTTACTAAATCAAAAGAGAGCGAGGGCGAGGAATTTAAGGTTTCAGTAGTTTTAAGTGGGATACTAGTAAAGAAATTTACAAATTCTTGAGCAACTTCTTTGCTATCGCATACGAGACCACCACATGACGTCTTCAGTGTGTAGTCAGAATTATGCTTTTTGTTCCTGTTCGTTTCATTATTGATAATTTTCCAAACCGTCTGTATTTTATTGTCTGCTGACTTAACCTTGTTGCTAATGTAACTACTTGCTGAGCGTTTAGAAACATGCACAAGTGCGAAACATTTTCAGCAGCGGAAACGATTCTGTTGCACGACTATAACTTAATAATTATTAGCTGCTGGCGTAGTTTCTCTCAAAGAATCTCTGTTGGCTTAATAAACTTGTGTGTTTAGAGTGTAACCTCCGTCATGGAAGGCTTCCTCCACCACATGGCGCCGCAGTTCCTGCATCCTGCGCTGCAGAGCTTCGGCTGTGGCGCCTTTCGCCCCATAGGGGGCGCCTTCCACCCTCTGTACCCGGGGAAGGCCTTTGCTAGGCATCTTGGTGAGCAGTACGCGCTCGGGCAGAGCGTCGGGCAAGCTTTGAGGGTGAGTTTCAGCTAATCTTTTGGCATTTTTTTGTACAATATAGTTAACTTTACAACAATGATCTTTTGGCGCGTAGCCGAAATCAAAACTAACGCTGCCATCATGTTTTTCAATACATTTCACATAAGTTTACCAACAGCGCCCCCCGACGACGTCATTCGATCTCCAACAGCTCTGTGGCCAAAATATCCTTGTTAAAGTATACTTACCATTTTGCTTGTAAAATTAACAATCCGTCGCAGCCACAACGTGCCTTTCAAGGAGATGTAACAAGGAACGTAATATTATATCTAAGTCTAGAGCTTTGAATTCATGGCAGCTACCTAAGATATCATAACGATGTCACTAACAGCCGATATTGATTGTGTGTGAAACACAATAACGCCTACCTACCTATTGTACAAGGGCTGTGCCTGGGCACAACAGGTATTTCTGGAAATAGTAGAATAGGTTGTGACTTTATACTTATATAGGTTAGGTAAGGCTAGTTAAAGAGATTTGATCTACCAGACTTTGATGCCTAACTAGCCTCATTAATTAATTAGTTAACTGTGGCTAAGTAATAACAGTCCGAGGTAGGTCCGTGGATGGGTGACCATTACAAATTGTGACCCACCGTGTCTCGGAAAGCACGTTAAGCCGTTGGTCCAGGTTGTAATTTTGTAGATATTTAACACAGTCGTTACGGGTAGTCAGAAGCCCCATAGTCTGACAACTGGTCTTAGCCAATAACTGGGTTGTGGAGGTCAGACTGACAGTCGCTCCATGTAAAATACTGGTATTCAGCTGCATGTTAGACTGGAACCCGACCCCAAGATAGTTGGGAAAAGGCTAGGCAGATTATGAAATGTAGGTAGGTAAGATTTCACAACGGTGGATCGACATTGTGGTCGCAGTGGGCCATCCCGCCTAGGCGCCTACATTTTTATACAAAGCGGACCTAAGTACACGTGCATAGAGTAGCCGTGCCGCAGTAAGTGAGCGGAAACTTAACTCATGAGACATATACAGCTAAGACTATGCCAAATTAAATAATGAATTCTTGTACATAACGCAGAATGTCCGTGACGACAGCAGCACGCCGCCGCTGTACCGCCACGCCGGGTACGCGGCACGAGATGACACGAGTTCTCCCGGCTCGGCCGCGTCCGCCTCGCCGCGCCCCTGCAAGGACGACGATGCGCCGCCCGCACCCACCTGCACTGACTCACACGACTTCTTTTCTCGTAAGTACCTACATTTCTACTGCTTACCTAAAAAAAACTGGACTGTCTAAGGACGGCTGCAGTAGATGAGTCCTTCAGTGGATATCGCGAATAGGTAAACAAAGTGTAAAGTACCTAGCGGCTACACTACAAGGTTTTAAAAGGGCGGCTGGTCTAGCATTGTAGGTACTGCGTTATGTGGACTTGATTGATTGACACTTTTATGCCATGAACTCGCCATACCTTTGCCGTGTGATTCGACCCAACACGACTCACTTATAACCGACGGCCGTCGACTTTCAGTGTATCACACGAATTATTTTTACGTGAGTGACTTTTTTCGTAAGGTCTAAGAGGTTATGCACACGGTGTATACGTATACGTGCTGCAAACTCAACTAGTGCTGCTTTTTCAAGGCACAAATAGCACCGACTACGCGTGTTAGACGCACGTTACATGGAACGCGCGTAAAAAACGTGGTGTGCCTACGCACATCACGGTTTATGGGCCTATGCCCTTAGACCTCAAATACAATACAAAGGCACTCACACCACGTAAAAATATGTGTCGGTACGGCTAGCTGGACCCTAGAGCTTTACAGACCAGCTAATTATTTCGTTCTCGTTTTGCGCCCCCTAAATAAGTTAGTTGTTGATTTTGTGCTTCCGTAGGAGTTCAGCTTAATCGAAGCAACGCTACCTCCAACAGTGCTCTTTATTGTTAGCGAAAATAAAAATGTGAAAATTAAGTTATTATTTAGTGCTCTGGCCTGCTGTCTTACAAGGTTACAAGGTCTCCTGTGTCTCATGGATCTTAAAAGATTCTTCCCGCCTTTTTTGGTTTAGAAGGTACTTATGTTTTATGTTTAGAAGGTATTTATGTTTTATGTTTTTAACATTCAGCGGGGTACTTTCCTGTTTGTCAATTTATGTAGCTAAAATTAACTTTCAAGTTTAGTGCACGCTACCAAATATCCATTTATAATAAACGGGTACATATTTATTTCGTTCAAAACGAGTTCTCAATAAATATTACAAACCTAAGAAAAAGTTTATTTTGCTGTATCCTATGTATCCTCACAGTGTAACTACCTAAGTAACGTAAAGTAGAATGAACTCTCACAAAAGTGACTACCTACTCTCTAGAAAGAGACAAAGTGACTGTACGGCCAATACCTGTCTCTTTTCTGCGAGCCTGTAATAACTAAAATGCAGAGTTCTAATTGAAAGAATTTTTAATGAATAGGAAAAACATTAAAAATTACAGTGACTAATAATAAATAAAGTTGGTACCTAGTTATTTCTATATTATGTTTCTATATTTCTAGACTTTACTGGCTTAGGTTCGACACTGAAGGATTTCTTTTTATCAATATTATTTTCTTCACAACAGAAATTGAGACAATTAAAATAAAAAATAATGAAAACATTTTTTTTGTAATATTAATAGTATAAAATTTATTTTATCTCTTTTAAGACGAACTAAGTCTTGATAGCTTTATTTGATTAATAATTATTAATTATTTAATAATAAATACTGGTATTGAGCTGCATCCGGTTAGACTGGAAGCCGACCCCAACGTAGTTGGGAAAAGGCTAGGCAGATTTAATTATTTAATAATTAATAGATTATTATTTAATTAATAATTATATCGATTCAATTTCAAAGATTATACTGATATTTCACAAGCATGAGAATATTATTTATACACTAAAGTCAAAACATCATTTGAGTTTGGACCAACCAGAATTCTAGAAAGAGACAAAAAATGGCCGCACATTCCCTTCTATGTTCTATGTTATGGGGTTTGGTTTCCGCACTTAGTCCTTCAGTGGACCATTGTGCGTGGGCCATAGCGGCCGTTGGTGGTTATTCCAACCAGCCCACCTCCCTCCAGAAGTTAATTAAATCTCCTGGTCTGTTCAGAACATCTGTGAAAGATCTGGGTGTCCCGAGGGTCTGTGTTCTAATCTGGGTGACGCCTGTGCATTCAAAAAGCACGTGCGTGACGGTTTCCTCAGCCTCCATGCACGCCCTGCACAGAGGACTGTCCGTTATGCCTATTGTGTGAAAGTGTTTGTTCAGCGAGCAGTGGCCCGTGATGGTCCCCGCCACCAAGCGCAGGCCATTCCTATCCAGGCGTAGTAAACGCCGGGTTAGCCCGGTATCCAAGGATGGCATGGCTTCCTTGGATTGCCTGCAGCCCGGTGTCGAGGACCACCAGTGCTCCGCTTGAGTATGGGTGAAATCCTGCAGCCATCTGCGTATCTGGTTGAAGGGGATGGGTACGATAGGCTCGGGTCCACAGACCGCCGTGCTGGATCCTCGTCTAGCAAGTTCGTCAGCAGCGTCGTTACCTAGCGAACCGCTGTGTCCTTTTATCCATTGCAGCGTCACCGTGTTGCGGCTAAATACCGTTATTTGTTCGAGTGCATTGTGACATTCTAGTGTCAGCTTTGAGGTAATATGTGTTTTCTGTAAGGATTGAAGCACTGAGGCGCTGTCGGAGAGTATGCGTATGTGTGTGTCCGTAACTCTCCTGGCTTTTAGGGCGTGGACCGCTCGTATGATGCCCACACACTCCGCCTGATAGACGGTGTTGAACATTCCCAGCGGGCTGGATATCTTTATGTTGAAGTCGTGTGAGAAGACTCCAACTCCAGTCCCGGAGTCGGTCTTCGATCCGTCGGTGTATACTCTCATCTCTTTCGAGCCTGAGTAGTCACACTGTTCTTCTGTAAGTATTATGTTGTAGTGCCTATGAAAGTGGTATGTTTTCGGGGATTTATCACAGGGTGATGCCATCATTGGTCGTCGTTTGATCGCATCTTCCTTTATACGTGTGTGCTTAACTCTAGAGTCTTTGCTTAGTGTACCGGATACATGGAGCCTAAAGGCGGCTAGGGCCGCCTCCTCCCGCACGATGAGGTGCAGAGGAGGCAGTCCAAGCATTGCCTGTAGGGCGGCAGTGGGTGTAGTTCTCATACTGCCAGTGATTGCAACACAAGCAAACCGCTGCAGTTTTTCGAGATTCTTTTGGGCTGTGCTCAGGTCCGTCCTGGGCCACCAGACCAGTGAGCCGTATGTGATAATTGGTCGGATGACTGTGGTGTATAGCCAGTGGGTGACCTTGGGGCTAATTCCCCAGTTCCTGCCAAGCAGTCGCTTGCACTGCCACAGGGATATGCTGGCTTTTGTGATAATATAGTTGGTGTGTTTTGCCCAGTTCAGCTGTTTGTCCAAAAAGATGCCCAGGTATTTAGTTTCAGTTGATAGGCTTAGGGTTGTTCCGAAGAATCGAGGTAGCTGTAGTGTTGTCAGTTTTCTCTTTTTTGTGAAGAGAATCAGTTCAGTTTTTGTAGGGTTCACTGAGAGTTGGTGCCTGCTGCACCATTCCTCTACTATTTTTAGGGCTTGACGCATTAGGTTGCATAGAGTGTTTTCGTGGGTGCCGTTTATTACAATGGTTATGTCATCGGCGTAGCCTACTGTGAAGTAACCTTTGTCATTGAGTGTTTTGATGAGGCTGTCTACTACAAGGTTCCATAGGAGCGGCGAGAGGACTCCTCCTTGCGGGCAGCCCTTCGCAACGATGGCCCTCGTAGTGTCATTTACTGTGACTTGAACAGCTCTCAGTTTGAGCATGTTGGTGATCCAGCCACTCAAGGTCGGGTCAATGTTGTGACTGTTGAGTGCCATGTTAATGCTGTTGAACATGGTTTTGTCAAAGGCTCCCTCGATGTCAATGAAGGCGGCCAGTGCTGAGCATTTGTGGTCCACTGCGCATTCAATTTTGGAAACCACGCTGTGCAGCGCGGATTCTGTTGATTTGCCTGTGGAATACGCATGCTGGTATTTGTGGAGTGGTTTTACCCGAAGAGGTCCGTCTCGGATGTGCCTATCACAGAGCCTCTCGAGGGTTTTCAGAAGAAAGGATGTGAGGCTTATAGGTCTATAAGCCTTGGGTTGCGTGTAATCGGTTTTTCCTGGTTTGGGTATGAAAATGACTTTTACCTCGCGCCATGCGAGAGGTATCTGTCTGAGTGCTATGCAGGCTCGGTAGATCTCCACCAGCCATGGTGTTAGATAATCTACCCCCCACTGCAGCAGGGCTGGGAAAATACCATCCAGCCCTGCTGACTTGTATGGCTGAAAGGTGTTGATAGCCCACTTTATTCGGTCTTCTGTTACTATATTGCGGGCAATTGACCAGTCTTGAGCCGTTGGGGTCCATTCTGGTTCAGCCTCCCACGTCCTGTCTTCCAGGATTTTACAGTCTGGGAAGTGAGTCTCGAGAAGGACCTTACTGGTTTCAAAGTCAGTTAGTGTGTATGAGTTATCGGGTTTTTTCAGCGCGCCAAGAGTTCGGTCCTGATCAGCTGATAGGATCTTCCTTACCCTTGCGGCTTCATTATTAGTTTCGATGGATTCACAGAATTTACGCCAGGCGGTCCTCCTGGCGGTTCTGATCTGCTTTTTGTATGTATATTGTGTCTCTTTGTATATCTCCCAGTCGTCCGGGAGCCTCGTGTTTTTTGCTCTGTTAAATTGCTTACGTAGCGCATCTCTGAGTTTGCTTAGTTCAGCATTCCACCAGGGGTTTCTCTCCTTCTTGGTTTGTGGCGCTCTTAGTTTACAGCATGCGTGGTATGCTTCAGTAAGGTATTCTGATATTTTTGTTACGGTGTATTCTAATTGTGCTTGGTCTCTTATGGTTACTTGTGTTAGGTGCCTAGCTAATAGGGAAGCCAGGAGGCGTTTGAACCTGGGAACATTGGTGCGCCTCGGGTTACGCCTTGGTTCGGGTTTCCTAGTGTTGGTAGTTAGTGTAAAGCGGATCCTTCTGTGGTCTGAGCAGGAAGGCTCGTCCGATACGTGCCAGTTTGTGATAAGGTTTGTCGCGTTTTCTGTAGCAAGTGTTAAATCTATAATCGTCTGTCCTCGGATTGTGACCCAAGTGGGTTCGGTACGATGTTAAGATTAGTAGAGAATAAATAGGTGGATAGTACCTCTCCTCTGGGGTTTGGTGCCTCGCTGCCCCACAGCGGGTGGTGGGCGTTCGAGTCGGTGCCGATGATCAGGTCTAGTTTGGCGCGTTCGCAGTGCTGTACCAGGTCGGCCAGCTCTTTTGGCGGGCAGTCCGTGTCCTCGCCTGGCATGTATGCCGAAGCCAGTACAACATCTGGAACACTACCTTCGGTTTGGAGCCTGACAGCTGTCAGGTCTCTGGAACAGAATTGAGTGAGTGGTGTGATAGGAATTTCCTTGGGTATGTAGACGCAGGTTCTTGGCTTGTCTGAGCTGTGTGTGTTAAGGATTAGCTTACCTCCGATGTTACCGAGGCCGCATATTCTGTTGTTTCTGATCCACGGCTCTTGGATCAGTGCGATAGTTCGGGGCTGCACCTCCAGCGCCCTGCGTAGGCTAGCCGTGGCAGTCTGGCTATGCTGGAGGTTGGTCTGGATGATGTTTAGGGGTGATCGAGGCGGTGGAGAGGAGCTAGTCGGAGATGGATCCATCGGACAGCTTCTCCTCTACCTCCTCTCTGTATGTGTCGTGATGTTCGCCCGGCGACGAGGCGAGCAGACATTCGCTCCAGCCAGGTGATTCGGGCGGTACAACGTCCTCGTCGTCAGCCATTGCCGCTCGTGCCATTACCTCCTCTAGTCGGTCAATGTCGGAGTCGGTCGTCTGTGTCAGAGTCGTCGGTTGTACTTCGGTCTTACCGTCTGTGCTGTCGGTCTGGACGTCGGAGGGTTGGGTCGTGGGCCAGAAGCGTACGTATATCGACCCAAGTAGGTATGATATACGCCGCTCCCGGGCCCGGACCTTTACGGCTTCCTCCGGTGGCACACCCAGGGTCAAATAAGTCCCGTAGTTGTCGCCACCGACGGTAGTCGCCCTGTAGAGTGACCACTTTGCTATGTCATACCAAGTATTCTGACGAATCAGAATACTCTGGAGTCTGGCTATGTCACCTGTGTACTGAGGGACAAAAAGCGAGACTCGGACACGCGTGGGCACGTCAGTCTGTCGCAGTACCGTGAGTGTTTGGTCGGTCGTTGGGAGTCTGATCAGGGGTGCATTCTGAGTCAACCAGGTCAGGGCATAGTCGTCCTCGCACCACAACTGCACGGTACCTTCCGCTACCCGTGGGTATCCGCGGAAGGCAGGGAGTGGCGTTGGCGAGTCGGCCTCCATAACCCGATTTACTAGGTCCGTCTTTATGTATTCGGCCTCTTCCTTGGTTAGGTCCCCAGAGGGGGGAGAGAGGCAGATTGCTACGGCCAGCCGCGCAGGAATATCCTTTGTGGCCCGCGCGTAGGTCCTCTGCTCCCTTTGAGCGGAGTGGACCCTCACCCGCTTGGCATCCCCCTGGAGCATACTCGGCGAGGCCGTGTCGTCCGGGCGTTCCCTCTTCGCCGGCCCTGAACCGCTCGGTCCAGGCTGCGGCTTGGAGGTGCCTGGCTGGGTATTTTTTGCCGGCGACGCCGGGTGTGGGTTTCCACCTCGCTTGCCCCTCTTGTGCCTAGGAGGAGGTCGGTCGTGTGAGTCGTCTGTGTCATGGGGTCGGATGTCAGTCCTGGTGGGCTCCGTCACGTGTGGGGGCGTCTCGCGCTGAGTTGCCCCTACGCAAGCTTGCCCCCGCTCGTGCGGTTCCGCGTCCGGTCGCTTTGCGCGCTGGGTTTCCCCTTCGCACTCTTGCGGTCGGTCGCGTGCTTCCGACCCTTTTTCGCGCCGGGTTTCCCCTTCGCGGACTCGAGGTCGGTCGCGCACCTTCCCTTCGGCGTCCGATCGCGCTTCGCGCTGGCTAGTGCCTTCGCGGATACTGCGCTTTCGGTCGCTGATTCTCTTCTTCCGGGCCAGGATTTTTTCGCGCTTTGTCAGCAGGCGTACTTCACCACTGGCCGGAAGAGTATTAGAGCCGCCAGGTCCGTCATCTTTCCCCGTCCCTGTCTGTCCGTGCTGGTCCTGGTTTTTGTCCGGGTTCGTCTTGCTATTCCGCACGATGCTCTGTTGCCAGAGGCTCGTGGGAAGTATAACCCGTGTCGTGGGTGTTGGCGCGTGGGTCGCAGCCGTAGTGGTAGGTAAGGGCGCGTTAGTCGCAGCCGAGGTCGTGTTTGTGGGCGCGTTAGTCGCAGCCTGTGTTATGGGCGCTAGATCAGCAGCCGGCCGCGCTAAGAAGCGCGGCAACAGTTTCTCCATAAGAGAGCAGTTTGAGGCCCCCCCCATATTACGTTGGGGGCTAACCGCCGAAGCGGTGTGGGATTCCCCGGCTTGGCCGGGACCCACCTGGGTAGACAATTCTTCAGACTACTTATTCATTTTGGTGAGGGGTGGGCTTTTTTGGAATCGAGGTTACCCTTCCTCTTGGACCGACGGGATAAAGTGATAGGAGGGAAGGTATTTGTTGGATGGAGGTGTGGGTTCTTTGGGGGTCACCCTAGGCCTGGGAGTTGGCCTAGGGATTTAGGATCGACGGGATATATGTGGATAGTGAGGGATGGTTTAGTTTGGTGAAGAGGGAGCATAGGAAGGGGTATATAGGTTACCCTAGGCCTGGGATTTGGCTTTTGGGAACTTCTCTTGTCCGGGATCCGTTAAAGAGATGCTCCGAGTGCGGGATCACCCACTAACAGTCAATGTAACCGTCAGTGGTCGGTCCCGCAGCCGGAGTTGGGCTATCCGCAACCTGCCCACCCGCTCGGTTGCAAGAGAAGAAGTGCCTGGCAGTCTGGGTCACCCCACCACGGATGTACGCATACATTCGCGTTGGAGCGATCCAGCCTCCCCCGAGGCACATTCCCTTTGTCTAGCTCGTAATTTTCGGTCTGTATTCCCTGCAAAATTGATTATGGAACGCTCCGTCCATTCTCAATATTTATGTAGGGTAGAGTGCGTTTCATCGCACTCAGACGTATACCTACATTCTTAGGGCGAAATCCACCAATGAAATTGATCGTGATCAGTACATCTAAACCGCATTCAGAAGCTGTCAGAGTCAATTTTCCACAACAATGATGACACTGACAGCTGGCGTTGTTTGTGCTGGTAGCTGGTTTCAATGTTGAATTTCCCCATCAAGCACACGCTAGCACACGCGCGTGTGGTACATGACAGGTGCTACTATCAACTGGCGATCGCTACTGGGTTAAGAGCGTTTATCCTAAAAGTTGGCAACGTTGCAAATAGCTGTCAAATATTTACCTGTTTTGATTTGGCAATATTACTGTATGGAAATATAAAATGTGGCTAATTAGTAAACTAAAATATTGATTATGAAATACAATAATTAATATCGTTACACCGAATATTTAGTTTTAGATGTAAAAAAAACTATTTGGAAGCTTTCCAAATAACTTTTTACACCTAAAACCGTTATAACATAAAATTCAATGTTATAATGCAATTCATTATTAATATTCTAGTTCGCTAGTTAGCCAAATTTCTTATTTCCACACAGTAATATTGCCAAATTAATCAAAACAGCGAAATATTTAACGTCTATTTGCGACGTTGCCCACTTTCAGAATAAACGCTCTTAAGTTTTTTTATTGTTATTTCATTCTAATTAATTAGGAATTATGAACTACAAAAAACTAGGCTCTAATAAGACGGAGTCAAAATCAGCACGTATCTCAATCAAAACTTAATATCTGACTTCATGATTCATCCATTAGTATCTGTCGTCAAGATGACGGCAAAAATATGTGATTACTTGTGGAAGGCATTTACAAGTCGCAGCACAAATATGTAACATCGAAGGAATACCAAAACTATCTGACGAGACATGCGACGCTAAAATATAGGATGCTGCATCGGCTTCAAAAACATGTGTCACCTTTTAGAATGCAATAATATCAGACTTATAAATATCTGCCTACTCATTTAAATTCAAAATAATGTGATACCTCATCGTGATCAAAAATATCTGTCATCACTTTAATACTCATCTATTTCAAGATGAGTAATTGATACTGGCAGATAATCGACAGTCTTGAGTGAGGTTATGTAATACGGACCTAAGAGTTAGACCGATGAGTAAAAGTAGACTCCAGTCTTATAGATGTTTGTACAGCGGACGGGGAGCGCAAGTCGTCATGCGGCGTGTGCGGCGCACGGCTCGGGCCGGGCGTGGCGCAGGCGCACTTCCTGCAGGAGCTGCAGCACCTCTACAGCCTCAGCGCCCTGCCGCGCGACACGCCGGCGCCCCCGCAGCACTCATTGCACCACCAGGACGAAGACGCGCGCTGGGAGGTACTCCACTCAATTATAGTGCCCGGGCGTCATGACTCATCGAGCTTCAGCAGGAGACTGCCAACAGCCATGAGTGACACAGACGACGCTCTACAAAGCCAAACTCTTTTATAATATAACCAATGTGACATATTAACAGCCGAGCAATACCTGCATTTCAAATTGAGACTAGGAGAGCTCTGCGAGAGTATTCAAATGTTGTACCGATGCGATTGCTTAATTTTAAATAGTTCACCCCTTCAAATGTTTACTAATGAAAAACTTTTTTCATTGGTGTCAGACATACCAGCGTATCCGCGCCAACCGGCAGCGCCGGTTGAAGCTGCGCACACGCAAGCGTCACCACACGGTAGAGAGCATGCTCGGCTACGACCTCGACGAGGAGAGACGAGAGGAGCGGCCCCGTGACGCTCGCCCTTATGATGCGGAAGACGAGCCTGTAGATGTAGAGGGCGACTCGCTCGGCTGGCCCGAGTCAGCCATAAATGTTGAAGGTAACGCTGCTTTTCGTTTCTTTTTTAACTTGTCAGACCCCAGGAGAGCGAAGAACAATTCAGAGATTGTTCATGGCGGATTGTGTCTCATTCATAGATAATGAATGGCCTCATTGGTCGATGCTTGATAGGTTAAGGTGCAACTAGATTACGGTCGATCAATGGCGACATTGATTGCCTCAAAATATGATAGCGTCCTATAAAAAGCGATCGCCGCGCGAATACGCGATCGCCGCGCGAATACGCGATCGCCGCTTGTTTGTTCGGAAAACCGGAAAACGCCCTCTGTCGGCGCGACCACGCGTCGAGGTTTACCGAATAAAAAGCGACATATGAAGTGTATTCGCGTGGCGATCGCTTTTATATAGGACGCGGCCTTACTGTGTCATCGACCGAAAGCCTTTAGTTTTAGTGGCACCCAGTATCAGTGGCATTTTAGTACTACTTAGTCTGTGGTGGCAGGCTTCTAACCAGAATAAAGTAATGAGAAGAAGCTGTCACCGATGGAAATCAGTCAAACAAGCCTTAGAAACCTGAGCAATAGAAAGGAAGAAAGTGAATGATCGTAGCGACACTATAATAAAATAATAATAATACCAGCCTGTTACTGTCCCACTGCAGGGCAAAGGCCTCTCCTCACACAGAGAAGGCACGAGCGTTGATGGTGATCAACGCTCGTGCCTTCTCTGTGTGTCTTCTCGTTGCTTATCCGTCTTGAGCAAGCGTGGTGACGCTTGCTCAAGACGGATTGGCGATTTCAGACTTATATTAACTATAAGTCCAGGTTTCCTCACGGTGTGTTTCTTCAACGATGTCAGTAATGTTCAAGATAAACTCAGAAAGTACATATGAATTGAAAAAGTCACATTGGTACTTGCCCGGATTTGAACCCACAACCTCGTGCATGAGAGGCCAGGCCTTAACCACGGGCCATCACGACATCCTATAGATAATAATATCAAAGGGTGTCCCCCTTTGACATGGACCTCTTCTGCTTGTTTGTTCTGTTCCTCTCCTGGGGAAAGACCTCTCTTCATTATTTCCACTTCTGAAGCCTACCTATACAGAAACAAAGAGCTTCCTGAATAGTCATATGTAACCCAAAATGTGTGTAATTTTGTTCAGAAAAAGAGCCACGCAGTGAGGGTGAGAAGCTGCACATGAGTTACGCCGAGGACCTGGAGATCTCTAGCACTAACGACGCCATGCAGTCACCAGAACGCGTGAGGTATTTTTTCTCTAAGAGCCCACACCGCACCTTGTCCCTCTAAGTACCTACTTCATATTAATGGTCGGTACCAGGAAATCGTGTTATGGGTTTTCTCGTAGAAATCTTATAGTAGTAGTCACGAAAAAAAACGTCTGGCTAGCTGAAAAAAAACGGATTAAGTACTCGTATAAGGGTAAGCGTATCCTGAGTAGAGTTGTAAAAAAACGTTTTTTTTCTGAGATGAAAAAAAACGTTTGAAAAAAACATGAAGAAAAACAGTTTTTTTTTTCAAGAGTATGAAAATAAAAATATACTAATGCGGTTATCGTTTATGAGTTGACATTACATTTTTTTTGTTTAATAAGAAAATAGAGAGTAATAAGAAAGAGTTCTTTATAGCCTTATGTCAAGGCTATAAAGAACTCTCACAAGCTTAACACAAGAGTTTTTTTCTAAGACTTTTTTGTGGTCATTGGTGAAAAAAATTAATCCCGCTGCTTGGTGGGCAGGACTTTGCAAATCAACTGCTTTGTCTAAAGTAGCCGTCAAGTTTCACTCGCTTCCTACTACATCAGCAGCGTGCGAGAGAACATTTAAGTAGTACATACAGCGACCTTCATACCAAAAAACGTAATAGACTGACAAATGACAGGGCTAGGAAAATAGTGTACATACATTGCGCACAATTTAAGATTGCAATCAGTACCATCATCAACAATATTAACACAAGCCGAAGTTAGTAGAGTCCCTGATGGTATAGTCTTGATTCAGAATCAGATGAAACAATTACAGACACAGAACATGTCAATGATTCCGATGCCGAAAAAACAGTATGCGTAGCTATAGCTACTGACACTGATTCAGATGATTCTGATTGTAACCCATTGGTTTAAACATAATTTAACTGTAATTAAAAACAAAGCAACCAAATTTTGTGTTTATTCCATTTTAGTTATTGTGTTTCACTTTTTCTGAAAAAAACCCAAATGTAGAAAAAAAACGACGGTACCAAGTTTTTTTTCATGTATTTTTTCAAGATTTTGAAAAAAAACATTTCGTTTTTTTTACATCTCTAATCCTGGGACGCAGGTGACGCAAATCCACGCAGCGCAGGGCAGAGCAGATTTACGGCGTTTTCACGTCTTTTGTGATATATATTTTTTTATCTTTTTTTTTATCTACTACTTTTCTTCTCAATCCAATTTTTTCACTGACTGGTGAAACTCTTGAGGTAGCCAGACGTATTTTTCGTGGCTACAACTCTTTAAAAACTTATCCAAAACCCATAACACGATTTCCTGGTACTAACCCTTAAAATAAAGTTTATAGGCTCGTGCAGACCAGAGCGACGCGACTTCAACAACACAATTTCTAAGAAAACTTCACGGTGTAACAATAACCGGTGTCGCGTCGCGCTAGTCTGCACGAAGCTTATCACTTAATGGACCCAAATTTGATTGCAAATATTTTGAGTTGTGAACCTCACAAAAAGGAGTTTGTTCTCAATTCCATTGTATGCTTTTTATACGACTTAAAAAAAAGGAGGAGTTTCAAGGCAACAAATATGTAACAGACATGGTCGTTTTTTCTTTAAAGGATTGAGACACCAAAATCGCTGTCTTTGGAGTGCACGCCAAAGGCGGCAGAGAGCGTGGACAGGCCAGCGGAGGTGACGACGTCGGAGGCCTGGTCCGGGGCCGTGGCTTCCGGAGCCCCTGCGGATGCCTGGCCTGCCTTGGCCGCCGAGGCCTACATCCAGGCCACGCGCCACAAGATCGACGGCGAGAACCTTCCCTCCTCTACCGACACGCGCAATTAAATGTTTGCTAATTACGTGCAATGGGTGTGACTTCACATCATTCATTTGGAATATTTAGTATTCGTCTGCAGTTGTCATGAAGCAGATAGAATTCTGGGGCTGTATCCACGCACGCGGTATTTCTATACATGCGTGCTTGTCTTAATATTTTGCTATATCTATCACAATACATCGATTATAGTTTTGTTTTTCTTTTGTCTACATAAAGCTCTAAATATAGATATTTAAATGTAGGATATGTGTCCCTTTATGTCTTTCATAATTACAATCCAATTCCATCACTCTCATTATTATTGTTAAAGAAATAAGTATAGTTATATTTTTATTTATTAGTTAAATAATCGATCTATATAGATATTATAAATGTATAGGTTAACTCGAGTACGTACTGTATCGATAAATCTAAAAAGAAAAGAAAAAAAGAGACTGTGGCGGACTGTGGCTGTTTTATAGAGAAAACATTTGATTTTTTGTATGTTTGTTTGGAATGTGTAAACTCAAAAAATACTTAACCGATTTAAAGAAATCTTTCACCTATAAAAAGCTACATTATCAGCGAGTTTTTTCTACTTCCACGCGAACGAAGTCGCGGGCAGAAGCTAGTGTCATTATAAAGTGCAAGCTTCTGCTTCACCAACGACGTGTCACTTATAGATCATCTATGTAAGTAAGTATATGAGAAAATTTTAAAATAATAAGATATCGTTATTTATTTCTGTGTAAATAGAGTTACATCTGTTTTATCGAGCAACTTAAACGTTATGTTCGTCGATCATTATCAAATATCTTAATGAAACTATCGTACTATGTATATCTACATATTTAAATCTAGTAACTAGTTGTAGATAAGTAAATAGAATGTAAATCAACTCTTCGTTATTGTTAACTATGTGTACATAATAAAATGTGTCAAACTGTTTCATGTTATAAAAATTATATATTACATAAATGTCGATTAAAAAACTTAGCTACGTATTGCATCACTAGAAGTAGGTTAAAGTGTGTATATTCGTAACTAAACTCTATGAATTATAGTAATTACGATCAGCAATTGCATGCTTAGTAGAATTCATATCTTATTCCCTTGAATCGTTTTTATTTTATAAAGAAATTAATAAAACAATAATAGAAAAGTCAAAGGAAATGTATTAAAACTTCTTTACATTATGACATTATTGACAAACGTTTACTATTCAACCAATAAATATTACATATCATTTACAATTTATCTTCGACGTAACAATAAAAATTATTTCGAATGCCCGCCAAAACCAGTGGACAACAATATGGGACGGGTTGACAAGGTCCGATGAAAATCTAACTTTCATTCATAGCGAATGTAATCTCACTATTCGGCGAATATAGCAAGCTAAGCTTGAGACCGTTCAGGGGCAAAATGTCCAACAGTTCCAAAATGTCCTTATCCCAAAATGTCCAATTGTTAAAATGTCCAATTGTCAAAATGTCCAATGGTCAAAATGTCCAATTCTCAAAATGTCCAATTCCCAAAATGTTCAACTCCCAAAATGTCCAACTCCCAAAATGTCCAATCTTTGAGAAAGTAGCTTTGTTCAATAACTCATCAAAGCGCTTTATTAATACTTCTCCCTTCTTCTTCTTTTGTAATTTAGTTCATGACTATGTCCTCCAGAGGGCGTCATATTCAATTTAATGCTTCACATAGCTTATAACCAGTGGACGATCAAGACGCTTCCAATGATACCTCACTTGTCAAATCATGATAAGCAGTTTAGAAGTTATGAGGGAACAGATGAACATACATACATACCAGTCAAAATCATGCTTCGCCGTAGTCGCGTAAAAAACACATCGCGATCTAACGCTAATAACGCCATCTATCGAGCTATTTTGTTGCCAAGTTTTCTGGTATTTCAATTACTTTGTTACTGCGTATTTTTAAATTTTAAATAAAAAAGTACTTGCGATATTGAATTAACTTTATTAGTTATATAAGAACCAAAACGAAACATGACAATAATATGCATAAACTGAACGCATCCTGAGATACGAGTATAAGTTGCTTTAATGTGGGTATGTTTGAATTTTTTTTTATGCCGTACGTAGTCAATATGGTGTTGATTATTGTATTTTTTTATATTACATTATGACAAAAATTGTGATTTCGGGTATGTCGTGGTCTTCTCTGGTCTTAATTTGTTACCTAAATGAAACATATTTTGATTCTGCCATTATTTTGTATTTATTGTTTGTCATAAAGTTATAAGTATTAAAAAAGCGTTTTGATGAGTTATTGAACAAATTTGCTAAATTCTCAAAGATTGGACATTTTGGGAGTTGGATATTTTGGGAATTGGACATTTTGACAATTGGACATTTTGACCATTGGACATTTTGACAATTGGACATTTTGGTATTTGGACATTTTGACACCATTGGACATTTTGAGAATTGGACATTTTGCCCCTGAACGGTTGAGACGAGTATCATAATAGGAGGAACGACGTTCGTAGACGAACGAGGTCGAGACGAGGGTGACCTGACGACCAACGACGGGCTGATGCGGCCGCGGCTCTCCGAGTGAGTTGTGCTCGCGGTTTGACAACGACACGACACGACACGAGGCCGAACAGAGAATTCCCAGATTTAACTTTAGTTAAGTTAAAACTTGACGTAGTAACTAGAAACGCACTGTTTCAAAAGTTAGTTCACTCATAAACGTCCACCGAAACCTTTGAATAATTCAACTCGAACAATCAATCTATCACTTGACGGTACTTTCATATAATGCGATGAAACTTATTTTTACTCATGACTGCACAATCAGCTAAATTATTTCGTTTACACTCGCACATTGCGTGTCAAAAGTTTGAACTACGGCTATTACAACAGTAGACAAACTTTTACAAATGGACTACAACTTAATATAAATAATTTAAGAAATTTATGAAGAAAGTACAAAAATTCCTGCTATTTAAGCGTAGTTTCCAGCTCTATCTCCGATTATAAGATAGTTGGTATGCGTGCGACCCGCGAGGAAGCATAACACGAAACTTATTAAAGTCACGATTCATAGATTAGAGAAGCTGAAAGCTTTGAAATATTGGACCCATGCGAAGAAGCCGGAACTGCGGGAAAAGGTAAGTAAAATACTACCTCGACGACGAACTTATTGTAAGTTTTGAATATGATTATTTGTGTATTAAGCATTCGTACGAACACCAACAAAGAATATTCTACAAAATGGAGTACAATAATACGAAGTAGTACATAGAAACGATATAAGCTTTCCTATGACCTCTTCCGATGTTTTTCCATTTTTACATCTCGAACACGAATTTAGATAATTTTCGATGACGCCACATGTATATTTCAGCCGCTCGATTCTAACAAATAATCTCAAAGCAAGTTGACAAACTACGTTTAATTGGGTATAACGACGACGCACAAACTGAGCATTCGGGTTTTTGTGTTTTGGGTGTCAGGCGGAACGTTTTCAACGAAGAGACCCTGACGACGGTGAGAGGATTGGCTACTGTTGATTGTCTCCAACCTTGAAGGTCGAGTGCCGGTAGCCATCTTCGGCCGTAGACGCAGACGCTCGTAATGGCTGATCAGGCTCACCTCCCGTGCGATACTCTTGAACCACCTGCCAGAAGGAGAACATGCTGACTACCAATCGTCTAAACAGGGACAGAAAATATTAGTGCCTTGAAAAGTTTGGTGTCAATCTAAGCTAATCTACTGTCTCACTCTGCGAATATGTTCCTCCCGGGCAGCTAGTTCCTTCGTGAGATCTTCCTTGCGTCGCTCTAGTTCTGGCTCGCAGTTCCCTTCCCTGATGCACTTGTCTATATGTTCGTACTCGCGGTACAAGCCCGCGTACTCTGCGAGGCTCTGCTTGGCCTCCTGGCTCCCACAACGACCCTTCGACGTGGCACAATCAAAGTCCTCTCGATTTGTCGCGAGACTGCTTGAAACATTAATACACAATTGAAATTTTTCGTTTAAACCAAAGAACGCAAACTATATTATTTGGGGTTCTCGTAGTAAATATAACTACAAAAGAAAATTGATTGATAAAGCATAGCATAAGGCGAAATGGTATCGTGGTAGCGTTCCGGGAGCGGCGGTATGACCTGGCTCGCGCGCAATTCTATTGCACTATGTTTACAAATATTGAATTTAAAATTTTTACTTGTATTTTTTACTAGAAAAATAAGTCCATAATTCCTTAAAGTATTTAATAGTGAACACGTAGACAAAATTTTAATACAATTGCTTTGATAACGAAAAAATCGAATGGAATAGGTTTTTTTGTTACAACCACTGTAACAAAAAAAGCAGATTTTAAGGTAACTTTGGAGGAAAGTTTTGTCAATCGTGTCTTCAATTTTCGTAATAAAAAAAAAACAAAATCACATTCGTTGTTTTTTTAAGAGAAACATTGATTTTGTGTGAAGTCGAAACATCTGCTTTGGAACCCATTTCACCTTAAATAGCACAGTCATTCTAGAGACCGTAAGAAAATGGGTTGTAGCTATTAAGATCAGCTATCTAATTACGCAACACATTTTCATAAACGATTACGATTATTTTGTTTCATTTTGACAGTTCAACAACATTCATTGTGTTATTTACGTTGTTGAGCAGAAATTATTTTCGAATTTATGAAGCAATGGATTAGCAATTTGTTTCAAAACGATTCAGATTCCGATTGATCGTGCATTACGTAATTAGGCTACTGGACGAGTAAAGTTAAGAAGGCTGTTTTTAAAATAATCATTCGTACCTAAATATTTTAATGAAAGCATACTGGTTTCCGAGACTTGTATAGGTACTAGCAGCAAGTAAACCTTGCAGTGGATGACTCACTTGTACATGGACGTGTAGAAGTAGTGCGGGCGGGCGATGGCGCGCAGGAACCGAGGCACCATGCCATCCCCCTCGCGGTACAGGTTCAGGAGCCGGTTGTACGAGATGTACTTGTAAGACGGCAGCCGCACCAGCCGCCGGCCCACGCGGATCGCGTTGATCTCCTTGTAGTGGTCTAGCGACGGTTGCTGATGCTAAATAAGTGCAACGGATTTGCGTAAATGTACATTATTTTTTAATCACAGACAACGTATTTCGTAAAAAGAAAGGTATAGAGCCAGTCGGGCTCGCATAAATAAGCTTCCGTTATCCAGTAGTATTGCGTTCTACAGTGAGCTAAAAGCATTCATAGATTGTAGGAACTAAGGCGACGATAACCGACTTTTAATGATTTTATACCGATGATCACGTCTAAACGAGCAGTTTTCATGATTTGGAAAAATAAAATCTGTGAATATTTTAGATTATGATTATAATATACTAGCTTCTGCCCGCGACTTCGTTCGCGTGGAAGTCACCACAATATACTACAATAACAGCCACATTTTTATAAAACTTCCCTTTAAACTACGTTTGTACAGGGTGACGCATAAGTCACGAAGGGGTCGCAACTACATATAACATTGTTTATTTTTGTTTACTAATGTTAATTGTTATCAGATAATGCAATACAACTCATGGATATATTTTCGAGTTAGGTTTTATATATTTCGTCACGCAAAATAACCACCATTTTTAGCCTCACAAACACGGGCTCTTTCGAGAGCACTTCTCATTCCTCAGAACATGAGGAGTTCACCTTCAGCTGCTCGATTGTTGTGGGTTTATTAATGTACACCTGGTTTTTTAAATAACCCCAAAGAAAATAATCCGGCGCTGTTTAATCCGGATAACGTGAGGGCCAGTGAAATGTTGAAAATCTGGAGATTAAACGTTCGCCGAAAGTCTGCCTTAAGACCGTCATTGTGGCTCGAGCTGTTTGCGCTGTGGCTCCATCTTGTTAGAACCACATTTTTAACCTTCCATTTTAAAGATAATTTAATTATTTATCTTTTAGTACACGTGTTTTATTAAAATAAATTTTGATTTAGCTATATAGATATAATAAAAAAGTGAAAAATAACTTTCAATTTCGGAAGTTGGTGTCTTTGGTTTTGAATTTTCGTGCCGTCGCGTCGTTGCCACCGTCTTCCGAAATTAAAGTAATTTTTCACTTTGTAGTGTTTTTTTTCGGAAGTCGGAGGTGGAGGTCTGCTCGGCTTGGGCGGAGCATCGCCGTGTCCTCGTGGAGGCGATCGGTGGTGGTGATATCTCGTGTCCGGCACTGGTCCAGGCCCTGGTACGGAGCGAGAGGGCGTGGGAGGCCGTCACCTCGTTCTGCGAAGCAGTAATGCTCGCGAAGGAGGAGGCGGAACGCGTGAGGGAGGCAAATTTTGCGCCATCACGCCTTCCTAACAGAAGTTACTATTTTAATTTATGAAGTTTGATTTGAAGATTATCGATTCATCCCCTTCGCTTCGGACCAAATAATTCTATAAATAATACCTTAATAAGGCCACAGTGAACACGCGTTGTTACCAGGTTTAGTTGTTGTTGGTTATGGTAGCCGGATCCCTACCGAAGGGCGCGCGTTTTTGGGGTACTGTCTTATGTAATTTGACGTTCGAACAGTGCTGATTCTCAGCCTAGTTTGAATAAATGACTTTTTAGAATTTTATCGAGGATTCTTAATAGCATCCCTTGCCCCACCGTTACTTAGGCTACTGCCGTAACCAGTTCAAGCAGAGCCACTACACCACAAACTCGTAGCTAGTTTCGATTGAATTGGCAAAGTTGGGGGTTTTCCATAATAGCCATGCTTTGGTATGCGAGTTCGTGATCGCACTTTGGATAGCCAGAGAACGCTGCTGCTAATCCGCTAGTGAATCCCTTAGTCGCAACAGGATATTGTTATATATTGGGAGAGAAAATTAATAATTGAGACTTACCACAATGGTACTCTTCGAACTGTATTTGGGTACGTGGCCCAAGCCTGAAACATAAATAAATGCAGTACTTTGTTAAACAAGTTTTCCATTTCAATCAGTATTCGAGTCGGCTGCATTTGACAATTTTCGCATTTTAAAAACATTGGCATTCTAATCTCCGTCAAAAAATCCTCCAATATATCTATATTTTGGCAAGTTTTTGTAATTGATCTCTGAGATGAGATTGCGATTTGAATTTGAACGTTTTTAAGTATGGGAATAGGCCTTCTGAATGATGCAAGAACGATTGTCAAACTATAAGTGATGCTTTGCTTTATTATTACTCGTGCTCGTCGTGCTTGTGGGCGCGTTGCGCACGAGCTCCCTTCATAAATTCGTGAATATAAAACCCAAAGTACGAGAACGACATCTATAACGTTATAACGTTAACGCCGGCTGTCGCTGAAAACCAGCGCTGGGGCTCTGTCTCGCATAGGATCGCAGCATTATGCTGAGCGATGGCCGTTTTGCGTGGATGTGACGCATATTTTCGCCCAAATTGTTTATTTTCATGTTTTGTTCTTACCTTACGTCATGTGTACCGCAAATAAACGTATTTTCTTTCTTTCTTTCTTTCTATAGAATTCAAAGGAATTGGTGATACAAAATCCGCCCTTACGTAGCCAGGTGTGCGTCCATCGAATTTATGGAAATACGTTCGAAGTAACAAACATGTTTCTTACCCATGTGATGTGCGATAGTCAGCGGAATCCCTGATAACGGTTGTTGAATTTTGAGCCCATTTAACACCTAGAAATGGCAAATTAATTGAATAAAAACGGTATGTGGTTTAGTGGTCCTCGAGTTGGATAGGCTCTTGATAGAGTGTCAAACGGGCCTGTTTCACAATAACATTTTAGACGTAATTTTTAGAAAAGATCCTACCGACCTAGCTAGGACGTTACTTTCAATTCTTTAACTTGTTACTCTAAATTATTTATTATAACACTGTATATACCAAACTTTTTAAAATTTATAAAATGGCATTAATTGATGCGATTATAAGTCAAGCGCAACTTATCCGGAGGTGGTGAAACCGGGAAATAGGTATTATACTACTATACTTGGTGATAAGTACCTGTTGTATGTTGACGCCGATATTATGCGATGGGGCGGTGCTCTTGCTAACCACAAAGGGTATGTTGGTGTGGTTGGAGGTGTCGTAATAGTTCCGTATGCCTGCCTGCTTCATCTGGGAGGCCACCGTCGGCATCTCGTACCGACGACTCCGGTATTTGACACGCCGAGGGTGAGGAGTGCTCTCCTGATAATTAATTTTTTTAACTTAAAAAAAAGCCAATTACAATTACTTATGAGGGTTTATCCTAAAAGTTGGCAACGTCGCAAATAACTGTCAAATATTTACCTGTTTTGATTCTTATAGAAATATTACTGAATATAAATAAGAAATGTGGCTAACTAGCGAACTAGAATATTAATAATGAATTGCAATTATAACATTGAAATTGAATTTGATGTTGTACCCATTTTAGGTGTAAAAAACGCATTTGGAAAGTTTCCAAATAGTTTTTTTACATCTATAACTAAACATTCGGTGTTACGATATTATTATTCCATTGCATAATCAATATTCTAGTTTGCTAGTTAGCCACTTTTTTTTCCACACAGTAATATTGCTAAATTAATCAAAACAGTGAAATATTTGACATCTATTTGCGACGTTGCCCACCTTCAGAATAAACGCTCTTAAGACAAAAACTATACCTAATATAAAGTACAACTACCCGACAGTCATACGCTCATCTTCTTTCATTCGTCCGCGAGCACATCACAGGCTTAGCGTCCAAGAGAGCGTAGTATGAACATCTGGAAGAAAAATAATCTGCCCATCCCGTTCATATGGGTGGGTCGAGTGGGTATTGAAGTTTTGTATGGGACAGTTGATAATTTTGAGCGTTTACGATGTTGGTCCATGAAGAAAGTTGATCAGTTTAATTGTCTGTACCACACCCTAAACGAGTACCACACCTTACTTACTTACACGGTGCAGGGTGTGGCCGTAAATGTAAAGGTTTATACGGCACATCGGAGATTAAAGATTAAAAAGAAAGTATTTTCTTTCTAGCTCAACTCCGAACTTAAGGAGCTCAACGGCCGACGAACAATACCAAAGCAAGGGCAGATAGATTTTGGCTTGCCACCTTTTTTTTGATGAAAAATAGTATTTTTCACAAAAACTTGCAAAAAATTGTACTTTTGTAAAATTTTGGAAAAAAAAATAGTACACATTTATTTTTAATCATTTTTTTTTTTTTTTTATGTTGGGCATCTCGTAGCTGACCACTGAGGTCATGACTACTCAACCGGACAATCCTGTGGCTGCCTTAAGCTTCTACACTCAAAGCCTCCAGCCAGGGGCAAAAACTATGCTAATTAAAACTAGGCGAACGCTCGCTAAGGGCACCCCCTGTGGGGTACGAACCTCGGCTTAGGGCGTTCGCTGGGGGGAGGACAGCAAGAGGGACAGGCTGGATCAATGATATATTATTATTATTAATCGGGGAATTTAAAGCTACAGGCTCAGCATCATCGACGCGGGCTGGCGCATCGTCGAGCAAGGGTCGGGGGGGAGTATCATTTACTCGGGAGGGTCGCGATCGCGGACCTCGGCGGCGAGGTCGGAAAGTGTGTCGGTGTGTGTGTTTTCTAACTGTACTGGTTTCCTTATTGCTCTCCTGGAGGAGGGTTATGGGGTCGTCTGGGTCGGAAAGGATTTGCCTCGGGCGGCGGACTGTACTGATTTGACTCGGGAGATAATTGGCGGCCTCGACAACCAGAGGGTTGCGATGGGTGGCGGCGGAATCAAAGAAACGCTTGGAATTGCGTTTTAGAAACTGGTGGATTGTGGGGAGTCTAAGGTCGAGGTGGAGGGTCTCGTTCCTACAGAACCAAGGGGCTCCCGTGGCCTTACGAAGGAATCTGTTCTGTATTACCTGCAATCTATGGATTTGACGGGGTTTAGCTTGGGCGAATACGGCGCCCGCATAGGTCAGGATGGGGCGAATGCACGTTGTGTAGATTCGCAATTTGCACCTAAGTGACATTTTGCTACGTGCATTTAACATGGAGTGGAGTCTTCCGAGAGCTAATCATTATTTATTTACTGTTCCATTTGTATTTATTATTACTGTGCGGTTTCGCCATCAAGATTTAACTATTTAGAAAATAATTATAGAAATCTAATCAATTTAGTAGAGAATTTATATTAAAGTAAATTAACAATTAATTTTTAATTAGATTAATAGATGCTCTGATTCCGTTCTAATTTCTTTCTTAACTCCATTCATGACGGAAAAAACCTTTCCGTAATAACGGAAGTTGTAGGAATGGAAAGAAGGGCGGCGTTTATCGATAAACTGACAATGACAGCCAGAAAGTTAACATTTATTTGCCGTGTTGTGAGTTGACCGTGAGTGCGTTTCGTTCGAAAATTCCCCCATGCAGCGCTACTGGCGGGTGCGTTCCATTCCAGTCACATTTAAAATAAAAGCGCGATGAAAATATAGTATTTTTCGTACTATATTATTTTTCTATAATTTAGAGTACAATTGATTGAAATATAGTACGCTACTATATAATATACTCGTAGTACACAAGCCTAGATACTCGTAGATTAGATAGCTCCGGTTTCTTCATTTTGGATGCAGGCAGTCACGAAGATCTCATACTTTCATATCGAATAATTTTAACCTTTACTAAACAAAAGGCTTTGTGTTTCTGGTTCCATGAATAAATTCGGTATTTTCTTGATCCTTTTTCGATTTCAGGAGATGAGTATAATAAGTGCACACACTGCGTAAACTTCACTGGTCGTAAAGAGTTTTTAAAATAATAACAATAATTGAGGGTAATAGAGCATAGAAAGTACGTACGACATGTTTACGTTCCATCGGTATATCCATGGGCTCCAGAGGATCGTGGCAAACATTGTCGAACTTTTGTGTGTTGCGAACTGAAAGGTTTATAATCATTATTAGGTGGTAAAGCGATTACGAGGTCGACAGTACATACAAGCGAAAAAAAAAACACGTTGCAGACAGCAGGAGACAGGGATAAGTTCAATGGATGGAGGATTTTATCTAATTAACTAGATGACTCGGTTAAATTCGCACCACGTGAGATCGAAACAAAATTCGACTTTTTCGATTTTTCGGCGAAAAAATAAATCAATTTTTTCTTTCTTTAATTTTAAATCTAATCTGTTTCACAATTCGCAACTATGGCTGTTATCATAATAACAGCTGACATCCCCGCTATATGAAAGCCGTTATCATAATGAAGCACATACGATACGTTAGTTCGTCAGCCGCAAAATTCCGGCCGTTACGTGACGGCAAAACTTTTTTAGGAAATCATAGCTTAATGTCAACCTACTTTAGATGTACACTATTTGCATGTGTTTTGTTGCTCTTTGCTCTGTCATCAACATAAGTGTGGAAATCTCTATTTAAACTAACTGTACCCTAATTGCGTAATACACGATCAATCAGAATATGAATCGTTTTGAAACAGATTGCTAATCCATTGAATTATAAGTACGAAAAAAAAATCTGCTCAACAACGTAAATAACGCAATAAATGTTGTTGAACTGTCAAAATGAAACAGATTAGTCGTAATGTGTTCCGTTATTAGATAGCTGGTGTTAAGTGTGTAACCAAGATATTTGACAGCCTCTACTTATCTAAATGATGTGGTTGATTGGAGATTTTCTTACCTTTTTTGAGCTTTTTCTCGACCGGCGCTGATGAAACTGGGTTCATGGGCGCGGGGATCATTGGGGCGGTGCTGTGTCGCTGCATGCTGGCGGGGATGATCCGGTGTTTGTTGAACAGCTCCACAACCGGTCGCTCCTCCATATGCTGGCTCGCTGGCGTTACAACTACAGAAACAATGATTCTGCTAAACTAACTTCAACTTCCTAACTTCTTAGAAGTTGGTAATACGCACTGCCTTTCTTAAGAGCAAGGTGCATTAGGACACGTGGGGCGACCTTTGCAGACTTAGTGATCAGCGACACGACGTCGACGCCGCGCAGCCACCGCTCCTCTCAGCGGTGTATATGTAACGTTGCCAGACCGCCGCCGCGCCGCCGCCGCGAAGCCACCGCGCCGCCTTCATACCGCTAGTACTGTTTAAACTGTTTTTTAGGGTTCCGTACCTCAAAAGGAAAAAAGTAACCCTTATAGGATCACTTTGTTTTCCGTCTGTCTGTCTGTCAAGACCCTTTTTTCAGGAACGCGTAGAGGTGTCAAGGTGAAATTCATATCAAATACTCAAGTCTACTGTCCCTTGGAGCTGTGAAAAAATCAAACTTCTAAGCCAACGCAATCAAAAGATACAGCCGTTTAGGCTGCGTTTCCACCAGAGATGAGCGATGATGCGTAGCGAGGGATGTGTGTGAAACTAACCAATAACATCGCTTCACTGTCATAGCTTGAGCTAAGCTAGCGTTGTTATTGGTTAGTTTCACTCAAATTTTCTGCAAATTTTCGACACTCGCAAGGAAATCAAAACCTACAGGATACTTCCAGTCGACCTAGAATCTTGAAATTTGAAAAAGAATATCTCTAATATCGCTCAATATCGCCACCACCAGATTAGATGCAAAAATAGGTTAATAATTTGTTCTATTCAAATCTCCAATAAATTTTTTGAGAAAATTTGAGAATTACGAGATAATCACGAATTTGTTTTTGTTCATACAAAAAAATCTTCAAATATTCATAGTGTCCAAGTAGATTAGCGTTTTGTGTGTCGTGAAGCTATAGGTACAATTAAGTAATAGCTATCTATACAGGTATACTTACAGTCCACTATGTTAAAACAGTTGCGAATAAACCTGCATACTGACTACACGTTGTTTTCTTAAAAAAATCGAGTCAATAAATAATCAACCTTATACAGTAAACACATAGCGTTGTGAATAATGAGTAAAACGTAAAAGTCATAGAACAATATTATATTGTAATGATTAGTAGATTTATTTATTTACTTTAAGGTTCACCCACAGGACATACATATACATAGAGATAGTAAATCAGACGGTAATATTCTAATATAATGCCAATTACAGGTAAACACAACATTGAAAACATCGACGCCAGATTACCCCTTACTTGCTAACTTAAGACTAGGTGTACAAATTAGATTTCATTTGCATTTTTTTTTTAAATAGACCATTTTTTTTTTTATTCTAGTTCCTCTACGGTTTTATATCAGCTTACCGTGCGGCGGTGCCGTGTACACGAGCCCTTACCCTTTTTGTTCGGCCTGTTGTTGTCGGTCACAGTATTGTTTGTTCGGCCTGTTGTTGTCGGTCACAGTATTTTTTGGGCTTTTTGTGTTATGATTGGGACAAACCACGGAGTAAATTACTGCAAAGGACAAATAGTTGAAGTGCTATTTAAGGGTTGACTTACGTGTCGTAGGTTCGAATCCAGGCAGACACTTTACTGTGTATTTATTTCGTCGTCACCATTGCACTCAAAACGGTTAAGGAACATGAGGAAACCGGCATGTCCAAGAACCAAAAATTCTAACATATGTGACATCCACCAACCCGCACAGGGCCCGCGTGGTGAATTACGGCCCACTCACTCTCAGGCCTCCTCACACCGGGAGGAGGCCTGTGGCCCAGCAGTGGGAACGCTAAATGCTATTATACTTATACTTATAAGTACGGCATGTGATACAGGATTCATGGGCTGTTATAGGTTATCGAAATCAAAGTAGATACCCGAAGCCTGGAGGTTTTTGATTGGGGGCTGTTTGCGGCGAGGAGCCGGCATTTCGCCCTGTGGTCCGCGCCAATGATTCGCCACTCGCTCTGTTCATCCAGACAATACAATTTTAAAGGAATACCACTATAATAAATAGGTAATAACCACCGGTTTTTCTTGTTGGAGAGCCTGCCAGAAGTTTTACGAGGAACATTCAAGAACGTTACTATTAAAACAAGCTACTATTCCAATTCCTTCTCTGTCCATGCAGTAAGACTGTGGAACTCACTTCAGCCTAGCATTCGTGATTTAAAAACTGTTTCTCAATTTAAATATCGAGTAAAAGAGCATTACCTTTCCTCTCAACTGTGAGTATTTATAAACCAATAGTATAATGTATGTTTACCTAATTAAGCTTTATGTATTTATTTAAGTATTTGTTAATTTATTACGTTATACGTGTAGGTATATTTTGATATTTTAGTTTAAGACTTCGCATATTTATATTTTTCTCTTCATGTTCTCACACACTATTGTCTACATATCTTTCTCATTTCTCCTTACGCAGGTCTGCTGGAAGAAATTTCTTAAGAAATAAACAGTACCTTTGTACTCATAATTATGATTATGTCATAACTGTATCTATTTTACTCTGTGTACAGTCACGAGCACCAATATGTATACAATTAGCAACTTCAAAAAGTGATTTTCTCCTACTGTTGTGATTGCAATTTTATGTTGTTACGAACATAGTATTTTGGAACCCACAATAATATGAAATAGGTCTTATCTCAATGTTGCAGTCGTTATTCCATGAGAAAATCGCTTTTGAATTTTGATGAATGGATACATATTGGTGCTCGTGACTGTACATAAATAATCAAATAGGTAAATAAACGTTGCTTAAATAAATATTATATTGATTAGGCTTTATCAAGATTTACAAGAAAGCTGTTGTTTTGTATTTATTAGCTCAGAAGGTGTACTTCTCTTAGTCCATCTTGGATATTACGCCGATTATACTCGTACAATGAAGGAAAAAATCCTTAAGGAAACTTGGCCATAAAGTACCTAGGTAAATTAACCGCCAATCTACCTTACGCAAGCGTGGTGATCGATACCGTTTGATCGATATACCTTCTACCTACAGAGGAGGCATGATCATGGGGTTCATGGGTACGAGATAAGGCCTTTGCCCTGCAATGGGACAATAATAGGCTGGTAATAAAAACTAGTGTACCTACTAGTACTTAGTTATCGTTATGTTACCTTCTTCAGGTAGAACATCTCTGGGCACGTGCCTTCGCCGGTTAGTTGATTGTTTTCCCTGACGCACTTCCGCGGGCTTCTTGCCGCTGACAGCTGAGCTGCTGTTAAATGGAGAGTAGGGTTAGGCTGTGCAGAGATTGGCAACCTTACTTTGTTACCTTAAAATAAAACCTACTTTGTAATGAAAGAGACTGCAGCTCGCAAAGTTGCAACACAAGGGCCAGGTTCATACAGGAACGCATCTTAGTAGGTAGGAGGGGTCGGTGTTATTTAAAGCCAATAACTAGTTACAAACGTTAAACCTGTTTTTTTGTGATTAAATTGACTAGATACATAGGCATACTAATGAAAAAGAGTATCTACGTATTCAAATAGATAACACAAATGCTTTCGTATAAGAACACATTAAAAATCGCGCAATAGTTTCTGGGAGTCTTATTCCATTTGTATGAAGTACCTATTATTTATTTTTCTATGATCTAGAATACAAAGAGAACCCACTAGACTTAACTTTCTTTAGGTCCAATTCAACTGCAGTGCCCCAACAAGATCACAAAGCAGAGCTAAGAAGGAACTTACTACTCCGCCGGTCGGTTATGGACGTCGAAGTTGGTAAATTCTTCGCCGTTCTCGTCCTGACCGCAGGCTACCTCCAGTCCTTCGCTGGGTAGACAATTCTGGCTACACATACCTGTGTGGGACAATGTGCTAAGTAAACTGCAACTTCTAAGCAAAGTCAATTACATTGTACGGGCGGTAGACGTCGGCGTCGACCGTTCGCCTCAAGTACCTATAATCGATGGACGGTTAGTTTTTGACACGTCGCAGATGTATAGGACACAATCTAATGACACCACGTACTTCAAAATTCGTTAAGCTATTTAGGTCACAAAGGAACAGACAGACATACAAACCTAGGTAAAAACAATATACCTACAGACGACATAGGTACATAACCTGAACAACCGCCTTTGTCGTTTGGTTTTATAACCTGTAAAATGACACTCACTGTCTCCGTCAGCATGCGACCGCTGCCTTTTGAGTTTTGCGTACGGCCGATGATCCGCGCATGATTGGAAATGCTAAATAAATAAAACAAAACCGTTAAAAATGTACCTGTGAATTCGAGAAAATTAAGTAAGTTCTAGCAAAAGGTACTTCTGCTACGTAACACAGACCCCACGTTCCTGGTGTGGATGCTTGAAGGTTTGATTGTAGCCCCGCACCTGGCCGATCATCCGGTGCTGTTCCACGGTGGCAGGGTCCAGGTAGCCCCGCGTGGGGTTAGGGGGTATATCCAACCGACGAAGTCTTGCAGCTTGCTGCGACACCTCTGTAATCAGCAAGGCTGGCGCAATTTTCCTATGCTCAACAAGTCATTGAAGGGGGGGGGGATCCAAGATAAAGTAACTGACTATCTGGAACTGGTAAAACGCAGCGGACGAAGTGCAGGTTCTACATCTCATTTACGTAAAAGCATAGACAGTACCAGTACGTAACTGCATAATAAAAGCTTCTTAAAAACCTTAAGGAATTTATACCCAAGCTACTACAATCGTGCCCCTTTTCAGTTTTAGATAAAACTAATATAACTACATAGGTACTCTAATCTTGTTTCGTTTTCATAAAATATTAAGGCTGTCTTTCCACCAGTGCTGTGTGCTATGTGAGGAAGCTTGATAGCAGAGCTAGGCAGAAAAAAAAGAGATTTTTCCACCATGTGATGGAAGCAGACCTACCAACGCCAGAAAGTGTCGCGGCGCGACATCTGTCGATACACAAAGTGTATATCGACAGATCTCTCGCTATCGTGCCTCATCTACCTAACCCTTATCATTACCTGGTGTGGCTATTGCAACGACACTCACTGTTTAAGAGACGTGCCTTCCTATATAAAAATGGAGCTGTAATCACGGCGTGATCAAGTGCGATTTGTTATAAATATTTTTTTATATCTTTAGATACGACACTGAGGGAAAGCCAGCCTACCCAGCAGTACTTACTTTTCTTAGGCTCTGTCCGCACAGTTATAAAAGGGACGTGTTCTGGTGTCTTTGGTGTGTCTGTGATTCTGGTCGTGCTAGGAAAAAATTGTTCATTTACGATCTATCGTCGGAACAGATTAAACTGAACTAACATACCTATCGTACCATGTGTGAGAAAACTTTTCTGACACACATTATTATTATATCTGGAGTCGGTGCAACATGTTTTCTTCGTCCACTTCTCTATTAGTCATCTCGGTAGACCCCCTTTCTAGCCATATCACATCTTACACACAGTCCATCCACCGTTTCTTACACACAGTCCATCCACCGTTTCTTACACACAGTCCATCCACCGTTTCTTTGGTGTTCCACTACTCATATAGCTTTTTCACACACGGTTCGATATTTAGTTCGGTTTCATCTGAGACTATAGTTTACTGTTTGCCGTTAGATGTTAGATACGTGTTTGGGGGGGGCCTTTGGTTGTATAAAACTCGATTTCTGAATCCCAACAATGGCCAAGACTAAACACTTAGGTATTGATCCAATGAAGTAGACTTGTCGAGTTCATATGTAGTACCTATGATTATAATCTAGTTTCTAGTACCTCCGTTTTTTAAGTTTTTTTTTTCTTTTTAAAGTTTTGATTAGATCGATTTTCTCCTGCAGGTCGTCGCATCGCACTTCAGCTATGGAAAACTGGTCATCTAACTCCGGTATGGAAGCTAGAAGAAAAAAATAGTTTTTTTGCCTTTATGTTGCAGCAGGTAGGTATGGCTTTCCACACACAGCTGTGCGAGGAAGCGGAGCGATGAGCGAAAATTAAATCCACGAATAAAATTTCTTGGTAGGTATTCAAGCCCACCAACAGAATTATTGTTTTTCATTTAAATGGAGCATTCTATTGGTGGAGTTTTCAGCCAGTCCGAACTACATCACGTCACCGCTCGACGCCCACTCTTTGTCGTCGGACCGAAGCTAGGCGAAGGCGTCGCGTCCTCGCGATTATGTCACGCAGTCGACTACAGACAAATTTTTAACAAGTAAGGGTCAGTTCACACCGAGACGTGACGCGACGGGACGGTGCTTGAAGAGGCCAGTGGTTACGCGCAGCGGAACGTGTCTACGTTCGCCGCGACCTCCCGCCCCGCTAGCTAATAGTAGAGATAAGTCGCCACGATAGCTTTAGGCTGCGCCTCGCGGCGTCGCGCTCCGTCACACGGCTGCGCGAGACACAGCGCGCGACTCTGTTGCAGGCCACGGCTTCCTGCGAAGCAGCGCTGCGTCGTGATCCGTCGCGCTACGACGCGAGGCATGTCCAGGTGCAGCTCGGCGTAGCACGACGCAGCGGGACTTTTATTTTGTTGTTTTTGTATCACTATCTTAAAAAGTCAGCCAAAAGACAGAGAGTCAGTTAAGTGAGAGACTGAGGGATGTGGGGGTGTGTGTGGGTGTGTGGGGGTGTGTGGGGCTGTGTGAGGGGTGTGTGGGGGTGGGGGAGTGTGGGGGTGAGTCAGTTTGTAAGTCAGCTTCGCTTAGCGTCACGTCTCGGTGTGAACTGACACTAAGGGCTAGCGCGCACTGCCCTGCGTTTTTCTAACGCATATAATCTGTGAAGTAGGTATGGAATGTCCGCCCGCATTGCGATGAAAAAACGTATGCGGTTAATTCACAGTGGGCCTCCCGCTGCAAATTTGCGGCGAGTACACCGCACGTTTTTTTGTATCGCATAGAGATATTTGAAGTACCGCGCACTGCAATGAAAAAAACGCACCGCGACACCGACCATCCAAATATTTTCACCGCCCGTGCGCGGACGCGTGTCTGCGTTTATTATACCGTACGGCAGAAATAACGCTCCGCATTCCACCGCACCGCAGAGCGCGCTAGCCCTAAAACAAGGAGTGTTGTGATATCTACGTTAGACAGTGATGAGTCATCTTTACTAGAACTCCAGCATAATCATCAAATCAAATAAAATATAGCGTCAAATCATAATATAGCGTATTTGGCTTTGCTAGTATTCAGAGAGCTCTTGAAAGGAAAAAAAAATCGTCTGGGACCTGGGCCGCTGTCACCGGATACGATGAAGAGGACTATACAAGAACTACTCATGTTTCACACATGACATGACGGGTTACACGACATTGGTCAAGTCTGATATTTGTCAAATAGGCATTTCGTCAAATTTGATATTGGTCAAAGCTCTAGTTCGTCAAATCGTCTGTTTGTCCAATTACGTAATTTGCCAAATACGCTATTGGTCAAGTAATTTAAGTACAATCAACTGTATAAATGAAAGTACCTCATGATATTTTTTATTAACTCATTTATTAAATTCATATGTATTTACATAGAATTCAAACCCAACCCAACGGTTTTAAACACTTTAACACATAAAAATTCGAAATTTTTCTATTATATTTTCTATTTTGGCATCTTTTATGATGTTGGATGTTTTTCTCTGCTTCTCATCTTGTCTTTTAAATTTATTTAAATAATATTTCGCTCCTTTTTTTAAATCCTTATGTACACGAAAATATTATACTATCATTTTCTGGCATCATCATGTGAATTCAAAATGCATGTTTTCATCAACTGTACATGGACTTGACCAATAACGTATTTGGCAAATTACGTAATTGGACAAAAAGACGATTTGACGAACTACAGCTTTGACCAATATCAAATTTGACGAATTGCCGATTTGACAAATATCACACTTGACCAATGTCGTGTAACCCGACATGACATACTCATGTTTCATGTGACATCACAGTGGGCCCTATCAGAATACCAGCGCTGCGGTATTTATTTTTAAATATCGCCGCATTATGCTGAGATAGTGGCCTTTTTGGCCTCACACAGGTCGTTACTATATTTGTATTTTCATTTTTTATTATTATTTACTGTTTGTATTTCCTGTGCGTGTCCCAAATAAATTTTTTTTTTTTCTTTCTTTCTTTCTTTCATAATGGAGAAGTTTAATAAAGTTTTATGAGTTGTGCCTCCAGTAGGTAATAATATGGAGTAGAAACGAACCATTCTTGTCCAGTTTTCGTTCGGAACGTGTTGCCTCTAAGACGACCCCAGCTAGACTGCTGGAACTCCTATGACGCTTATCTGTAATAATTGTGATTACTAATTATTTAGTCCAGATTGGCGCAGGGTCGTGTTGACAGGACAAAGGAAAGGGACGCCTTTGCCCTGCAGTGGCACAACACAGGCTGATTTATTTATGTAGGTACTAGCTGCGCTCTGCGGTTTGAACCGCATAAGTTACGATCATGTGGAAATATCGAGACATTCCTCGTACGTAGGTACGAGGAATGTCTCGGAATAAAAAAAAAAATACTTGCCTATGCCTATGTAAGTACTTAGTAGGTAGCTACTAAGTACTTACATAGGCATAGGCAAGTATTATTTAAATAGCATGAATAGGGATTTTGGCAAAAAAGGATTTTGTTTAAAAGGTAGATTATTAAAAAAGGACACAAGGATATTATTTCACGTAATCAAAAGATTACGGCAATACATTGAGTAGGTAATACGTTAAAATGTGGTATGACGTCACTCCCTGGTAGATTTTATACGTACTGACTTGTGACGTAGCGAGCGGACTCCCCTTCTTTATGCGTTTTATCTAAACCATTTTTTATCAATTTGTTAAAATGATGACGCAAAAAATACGTGTCTTATATTTTTTTTATTAACTGACTGACGGACAAAATAGTTTTTTTTTCTCCCCAGTCAGCATCCTATTGTTCGAACACTTTCTGAAGGCACAAGAGGGCGGGCATATTTTACAGAATTTAGGACAGATTTTTCCAACGTCAGATATCTTTAACCAAGGAATAATTTCAAATATTTGACAGATAATCCATCCAAAAACTGTCAGACGCCAATTTTATCCACGGTTAAAAGATGCCTTGGAAAAATCGGCCCTTATTGTTAAAAACAAGATATAATAATGCGTTGTTATTTGTATTCGTTAAATGTTGCGGGTAACAAACATCGGACACGGCCGGGAGCGAGTGAGGTGTCAGTCCTCACATCGCCAAGGAGTCCGAGGGAATGAGCCAACCAACGTCTTCGGCTTCAATAAATTTTTAATCGGGAGAGTAAGCATGAACGTAGTCCAGAATTTATTGATGCGACTTAGGAGACGTAAATGGTTTTGAAAACTGCGGTCTCTCCTGGAGGAGGCGATGACATTCTGTGTAGGTTGACACCAGCTTTGCTAATTGGTTCGACTTATGACCGACGACCCACAGTTTGCTCAGGGCTGACCGACATTTAATGGAGATTGAATTTTGTGAGGATAGAGTAGGTTTTTGAGATTTTCCCTCTGGAGTATGATCGTGAGATAGTTTTTTTTGTTGAGCGCTTACTTCTTAACCCTTCATTCCCTCAGGCTCAATGCTGTCCGGGTTTTAGATGTTAAGTTCTTATTTTTATAAACCCTCTCTGGGTTGATGTGAACTGTCATATCAGTTTGATTGTTTTTTGAGGCTTTGCCAGATCTTTTGCGATGGTTTTGCTGTGGCGAGGTTTAAGCATGACGACGTTTCATTTTCTGGGTGCATATTGGCACACATTATTGTTTCATTTACCTGACACTTAGCGTAGTGTCTTCGCGATTCGTTCGTCCTGACTTAAGCCGTCTCTTGCAAGAAAGACCTTACTGTGTAATTTAATTTCCATCGTTAGGTATTTTTTTCTTAGGCATATGCAGGAAGGGTCCGATTGTTCGAATGATCTGAATAGAAGGCTTGTTTGAAAGCTGTTGTTGGCTAGGATGGGCGTAGCTCATGTAAGGTTTCATGCGATAAGCAACCATAAAATGTACAAGCTATTAAGAAAACAGCCATAGCTTCATTCGAACATTCTAGCAATTTATATTGACAGTAGCTTATGCCCGCGACTTCGTCCGCGAATCGAAAATGGTTCTAATAGGATTTTTTATTGGTTTTTTACGTTATTAATTTTGTTATAACATATAAATTATTATGTTAAAATGTTTGAATAATTATAAAATATAACAATCTTTATTATAGTGTAGGGATAAAAAAATTAAAAAACTGGAAAAAAAAAAAAAAGTTATGAACACGAAGCTCGGCCTTTGATCTGGCGAAAGTTACACGGGTTTATTATCTTTTTACAACGAAATTTAAACACGTGTAGTATTTAGATTTCGTTGTAGAAAGATAATACACCCGTGTATTTCTTTGTAAACAATATTTTTTGTTTTTCCTTCGGGTGCTAGAATCACCAGGCTACTTCTGTGCGCTTACTCTGGAGCATGCCACATACAACTGGCTGTGGGAGACGCAGCTTTCCCTTAAGTCTACTCCCGCTACCTTAAGAGTTTGACCTTGAGCTTTGGTTATAGTCATTGCGAATCATACTTTGATCAGAAACTGCACTCTCTTGAATTCGAAGGGGTAATTTGATAGTGTTAGGGGAATCCTAGGAATAAATACCTCCGTGAAGCTTAGACCTCTGTAAAGCTTAGAAACCTTCAAATGCGGTACCTATTAATATGTATAGTACGGTGACTTTTGAGACATTCCAATTTTTAAAGAGTATTAGCTTTACCCGCCCCGACTTCGCACGGGTAGCTTTAAACCCTACCTACCCTATCTACCCTACCTACCCTACTTACCCTACCTACCTACCTACCCTACCTACCCTACCCACCCTACCTACCCTACCTACCCTACCTACCCTATCTACCCTACCTACCCTACCTACCCACCCTACCCTAATTTTCTCACCGTTTAAACCTTCCCTGGACTATGACAAACATTTCATAACCAAAATCAGCTAAATCGGCCCAGCCGTTCTTGAGTTATAAAATTACAACGAATAGTGGCATTGATTTTTATAGATATAGATTTGCATTGCAAGCACCAAGCCTTTATGTGAGTTCAACCTTATTTGAATAAAATCGGATTGACTTTTCAAACATGTGTCAAAATAAAATGTAATTTAAATCAAAAGCACTAAGGAGTATTGATATCAACTTCGAAGCAAATCACTCCTAAAATAACTTTCTACCCCTATTTAACCCCGTTAAGGGATGAATTTCAATAAAATACGAAACAGGACTTCCATTAATTCTGTTAAAGAATGTTTATGCAAAATTTGAAGTAGATTGAACCAAGGAATCACGTTGTCCCATACAAACTTTGCCCACCTTTTTCACCCCCTTAGGGGTAGAATTTCGAAAAATCCTTTCTTATCGGATGCCTACGTCATACAAAGAACACACCCTCCAAGTTTCAGGTCTCTACAATTAGCGGTTTAGGCTGTGCGTTGATCCGTCAGTCAGTCATTCAGGACAAAGCATTTTATATTTATATAGATTGGAAAAAAAGTGCAGATATAAAATGTATACTTAAATGAATTTCTTAAACCAATTTATTTATCAAAGATCTACTGCAAATAAGTCATTTTCTTAATACCCGGTACTGTAGACTAACATAGTGTCTACAGTACCGACTACTCCGCCATATTAACGTTAGTTGACTTCAGTGTAAATCGTACTTCCTACAATAGCATACACGCGAAAGTACGAGTATGTAGTGAGGATGGATGGATGTTTGATACTTTTTCACGCAAAAACCTAAACCCAATTACGACCAAAAAGTCATCTAAAAACATATAAACAAGACATCACAGACAGACAAATTAAAAATCCGGAGTCACACGAGCTAGGGCTTAAATCGAACCGATTACATGTGATTTATTTGTCCGTCTGTGATGTCTAGTTTATACGTTTTTAGATTACTTTTTTTGTCGTAGTTGGGTTTTAGTTTTATAACTTTTCTTTTTATTTAAATTTTGTTGAGGTCAATTTTTTTTTGTAATGTTCTTATTAAGACCTTTCATTTAAAAAAAAATATCAAAAAATATATACTTCATGAGTTTGTCCTCTAGAGGGCTCCATATTCAATTTAATGTAACGTCACATAGCCTCTAACCAGCTGACGATAAACGATACCTCATTTGTCAAATTATGATGAGCAGTTTAGATGTTATGAACATTAATCCTACATACATACAACCGGTCAAACTCATAACCCTCCTTTTTGCTTCGCCGTAGTCGGGTAAAAACTACTGAACGGATTTGGATGAAATTTGATTGGCACACAGATAGCTTTCTTTTGAAAAAAATATGGGCTTTTTAGGGTTCCGTAGTAAACAAGGAACCCTTATAGTTTCGCCATGTCCGTCTGTCTGTCGGTACGCGGCTTAGCTCAGAGACTGTTAGTACTACAAAGCTATAATTGGCATGGGTATACATATTAATCACGCCGACAAAGTGGTACTTTTTTTTACCTCCCCTACACGTAAATTGGAGATGTTTTTTTTCGTCTATCTTATGGTGTGGGGTGTCGTTGGAAAGGTCGTTCAAAAGCCATTTTTCAATTTAGGGATCTGTTTGCGAAATAAGTGCTAATTTTTGTTAGAATATAGTGTCGTCGTGCACTGCCAGCTAAATGGTTGTACTTGGATTTATGAAAAAAATCACAGCAGTAGTACCTATAGTTATCGAAGTTAACAGGAAAACTATCACAGCTAAGTAGGATTTGCAACCAACTTAAATTTGCAGTTTGAAAAACATGTTATCCCATACATTCCGTATGGGAGAACATGTTTTTCAACTACAATGTTAAAAATAATAAAACATAGGATACTTTTGATCTCGGTAATACGTTGCATGCACGTAAAAGACACTAATCTGTAGACTGTACTATACTATACTATACTATACTATACTATACTATACTGTACTATACAATACGATGTGCACAATTTCTGAGCAGCTACCTAACAAAAAATATTAGGCTTGCATGAATTCACGTTAGGTTTATTTTGAGTAAGTACCTAAATAAAATTAAAATATATATACTAGGTGTTGCCCGCGACTTCTTCTGTGATCTAGGATGAAAAGTAGCCTATGTCCTTCTCCAGGTCATGGTCTATTCATGTGCCAAATTTCATTCAAAGCTGTTTGCCGTTTTAGCGTGAAAGCGCTATAGCCTATGTTACTCAGTGATAATATAGCATTCTACTGGCAAAATAATTTTTATAGTCGGTGCTGTAGTTTTTGAGTTTATCCATTAGTCCATTACAAACAAACATACTAATTATAATATTAGTTTAGATTATAAATGTGAAAGTTTGTATGTTTGTTACTCAATTACGCAAAAACGGCTGAACGGATTTGGATCAAATTTGGCACACAGATAGTTTATAACCTGGATTAAACCAAAATGATTACTTTTGATCTCGGTAGTAGGACGTTCCCGTGGGGTAATTTCCGTCCTCCACGCGGACGAAGACACTGGCAAAAGCTAGCAGGTAATGAAGTCAGTAAAAACTTCTATTATTCGTAAATTCAAATTCTTGTCACAACTTACAACTATGACCAACCTTTAGTTAACTTTAAACCATCGCCCATATTATTATTAACTTGAAATTTTCATAGCACGCGACTTGAAAGCTTTGCGTTAATTTTAAAATAAACAGAACGACTGAATATTATTTAAATAAATAGGGTGATACGAGTAGTAAAAGCACTAAAAAATCATTATGTCAAAGTTGTCATTAAATTATCAATCCTAGAACAATGAAACATCAGCTTTTACTTCAAAATCTATGTGCCTATGTTGAGTAGGTACCTATCAATTGAAATACTGGCAGGTTAAAGGTACCGTTGGCCAATATAGTACTTACTAATTCCATACTGTTGGGTGATGCGGCCATAGAATAGATTAAGTTTAAGCTTTAATGATTTTATATTTAAGATCACGTCTAAACGAGTAGTGTTAATGATTTGGAAAAAAATATGTTAAATTAGCGCATTTTATTAATAACTTAATCTGTGAATATTTAAGATTATGTTTATATTACATAGTGTAATTAACTTGTAAAATGATGTCTAACGCGGATAAAAATCTGAGAATCACGCAAAAACTATCAAGCGTATTTTTCTAAAACCTTCACCATTTTAAGGATAATTGTATTATTTATCTTTTAGTATACGGGTTTTATTAAAATACCTGTTGTTTTATGTATAATAAATTAATAATGCGTCCTCCTTGATGGGCGAGTCCTATTACTGGCTGGACGTACGACGCGTTGCGTGAGCTCATCACAGAACACGCAAGCTAACCACTCAAGGCCATTAGCATATTATATCAGTCACAGACTATTTAGAGATACTACGTATATAACAGTGTCATAAGGGTATAGGTACAATATAGACGCGTCTGTTACTTATTTTTATTAAATAAAAGCCCCCAGACCTTACTTAGTTGGAAACGTCGGGTTTGTTAATCCACAAAGGACGTAGATAATACTATAGTTTTGCTTTGTTATATTAGCTTAGATTTGTATTTCGTGGTGTAAACTGATTGTTGAAAAGCTTTGCGAGCGAAGTTATTTTGTCTGGCGCGATGTCCTGTGCTCGTTTGCAGGGGTGGCCACACGCTGCCGCCGCGCGCTGGGCAGCGCGCTGTTAACAGGCATTTACCGAACGGCGCTACTGAAGCGCTCGACTTTGAAACGCAACTACTACCCCATACATCTCCGAACGCGCGTTTTCCAACGGCGCTGCCGAAACGCGTAACAATAAAACCAGCCTAAGACTTCTAAATGCGATTTTCGATCCAGTGTGCGACGATCTCCCTGCTAATGTCTATGTATTTTCTAATGCCAACAAATTGTCGGCATTGCGATATTCTATTTCTTTCTCGTAAGTCGTAATGAAGGTCATTTTTAGGTTACCGGTATTAAAACGGTAACTTAAATAGAAAAAACATGTTACATGTTTTTTCTTCTTGGTTACTCAGATATCGGTAACATAGTCGTAGAAGTAACCAAAATTCTTCGATACCGGTACCGTAATTTATAAAGGTTTTCGGTCCCTGGTTACAATGAAATGGCGGGAGGATATAATTTATTTCATCTAAAGATCGTTGTACTTATATCTTTGTTCGCAAATAAATTACAGTGTTGTCGCCAT
Organism: Agrochola macilenta; assembly: GCA_916701695.1. Taxonomy (NCBI): domain Eukaryota; kingdom Metazoa; phylum Arthropoda; class Insecta; order Lepidoptera; family Noctuidae; genus Agrochola; species Agrochola macilenta. Next base: position 8,854,875 of record OU753552.1, on the reverse strand, counting down.
ACAAAGAAATGTTCTACTGCCACCATTCAATTTAAATGTAATTCATTCCTGAAATGGGTGATCTTTGCTTGAGTAGCTTTTGAGTTAGTTTCAATAAGAAGTTTTTCGTTAACTTCGTCTATGTTGATGATTTATTATCTTCACATAGTACTGATGTGAATTTCTGTGGGATACTGTAGGTACCTACCTAGGTATCCCAAACAAATTAACTCACAAACAAATAATTTTTCACTTTATGTTGTAAGTAAAAATAAGTACTTTCTATAAAGAAAACAACAACTGACTTAAGCTCGACTACAAAGTGAAAAATAATCTTTGTTTCGGAAGTTGGTGGCCATTTGGCTATATATTTTTGGTTTTAGATTTTTATTTTCACTGAGCGCTTTCAGACGGCGCGGCGGCGCGGCGGCGGCGCGTCCAGCGGGCGTGACTATAAAACCAGCCTTAGAGCCGCTTAAGTTTTAATTGTTGTTTTTTGGCTAGAAATAACTTCTATTATGTATTACTATAGCCAAACATGTCACATGAATTAATTTGACTTGAAAACGGAGGAATTATAATTTTTTAACAAATAATATTTATGGAGCAGATGTGAAAACACAGGATTTCTCTGGAACGGCTAAATTTCCCATTATATTCTTACAGTAGGTTATAGAATTTTACTATGTATTACTGTCGCAGGCAAATTGTATGATTAGTCATTTTACAAACGGCGCCGTCCGTTTACAAACGCTGGTGGTTTTGCAAAATGGGTGGCGTTGAAATTTTTCGTCGGTAATTTTTTTTAAACAGCTGTTTTGACCGCGTGTATCGCACTTTTCTATGAAATTGCAGATTTTTTTTTAATAACTCCGGGGTGGTTCGCCGCAGGGGGGTTCAGAATCATGTACTGAATCCATGGTAAATGTTTTCGCGTCGATGTCCGTGCCACCCTGTACAATACATGTTCAGTAACTATTTATTTATCTCTTTTTTCTTATCTTTAACAATGGTTTTAAAAATTAAGGGTATTTTTTCCGGAAAATAAACGTACCTATTTAAAAAAATCATAAATAAAGTTCTAAAACCCACTATAAGAATATAATGGGAAATTTTGCTGTTCCAGAGATATCCTAATTTTTCATACCTGGACCAGGAAAACTTGTTTTTTTTACGAAAAACATGTAAATATAGAGCAAACATATTTTTCGTAAACAAACTACGAGTAATTGTCGTGATGGCCCAGTGGTTAAGGCCTCGCCTCTCATGCACGAGGTTGTGGGTTCAAATCCGGGCAAGTACCAATGTGACTTTTTCAATTCATATGTACTTTCTGAGTTTATCTTGGACATTACTGACATCGGTGAAGGAAAACATCGTGAGGAAACCTGGACATGTAGTTAATATAAGTCTGAAATCACCAACCCGTCTTGAGCAAGCGTGGTGATCAATGCTCGTGCCTTCTCTGTGTGAGAAGAGGCCTTTGCCCTGCAGTGGGACAGTAACAGGCTGGTATTATTAAACTACGAGTCCTCAGTTTTCAAGCCATTTTTACTTCATGTGACATATTTGACCATAGTAATACATAATAGAAACCATTTCAGGCCCAAAAACCTGGCCAAGTGCGTGACGGACCACACACAGTGAAGGGTTCCGTGGTTGGGATGAACTTATACCAAGAACAAATTAAACATGGTAGTTGAAAAACATGTTTTCCCATACGGAATGTATGGGAGAACATGTTTTTGCAACTGCAAATGTAAGTTGGTCGATTATTACTCGTTAACTTGTGGAGCCTACTCTGTGATAGTTTTTCTTTTAATTTCGTTTTACAGGGTGGCAGATCGACGCTAAGCCTGTTACCGTCGAAATAATTCGTCGGTGATATAAAAAAAACAGCTGTTCCATACAATTTGGCCGCGTAGGTATTGCATTTTCTATGAAACAGCAGTTTTTTTTTTTTTTAAATAACCGACGAAAATTTTCAACGCAGCGGTGTTCAGAATCATGTACTGAATCCATGTATATAATTCTGCCGTTTGTAATTTTATTCCCATAGCAGGGGAGGGGGAGGGGACACTTGACTCCAACAAAAATCACCAATTTAAAGCTTAATATTTCGCAAACGGATCCCTGAAACCAATGGTGACACACTCACAATATTTTTGATCCATCCCCACTTTACGTAGGTATTGGGAGGTATTAAGCAAAAAAAAAAATAACATGAAACTTAGTCGTGTCATTGACTCTGGCAGGGCCACCATCAGGGATTTTAATCTTGATAACACAAAAAAGATTCGCTAATTAGTCGAAATTTGTCGCCAAATAACAGAATTTGTCGGTCACTGGTTCAAAAGATATAAGGGTTTATTTTTTCTTGGCAATTTTTCGTGAACTGTTCGATCTAGCTCTTGGACTATACCTTACTAATTGAACTCATTATATCTCCTAAACTAAGACCCGATTAAATCTGTGACTTGGCGACAAATTAGTCTTCTAAACGTGATTTTCGAGTGCTTTACTGTTTACGATTATAATTTTTTTGAAAGACACGTTGCCGTGCCGTGCCAGGTGCCAGCTAGAGCCGTGATGTTTCGGTCAGAGTCTCATTTCCTAGAAAATGTATGGGATAAGACTTCCGATCTCTGTCTTTTCTAGTACTAAAACCTCATATCAGTAGGTCCTATAGAATTGTTTGATCCTTATATGAAACAGAATCGATTGACATCAAAAAAGTTTTTGCAAAAACTGCCCATTTTCTTGCTGACTGCACGATTTTTTTCAAAATCTGTGAATGCAGATCAAAATATCTCAATAAGTTAATGACAATCTCCAAGACTATTTTCTTGTAGCAACAACGGTTAAGGGACCTACCCTTACTGCCCCATCTCAAAAATCCAACCTATATATCTCCGAAGCCAAATTGTTCTCAACTTTGTCGCCTTAGTAAAAACTAATGGTGTCATCATTATTTTTTACTAAGGCGTGAAAGTCGGAGAGTACTTCAAAAACAGGAAACTATTTTTTTTTTTTTTTAACCTTTTCCCCACTAAGAATTTCTTCTTGTATCGTGGGTGCGTTTACAAACATAGAAACTCACATACACTAACACCCAGACCCGGAACAACAACTGTATATCATACAAATATTTGTTCCGTGCGGGGATCGAACCCGCGACACGTTGCGCAGCAGTCGATCGCTCAGCCACTGCGCCAACCGTGTCGTCATCGTATTATTGATGACAGCCAAAAAAAAAAAACCCAGAATGGGTGAATAAAGTAAAACTTTATAATTTAATCTCATTATATATTTATTCCATATACACCTATAACTACTTCTTGACACAAAGAACATATAACTGCACTGATAATGCATGAACATACAAAATAATCATCGCTCTTGTAAATTACAAAGAACGCTAAATAAATATTAATTCAGAAAACTTGTTACCTTTTCCATGCGTAAAAAAGTATACAGTAGCTTATATATACATAAAAATGTAGTTATAATTTAGAGTACATGCATATTTGCCATAGTTGATAATAATATTTAGCCCTCAAATCAGTAATGATGTTTTATAATTATTTTACTTTATTATCATTAATTGCACCCAATAAATATTTTAATGAATCATTATAAATCAATAGTATTCAGAGTACTAACAATTTAGTTGTTTTGTCTTGTTACGATGGTAATTGTAGTGCGTTGGCGAGCAAGTATTGGTCAAGACCCGACGACACATTACGCACTTATCATAAAATGACGGTTCTTAAAACAGAATACGGTGCGTCTTTACGTCACGAGACGATTATAAGAGGCTCTAAGTATTTCGTATTCAGCGTGGCTTTTAACCATGGTATAGTTGAGCTCGTAATTGCTTCGCCACCTGTTTGACAACATTTTCCATTTATTTTCTCAAACATGAGTAAAATTCATAAGTACAACAAAAACTGTCAGCATGCTAGAGATGTTAAAAGTAAAAATAAAATAAAACAGATCATTACGTTTGTCTTAGGGTGTGTCCAAACATTGAGCAATACGCGGCGTTTGCAGGACACATTTCTGCCGCGATCTAGTTAGGACTAAGCCGACAAATGTTTGCGCGACAGTCGTCCAACGAAACCGCGGCAGGCCGCAGCCACGCACAGTTGCCGCTTTATGTGTAGACAAACCTTTAGACAATGGCATGCAAATATTAATAATGTATAATGTCACTCTGAGTCAAATTATTTAAAATGTCATGATAAAGATCATTAAAATAATAAATGAGTAAAACGTGATCAAAATCTCTCATTTAAAAACTCATTCATATTATAATAAGCTTTCTCTCTGCTAAGAAATGTATACATTTTAAATTACGACGAAATCTATCTGCCATGCGAGAAAAGAGAAGAGGATTGGATCTTAAGAACATTACATTTTCTAATATATAAAGTGAAGGTAAGGTCAAGATTTTGTATTTTTGAAAATAAAGTTTGCAACTCGTGTGTGGTTTCAAGTTTGAACGTCGACCTAATTACATCTCTTTTGAGTTTTGAATATAAATTCGGAATTTATATTCAAAATTCAGCCGATTTACTCCACAAGTTAACGTTGTATCTTAAAATGAACTCCCAAATCTTGAAACAAAGGGATCTCGCGCACTAGACGGCCACGACTCCGGCCAGTCGTGGCCGTCTAGTGGTATTGTATGGTCTGCGGCTAGTTGGCCGTTGCGACCAAGTGCGCGATTCGTAGCGGTTTCTATAGTTTAACTTTATGCTCCGAGCACTGATCGTGGCCGTGGCCGTCTAGTGCGCGAGATCCCTGACTGTCACATAGACAAATAGACCTTATCGTTTTATGACGTGCAGGTGACATTCAACCTTAGGGTGGTAAAGGCAATTACGAGGTTGACTATACTGTTTACTCCAAAGAATTTTATGTTCAATAAATGCAAAAATATTTCATGGAATGATGAATTTATGTAATTATCAGTCCAAACTCATTGCATGATTCGTTATTATTGTTTATTAATAATATTTATACTCTGTATAGCATAACAAAGTTTACGATTTATTTTAACGTTTGAAATAATGAGTATCTAGCGATTAAAAATTTGCTGCTTTTTTAAAATATTATGCTAATTATAGTAGTTTGGTGTTTAGTAAATCTTTATGGTTTTGTATCAAAATTATTTGTAAAACTATTTAGAACACATCGAAATAATATAAAACACAAACGTGGACGGCCGTCCCTTGAGACAGGCGTTGTATTAATTAAAATATAATGATTTTAATAAAAGTTAGTATGTTACCAAGTAATACTTATAAAAATACATACGACGCACTGTGCTTAGCAAATATTGTGCATGAAGTTGCTTCATCGATTCCAGCTTACACAGCCAGCATAGACAATTTCGTTATCCGATCAATACCATTATGTTTATGCTATAAATACAAAGTTATTGTTAGTGTACAATTTCTTCATATCAGTCAAACTACAGACAGTATAATTTAAACAAAAAAAAAAAAAATCTCCACGAAGTGGGACGATTGCAACTTTATAAAATTATTATTACCCTATTTTATTAGCGACGGATGAAATCATTCCCATCATAACTTGGGAAAGAAAATGATCTAAAGAGCCTTAACTGTTAGCCTTAACGGGTTCCACATGAACCGTTAATATGTAACAAAATAAAACATATTACACCACGCCTGTATTCCCCAAAGGGAACTAGTTATGTCCCATGTTATAGGGGGCGAGCCTATAGCCATTCAAATTAAATACTTAGGGTTCAAATACATTGTGTGGTGTTATTATTAAGTTTATGGATAAAAAGCATTAATAACAGTTTTGCTTTAGCTTAATCCAAACAAGCTCCGAATCCCTTTCATTGTACAATGTACGCAGACGTACGATCGAACTCAACGGTGACGCGGATCAATGTACGCAGACGTACGATCGAACTCAACGGTGACGCGGATCGTTGGTACTCGTCGCAGTAATGACTTTGTTCTTATTTTTTACTAAAGATTAACTATACTAGAGCATGAAGAATTCAGTCCTATAATGGATTGGAGATAATTTGGATCCATTTTGAAAGAATTATGTATTTTGCCTGGTTGTAAAAATATATAATATGATGGAAATTACATTTTGATGAGCTCTAAATACAAATTTATTTAGTATTTAACCACATTTCTAGTGGTAACTTTAAAAGTTACTATTAGAACTGTGGCAACAAATATTCAGTAATTTTACAATAGCGATTAAGTTGAGTTTTAACATAAGCTAAGTTTCTATTTCATTATACAAATATTAGAATGGGTTTATGAGTGACTATCGAACGGTGATAGGAATCGAATCGTTATTGAAACGGAATAGTATATTTGCCTCCAGCTAGTTGAGACTACTGTAATTTTCTCTAGTCTAGTCTTAACAAGAACAGCTCATTCAGTATTTGAGCTACAGTAATTATTATAAAAGTACTCGTTTGCTTTCTTCAATCATAATCGCTATTCATTCTATAAAAAAATTTAGGACACCACTCATTGTGATACAGAGTATAATCACTTTTTTTTAAATACATTTTTCTTTTTTTTTCATTGTTTTATTATACGATATTAAATGTAGTAGCGACGCATTTTTATATGTTTCCGACTAAAATACCTGAATATATCCCGGAAAGACTTAATAATCATTATAACATCATAAATAAAAGTTAATTAATTACTTGTTCAAAAACCGTTTCGTTATGAATAATATTATATGGTAAAATACTAAAATGTACGCGTGAGGAGGGCCGGGTGGCGCGGTGTCACGCGGCACTCACGGGCACACTCGCGTCGTGGTGGGGCGGCTCGTACGGGGCCCGGGTCGCTTTACAACAGTACACATTTCTTTTTCCTGGCGGGTTCTGGGGGCTCCAACGCTGCTAGTATGGCTTCATCGAACACGTTCTTCAATCCTTTCTGCAAAACGAGGGAACAATATGTAAGAAAGTTATTTTTTTTAACTTCCAAGACGAAATGGTCGTATCCATGACATTATCCACCATACTTGGAAAAAACTGGAAGAAAACTCACGTCAAAGGGGAGTTTAAAAAAAAACAAAATTTATATGGGCTCTTGCAAATAATCAGGCAGGGCTTAGAACGTACCAAATAATTGATACAATAACCGAAACAACAGATATCTTATACAACATATCTTCAGTCTCTTACAGTCTTCTCAGTGTTGCTATTCAATACAATATTATTAATTATTCGGTCTGGATTATAGGCGTGTAGGCCACACTGCCTATGCACTGTATTAATATAGCAAAAACAAAAGTTCTTGTATTTGCGAAACCTACTATTGGAGACTGAATGATTTACGAAATAGATTGATTAATAATGAGTTTAGTTTTGTGATATAATTGGGAGGTAAAGATTTGTGTTGCACAAAGGTAAATGTTACAAAATTCTAAACATGTGCTGGTATAGCATTTAAAATTCGTTTTCATGGAATGCAGTGTTCTTCGAAGTTCAGTCATGTTCAGTAAAGCAGTACCTTCGTTTTTTGTAATATTTGAAACTTGTGTTTCAGATTCAGTCTCCATTTTAATTTGTTCCCACAGAAAGGTAGTAGTATAAACAACGAGTCAAAGACAGTTACGTTTATTCATTACTTCCCAACAGTTTCATTTTACGTTATTAAGACATCAATTACACACTCCTCAAGAGACATGTTTTAAGTAAATATTCATGAAACATTGTGTCAACAAACGATCCGGCAGCGAAATGGAAAACATAACATCTAATATTTCCAGTGTTCATGTTTGAATGTCTAATAAAAGCCGTAATATTTAAATCACGCCGTTAAAATATTACGATATAGGTTAGATCAATTAGAACAATGTTGTAATGTTTTAATAAACATTCGAAACAGAGCACGGGTGATCAGCTAGTTACTCAAATTATTCAACAAGGTTCAGAGTAATGGGGTCATACCTGTGTGAGCGCTGAGCACTCGACGTATTTGACAGCCTTGAGTTCCTTTGCTAGTTTCTCGCCCTGCTCCAGAGACACGGGCTTCTGTTTTATCTTAGCCAGTTTCTCCATTGTGGCTGGGTCGTCTCGCAAGTCTATTTGAGTGCCCACCAGGAGGAAAGGCGTCTTTTGTTGATGATGAGTGATTTCTGGCACCCACTGGAAATGACATGTAATGAATTAGATTTATCAATGATAGCAATTACGTTTTTTTACTTTTAACAGCTGTAAGCTAATGTTTTTAATAGAATCCTTAAAAAGTACTGAACAATGTTACTTAATGAGTTTATACAGTAATTTTAATAGCAAAACAGTCTGCGAACAGCTGCTTAGCTGTTATTCTATTGAAACATTTTATCACCATAATAAATTGTGCTAAATAATATTGTTTCATAATGTTAATTGACATTTAAACATATTAGAATCGGCAATATGTTTAGCAATGCATACCATTAATAATATCAACTTACTTTTTCCTTGACATTTTCAAATGAACTGGGGCTTACTACACTGAAGCAAACAAGGAAAACATCCGTCTGTGGATAACTTAGCGGTCGCAACCTGTCGTAGTCCTCCTGACCTGTAGCCAACATTCAAAGTAGTTAGTCAATATGTTATTTACACAAAGTAGGTATAATACTAATGCATTTTAGCAAAGAAAACCTTGCTGTAATTCCATTTACAATTAAATTATGTAATTGGCTGCCTAGACATAAACTGAAACATTAAAATCACTGTCACACTTAACAACATGTGACCAAACTGGTTTTGTATGAACTGAACTGAACATATCTGGCCATCTACCGGCATCTGTTAATAAGCAGGGTGGCAGTATTGCAATCTATTACGAATGGGCAAGAAGAACGGCGACTATACAAAGGTGTGATTCCACCAAAATTGTGTTCAGCACATTTGTTAACAAACAATTTGTGGAAATCTCCAACAGTCCACGAACGGAGCTGCAGATTCAGTGCCACTAGCAAAGCTGTATGCCATTTTTGTAAGCGTACAGTGCAACACATTTGTAAATGAGTTGACACGTAGACACACGTTTACTTGAGTGAATCCACCGAAAGAAATATTTATGCCGTACATTGTGCAGCATAGTGTCGCGCAGTGCCCCACACTGGTGGAACAGCGCGTTAACATTAGACGAATACAAACAAACAAAACAATATATTCACCTGCAGTATCAAAGAGACCCAGTGTATAAGGTTCTCCTCCTATCATGACGGTGACAGCATAGTTATCAAACACAGTGGGCACATACTCAGATGGGAACTTGTTAGTTGTGTAGCTTATGAGTAGGCACGTTTTACCGACGGCACCGTCGCCTACCACCACACACTTGATCGTCTGCATGTTCGCGAATGATTGGTAACTTCTCAACAGATATTTTTGATGAAAACTTTTACTCGCTCTTTCTAACGCACCACAGCGAGTCTCTGACCATAGCAACCCTCAAGAAGTAGTCTAGAACAAAACAAATTTTGTGTTAAGCTAGGTTGTTTGCACAATTTATTGCCTGTAAGAATATCAGAAGGTTTTCGCACAAATTTATAGCACAAAGCAATATAACGCAAGCAATTTTAATAACACCAACAAAGAAGAGTGTTTCAGGCAGCCCTTAAGTTTTATTTACCATCTATGACACAATTCAATATTTTTTTTTAAATATTCAGTAAGTGACAACAACATAAAAAGCTATATTTAAGAATACTACAACTACCACAACAGCAGACTTCAAATAATATATATAATTGATGTCAATATTTGTTGTACAACAATTCTACTTGAACCTCAACTCTTCATTAATGGATTTTATAGAAGAGACACTATGAGTATTTATGTGCCTTTTCATGCATGAGAAGCACACATATAAGATTTCAATAAGTATGGAAACTCAATGGGCTAGCTAGCCATAAGGAAAAACATTTTCACTAACAATAAATGCATGTATTTTATGGTGATTTGATTACGCATGAGAAAAAGACGTGAGTTAGGTAATAGAAAAGTCGCACAAGGAAGTCATAACACGTGAGGCATATTTTTTTAACATGAGTGAATAATGTTTGTGAATTTTCATTCGCAACAGAATTCATTAATGAAATATTTCATGTTAACTTAAATATGATTGCATTTTAGTAATTTTTTGAGGGGTAAATATCCAGAGATGAACATAATGGTATAAATGGTTCATGATAAGAGCACACAGAAAAAACCATTAATGTCTAATCATTGCTATTTGTATTTTCCTTATTATGAATAATAACAATCCATTATGAATATAACATAATTGATACTTAAAAGGCGACTGTGTGCAGCAGAGACAAGAGTATGGGCAACAGCATTACAAATAAACCAAATATTTCCTCATCACCTTTCACTGGAGTAGTTTATGTTGAAATTGTTTTAATCAATTAAAATAACTATTTCCGGTAGGTCCCATTTGTTCTATGGAACATGACGTAATAGAACAAATTGGGAAAATATTGTCCCTATTTTTACTATAGAACTACATACTAGCTTTTGCTCCTGTTATTATTTGTCTGTGAATGCACAGAACTAAATGGGAATCGCTTTTCCCAAATTCTTCCATGATGAGATATATAAGACTTGAATGACATTAATCACTGACGTTAATACCAGTATTTTACAGTTCACTATCAAAAAAATTAAACTACTCGCTACATAATATTTTTATTTTGAAAAATAAAAGCAAAACAGTAGTTTAACAATACGTGTTTCTGTAACTACAAACTAAAAACAATTCTTCAAGTGGTAGCAAATCATTCTCGAGTGGCCAGTTTACATATCAATTTCAAGAAGTTTATATACTTAGTTTGTTCTATGGAATAATTTGAGACAAAAAGTACAAACTGTTCTATAGAACAGTTTACAAATACAAGTTGTACAAATAGGGACAATATTTTCTCAATTTGTTCTATTACGTCATGTTCCATAGAACAAATGGGACCTACCGACTATTTCTAAATGAAAAACGAAATGTCAGGTATTTGGCTACACTTAACAGGGAATCTCTGAAAATACTGATTTATATGGTTTACTGCTCAGTAAGAAGAGCAGGAAGATTTGAGGAAGTCTGTACAAGAACCAAAGTTGTTGATATGGGTCTAAGAATCAGCTAGTTGAATTTGCAATGATTAGGCCAACAAGTGTTCAGAACCAATAACCATTGGAGCAGAAGAGTTCTAGAATGGAAACTATCAACAGAAAAACCAGTCTTGGATGACCTACAACAAGATGGACTCAACTTGGTCAAAGTTAGATTTGCATTTTGGATGGGATCAGCTCAGTACAGAGCAATTATCAGAAAATCTAAAATATATTAAGTTGTATACTGACATGTCAGTCAATGTGAATGTAGACTGTAGGCCAAATGGTCATCTACACAAAGGATGTTATTTTCCGACGCGCGCGACACCGCGGGCGGATGCAATATGTCACATGCAAATCATTGCTATTGTATTCAAGATGCCAATTTGCATATGAAGCATAAATCAATTCAAAATATCTATCACTGAACATAACTCGATTTTCATGACAAAATAACATATTGATAAGACAAGCACAGCTGTTTAATAGTACAATAATCATAAAATATAAACAATTCTAAACATTTTGACAACTTTTTAAAACTTTTTGGTATTTTTCGCTTATTGAAGTCAACAACTGTAGGTTCCCATTCTTTTTGAGGACAAATCTATAAAATATAAAAAACTCAAAACTCAAAGCATTTATTTCAAATAAACCAATTACAGGCACTTTTGAATTGTCAAAGGGTCGGTCAGTCAGAAATATGAAGCTAGTTAGTAAATATGTTATTACTATTTATTTACTTATGATAACGGCAAGAGAAAAATTATGTTACTTTCAAAAAGAGATTATAGTTTATATATAGCTTGTGGTTCTTTTAACTTTGGTACAGGGATATTGTTAATCCATCCATTGTTTCTAATATATCAACAGTGATTTGCTTATCTATGATCACTATTATTATAAAAAAATACTTTGATGATGTTATATCAAGATGTTTAAAAAAAAATATGCTTTGTTTTTTGATTATTTTAATTCTGTTAGTCACATCATCTTACACAATCACACTTAGCGGACATAATAGCTGTATGCAAAACAATGCACATTCGCTGAAGCAGCTGCTTATGGTATCACAAGAATGATTTCATAGCTAAAAACAATAAATGTAATAATAGTTGACATTACAAATAGTTTTTGTTCAATTGATGGACAGTTGGTCAACATTCATTGTTAGTTAGATTGAATATTGAGTATTAATTACATATTTCCTAAGTATTACTCCAAACTTGATGGTTCAAAATGGAAAAGACTTGAATACTATCTGTTACATTTATATTAAAAATATATCATCTTCTGAATACCATAATATTATTATAAACAACAATAGTCACAGTCAAATGTAAATACAATCTGAGATACAAATAAGTAGGCACTTGACAATTTAGCATCTGACTAATCCGTGTAGGCGGGTAAAATGTAGGTGAATAACTCGCACAGCAAATAAAATACAAGCATTATAAAACGATAAATAGAACTACATTCCCTAAGCACGATATAGGGCAATGACCCCAAAAGGGGTCATGTAAATAAAAGCGTGTGGTGATTTTCAGGATGCTAAAAAACAAAGACATCTCTCTAGATGCACCGATAGCGCGATAGGCGGTTGCCTGTGCGCCGCCACTCATTAACATGCCTTCCTGTTCGTTTCCGTCATGTCTGTTGTTCTATTTAAATGTACACATACGGGAACATACGAGGATGCCTGATGCACCAGAACGGATCACACTGAATACAACATTCATTAATCTACATACCGGTGCAGTTTTATCCAATATTGATAAGTATTTTTACATAATCACGTCACAATACCTTTGACGTCCATTTTGTGTAGAGTTCGATCACAAGTAACTCGCTATCATAATAATATAGATAAATTAATGCTTTTTGTAAGATATTTTACTTACCGTATGAAGATGTTACACTTTCAAATCAAAAAATTCAATTGTAACTCGGTATAAATAAGTTGAAAACTACAAAACTGTACGTTGCGGGTTGGGTCATTGACGGTGACGCCATTGATTGGACGAATAGTGATGTACTTCAATATCAATCGATTTAAATCATAAATAAACGAACTAGCGCGTATAATTCGTAGTCGATTATCCGTTTGTGACAGCAGCAGGATGTTATTGTAGATACACACGCAGCGACTTTAGTCGCTTGCGATTTAGTTGACACAATTTTTATTTGCAGATTTATCACGCAGCTTTATTTAGTGAGATGTCAAAGAATCACTAGCCAAAGATGTGAGGAAAATTACCAAACTAAATGATGCTACCTTTACCTTCCACACAATCAATCTGAAATGGAGATGGTCTGGTCATAGCTACGAGCTACTACTAGCTCGTACACGATAAAAACAATAAGTGATAATGTGGTGTAATGATGTAACGGAATGGCAAATCATAGATGGATCGAAAAAAAAGTAGATGAAAACAACGTAAACGCTGGGACGATAACATAGTTGACAGCTGGTGAAACACACGAGGCCGTGACAAATTAAGGAGCTTGGGGGAGGCCTATGCGTCAAAGGACGCGCTGATAAACGAAGATACCGAAGTGGAAAAGCCATGTTTTTACTTTTTTTTTTAATCGTAATTAGTTTTAGTTTATCAGTAGATAAAGACTTTCAAATCGGTGTGTATGTGTGGTGCTGGGGCCACACCAACGGGAAACGCCGTTGATTATCGCGATGATGAACTTTAACCGTAGGTGTAGCCACACCTTATCGCGAAAATTTGACAACGGAATTCACATTTTGCTGGAGCCACACCAACGGTCAACGTCAATGCCCATCATCGCCATTAATTAAACATCACGAAAATTATTCCGATATCTATATGGCCACACTTGAACGGTCAACGTCAATGCTCATATAGCTGGCGACAAAAATGGCGGTAATGTTCCTTCTTGGAATTTCAAGATGGACGTTGACGCTGCTACATTGTATTTTTAACCGACTTCCAAAAGGAGGAGGTTATCAATTCGGATGTTTATACAGCAGCGGCGGCGGCGCGTGGCGAAGCGGAACGCGCGATAGTACCTACCTATCGGCTGTGCACTCGCTCGATTCGCCGGCGTAGGTATTTACATGGGTTACAATACTTACAATGTATTGATCGCTAATTTTATCAGGTTCGAACTAGACTTTTTTATGTTTAGGCCGTGACCTGAAGTTATTTGAAGAGTAAATCCAATTTTTCCTTCATACTTTAATGGGCTTAGGAGCATCAAAATACAGAAAATAAAGCATTATTATCAATTCAATTCACATTACTTAATACATTATGCCGCTAAAATGGTCCTTTCATTAGGGACTGCAGGGTTAAGAATTCCATGGGCTCGCAGTCGAGTAGGTACGCTCGAGCAGTAGGTACGCTCTCCGTCGCATACATTCTGCGAGCTGCTCGCAAACTTTCACCACTCAGTACATACACTCGCTCCATCTCATAAAACTCGCGGTTAGTGAAGTCTGACATCGTGACCGGTAGGTACAAGTACGACACACGTGCAGCGCGGCGCTTGCCCGGGAAAGCGATTAGACGCGACGTCACACGACAGCGCGTGCGATGAGTGAACTGTCGGTCAGGGTCACAGCGCCCGGCGCGCTGGCGTCGCCTTGCCGCCCGGGAGGGGGGGAGGTTTCACCCCCGTGCAACACCACCGCTTGGGCCGGCCGCCGCGCGCGCCCCTTGGTATTATTACGAATATATTGTGTCTATATTTTGCTGATTTAAAGTAGGATAAAAAAAATAAAAAACTATTGAATAAATAATGGAAACGTGTTCTTTTACTGATTTTGAACCACCAAAAAAAATTTGCCCACTGGTTAAAAACTTTTCCTGTACATATTTTTATTTCGAATGTATGTTCGGGTATTAACGAGGAGCTTATTCCTCGTTAACCGATCTGAGCCTGAATCATACGCCGCGGTTACCCAAATTAATAAAAATAAAAAAAATGGCTAAGTAATAACTACCGCACGGGTCGATCTATCACGTTAAGCTGCCGAGGTTAGTCTGTGGATGGGTGACCATCTTTACCGAGACTCTTCCGTGCCTCGGAAAGCACGATAAGCCGTTGGTCCCGGCTGTCATTCGTGGATTTTTGACAGTCTTTACGGGTCGTCAGAAGCTCGAAAGTCTGACAACCACTCTTACCAGAGGGTATCGTATTACCAAGTTACTGGGTTGTGGAGGTCAGATAGGCAGTCGATCCATGTAAAATACTGGTATTCAGCTGCATCCGGTTAGACTGGAAGCCGACCCAAATAAAGTTGGGAAAAGGCTAGGTAGATTGATTGATTGTATGTTCAGGTATAACTCCATCTCATCATCTGTCACATCTGTCATTTAAGGTTTCGGTCGGCCCGGGTACGTTAACAGTACGAGAGCGGAGACTGATTTGCAAAATTATTTTTTGTTATAAGGGTATTCTTCCGAAATGGTCCCATTGTCATCAGGTCAAGATCTGATAATAAGATCCTGGAGAAATCGAGGGAACTCTTCAAATATTATAGGCACACCTATAGTGATTTGCATATTTTTTACTTGTGCAGTGGCTCTCGAAAAGCACCATTTGGTGAAGTGGAACTGATCATAAAGACCACAGATGGCCACCGGAACTACTAAAAAATAAGTATTTCAAGGGTTGCGATTCTATTACTTTACACAGCTGCCAAGCAATTTATGCTCGTCACAATGCATATGGAGATGTGGAGCTGATGGTGAAGTACCAGGAGAACTCCTCAACGATTAACGTCCCTGCATCGGGAAAAGCAATATTTTGTAAAAGGTGATGAACAATTGACATTATGCTATTGTAACTTAGATAAATTACAAACAGACCCTCTAAAAACGAAAAAAAAAACATAAAAAAAAAATATTTCCAAAAAAACACTATTACCAGAGTTGGGCCTTTCGTAGAAAAACAAAACACTAATTTTCGTGTAGCTATACCAGCTAAAGTTCGACTAGCAGTTACTTTACGATATTTAGCCACGGGAGTAGCTATCTCCCGTTGCTAAATATCGTAAAATAAGTAACTTTTGTGTCTCGGATCCCACAAACATGCTCTATATGCAGAATTTCGAGAAGCTCAATGAGTTTCTCATTTTAATCGGCTGATCGGCTCCGCTAAATAAACACGCGATCCCGTCGCGCTCACGGTGCACATTGATAAACGTTAGTGTGGCCGCTTGAACGCAATAATTCTCGCGGTAAATCTCTTCGAGCTGCCAAAAAATACCGCCACCCGAGTTATCGCCCAACGTCAAACTGTAATGTGAATACCGTTGTCAAATTATTGCGATAAGTTAGCTACACTTACGGTGAACCTCCATCATGGATTAATCGCGATAATCAACGGCGTTTCCCGTTGGTGTGGCCCCCGCAATTGTAATTACTTCGTTATTTATAGCGATAAATTGAGTGGCCACACTTTAAAACTGTGGCGACTCTATTTATCGCTATAATTATGGGAGTAATTACCGCATTGTATAGAGCGATGTTGGGCATTGACGTTGACTGTTGGTGTGGCCCTAGCATGAGCCTTGCCGAGGATCAGACGCACCGCGACACACGCGTGAGAGCTACTACGCAAGTTACTCTTCCTACAATGTGCGTCCGTGCGGGTTTGTAAATTCAAAGGGAATATATCCAATCTCAGACGCACCGCGACGCACGTGTCTGCGCTACCACGTACGTTACTCTTCCCACAGGCCATCGTGCGGGCTGGGGAAGCCGCCTAGAGGTAATGTAGCGACTTTAGTCGCCGGGCCGGCGCGATGACTCACTGGTGATTTGAAAAATTCTCGTCCACACACAAATTTCAACACTGCTAGTGACAAATCGGTTGTCAAAATCTGTGTAAGGATTTAGAAATCGCCAGCGACTAAAGTCGCTGCGTGTGTATCTATTACCAAATGGCATAACTTGCAGTTGCAGCACTATTTTATATTTAGTATTTGAGTAAGCCAGAGACAATATCTTTTTTTGTGTGCGATTCTAGGTTCTTTCCACAGACGTAGTACTAGTTACTAATCTGTGGTACTAGTACTGCTGTTTCGAACAATCCAATCAACAAATTCAACAATGCAGAAAATTACATACTGGCTGTATGTAACTCGTTAGCAGTAGGCGCGAATAAAAAATATATTTAAATTTCGAATAATTTTTAATTCATAAAATTATTTTAGTGTGAATTTGTCATCTTGTATGGTTGCTTTTTCAGAATTAAATAGATAAGTGGAATAAATTAACCGTCGCGGTCTATACACAAATTGAGCGCATAATATTTACCTAACCTGAAAATGTTGCTGTTAGGAGATGTTTTTCCTAATTTTACTGCCAATTCGACCATTGGAAATATAGATTTTTATAACCATCTTGGAGACTCGTAAGTTTATCATTTTTAAAACCGGCACTATTTATAGACTTAATAAAATCCTATTTATTTATAAAAATAAGAGGAATGGAACAGCATTTACTTGCATGGTACTTGCAGTACCTAATTTTACACATTTTCATAACCCACGCCGTTGTTAAACAAAATAACATTGTTTCTCTTTAAAATTGAGTTGCTACGGATTCCTTTACTAGTTGTGTGAACTTGTGTGCAGAAACGGCATGAGGTCAGAGCAGCTTCAGATCAATGATTTTGTAAGACTTTATTTGGCTCATGAAACAAGTGAAGATGCCAAAAAGGTCAGGTAAAAGCAAACCAGGGTACAGAGTTTATATATAACATAACTGCATATATAAGTCAACATTGTGTGCATCAAAACTTAAATTGTCAGTTGTCATTGTGCTTGTGCCTGTGTTTGCATTGGCAAAAGATTCACCAAACATGTTAAAAACGCCGTTTTCCGTTTTCGTCAATGTATTGAATTCTTTACATTTTTACAAACCAATTTCATAGCAAAACGTTTCTGTGGGTCTTTCAACATGTTTTCCACTACAGTTGTTTTAAAGTTCTGACTTATTTTGAACACTACACCTTGCACTAAACACAAGCTATAGACAAGTTTTGAGACAAACGCACAACAGTGTGAATATAAAACGGGACAAACCTGTAAAAAAATATGTCTATTGTTATTATGTTTCTAGACAGATTCCATGATTTGTTGTTGGCTGCATTTGCAAATGCAGCCAACAACAAATCATGGAATCTGTCAAAAATGTAATCCAAATTTTGCAATATTTCATTGATGTCAATGCAAATGAAGACTGATTTATTTTGTAAAGTATTTCAGAAAACTTCAGAATGGCACAGGATAACACATAAAAAGTGTCTTAGAAAAAGTCTAGTCAATGTTGAATGCCACAATTCATTCCCTGAAACTATTACAATTTCCCTCAACCTCTTCGCTTGCTAATAAATTGTTGTATTACTTCCAGGTGGGGTGTTCTATTCTCCCACCCAGCAGATTTCACTCCAGTATGTACTACAGAGTTGGCCAGAGTTCTGAAACTGGTGCCAGAGTTTCAAAAGCGCAACACCAAAGTTATTGGTTTGTCCTGTGATGGTATTGAGTCTCATGTGGAGTGGTGCAAAGACATTCAGTGCTTTGCAGGTAATATTCAACTGTATTTGTATTAATAATTAAGAGAGGGATGGCCCAGGACAGACATAATATGTGGAAGTGTAGGAGACTTGTTGGCCAAACAACCTGAGCTGGAAACTGATGCTTTAAATGTTATACAGGGTGGATTTTTGAGATGGGATAATAAGGGCAGGTACCTTAACCGTTATTGCTACAGGAAATTGGTCTGTGGATACTGTCGTATTTTTTTTGAGAAATTTTGATGCCCATTCATAGATTTAGAAAAAAAAAATTGCCAGAAAATGGGCCATTTTCATAAAAACTTTTTTGCCAATCAATCCTTCTCGTTTTTATAAGGATAAAAAAACTATCGGACCAACAACCAAAATCCTGCCGATTTTTCAATCCTCAGTTAAATCGTTGAATAGTTATCTAGTGTATAAAATTATCTTGCTGTTTTTAAGGCTAATAAATATTTTAAATTTTTCAATCGTTGAATAACTGAAGAATAGTTATGTGTTGTCTTTGTTAACCAACTTCAGACTATCTATGTTTGCACACGCAAGATGCACAGATACAGTATTTAACGTGTTAGACAAGAATGGAAACAAAACATATGTTTCACATTTTGACGAGATTTCTTTTCGTTTGTTTATGTATATCCACAGAAGGTCAGCAATTGTAGCGACCTTTTAGTTTTTGTATGTAGCCAAATGGATAGAGTGGGCACGTATTTAGCTAAAAAGCATCAGTTACAAATTACACATTTATTTTGTGTGGTAATTGTGTTTTATCGAGTTGGTACTAAAAGTTGCCTTGGAACTAAAAGGATTTTTAATTGTTAAATAATGTTGTCTCGAAAATGTAAGAAAAGTGTTATTTGGAGACATTTAAAAAACCTATCCTCAATTGAATAAAAAAAATCCATGTTTTCAACAATACAAGAGCACGAAAACACGCAGAGCCTAAGCACATTAAAACCCCAAACAAACTAAACATCATAAAATTATTTATTCCATAAAATAAGGTACTAATCGTCAGATACTGACTATTGAAAAATGCAGAATCATGGTATCTAGGGAATAAACGCTATTCGATCCATTATCTGAGGATTGAAAAAGTTTACGAGTATCCCATTCACTATCTGAGGATTGAAAAATCGGCCCAAGTCGGAAATCACAAAAGACTTCCTATTAATTTCGTAGGGAGACTCTCAACATACTTTTTATTATACAGAATGGATTTTTGATGAGTGGATAGATGGGGCAGCAAGGACAGCTACCTTAACCGTTGTCGCTAGAAGAAAACGGTATTAGAAGACTGTCCTTAACTTTTTGAGAAATTTTGATCTGCATTCACAGATTTTGAAAAAAAATTACAGTCAGCAAGAAAATGGGCAGTTTTCACAAAAACTTTTTTTGATGCCAATCGATGCTGTTTCTTATATGGATCAAAAAACTATACAAGACCAACTGAGGTTTGAGTACTAGAAAAGTCAGAAATCCCAAAAAACTTTTCCCATACATTTTGGTAAAAAAGAAACTACAACAAACTTTATTATAATAGACAGACTAGCCAAACAGAAACAAAAAATTAAACTTCGAACGAATACGCGTTATAATTTAATTTACTACTAGCTTTTGCCCGCGACTTCGCGTAGAAGTCGAAAATGGTTCTAACAGGATTTTTTATTGGTTTTTCACGTTATTAATTTTGTTATAACATGTAAATTATTATGTTAAAATGTTTGAATACTCTAAATATAACAATCTTTATTATAGATTTAAAGGTTAAATAGACATGAAAATAAAATAAAGTTTTGTTATATTTTATGAACACGAAGGTTGGACTTTGATCTGGTGAAAGTTACACGGGGGTATTATCTTTTTACAACGAAATCGAAATACTACACCTACCGCAGTATTTCTTTGTAAACAATATTTTTTGTTTTTCCTTCGGGTGCTAGAATCACCAGGCTACTCTGTGCGCTTACTTTGGAGCATGCCACGTACAACTGGCCGTGGGAAATGCAGCTTTCCCTTAAGTCTACTCCCGCTACCTTAAGAGTTTGACCTTGAGCTTTGTTTATGGTCATTGCGAAGCAGACTGATGGGAAACTGCACTCTCTTGAATTCGAAGGGGTAACTTGATGGTGTTAGAGGAATCCTAGGAATAAATACAGACCTCTGTAGCTTAGAAACCTTCAAATGCGGTACTAATATAGCACGGTGACTTTCGAGACATTCCAATTTTAAACAGTATTTGCATTGCACCAAACTTTTATGTGAGTTCAACCTTTTTTGAATAAAATCGGATTGACTTTTCAAACATGTGTCAAAATAAAATGTAATTTAAATCAAAAGCACTAAAGAGTATTGATATCAACTTCGAAACAAATCACTCCCAAAATAACTTTCTACCCCTATTTAACCCCGTTAGGAGATGAATTTCAATAAAATACGAAACATGTCTTCCATCAATTCTGTTAAAAAAAAATTACGCAAAATTTGAAGTAGATTGGACCAAGGAATAACGTTGTCCCATACAAACTTTGCCCCCCTTTTTCACCCCCTTAGGGGTAGAATTTCGAAAAATCCTTTCTTATCGGATGCCTACGTCATACAAAGAACACACCCTCCAAGTTTCAAGTCTCTACAATCAGCGGTTTAGGCTCTGCGTTGATCCGTCAGTCAGTCATTCAGGACAAAGCAATTTATATGTATAGATAGATAAGAACAAGCAACCGCCCAAGTGCGTGTTGGACCACGCACAATGAAGGGTTCCGTAGTTGGGATAAATTTATCGCCAAAACAAACTTGTAACATTGTAGTTGAAATACATGTTCTCCCATACATCGTTATACGTCACAGTCAATTCTCTGCAAGTGTATGTTTGTAATTGTTTTTTTTTTTTGTGTGGTAAAACTTACAAATGACCGATGTTCGGACTTTTCGGAGTTTTCCCTTTACTTGTGTTATGAGATCTTGCTTCTTGGCTAATTTCATAATTCTAGGTTAACGAGAACAACTACCCTGTAGGTTTTGCTTTATTTGCGAGTATCAAAATAATTATGTCGTATAAATGGCCGTATTTTTTATTGCGTTGACTTCGACTTTGACCACAGAGCTACGTATTTCATGTTATTTCAACTTGATACCTCCACGCGTTCCTGTGAAAAAGGGTCGTGACAGACTGACGGACGAACAACGAAGTGATCCTAAAAGTGTTCCGTTTTTTCCATTTGGGGTACGGAACTCTAAAAATTACCTCAAATTATTAAAAACTTTCAGACTTGTTTGGAAAACGTTAAAAAAGACTATCCTCTACAAAAGACAGAAATTGCAAGAAAAAGAACTACGGTCTATGTAAAAAGTTTTTCAAAAGCAACAAAGGTTCTAAATTTTGATCTCTATTCGTTCGAAATTTGATGTTCAATTGGTTTTAGTTTAGTTTCGGCCACTCTATCATCGTAAAATAGTAAGTTGGAGTCACATTTCGTACGAAAATATGGGAAAAGTTTTTTGCAATTTCTAACTTTTCTAGTACTCAAACCTCAGTTGGTCCGATAGAGTTTTGGACCCATATAAGAAACAGAATCGATTGATAGAAAATCAATGATATTTGGTATTATGGCAATGCCATCCTAATATGTTTTTCATCTTGCCTAAAGAAATTCTAAATACTTTACAGGTTGCAATGAGGATGAGAAGTTCCCGTATCCAATAGTTGAAGACAAGAATAGAGAGATTGCCAAGAAGCTCTGCATGATAGACAAAGACGAAGTGGATCATTCAGGAATTCCTCTCACTGCTCGTGCTCTCTTCATCATTGACCCAACCAAGAAATTCAGGCTGTCTTTTCTTTACCCAGCCACTACGGGCAGAAACTTTGAGTAAGTGTACTTAATTATTTATTTTAGTTCTGGTTAACGATTAATTAAAACACTCTGCGCTAGTCACAATTTTAGAATGTAACGGAAAAGTAATTTTCAAACACATTATTTTTCGTTTAACTAGCCGCAAAGTTTTCGAACTGTCATTTTAATTAATAATGTTGGATGAGTGAGCAGGTTTTCATGTTATTCAATATATATTTTCGACTCATTAAACTTTGCATTTGGAGGAAGACAACATCACACCCCAAACAAATATCAACTTATTCTAGTTAAAGAACTATAATCCAATACCAACTTTAAAGCTTGATAATCTGCTTATTAATTTACATTTTTGTTTCAATAAAGTATAACAGCAATTATTGAATTCCTATCTGACGTACGATAAAGAATACAAGTAAGTATTATAAATATTATGAGTTATGACCACAAATGACACAAGAAGCCATTGTTATGTCTGTAGATTACACTGTGTCATGTTATCAGTAGTTATGATAATATTTATCTTTGAAGCTTACATTATTGGACAATGGTTTATCGCATTGTGACGGCCAAGTGAAGGTAGAATGTTGACAAAATGACTACACAATGAGTATTGAAACTTGTGTCGTGATACTATAAAAGTAATAACACTTGGATAAATATTGTTACAGTAGTTCGTAATGGCTACTTCCACTTAGTCATTGTTTTACTTTTTCAGATCTGTGTGTAATATTACGTTGTCATTATTTAAACATTTTATACAATGTTAACAATGAGGTATCCAATACCAGTATCTGTTCTTGTTCTGTTTCCGAGCTTGTTCATCGCAACCTAACCTGCTATAGATACCGGCTCCAGTGACTGGTGGCTGCGCTATTGTCTTCTGAGTTACGGGTCGCAGTTCGCACAGGACATAATTATATTATTGTATTCATACATAGCCACAGTCTGTGGGTTTTATGTTAATAAAGGCATCCAAGACACGAGAAATTCGTAGTCCAACATAGTGAGCTGAGTTGTCGAATAATCTGCTGACTTACAGATATTCGTAATCAGGGAGTGATTGTTCCCTCTTCTGAGCGCGTCGATGGTTAAATCCTAGAATTTAGCTATGAATATTACAGTATTGACTGCCTCGTTGCTGTAGCGGTCGCAAGCGCTATTATTGAACATGAGTTTCTGGGTTCCATTCCCAGGTTGGGCAAAGTGTTATTAAGTTTTTCCATCCGGAATTTCTAAGTAGCACCCTGGAGTCTGGATTTGAGCCTGGTTGATGACAACAGGCTCGCTCTGTAATACATGAAACTTAAACCTAACTGGCGAAATGTGGGTGTACCATAGAAACTCCTCTGCCTAACCCTTCGAGGATTACTGGGGTGATGTTATGCTACGTTACAGTAGGGGTGGGTACGCAGGACGTGTTAAGTGTCCTATTCTTTTCCTCATAAAAGCTGGTGTTAATAACTGCGTATGGTATTATTTATAAACAAGTAACGTTTTTACTTTCCAGTGAGATACTGCGTGTGTTGGACTCCTTGCAGCTGACTGATAACGCCAAAGTCGCTACACCTGTGGACTGGGCGGTTGGTTAAGTTTTCATTTTGTGCTTACATACACTCAGCGGTATTAAACGTAGCCGTGGCCCACGCCATAGATGTGGATTTTTGAACAACCTAACTTTTTCTATGAGATAATTTAATGAGAATAGATGCCAAGTAGCTTCTTTAGTTAGTTTAACTTCTAGAGGCATAGGAACAAGGTTTAAAGTTCACTCATCCTCTATGGTAACATTTACATTTTTTTCAATATCTGTGGAGGCATCTGCATGCATTCACAGATTATGAAAAAAATGTACAGTCAGCAAGAAAATTGGAAGTTTTCACAAAAAAGTATTGGACCAACTGAGGTTTGAGTACCTAGAAAAGTCAGAAATCGCAAAAACTTTTCCCATACATTTCGTAGGAAATGAGACTCCAACCTACTTTTTACGATGGATAGACTGGCCGAAAATAAAGAAAAGCAGGGTATTTTTCAAATATCGAACGAACACGCGTTATAATTTTATTTGATTTGAGAACAAAATTTGTTGCTTTTGAATAAACTTTTTCCATTTAAAAGTTTTTTTACGTTTTCTGACTTTTTTAACATTTCCCATACAAATCTGAAAGTTTATAATTATTTCACTTATTTTTTTCTCAGAATGTCGGAAATTACAAGTAACAAACGAATATTTCGAATATTTCGGGACATCGCTAAGCGGTTGGTCGACTCTTCACGTGACCAGAGGGCTGGCCAATTCTTAGGCCAAAGAATCAGCATTGCCATCCAACGTGGCAATGCTGCCAGCCTTTTGGGCACTTTTCCCGCTGACAGCGATGCGGACGAATTTTTTGATGCCCAATGAGCTCTTCCCTTTATTTTATTTAATTTTTTTCTTTACATTCTTGTACATAATATATATAATAGTTAGTTGTAAAATAAATTGTAGCTAATAAAAAAGTAACAAACTATTTTGTTCTCAAAGCAAATAAAATTATAACGCATATTCGTTCGAAATTAAATTTTTTGTTTATTTTCGGCTAGTCTTTTCCTACCTAAAGTATGGAAAAAGTTTTTTGCGATTTCTAACTTTTCCAGTACTCAAACCTCAGTTGGCCCGATAGTTTTTTGATCCCTATAAGAAACAGCTTTCTGGCTGACTACATTTTTTTCAAAATCTGTGAATGCAGATCAAAATGTCTTAAAAAGTTAAGAACAGTCTCCTAAGACAGTTTTCTTGTAGCTACAAC
Organism: Agrochola macilenta; assembly: GCA_916701695.1. Classification (NCBI taxonomy): domain Eukaryota; kingdom Metazoa; phylum Arthropoda; class Insecta; order Lepidoptera; family Noctuidae; genus Agrochola; species Agrochola macilenta. The sequence goes on along the minus strand of OU753552.1, from coordinate 8,829,559 downwards.
GGTTAAGGTAGCTGCCCTTACTGCCCCATCTCAAAAATCCACCTTGTTATGTTGTATTAAGACAGAGATAATTGCGTCACACACTTACAGTAGCAATTGGCTTTCATTTTGATAGTTCAACAAAATTCATTGCGTTATTTACGTTGCTAAGCACACAAATTTTTCGAGCATATGAAGCAATGGATTATGTGCAATGAATTATGAATAACGGCTTGTAAGGACCCTCGGTAAGTGTGTCTAGAATTTTCTAATACCTTTTATAAAGTTTCATATTGAGACACGAAGCAACAAAATTCGATCTAAAGAAAAGTGGCCACATTCCTCTAGATCGTATTTTGTTGCTTCGTGTCTCAATATGAAACTTTATAAAAGGTATTAGAAAAATCTAGACACACTTACCGAGGGTCCTTACTAGCCGTTATTCATAATTCCTTCTCAGTCACGAGATAATATTTTTTTAAAGGAGTGGCGCTAGTGGACCATTGGGCGCCCTCTTAATCGCCTTGTGTACACTGTACGCTGACAGTACACAACGGCATATCGGCACATCGCCGTCGCCGTATACCATAGAACCGGTTGTTTCCCGTGTCATATACAAGCTCACGCGATTATTCTACGCACCGTAGAATAATCGCGTGAGCTTTTGTGGTTTGCGCGCCGTACCGTAAAGAAACCGTGCCGTGTACAACGGGCCTTACGATAGTATACGAGGGGTGTTCAATAAATAGTGAGAATGCGATACATTCTCCTTGGAAAGAAAAACAATAAATACTGGCGCCTATAGCCCAGACATTAGTTAAGATGATAATAAAAAAAGCAATTAATTCTCTTTTGTTTTTTAAAAGTAGAAGTCTTTTGTTTGCGTCGTTTCGGAACGTGTTCTTAAAAATGGATAAAATTGAAGTTCGCGCGGTAATAAAATATCTCTGCTTGAAAATTTTTACTACGGAGCAGGTAAATCAAGACTTGGAGCAACACTAGGGGTTCATGCTCCTCCATATTCTACGGTTGCGCGTTGGTGTGCTGAGTTCAAGCGAGGAAGAACTTCCACTAACGACGACCCACGAACGGACGCCCCATATCGGCAGTGACTAAAGAAATGATTAAAAAAGTTGAAAATATTGTCTTGGCGGATCGTCGTGTTACTGTTCGTTTTATAGCTGAAGAAGTAAAGATTTCGATAGGAAGTGTCCATAATATTATAAACGACCGTTTGGGTATAAAAAAAGTGTCAGCGCGCTGGGTGCCCAGAATGCTTTCTGATGCGCAGAAACAAACTCGACTGAGAATTTCACAAAGCTGTTTGGATTTGTTACAACAAGATCCTGACCGATTTTTGGCTCGATTCATAACTATGGACGAAACATGGCTTCACCATTATGACCCGGAAACGAAGCAACAGTCCATGACTTGGAAGCGACCGTCATCTCCAACTCCAAAGAAATTTTAAGACGATTCCATCCGCCGGAAAGATCATGGGCTCTCTTTTCTGGGACAGCCAAGGGGTGGTAATGATCGAATATCTTAATCATGGAGCCACTATTACGGTGACTATGTACGCAGGACAAGTAACAAAGTTGCGTGAGGAAATATGCAAGAAACGGCGTGGCAAACTCGCTAAAGTTGTTTTGTTTCACCAAGATAACGCCCCTGCGCACAAGTCCAGAGTTGCGATGGCTGCCATTCAAGAAGCTGGCTTCGAATTGATGGAACATCCTCCATATTCACCGGACCTTGCTCCTAGTGATTTCTACCTATTTCCGCGCTTAAAGGAACATCTCAGGGGCCAGAAATTCGAAGATGATGACGGAGTAGTAGCCGCCGTAAATGATTTTTTAAGGGATCAGGAAGAAGATTTTTTTAGAAAGGGAATTTTAGGATTAGAGAAAAGATATACAAAGTGTATAAACCTGAAAGGTGACTACGTCGAAAAATAAAATATAATAAAAGATAATTGCGTCTTACTCATTCTCACTATTTATTGAATACCCCTAGTATTATTAGCATTTCGCCTTTCGTACACCTTCACCAAAAACCTATGAGGTCAGTGTATGTCCATAAGACAATGATATTTTATGTAGGTGCTTGGTTCGCTATGCTTACGTTGGACGCCCTCAGGCTAGGCTAAGTAATGATAGCCACACACGTAATGATTTACTTGTGCAAATTTAGGCTTGCGCAAGTAAATCGTGACGTGTGTTGGAAGAAATTTCCGCAGATTTCTTCGAACGCACACTCACGTTTGACTATAGAAGTAAATCGTCACGTTACACTTGCGCAACCCTAAATTTGCGCAAGTAAAACGTTACGTGTGTGCCTAGCCTTAGGACGATCTTTGCTTGTTGGCTGGTAATGGGTGGATAGGAAACTACAATTTAACTACTACAGTTGCATGTAATTGGAGAGGCCTATTTCCAGCAGAGGACTGCTATGGGCTTATCATGTGTCTTAATGTTTGGCAAATAATTAAAATAGAGGGTACGAAACTAACGAAACCTGTTTTTAAATCCGTGAAGTTACTTATTATATAACAGTTTCATACGCTGTGGTCTTATTTGTGATTTAAAAGTTAAGAAAGATAATTTCCATAGCCTAGTTATAATTTCATGGTTATTTTACTGCTGTATCAAATTGTAAGTATTTAGAAACTTGTCGCTTGATCGATAAAAACAACCGAATCCCCAAAAAAAAACACTAAAAAGTGAAAAATTACTTTAATTTCAGAAGTTGATGGCAAAAAACGAAAATTCAAATACTATTTCCTAAATTAAAGTTATTTTTCACTTAGTAGTGTTTTTCTTTGAAGTCGGTTGTTCCTTTTATTTTTCCCCCTTTAATTGTAGTACCTACCCCACACAAGTTCGAAAGTTCGAATACCACATCCTGCTATGTAAATAACAGTCACATGAACTTATTATAACATCATTTATATAGACTAACTGGGAAAAATACGTATTATTGAAGCTAACTTAAAAACTACCCATTTAAAGTTCATAAAATTATATCGGACCACCTCTACACTGAACTATGAAACAAAAAAAGAATCTTCATAATTGGCAGAGTAATCGCGTCCTAACATAAAAAATAAATAAATAAAAACTTTTTTACAAAAAAAAGTCGGTGTCTGGTTTTGTATTTTCATTATTTGCCACCGACTTCCGAAATTTAAGTTATTTTTCACTATGTAGTGTTTTTTTGGAAGTCGGTTGTTTTTTTTTGTAAAAAAGTTTTAATTTTTTGCTTTTTAGTGGGTCAGTTTGTAATTTATCTAAGTTACAATCGCCTTATGTTAACTACTCATCACCTTTTACAAAATATTGCTTTTCCCGAAGCAGGGACGCGATCGTTGAGGAGTTCTCCTGGTACTTTACCATCAGCTCCACTTGTCCATATACATTGTGACGAGCATAAATTGCTTGGTATTCATATTAATGTAATCGAATCGCAACCCGTGAAATACTTATTATTGAGTAGTTCCGTTGGCCATCTGTGGTCTTCATCATCAGTTCCACTTCACCAAATGGTGCTTTTCAAGAGCAACTGCACGTGTTATTATAAAAAATACCCAAATCGCAATAGGTGTGCCTATAATATTTGAAGAGTTCCCTCGATTTCTCTAGGATCTCATCATCAGATCCTGACCTAATGACAATGGGACCATCTCGAAAGTATACACTTTGAAACAAAAAAATAATTTTGCAAATCCGTCTATAAATGACGGGAGTTATTCCCGAACATACATAAAAAGAAATAAAAAAAATATAAACAATCGAATCGATAACCTCCTCCTTTTGGAAGTCGGTTAATAAAAACCTACAGTCGAATTGAGAACCTCCTCCTTTTGGAAGTTGGTTAAAAATGAAAACTAAAGTCCCCGTCACTTCAATAGTCAGATAAATTTTATCTGAAAAATAAATATGACAGTTTGACACATTTTTTATACAAAAGCTGTCAAACTACAATATTTATTCCTCACTTCAGTCATCAGATTATTGAAAAATCAGCCCTAAGTTACGTAGTGAAACAAATAATCCCAAATTCAATCAACTCAAAGTAACATTAGACGACAGCGCTTTATATCGCTAAAATATAACCCGACCAAGTGTAATTGCTCGTTACTTTCGTATTACACGTATGTTTGAGTTGATTGAATTTGGGATTATTTGTTGTTGATTGAATTGTCGCTACGTAACTTAGTAGAAGTTCTTTATTTACAAAATGTATAGCTTCTCGTGACGGGGACTTTATGTCGGTATATTCTTAAAACGACTAATGATAATCAAAAAAATAAAAAAAATCTGCTCTGATACACTTATCAAGCGAAAACCGGAATAGGTGATAAACGGAGTCGAGCTAAGACAGTAAAAAACCTAAATACAAAATGTTTATAAAAACTGTTTTTATAAATAATGGTGCCGATTCTCTTGTCACAAATGCCTCTAAACTATACTAAAAATCACTGAAATTTAGTTTATTCCTGTCAAACGAAGATTTACTATTTTGAAATAGACTAAAGTGACACAACTTAACTATATTTTAGTTTGATAGCACTAAGATAGTACTGAGTTTTTAATTTAGTGAAAATGGCAATTTTCCTATACTGATTTTGACGTTTTTCACTTAAAAGTTTGATTTTAAAAATCAAACCAGAATAAACCTGACAAACTTTAATTAAAAAGCACACCTTTTTAATCGCGATTAAAATTTGTGATAAAATACGTTGTCATGAACTAAAATTCACACCAACATCTCGACTTCACGTGCAAAAACAGTACTGTATTTAATTTTATTTCTTTTGCATATACTCGCATCTCGAAAATGGTGCATCCTATCGCAGAAATAATGAATTTTCGACCCCCTATATGAAACCCTTAAACCCTTAACACTCAACATGTAGGTACTATTTTTTAATAATTTCCATACAAAAAATTTAAAAATCCATATAAAACACGTCGAAGCTACTACACCCCCTGCGCGCCTCTGGCTCTAAAAAAAATGACGGGATATGGCAAACCGGGATATGGTACCACGTGGATACACGATTGTCAAATTCGATTTTAGTTGTGTCAAAATTATTTTTTAGAGATTTGTTTTGTCAGAATAGCTTTAAAATTCTCATAGCCAAAAGTAAGGAATTTTAGTGATAGTTTAGTTAGTTAAGTTCGGTGTACAAGAGAATCGGCACCAGTATTGTTATAATATAGGAGATGAAGTCATTAAGCTAAAATTCCCTAACTAACGTGTCTTTCTATTATTTGTAGGTCGGAGATGATTGCATGGTCCTGCCTTCTGTGCCCGAAGACCAGTTACCTAAAGTGTTCCCGCAGGGCACCACTGTGGTGCCTATGCCTTCCGGCAAGAATTATCTGAGGAAGACCAAATGCCCAACGCTTATAACACCATAGAGTTTATAATCATTTTGTCTAAAGAGTGATACATTTTCATTTTATTGTTACTGGATAAATTATCTAATATGCACATAATATGTAAAGTCTATTGAAAGTTATTTTAATAAATATTAAAATTTTGCTACACATTATCATTATAGTTTTAATACATTAACATAAGCATTTGGTCTTAAATATGCATCAGGTTCCTTTGTTCCTTTATTCAACTGTAGGTTGTATTTTTATTAGAAAGGTAGGTACAGAATCTGATAAGTATTAGGCCGCTCGCCCACGGCGACTTTTTGTAGCGATGCTGTCGTGCGTTTTTTCAACGCGCTTCTGCATCGCGATAGTAGCGCTACAGAATCTGGGCGAAGGTACACAACCAACGACAGCAGCGCGGCTGTATCGATACACATGCGCGACAGCATCGCTACTGCATCGCTGCAAAGTCGCCGTGGGCGCGCGCTCTTAGACTTATGGTCCCAGATAAGTTAAGCGCAGTCAGGTACGTCTTGGCTGAGTTGCCGAGTTCCTACACGCCAGCTGCTGCGTAGAATTGACTTGGGTTACACGACATTGGTCAAGTCTGATATTTGACAAATCGACAATTCGTCAAATTTGATAGTTCGTCAAATCGTCTATTTGTCCAATTACGTAATTTGCCAAATTAAGTAATTTAAGTACAATCAACTGTATTGTAGAAAAATATTATGAGGTACTTTCAATTGAAAGTACCTCATAATATTTTATATTTTGGCATCTTTTATGATATTGGATATTTTCCTCTGCTTCTTATCTTGTCTTTTAACTTTATTTAAATAATAATAATAGTAAAGTGATGCGCTTTGTGAGGCGGGCATTCTCGGGTACTGATATTAGCTCTCGAGATTATCTGACCCGCGTCACAGAGCGTATCGACCTCCTGAAGCAGAAGATCTGTGCTTGGGCAAACCGTATTCGACGATGACAGGCGGAGAGTTGAGCGGTACACTCAGAATCGCACATTCCGGAGCGATGAAAGGTGGGTTTACAGGGCTTGGGAGCGACTGGATCAAGGTGTGATTGACACGCGCCTGCCAGATGATGACGCCATGTGTTCGTTCTGGCGAAGCATCTGGTCGGCGCCAGTCAATCACCCTGAAGGAGATTGGACTAGGAAGATCGACCGGGCGTGCGAAGGAATACCAGAAATGGGGGCACTCACCATCAGCCCCCAAGATGTAGCTTGTGCAGTCCGTCCGTTGCCAAACTAGAAATCTCCAGGGCCGGACGGGCTGCACAACTTTTGGATAAAGTGGTTCCAAAGGTCGCACGCCCGATTGGCATCCCAGTTCCAGTCAGCCTTAGAATCAGGGTCGCTGCCCCAGTACCTAACGACAGGAATAACCCACCTGCTCCATAAATCAGGTAGTACTGCGTAACCCAAAAATTATAGGCCGATCACTTGTTTACCGACGGTCTATAAAGTTTTTAATCGTACATCCATTTTGAGAGCTAAAATTAACAAACATAGACACCAACTGCATCATGTCTACCTCTCAAAATGGATGTAGGAACGGGTCCAGCGGTACTAAGGAGCTGCTCCTCATTGATATGGCCATTAGCCAACAGGTTCGTTGTTCCCGAAGGGATCTGTCAACATGTTGGATAGATTATAAGAAGGCCTATGACTCGGTGCCCCATACATGGCTCATGAGGGTGCTGGAGTTGAATAAAGTGGATGCAACTCTACGCACCTTCCTGATGTCATGTATGGGGCAATGGAGGACGGTTCTTCGCTATCCAGGATGTCGAAATATCCAGAGGAATAGCGAGCCGTTATGTATCGAGCGAGGTATATTTCAGGGCGACAGTTTGAGTCCACTTTGGTCCGCGCCTTCAACGGTTGGGTCATGCCGGTTTTGATGTACTCTTTCGGCATACTCAAATGGACCCAGACGGAACTTGACGCCCTGGATAGGAGGGTCCGCTCACTGCTGACCATAAATCGGCTGCATCACCCACGTTCATCGGTGATGAGACTGTATATCCCGCGGAAGTGTGGAGGTCGAGGCTTCTTAAATGCTAAAACCCTGCACAACCGTGAGGTATGCAGTCTCAGGGAATACTTCCTAGAAGCCGACGTGGGGATGCACCGAGATGTGGTCTCAGTGGACAAGGGCCTTACCCCGCTATCCTTGGCTAACGAGAACTGGCGCAAACCTATAGTATTAGATACTAATCGCTAGACCGCAGGGAGGTATGGCAGAGCAAAGAGCTTCAAGGGCGCTTTTACCGGGCCTTACATGGGCCCGATGTAGACCTACTAGCGTCCGTATCCTGGTTGCGATTCGGTGATCTCTTTGGGGAAACCGAAGGTTTTGTCTTTGCGATTATGGATGAAGTTATGATGACGAGCAACTACCGGAAATATATTGTGAAGGACGGCACGATTGACATCTGTCGGGCATGCCACCGTCCGGGGGAATGAGACACATTATTTCTGGCTGTTCTCGTTTGGCTAACGAAGACTACTTGCATAGGCACAACCTTGTGGCCAGAATTATCCACCAGCAACTTGCTCTGAAATACAGTCTTGTGGAATCGGAAGTAACATACTATAGGTATGTGCCCGACCCAGTTCTCGAAAATGACAATATCACGTTGTATTGGGATCGATCTATCATCACTGACAGGACTATTGTTGCCAATAAGCCAGACATAGTGGTGATAGATCGATTAGAGCGTCGCACAATTATTATTGATATAGCGGTCCCGCATGACGAGAACCTCGTGAATGCTGAAAAAGGTAAACAGATCAAGTATCTTGACCTGGCTCGCGAGGTTGTCGACATGTGGGAAGTGGATACAGCAGTCATTTTGCCAATAGTCGTGACGGCCAATAGCATAATAGCCAAGAGCCTCGAGCCTCGACCAACACCTAAGAGGCTCTCGTTAGGCAGCTGGATCAAGGGCTTGATCCAGAAAGCGGTACTTCTAGACACGGCGCGTCTCATTAGGAGATTCCTCTCTCAGGAGCCCTGACCACCGGTAGCTTGGACCCTGTTCCCGATACCGGTGGGCGACTATTTTTATATTTTTAAATGTTTTTGTTTTCCCTTTTGTTTTTATAAAAATAATAAAAAAGGAAAACTATATGTACCTAGGTATATACCTAAATGAAAAATGGGTACTTACAGTAAATCTCCTTAAACAAATTTGGTCTTATACAATGTGCACTTAGGTGTCAAAGGAGTGCTTTGGCACTCGTACTAGGATAACCCTGTATCAATAATAATATAGATTTTATTTTTCCATTCTTGGTTGTGGTACCTATCCCACACAAATTCGAATACCCGCTATGTAAATATCAGTGACAGGAACTTATTCCTGTAAAAATAAAATCTTTTCACAAAAAAAATTCAACCGACTTCCTAAAAAGAAAAACACTACAAAGTGAAAAATTACTTTGATTTTGGAAGTTGGTGGCAATAAACGAAAGTTCTACTAACCCAAAGACACCAACTTCCGAAATTAAAGTTATTTTTCAGTTTGTAGTATTTTTTTTTTAAGGTTTTATGTTTAGTTCCCGATCCCGATTTTTTTTTGTTGTTGTTGTAGTTCAAAGCTAGAAATAGGAGTTTTTGTTGTTGGAATGTTATGGTGAATAAAATACCTGTAGTCTAATATATCCTTTGGCAATAGTAGATACTAGAACTACTACTACTTAAGTGGGTATATAGATATCCGAAATACAGGCCTAGTTCGGCTACAGATGTCTAATTAATTTGCAACTAGAAAATATAGCCTTGCTACATATGTGTATTATTAACATTTGTTGAAATAAACTTATTATTATTTATTATTGCATGTGCCATTTTTCAGTAGCGGTAGAGTTGCTGATGCAAACCTCCGAAGGGAAACCGGTAGAAATCGTGTTCTCTATGGTTCTTTCGCCACTGATACCTACCGCCTCTGATTCTCATATCAGATTTCAATGGCTAGAACTAATACTGTTTGGTAGCAGGTGTCCTTAACTTACTCGAGTGCCTTTCTCTTATAATCGCCTTAGCTATCACCTCGCTTCATCCGGCCGGACCTCAAAGGTCACAACGTATCATGTTTGTATGACGCACAGACTTAGTTGGGTGTAGGAATAAATACAAACAAATGGTTAACTGTTGTAGGTAGATTGGAAACGATGATACCTACTTCTTCTTTTCGTGTGGTTGGTGACTAACCTGGTGTCAGAGTTTTAAAGCCTCTGACTTGGCTTCTCATGCCGTCGATAAATATCCATACCCCCCCTCTATATCTACTTATTTAGCGTAATTTCTAATCTACCTAAAACAAGTACAGTTATAAAAACCATGTAAGACAGAAAAGAAAAGATAGGAAGCTAGGTACATACCTACCTAAGTTTTGTTTCATAAATGGTTTTACATTATTATTGAAATAACCATTTATGAACTAGAATCTAGTCTCTCAAACTTTTTTAGCGACGGATCCCTTTTGGATGGACCCACTGAGTTACGGACCAAACGTCCACGCCGTTTCACAGCATTTTTGGTCTTCGGTCAAATTATGGGGTATCCATCTAGTACATAGCTTGCTGACTCTTACACATAATGTAATATTTTTTGCACCTGACTCATACTCCACTCTCTTATCAGCCTCTATCATCCGCCGCACAGTAATGGTGTTATCGTCAGTTGTCGCCGTTGCAAGACGTCCCCCACGCAGGTCATCAGTATGATTCCTACGACCACGCTTAAACTCATTGAACCAGTTGTAAACAGTGGCACGTGATGGCGCTTCATCATGAAAGGCTAATCGAAGTCTATCATAACTTTGTTGTGGACTAAAGAATACAACGAAAGTCGTACCTAATATATTATAGAGCGATGAGCGATCGAGTACCATTTTGACGCGCTACCACGCACTTTTCAAATTGGAACAAGTGACAGATGAATTCATACATCATCAGGCTACCAAAGAGTTCTAAATTCGAAATTTAAATAAATTTTTCATTGGATTTGTTTGTAACCAGACAGTTCTAAAAAAATTCAGTGTTAGGCTGCCTGTCGACTGGAGCGGAGTAGCGATGTGCCAATATTAACCAATGGAATTGCATAAAACCTTCGCTCCGCTTCAGTGGACAGGGATTTGCGAACTAGTTTAAAAAATCATACAAAGCCGGGAAGCGGAGCGGGGAAACGGAGTGGAGAAGCGGAGCGGGGAAACGGAGCGGGGAACCGGAGCGGGGAATTATTACTCGTCGCGTGAACTCGGTCTAGTTCCGCACAGTCCGCAACACCGCTCCGCTACCTCGCTCTGCACAGTCCGTAACTCCGATCGGCTACCTCCCTCCGCATCAATGGACAGACACTGTCCGCAACTCGGCTCCATTCCGCTGCCTCGCTCCGCTTCAATGGACAGGCAGCCTTAGGGTGGGTATGCACCAGAGATGAGCGAGGAATGTCCGTAAAACTAACCGATAACTACGCTAACTATGACAGTGAAGCCATGTTATTGGTTAGTTACACGCGTGCGTAGCGAGGGATGTGTAACCCTCGCTACGCATCCTCACTCATCTCTGGTGGAAACGCAGCCTTACCCTTGTATACGATATACAGAAGTTGATGGTACATGATATACAGAAGTCTCAACTTCCTAACTTGTAAACAAGTTAGGAATTTGTTTTAACTAAACTTAAAACTGACAACTTTGACGGCCCTCTATATCAACATAAAAAAATAAAATAAAAATGGTTCTCTACTTGATGACCTCTAGACCATGACACCCCACATGCCAGGGCTAGAGTTTTTTTTCTTAATCCAAGATTTATTATATGGAGACCCCTTAAATTTTATTTAATATTTGTTGTTATAGCAACAATAGAAATGCATAATCTGTAAAATTCTGTCTATTCTGTCTGTCTGTGAAATTTTCAATGGTCTACCTATTACGGTTCATGAGATACAGCTCGCTAACAGACAGACGGACAGCGAAGGCTTAGTAATAGGGTTCCGTTTGGCACTCTTCGAGTTTGGGACCCTAAAAATAGAAACTATTGGTACGAGATTAGAATGATTCTGAAGCAGCTAAATTACCACAAACTCCACAAAGCAATAACGTCCACTGCTGGATATAGAAGAGAATTAAAATAAATTTTAGTTATTCAATTAATAACGATCACTTAAATGGTGTTATGATAGCTTTGTTCGTGACGTAGGTGTCACACTGCATGCCAGTATGCACTTCGAGAAGCACGTTGATAAATAGTAATCAGATGTTTGGTTTCGTCATGAGATCGTCATGTGACTTTGTGCGGCTCTCTACGTTCTTATAGCTTTATAAGACTTTGGTACGATCCCAGTTGGAATGTGCTGTCCCAATCTGGAACCCTTTCTACGACAAATACGGCACTAGAATTGAAAGGGTACAGAAGAAGTTCTTACGGTCTATGTGCCTCCAATCAAAGGTTCCTTACGTGCAGCTACTGAAACGGTATGGCGTTCTGGATTTGGGATCTAGGCAGCTGTTACTTGATGTTATGACCCCGCACGGCGTATGCAATAACAAATTTGACTGTATTGACCTTACAAACAAATTGTGTTACAAGGTATCCAGAAGTGTTATTCGAAGGGGGGTGCGCGTGCCTCAACTGTTCCATACAGACATATGCAGGACTAACGCTGGGGAACGTGCACCTCTTCGTCGCCTTGTTAATTCGTACAACACGCATTTTATAGAACTAGATATATTTTGGCTATCGAAGCAATTATTTTAGAAAATGGCTCTGGACATTTTGTTTAGCGAGTAATTTAAGTTAAATTAAGCTTAGTAACACAACAATATTGTGGCAGCGACTATTGTTTTATTTTTCCTTTTTTTATCACTTGTCTTCAGCACTTCTTTTAACCTTTAGTTAAAACGTGGACAATGGTGTGGGTTACATGTTTGTTAAATCTTAGTATAATTATTTATCTGTATTTTGTAGCGTGTTATTGATTTTTGTCCCTAATGAATAAATACATAGGCGATAGGCTAATATTTTTGCACAGAGACTTTACGGAGCCCTAGGGGTCCGCGGGGCACACTTTGGGTATGGCTAAACTAGATAGATTCAAGTTCAACTAGATAGACTCAACAAACTAATTAAAATACAGGCAATGAGATAGGTGAGTATGGAGAAATATGATAACATAAAATATAGAGAAAATAACATTCTTACATAAAATATGTTGTAAGAATGTTCTAAAAGAGCGCGTTTTTGTGGTTGAGCAAAGAACATTTTTTTTCTCGTGCAGACCACTGTATTCCCCTACCACTTATGTCTGTCTGGCCTCTATAGCAGCGATGCACAGACCGCGGCCCGCTGCTGGTATGACTGCAGCCCGCCAACAAATTAAAAAATACGAAAAAAAAGAAAATTATAAAATAAGAATTGACAATGTTGTATTACTATACCACTTAGTATTCATGCATTCAATTGATAGAAATGCAAAATGATGAAAATTTACTGAATAAATTTAATTACGGTAACTTACTCAACGTGTACCGTTGCGTTGACAAAATTTTAATAAAAAATTGCAATCAAATGGACTAAAATGTGCAAGCTTATTTGGATCGACGCGCGACGTATACTTGTGAACGGACTTTTTCAGTTATGCATCGTAAACAATGATAAATCAAAACCGCCTAGCAAATGACAATCTGGAAGCAATATTTCGTGTGACGACAAGTAATCTGAAACAGAATATTAAAAAAAAAATACGTCCATGCATCAAACTAAATATTCAAAATTTTCAAAATTCAAAATATGTATTTCACATAAACCTACAAGGGCACTTATGAAACGTCAGAAGCTAGGTGCACGGTTCCAATTGGTCGTTTCCTATGGAGAAGAGCCGGCAAGAATCTCCACGGCTACTCTTTTAAAAGTAAATGGTTTGTACAATGTTTTCAAATTACAGTATTAAAAGGTATGAGAGGACAGTGTAGGCCTATCAATAAGTACCAGGTACTTAGCAAAATGTATTGTAAGTTATACAAAGAAGGAACCTAATTATTAAGTTATTTTATAACGTTTAACTAGTTAATGTTTTATTCTCTGGAATGGCCCCTATTCTCTATAAGTCTGCGCATCTCTGCTCTATAGCTACTCAGGAGTTCAGGACCAGTCTTTACCAAATGAGTTCAGCTCAACGCGTCATCTCCGTCAAGGGTAAGTGATGCATAAATGTGTAGTAACTTTAGTTCAGTAAACCATGTACCATAAGTATGTACAAAAACATGTACCATATGTTAGAGTTTCCAAAGCGTCAATCCACTTGCACTTCTGAGGACCTACAACACGCCACTGATGTCGCGATTAGCATGGCCACCTACTAGGCCCAACAAATTTAACAAAATAATTAGGTACATATATTTACCTTCGACTTGAGAGAAGAGGAACAGTAGGTACTTACTTGTTATACATATACATACAGCACGCAGCACCCATCAATACCGTGGGATGTTAGTAAAAGGGTCATGCGCACACGCATGGAGATCTACCCATGATTGAATTGAGCAAGGGAGAGATATGATTTGCTTGGTTCTATATCAGTATGAGTTCATTCAGACATGATGATGATACCTAGACCCAGTTTCGGAAAATTTAAAGAGCAAATTTATGTCAAGTGTTTTGTTTGGCTTGTGGTTTGGCCACTGACTGAAAAATTTGCTTTTGAGTTGATTGCCTTTCATAAACCGGGTTTAGATGCAATTCCATTATAATGTAAATTCATCCCCTAAAGGGTTTTAAATAGGAGATGAAAGTTTGTATTGAAGTTCGTAATGTATTGCCTTTATGGAAAGCCCTTTATTAGTCAGTGCTTGTCAAGTCGACAAGGAGCTAAAAAGCAGAGCAGGCTTTTGTCAGTAATTTTTACTAAGTTGTCAGACAGATGTCGCTAGTGTGCAGTGCAGTCTCACTAAGATCGAATTGAAGTCGCTTTAGGAACAATTGAAAATGTTGAAACTTAAATTGTTCTCGTTTTATATCGTCTACCAAGAATCTGTTATGCATGTTAGACTGAAAGCCGACCCCAACATAGTTGGGCGAAAGTTAAGCAGATGGGTCTAGGGAAACCTTAAAAACTGAATGGCATCTTTCTTTGGACTATATCTAATTGTTAGACACCTTAATAAGTACCTACATAATATGTGCAATGCACATTGTGCATTGACAGTCTAATGAGGCATTTAAAAAAACGTGTTGGGCCACGCAAAGTGAAGGGTTCCGTAGTTGGAATAACCATTTACGCGAGCTACCACCATCCCTAATTTCACTATTTTTCGTAATTGAATATACTTTCTTTCCAATTTTCATCGATAAAGTGCAATAGTCTCCGAGTAAAATAACTGTGTGATTTCCGGACAGACGGACATGACGAAATGATAAGGGTTCCGCTTTTGCCAGTTGGCTACAGAACTCTAAAAATAGTTACTTTAAAAATATACGATTTATTTAGCAATGTGAACATAAAATTAATGTAAATTCTTATTTATACTCAAGTATCGAATTCATTCATCTCGCCATTTCATTCTCTATCTACCCTCTTTAAAAAAAGTCGCTCTCTTTACAGAAAAGATAATAGATATTTTCAGGATTTTTAACCTTCACTTTTCACCCATAAAATATACATTAATCTGATCGTCCGGCTCCTAGTTTTCCAGAATAAGTACAAGACAATGCCCTAAATTCGTACCTACCTTAGGGTCCAAACAGAAGATCTATCCATCATTTAAACATCAAATGAATATCGTTGTTTATCAATGTCATTTCACCTGTTCCCAGTGTTTAATGCTTCTCACTAAAAAGAAAAGCAGCTTGGTCGCAGTTCCAAGATAACAAACACGCACGGTTTGAAATATTCGTTTCTTCTGGAATAAAGAAAGTAGGTTCCGTCAAGTATCTCTAACTACTTAGTTGAGCTGGCATATCTACCAGAAATACAAAGATGACGGTGACAGACGAGGGCTGGGCAGCGTTCTGCGGCAGCCGGCGGTGCGGCGGTGCAGCGCTGCGGGCTCCAGTGAAAGCCCACTTTCATCGGAGTGGGGCGCCACCACAAGCACAACAAAAGTGAACGTCGTTGCGTGCGCGTACGACGCCGTGAGTCGGCGAGTGGCTGTTGTGACAGTACGTTCCGAAACGTGAGTCGCGCGTCTCGTGCGTATCGTGATAATATCGTGATGTCCAGGTGGTGGATGGTGGTGTTGCTGGCGAGCGCGGCGGCGGCGGGTGGTCGCCTGCCCCGCACCTCCCCGCCCGCACCCCATACCCCGCCGGCGCCCTCCGCGGCGCCGCGATTACCTCAGAGAAATCTCACCCTCGCATCTAGATCTTCAGTAAGAAACAGGTCAGTACCCTTAATGTCCTAACTGTAAGATTTGTTGTAACCTAAGTCATATTTTGTACTAAACTAGTTTATGTCCCCACGGCAAAATGTAATCAAACATTTCATAAAAGCCCACATCAAAATCATATGTTCGTGTTGTAGTGATTTGCGAAACTATCAACGTTACTTTTCATAATTAAGCGCTACCCTTTGAAACCTGTACTTTGCGTTGCATAAGATATAAACATAAGCTTAGCCTACACGTAGGTAATGTGCGGATGTTTGGAATGTCATGGCACCTTATATTCGTTAGATTCACTTAACATTGAGTGAGTATTATGTGATACTCGACTGGCCGTCCCAAGTGAGGCAAGAGTATGCGCGCGCGCAAGCTTTTGTATATAAAGTTGTCAAGTACGACGACTAACCGAACGACGTCAACGCGCTATCAATGAAATACTACGGCATCGGCCCAGTTTTGAAATAATAATCAAAAGGTGCTGATGAATCCAATCCGATTAGTGGCGCTGGGAACGACAGCATCAGTGTTGCTTTCAGCTGAAAGTAAGAGTTCTAGTAGATGTTTCATAACGAGCCGAGGATTTCAGGACAAACTGAAAACCGTTAATTATGATGATGATAAAACAAAATGTTCACTTTCGTTGTTTGCGCAATGAAGAGTCAAGCGCTGTTCCGTAATCATTTCCATAATTAAAGAAATTTATATAAAAATAAATGAATTAATATACCATTCTGACTGTCAGCTTTCAAAATTACCTACATAAATATCTATTTACCAATCGTTTATAAATATTTCATAATTAATATTCGATAACTGATTCTTTACGGCCTATACGAAACTTTAAAGATCGATGTTAACATAAAATCTTAATGTATGGGAAGTTATTAAAGTATTAATTGTTTTTTGAACTGATTGTTTCCTGGTCTTGCAATGTGAGGATGACTCGGTTGAACCAGGCTCACGCTTTTAGGTAGATAGGTGCTATTTGTTTTTAATGAAAACGCTGCTATTCTCCTGCCCTTATCACAAAACCAATCCAATCAATTCACTCATGGTGAACATTGCAACCCTTCACTCATCTCCTCTTTGGTCTTCTTTCTCAATCTCGTAACATTTGATTACCTCTTTCCTGTTTTATTCATTTCCTCGTAGATCCTTTCTCCCTTCTTACTTTGGTGTATCACATGTCAAGCTCCATATCACAAAAATCGGTATTGCTACTCAGGTTTATTGTGATCGGTGCACTTTTCAAATTCCTCCTACACACACACATTCCTTATCCTACCCTTATATGTAACGTAGGTTTTTACTCATCATTATAATCCACATAATGCTGGTATTGACAAGACAGAAATTCTGACTGATTGTCTAATTCTCTTCAGTTTGGGGAAATACCGAAGTCAAGCCAAGGGTTGACACTATATGAGCTCATATAATTGTTTAGTTTATTTTATTTGACTGTTTATGTCAATTTATTTTCATTTATTATTGACATAATCATCACAATGTTTTTATTTTATGTGTTGTTTTTCAATTTGTGGTAATGTAAATTATTTCTGCATAAGTACTGATATATAGAATCAAGTTATTCCAAGTGAACAGACAGCTGTGCTGCTGGGGAGTTTGTTGCGCCACTACTTCTTCCCAGCTAAAGCACTAGGAAGTGGTGAAGGGTGGGCGTTTTTGGGGGACTGTCTTATGTAATTTTGACGTTCGAAAAGTGCTGATTCTCAGCCTCGTTTGAATAAATGAGTATATGATTTTTGATTTCTTTTTGGTTGTTTCCGTGATCTGCTGGCTATTGCAGAGAGCAACAGTAACTCGTGCCTTGCTCCCTGGCCTATTAGCGCCACCACCAATTTGTTGACTGGCTAAATTTGTTACTACACAGTATGAGCTACTATGGTATACTTAGTTCTTTCCGATTCGAGAGACGACGGTGTAGCTACTTTATAAGACCTCTTCTGCTTCTTTTCGTGTGGGTTTTTTTTTATACTGCCCAAGGGCCTCTGACTTGGCTACTCATGCCGTCGAGAAATATCTCTCAGGCATGGCCGGTCTCCTCACGATGTTTTCCTTTCCTTTTGAAGCAAGTGATAATGATACAATACGCACATGAATCCGAAAAGTCAGAGGTGCCTTAGATTGGAACTCGAGACCAATGACTTGGCAGTCCGACGGTCACACCAATAGGCTATTGCTTTACTGCTAACACAACCACTGAAATGTTATTATCGTAGGATATTATTAGTTATTACTGAATTATCTCTAGATATATTTAAGAATACAACATCTAGATATCGAAGCACCTAGGTATACTAATCAGTGTCATTATTAAACAATATGTGCCAAATCCTATCCAAACTCCGACACAAATGTTTTTTTTAAACATATTTAAAAAAAATATGTTTATATATAGGCATTGTTGAAAGCCTAAAGCTTTCGTTGTTTCAGAGATTTAATTATAACACTTACCCACAAATCTTAATTATTGAGCAATTTAAAAAAGTTAAATCCGAACAGAACTAAAATTGAAAGAATATTACCTTGAACTTGAAAGAATATTATTAAGAACTTTTACCTTGTTTATGAAATGGTGAAAAACAATGTATCGATATATTTTTTCAATTTAGATGATGTTTGAAAGAAGCAGAGCAGCACTTTTGGTGCTGACCGTACCTATTCCCATTATATCCTTTAATTGGCTTATATACATAGTCATATTTGGTACCTACCCAAAAATAACGTTCCCTAGACTTTACATATAATGACTAGGAATTTAAGTTTCAAGCTTTTTACTGTCTCCGGATTGGATGGTTGGTGCCTAATTAAGAGAGCAGAGGTGGCCCAGTAGAAACTGCCGCGACTTACCACTTGTAGGGCGTAGGTTCAAATTCAGTCAGGCAGTTTACTGTGTGTTATTATTTCATCATCACTGCTCTCGAAATGGTGAAGGAAAACATCGTGAGGAAACCGGCATTTCCCAGAATAAAAAAAACGATATCCACCAACACTGCAGCACCCGCACTGGGCCTACACCATAGTTGCATACTTTGCTTAGGTATTGTATTCATTTAAAACTAGGAAACCAATTTAAAGTAATGGATCTTGTCGAATATCAAAATTCGCATTAACGCCACATTTATTACGAATAAGAATTTAAAAAAAAAAACAGATTAATTGTAGCAATATAGTAGCGATAATACAAACTGCGTAAAGTTGTGAGTCAATCTATTATTTAATTAAAAATGTGTAAATTAATTCGGATGTAACATATATACCGCTACATTTACCTAAGTTTATATATATAGCTATTTTACCTGTTATAACACCTGTTTTTTTTACCCAAGACCTGTTATGATGACATAACGAATTTGTATCTAAACATTGTTAGAATACCAGTTTTTATTCAAAACAAATGTTTCTTCTATTTAAATTATAAATGGGAACTCAATGTTCTTGGAAATAGTATTAATATATGATACACACATATAACAGTAGCTCCTCATTAATAACACACGTTCACCAGTACCTACCTACCTGAAGGGCAATTCCCGTAATTTATAAGAGTGTTCGCATTCTAATTTCATTCGCAATCTGTCAAAAATACTTACAATCTATTTACCAATTTTTTTTACAAGTTTGACAAATTGCGACTTGAATGCGAACGTTGTTAACCTCTTTCCGTCTAAGTCTTATACCTAACTCATAAAATAAAAAAATTAAGGTAATATAATCTGTAAGTTCGTTCATTGCCTTTATCGTACAACTATACGTAGGTATCACTTATTAAAAAAAACTTGCTACATTTAATTTGATAAAATGCTTCATTCACCCTGTAGATATTCCGTTTTAAGATGTATATACTAAGATATTAAAATACAATATTAGTACAAAACAACAATAATGCTTGATCAATGTGCGACTTAGTTGAAGTAGTCTGATGTTAGAGATGCGTGCTGCAAATCGCCGCCGCTTTCCACATTCTCTCGCGACATTTCGCTTGTCGTGTTGATTCATTACATTTTTCTATAATTCGTATCATTTACTTGTAGTAGGTCTCACCTACTCTACTCGTGCAGCAAACATTTGAACAATAACGTGTAAGTACCACATCATGGCCACGTTCACTTCCTCTACCGTATTATAAGCCAATTTGTGGACATTCATTGTTCAATTCGAAATATTGGTAGGATACGGTATGAAAGCGGGCTCTACTTCTAAAGTGTTTTGCTTTAATTTTATAGTTTCCGATATTAAATTTATCATTATTATAATAGACTATGTAGTTTGATATGCATAAATAAATATTCTATCTGCTTATTCACGATCAAAACGTCTAGAGACTATATTTTATTTGTTGACATTCTATCGATCTTGCCGTAACAAAATTATATAAAATTAACGCAACAGCGGCGTCAAGCGACGACCAATAATGCCTAATACTAATCTGTCTGACTTTATAATTATGTATGCAAGATATACGATACAAAGGCAATGCAGCCGACTTGCGAGCACTTGCATTGCAAGCCGATGCGGCTGCCTCGAGACACGATGATGAAACTTCCATTTCGATCGCAAATATTCAGCTAAATTGCTCTTATTACACTATGTAATAAGTGCTAAATTTAAGTCTAATAATACTCCTTGCCAGCAACGTCTACTCCGGTGACACTAATTACAACTTCAGAATCTAAGTCTAATAAGTGGTCTACAATTATCAGAAAATAAGCCGATAGTAGCCTTTCTGGAACGAGTATGTTGTTGGGCGGTTTCTTCTAAGCTCCAAGTACAAACAGGTGGATAGAGGCGCAGCTTGCGCTCGAAACGAGATCAAGGTCACAGGCCCGTATTGTTACTGTTCTGACGCTAATTACGAGCTCTAATATCTACAAATAACAGCTCCGTTCATTGCTTACATATACTACTTACGAATGAAAGCAACCACATACCACTACCAACGTTACTAACAACATATGGTACATATATACTGCCTAGTAATTAATCGCCGGCCGAGACATCTTCCATTCAAGTACTAATGAATGGATTCGATACGCGTTCGCAAGTCGCGATCGCATCTCCGTTCTCGAAGGGACAGTCGAGCGGCCAAGGACGCTAATCGAGCGAATGTATGGCATGCAGTATATGAACTTTGCAACTGGTCTAAAAATATATTATACAAAGATTATTTTTCAGTACAAGCGGCCTTTCGTAGGTTGTTAGCGGACCAGTGTGTGAGGTGCGCGGGCAACTGTATGTATAAATGTCAATGTCGGCTTGCGTTGATACAGGAAGAGGTCTGGGCGTGTTTCGATGTCGCCGGCTGTGACCACTCAAACACTGGCGTATCTATCTATAACAAGGACACTGCCGACAAGGATATGTACTGATTGTATCACCTTTCGGAACAACTGCGTTCCAATCGGCCCGCGCTTGTTACTAACCTATAATGACGTACCTACTTAGTGCACCTACCTTCTGATCTGTTTATTCTGTAGGTACTTACGAATGCCTGTCAACCGAGCAAAGACATTTGTTTATTTTATAATTAGGAGATCCATACCTACTCGCTAACCTAGATGCATGTTAAACATACAAACACGTTGAACGTTCTCCATTAGACTTTACGTGTATAAATGTTATATCATTATAGTGTGTTGTAATTTTTGTAACAAATTGGAATGACATTGTTTTAACAATAACTTTGTCAATTATATCATTCTCGCTGTTGGGATGGAGTTTTTGTGCACCAAACGATCTCTTTGGACAATCAAACATAATAATATTACCAGATATAATAGTGTGTTTATGACTTGCCTAATCCCTAACTTAGAACATCTTCTTATTTAAATGTATACACTTTAGCATTGATGATCATAGTTTCTGTCCTAAATGTAATGCCCTTTTCTTTTTCAATCAAAAAATATGCTGCTAAGGTTAATGTTCAATAAAATTACAAATACAATCTTACCGTGATTGAATCGACTTTAAATGAAATCAATAAGATCCCATAAATCTAGCCTTTATGACTTTAAGGCTACGACTTCGCACTGAGAGTTTTGGTTCAGCGTAGTCAAGGCGTAGACGCGTCGTGTACGCAACATCTACGAATAAGCAGCACGTACGCAGAAACTATGGAGTGTCAGCGTCCGACAAATTTATTTGGTCAAAAGCAGAGTCCGTCTCAAAGAGTTTAGTTTTATAAACCAATTTGCGATAGGTTTTCTAAACTTACGTGTTATATTCCGAGTTCCGGGACACGTTACGGCATAGGGTCACGAGGTCCACAGTAAAGGGTACCGATCAATATGGCAGGTGACAGGTATGTAAGCGAAGTACACTGTACAGTCTCTTACCGTGACTTGCATAATCAGGATCGTCTTGATTCGCAACTAAAATGCGTGAGTGCTCGTTAGTCTAGTGGTCGCAAGCACGATTAACAAGCAGAAGGTCCTGGGTTCAGTTCCCAGGTCGGGTAAACTGTTATTGGGTTTTTCCGTTATACATTTTCCCAGCAGCAGCCCGGAGTCTGGTTTCTTGCCCGATTGATGGCAATAGAGTGTTGAGCGGTGTGAACAATGGTGGCGCTGTGGTAACGACCGTGACTTACGAGTTGTAGGTTCGAACCCAGACAGGTGCTTTACTGTGTGTAAATTATTTCATCACCACTGCTCTCAAAACGGTGAAGGAATCTCGAGGAAACACGTTAGAACTAAAAATTCGAAGACATGTGACATCTGCCAACACGCACTGGGCCCTCGTGGTGGATTACGGCCCACTCCCTGTCACCGAGAGGAGGCCTGTTTCCCAACAGTGGGAACATTATAGGCAACTTATGATGGCAATAGGCTTGCCTCCTATTACATGGGACTTAAACCCACTTAATGGGACCATAACTGGCGAAATGTGGGTGTAACATAGGTACACCTCTACCTTACCCCTAGGGAAGTGAAGGCGTGATGTTATGTTATGTTTATGAAAAAAACGGGGTATGTATATGTATTCACAAACTCTGGAAGAGTTGCGCTCACATAAAGACAAACATGAAACGAAGCATACTAAACTAGGACGATGAAAGGTTGAAAACAGTTTTTTACATTACGTTAATGATTCAACGCATAGATGGGTACGTTCATTAACGTGGTAAATTGTCATAAGCATTTTAAACGAAACATAACATCACGCCTGGGCCCCTAGGTGTTAGGCAGAGGTGTACCCCATTGCTCTAACGAGGTACCTATATATGTATTTACAAACGCTTAGAACGCTTAGAGAACGCCATTAAACAACTACTTATACTTAGTTACAATAAAAATCCAGTGACTGGTCAGAGGTATCGCTATCCCCAGTTCAGATTATCAGTACTCAGCGGAGTCATAAATATTTTTTAATATTTTTCTTTATTTACACTTCAAAGTCACAAAACATCAGTGTAGCCCTGGCTCTTGAACGAGGAGTTCTTGTATCACAAGAGCCAGTATATTATAATGTAGCATACAACAAATAAAACCCATAAAAACCCACGAAAGACTATAATGTAGCATACAACGAATAAAACCCGTTGGAAGACTAATCATAAAGTCGATTTGATGAATTTCTATCAGCTGCAGAATTTTTCCAATAAATTACGTAAAACTAGGAACCTAAGTGATCATATTATTTTGTTTCAATGATGTATTATGGCTGTTCACAAAACCACTAGAACGTAATATTGTTGTTACAAAGAACGACGTTATCCAACATATAGTAGTCATTACATGCTTGTACAATAGTCGATGTCGCATTTATTTACTCATCATGTGGGAAACAAAGTGATGCACCGGCGCAGACGCAGGCAGCGTTCCGCATCATTTGCGATCGCGTAGCTGTTCGTTCAAGCGTAACAAAGATGAGGTGAAAAATGAACTGGAAATCAATCCAATGAATAATTTAAAAACTGCTTGGTCTAAAATATGTACCTATAGGTCGAAAAAATATGTACCTATGGGTCGAAAAAAAAAACAATGCACACTATTGTGCAAGCAGCATCTAAAGTTCTCAATTACTAATCACCCATTTTACCCTCAATTGTGACCTACGGTTGTATGAAATGGTCGCTACCAGTTTTAACCATTTGTTATTCCGAACACAAATCAAGTCAAAATTGCAGTAACTACTTACGGGTATATTGCACAGTCGCTAATCGCTAGTGACTGTCTACGCTTTACGTAACCAGCTCGATTGTAGGGCGGAAGCCTACTTATGGTAATATTCGACTCTCAGCCGTATGTCTTTTTCCATAGACATGTTTCAACGTGGAATGACATGTAAAGCAAATAAGTGGGCGTCACCAGTCGTTGAGCACTGATATAGGATAGTTTGTTACATAAATGGAGCAAAGCGAATGGATTTTGTATTTGTTTAATGTCTATAGTTATTCTCGTAGCCAAATGTGTTGGTAACCTGAAATACGCCAATTGAAATCAGTAAACTTTCATGATTTAAATTAGTATTTGATTTAAACATGTTTTACTAACAATCTATAATTGCCCTACACGTAATTGTCTTACAAGCTGTAACCTACACCTAACACCTTGTTCACGTTCAGTGCCGAGAGCCCTCCTGGAGGGTTCACCTAGTCGCATATGGGATGCCGGGAGCCCTTGCGGTGGGCTCATTTTAAATGTAGGTTTAGCTTGGTTTTTAAATCCAAGTTTTTTTTGTTCACGATTAAAAATATTCACAAAAAGTTTAAAAGGTTGGAAACTACCTATAGCGACAAGACCCCCTGAAAACACTATTTTACTTCGTTTTATACACGGTTTTGAACCTAATGCCGTGGACCGTCTGCGATGGTTAACTTTAGCGCAAATGCAATCCCGGCAACCCTCCCGGAGGGGTTACTTCCAATATGTATGGCGGCATGGCGTATGAGTTCTGTGAAAATGGGTGGAGTTGAAAGTGTTACTAACTATCTATAATTGCCCTACACGTAACTGTCATATAAGCTGTAACTTACACCACTTAACACCTTGTTTATGATGACTTCTCGTCTTCACCTACGAGTACATCTTACTAACAATATTATGATAACTCTCTCTGATCAAATTATCATGTCAATGAAAGTAATACACAATGCGATTCTTTTGTATGCACTAGATAATTCTAACAATGCAAAAAAAATATTGTGAATATGCATGGCTTATGATAATATTGCTACTGTAGTGAACTAGTCACTCATTAATTAGAACGTCACTCGTCAAAACTGTTGCCTTTCGACTATTAAGGATCTCGCCCACTAGACGGCCAATACTCGGGCCAGTCGTGGCCGTCTAGTGGTATTATTTGGTCTGCGGCTAGTTGGCCGTTGCGACCAAGTGCGTGATTCGTAGCGGTTTCTATGATCCCTGCGACCACTGGTCGTGGTCGTGCGCGAGATCCCCTATAAACGTTTTACTTAACAAGAAGGATATCAGCAATATAGTCGAATGTGGCAGTGTAATGAGACTCAAAATTGTTTCGGTTGAACAATATTGAGATAGACTCATTAATTAGAACGTCACACTAACCAATAAACTATGAGAAATAAAGTAGTACTTTTCTTTTGATTTATCATGAGTTGTTATGGATAGCCATGTGCAGTCAGTTTAGTCCCTCTATCAATCTGGTAACTGGCTCATCATTTAGTAAAAGGAACTATTATTGCAAAACCTCAAGATATTTGTGTCAGTATTTTTTTTATCTTTTTATACTTACCTACGTCAAAGGGGAGTGGGTCGTGGATAAGTATTAACAGCCGGGTCCATCGATCAGGTTAAGCTACGCTTGCCACGGTTGGTTCGTGGATGGGTAACTCTATCTTTACATATCGAGAACCCTCCGTGCCTCGGAAAGCACGTTAAGCCCTTGGTCCCGGCTGTCATTTGTGGATTTTTGACAGTCGTTACGAGGTCGTCAGAAGCCCGAAAGTCTCACAATCAGTCATAACAAGGGGTATCGTATTACCTAGTAATTGGGTTGTGGATATCAGATGGGCAGTCGCTCTATGTAAAATACTGCTATTTAGCTGCATCTGGATAGACTGGAAGCCAACCTCAACTTAGTTGGGAAAAGGCAGATGATGACTTACCTAAGTCAATTGTTTTGTAATTATTTTCTTTTATAATTTTAGAAGATGTTGCTTTGTATGCCGGTCTGAAGTTAGGTTGTTGCGCGCTACTGTTTTATACCTAAGATTGACTACTGCGCAGTTATTTGTAGCCTACTTCAGAGCGGCAAAGTTATTTGACGCGAACTGTACATATGTCTTTTATTAATTAATGTAACATGTATATACAGTTGACGTACCTACCTATTTTAAATAGAGTACGTACGAGTACCATAAGAAATCTATATCTATACATATAAAGTCGCTTTTCTTGTTCTTACAAACTAGGAACGCAACGAATTTTGACACGGTTTTCACCATTATTTAGAGATTTTATTCCGGAATGTGTAAAATACATACTTACCTACTTATAATAAAACATGTCGATGTTTTGTCAAGTCGTAAAAACCGTGTGAAGCAGGAACGAGGTACTAGTATAACTACGAGTATACCTAATTGTGTTGTGATGACTGCAAATTAAATAGGTCTGTTGCGAACAAGAGCACTTGGTGATACGGCTATACACGTAATATACTTAAAATAACCTGATAGATTGATATTTAGCTGCGCAGCTCGTCTACCCGCAGAGGCACTGCGCCCACGCAGTTGAACGTAAATACCTATCACAACCATATTATTAAAAAAATATTGATTGTTTACTTTCTTATGGCTATCGACCCAATAGTCACTTTTAGTTGTTTTGAAGTAGATTAGAGGCCAAAATGGTAAATAAATCTTCGAATTGATAACATACTAAGTATTTTGAGCTCAATTTGAGAACATCCTATTTTAGGTTTTTTTTAATCCTATAAAAAATACTAGTAGTTAATTTAATTTACCTGCCAAAAGTGGTAATTTATTAAATTTTCCTTTCTGGACTATTGGTTATAACTTACAAGTTACAGCGGATGATAAATGGCTGCTATTCGGATAATAATGAATTCAAGTCTATCGTAGCATTTTTTTTTCAAATAACGTCCTTTTTTTATTACGTCTTGATAGAGGTTTATATGGGAAAACAGTTGACTCATTTCTTTAAATAAGTAGGTATACCGGTTTAGACCGGTAAGTAAGTACGCATAGAAGAGTCTACGCCTCATTTATGTTGTTGGGCTTTAGAGCCCAACAAGACTCTTCTATGCGTACTTACAAATATGGAACAAAGTCTGTGCCTAATTAGTTTTTCAATCGATTCATTTATGTAGCGTAGGCATTGTAGCCGCGTAGCAGACGCGTAGCCGGGCGTAGCAACAGCGTAGCACGACCGTACTAGCAGCGTTGTCGCAGCTTTGACGTCACAGAACCATGTAGTTTCGACACAATCATTAAATCATTGATTCCGGATTGATAAGGAAACAACACTGTTTGCTGATGCTAATATAAAATTATAACGAAAGACAAGAATGAAAAAACTGGAGATCCCATTGTGAAGTTTTTGATAAATTATCTGAAATTACAATTTAGTGCTATTTTGTAATTTATTAGGTGCCTACATTTTTTATTTCTTACATGCCCGTCACTATGTATCATATCAATGGGAAAACATAGCGTTTTAAAGCCCGATGCAAAGGCATTTTTTGTAAGTATTTTGCCGAGTTATTACCTGCTATTTGTTTTAGATTTACTTTGTTCCAATTTAATTTAAAAAAAAAAAAAAAAAAAAATTACCAGAGGTTAAAAGTTGTCTTTTTAAAGTCTCTTAGAAATTCGAAACGTTTATTTCTTGCATGACTAGATACAGTTTGTAGGTGCCTTAATTATCTATAATGGCATAACATAAACACAGCCTTACAGATGGGTACATAATATCTCCGATACAAAATCAAAAACAATTCATAATAATAACTAATGCTGTTTCGTTTTTGTTGACCTTTATGTAGAATGCATAATTATATTTATGATTTATACAATAATTGTATCTAAAAGGCTCTAATTTAAATAGGCCGCAGCCAGAGCTGTCAACAGTGAAATGATCGCCAAATTTAAATCTAAGATAAAAAGGACCTAACGTTACAATTTAAATTATAAGTCAGTATGTTGACACAGAAACATAAAACATATTCTTAATTGCATCGTTCATAAATTACGGAACAAAAAAAATAGCACCAAACGAGTAGCACTACAAATTAATAGCTTTTTTAACCTCAAAATTAAAAGTCATAGTGAACGGAAACATTGATATCGTTCGTTTTTTGTAACAACCCATATTTAATTACCCAATTCTTTATCTCAATTTAACATCTTATTGATACACAGCGAGGCCGAGTTGCTTAGTAAAAATTTATTTCTTTTAAACTTTGCCAAGTACCTTGACAACTCGACATTACATGATTGTAAGCAAAATATATGTTATTGATATAATTTCAGTACTTGTTAACTCCTTTGTGAGTTACAGTATTATATTGCTGTTTATTTTTATCGTCCCTTCTTTTCAATGTAACGATTTAACTGCTCTTTCAAGGCTCGGTTAAATGCCAACCAGGTTAGTTCAATTCGTAGATTTTTCATTGCGAAAACTGACGTAACTGTGATAACAAGTAATAATGCTTATTATTCTGTTATTATCTTATTTGTGCTGAATAGTTCTTTAAAAATGAAATCATGCTTTTGCAGTTATTGGAACGTGAAAATGACAATAATTAGCACATCTAGCATCTACGTATGTTCGCCTTGCACATTGCACCTACTACCCTTTCATGCCGTAATCAAAGATAATCGTCTGATTGTAATACAATTCAAAAGGTAACATAGTCAATTTTCATCATCAGCGAAGTCATTAACATCCAATACATAATAAATATCCACGATAACCAACTAGAATCGAGTTACGAGTAGACTGTCGAAATTATGTCGAATATAATTTCTTAAATTGCGTTCGACGAAAGGCAATTTCGTCACTAGTGTTAGTGCTCCGAGCCCGACACGACAATTCGTGCCAACAATTGTTTAAACACTAGTTATTTGTTCACAACAATCCATAACTGTAAGACTAATTGTCGCAACACCTCAAACACAGAAAGTTCTTTTGCACTTCAAAGTAATCGTTTAAAAAAGACGTCTTCCGCTCATTAGTTAGAACTCTTTGTACGGCGACGTAATCAATCAGAGCAGTCAGTATCTCAGTCGTTGTTAATACACACATAAATCACAATTATGTGATCAGTTCGGACTTCGGCCACTAGGCGAGCTCCAGTCAGGTTTTATAAAGCTCGAGGGGATTACATTTCAAAACTGGCGACCTTCAAACATCAGATTATCTAAACTTTTACATTCGAGAGACCGACATCTGACTGAATGGAGGCTGCTACAGCAAATTAAGTTGACATTGTATGACTGACCCGCTTGAGTAACTCACGATGTTATGCATTTTTCTTCAATACTCGAACATAATTCGCGACAAAGGCGATTCATCCGCTAGGTCTTCTTGGGAAATAATAGCTAAAATGTTTGGCTACGGACGTACTAATTTGTATGATTTATTATCTCGTTTGCTGAGAATATCCGAATCCGGAGAAGGCTTGGCCAATTTATTTTTAATAATAGGTTATAATGAACTCTGTATCATATGCTCCGACAGCTCTTAGATAGGCTTGTTAATATTGACATTGCAACCTTGCGGACGCCACACCATCTTATCAACTCTTGACATAGTAATTGAAATCTTTAAATTCGTCGATGCATGAAATTCTTCGTCTCGTTTCAATAGTGAACAAAATGTTTGGCAAAGGTAAAATGATGTAGTGTCTACAATCGCCGTTAGAATTGCAAGTCGAAAGTCAACGCACTGAGTCTGCGGTGACCTTTTCTCAGCGGTCATCTGTCGAATTCATATTGGTTTTTACACAACATTCATTAGTATCGATAGATGAGCGCTATTTGGGTTAATATCTCGTGCAGAGCCTCGCGTGTGGCGGAGGGGTCACCGGAGGCGTCAGCACGCACAGTCTTTTGAGATCGGTGCACAAAGTTCACGCTGGTGCTGCTGTACACACCAACCGTGGCATACCCTTGACCTCTTCTCTACGACATCATTCGTCCGGTTCTTCTTCACGATAATAACAAACGCAACCAAACGCATCGTTACCAAATCTATCTAAATATAGTGATATTTCTTTGATTCGATGTTGTTACTGTTATCAACGGTTAATTGGCTACGCAATTATCACACCTAAATTGGTGTGCGAACGCTGTTTGCGTATTGTACTTGAATATAACTCGTTGGTGTGTTGAATTAGCACTTATTAGCTGAACTATTGGAACAATGTCCTTCGTAAGGTTGTGTCTCGTTCTGCGGTCAACATTCACAGTGCTTGTAGCGATTAAATTAATAATAGCTATGACTGTATCCGCTTTAGTTGATAATAGTGGTTTCGTGTCACTATAATTATCGGAATAAAAAAACTCTTGATGGATAAACACGTGTATGCAATTCTACAACAAAAAATTCGTATGTGTCACTGTGTGTATTGTATGTAATATCATAATATGACTGGCTATTGCCCATTTCTACTAAAACTAAGGGATGCATAGTTTTGTGTGATACTAAAAAGTTGGTAAGAGTTTCCTTATCACAGATTTTTCATGAAGACATTGTCTTTATCCAGTAGAAGTATATAGTCTATAGTTATGGCATTCCATAAAGTGGTGCCTGGTGCAGGCCTTTTATACCAATATATGATGTCTAGAATTATGATAATCAACTCGCTTACAAAACGCAGGCTAATAATAGGAGTTAAATTCATATTTCTTGTAAATTGTTGAGATTAGATTTTATGCAATGGGAAGTCATTATTAACTTCTAAGACATCCTTCTGGATCAAGTTTCTGAAACAGTAGGTAATTAAAAATAATTTGCTGCTGTTGTAAGCTATACAACTGCACAACAAGGGACAAAAAATGCCGTCAATGAAGTCGTAGGTGGTAATATTCTGGGTCGCGGGAAATTACGAAAGGGATACGAGTACTGTGGCCCCTGGCAACGTACAGGTACAACAACGCAACACTGAAGGAACACGGGTGGGTTTTAGTTAGTAAGAGTCTGACACGCCCTCCCGCTCAGCCCAGAGTGGGAGAAGTTATTTAATAATTACCCAGCCAAAAAAAAAGAAGGTTATATGTGTATAATATTCTGAAATACAGACTTTGATCGTCCCGGAACTGTTCTGTAATCGTGGACATACTTCAACGTGATAAAAAACCACCGTAACATAAAGAAAGAACATTTTGTACTAGCATAACTATTTTACCCAGTAATCTATCTGCCTAGCCTTTTCCCAACTATGTTGGGGTCGCCTTCCAGTCTAACCGGATGCAGCTGAATACCAGTATTTTACATGGAGCGACTGCCTATCTGACCTCCACAACCCAGTAACTGGGTAATACGATACCCCTTGGTAAGACTGGTGCCAGACTTTCGGGCTTCTGACGACTCGTAACGACTGTCAAAGAGCCTTGAATGACAGCCGGGACCAACGGCTTAACGTGCTTTCCGAGGCACGGAGGATTCTCGGTATGTAAAGATGGTCACCCATCCACTCACCAACCCCGGCAAGCGTAGCATAACCTGATGGATCGACCAGTGCGGATGTTGTTACTTAGCCACGAGCTCCGTAACTATTTTACCCAGTAGAAATACATAGTTATTCATGATTGTCCTGCCTGTCTCCCAATTTATTTGTGTCTTCGCAACATGTATTTTTCTTCCATACTTCTCCATTAGTCGTTCGTCTCGGTAGTCACTCCCTTTCTAGCCACATCATCTTTCATACAGTCCATTTCTTTGGTCTTCCTCGATTCGTATACCCATCCACATTCATACTCAAACAGGAATACATAAACTATGAAAATAAAATTAGACCCTGTTCTAAAATAAATACCAATATAAAAAAGTTGTTTCTCACATTTGACATTGACTCGAAGCTCCTTACAGTTCGCAGGTCAACTTCGACCCGCGGAGTGCGGACGTGCGGTCTTATATTTCTGATAATTGTACAATAACTACAATGTCCATTGTTTTATGGTATGCGATGTTACTGCCGCCGCGCCGCCGGCACCTGGCCTCGAGCCCGGTGCGCCCGCGCCGTGCTAAGATAGATTCGATAACAATACGATTGTTGAAAACTTGAATTATGTTCTCTAAGTTACGCCAAGGAAGGTTATTTTGATTGTATCGTTGTATGAAAATTGTTAGGTCCGTATTTGTACTGCTTATCAGCCTCTGCTTAGAACTTTTAATAATAATGGACAGCTTATTCTTTATGTTCCCAGATTGTTATCTTGCTAATAACCCTATTAACAAATATTTTCTTTTGTTAAGTGGCTTATTCAAGACATTTTTCTTGAAATATTCTATGGTAAAAGGTTAAAGATCAGTGTTTGGTGATAGCAGAGCACAAGGTGCCAGAAGTGATGTGGGTTACTTATTTCACTTATTTGTTTCACGCCATTCGCCGCCGTAAGTAAATCAAATGATTAAGAATCGCCTGCGCCGCTCCCAATCGAAATGATAACGACCTCTAGTCGCGAGCGCCTGCATGCCCAAAATACAAGTTTCCAGATATGGCGGGAAGCGACTAGTATTTATAGGTTCACTGTGTGTCTATGGTTGACTGACCTTGCCTGCTACGAACACGGCGTGGAACTCGGTGGGCTAATTGATTCAATTCCAAGAAATAGAAAAAAGAAGTAGGCATTCGTTTTTCCAGAAGATGTCATCAAAATGATGTCATTTTCGCTTGCCTACGCAGAGCATAGTGAGTGCTCTGTAAACAAATGTTAACATTAGCAATTAACCTTAAAAGGTTTATACTTAGTTAACCAACTGTTTCGTTTGCTTATGTGCTGTAACGAGCGAAACTTAATTGATTTATTAAGTATAGTATTCGCAAAGGTACCTACAGTTCGAAAAACAATTTCTTCAAAGTATTCCCGCGTAGCAGTGTAAAAGGCAATAGGTCACTCATATATCATTATAATGTTAATGTCATTGACACCGGCTAACTCTTAGATAGTCTAACTATCCGCTATGATCATTACTTCATACAAGGAGACATAATTTAATTATGTCTCCTTGTATGAAGTAATGATCCAAATCAATCGACCCTTTTCCCTACTTAAATTCAAGGTAAAGTAAGAGAAATCGAATTAACTTACTTTAAATTCTTTTGGTGAGCTTTAATTACTTACTAACTACTACGGTTGCCATTTGCATAAGACAGTTGGAATTAAATAATCATTGCGTCAATACAATAGGATTTCTTACAATCGTACGCAAGTTCTTTGAGCCTATCGTTGCTTCAATGGAGTGTCAAGATTTCAGCTGGCGAGAAATGTTTGCAATTTTGTGCGTCAAAATAAGACGACTAAATTAATGTCAACAAGCGTCAATTTAATTATTGCGAGAGCACAAAAACTTGCCTAAATTACAAGAAACACAGGTATGAGGCTGCAGCGCACGCAGGCGCTGCCCGCACCAGTCCGCCACGCAAGCGCAGCGCAGCCATGCTACGCGGCCCACAAATACCTTCTTACGAGACCGGCAACTGCGACGGTTTTTTGTGCCCTAAAAATAGACGTTCAGGCTGCGTAACCTCGTCACCGAGAAGAAAACTGTTTAGCTGTAATTTGTATCTGACACCATTGAAGCTAATCATTTGGTTTTTTTTCTCAATGTATCTCAGTCGCTTTGACATCAAGTGCAAAATTCTTGCCATACTTTTATTTTGCAATTCAATCTAGTCCTGTTTCTAGAGTAATAAAACATTCGGTGAATAAATAACGTTTGCCCATTTCCCACGGTAGAGCACTCGCTGGATTCTAAATACTCGATACAGTTTTAATGTACTGCGATACTAGAAAAACTGTATGATATTATATTTAACGTTCGACCTGTTTAAATTTTGCCGTCATAACCATTCGTTGAGATAAGTAGACAGTAGTAGCGGTCTGGTTAATTGTGCAATAGGGCGATTAGTTAATTACAAGTAGGTATCGGCTAGTGTATCCGCGACAGTTTCACACTGAGGCCGGTTCTGATGCAGGTCGGTAGTACCTACTCGGTAGTAGGCCCCGTCGGTACTCGGTAGCCAGATTTATTGCAAACGACATTACAATCGCCGCTCGATCTTACAACATTGCAGTGTATGAAAAAGTATGCAATAATGCACATGGTGTAAACCGAAATACGGTAACAATAATATTGTTACAGTTATTGTGAATAAGAATTATTTTTTCACCCAAACACGTCAAGTCTAAGTCAACGTTGTAAAAAGGAATGGATTTCGTGTAACTTAATTATCTGGGTTATTCGCATTATGGAGTTATATCCATATTTATAACTTATTAGGTTTGTGTATCAGCAAAAATATATGTATATAGTTTTGTTGACACACACACCTAATATGTGACGCAAATTAACAATACTTTGAAGTATTTCATAGAGCCAAGAGTGTCCATAATTCTTTGGAAAGTTGTCACTTTTCACTATAAAAGTAAAGTTACGACATCGCTTGGCCATTGCTCCAACTAAGTATTGATAGAGTTTCTATGTAGCCAATAGGAAGTTTACGTAAACATGTCCAGGAAATTCTGTGCCTTTTACTCAAGAATGCTTATTTTAGGGACCATTAAAAATTGCTATAAAATACAAAGTTTTCCGGGCGTAAAAGTTTATTGTAGTTGTCATGCTCAGTCGGTTGTAAAAATGCTCGGCGTTAGTAAGTACTCGTGTAGGTATCAGTAACATGCTTTACTTAATAGTCCCGCGTTGAGGCAACGTGGGCGCGTCTATGAAAAATGTATTAGATTGAACGCAAAGCAATGGTGTAACAAGAATGCATTTTTTCAGTTCTGCTATTTCGAAGTTTCTGTGACGACAGACGTTATATCGCTCATGGATATATTTATATTGCTCGTTATATTGCTGTTTCCTTAAATAGCCTGATCAAGATACCCTTACTAGACGCGTGGAGTTTATATTATTATTTTGACTTAGTTTACCCAAGCTCCCCAACACAGACACCCAAGTTCTTGGGTGTCTGTGTTCTTCGGGGCCTATCTAGAGTTTGTTTTCGTGTTAGTTCACAGAGTAGTTGGATAGGAAAAACCGACCTCATTTAATTTTTGAAATATTATTGACGTGTTTGAAGAAGTAAAAAAAAAAATACCAGCCTGTTACTGTCCCACTGCAGGGCAAAGGCCTCTTCTCATACAGAGAAGGCACGAGCATTAATCACCACGCTTGCTCAAGACGGGTTGGTGATTTCAGACTTATATTAACTATAAGTCCAGGTTTCCTCACGATGTTTTCCTTCACAGATGTCAGTAATGTCCAAGATAAACTCAGAAAGTGCATATGAATTGAAAAAGTCACATTGGTACTTGCCCGGATTTGTATCCACAATCTCGTGCATGAGAGGCGAGGCCTTAAAAACTGGGCCATCACGACAGAAGTAAATTTTATTAGATAACTTACGACTCCACGAGTGTGTGCAGTTTTCAGGCTTGACAAAAAGGCGCTAACTGCTAACCTAGGATGTCTAATGTTGCTCATTGGTGCATATTTATTCAAACTCCAAAAAACACCTCTTCAAAACGTTAGCTACTATTTCGGTAGCTCTATCTCTATCTAAATTTAACTTAATGATTCTGCTCTCAAAATGACGTTTAAAACTCAGTGTAAATGCCGGATGAAGCTGCGAAATATGAAGAAACATGTCCAATTCGTGTGAAGGCTGCTACCATGCAGCGCCCTGCGCGTACGTAGTCCACGCGTGCGGTACAAGGCTAAGGTGATATTTACTTGCATGTCAATATTTCGTAAATTGCCTATTTTAGGCGTAATTTACACCTCGCCACTACGGACTAGTATGTACTCGTAGTACACAGAGTTTCCTCTTTGTTATTGTAACATGAAACGTAAAGGATGTTATGATGCCAGAATACTTATTATTTTAATTACGCAAAGTTAAGGAATCACATTTTGCGAATTGGACATTCTGCGCGTAAACGTTACCATCCTGTACGAAAATCAAACAGTATGTAACGTATTGGCTATGTTGCAACAAGTAGCCTTCCCTATTAGCTTTTTATTCAAAAGGATGTCAATTTCCTGAACGATAGCTAACTTGTTTTTGTACTTGAGTCAACAAAATCCATAGTAGGGTAAAATAAATAACAAAGTAATTGTCTGTCTGTTATCTTTTCACGCCTTTCCTGCTGATCTGATTTCAGTGAAATTTGGCACACGGGTAGACCATGTTCGAGTTAGGACATAAGACACTTGATTTATTTATTTATTTGGTACATGGAGGACTTACAGCTAATAAAAACATACAAAAGACTAATAAAAGAGACGATAGTCACCAGGGAGCCTATTACAAATCTTCACGTATAGAATTAAATAATAATTTATGGTGTGAGCACAAAAACAAAAAACACATCGCCTTATTTTGAGTAAGAAGCAATATAAATACTTGGTTTGCTATTATATGACTGAAGTAATAGAGAAAATAATAAAAAACAAGAACAAATAATATAAACTACCGCTACTTGAAAAAGTTGAGGCTTAAGCACCGTTTGGCCGAATTCACACTAATTTTGAATGAATCAAAATCATATTCCTTGCATATATCATTGAAATTTCTGCTTGCGCGCACAGTATAAGTCTTCTGCCTATAATTCGAAGATGGTTTCACGTATAGGTGGATTAAAACGAAGTGCTTTACTTGGCAGTATTATAGTGCTTATCCCGGTACGGTCCCGTGGCATAATTTCCGCCACAGACGCGTGCGAAACCGTGTGAAAAAGCTGAAACCGTGTGAAAAAGCTGAAACCGTGTGAAAAAGCTAGTAGATCATAACTTGGTTGTAGCAATGCTAGTATTAATGTAGTACAGAAAATTTTCAAGCTCATACGATCAACTGTATTCAATAAGACGTCGCCTTATGAAATGCACGATGCTGCTTCACTTCACACCGTGTAACAATTGTTAACTAATAAATTGAATAGCATGACATAAGTATTTCAGAATCGTAATTCACTGCCTCTATTATTTTACAAGTTAACTTCACATCTTACCGGCGAATGCTAGAACAAAAGAAAAGGTAACTTATGTAGTAATTGCTATGTGTCTGGTTCTTATATCTTGCTTATTTACCGTAAGCGACTATTACGTTAGATATTCACACTTTCATATTTTCACTAGTTATGATGATTTAGATATATCTGGGCATAGTCTTAGTCAATTACTTTTCAAATCTCCACACAGGTTATTTTATTTATAAGCTAACAAGCTGCAGCCCGCGGTTTCACCCGCATAAATCTCGATCCCGTGGGAATATCGGGATAAAATGTATCTTATGTCTTAACCCAGGTCATGGTCTAGCTATGTGCCAAATTTCATCCAAATCTGTTCAGCCGTTTAAGCGTGAAAGCGTAACAAACAAACTCACTTTCGCATTTATAATACGAGTAGTTAGGATTAGGATATTATATAGGTACCTACTTAGTATTTTGAAAAATACCAGGAAGGCACTTTATTGATTTAAAAAAAAACATTGCTTGACGCAGGAGCCGGAATCTGAAAATCTTAGTGTATGATTATTATGAATGTGCTAATATAAATATATTTCAGAATAAGTTTCCATTGGTCATTTTATTTAAAAACTGTCCGGATATTTTGTATATGCAACGACGTCAACAAGGTCTTGTTGATTACGCCAATTTGCACCATATTAGCACACGAAAATTGCTTTATTATTTGCCTAATTATTTGGCAAAATGCATATTCCAACCAGCCACTTTCATTGCAGTTACAATTTTGTTAAAAACAACTTAAGTTCTAGAAACTATTTAAGGGATATTTTAGAAAATTTACGCCATTAGTTGGGCCTACTTTAGTTGTAAATAGCCACCTATATAATTAACATTGATGTAATCATGTATATGGTATCTCTATTACTGGTGGTCTACACGACAGCTTAGTACTGAACATGTATATGTGACCTTTTCGTGAACTCAGGCATATATACACGTTCATAATTATCTATATACAATCTTCACATGGTCAACAGTAATCGAGTTCGTGATACTATTCTTTCGTGTTTGTTTGCAATGAAAAATAATGACACGTATGGCCAAATGTTTGGGGCAAACATGTGTTGCATGGTTTAATTTGAGTTAGTGAGATTAGTAGTTATGTTAATCTATGACAAGACATCACGGAGATTTTGTAGTCACTGTAAATACACAAAATGAATGACATTGGGTGTTGTAGATACATTTTTGTCCTATGTAGGTATTAGATATATCTTATCATTGTAGGTACTACGGTACTAAGTATGTAGAATGGGCAAGACTGCTAACTCTTGGGCGAGTTAAGCCTCGTGACACTAGATTGTTCTACCGTGAAGTTTTCTTGGAAATTGTTTTGTTAGAGTCGCGTCGCGCCAGTCTGCACGAGGCTTTACTCCACGAACCACACGAGTTCACACGACATGCACGGCTGCAGCACCGTGCATATCGTGCTTGATCTGATAGGATTTCAGATACCGTGCCGCATACATTTTGTTAGCCCCACAACCGAACTCAGACCTACGCACGAACTTACGACCTTTCGTAATCTCTCGACGAAAACGTCAAACACGTGACGCAATGCCCTTTCCATGATCCGAACCATCACACCTACGGCTAACAGTGTTGCCACCCTAACGAATCGTTTTAGCACATCTAGTTACGTAGGTACGACTCGTTATAAATCTCATAAAGCAACAATAAGTGGATTGGTTACTATGAAAAATTGACTAATTTAGCTTGGTTACGTATACGCAGCGCATTTCCTATTGTCAGTGTTGGTAACTGGTAACTAGGCACGTTTAGGTTGCAAAAGACGTCGACTCCCTCCGTAGGCTCACGTTTCTCTCCACTTAAGATCTATAAAGTGAAGTAATACGAACAAGCTACAGTTATCTATCAAAACAATCTCGTTTTAATTAAGTTTCCTAGGTAAACTTGCGGAGCTTATTTCGCGTATTGTATTAGTTCGAGTGATATAAGAGAATGGCTTAGCGGCTAGCATCTAGCATCCATCAATCTTGTTGCATCAACGCTGCTATTTTCATAATGTTTCACACTTAATGCAGACCGATATGTTTAAATTCTCAGCGGATATGTTATTGCGTGTTATTTATATCCTAGATATACTCGTATAGGTATTATTGTTGATACACAAACTGGATATTATTAGTGAATCATTCAAGACCGGTTTTATGAATTAGATATCAACGTTGCGGAAAATCGAGCATTTTTTTGTTTTAGACATTCATATACCTATTTGGCAAGTTCCAAAACAAAATGCTCTACGGAATATGTTAATAGGACAATCCATTCAAACATGCTGGCTTTTTCAATAATTTAACTAGGCAAGTTCAAACAAGAACGGAAGGAAATATAGATATTTCAATAACTATTATTCGCCTGTAGATTATGATTGTGTTTCATTCAAGCACAGTCTCGAAAGAGAAGAGTTAAACGAAATCAGGTGTCTTGTTTTTTTTTAAGAAGTAATACAAACATCCATCAAAACACAATAAAACCAATCGACTGTGCCATAGAAAAGTAATCATTTTTTTTTCAATAGAAGGGAAGCCGCGTGCTGTCACTAGTTTAAAAACAAACTTTATCTAAGACAAATTGGAAGAAACCTTGTGACTTCTTTATCTTAAATATCTGATTGATATTGCTACATAAAATAAATGAATAACTTAATATTTATTGTAGTTCAGACTTTGATGCTAAAAATGTTGTTTAGCATAGCTGGCATTCGTAAATTAATCATCAATTCATCATCGATACGAGATTTGTATTAATTTATTCTCAATCCTGTTAATTTATAATTGAAATTATGATTGGAAATCTGAAACTTTAATACTCACAGATATAATATTATTTAAACGTTGAAGATGAATTGCTATGTTTAGATTTCAACACCGAGTAAATACATATTTAAATGTTTTAATTTGATTCACTTAGGTACTGTACTTAAGTACCACTACTATGTGCACTACATATAAAAAATATCAAGAAGATATACTTCTCACATGAAAGCAATACATACAATTATATACATATGAATTACGTAACATACCTACCTCAATCTGCCTAGCGTTTTCCCAACTATGTTGGGGTCGGTTTCCAGTCTAATCGGATGCAGCTGAATACCAGTATTTTACATGGAACGACTGCCTATCTGACCTCCACAACCTAGTAATTAGGTAATACGATACCTCTTGGTAAGACTGGTTGTCAGACTTTCGGGCTTCTGACGACTCGTAACGACTGTCAAAGATCCACGAATGACAGCCGGGACCAACTGCTCAACGTGCTTTCCGAGGCACGGAGGAGTCTCGGTATGTAAAGATGGTCACCCATCCACGGACCAACCCCAGCAAGCTTAGCTTAACCTGATAGATCGACCCGTGCGGCTGTTATTACTTAGCCACGAGCTTAACATACCTACCTACTAAATACTAATTACTTTACGAAGGTTTATCCGTATTTCTTAATATCGCATTTTCTTGGGGGTTCCTGTCACAATTCAAATTTTCTTTCACTGTTGCCATTTTAAATTTGAACTTTCTGTCTCTCCAAGCTATGTAAATTTCCCATAAGTACGACGATTTGTATTTAAATAATAATCTATCTAGGAATGTCATCTTAATTATGTGAGATTACAACAAGAGGTATATGGTATTGTATCACATAACATAAATATGTCAAAAACTATATAAAAAATGCCTTTCAAGATTGGCTGACCTGCTGTCGCGCATATTGTAGAATGGGTGTGCTTACTCTGTTATAATGTTTTAAACAATCTAATATTGTATTAATTATTTATTTAATACTTGTGATGGCCCAGTGGTTAAGGCCTCTCATGCACGAAGTTGAGGGTTCAAATCCGGGCAAGTACCAATGAGACTTTTTCAATTCATATGTACTTTCTGAGTTTATCTTGGACATTACTGACATCGGTGAAGGAAAACACCGTGAGGTAAAATAGGTATCACACATAATAATATAGCTTCTAATTAAAATCATATCTAAGTATTTAACCACTTAAGGCTTAGCAAAATGCTAGCATCCCCATCATCGTGATTCTGAGTTACTTACCCATTTTCAAATAGGCCCCTTACTCAGTAATTTCCTAACAGAAAAAATGGTTAGCAAAGTCGCTAACTAGTGCATGCAACGCGATAATCATGTGAGTGACAGTAAGAGTCATGGCGACAACGATAATTATCGAGGAGAGCCGAGCTTTGCTTCGGCAGGCGTGTCGCTTGCGTGACATTCGCGAATGACAGCTATACATTAACTTATTACAATAGAGCCGTTTCGTTTCTAATATAGTTTGACGGGGGACCACTGTTCTGCACCTTAGTGCGTGGCGAGGCGGCGGGCGGCGTTGACGAATGAGCGGCAGTCGGGACGCCAGGTGCCGTGAGCATTGACGAATGAACGGCCTTATGCCCCCTCGTATCGCGGCGCACATACCAGACGCGTAACAACGGTCTCGGCCAAACTATACGACAAACAACTGCTACAACGGTACAAGGGTTTTTTTGCGCGTGGCTAAAATCGGAACTAACACTGCCATCTTGTTTTTTTAATGCAATTTCTGGGTCAATTTCGCAAATTTTAACCAACAACACCCCCTTGTCAATGTCATTCAGGCGCCTAAAAATAGTTGCACTATTTAAACGAGTATACAACATTAGAATTTCTTAACACGTTCAGTGCCGGCCGCCCTCCTGGAGGGTTCACCTAGTCGCATATGGGATGCCGGTAGCCCTCGCGGAGGGCTATATTAAAATGTAGATTTTTCTTAGCGAATACAGCATTCTAACCGTACAAAAAAAATCTGATTTATATTTTAAAAAGATTTAGTATATGCGTTGGTCTTAAAATCCAAGCATTTTTATTTTAAAAATATGTTTTGTTCACGGTTACAAATATTTACAAAAAATTTAAAAGGTTGGAATTAAACACAATTTTACTTCTTTTTACAGTGTTTTATAGCACGGTTTTAAACCTAATGCCGTTGACTGTCCGCGATGGTTAACTTTAGCGCAAACGTAACGCCGGTAACCGTCCCGGAGGGTTCACTTCCAATATGTATGGCGGCATGGCGTATGAGTTCTATGAAGAGTGGGTGCAGTCGAAAGTGTTAAAGACACCTGACACTGTCGATCTTCAGATGTTTTTCATCGTGAATGTTCCGCTCGACGACTTTCCACAGACTTAATTAGGTTTAATGACTGATTTGCATAGTGAACCGTTATCTCTTTTACATAAATCATTAAGGTTGTTGGGTGACTGTTTACGTGTATAAATAGAATGTTATAAAACATTCTATTTATACACGTAAACAGTGTTAATACATGGAAGATACTTCCTTTCAATTAAAAGTTGCTAAGCTACAGTTTGCAAAGTTTTAATAATTAATTATGCTTTTAATTTTTGATGAATAATATGCATCTGTGGAAATAGAGATCATAAAAGTTTAGAGTTTATTAGTAATTAATTGCAATCTCACCTCTTGAACCGATATATTGCAATATTGGGTCGACTTATTTGCAACAGAGATTACAAATGGCGATGCAATTAAAGCAAAAAATTTAAGAGGTTTTAGAAAATTGCATCCTGATAAAGATAATGAATTCGTTACGAGAGCTATTGAAGAAACAGATTTGATGGAAATTATCTTTAATGGTGATGGGAATCGAGTAAGCGACCTTCGAGGAGCATCACGGTTGCATTAAAGAGGGTATGATTGTGGAACCGCGTTCAGAGGCAGTCACGTTTCCTTCCATTC
Organism: Agrochola macilenta; assembly: GCA_916701695.1. Lineage (NCBI taxonomy): Eukaryota > Metazoa > Arthropoda > Insecta > Lepidoptera > Noctuidae > Agrochola > Agrochola macilenta. The sequence continues at coordinate 8,786,784 of OU753552.1, read as the reverse complement.
CCATAGTCTGCAGCCAGCACGATCGGCGCTCGCGCCGCTCGCATCCTCACGACTCGCCACTAGAGATGCCTAGCCGTAATTTGCTTATCTTACTTATGAATTGAATTGATATATTTTATAAATGCTTAAGCGTAACACCTGCATTTACTTAATAAATAGTTACATGGTTTTGTTTCGTTGTGAGAGGAATGTTTGTGAATTTCTTACCAATAATAAGTCCTAGATTTACGACAAAAGTCGATATAGTTTTACGAGTTAGAGCGTTGTTTAAAACAATAACCCATATAATAATCAAATTAATTTATTTAAGTATAAACTCATTCATTTTACTTTTTGATACACTACTACTGCATAGATGGAGCAGACTTGCGCTGATACAAAACCTAAACTGATATGGCCTTGCACTAATTTTTTGCAAACGAGAGTACTTTTTTATAGCTTTAAATAATTTAACGTTAGGTATAAGTCCGGTTCGCTTGGCAGCATGTCGGACAGACGTGATCCGATCACGGCTATGATCACAATTTAGTTAATGCTCAGCTATCTAGTTCAATGACGAGTTTTTCTAATTACCTTCGTACATATATCTATGTATATACATACTGACATTCGGCGTATACATATGCTTACACATGATTACAGTCAATAAGGAAATCAACGTGATAAGGTCACTCGTTTTAGGTACGACGCGTTGTTTGGTAAAAGTAAACTTGCATTGTAACTTTATGTTTGTACGGTTGTTTGGTAACAGTAGGATGATATTGATGATGGGGATAATATTGATGATGGGGATAATATTGATGATGGGGATAAAATTGATGATGGGGATAAAATACACTGGAAGGTTGGAATTTCCTGAAATGTAAGTAATAAGTTATTACAAACTTACGCCGTGGTTCAATCGGTAATATACAACTCAATTCTTTCCATTTTTGTTCAGATTGTTGCGTACAAAAAAAAAACAGGAAATGAACGACCACATGTTTTGTTCAAAAGGATAAAAATGAAACCTCTCAAACTGAAACGCTTCAGTATTTTTGAAAGTAAATCCAAGATAATTAGCATACGGACATACTTGCATGCTATTGTGCCAACTATTAGCAGTTTAGTATGACTTAAGCACTACAAATTATACATCTGTTGCTTATAAAGTTTATAATGACTTTGCAGTAAGAGCTCGGGTAGACATATTTACAGCAATGCGGTAGTCGAAACAATTGTGTGGCAGTCTACGCAATTTGTACGAGACTATAATATTGCATATTATTACTTAATTAATGTGATTTACGTTTACCCGATGTAGGACGCAGTACACACCTATCCTTTAAAATTCATTTTAGCCCTAGTAGAGAGACAACTTCAAAGTAAATGAGCTTCATTTTGTGACGAGGCTCGTCACAAAATGAAGCTCATTCACTTTACTTATAAGGCATTAAGAAACATTTAAAATGTTTCCAGTGAAGACCTAAAAATGTTTAATTACTGCACCGTGCAACGAGTTAATGGATGCACGCAGAAAAAGATTAACAAGGCCCAAGCGAAGCGTAATAAACTGACCACAAAATATCCGCATTTATTAATGTTTCCCTCTTTTTTCAATAACTTTTCCATCCGGTAGTTGTGAAACCACATTCGTTAATTATTCATGAAAATATTTAGTCAATTAAACATTAGAGAGGGGTCGTCCATAAATCACGTGAGGTTTCGCGTAGTCTCACGTGATTTATGGCTGACCCTGTGATTTTTACTGAACTTTCGATGGGGGGGGGTGTCTGAAAAAATCATGAAATATCACAAGGAGTGTAGTGAGCGGCCCCCAAATAAAATGTTTTTCTTTCCATCTTTATATTTATTAAAGATAAAATTATTCTGTATTTTTTAAGATACTTTGCACCAAAAAAATACACGTATCTTTTGGTAGGGGGGGAGGGGTTAGTCTAAATCCTCACCACGTATCACCAGAGGGGAATAGGGGTTTTAAAAAGTTGCTAAAAACATCACGTGGTAAATGGACGACCCCAAACGCAAGACGCTTCAATAAGCAACGCATTAAAATGTAGCACGTAAATTATAATGTTGCCAAGTTAATACATGCAATCTTAGCTACAGGTCGAACCTGATCCAGTTCTATGATCAACATATACAATTATAACGAAACGAACCTTAAATTGGTTTCCACGACACGAAATGTTCAAGTTGTAATTGCAGGAATTTTCTGTAACCAGGCGAAAAATATCTATTTACTCGTACTAACATTTAAGTATCATTGCAGTATAAATGTGGGCAGTTCATTTTTATTATTTATATCATTCCTTCGTAACTATTTCATCCACAATGTCATTTTTAAGAAATACAAGTGGATATAAAAGCGACCATTGCCGTTTATTAGCAAAAAACTACCTTATCGTTATAATATCGTGGCTCAGTTTTTTATTGAACTTTAATCAAATTGGGTGCTCACTTCCTTATTGATCTACTTTTGAAAAATTAGACCTACGTGCCTACAGCTGGAGCAGAAAAATATAATTACCATGCCAAAGGGGACAACGTTTATAACTTAAATATTTTTATCTTTTTCCATATTTTAGATTAATTCTACTTTAGTATCTTCCTAAAGCTTTAAAACAAATCTTGAAACTACAACATCGGTATACTAAGATACACATCTAAATACTTGAACTGGAATGTCAAGTAAATGTGCACATAATTCAAAATTATATGCTACGATAAAACAAACATAAAATTAACCGACTGGTCAATTCTAAGGGCTTGTCTACAACACCTTTTACGTAGCCCGCTGGTGACCTACCGGGCGACAGACTTTAATTGCCTCTCTTAGCACATTAAGGCTATAACCACAACTGTCAGAATATAACTTTAGAACTAACCAATCAATTAAGCGGATCTAAACACACGTCCGTTACGAAAACGGCCAAAACTGCCACTATGGCGAGATATAATAAATTCTGCATCCTTTATTCATATTTAGTTGCCAGTTATAGATTTGTAAAAGTAAAGTAGATTACGTTAACATAAAGGGCTGGCCGTGGAGGCTGTGATCTCGTGACTCACTGCTGCGGACAGGACACTTGTGAGCCTGCACTACTGGACCCACTGCACTTTACAGCTGCCATGCTGTCTGCAAGTTACTGAAATAAAACAAACAAATAAAGACAAAAAAAAGTTAAATAAAACTGTATTAAAATTGGTTTATAGCTGCGTCTTATTGAATTGAATTAAATGCTATTATAAGTATGCAATTCAACCTAATGCATAAAAAAGCTCGAAATAAAGCTCTGGCCACACTGAGGCGCATCCCGCGTGGAATGTTGAACGAGTATGCGCGCGTCTTTTGTTTTAATGATTAAGAAGCGCGACTTTTCTCGCAAGTTTAATCACCACCATACAACTTAGTTGACACAATCGGCGCATGAGATTTCGTCCCGCATCCCGCGCGGGGTTCGCCTTAATTTGGCCAGAGCTTTATAAGCTAAATTAAGTAACATTTTCCGCGTCCTTGGCCGCTTTAGATAAAGGTTGAAGAGGATTCATTGTTATGAATTCTGATAGGTATTATGAATCAGATTAATAACTTTACATTAATTTACGGTTTGAATTCTTTAATATTTGAGAAGAATCTATGAAAGTATTTTATTTTCCTGAAACTTATCCAACAATGTAGTAATATTTTTACACTTTTTTTAATTCTTAGATTATTATAGCAACAGGGTCATATCAGATTCAAACCTACAATTCTTAGATCTAGAATCATACTTTGAAATAACACTTGAATAAGGTATACGAGTACCTCCACAAATTAATCCCGTGAGTTAGTTAAAATCAAATCATAACTATCCGATAATTTTGATTGGACGTCAACTTGCCCGTGTTATTCGCATGCAAATCGAGCAGTTCTATCATCGACGACTTGAATACATATTAACAGAACCATAAATATTCATCGCGCATCAAATGTGACAAAATATAAATCAAACATGTTACATGATGTTCCGGTAAAGGTCCATCTCGCCGTTATTTGGACGACATTATATTTTAATAACCTATTGTGTGTGAATGATGAATTAATTTAATTCAGATCAGTCAAGGAAATACATTCAATCTTGTTTTTATAGCAAACTTCGGAGGTTTTTATATTAGAACGGATTTCCAATCAAATATTAATAGTCGTTTATTGTATTTAAATGTAACATTTATAAATTAATTTGTCGCTCGATCTTTGAATTAGAATCAAATTATTCACTCTTGTCCTATCAATCAACATGTACGTATGCATATAAGTCATCTAACATTGAAGGCAACTCATAGCCATTTCGAAACAAACATTTCAATGAGCGCACATACTTACCTACATGACGATTGATGCTAAGGACAATCTTTCCTATTCATATGGGAGATACCGCATCAAGATAAAGTCAGGACAATAGATTGAAGCAGCTGCGTTAACAGTAATTGTAAATAAATTAATCTAATCTCATCACAATTTGCAGAAAATAACATTAAATACTCGTAAGATAAATATACAACAAAAATTAACATTAAGCTATTCAATTTTAATCAAGATGTTGGGAACAAAGCGTTTCCAAGCAATCTTCACGCTTTGGGAACTCATTAATGTATCTACCATCGGTCGTAAGGCCAAGTGCGTTATGCAGCCGGCAGTGCAGCAGTGCGCGTCCGCACCTGCCCCGGCCAATGGCCATAAGCAACTAGCATTGTCATCGCTGAGCTCATAACATTAATAACAAGTGCCATCTAAGTGCAGAACACCCGACACTACGTCTAGTTTACCAATCGCCAACACAATTCGATTCACTCATTACAACTGTTACTTCACATTGCACACATTATCTATTGTTGTTATGAAGTGCACTGTATTCCGCTAATCAAGGAAATGTACAGTTATTAACACTATATGTATTTGTTAATCTCAAACATATTATTAGCGGTTTCACACTTTGCTTTATGAACCGCAGCTCCGTAGTTTCTAAGTCCCCGATCTAATGATACCCGGTGGGATTTGAAAACCTAAACTATTATTATTTTAATTACAGTTTACAATACGTAATTCATAGTAAGAACCGAGTTTTATGTCCACAATTACTACGAGTAAACGAGATGAAGTAAAGCCGACAATCTGTGCGTGGTACACACGGATCTATATTTATGCAAAGTTCAGAAAGATTTCTCTAGATGAGGCGGTAATGAATTCCCAAGCCATTGTATGATGAACTTTCGCTTCGTGGTCATTGTCGCGATGCCTGCTAAAGGCCTCAACAGACGGCACAGTGAGTTGCAACATTTTTACAGAATAAATTACTAACTAAAACCAATGTCAAGTCGTGAACGTTGGCTCGCGTGATTGGAGCTCTCTGCTCCGATATTATTTCTTTTCAACTTAATGCACAACGAGATAAATAATGTTTAAGCTTTTGTTTACTGATTTGCGAAGCGCTCAGTTTTGAAGTTCCATTGCTAAGAAATAAGTTAGTAAAGGCCAACCTGCGGCTTGAGCACAAACGAGTGAGACACGGCTATATCGAAAGTGTTCAGTAATGCGGTGTAGTCACACACGCACGTGCTGCCAGCGTAATTGTGTGTGAAGTTAATTATGAGGAGCCCTTACCTGATACCGATATATTTCTATGACGATGAATGAATTGCTTCACAATAATTGTATTGCAGTGTAAATTACTTCATAGAAAATCTGTGGTACTTTTGTTACGTTTTGTAAGAGGCCATATTCGCGTTATGTTATGAATTTATGATATATTTACTTGTGATATATATGACAAATATGTCGATTTTTATATGTCGAGATTTATGTAAATAATAAACATTGGTAGATATATGAATAAATAATTTTGAGCCAACTGAGTAACCTTTACAAGCTCATCTAAAGGTATGGTCTCCTCGAATCTATTGATTCTTGTATAATAAGGTTCTCTTTTGGCGCATAAAATGTTCGAGGTTGCCATGCCTCCGTGGGGGGTATAATTGTCGTTATACAAACGTAATAAATAACTCAATGCTTGGCGTTTAAACTGTGAATGTATTAGGTGGGAGTATAGTATAGTTCAGTGAGTCAGTGGTTCGTGAGAGCAGCTTCCCTTGGTCGCGCCGCGCCGGTGCAGTGCAGGACAGGCAGTGACGGTGTTTGCCAACTGCACTCATACCAGTAGGTTGCGCAAACGAGCTTCCACTCGCCTGCCACTGATTTGTGGCCACTAAGATGTAGTTCGCAGACGCGGAAGCGGTTGTTCGTATCTTTGCACGTTAGGTAATATAGGGCACTGGCGAATAACTAGTGCAGCTAAATGCCACGCAGCGCCAGAGAATGCTTATAAATAAACCTGCTCTGTTTTCACTCGCTTAGAATGTAACTTTATCTTCCTTGCAGAACATGGTCAGTTTGTTGTACAATACTAAATGTAATCGGTTTACTTGACATAACAAGATAAATCTACGCCCTGGATAGATACTGGAGAATTCTAATTTGAGTACAGGGGTCGGTCCATGGCGAGATTAATATACAATGATAAATGTTTGCAATATATTAATATCATTTCCTTTTAAACCTTTTCGCCTTGAACTGCACACTATACAGTGGCCCCACACTTATGTGTCAATTTAATTTTTCACTGTTTTTAATGAGAGATCAAGAGTCAGCCAATCGCCACCGAGAAACAAGTGCTATAATATTAATATACGTATGTAGATAATACGTACGTTCTATATAACGTGTCATAACAATATATTTCGAGGTTAACGATTATATTCTAATTATGTTCGTGGTTGAAAATAAAACCGTTATTTAGTCTACCTACATTCTTTCAATTTTGTGCTTTAACGACCTGTGGCCCAAGAAGTGGCCCATGAAGAAGTGTCGAATAAGCAATAAAATATCGGTCGGAAGCATTATTACCTACGTGTTTAATTGACGTCGACTAATAGAAATTAAATGTGTATAGTTTTATGTGGTATCGAAATGAGTGATATTTCGCAGGTGCACATTGTAGGCCTCCTCAGAGTTTAATTTAAATGGTGTAATGTAAATAGCGATGCAAATGGCTCCTCGGTCTGTAAAGGTTATAATTTGTAACTGCAATACGAGAGGTGCTTAATTGCTCATCGCGTTTACGTTGCATTGCTTTTAACATCATTTGAGAGACTGGCAGCGCACGTATACCGGTCAAGTACTGTGGGTTATCTTAAACTAGAACATAAAATAATCTAAATAACTGCTCTTTTTTTATCATCAACCATGGTTGCTGATTACGTGTTGTTACATGTAAGTACAGGCATCCATGAAGTATCTAAAAAAGCTTCCTCCATTTTCTACACTAATAATGTAAGATTATAGGAATAAATAGCCTAGTGATAGCCTAGTGGTGACCGTCAGACTGCCAAGTCATAAGTCTCGAGTTCGAACCCAAGGCAGGCACCTCTCCTGCCAGGTTTGCGGGTTTGTCTGAAAGGGTTATCGCGGCACCGGCACACTGGCAACGGAAGGACCACAGATGGGTTTTAGTCAGTAAAAGTCTGGCACACCCTAGCGGGAGAAGTTATTTGATAATTTCCCAGCATAAAAAAAAAGGCAGGCACCTCTGACTTTTCGGATTCGTGTGCTATCACTTGCTTCAAAAAGGACGAAGGAAAACATCGTGAGGAAACGGCCTGAGAGATATTTTTCGACGGCATGTGAAGCCAAGTCCATAGGCGGCTTTAAAACTCTGACACCAAGTTAGTCACTAACCACACGAAAAGAAGAAAATGGGAAGTCGTTATAACCCTAATAACACCGACAATGTTACGTGTTTAACAATAATAAAGGTACTAAATACAGGGTTGCAGGGACATTGACGCGAAAACTGATACCATGGATTCAGTAGGTACATGATTCTGAACCCCCCTGCGTTGAAATTTTCCGTCGGTTATTAAAAAAATATCTGTTGTTCCATAGAAAAGTGCAATACCTACGCGGTCAAAATGTATGGTACAAAAGTTAAAAAAAAAAAATACCGACTAAAAATGTCAACGCAGGGCGCCTCAGAATTATGTACCGAATCCATGGTATCAGTTTTCGGGTCGATGTCCCTGCCACCCTGTACAATAAACTATTAAGCATACAACGGTAGTATAGGTAATTAGTTATTTCCTAAGGTAATTGTTTAAGTCTATCGAGACCAACTCTCTATCACTTATCTGGTTCCGTTTCCTGTCGCTCTACATAATGAGGAAATAGAAAATTGAGTTTCTATTATAAATTATGATAATAGAAGCCGTGTCCCAATGGGATGATGACGTTGGAAGAATTACGAACATACATTTAAACTTACTTTAGGGAATTCATTTTCAAAAATCCTCCCTCAGTTATAAATTTAGCGCAAGAGTCCCTTAGTCATTGGAGGTGCGCTCCACCAATGAGTAAGGGACTCTTGCGCTTAATTTCATGCTTCTACACCCAGCCAGGTTTGGGCTGTGCGTTGTCTGTAAGTGAATTTAACATTTTTATCAAGCAGAAGATAAAAATATATTCTTCTGCTTGCACAAACAGTAAGTAGAGCCATGTTTCATTTTCTAGAAGCAAGTCAATAATTATTGACATTGTTTTGTGTTCGTCATCATCAATGTCACTGAGGGATCTGTCCGAAGCCACTGCTAACGCTGTCGAAGTTCTGGTCGAAGCTCATTTAAATAAAAAAGTTGAATCTTCGACATGCGACAAAACGAAGATTTGTTTGGCTCTAATAATATTTTAGAGATATCGTGCAAACGTGCTGAAATACATGACATGCGCAGCGCGTAGGTAGGTACGACATGTTCATAAAAATGCGGACGTTCCAACTGAGCAGTCGAATAAAACATTGATGGAATCGGTGACCGACAACCGACAAGCAAACTACTAAATAGTAAGAAGTACGAGTAGGTACATGTTACCATGTTGCAGTCACTTTACACTATGAGTAAATAATTTTGATGACATAAATATTCTATAAGCTGAGGTTGTTATGAGGATTAATCTTTGACGTTTCAGTATTTATCGCCCATTAAAATTCACTATAAGTACATACTTAATTATAAGTAAGTATATCACTTGGAATTACGTTCACATCATGAAGGTCGTCAGCAGCTCGTAAATGTAACTTCTATTTATGAAAAAGTTTTTCGTTATGCTTTTCTTTGTCTACTTTTCCAAAAAGATTTAGTAAGAGAAGACTATTTGTGTTATCGAGATGATCAATTAATTCTCACAATTTTATTTATTAGCGATTGAAAGCCTAATTAATGATTTAAAACCTTAACACCTGCACCACCCGCGGCACCGTTCGTCTGATATTATAGCTTTATATTACATATACAATTTAATCAGAGACCAGTTACTTTTCACATATATATCTGTTCTCATAAAATATTATTGGTATTCTAATTAACTTTACGTTTACAAGTTACTTCGCAATATTTTTATTTCTTCATACTCAAGAGCTCCATTTTCGGTAGTTATAATTCCATTAGTAAAGATATTTATCTAAATTAAGACACATTTATGCACAGTCTAAGAATTTATTTCACATGCCGCTCGATTATTGAAAAATGCGAATTTTAAGGCAATTATACGCATTAGCACTTGTTAGATCGAGAACTGCCTGCGCCCGCGGCGGCTGTTGTAAATGTAACAAGGTGGTCGGCGTTCATTCTAATCTTTCTATTTTAGGACTGGCCTGCCGTAATATACGGACCATTAAATCGGGACGACAGAATAAATAATCATGAATATGTAGCTTGTGTACATAAGCCGTTCTCTGATGTCAATCATTCTTTAAGCGACTGTGTCGACGAATATGTTCATTCTCGTAACTACGAACAGTCACAGCATGTACTTGGTGCACATTGATTCTAATCGCTGTCGAACTCCTTGTAAATAGTGGTTTCAGGGTGACACAGCTTTTTAATGTGTATTTCGCAGTTGTATGCCTTCATTTCTATTTGCATTTAGATTATTCTAAAACTAGCATTAGTCGGAATGTGTTGAGAAGGTAAATAACAGGCTTTTCAGAACATCTTCATTGAACGGCAACATACTTTATATAATGATGATTATAGCTGCGCATGCGAAAACACGACTATTGGTTAATAGCGCACGCAGTTTATGGTCGATCACAGTTTAGTCTACTGCTACACCTTTCTAAATACAATGTGGATCGACAGATCGGTAATAAAATTTAATAAAGAACAAGAAGTCTTGCGCATATATTAACGAGAAAAGTGACCATGTTCTGTGGTTTTACCATTTAATAAAGGTTTGATGACATGCTCGCGCTTTTGTTACTTGGCTTTTGGCTTTTTTATTGCGGGACGGGCCTGCTCTGACTCTTCTTCCCCTGGTGGGAACACCTTGTAATATTTCAGTAGGTACCTAAATGTACATTAGAAATGCACATCGATTTGCCCTCATCAATAATTCTTTCAATGTGCTATGCAGCTATTTATCATTTCTGTTAGGGTTAAAGGTTGGACACTAAAGGAAAGACCGTTCTAAGGATTTCAATAATACGTTTATTATCCTTTTCTTTATATATTGGAAGGCGTGTTCTACTGGTAATATGTGAGACGTGTGATCCCACACATCTCACAGGGTCAAAAATATAGTACAGTCTCTATGAGAACGTAAGGATTTCATCAAGTGGTTAAGGATGCGCTCAGATAGAAATTAATAATATTTATGGCTTAGAAAGAGACAGACTGTGTTAAAGTAGGATCGATTTGTTTTTGCTATACTCCAACAATTTCAACTAGGTAAAAAATTTAAACCTTGGTTTTTCTAAGTGTATTTAAAAACGTTAAACAATGCAACTCGTTAGAAAATAACAACAATGCAGGGAACGCTTGTCAAGCCAACACTCGTTAGTGCCTTCTAATTAGAGAAGTGAGATTTACTACCTTCCGCCCTTGCGAGAACAAGTGTGAACAATAGAGGAGCGACTTATTTAACGAGTGTATAGTGCAGGGTCGCAGAGATATACTCGGTCAAGGTGGACGGAGTGCATTTAAAAGTCTCTACAGGTGGCAATACTTAAATGTATGTCCGGCGCTCCCTACTGGGCAGTCAGCCGCGTCATAACTATGCTGTTTGGCTCTCATATAAACTACGACATGGTCTAGGTACATATTCTCATAAATTCGTGCTTGAAAAGAAGATGAACGTTACCCAGAACCTACTGTTGACACGTCGCAGTTTAAAATGACATCCAAAGAAGCTGCAATAATGTGCACTCGCCGAGGTAAGTCCAACAGAGCAACAGTTCAACTCCAAGAACCTCGTTACGCGGCACTTGATAAAATGCCTTTCCCGGTATTTATTATTACGAAACGCTTGGAGAGCACATTGTGAAACCGGGCGATTCGCTAAATGTCCACTTCAAACTTTCACCATAGGGAAAGGGCTTTTATCGTTCCTACAAATATCTACTGGTATTCCATATCGGTATGTTAAACTTCTAATCTCGTCCACCGTCCACCTTACAGCCTGTTGCGAATTTATCGATGAGAAGATCTTAATAGGATCAGACTGAACTGTCGATCAAAATGTAGCTGTATCTACTCTCTCCATAAGTAAAGTTTGGTTTGAACAATGTGCTTATTAAAAGTTTTATAGCTTTTTCCTCGTTAGGCAACACAGCAGGCCGGTCAATGAAATAATATTTGTATTTTAAAGTTACATAAATAAAGCATGAACTCATACCCTCATATCTAATTAAACGGTAGCCATTTTTGTAAAGTAAGAATTCGAAATCACATCTTGCAAGGCATTGCATGCCGGCGGCATGCAATATTAATTCGGGTCACTAAATAAAAATTAAAAAGTTAATGTATTCGAGATCGAGAAAGAAAGAGAACTGTTAAAATCGCATGTGACTGCCGATGATGATGTGGTGTTTGTAGAGAGTGTGCTTGCGCACGCCATGATGGTGGTTCAAAGAGAACATCAAGCTAAATAAGCACTCAGTGTATTTACACTTTATAATATTTTCACCGTTTTCGTATTACCGTTGAACAGAAAAAACAAACTGATAGGACCTAACATACTAGTTGTTAGGTACTATAAGTTCGTCCTGCTGGGGACTGGTGTAAGAAGATGTATATGTAGATGGTGGAACACCAAGAATGACGACTCAAGCGCTGGCCACCTGCCGCTGCTGACTCTCACGAAATCCGTTACGTCACCAGAGAGGCAGCAACACCAAGTTCGTCCATCACTAATCAATCACAAACTAAACGATATTTTGCAAAACCTTCACCCTCTTTTATTATATTCACACGAGGCACTCGATCGCTCGTGTCTAAAGCGGTTACATAAAACTATTTAAATATAATGTCCCCGTCCCCGGGTTACATAAGCTATTAATAGTAATTATAAATGTAATCTCATTCATGTGTTGGTGCCTTGTGTGAGTAAACACAAACTTATTATACCGTCAATTTTGTATTCTGCTTGTCCAAAGATACAAGTTAAGGAACTGGTTTTAAAAAGTGGTTTTCATACAAATAGGACGTTGAACTTTTTGTTTCAATCACATTATGTAATCGACAACAAGATATTAATTTGTTTTCTCTCCATTACTGGGTCATAATGACAACAAAATAAACTTAACACATTAACTAATAATTAATGTCCTAAACCTAGTTTTAATTTATTTATATTAATTTATCTATCAACACACGCTCGTTTGATTGTAACTTATGTTTATGTAGCTAAATCAGGAATTCATTAATATAATATTACTTAACCTACTTATGATTAGACAGCTTTAGATTAAATCATGAAAATGTATAGATTTTCTCCACAAGGTGCCTCCACACCTTCCTACCTACTTATTTATTACGTTTTATTATTATGTCATTAATTTATAATTTGTCCGCATTAAGGCCAAAGTACCTAATTTGAAATACTCAGCATGTCACATTTCATCAAAAAAGTTTATATTATACATGAGCACCAAATAAGTGCGCACATAATATACTTAACAAGGAAATTCACGCATATCTTAAATTCTCAGTACAACTTAAATATTTGATTGTAGGTAATCTTAGTTTTAATGCCGTGTATATCCGCTTGTGTAATGAGCGCTGGGCAGTAGACTAGAAGTAGTAACATATCGATTAGAACGGAGTCACAATTGGACAAAGGTATGGGCGGCGCAAGTGGTCACATACAATCGTAACGAACAGTAGTTTACAATCGAGGTATCGAACAGATTGTGATCGAGTTATCCGTGTGAGTGCGGCGAAGTCGGTTGCGAAATCTGCGCGTACGCCGACGGAGCATTGCGTATCGACTAGTCTCTTATTAAAATGACTAGCTCCGCCCCGCGGCAATGCACACCCGCCGTTTTTTGCTCTGGTTGCCTTACATGTAATGACTGCATATCCGGGAGTTAATTCATTCTATCCACATACATTCTGGTCATACAGTCTGTTTTCCCTGACGGGTTAGGTTGCCTAACCCTTCGGGGAATACAGACGCGATGTTAGGTGCAACTTTGCCTAACTACCTTAGTACACCCACATTTCGCCAGTTTTGTTTAAGTCTCATGTGTAGGGGCGAGCCTTTTGCCACCAACCAGGAACAAATCCAGACTTCGGGCTGTTCCTGATGGAAAACCCAATAACACTTTGCTCAAACCCAGGACCTCATCGACGCGATGACTAGACTAACGTGACAATCGTTCATTCTATCCAAATGTTTATTAGTCGAAAAGCTTGGACACAAAATAACTAAGCCGTAGACAATTAAAAATAGTTTAAGAAAGTCGTCCCTGAGTAGCGCGCCTACGCATTCGTAAGCTATTGTTCTAATGAGCTTTCATTAAATTCCACTGTCAATCGCATCGTTGCTTTGCGATTGCTTCATAAGACACCTTCTGTTATTATAACTTAACACCACAAGATCTGCACACGACAGATTGCTGCGTTTAAATTTGGCTTTTTGTGCAGAAGTTTGCACGGACGTTAAAATATCGCGCACTGGATTTTCAATTCTCGGTGTTGAGCAGAGCGTTGAGCATCCAAGGCGCTGGGACGCACTCTCGACCCAGCGCGATGAAAAAAAACACACTGCACGAAAAAAAATCGCCGCGGGTAAAAATCTCTTGCATTCACTTGGCAGTGCTACTTATAAACTGCTATGTCCAGGTGTCCAGGTGGTGCGTGGACTAAATATGTACTTTTGTACATAACTCATATTACATCTAAACCACTAAGCATACATCATAACTCACACCCTAACCACTAACCATATCTAACGAAATATCAGGCCATTTCTAACTAAACGCACCTATGAATGTTCATACATAGGGACGTTTCGTTTCATAGGAAAGGACGCTTCAGAAGCTTATTGTGGGCCCCCTCTTCGTCTATTCTTCATAATTTTCTGACTACAGTAATACATGTTAGTGTTACGGCGATTATCAATTCGATTGCAAGAGGGCAAAACATGGGTAAAACTTACGCATTTTACGCCTTTCTCTAAAAAAATTAGGCGATTGCTAAGATTTACATGAACAGTGTTTGTTACCTTGTATTCGTTTTCGTATAAAATTTACAACCACTTAAACTTTATCGTACTCGTGAATTCACCAATAATTACGAGTAACTATTTAACATACACTAAGCGTTATCAATGAAGACGCTACCTGCGAGATATTTCCTTATAGTTTTAAGAATAATACTCCAACTGGAAGGGTAGCTTCACAATTAACATTATCAGACTTCGATAAGAAAAGGGCAGTACCATTTCTTATTCTTTAATTACAAAAAGGTTCGATACCTATCCTAAATATTTGTAGGTATATATATATATTTGTAATCACGTTCTCGAAAACGCCAATACAGGGGTTTACGGGGGCAAAAAATCGATCTAGCTGGGTCTCATATCTGGGAACATGCGTTTTCTTTGTATTTACACCCGACTAGAGCTCGGTCGCCCAAAGTTTAGAACAAGATGGCTACCTTAGAATAATGACATGGCAGCACGGAAGTAGTAAGTACCTAAAAGTAGTATTAAATGAGCATTCTCTATTTTCACCAGAGCAGAGCTCGGTCGCCCAAGTACAAAAAAAAATAGACATTGAAACTTGTAAAAGCGCATCTCTATATAGGTAGGTAGGCCTTTAAAGCGTTAAACATTAATTAACTTAAGTAGGTATTCAGAATGCAACATCGATGCATAACCTATCGAATCGATGCAGGCTAATCGAATGATGCATCGATAGATCAGAATTTAACGAGCGTTGCATGTTTGGCAGTGAGCGTCTGATCTAAATAAAGGTCAGCGTCAAGATTCTACGAGGCAATCTTAACTTTAGATTGCTTTAATATTATAGATATTAAACGTACCTATCTACTATTTAAGCTCTGCCTTTACATTTGGTAACAAAATATATTTTATACCTTCTATTAGGCCTGAATATGGGAGAATTAAAAAAAACTACGGTAATCTGTAACATGCTGTACAGCCGGGCCGATTTTTTAAATATTTATAGTAATTATGCAAGTTTGTTTTGTTTCTATAGATATCGCTCCAATTATGTCAGTTTTCAGACTTTTTTATAAGAAATATTATTATTATTCATTTATTTCAGACAAATTCAAGTCCATAATTTTACACATACACATTTAAATTATTCATATCTATTTTAAATTAAACTGCCCAAAAACCCAAATAAAATTGTGATTAATTAAATTTAAATATTTAACAATTCATAAAAATAATAATTAATATTGTCAAAAAAATATTATAAAAATGTGAGAACCGTATATCAAATTAAATGTCAAATTGTAAAATGATAAAAATTTCAAAATATTAAAAATAAAAATTATATAAATCGCAAACACAATAATAATATTACAAAAAAATCTATGGTAGGTACCTATATCTTTACCTACCCCAAGCCTGATATACGGGTGCATGTAAGGCCTGCCAGTGCTGCATGAAAGGCCCATCCAACCTGTTGGCGACAACGGTAAGAAGACTGACTGAATATGTGGAGTTGATTGGACTTAAACGATTGCTTTATTTATTTATGCTTTAGTGTACATAACAAAAAAAAAAAATACATTGAGCGGCCTCTTATCGCAGGCAACCTTGGAATGGACAGCGATTTGCCTGGACAAAAAATGGCGCTGTCTGCTAGAATATATACACATATAAATACATATCCTAAATAATAGATACATAAATATTAAATATATAAGCAAATAAATAAAGACATAGACTAGAGATAGATATCACAACGACAAGTAATGTTCATATCTTTTTATTATCGGATGACACTGGCAATGAAGCAAGTTTACACTTAAGAGCTTTTACCTTTTAAAACGATTAAAAGTAAATTAAAATACTTTCAAGGATAAAAGCCAGTCAGTCTAAAGATATAATTATTCCACGAGTTTCACTAAACTCATTTACACTACTTAACCATAATTACTATTATAAATGCGAAAGTGAGTTTGTTTGTTTTTATGCTTTCACGCTTTATGGGTGTGCCATATCCTGGGTTAGGACATGGAATATTTTTTTATTCCGGTAGTACGTTCCCGTGGGATAATTTCCGAATTCCACGCGGGCGAAACCGCGGGCAAAAGATAGTAACGTTCTTAATACCATTAATAATTTACTGTTTAGCGCTCATATTGCCAATTGAAGACCTATTTGAATCGTGCCAATATTTTATTATTGAATCAAATGTAATGCTTATTACGAGCAATTAGGTGTAGGTCTTGATTAACCGGCAGCAAGTTCGTCATGCTCCCTTAGATGTCACTGCTTGCGGTAGCGTCGGGGGTCGGGTTGCCTCCTTCCCTCAAATATGGCGAGGGGAGTAATGGCTGATCTTTACGTTA
This sequence comes from Agrochola macilenta, assembly GCA_916701695.1. Taxonomy (NCBI): domain Eukaryota; kingdom Metazoa; phylum Arthropoda; class Insecta; order Lepidoptera; family Noctuidae; genus Agrochola; species Agrochola macilenta. The sequence goes on along the minus strand of OU753552.1, from coordinate 8,769,864 downwards.
TGTCTCGTGAACGGGTGCTGCTTGTGGTGCCTGGTTTTCTTGCTGAACAGCTATATGTAAGCGGGCACGCCTTTTATGGCCTGGAGGCTTTTTTTTGGATTCTGTTTCCGTTTCGTTTTTTTTAAATCTCTGCCCGAGTATAGTTCTCGATGTTTTTTGGTTGGTTTATTGGCGTGTGCTAGCTGACATAATATGGCTAATAATTTATAATTTAAATTATGTTTTGTGTTGCGTAATCTAAATTATTTTGCATACTGTTATATACTCGTAGAATCAATTGTTTCTTACTGAACAGACAGCTGTGCTGCTGGGGAGTTTGTTGCGCCACTTCTTCTTCCCACCTAAAGCACTAGGAAGTGGTGAAGGGTGGGCGTTTTGGGGGACTATCTTCTGTAATTTTGACGTTCGAAAAGTGCTGATTTTCAGCCTAGTTTGAATAAATAAATGACTTTTGAATTTGAATTTGATTGTTATAAAATTTCATCATACTATTTATCAAGAAAAATATAAATTGCAGTTTACTTTAATATTTTCTGCAATGTGCAGTAAATAGGTTCCAATTGTAGGTAAGTGAATGCCTACCATAAACAATAACACCTATTTTATTATTGCTGATATAAAATAATGATGGGAATTTGAACATTTATATTCAGTATTTATATCAAGGCATGTATCGAGTTCCTTGCGTGTCTGCGAGTCGATATCAATTCCGAATAGCAACAGCATCGAAGCATGAAGCCACATCGTCAAAGATATTTTAATTACAATGAGAATTATTTATTTCAGCTCGTAAATATGACAAAATATTCGCGCAGTTTACACATTGCTGATAGGTTTTACATAATTCCCAGTCGAACCCACAAAGCCCGTATCGCGGATACCAGAAGCGAAGTCAACCAACCAAGAAACACGAGTGAGGAAAGAATTGGCCGAGAAGCGTTGTATCACTGCCGCAGGCCTAGTTACGCGTATTAAGCCATCTGTCTTATGAAATAATTATAAATCTGTCATTGACACATATTATTTCATAGTAGACAAACCAGTATACAGAGATAGTTTCCAGTTTCCCGCTTGTTTTAGCGTCCATCGCGACTCGGTTCGATGACATCAGTTAAACAAAACAGTAGGCGTGAAGTAATTGTATTTAGCTTCGCACGTTTCTTAAATCAATATTCGATATGCTAACGTGCAAGAACAACATCAATTTAAGATTGCTTCGCGTTGTCCCACAAAGTAAACGGTACCGTACTATACGGAGATTACGGTCAGACTGTAGTGGTCTGTATTGGAATTTGGAATTACATAAGTGTATCTTTTTTTATGGTACGGGAATTGGAGTCGGCGATCTGGGAATCGGAATGTACTGTTAGATAATAGGGCTTTTACAGTATGGTAGGGAACAATATACTTTAAATTACTATGCAAAGCAAGGACTTTTGTTCACGCATTCGTGTTGTTCTGAATTAACGTATGATGTTATACCTGCATTTATATACCTACTCAAATCAAGACCACAGCTACATAAGACGCGTATTTGAAAGATGTGTAGTACAGTCTTCTGCGTGTTATAATAACGAGTAGCAGCCTAGTGTACCTAAGTGGCTGAGACCTTGCCGAGTTTGATAAACGGCCCGTAAACACCGCTCGCCGACCGGCGCCCTCAGAGCGAGTTCCGCTCAGCTCTACCCAGCACACTTCTTATAGGTACTTACACGATAATCACAGTGTCAATGCACACTTACACACTCATCATGTTATATGTTTTACTGTCCACGTCCTCTTGCGACCTACTACTGGCTCAGGGGTGTTACACACATTTCCGGGTCGGCATGACTCGAGACAGCTGGGCGGCATAACAATATGTAGATACGCGTTCGGGAAAAAGCTGCTCGGCTTAGTTCGAATTGTACCGAGCCGACCCGAACATGTTTATGCAAGGGTAGATGCCGAACGAGGTTTACCCATCAGGCACGGGCGCAATGAAAGCATGTGTAGCAAGTGCTTCGGCTGAGCTTTGTTGTTCAACAAAAATATAGACTGCCGAATTAAATAAGTTGACCCGAACATGCGTATAGCATCCCTGACAGCCTATTTAACAAAATCTTATCTCAATATCATACTTGGATATTTAACAACAGCTGACCAGAGATTCGTCTAAGCTTTCAAGAACCGGGAACGCCAGTAAACTCAACTAGCAGTTTTCGATTTTTCTCACAATAATGGTTCCATATTACATGAGTCTCTCTCCTACCTTCTTTTCTTGTAAATGTTGACATTCCCAGTGTGTGTTTAACAACGGTGGGAACAATATTAACCTTCTCACGGCTCATCAATAACCGCGGATCGGGTTAAAGTCCCGATGCAGGTATCGAACGGCAATTCTCACCAGAAAAAATACTGAACCGCTATACTGTTAGCTTAAGTATAGAATAGAGTGATTTCAGTGGGACAGCTTTTATTATCTTATCTACTAATGTCTAGACTCTTGTGGTGAAGGGGGCAGCAAAAAAAAAGATTGTGTTCGTGTTTTAGGGTTCCGTACTTCAAAAGGAAAAATCGGAACTCTTATAGGATTACTTCTTTGTTGAACCGTGACGATGACGTATATCGATGTATGCACAGAACAGATAAAAGAGGTTTTATCTGTTCTGTGGATGTATGTATGACGTAAATCATGGACGAATAAAAAAGTCAGACAGATACAAGCTAGCAAGAAACTGTTCGCCCTGAATTTGCCACGTGTGTTTGTTGGAATATAAATTTAATTACCTATTGTTGTAATAAGATCTAAATTGGCTTGTACATCACAAATCACAAGGCGACTGTCTCGAAAGGTGCATGAGGCGTATTTTGCTAACTATATGGGTGCCTATATTTTTATAAGTATAATATGATTGTGATTACTCATCAGGTATGGGCGATCGGCTGGCGCTATGAGCCTGCGCCCGGGTGTTTCGCCTCCCTTGCACCCCCGGGTAAAGGCAGCTCTGACTAATATAGTTCAAAATGGTGAATGACAGAACAGTATTACCAATCACATATCTGCAAAATTCAGTTCTACCAATCGCGTCACGGGTCAAGTTGTAATGAAAGCAAGCTGAGAGCTTGGAGTTGTCAAGCATCAGTAAAAATGTAGTGACCTGTTATCACAAAAAAAATCACATTGTGATTTTGACAGAATATACAGGTTTTTCACTTAACGCCTAGGCACTCCAGTGATCCCTAGACCCCAACTAGTTTCATCACTGATCTTACTTATAGGTACCCCACGAACTCTGCCGATTCAAGGACTCGACGTCTACAACGGCCATCCGGTCCTTATATAAAATGAATCACACAAAACACAAAACTTGTATCTTGTATCATCGTATTTCCATAGTCGTTTATACCTAGTTATTTGTCTTCCTACGCGGATTATATGTTATGTTGATGGTAGGCCATTAATTAGACCTATATTCGTTCAGGTATTTGTGTTAATCTTTTAGGTATAATGTGCGGTGAGTGAAGTATATAAAACCGCATGTTATGCTGTAACTTAATACTAACTTAGCTTAGCTTAATTACTTACCTATTACATTTAGAAAATTAGGTTGGGTTACATTGAATCGTTGCGGATAAAATGGATTTTCATTTAATGCTGAAGCGGTTTCTTGCCCGATTGATGGCAGTAGAGTTTTGAATGGTGTGAGCAATGGTGGCGCTGTGATAACGACCGCGACTTACAAGTTGTAGGTCATGAGTTCGAATCCAAGTAGGAGCTTAACTTTTTGTAAATATTTTCATCACCACTGCTCTCAAAACGGTGAAGGAAAACATCGTGAGGAAACCGCCTGGTGGATTACAGCCTACTCCCTCGTGAAGAGAGGGGCCTGTACATGTGGGGCGCTGTGCCAGTGGTGGGAACATTATTACATAGGCTGATCATGCATAAGCGATTGTTAAATTTTTATAGCAGGCTAAAGTTATCCGAGCAGGTACATATTCAATTAAGGATTCATAAAAGTCATAAATTATCTGATGATTTTATGACATATTAAATAGTGAATTTAAATAATTAATCTAATGGATTTTATAGTATCACTTCTATCTAGAATGATTAAGTTTGAACTTTAGTGACCTGACGTTTCCTACTCTAACAAACATCTGCATGTTTGTAATTAAGAACTCCGATCCTAGGCATACACTTAATACTAATGTCTTCGAATACCACAGTTTTAGAATATATAATATAATACCAGAATTTAGTAAGCTACGTCATCACCAGCTCACGTCTTTATTAAAATGAGATTAACCAAGTCAGCATACTTTATAACCGACTAAAAAGATTTCCGCAACAAAAAATATAGTTGGGTTCGGAAAAAATCTGTTAATTTAACGTTGATTCCATAGCCAAGTTATTTTAAAGAAAGAAAGAAGAAAAATAAGTTTATTTGTCACAGAAACACGTGCATAAAAATTAAAAAAACTCGAGTAGATAAGAAAACAATAACGAGCACAAAACAGAAATAGTCGGCAGCTGCTGGCACGTCATGACTGTGACAAGAAGGCTTCCACTCAGCATGATGCTGTGCTATGGAGACCCACAGCACAGTGCTGATTTTCAGTGGTCACCCGAAAAAAACGTATTTTCATTGTCATTACAACAGTCCATATCCATGTTAAAACTGCAGTTAAGGCGGAGTTAACCATAGGGCAGTGGAACAGGATCCAGCAGTTACGAGTAAAATAAAATGACAGAAAATAACCGTAAAAGGAAAATCCGTAAGGAAACCGATCACATTCATAATTACATTGTTTACATAATTTTGTTAATTATGTAAACTTTATAAGCCATGATTAATGAACGAAGTACCTATACCTATTTGCAAATTAGCCTGGAATGTGGGTATCAAATATAGTCTAAGCTTTTGCTTTCATCTGTTTTCTCTGTTTTACTTTCATTACAAGGTTTTTTATGAATATTGAGAAATGAACGTGATATTTTAAACACGCAATGCAGTTGCAATGCTTTTAATGGCGGAGCAGAGGTTAGAGGCTGGTGATTCGAGATCTTGCGCCAGAGTTGCAACCAAATGTGGTTTGGTAAAAAGCGGTCTAATTAATTGACGTGACAGTGCAGTGCAATGCACGCGGGAGATATCGATCTGAGCACGGCCGCGGGGCCGCACTACAGGCCTCCCCGTTATAATCCCGTGCCTCACGAAGTCTCGTTTATTTTTTGTTTACAATTCGTGATCAAATCGTCAGCTGGCCTGCAATACGCAAACTGTTACGTGATACGATATAACCAACCACGACCTTTTACTTAAGCCTAGTTCGCACGAATAATTTGGTGTTATTACTTTGTGAATTAACATACTTAATACACATTATTATGCACCAGAAAAATATGGAGGTGAATTTTAAAAGAATTTCGTAATTTTTCTTATTCTTCAAATTGGGCATTTTATAATTTTATAAGGTTCACAAACGGTTAAATTACGTAAAATCTGAGTAGGTACAACATTTTTCTCAAAACTTCAATGAGCTCATACAATTACTTAGCTCTAGAGAAAGAGCGAAATGTTATAAAACCTCGAAGATTGCGTAACTGCGTCAGGAATGCACTATACCGATAATTGTTAAATTGTCAATGATTACAACTCTTTTTGAGTGGTAGCTATCTATCATTGAGTCACGTAGTAGTAAAAATAAGGCGGTTGTTGGCTCGCCCCGTGCGGACTGCGGTACATAACTCGTCTAACACGAGTACGTAATGTATGGCAAGAGACAAATACTCGTTCATTATACAACTGGCATGCACTAATGCGTCGGTTGATCGTTATCATATCACACGAATCGAAACGCGGTTAGCAGCGCTTACCTACACTTACCTTAATGAGTACACTATAGCCACAATGTGATATACGTTAGCTAAGTATTTCACATAAGTAAAGCGGTAAGTAAACAATTTTGTTGGACAACAAACGGTGAAGTTTTATATCGCACGTCGTTTATCTATGTAAGCACGGTAACAACCGTGTTACGCCATAGTGCATTACGTGTGGATCTAGGAAGCATTGCTAATTAATATGCAATCGGTTCTTATCTATAAATGCGGCAGAATTAAGCTTTCTTCGCATGTTATCTAAAGAAAAGCCATACAGTTGCATGTGATGCCTTGCATACTTTATAAAGGTGTGTTGTAACCTTAGCCCCTTAGGACCAGAAGTGTGTTCAGCAGATCATCGGCTGCATGCACAATACGAAAAACTTCGTCATCTGTTTGTTACAGCACCCTAATCAACGGTTAACTCAACAGTAGGTAATTAAAGTCAGTTTCACTTTTCTGTGATTCTAAAGTTAAATGAAACGGTTTCCGATTTCCATAGTTGTTACATGATTAGGTTGTTGGCGCCATTAGAGAGTCAATTTACCTAATATGTGGAAGAAATTTAACTTGTGGAGATAAAATGCATTAATTGCTTCCCGTAGCGCTGTTATGATATGAAAAACAAAATAAAAACATAGAAAGTTATTTATAATTATATTTATTATTTTGTTGTTTTGAGTCTCTTCCACAAGTTGCGTTTAACAGAACATCTGACTTGCCTAACTAGACCAATACAGTTGTATCTTAATATTTCGCAATCCAATGACAGCTTAATTAATCCATCACACTTACATCAATTACGCAGAAGACGATAATCGTAATAATGTTAATTATTGAATAGCCCATCACCGTTTATTGACAGTAAAAGCTGCACAACGTCGCCAACATATTAATTTTATTCAATTAATTGACTTGAGACATCGTAAAACCTTTAAGAGAGACAAAGTAACCTTTTGCATCTAACTTTAAAACGTAATATAAAAGGTCTTTAAGCCCACCTCAGCTGTAATATATATTATAGCAAGACATATTACGATATATTTTCCATAGTAATCTTCGAGTGACCTCAGATGGAGCTATAATATATATTTCTAGTACGTACCCAAAACTTCGCAAAACAAACCAATAGCAAAGAATATTAATATATATTATAGCTACGTCTGTGACGGACTTTAAGCTCAAATGTGGTGATATTACGATATCATTACGTCACAATAATATTGTAGTGACCAGTTTTCTGATAGATATAATGCTTTTAAGTTTATTTTAAACTAGCAGCGCCCCACGGTTTCACCCGCATAAGTCTCGATACCGCGGGAATATCGGGATAAAAAGTATCTTATGTGTTAATCCAGGTTATAAACTATCTGTTTGCCAAATTTCATCCAAATCCGTTTAGTAGTTTTTGCGTGAAAGAGTAACAAACATCCATAAATCCATCCATACTCACAAACTTTCGCGTTTATAATATTAGTTGGATATACATTGAAATGCTTATATACAATATATAACACAGCTAACTATTTACATTAGGTACTAAATTAAATGACTAACTGAGGCCCTTTGTACACGGCACGGTTTCTTTATGGCACGACTAATAAACCGCGCCGTAGTAGAAACGTGTCTGTCAAGAGGCTTCCAGTGATAATACAACACTACGACCGTGCCTACACACGGTGTATAAACCGCGGCGTAGAAAAAGCGTGCCTTTCAACAAGTTTCCATAATGATCCATAAAACACTGACGACACGACTAATAAACCGTAGTTTTTCGTTAAAAGATATGAGCAGAAAAACTGGTCCCGCGTCTGCCGTGGAATTCTCGCGCATTCTCGTGAATTCCCGCAGCTAGCAGCTCGAATCTAGTTTGTACTTTAAACAATTGTCATAAAGTTCATTATGCTTTACACAATTTCGTTCCAAAAATTCGCTTCCATTCCATTCTGCGGCAATGTAAATTACAAGTAAATACAATTTAGTAAAAATACTTAATCTATGTATGCATTATAAGTAATTATGTAAAAATATTATAATTATGTATGCTGTTCTGAATAATATTATAATTTAAAAAACATAGCAATGTTGGTAAACACCAAAATACTAAAATAGACTACTTACAGATGTCTGTATACCTAGCAGTCTATTTTCGTAATTTATTGTATTACGAAAATAGACTACTATAAATATTACAATATTGGGCAATATTGTAATATTTTTTGTCTAAATACGATTTGTAACTTTAATTCAAAATAAACGACTTAATCGAAAAGCCTTAATTGCATGCTGTCAAAATTACTATTGTATTGTAATCGCTAGAATTACTGAAGAAACCTTGATGTCAGTTACACTGAAAACTGAGAATACGATACGATCAGAAAATTACAGTTTTTAAATGTACTAAAATAAATGATCAAACAGCCACTATGAAGGTTAGTAGTTCATCAAGTGCTGGTGATTGTTCTTTAAATTAAACTGCTTGATGTAAATTACTGCATTTTAACAATGTTTTAAGGCAGAAAAAGCTCGTTCTCCTTTACAAACATGATGCTCAACTCTGGACATTCTGAAGCATTGAAATAGTTCGTTACAATAACAACCAAATTCATGATCGGTTATTTTTTATTTATCTTTTTCCTTCGATTGTGTTTGCCACTGTTTTGCGAGCCGGGCGGTCGCCGCTGCCGTAATAGCAAAGTGCAGAGTTTTTGTGAAACGAGTTTACAAAATGGCTTATTTTATTTCACAATATTTTTTTTCAAGAAAGAAAGATTATAATGGTTGTAATGAGAATCCAGATTTTACTAAAATCGTATTTAGGGATCAACTGTCAGAATTTTTAAATGTGTAGAATGCGAAAATTTAAAATGTGCTGTCCGCAACCATAGTACATGTGCTGAGTTGTGAACAGTAACAGAATCACAGTGGAAAATGTCAATACATCATCATATTTCGATGATAATAATAACAAACCAGATTAAAAACCAGTTTTATGAACTAACCTGATCTAGCTTAATATTGAAAAAAGATGGCGTGTGAAATGTTGTTTAGCAATCTTATTAAACGATTTTTGACTTCAGCAATAAATTACTTACCTAATTGTAAACTGGGTGTTACGAATATCTACGCAAAAATTGAAATAAATCTAAATTCTTTCTGTGTTATTGCATGATTAATTTTATTTATAATTTTGTTTAAATGGGACTCGTGGCTAAGTCAACAACAGCCACACAGGTCGATCGATCAGCTTAAGCTACGCTTGCCGCGGTTGGGCGTGAATGGGTGACCATCTTTACATACCGAGACCCCACGTGTCTTCGGAAGCACGTTAAGCCGTTGGTCCCGGCTGTCATTCGTGGATGTTTGACAGTCGTTACGGGTGGTCAGAAGCCCGAAAGTCTGACAACCAGTCTTACAAAGGGGTACCGTATGACTTAGTAACTGGGTTGTGGAGGTCCTGGGAAATAGGCAGTATACATGGAGGGCCATGTAAAATACTGGTATTCAGCTGCATCCGATTAGACTGGAAGCCGAACCCAACTAGGCAGATGATGACTGTTTAAATGGAACATTAATCTCAATATGATTGACTAAAACAAGCCTCGCTTTACTTGCTACATGAAGAATATTAATGTGTTTTGTATTCCTTTTATGGTTATGATAATTATGTAACTAGATTGGCTATCGGAATTGATCACATGAAACTGTTACTTAAAAAATACTTTGCTTGTTTCAGGTACATTACATTCCCTGCTGAAAGCTCACAAAGGGCAGACTCAGGTTGGTGATGATTGATGTTGGTAAAATCACAAGGTTACATCTTCAAATTAATGTAATCTTTAGGTACAGTCCATCTAAGAGATAAGTGCAGACACAGGCAGCTAAACTGCCAATACATTAAACAAAAAAACTGAGTGTGAAAGAAAGAATAACGTTTATTTGGACACAGTTCGTGAACCACAAAACAAAAAGTGAAAATAATATTTTTACAATAATACTGTGTGCCTCACGGCTGCGCCAAAAAGGTTCATTTCAGCATTAATGCCAGACAAATACTGTCTGACGCTGGTTTTCTAATGAACCTATTATCTAGGGAGAAGTGAGTACAAAATAGTGTCAGTGTGTTTTTAAGTGCGTTCTTAAAAAGTGATTGCGCACATTATACCGACCTCAAAAAATTTCTTGGCAGAGCAGGTATGTGTTTTTTCTGCCTGTGTATACCAAACTCTTTCATTTAGATCCTGTACAGTCTGCCTCAAAAACACATAGGAATGTAGGCGATTAAATGAATTCTTGTCGAAGTATGCTTACATCTTTTTGGGGCCTGTTTAATATAATATAACATGAACATATTAGGGTCTTCTACTTGTATAATATAGTACGTAACAACGTTAACGTCAATCGTAAAGTTAAGTTCGGTTGCAATACATTGCAAAATCGTAAACACATTAAACTCAAGTGACATTATATTTAGTTATATGTAACAAGCTGCAATAACGGTTACTCTAAATTACGTCTATCAAAATTCAACAGTTTCTGAAATGAACTCAATAGCTGAATCTTTAATTTAGTTTATAACTTGTAATAGTTATACTATATATTATGTTCCTTGAAAGTGCTTGTTGTCCTTGTACGGCTAATTCAGTTACGATTTGTTTCTTATTATATTAGGTTTCATATAAAGTCTCATAAAATAGTTTCTTAATTATAAACTTTTCAACGCGCACGCATGCTACTTTATATAAAACACAGTAAAGCAAATGTTCCTGAATCTACTGAAAAAAATCTGAAATTATTCGTTCACTGACAGACAACGCACAGCCTGAACCGCCGGGAATAAAAGCGTGAAATTTTGCACAGGTGTTCCTTATACACAGTGACCTAAGTACCTTCCTATTTGCTCGGCACTAGATTTTTTAGGCTCATTGCATTCCTTATGATGCAAGCTAGATTTTTTTTTTAAATTTCTGTGTAGTAGTAGTTTACTTACCGCCGATATGAGTTTTTATATGAAATTATTTTGCTATTGTCAATTTCGCTGGCATTTTTACCTCTATTTTAGGAAATATTTTTGTTGTATTGCTTTAGGTCGTGGTAGTATTTTACCAACTCTTGGGAACGACACCAGAATCACCGTTCCATCTGAACCACAGATTAAGGCTGCGTTTCCACCAGAGATGAGCGATGATGCGTAGCGAGGGATGTGTGTGAAACTAATCAATAACATCGCTTAAACTGTCATAGCTTGAGCTAAGCTAGCGATGTTATTGGTTAGTTTTACACACATCCCTCGCTACGCATCCTCGCTCATCTCTGGTGGAAACGCAGCCTAATAGTTGAAACGCTTTTTTGCACTATACGATTTGGAATTAGACTTAAAATAGTCAAAAAACTTCGATGGCAGGGACATCGAAGCGCGACCTATAACCATGGAATCTGTACACGATTCTGGACCCCAATGCGTTGAAATTATTCTTCGGTTATTAAAAAAAAACAACTGTTTCCTACAAAATTATTTAAAATAAATTGCTATCCCAAGGTAAGGGGGGCTTGGCAACTGGTTGAGTCGATGTCCCTGCCAACCTGTATAACGTAACTGAGCACTAAGGAAGAATTTTTGAAAAGTTTCTTTCCATACAAACTTTCATCCTCTATTTACACTTTTGGGTTAAATTGGGGATGAAAGTTTGGGTGGAACTTTGTTATTTTAGCTAATGGGAAATCCAATCGGGCACACGGCTTGTTCTAGGTTGTAATGATAGGTAATCCAAAAGCACTATCAACAATAAAATATATAGCATTGAACCTTCGGTTAAATATCAAGTGTTATCATCTACTTGAGGGTTACCGCATATTGTTTCTCGTTACTAGTTATTACTAGCCCTTTGTTTCACGGTGAGCAAATTATCTTCCATTTACGTTAGAGGCTGATGCTGATCCGGCGGATGTAATAAATATTATGTAGGTATATTATTTAAATTTATGGTCTTTAATGGGTTCATAGAGTATCGATGGTAGCATGGTAGAGCCGGCAGGAACCTAGGAATATAAAAAAAAATCCCGAGAAGTCTTGAACCTATAAAATTGTTTATAAGGAGAAACGAAATTAGTTAATTTAAATTGAATAAGAACAGTCATGTTTCAGAACTAAAACTTGTGAGTGGTGACATAGTTCGGGTGACGCTAAATATACCTATATTTTTTTCCACAGCAATCTTTATCATCGCGACGCTAATCAGAAAATTAAAGTATTAGTTTCCTCATAACCGTCATCCGTAGAACCCATCATACTTCATGTCAATTCCTCACCCTACGTTTTCTTCATACAAGTTGTGATACTTGTTTTCTTGTCTTTTACAATAGTTGCTGAAAAAATTATAATAAAAACATGTATCATACATGTATTGAATTTGTTTCAGACAAATTTTAATAACTGTCTTGTTCAAATTTATGACAAGTTTTTTATGGAACTAGTCTTCACAACTTGTTTTAGGTGTAATAATCGAAAACAACAGACACAACATGTAGAATACAGGTGTAATACCTTGGCGTAAACGCGCGGTTACACGTTTACCGAAAATCTAGCTATTTCAAAAAACTCTCAAGTAATCCAACCAAGGCCCGATGTCATTATGAAATTGTCAGCTTTGATGTAAAAATAATAGAGCACGTATTTACCGACCGTAATAACTAGCGGACGTGTCTCTTGCTATTACAAAATATCTATTAAATACCGTAGCTAAACATAACTAGGTATCGAAAATAATAAGTACAATAGACTCCTAATTGAATTGTGTTACATGTTGGTTTTAATATTTACAATTAAATAAACCTAGCTAATAATATAATTTGTGTAGCGTATTACAATATTTGTTGTGCACTTTTTGGATGAAGTGAGGTTAAAAAATCTTTTTTATATGTATGATAATAATCATAATAATATGGACATAGCAACTGAATAACATTTACAAGCTTAACTACAAGAAAGCCTCTAAGATAAGTCTCAAACAAACATAGTATCAAACAACACCACCACTTACAATAATAAATAGTATAAAATAATGTTCTGTAATCAGCACTCCACGAGTCAAACTGCACGAGGATTTATTATCTTATTTATTTATTTAGGATCTCCAACAAAAGATGTACCTACACAATACATGACACATAATTAAAGGGCAATATATTATTAATAATCTTAAAATCGCCATGATTCATGATATCGGAAGTAAAACGACACATTTTCAGTATGTATTGGAAACTTACTACATAGAAGGTTTACTTATACTTATTGTAAAGTGATCGTCTAGGCTACTTTCCTCACGCGGCCGTTTTGTTCGTCGATACGTAACTAAAGCGCTCAATGAACATCCAGTTATTTCATTTTCTGTGCGTCGGCGCCGCCACGTCTAACTGCCGACTGCACAGTTATTAGTGTGACGCTCTGAAGAGTGAACTATATTAACGAGCCGTGTCGGTGCAGCATGCGCGGTCGTACGTAGGTGCTATACACATGTTCCTCACGTACCTACGTACTGATAATGTGACATTACATAAGCCCCTTTCCCCAACGGGCGCGAGCCGTCAATCAACAACCGATTGTAACTGATTGTATCGCTCGTTGAACCCGCTCAAACATACTCGTTATGATCTTCATCCTATTTCAAAATGAGTCGAGTTTGTTTGTCATTTGCCAACGCAAGCTGTGGCAACGTCTCTTAACTTACCAACTCTAGCCCGTCGTGATAATACAATATTTACGCTTCGTAAACCTAGCAGCTATATCTGAAACTTATAACAATTAATATCTCCTCATTTTTTCATCGTAGTTCAAGCTCAAACTGCAACAAGTTTGTATAGACAGAGGTATACAAGCTCACTGTACTGTGTATCACCCATTTGTTTTATTGTACAATCATGTCGTTCACTGATACGTTGTTAGATACAATCTGGGCAGGCTGAACATACTCGTAAAGCACGGGCGCGCGGGCGCAGGCAACTACACATTAATTTAACTTATGTTTATACCACGGCGCGCGGCGGTGGCGCATACATCTGTGTCGTGTGACCGTATTAGTCAACTCACAAGCCGAATTCTTAAACAGAATCAGTTATCATTATTCAGTCGTTATGCGATAGAATTATGGCGCGGTACGAATACTTGAGCGAAATATGTCAGTCATGTCAAATGTTTAACTTATGTATACCTACGTCCGAAGATTTATCAAACTTGTACCTACATCTGCGCTAACGACTGACCAATTTATTTTAAACTTATTTTTAAAAAGCATTGAAAGGCTTTTAAGAAACAATCGCTTTTAACTACCTATTATGTACTAAATTGTAGGCAATTAATATGTTGTGATTGTGTAATATTTATATACTTTCTATTAATAATAAATTGTTATCGAGATACAGGAAAGTTGTCCCTTTCTCAAGTTAATATTCTGAATAGATAAATACGAGATATAATATTGACATATGCCAATAATTATAAATTACCAATATGAATACAAATGGGACCGCCCGTCGAGAGACAACACGAGACCGATACTTACTGATTGGTTCGTAACAGATAATCGGTTTAATGTTGTGAGATCACGCAAGTTACAGTTATAGCAAACTGTAACTTGCGTGATCTCTATACCGCTACAACCGGGTTTTAAAACAAAAATGACAATTGTAAATATTTGTATCCTCATTTTATCATTCATCACATTAAACTGAACTGGTTACAAATAGCACCTAGGAAAGAAAAGTTGTGTAACTGTGCTACGCCGTAGCGCTCCCGAGTCGTAGCGGTTAAATAGGTCGAGTAGGCGCTACGAGCCTACGACGTTGCTACGACTGTTTGGGGTTACATTTTTCAAATTGTGTCGTTTGTAGTTGAAATTTTGAGAATGTACTTAGATTCTGATGTCCTTGCTAGGCGGGAATGCCTCCTTTACATAAGGTGTTCCGCTCTTTTAAATGTAAATTGGTCCTTCAGCTGCCACAAACTGAATGTGAGATTAAATTCCATAATCTGAATTTTAATCAACATGATCAGATTGCAGCAATTTTCCTCCGCCTTTCGTATAATATATCAAAATATTTCCTAATCAGTTAGCCACTGGCCACGTATTTTGCGTCGCCAACACCTTATAATACGAGTTTGTCTAGACGAGTTGTCATTTAATAAAGTTATGGACAGTTGCAACAGGCACAGTGCAGCCAATCCATCATTCGTGGACGCTTATCTACTAATATAGAGCTGTAATAATCATACATCGATAAAATCGTGAAATTACTTGCAAACTTTACTCAGCAAGTAGATGGTTTTAAAATATTTCGAAACGTCCACTGTGCATTACTGAGCGCGGCAATTATTGTTTAATTTTTCGAAAATATGATTATTTATTACTCAATGTAATTTACAAATATAATACACAAACATTATGATATAAATTAAATGTTACAGACAATTAAAGTTCTTTTATTTTTTAAATAAACTGTTTATTGTATTGTTACAAGTACATTTTCTAAACGTTTGCTCTCTGTGACGACCTCGGCGACTGGGCTGTTTGCAGTAGTTTAGATTGTAGACTCTTTTATCGGCTTTCACAACATCCTGCCAACTACGCGTACGCCTAGAATATGGAGCTGTTTCAATAAATAATAGGGATATCTACGGGTATTATTAGTAGACGTCTCTTTACTTCGGTTTAAAGCTCAAAGAGTTTTAATATGCAACCGGTACTCGTAGAACAATTATTTATTTGACCGTAAAATACTTTACAAGTAGATATTTTTAACATACAAATATGTCTCTGTCGCAAAATGACCACTTCTCAAAATAACTACGGGTAGCAAAATGTCCCTTTCGCAAAATGTCCCTTTCGCAGAATATCCCATTCGCAAAATGTTATTTTGCAATTTCGTCGTTAACATTGTTGGTATTAGGTATATTTATGATCGGTGCTTTACAGCCAATGAGAAAAAAAAAAGTTTGTCTATTCTCTATTCATAATTTAATTCTACTTCCTCATCAACTGCATGGTTAAATTTTTCACAGCATACTTGGCGCATTGTCTGGGCTATTGACAACGTCTTGCGGTTGATTCCCGCACGAAACAAATACGTATATTTGTCTGACCTTGTTCCGTTGTTCCGGGTCTGTGTATTTGTGCATGTGAGATCTGTGTTTGTAAACGCGCCCACGATACAGGAGAAATTCCTAGTATTCGTATTTTTTTTTTTATATAGTGCGAAGTATATTAGCTCAGTCGCAGAACAAGCGCGCAGACATAATCATAAAATATCTGAAACGTTGCAGATGCGACGCGAGCGCATGGCGTCGCCATTTTAGAGATGATTTCTTTATTTCTTATGTCAGTGGATGGATAGAAAGTTAGAGTATCACGTTTCACAGCAATCACATTATCTTAAAACTTTTGGGGGCTTCATATTTGGCTTATTGGTCGATTCGCACGAATTAACTCGCCCGAAACGAATCGATCATTTTAAACAATATATACAAGAACAATATGTTGTATTGTATTTTATTTATTTTATAACTCCTTAAACATATTGGATGTTAATTGACATTTTCGTATTTATAGGTACTTGACAGAATGTACCTAAGCGTGTCATGAACAATCGAGTGGTACTGTAGTCAGGTAAAAGTTATAATGTGAAGTGGTATAAAACTTGCTGGTGACGTAACGCACCTTGCGCTCATACTAAATAGCCTGCCTAGCTGCGAGCAACTTGGAAGTAGTGTTCCGGCCACTGCCGCGACGCCGCAACAAATTGAAAAAAAAAAAAATACCCCCGCTTTTTATGTTTATTTTTGATAATTTGTTATGACTATTTAGAAAAATACGGGCGGGCACATGCCGATAGGCCACATTGTCTAAATATATGTATTGACGTTGTTCCAGACATTTCTTTTTATAACTATTTAGTTCACCTCTTTGACATTTTTGCGAAGTTTTTAGGGTTCCGTAGTTTAATACAAGTTTTGGATACAACTATTCTTCTTACAACTTGTTTTAGGTGTTGATCTTAACTTAATATTATAAGTGCAAAAAGTGACTTTGTTTGTTTGTTACGCATTTACGCTAAAACGGATAAACAGATTTGAATGAAATTTGGTACATGGGTAGACCATGATCTAGGATACGTTTTATCCCGGTATATACTCGTAGTATTACGGTCCCGTCGGATAATTTCCGACCTCCTCGCGGACAAAAGCTAATAAACGATAAATGAAAACAGTAGACACAACATGCAGAATAGGTCATGTTATACCTTAGTGTAAATGATGATCATCAATCGTACTGCCGGGCTGGAGGCCATGACAATTTCCTTTTGTTCACTCGTATTGGTTTAGACTGTAATATAGGTAAAAACATAAGCCTGTCAACAGGTTATTATTAGCAAAGCTGACCTACCAAGTTACGCCAGACGTAACAAAACTGATAATTATATGCACTCAGGTTCACCAATGAAACTGAACGCGATCAATTTCACACTTAGTGCGAATTTCACCAATGAAACTGAATACGTCCAGCACATCTAAACCTAGTTCAAGAGCTGTCAGTGTCAATATTCCAAAGAAAATAATGACACTGACAGCTCGTAAACGTGGTTTATGTGCTGATCACGTTCGGTTTTATTGGTGAAATTCGCTCTTATAGTCCGAGAGGTAGGTATTTGATGGCTATTTCTATACTAGCGGACCCGACAGACGTTGTCCAGTCTAAATTTCAAAATAATTAATACAAAAATCCCATAGAAAATGCACCAATTTTCCCGGCAATTTTTCAGCTTTTTCTTCTCGTAAGAACATGATTCGGACTATTACGGACATTTTAAAACAATAAATAGTCAAATTGGTCCAGCCAGTCTTAAGTTATGCGCTTACCAACGAACAACATTACATTTTTATTTTATAGACTGTCACCCGAGCCTGTCTCACACAGTTTTTACGACTTGACGAAACATAGAGATTTCTTTATTATATGTAAGTTTAATATTAATGCCATATACACAATAAACGTTTCGGAATAAATTCTTTAAATGATAGTGAAAACCGCATCAAAATACTTTGCGTCGTTTAGAAGAACAACGCGGTCACACAGACAGACAGAATTTATAATATGTATAGATGATTCAACAGATACATTTGTAAGTTTAACATTGCGTCAGTTTGTGTCAGGTAGTTAATGCACAGTTCTTTGAGCACTGCAATAACCGGTTCCCCTCGGATAACCGTAACCACTTGCGGCAGGTTACCAAGTTACTCTTATTTCTTAATTCCTATGTTGTAAAATTAAAAAGAAGTATCGACTAATTAGTCTTACAAGTTAGAATTATTGTTTCAACACATCTTCTTAAAAATAAACAGGAAATGTTGTTTTATTCAAATAGGTATTTAAATTGCTTATTTGTCACCAATCTCTTACTAAATCATCTGAGTTGGAGGTGCGGTCGAAGACTACGAATTAATTATTAACATGCATACATTGCATTCTCAGCATAATTTCAACTGTTTCGTCTTGATTAAAAGTTTTTACAACTTAATGAACATTTTATTCAAAATTGCTTAAAACTATAAAAGATGATTACTAAGTAAATAAAAGAAAGACGACAAGCACTGAGCCAGCTCTTTGTCTTTTAAAGATAAAGGTCGTGGCTCTACAGTTCTGCACAAGCAGAAAAATCATACAAATTAACCGTTTTGACCGACTTTTTGAACGATTTTGAAACGGTTTACTTTCTTGAACCTGCAGTGGTCGGGCAGAAAAACAATCAATGTTCACAGTTTAAATTCTTAATAAAACCGTATTTACCGCAAACTTTGTGGATTGCTCAACGCTTAACCGATATATATTACTACATAAATTGCTGCCTCGTTGGTCCAGTGGTCGCAAGCACTACTGCTGAGCATGAGGTCCTGCATTTCCCGGAACGAGTTATTGGCTATACGACAAAGAGTTATTGGGTTTTTTCATCTGGAATTTTTCAGTAGCAGTCCGGAGTGTGAATTTGTGCCCGGTCGTTGGCAATAGGTTCACTGGCGAAATGTGGTTGTACTGTAGGTACACCTCTGTCCAAGCCTTCAAGGAATACAAGCGTGATGTTATGTTATGTAGTATTTAAAAAAGATGAATTAATGACGTAACAAATCAGGTCTTAAAACAATAACACTTATTTCTAGAAATGTTGAATGTTAAGTTATATCATCAGAAAAATATAAAAATCTTTATTACTGTGTGAACTCACTTTCTAGTTTTACAAAATGGCGTTTGTTCGTTGAAATTCTAGCACTCGTTACTCGCACTCTGCTGGTATTAAGAACATTTAATTTGAGATTAGTAGGTTAATTTTTCGGATAGAAAATGTCACGAGATTGAACTATTTTGAACAATGGAAGCTACTTTTCTTGGTGTGATAAGTCGTATAGTACACTACGTAGTATGTATAGTATAAGGTATAAGTATAAGGCAGAAATTTAGAACCTAACTATGACAACTGAAAATATCAACAAATCGTAACAAAATAGCGGCGGTTTTCGTATAACCGGAGTGAAACGTCACTAAATAAGTGATGTACTTTTATGGTATTTACCTTACAAATTACGTTTAGCCGTTAAACAGCCTACATAACATTTTATAGATAATTATTTGTGTTATTGAAAACAGTCATAATGAATTGTTTTATTTTTATTAGGGATGTATGTATATATAATTATAACCAATACATTTTCAGAAAGTTCTCCTTGAAACCTTTCAGTGTAGCACTAATATCACTCAACATCATGTTGGATTTTATGTGACGTCACTTCCAAAGATAGGTACATCATTTGTCAAAATGCGTACCTAGTGTGGGATATATGCGGGAACAGATGAACATACATACATAGGCTGTTAAATCATATCCCTTCATTGGCGTTGCTGTAGTCGGGTAAATATATCGCATAGGTACAACATAAGGTACGAAAGTTAAATTGATTGAAGTCTTGTTGAATTAGTTTTTCATCAACGTAAATAAATGGATAAACATTTGATACGCTTTATTACCTTCAATGGATAGCTCGAAGTCACTGTTGCGTTGCTAACGTCAGTAATAGAAAGAATATCGGCGTGAGCTGTATGAACAAACATCTCTATGTTCTATAACGGTTACTTATCACGGTTTGTGGCGACTATACAGTAGATTAGATAGGTAGGTACCTAGGTACAAATAGCATCATGGCAGGAACGAAACACATATACAAATGTTTTAGGAATGGCGAGTTGGAAAGATAATCCGTGTGGGTTGTTTACCTTCGTGCGTAATTATTTATTTATTTTAATTAAACCATTTACAGGCACTTTTTAACTGTCAAAGAGTCGGTCAGTTAGTCAGAAAGTTTAAGTTAATTGCCCATTCTAAAACGTAGATCTCTATGGAGAAGAACGGGCAAGAAATTACAAGGACACTATTTTAATACAATATATTCTAACTATCCTAACAAATATAATAAATGGGAAAATGATTTTTTTTTTTTGTTTGTTACGCTTAAACGGCTAAACAGATTTGGATAAAATACACATGGGTAGACCATGACCTGGATTACAATATAGGATATGGTTTATGCCGATATTCCCACGGGATCGAGACTTATACGGTTGAAATCGCGGGGTGCAGCTAGTTACAAATAATCCTGTGAAGCTACGATAAGAGAACTTCATTCAAACGAAATGAGCCAACCTCATGAGCCAACATCTTCACGAAGCATCGCCCACCGCTATTGCCGATATCTGTCGTAACTTGTAACAACAATTAGCAACTGAATATACTTAAGCAACCGTTTTGAATACAATATTTTATTCAAAATAATAATACAAAAGTAACAACTCAGAGTTATGTAAACTGTTTTTGTAATTGTTATCTAATTTCAACTGACGGCGTTGAAATGCTAGAACAGTTTTCTCATGATCTTGAAACAATGAAAATGTTGAAAATCTTGAAACAATGAAAATGTTGAAAATCTTGAAACAATGAAAACTTATACCATTTATATGAGCCAGGTGCGGCCGCTTGACGCGTGTCGCCCATGAAACTATGGACCCGTTATTAAAGAAACATAAAACTGCACGTAGAATGTAATACAAGAACATTATCGTGGGCATATTGAGTTATCATGTGACTTTTAAGGCCTCTAACATTACGTTGTCAATATTTTTTATAGGAGAAACATGAGCCGATACCACTATTGTTTTATTATATGTAGTCAATAAACAGAAACTCAATGTACAAGATGCTTATGTAACGTAATGAAATCAAATAATATCTCTTCGTATCCTAAGACTAATGATAGTTACTACACGCAAGCGGCGCGGCGCGTGGGTGGCACGACGCGACGCTGCCACATGGTCACACGAGGGTCAGTGCTCACTGCTCATTCAATTAATTACAAAGTCGACGTCAAAATATTTGTACGAAATGTGCTGAGCTCAGCCGACGATAAACAAACGGCTTGCCGCAAGGTCCCACTGTGTGGCACTTGTCATTCCCATGAAAATATTTGTCGTTTTTACTATAGCATACTTTGTGACATATTAGTGCTCAATTGTCGATTATATCGCAGCTAAGTCGCAGCTAATTACATTTACCTAGATTCTTATAAAGTCCTTGTAGTGGAGTCGGCCGTAACATACATCAAGGTATGCCTGTCGATTACTATCGTGTTGGCATAATATCTGATAAGGTACACGCAATAACAATGAACTAGAAAATCGTAACGTATTGTTGTTCTCGACATGCTTAAAATATTACTGGATCGAAACATTTTTTACTTAGATTGTAGTCATCTTATCAACAAGAGCAGTTATTCTAAACAGCACGGACGTGATCCTTGGCAATGATGCCAATGTTATGTTACGATTTGGATGACCAAATCGTGGCTGTATCATAAAACTGCCTGCTAGAAGATAAAATTAAATTAAACCTCTCATGATTCCCACAAAAATATCTAGTAAACCGAGGAATACTTTATCATGATTAATTCAAAAAAATTAAAGACAGAAACAGTTTTACTGTAGGTAGTCATGAAATACGCAAACAAAGTTGAAATAAATTACAACGAAACAAAATCACGATTATTGCAAGCACGCTGACCGAAACTATGAATGCTAGAGATGTTCGTGAACGACCTCCAATCAACCAAAGACAATCTTGTCGCCAATTTGCGAACAAAACCGCTCGCCATCATAATAGTTTCAGAAATGCACGTGGGTCTGTCAGACGTGCAAACAAAGCACGTTCAGTTACATTATGAACGGAACAAATAGAACAAAATATTCGCTTGACAATGGCCCGTCTGCAGAACGCGTTTGCGCGGGTTGCGAGCGCAATCGGTGCCCCACACAATACTTGGACCCTGAGCCACATTCGAATCTTAGCAAAAGAATGTTGTGCCCTCGGATTAGTCCTGCCGATTAAGGGACAGTAGAATGTTTTAGGCTAATTGGAATTTGTTCTGAGATCGTTAAGCGTGAGCGTGAGGAGAATTGGTATATTCAGTTACAACAATTCTCAAACCACTATCTATGAAACTTCCGCGTTCATCATTTCCCCAGGCAGAAAAAACAACTTATCTGTATTACATTTATAAGTGTAGAAGTGGAGACAGGGGAACGTTACAACCTGCATCCAAGCAAGATGCTCTTTTGAATTCTCGCCATCTATGATAAGAAAATTTCTTCACTCTCTGAAAATGGCATGAACATAGGTGCTTATACGCTGGGTTGTAGTTACCTACTAACGTTACTGCCAGGTATCTGTTATCAAAATAATACTTTTCTTTTCCCGAAGAACTTAAATGGAGATACCTTGAAAACAGGTACATATTTTACCAATAAGTAGGAACTTAACGTAGTGTGTTTACGATATCCACCATAGCCCTGTAATTACCCTGTAGTGTTTTTTTACATAAACAAGGAAACAATTTGTGCGTAGTTTACACCTACCAGTTAAACAACAACAATCATTTTTATAACATTCTTGTATAATATTGAAGACCCATCTATTTTAATTGTCGGAGATGGTAATCAATTAACAAAGGCTTATATAATAGCATTAATATAAAACATTTCATTGTGTAACGGAATTTTATTTTACATACTTAAGTTCAAAACTTATGCACGTTAAAATAAAAATATGAATATATATTACCTACTTGTTTATATTACAAATTTTCCACAATACATTACTATAAAAACGTCTCGATGTTATTGATTTACTATATTGACTAAGATTAGGCACATCGATTGAAAAAAAAAAACATAAATCACGAAGTTTCTGAGACCTATTAAATATTTTATGAAAAATGCTCATCGCAACATCTTCAGATAAGGAGGCAATGTTACAATCAATACTTTTATGTGTTTGTTTATGTTACCTAATATAGTATGTATATAAATCCGCAACAAGTGAACGAATGTCTATCGAATTAGGCACGCGTATTATTAATGTGATTGATTAACACAATCACTGTTATCCCAGAAGATAGATTTATGGCAACAACTGGCATCACGCGAGCCGCGGCTAACGGCGAGCTATCGTTAACAATCTACATAATGCCTATGCGCACAACTTACACAATACTTCACGTCTAGCAGGAACCCGCTCACCCAAATAGTTACGCTAAATGCTTCATTAATCAACACTTGTTAGATTTAATTTCTAGAGCCGTACCCGGGAATATGGTGCCTTTAAAGCGTTCGAAAGGCAGCAGGGTGTTGCAATAATCAATGCCGTTGGTACACTTTAGTAAATGTATCGGTTTCAGGAAGTAAATGTATCGGATAGGACAGGTTGTAACAGGCGATCAATTTAGTAAAGCAAACACTATTAAAGTGGGCCGGTTGACCAAACTGCGACTTTACAGCAGATTTGCATAATACCAGGCGATAGCCCCCGCTTCACTTTAGGTCGATGTGGTGCGGCCGCCTCTATACGTATAATAACAGATTCGTTTGTGATTTCGAAATGAATTTATGTTGCCGAACACCTTGCTGCTTGCAAGATTAGCAGAACTTAGCTTCGAAAGTTATAATATCAGCGATATTGTTGCTCAAATTTCTTTAATTGGCTCTGAAGTCGTTCACTGTAACTTGAACACTGGATTATGTCGTCACTGCATCTATTTCGATACAAGTTTACAGTTATCTCATGTCTTTATGAATGTTATAAGCGCTGATGCTATCCAATATGTTACTTTTTTTTATAAAACTATTTACTTACTTAAAAACTGCGCATCCTGACTTAATCGCGTTCTCAATAATTAATCAGTATTTTACAGTCAAATATCAAGAGGAAAGTGGTCGTAAACATAATAATAAAACTCGTTTATTTCATTGACACCGTCGTGATTAATAATTCCCACATTAATATATTACATAAAATATTGGTTGGTCCAACACGTCTCGCGATACCATTCATATTTATTAACGTACTAATAATAGGCATTAAAGTACCTACAATATTATTTAACTGTATAATGTCGAATCTCCCAATTTCCGTCTGTTTTCTATTGCATTTTATTATTTTAATTGATGTAGAGGCCATTTCATTGATAACTACCTACACTAATAGGTATTATTATAAAAAGAAAAGATTCGTATTTTGTTTGGCATGAATAAAGTCAACAACTACAGGACCGATTTAAAAAATTATTTTATCAGTAGGTTGCTACATTATCACTGAGTAACATAGTCTATAATTTATTAATACCAGGGTGAAGCCGCTGGCGAAAGCTAGTCGACGATAAACCCGGGATAATTAAGTTTATGCTGTCCACTTCACAAAACTGACGTAACCATTTTACATTATGCCGTTAGTAAACACACGCGTATTGTTTTTATTACACGTCAACGCCAT
The DNA here is from genome assembly GCA_916701695.1 of Agrochola macilenta. Classification (NCBI taxonomy): domain Eukaryota; kingdom Metazoa; phylum Arthropoda; class Insecta; order Lepidoptera; family Noctuidae; genus Agrochola; species Agrochola macilenta. Next base: position 8,745,083 of record OU753552.1, on the reverse strand, counting down.
GTCATTCTGTATCAATATTCGAGTAAGTACCTATGACTCTATCAGACATACCAACCGTTTAAAAATAACTCGTTAAACATAGTAGGTAATAAGATTTAGCATTTACCGTAGGCCATTTGAATTAAGTTCAACAAAAATATTTGCTATTTCACCGACTCATAAAATGGTTAGACATGACGTTTAATTTACGAAATCGATGGAACTAATTGCTACATGATATTTTATAGGTTCATACATTTTCAGAGTCCCTGCGCAAGCGCAAGTGAATATAAAACGACTAATAACAAGAACTAGTTTGTGCTTAGCTAGCGCCATGTCTACAGCAGGCGTAGGTCTATGACACTATTAAACATTTTGTGGCACGCACGTTGTAGTAGCACGTATTTAAGGTTTCTATTTATTTCCTTGCGTAACAACTCTGGTGACAGATATGTCAATTTCACTAGGTTTATAGGAGTAAATAAAAAATAACTAGTTTACACCATATATCCGAGTGATTACCCAACATAGTTAAATGATCTGCTAACACTTTTTACTTGACTTTTTCATACAAATTTAATTCACGTAATTTGAGTTGATGTCGGTTTAAAGCAGTTCCTTTTTTATTGTTTCAGAGAGCAGTACATATTCAACGTATTTGAAGTAATAGTGAGTACATTAGAGACAAAACTACAGAGGATAGAGAACTTGGACAAGGCCGTGGAACACTTAATGAGAAGAGTAGAAGCGCTCGACTCGAGAGTAAATGACAACATACACAAAACAGATGCTATCATATCAAAACTGGGGAACCTCGACCTAAAACTGTTCAGTCACATAGGCCAAAACAACGAGGAAAGCGTTACCGAAAACACCGCAAAAAGACAGGCCGAAATTAAAAACAAGATAAGTGACGCACAGTTGCTCGACCGAAAACTGGAATCTCTAGATCAAAAAGTATCGAACATCGACACGACACTGGTAGGCCTTAAAAATCAAATTGACAGCAACTTTTTGCCAGTCGATGACATCAATGCCGAGGCCAGTGAAAAGAAACCTATTAATTTGAACGTTATAGAAATTGCAAAAGGTTTGAATACCGAGGTTATCACTGAAATCACAAAAGAAGTAGACCAATTGAGAAGCTCCGTATCGACAGTAGATCGTAAATTACAGTTCCATATAAACCTCGTTTCTGAGAATTTAGGCAAAGTGCTTTATATGATGGCCGATGTACACGCCGCTATAGTTGAACCTGAAGATGCGTCAATTAACGTCAACAGTTTGTTTAAGAACCGCACCGCGACGAGCACGCAGGCTCCCGTTACAAAAAGTAGTAAAATTGATAACCTTGCAAATAAAATAATCCCTATGATGAGTGTTTCAGAAAAAATGGACGAAGTTTGGGATGTGGTCGTCGGTACTAAGAGTTCTGTAGATGATTTGGTTCCTAAGTCTGATGAACTGCTCACGCAGACGCAGCGTCAAGAGCGCGCCATCGGACAGATCCACAACGACTTACGTCTCAAGACGAATCTCATCATCGAAAATTTAGACATGGTAGAGAAACGGTTGAAGAAACAAGAGGACGATGTGGCAACGCTGGCGCAAAGGCCGGTGCCCGCCGAGCTGCTGCTGGACCCTACCATCGACCGGCTGGTGGAGTACGCGCCCAACCGGTACCGCGTGGACGAGCCCTACGCCGACCCCATCACCAGCACCGTGGCCGCCACCACCATCCCACCCTCTACTACACTTAACAACAGGTGACATCTTTCTATTTCCAATTTATTATGCGTGTGCGACTGTGCTGTTTCAAAGATACTTTATGCAACTTGTTTTCCAAGCGACATATTTATGCGAGCCCTGGCGATTTTGTGTCTTACTCGTACAACCTACACACGCGATATCGTTTCGGTGCATGGGGTGTAGGGGTGTACGGTGACTAATGTCCGTGTCGCACGCAGCCCGAGCACGAGCACCTCGAGCACGTCGAGCACATCGAGCGCGAGCGCGGCGGGCGCCACCGTGACCGTGACGCCCGCCAGCACAGGCTCCGGCAGCACCAGCCCGCGCCCCGCTAGCCGCAAGGGCGGCATCATCTTCCCCAGCGTCAAGAACAAACCCATCATCGGCAATAACACTTTCGCTTCGGAAATCGTCGCCAACTATAAAGACGTGAAAGTGAGTCCAACTTACATAAAGAATATTATTCCTCATTATAACATAACACACCTATCGTTTTCACTGAACAAATCTTAAAGGTACAATTAATAAAATGTGCTAACCGAGCGAATGATATAACTTTATTGAAGTACCACGGAGCATCGTGTTTCATCGTCCCGTGGCTATTAATCATAATTGGAATTATTGTCTTTGGTAAAAACATTTTGAAACGTTTTTCTTTGGCCCATGATTGATGGAGTAACAAGATAATCTCACAGCTTTACATCTTTGTATGAAACTCAAACAGTTTAGAATAAATGATTCAAAGGCGGCGCGCGTAATTCTCCGTAATGTGTATCAATATCATAATGCAAAACAAAAACGTTGATTACAAGTAGCTGCAGCAATACATGCATACGTCTTAGTTAAATTGATTCTTGTCTAGATGTAGGTTAGATGAAGTAAGGCGATTGCATCGGCTACGGATAGGGGATTGGTACAAATCATTCAGACTAGGCGGTGCACGGTGGCTCGGGTATGTTACTGTTATTAGTTAAGCTCTGTTGTCGGAATGTTAATGGGCGCCGGTCGGTCTGGTTGTGCGCAACGCAGACACAGTCTCTCCGATACGCTGCCATTTACGTCTCCCGGTTTAGCAATAAGGAACACAAAATACCTACTACGCAATACATGCTCTGGTATGCAATTGCCGGAATATATATATTCGGACCAAACGGCTATTAGTTCCAGTCTATCGGTACCGGTCATAGGATTGGAGAAATATTTTATGACATCCGCTCGCTATTCCACCACATGTTTTAACAATCTAATTTCTAAATCTTTTTTTTATGTTTCAATGTAAAGTGCTTTGAAAAAGCCAACTACTAACTAGCTAGGTACGTCAGATCTTGACCCTTGCCCCGGTATCATTCTCGCGAACGAAAGGTACATTTTTAAGAGCGGCCTAGTTAGTTTTTTTTTTACAATAATTCAGGGAACCTACTTGTATTTTATCCAAAAAATATTCCTACGAGCTTTCGTAAAAAGTATAAAAAACCATATGAAGACGCTTAAAAATGTTGGCTCATACTTAAACAGTAGGTAAACTTCGCAAGAGCGAAGCTCTGTTGTTGGTCTGTCGATGTCGTTCAAAAAGCACCAAGCTGAGACACCGCGACATTTCCGTGCAAGGAAAGTTGCGTGGCTCTCATTACGTAAATCTGGTTCGGCATCACACTCATACACCGGGCCGCGCTTTCCGCGCCTTTGTAAGCGCCCGCGCAAAAACCGGCCATTCCCACCATGCGACAATTACCAATGATTACAAGTGTTTATTGTTCTTAGCGTACGAGAACCGGCGGTTATGTGGAGCTGCATGATGCAACGTTTTATAACATGTTTACTTATCGCGCACGACTCGCACCTGTGTAAAAAATGTCGCTCCAAATACTTACGTTATGTTACGAACGCAATCGAACACATACATTGTGGTTACTGTTTGTTAGCAACCATTCCGAAATAATTCACATTTCTTACTGCCATTATTCATTTAAGACACGTTTTATTGTTATATTTATTAGATTTGGTCTCATGAGCGTAGGCACGATATTTGAAGGATAAATAAAATTGGTCTGAATAGGCGTGTATAACAATGTTAACAAAAAAATAACTAACTATTATGTAGGTAGTACTGCAACTCCCAGTAATTAATGGGTATCCGATACCTAAACAGAATCAACATGAAACGGCACTTATTAAACTTAACTGTAGCAGGTTGTCGTGATTTCGCAACTTACCTAACTTTAAGGTAAGTAATTAATTTTGCGATTTAACTTCCTGAACAGGTTATTGAACACTCGCGTATCCAGTGTTGTAATTTCAATAAATTGACCAATAGGTAGGTACTAGGTACTCCAGTTCAGCAGGACTGAATAAATATCTGCTATTTTAGTATATTTTATTAGACTATCTCGTCTCGGCTTAAATATCTTTTAATTCCCAGATAGATAAATATTATAGAGCCTGTATCCACAATAAACTTCAACAAATACCTTTCACAAAACTATTTGTCAGTAATATTATTTTAGCAGGCAGTAAGTTTGAGATTGTCGAATATTATTGAAAACTCACATTAAGTTTCGTAATCGAATAAGTTTGGAAGCGTTAATTAATTGATGAGTTGAAAGTATAGTGTACTTTGGGTAGGTACCTACCTATAGCAGATTGATTGTTCAGTAGCCCTTCAGTGTTCCGAAAAATATAAGATCCTATTCAAAAGCGCCGACAAAAAATTACATCTCTGCTACAAGTCATAACCGTGAAGAAACCCAAAAACACAAAGATTGATTTGACCATTAGACAAATCAATCTTTCTTTATTTTTCGTGAGATTAGTGACTAACCTGGTGTCAGACTTTTAAAGCCGCCCATGGGCCTCTGACTTGGCTTCACATGCCGTCGAGAAATACCTCTCAGGCATGCCGGTTTCTTCACTATGTTTTCCTTCACCGTCAAGCAAGACCGACAAATCAATGTGTGTTCAGGAATGGACAATAACACTATTCTTACCGGTTTCCCTTCGGAGGATCGCATCAGCCACCGCTATTGAAAAAAGCATAATTAATATAATTAGGTACACTATGGGTATTCAATTCACCATAACATTCAAACAACAAAAAAGCCTATTTCTAGCTTTGAATTATAACAAAAAAAAAATACTACAAATTATTACACTATTAAATATTACTACTAATTACTTAAACAAACCCGGCGCCAAAACATCGGGAACTAAAAATTTATACATAACGATCACGTGATGACGTCACTTTAGGTCACGTGGCACCGCTTGATATGGACGAGAGCATTTTATTTAGTTTTAACCGACTTCCAAAACGGAGGAGGTTCTATTTTCGTAGCGTATGTTTTTTTTTTGTATGTATCTCCACCGATTTCAATCCGTCAATTGTGGACCGATTTAAAAAATATAAAAAAAGAAAGTTATGTTTGTGTAGTGATAGCGTCTTTTGGTCCTGCTTGGCGTTAGATGGTGTCAAATTCAGTTTAGGAAAGACTTTTATTTTTAAGTTAATAAATAATTTATATTTACTTACATAAGTAAGATAAGAAGGGCTCCGCTTCGGCTTCCCTCTCATAAAAATCGACACTTCGCCGCTGATGGACAACATTATTAAAACCGTCTTGTTAACAAATTACTCTTACCTACTGCTATTGTGGTGCTATAAGAATCCTATAACAATCACATCTAGGAATGTAGTCAGAAGACTGACAGATCGTGACCGTCTTGTCAGACGAAATGATGAAAACAAACCTCCTACTTTCATTTCCCCTCAGGGCCGCAGCTGTCGTACGACCTAACGCTTTGTATTAGATACGCTTATGCAAATCACAATAATATCTATAAATCACTGAGTTCACCATAGTGCATTATGATTTGTTAACAATCATAGGGAAAATGTTAACGGTTAGCGTTGGGAATCGCAAGCTTCACCGTAACACTAACATAGGAAGTCGTTTCCATGAAGACATAGTTTCCCAACGACGGTTTCCATACGACGTAATTTGTTGGTTTCCGTACCCAAAAGAGAACCTATGAGTAAATTAAATGTGCAGTCCTGCGAACTTGGCCGTTTTTGCTGTTGTGGCGGACTTTTAAAAAAAGCTGTTAAATTTAAAAATATCGAACATAAATAATATTTAAAGTAGGTAGGTAATGTTTAAACTTTCAAGACCTATTTAAGTACTTTAATCTTCTGCAGAGTTTAGACAAACTAGTTTAGTCAAGGCTCAAGTTCAAAAATGTTAGACTGGTTTCACAGCAGTCCGGGAGACCCGACGGGCGTCCGTACACGAGAGACCCGTACGGGTAGATCGCTCGCAATGCTCTGGGGGCCTACTCCCTAAGCGAAATCGTAGTTTCGGCCGTCGTTACGGGTGCTTCGCTTAGGAAGTAGTACGATACGTTGTACGGGCTCTACCCGGAGCGCGTCGCGTACGGACCAATCTGCGTCACTGTGAAACAATGTTCTAGCGCCTCACTTGTATCTCCGTTCCGGAAGCCCGTACGGGTCTCCCGGAAAACTGTAAAACCAGCCGAAGGCTTATAGTTAGTATTCACCTCTGTACACCGAAGCTAACCGCCACCGAACAGCTTTTTATCTTCATTATGGTGGTATCTGCCACTTGCCAGTCAGTCGATCACGGAACTGATGTATATGTCTCGATTAATATTTCGACGAATTAGCTCAACGACATATTTTCAGGAAGTCATGAATTCATGAACCTTTTAGTTTTGACCCTTGTCACCGCACTAGGTAAAGTTCCAGATATAAAGTATGCTTGCAATCTCCGCTATTTTATAAGGTTTCTAGGTTCTAGGTTGCAACATTTTGTAATGAAAGTGACCGATTCTGACTAAAGCACTGTCGGTCAGCCTTTGTAAATGAAGAAAAAAAATTACTAACATTTTGTTAATGAATTAATGTGGCTGTCCCAACATCACATTACGTGTCTAGTTACTTAGTAAAAACTATAACTGCCGATAGATTAATGATTTAGTTCCGCGACTAATGGCTCGTGCAGACTGGCGCGACAAGTTGCGATGTGATTGATGATGGTTGATGGTATTTTGAGAATTAGTAAGTACTAATACCAGCCTACATACCTACCTCTCAAAGATTTATCAGATTCGATTTTTTATTTGCCGCTTTCAGTAGTGGTTTGTTGTTATCCTTTTTGGATGTTATCGCTAAGAATACGCTAGGAAAGCCTTCACTTTCCTACGATTCGATCCGGTAAGTTAGGCCCGTTGGTTTACGGGTTTTTGTATGCAATAATTTGTGTCTACGACAACGTTCGCTACGAGACATTTGTAGAAGGGAAGGATAAAATGGTCTCTTTATAAATGAATTGTCCAACAACGTTTAGTGTAAGGATATAAAAACAAGTACGTAAGTGTACCTACCGCGTCTGGTACTCCGGTACCGTACATAGAACATATTTGGACAGTAAGTTGGGCAATACCGACTACTAGGTATAGAGATATTAATGAACCGTCATTTGAACTGTCCGTAAATGTCGACGTAATTGGCATTCCAGATCGAGTGAATGAGTTCCTTAGATTTACACAAATTATGTTTTGTTCCCATTAGAAATGGTTGCGTTTACTAATTACTAATAACTCTTGCATAATTATTTAGGCATGTTTACTAATGCTTGAAAAGACATCGTTTAGGTATCTACCTCTTTCTTTTTCTTTACTCTAGCGGCGTTTTTCTATCAATTTTGCAACAGAAATCTGTATAAGCTGAATATTTTCCAATTCGGTTGAAAGCTGTGTAAATTTACATAGTTTAGTTTGTTGTAACGTTGTTTACAAAATGTGAATAAAAAAGCTCTTGATTTTTAGCGCAGAACGTGGTGATAGGCATTTAGATATTTTACTATAGGGATCTATGTCGTGAAAGCTGAATTGTTTCGGGCGGAAGAGGAAGTTCTATTTCGGTTTTTTCACCAAAGTATTTTGTTGAACCTTTGGTTGGACCGGTGGTTTGAATTGGCAGGTCAAATCCAACCAAGAGACGACGAAAAAAGTACAGAATTCTTATAAAATACAAACTTCTAATAATAAATCTAAAACGACATGGCAAATTATTAATGAAAATAAACTAAATACTTCTAAGAATAACATAAATAAAATTCGTTTCAACAATGCAATTATCTCAGACCCAAAACAAATTACAAACCTGTTTAATGTTTTTTTATTGACAAAATAAAACCTACGGTAGCAGGGGCGAATGTCACTAACCTTATCCTGAACAGACAGGATTCGATGTTTATAGCTCCCAACTTGCCTACATAGTCAATATAATTTTAACCCTCAAAAACACGAATAGTGTAGGTTATGATGGTGTTAAGTACAAAGATTATAAAAACTGTCGCTGACATTGTATGTGGCCCATTATGTCATATAATGAACTTGTGAGGGAAAGTGCCTTGAAAAAATTCATTGTAAAACCATTACATAAGAAGCTAGAAAAAAACCTGATGCAAAATTATCATTAATATCCATTTTCTCAAAAATATTTGAAACATATATTTCTAGAGAACTAAGCGCATAAATATAGATAAACATAATATACTTTGTAATGAGCAAAACGGGCTTAGAAAAGGTAAAACAATCAATATGGCGGTTTACGACTTTCTACACAAAATAATGATAAATATGGATAAAAATACACCCATCTGTGCAATTTACTGCGACATGACGCTGGCGTTTGATTATGTTCAGCATAATATTCTATTAAAAAAGCTCGACGCGTATAGTGTAAGAGGAAATATTCCAAAGCTCTTACAATCATATTTACTAGAAAGGAAACAAACAACAGAAATAACGACGATAAATGCGAGCACTAAACGTGAAGTAATTTTTGCATCTGGGGAGCGTAACGTCAACTATGGCGTACCGCAAGGAAGCGTATTAGGACCACCGCTATTTAACATTTATATCAACGATTTTCCTAAATGTATAGAACACAGTATGACACTTTTTGCAGATGACAGCACGATATGGTTATCGTATACATATGCTTATTATCTCAAGGAATGGTTTCCTTGAGATAATAAGCATATGTATGAAACTGATATCAATAATACATTAAACAAAGCGATTCTATGGTTAAAGCCAAAGGCAGTCAAAAGTTCCAATTTTTGAAATTAAATGTATTAATAATGTCTACGTTTTTAGGATTAACCATAAATCGTAGTTTAAATTGGAAGGCTCACATAGAGGTAATTAGCAAAAAACTAAGTAACAGTGCATTCGCATTATATAAACTATCGCGGCCCTATTAACCGCCTATTATGGCAAAGCAGAGCCCATTATCAGATACGGCATTATTTTTTGGGGCGTTTTTCATAAGCCACAATATCTTGACTTTACCATCAATTTATATTTTGGAAGTCGCGATGTTTGTTAAATCAAATCCTAAGCTATTTCCCCGCATGGCAGACCAGATTCCTAGAAATAGACGTGATAACAGTCAACTTTGTCAACATAGGTCTCGGAGTGCACTGATGCGCAAAAGTGTTTTTTGTATGGCCCATTTATGGCCCATTTATGGCCCATTTATGGCCCATTTTTTTGTATGCTTATTTTGGACACGCACATGGAATACAAAGCGTTAACAGAAGGAGCACAACAATACAATAGTAATTGACATTTTTGTGGGTGTGCTTAGATTATGCTTCCATCAAATAAACTCTTGAACGAAGAGTTAAGATTAGACGATGTAAGTAATGTATGCATGCAGCTTTTCGAGTTGTAAAACAAAACAGTTCAACACACAGTTGTCTAAAAACAGTTCAGCTTCGTAGAGCGTCGTCCCATCATAGCAAGGATGCTGCGGATGCGGATGCAGATTTTTTAACATTCGCTGATGCGGATTTTTGGTGGCTCCCATCCGCGGTTGCGGATGTCAAGTTTTTTAAGGGATCCGTCAAGACGGCAAGGCTAAATTATTTTTTTTTTACGTTTATTGCAAATTGCAGCGCTATTTCATTGATAATATGTTGATCACAATTCAATTCGCAGCAATTGTAATAAAATAATGACTAAATTAAACATCTTTAAAGCACCCGAAATTTTATGTATTTGATGATTATAAGACTATTTCGTAAAAATGTGACGATTTTTTTATATTGATGACTTATTAAGTTAGAAAATTTCCATTTTGTTGATTATGATTGTACTTACCTACCTATATTCACCCTTTTCGATCCACATCTGCATCCGGTTGAGCTCCGCATTGATTTATGCGGATGCGGATGCGAATATCCCCAACATCCCTGCATCATAGGCACCTATGTGGCAGTCGCTTTAGAGATCTCGTCCGGGTAGCTGTAGGTAGGTACTATGTCTTCCCATGTCTTCGTGTACTTGTTACTTTATGTAAACTAATAAAAACGAAACTAGGTATGGTACTTATAAAAGGGAAATACAGTCATTACATACTGTTACGAGTCTCTACCCATTTGTCTTTTCTCATAATTAGGAGAAAAGACAAACATTCAAAGAATCTTATAAATATGACATTTAGACAAATGTCAATTATCTTGAGAAAGTTGCAAAGGGGCCGGTAATCAATCTACCTGTAGTACAAAAAGGGAAAGAAAGTTATTAATATTGCGTAAGTAATGATACCTATACATAACGTGGCATTCAAATTGATGGCATTGTTTGAGTACTAAAGGTTTTATACGCGCCTCGAACCCATTCAAATGCTTATTCTCTTTATTATGCATATTAAAATGTGTGAATTATCATTCCGAACGCATCGCGAACACCTATAATATGTATAGCCTATGCGAATAGAATGTTGTAAGACGTTGCACATTTATAAAGTTATTCAAGGCGGGGGGGGTGCACCGAAGATCATTTCCGCAATTTTAAAGATAGCTGAAATGAATGCACGTATTTTATGTGCTCATAATTTATTGCGTGTGCCTACCTATGTTATTATTCATGTAGAGTGAAGCGCAGCGTACATTTAAGCGGACCCGCCGCATTGTAAAAATTCTCCTAAGTACATACCATGGTATAATAAGTACATACGAGTACATAATTTTCGTTTATTTTATATGAACATTACACACTATAATACTGGTGGGCCACACCTTACTTTTTTGTACTGAAATGCGATGCTCTGCGGTCTGAGGCGGCTGTAATGTGCGCTTAGCTTTAGTCTACAATGATGTCTGATGTCTTTGCAGGGGTACTCGTGCGTGGATCTTATGAACGGCGGCATGCGGGAGTCCGGCGTGTACTATCTGCAGATCAGAGGGACGACCTACTGGTTCCTGAAGGTGTTCTGCGAGCAGAACGTCGCTGACGGAGGCTGGACTGTAAGTTTACAGATTTATTTTATTTTATGTTTTTGGGAAGGATTTTGTTTTTTTTTAAGGTCCACGTTATACCACAGCTAGATGGAGTGGCAATTTCGACATTTCGTATAGTACGAAGAGTCGCAAGCGCCACGTTCCACATACCAAGATCTATGCCATGATGATGTAGTTCTCCAAATCCGACACTATGATGGATATCGAGTTTTCTTCTACCTAATTTGCCTCAGGTTGAAAGCTGATATACATTTTATTTTATTTTTTCGCACACTGGATCTTCGATGCTCTGCTTAGCGCCAAGAGTTAAAAATCCAACAGTGTGTTTTTTCGACGTGCTGGGTGCACTCTTTTGGATTTTCAGTGCTCGGCTCAACATCGAAAGTTGAAAATCCAGTGCGCGATAAAATCCCGTCGCGTTATTTTTACGTCCGTGCGTACGTGGGCTTACAATAGAATGCGAAATTATATTACCACGTATCTCGTTTTCTCGTATCTCCTATATTACAACGTACCACAGTACACTACGTGTAGGAATAGGTTTGTGGAAATCAAAGAACTGACATTGGACAAAAGTTGATTTAATTTTAAGTAATTCTGGCTTACATTACCCTAAAATGACCATATCACTGTGGTATGAGAACAAATTTTAAACACAAACATTACAAAACAATTTTAACTTAGACTTTGACTTGACAAACATCTTAAGTAACGTGTAACAGCGACATCATAGTACACGTAACACGGAGCTCACACTGAGCGGTCGGAGTAGTCGCTGTTTCGAGCCAGTCCCTTGATGAGTGTCATAGTTAACGTGTAGGTAATATTTGGTAAATACTTATTCCACCGATATTATAGTCATAACGCCGAGCTCACACTGTGCGATCGGAGTAATGTCTCTGTTTAGAGCCAATCCCTTGATGAGTGTCAAAGTTAACGTGTAGGTAATATTTGGTAAATACTTATTTTAGTACTTACTTATTAGAGTACAATAGGGATGATAACTGGGTAAAAAAAAAATAATTCAAATTAGTCCTTAAAACAGATAATAAAAAAAAATTGACACGTATTTTTTGCTTTATCTTATTAATACAAAATTACTTAGATAAAACGCATTTTAAGTTGGGGAGTGGGGGTCGCTACGTCACTAGTATGTATAAAATCTACATACTCGTGACGCCATGGCACATTTTATCTCAATGTATCGCCGTAATCTTTAGATTACGTAAAAAAAGAAAAAATACGTGTCCAATATTTTTTTTTATCTCAAAGACGGACTAAAAAACAATGTTTTGTCATCATCCCTATTGCTCCGTGCTCACTGTGTGAGCTGCACTGCTTGTGAGAGCCCAGCAATGAACTGTGATAATCACGTAAAGTAAAAAAGGCTATGTAGCCATTTATGTGGAAAGAAGGAAGGGAGGCCTTTGCCATGCAGAGGGACAATATAGGCTAATGATGCGGCCGCATCTACGTCTATTCGTGGCGAAGCTTCGCACAGTGATACGATACACGCAGATGTGACCAAACATTATCGGTTATCGTCGTGATAGTTCGGTCTGCGTAGCACTTATCGCCCGGGTGGCGGTACATAATAAACGTAACGAAGCCGATAATGTGACCACCGCATTAGCGCGATAACTTTTTGGCGAGCAAAATATACGAAGCTTCGGCACGCATTGCTTTGTCACGGTAGACGCAGATGCGGCCGCAGCATTATAATCATAATAATATATCCATGAAAGTAGCCATATGGTAGAATACAATATGATGATTAAATATGCCTCATAATACATAAAACAACTACTTATATTCATACATTTATTTTATCCATTAGAGTATGTTTGGGTATATGAGAGATTTTTTTTTAATACAATGAATACTATTTGCATAATATGCGTATATACATTCCTGTTTATATTAACAGTTAAGGCTTATCGTATTCACATTCTAATGAAACTTTTAAGAGTAACCGTGGAGTTTCTTGCCGACTCTTCTCCATAGGAAACGACCAATTGGAACCGTGCACCTAGCTTCTGACGTCTAATAAGTGCCCTTGTGAGAGGTATATGAGAAGGTATATGTGAAATAAAATATTTGTGAATTGAATTTGAATGGCTTCTGGAACACAAGTAGTAGAGAGTGTGTTAAGTGTGTTTACATATTTTGCTATACGTATATTTGGACTATTATAAACAGCGATTACAAATTTTATTGATAAATTTAGAAAAATATACAATCATATTAAAGCTATAGTTTCTACTTTGACCTATGAAACAAATTCTAAGTAAATAGGTTTATTTGAAATACTTGGTGCTTATTTTATTGTAATATTGAATAGGGGTGGTTGAATTTTGGAATATAAATAAATACCGGAAGTCAATTTCGTCTCAACAACGGGAAACGATCTGTAATTAACACCGTTTATTCTGAAAGTGGGCAACGTCGCAAATATATGTCAAATATTTCGGTGTTTTGGCAATATATGTGTATGGAAATATGAAATGTGGCTAACTAGCTTACTAGAATATAAATAATGAATTGCAATTATAACACTGAATTTGATGTTGTAACCGTTTTAGGTGTAAAAAGACATTTGGAAATTTTCCAAATACTTTCTGTACATGTAAAACTAAATATTCGGTGTTACGATATTAATTATTGCATTTCATAATCAATATTTTAGTTCACTAGTTAGCCACATTTCTTAATTCCATACAGTAATATTATCAAATTAATCCTAACAGGTAAATATTTGACAGCTATTTGCGACGTTGCCAACTTTTAGGATAAGCGCTCTTAATAATGAGCAAACGGTCTGAGCGTGGTGATCGTGTTCATTCAGTCCTCCTCTACATACGACGACAGTAACCCAAAAACAAACCAATCATAGGCTGGTATTAGTCATTTAAAATACGAGTAATAAATGTTCCAAATCTGATTTCTAAGTGTAAAATATACTAACGTCGTTAGATACCTACATATTATGATATTTCAATATTAAAATAGGTACCTACTACTACAATATTCAGAATCTACTAAGTAAGTACACATTTTTGAATTGGATTTTAGTAGTTATTGTAAAACAATACAATATTATAATTATTATCGTAAAATAAGAAAACCTTCACGACAATAATTATACTTTAGTCCGGCACGCTAGGAATACAACCAGCCCCACTAACAACCTTGCGGGCTCATCATAACCGACAAATCCTATAAAAACGGCATGAGGGATTCTCACAAGCTCTTTCTTTCACGAGCGAATACATACAAAAAACAAGTGAACCTCAAGCGTATAGCTCTGAGGTATAGCTTGTAATAGCAGACTAAGGTGAATCGACAACTGACAGTCATGAGTTTTCGCAGTCTAACGCAAATAATATTTCACGGATTTGTAAGGTACTGAGATGAACGCCTCCAGCTAGATGGACCTTTAGAAGGTGACCGTAACAGTCTGGATGCGGAAGGTTGTACGTAGCGTTGTGAAGAGGCCTATGTCGTGTACTGCTATGGGCGATGGAATGTAACCGCTGAGCGTGCAGTTGGGCCGCGTTCCACTCATTGTCTTATCAAGGTCGGCAATTAAAACCTCCTTTCTTTTAACCAGGTGATACACCGTCGAGATGACTACGGCATCCCTGCCGAGAACTTCAACAAAGACTGGAACGACTACAAGAACGGGTTCGGCGACCCCAGCAAGGAGTTCTGGCTCGGTAACGAGAACATTTACATGCTGACCAACAACGATGACTACATGCTCAGGGTTGAACTTGAAGACTTCGACGGTAATAAGAGGTAAGCAGACTACCAGGATAGTGTTTCCGAGTACTATAGTCGTCCTCGTTATGTGACTTATGGACATTGACATAAGGCTTAAATTGAATATAAATTCAGATTTTGCAACTGCACGCAACAGGTAACCTTACTTAAGTTGTTCTAGAGATACTTGATAACTAACAAAATCATTCATTAATGCGGAGCTGTGCCAATATTAACCAATACAATCTAAACTCTGGAGCGGAGTTTCGATTCTATTGATCGATACAGGCACAGCTCTCCTCTCTTCTCCGCTCCAGTGGAGGGGAGCCTAAGGCACATAGCTCCGCATATTACGAGAAGAAACAGTAATGGAGCTAGTCAAAAAATTACAAGCCAATAGAGGCCCCTCACTACAATAAAACATCGTTAACGAAGAGCCATATTTATGAGATGTGATTCTAACACGTGCTTACAAGTTACATCGTAGGTAGCAGCGTAGGCGAACCTACTTACAAGTTTATCACCTGCTTTTATGCTCACTACACGATTGATTGAGTGATTTATGGCTATTAATAACTGTAGGCAGATAGTTCGACAATTGCGCGATACTGAACTAGTTATTGTACAAGACACTCTGTTAACGTTCGTACCTACAGTAACTTTAAAATGACATAAAACGTAGTGAAATCTTATGTTTAAGATTGCGGTTGGTTGAACAAAATAACTACGGCCAATCGAATGACTTCATGGGATTTTATAATGGTTTAAATTCATGAGTTCAAAAACTGGGGGTAAATGACTTGGTACAGCAAGGCAAAAACGAGTCTGGAAAAAATGAGGGTACCACTATCGCACTTAGGTCACTTAAAATGGGAAATAAGTAAAAGAATTTATACTTATTGTTAAAAACGCTGGTTGTGGGTGACTCAAAACCTACTAGGACTTGTCACCAAAGTAGTGCCATCATCATAGGTCTGCATTACTTAAGTAAAATATTTAGTTCCAAATGTCACAACGTCAGACTCTTTTATGACGACCTGTAATACAGTTTGTAGAGTGAGTGTGTTTGAACAGAGAAGACTTAGCGGTACAATCGACTTTATGAAGATCAAAGAAAATTATAAAATGCCTAATGTTATTCCGCCAAACAGGTACGCACAGTATTCGCACTTCAAGATTTACTCGGAAGCGGAATACTACAAGCTTGAAATAGATGGTTACGAGGGAAACGCGGGAGACTCCCTCAACGACCCGTGGTACGGATCCAACAACAGCCCCTTCTCCACTTATAACAGGTATGTGGACTTGGTAACGACCTAAACACCGATTCTTCAAACAAAAACTAACATTGAGACGTTCTTGAAATAAACAGAAGTATTTCTGTTGCTATTATTAATTCACCTTAAAGTGACAGAGACAGCATGAGGCTTTACGTCTTCACACTGAGCATGTGTCATGAGTCTAGACACAATTTTTTACTAATATGAATGAAATACAGGATATTGCTACTGTTTTACAATACTTGAACTACCGGTTAAGCTGTTTTTTAAGAGATACAAGTAACAATTATTTTAAAATTGTTTATACGAGAAAATCCAATTCAAATACTATTCTAATATGCAGCTATCATTACGGCACATATAACAATCATCTACTAATCTACATAATACAGATATTAAATGTCTACACATTACCGGGACAAGATTAGCGATAACGCCAAACTGACCGTGGCTGATCCTCACATCAGACTCTACGACCCACGACAGCTTCTATCTGATAACCTTACCAATTCAATCTTTCAAATACAATGTAACTTTGTACAAAATGGACTACCCAATAGATATTTACCTACTTCACGACAACGCCAATAATATGAAGCAAATAAGGAGTTCCCCGTTCATGAGCGAGATATTGCTTACAGTAGAAATGATGCTCAATTGTTATTTACAGGGATAACGATAGGTCCTCGTTGAACTGCGCCTCCATGCTGAAGGGAGGATGGTGGTGGAAGTCTTGCGGCCGCGGCCTCAACGGGCTCTACCTGCACGACCCTCAAGACCTCACTGCCAGACAAGGTAGCCAACTAACAATCATAAGTCCAACTTAGCACAAGAAAAGGCTTAACTGACGTAAAATAATCAAGTAAATTATAGTACCTGGGATGGTTCCTTGAATAAGAAAAGCTCTGATCAAAGTTGATGATGTGATCACGGCTTGTTGCCAGCATTATTCTGACAGGCGCAAGCACATACGGACGACGGGTGGGAGGGCGAGTGTCTGTACACTGTCATGATCAAATAATGGCGCATGAGAAAAATCCGCTGTACTATGCTCGTATTTACACTTGAATATTTTCCAGGCATCGTGTGGTTCCGCTGGAGAGGCTGGGACTACACGCTGAAGCGCGCCACCATGATGATCAAGCCCAAAGGCCTGCTGCCCAACACGTGAAGCGTCGCGACACGACGCCACACTGCACAACTTATCCAGCCTCTGTTCACTCATTACCTGGATTCGACACATAAACATAATGATACCTAAAACATTCAACAAGCGTTTTAGTCGAAATTGAACTGAAGCAATTAATCTGTGATACTCTTAATCGATATTCGACTCGAAACTTGATCGTACAAAGAATATGATCAGATCAAAACGATTGCTTTCCGAATCCAAGTAATGACATAGAACATAGCAGGCAGCTAAGCTCAATTTATGTACCTATCTCTGTAAATAATTACTCGTCATTCATCGATCATGTCACCGTCACCGCATCTTCGTGTACCAGTGTGCCCCGATGTAAATAACAGATGCTAGACTATGTTTAAAGTGCCACATCACACCCCAAATTCATTAATTTATTACTCATGTAAACTTGATACATAAAAAATCTTTCGTTAATTAGGTTTATAATTTAGATGTAAGTAAATTTTTGTAATAAGATGTAAATAATAATTATTATACAGCAATCGATAAGATGCAAACAAAATGACAACAATACTTTTATGTAACGTAATATTATGACAGCGCGGATTTAGCCTGGGAATTTGAATTTTATTTTACACTTATAAATGCACTAACTCTCGAAATATTATATATTATTATATTATATGCTTTAATGTATGATTTTAATTACAATTACATATGTATGGTTGCACATTGCTCTATTGTAATTAACCAGTAGCACATACACATCAATGTACCTGATATATACCTGTGTAGCAGCAAGTTCGTGTAAAGCCTTACACGACGTGATTTATAATTATGTATACAGACACTTATACGAACATTATGATATTATCAACATCAAACAATTAGCACTACAACAACTAATTAGTTTAAAGTTCAACATTCACTTGTGAGTCGTCGGCTCGTTACTAACAACAGCCCACTATGTAAAGTAAGATGTCGTCAAGCATATTCACTAATAATCCACAATGTACTTAAATGCCTAATATTTCAGGATTGTTTATGAACTATTGCTTGACACTTAACTGTGCTCAGTTATAAGTTACATACACGAATATTGTTAGTAAATAAATGTACGTAATTTTATCGTTGCAGTTTTATTGAAATAATACTTTAATATTTAACATACAGTTCATAAAAGGTATATGAAAAATGTAATTGAATTATCTAATTACACATGGAACATTTACACACTTAATACGGTTGCATAAATAATATTAGAAGTGTCCATCAATCCAATTCACGACTTTAATTTAGATTAGCGTTAATTTTAATTGTCCATTATCCACTACACCAATTGACGCCCATTATAACAACACTGACTCTAAATCTAAAAGCTGAAAATTTAGTCTGTTTCAAAATCTGGTTCAGGTGGTTTGACATTTAAGAGCGGATCCATTTGATGCACTAGGTCTGTATCTAGTTCCATATCTTCCATTTCAATATTATCTGATATTAAACCGGGCTGTGGCGGGGGGTCTCCTAAAAAGTCTTTGCTATCATCTGAGTCTAATATATTATTGTTACGAGTCACTGCGTGCGCGAAAATAGATCGATCTAATACTTCTTGTGATTCTACCATGGCTTGTTCTAATATGTGCTGGGGTTCTATATTGAATAATAAATCTTGGGGGTCTCTATAAATGGCGTCTAAGTCAGCTAAAGAGTAATGTTCGGCGGCGGGCAACACGCGCGAGGGGCTGGACTGCGAGTCACGCCGCGAACTTCGCGCGCGTTCGGCCCGCTTTCCAGCCCCAGACATGTGTTATACTTTTTGTTTCTTCGGGCCCTTTTTATTAGCACGCTCCTTAGCCTTCTCCAGCAGTGGCATCAGCTTTTTCTCCTCGGCTAATATTCTGAGAAGCATGATGATGAAAGGCAAATAATTATGCCTCCTGCGAGCCATTTCTTGTTGATACTTCATCATCTTTACATCTTCATACTCAATCAACATTCTAAGTCTGGGTACTTCGTTTTCCATCTCATCTGTTTCCATGCCGAGCATCTGAGATTCCGCCAACAGATCTTGGAGCTGTCGCTCATAGATCATCTTCCTGTCTGACACGAGAGCCATCAGATTGAAGTGGATTTCACCTTCAGTGTATCTGGAAATATTAAATATATCAACTGTTGACAACAATCGCCACTATAGCATCACACCTCTACTCCCAAGGGGTCCCTTTGGGCGATACATGCGTGATGCAGAGGTGAATTCGCGCTCTTTTATATGAATATGATATACTCGCGCGAGCAATGAAATCGTGTTTGTACGTCAAAATTCATACAAACGATCGCGTGTATCGCGTACTCGCGCGATGATTGCCTCTGGTTAGGGCGTGGGGTAAGTCTCATTTTCAAACTCGCCTCCTATTGCTATTAAACACAAATTCAGACTCCAGGCTGTCGCGAGCCGACTCCCGGCCACCGTAGGCGCGGGCTTGCAGACGGTGAGCAATGGGTAGCTCGGCGTCCGATTAGGACCAGGCCCGGGTCGACGGCGCGTTGTGTTCCACGCGCGCCTCAAAGACATGTCAACACCAACTGACGGGGTCCGTAAGGGCCAATGCCTGCCAGGGTTGCGAGTTTGTCCGAAAGGGTTATCGCGGCCCCGGCACACAGGCAACGGAAGAAACACGGGTGGGTTTTAGTCAGTAAAAGTCTGACACGCCCCGCCGCTCCACCCAGAGCGGGAGAAGTTATTTGATAATTAACTATCATCAAAAAAAAAAAGGCTGCAGCTGAAAGCAAAATTCATTTTCAGATGGAATGGAAATTAGTCATTAATACCGAAGTGATTAAACAAAAGAAAAAAAAAATACTTACACATTAATCCTCTTCATAATAATAGGGCGGACCACATCCAGCCAGTCTTGTTCCGGAGCGACGGGGCCGTGGTCGATGGGACCCTCACGGAGGCCATCCAACTCGTACAGACGTCCATCTATTGGCATGTAGCCAACGAAGTGGTACGCTTCGTCATCCTGAAATATCAAGGTCATTCTTTATTATTGTTTGTGCAATGACGGTTCAGAAAAATTTGCTATCCAGTCTAAAAACATTAGGTACCAGAATCCATTTACTAATTTACTCACAAGGCATCCTATCGCATTCACCGGAATAGAACAAATATGCAAATTTTAATTGTGATAGAACAAAACGCCAAGGGGAAGTTAGTGTATATAAGATTGCAAAAACAATACAAAAGTTTGTAAATAATTGTCAATTAAATACATTGTTACCTTTGAAGCAGTTTTAGGATCAAACTCAAAGAGGGTCTGGTTTGCCATGGAGTTGTGAGCACTACGAATTGTCTGCGAGTTGCTTAATGTAAGTCCTCGCATCCTCGCATCGAACGACATGCTGAACTCCTTCAAACTGTTCAATTCTGGACCCAGGTCCACATCAGGATGGTCGCAGTTTAACAGCAGACTTATAACAGCCTGTGTTGCACAGGCATTGTTTATAACCTAAAACAATACAGAAATTAATGTTTAAAAATTAAATGGTTTCTCTATAGAGAATTAAATAAGTTTTATGCGCTCCCGGACACCTGAATCGAACCACACTGCAATTTTTTTTAAGTCTATGTTTTTAAATAATGGTAGTACAAAGAGAAAAATATATGGTTTTGAAACCAGTCACTGACTATAATTCCGTTTGTCATTGTTCTTTTGAAATCAGTATCACCTATTTATTCTCTACTAACCTTAATATTATTAACCGCGGCTCTGAACCCTTAACTTAACCTTAGGTCACCGTCCTAGGACAAACGATTATATAAGTAGATCTAACACTAGCTACAGAAATCGCGACAAACCTTATTACAAATTGGCACAAATCGGACGAGCCTTCCTGCTCAGATCACAGAAGGATCCGCTTTACACTAACTACCAACACTAGGAAACCCGAACCGGGGCGCACCAATGTTCGCGGGTACAAACGCTTCCTGGCCTCCATATTAACTAGACGACACCTAACACAAGTAAGCTTAGGAAAGGCTAAGCATAATTAGAATACACCGTGACAAAACTATCAAAATACCTAACGGAAGCATACCACGCATGGTGTAAACTAAGAGCGCCACTAATCAAGAACGGGAGAAACCCCTGGTGGAACGCTGAACTTAGTAAATTCAGGGATGCGCTACGTAAGCAATTTAACAGAGCCAAAAACACTAGACTCCCGGACAACTGGGAGATATACAAAGAGACCCAATATACTCGTACATACAAAAAGCAAATCAGAACCGCCAGGACAGCATGGCGTAAATTCTGCGAATCCATCGAGACAAATAATGAAGCCGCAAAGGTCAGGAAGATCCTATCAACCGATCAGAACCGAACTCTCGGCGCGCTTAAAAAACCCGATAACTCATACACACTAACTGACCATGAAAACAGTAAGGTCCTTTTCAAAAAACACTTCCCAGACTGTAGAATCCTATAGAACAGGAAGTGGGAGGCTGAACCAGAATGGACCTCAACGAATCAAGACTGGTCAAGAAGCCTGCAATATAGGAACATAAGACCGAGTAAAGTGGGCTATCAACTCTACTGCAGTGGGGGGTAGATTATCTGACATGATTATCTGGCTGGTGGACATCTATCGAGCCTGCATAACACTTAGATACTTACCTCTCGCATGGTGCGAGGTGAAAATCATTTTCATACCCAAACCTGGGAAAACCGATTACACACAACCCAAGGCTTATAAGCCTATAATCCTCACATCCTTCCAACTGAAAACCCTCGAGAGACTCTGTGACAGGCACATCCGAGACGATCCTGTCAGGGTAAAAGCACTTTACAAACAACAGAATGCGTACTCCACAGGCAAATCAATAAAATCATACCACAAATGCTCAGGCCTGGCCGCCTTCATTAACATCAAGGGCGCCGTTGACAAAACCATGTTCAACAGTATAAAAATGGCCCTCGACAGACACAGCATAGACTCGAGTCTATGCTGTGTCTGTCGAGGGCCAGCCCTGAATGGCTGGATCACCAACATCCTCAAACTGAGAGCTGCACAGTCACAGTAAATGACACTACGAGGGCCATCGTTGGGCTGCCCACAAGGAGGAGTCCTCTCGCCGCTTCTATGGAACCTGGTACTAGACAGCCTCATCAAAACACTAAATGACAAAAGTTATTTCACCGTAGACTACGCCGATGACATAACCATAATAATACAAGGGACCCAGGAAAACACTATGCAACCTCATGCGTCAAGCCCTGAAAATAGTAGAGGAATGGTGCAACAAGCACCAAGACTCGGTGAACCCTACAACAACCGAACTGATTCCCTTCACAAAAAAAGAGCAAATTGACGACACTACAACTACCACGATTCTTTGGAACAATCCCAAGCCGTTCAATTGAAACCTGGGCCTGGGCTTCTATTTGGACAAACAACTGAACTGGGCAAAACACACGAACTATATCACTACAAAACCCAGCAATCCCTGAGGCAGTGCAAGCGACTGCTTGGCAGGAATTGGGGGATTAGTCCCAAGGTCCCCTCACTGGTTATACACCACAATCATCCGACCTATTATCACATACGGCTCACTGGTCTGGTGGCGCAGGACAGACCTGTGCACAGCCCAAAGAGATCTCGAAAAACAGCAGCGGTTTGCTTATGTTGCAATCACTAGCAGTATGAAAACTACACCCACTGCCACCCTACAGGCAATGCTGGAAATGCCGCCTCTGCACCTCATCGTGCTGGAGGAGGCGACCCAGGCCGCCTTTAGGCTCCATTTATCATGCCCCAGACCCTAAGCAAAGACTCCAGGGTTAATCACACGCGTATAAAGGAAAATGCGATCAAACGACATGACGGCCAATGATGGCATGACCATGCGACAAAACCTCGAAAACGCACTACTTTCAAAGGCACTACAACATAATACTTACAGAAGAACAGTACGAAAGAGATGAGAGTATACGCCGACGGATCGAAGACCGACTCCACCGGTATCGGAGTCGGTCTTCTCACACGACCTCAACATAAATATTTCCAGCCCGCTGGGAATGTTCAACACCGCCTATCAGGCGGAGTGTATGGGCATCATACAAGCACCCCCATACGTATACTCTCCGACGGCGCCTTAGTTCTCCAATCCTTACGGAAAAATATATTACCTCGAAGCTAATACAAGAATGTCACAATGCACTAGAACAAGCAACGGTATCTAGCCGCAACACGGTGACAAAAGGTATAAAAGGACACAGCGGATCGCTGGGTAACGACGCAGCTGACGAACTTGCTAGACGAGGATCCACCACGGCAGTCTGTGGACCCGAGCCTATAGCATACGCAGGTGGCTACAGGAGTTCACCCACACTACAGCGGAGAACTGGTGGACCTCGACACCGTGCTGTAGACAATCCAAGGAAGCTATGCCAAGTAAGCTATACCGTAATAAACGCCTAGTTAGTCTGCTATCCAAGCAGACTAACTAGGCGTTTATTACGCCTGGACAGGGACGGCCTGCGCCTGGTCACGGGGATCATCACGTTACACTGCTTGCTCAACAAACACTTCCACACAATAGGCATATCGGACAGTCCCCTGTGCAAGGCGTGCATAGGGGCTGAGGAAAATGGCGTTGGCGCATGTGCTCTCTGAATGCACAGGCGTCACCCAGATTAGAACAGAAACCCTCGGGTCACCCAGATCTTTCACAGATGTACTGAACAGTCCAGGAGATTTAATTAACTTCTGGAGGTGGGCTGGTTTAAATAACCACCAACGGCCGCCAAGGCCCACGCGCTATAGTCCACCTGAGGGACTAAGTGCGGAAACCAAACCCTATAACATAGAACATAAACCCCAGTACACCTCAGGCGAGCCCTTTTTGCTAAATTCAAAAAGGCCCAGGCTGTACTAAGGGCATAAGAACGACCAAACTCCGATTTTCTTCTCTTTTACAAATTCTTGAATTGAAATTTGGAACAATGATGATACCGAAATGATGGCCAGTATATCAGCTTCAAAACTGAAAGACTTTTTCTCTAACATATCATTATTTTGATGTTTTAGACCTATATACATAGAAATGCACGGTGGTTCGATTTAGGAGCTCCCGGACTCCTGTATTTTAAGTACCTGTTTGGCAAAGTAGATTTTGTCGAGACGACTGTCAGTGACCACGGGGCCTACAGGCTCTTCGTGTTGCAAAAATTTGAACAGGAATATAAGCCCATGCACTGGCCTGAAATAAGATACATAACAGATTTTTTTAATATTCTTAGTACAATCACCACTAAAACGAAGAAAAATAATCCCAAAAATCCTCTCACATCTTGGGTGTTTTTAATATAATTTTACAAAAAGGAATATGTTTTATGTTGACAGCATTGAAATTGTAAACAAAGTTTAAAAAAAAAACATACCTTAATGTTTCGAAGATACCATCTTCAATTGTCCACAATTCTTCAACTTGAACCCCAGTAGCTCCTGAAAGATAAAAAAAGTACTTAAGGCGAAATGGTATCGTGGTAGCATTCTGGGAGCGGCGGTATGACCTGGCCAGCGCGGAATTCTATTGCACTATGTTTACAAATATTACATTTAAAAATTTTACTTGTGTTGATATAGAAAATAAGTCCATAATTCCTTAAAGTACTCGTAATTAATAGAGAACACGTAGACAAAATTTTATTACAATTGCTTTGATAACAATCGAATGGAATAAGTTTTTCTCTTAGTAGTTGTTACAAAAAAAGCAGATTTAAAGGTAACTGCCGGTTTTTTCTATCGAGGCAAGTTTTGTCAATCGTGTTTGGGGTCTCATACTTCCTAAGGACACTCTTAAATTTTCGTAATCATAAAAAAAAATATGCAAATTCGTTGTTTTTTTAAAGGAAACATTGTTTTTGCGTGAAGTCGAAACATCTGCTTTGGAACCCATTTCAAATCCCCATTTTCCCAGTTAAAATTTTACGCCTGGCTAGTGGAGTTTAATGTTTGAACAGCATGGTTGCAAGTTATCCACAGGGGCGCTTACACCATAAAAATATTGGGGGGCTTTGTATATTTTCAAATGTGTGTACGTGTAGTTAATTTGTATTAAATATTGAAGCGAGCTCGAGAATAGTAGCTCCCGCCTCGCTTATATAAGATTTAAATCATTGTTACGGAAACAGGAGTTTGTCGACTTATGCAGAAAAGTTTAAATCAAGAGAACCCAGGTTGCAAGAGCGAAATGAAGCGAGCTCGAAAATGTTTGCACCCACCCTGACTCGGATAGGTAGCATTTTGCTTGGACCATAGAAATATAAAAAAAACTTGAGAGGTGTCAAAGGACACCCGGATGGAACGAAGTTCAGAGAGAGAGAGAGAGAGAGAGAGAGAGAGACAGACAGAGAAACACGCGCACGCCGCACGGCTTACAACTATAGCAAAAAGTGTCGTTACAACTTTTGGTCTTAATTTTTTCCGTCTAGCCCCCCTTTCGTAACGCGCGATAAGGAACTTTGTTCCAAAACTTCGTTCCAATAACAGAAATCTTTAAATCTTTCTTACATCTATAGTTTGGATTCATAGTTTTAATTGTGAAATTGTGTAAAATGTGAATAAATGGCCAACATGTTCTTAGTTATAGTATTTTTCATGAGGTGAAGTAAGCAACATAAATAAAGTTTCGAGGCAAGAGGCCCGTGGGACCGTAAATCTTTAGGCCGTGGCCCCCTGTCTAACGAACGATGTACTGTAGTGGGTCGCGCATTATGAATAGGTTGATCAGAGATCTAAAGTCCGGACTCCAGACTGTCTGTGTAACTCAGTTTGATGGGTGTTGCGAACAGCTATGTAATGTTGTTGAGTCTCTCAGAAACCTGTCACCACTTTACAGTGGTGATGTTATATACAATGAATACAATATGGTACCTAAGTATAAAAGTAATTTAAGTGAAATTGTGATAACAATTTTACGACACACCTTGTGTCATCGAAGAACTTTCATTCATATTTCTGTTACAATTTAGGAGAATCTACAAACCAAAACACCACGCAAAAGAGTGGCCAATTTCACCGCCGATGAAAAGGCGTTATTGGCACAATTAATTAAAAAGAGACCAATCGTGGCATCCAAAATAACAGATGGCAAGTCGATCGTCAAGAAACAAGTAGCGTGTATTTTACAATTCAGGCTGCACCTGTGATGATAACCGAAATAAAAAATGCATTCGATTGTGACGGCGCCATTTTAGATGCAATTGATAACAGCCAAGAACTGGATTTTTTAGAAAATAATGCACAAACAATCCCTTCTATATTGATTGACAATTTAGGTATGTAATTGAATCAACTGAAATGTTTTGTTCATCCATACGAGTATTCCATTTATTGCATGCCCTTAATTATAATGACAAAAAATATATCATGTTTTATAACTACATTTATAAATAATAATAACTTTTTATTAATATCTCTATGAATTACATTGAAGGGTACACGACTAGAACCTTTCTTATATAATATAGGGTAGTATTTATTTATTTCAGCTTTTGCCCACGCGCGTGGAGGTTGGAAAATATCCCACAAGAACGTACCTACTAACCGGAATGCTATGTCCCAGGTCATGGTCTACTCATTTGCCCAGTCCACTTCATCCCAATCCGTTCAGCCATTTTAGTGTGAAAGCGAAATAAACGAACAAACAAACTCACTTTCGCCAGTATAATCTTAGTTAGAATAATGTAATAATTCAATGATACAAATCATTTAAACCATACTGAAGTTTTATCTTTAAATATTCGCCAAATACAACGCGTACTAATTAGCGCGCGTTAGAGCGCTAGCCTGACGCCACGCTAACTTAACGTGCAAAACGAACTGCTAGCGCACGTCATAGTACAACACAATTCAGCGCTATAGGGCAGCGTCAATTTGCGTAAAGATCATTTTGGCCTAAAGTAGTAATAAAGATTGATGATTTTGAAGGCGCACTTAGTTCAGATGTAATCAGTTTTACGAATTTTGCCGATGCTACATATAAGTTATGTCGACCTGTAATTAAATATAGTTTTCTATGAATAGTCTGCTCAGTGCCGTAGCTTCAAAACGTGTTAAGGCTTGTGCAGACCAGCGCGACTTGTCGCGCGACGCGACACGAACAATACAATTTCTAAGAAAACTTCACAGTATAACAATAACCGGTGTCGCGTCGCGCGACAAGTCGCGCTGGTCTGCACAAGCCTTTATGTGTTCTGACCTGATGAAGGAAATAATTTGTAAACTGACGAAGATATAAAAGACTGTAACAACAGCAATATTTTAATTTGTATCCCAATAAAATATTTGGGGGGCGCAGCTCTTTGTAATTAAAATTGGGGGCTTGGGCACCTCCAAACCCTATGTGGTTGGCGCCAGTGAATATCCATCGTTATTTAATTTATCCAATATATATCTAAAATGCACATAAAAAGATAATGATGATGCTATAAAACCAGTGCAATTCAAATTATGCTACTATAACTCACTAACAAATTAATAATAGTTATCATAATCAAACAGTTGTAGCAAGGGCTAAGTCGTTTGTTTTACAAGTTCATCACTGGGTTTTTATGACCACATATAAAAGAAATTTCATAATAAAATAAAAGTAATGATGCATTTGTCGTTTGTTTTACAAGTTCATCACTGGGTTTTTATGACCATGTATAAAAGAAAACTCATAATAAAATAAAAGTAATGATGCATTTGTCGTTTGTTTTACAAGTTCATCACTGGGTTTTTATGACCATGTATAAAAGAAAACTCATAATAAAATAAAAGTAATGATGCATTTGTCGTTTGTTTTACAAGTTCATCACTGGGTTTTTATGACCATGTATAAAAGAAAACTCATAATAAAATAAAAGTAATGATGCATTTGTCGTTTGTTTTACAAGTTCATCACTGGGTTTTTATGACCATGTATAAAAGAAAACTCATAATAAAATAAAAGTAATGATGCATTTGTTAACTGGTGAAACATTCACATAATAATAAGTTTAAATTCTGTTTTCTGTCCATGTATCAACGTGCATTTGCATTGTCGCATAACTCGTTGATTCAAACAATTATATTATACATGTTTTACAGACCAATTTCATAATAAAATGTTTCAACAATTATTACTGGAAACGGGCACAAGATTTGCACTTAACACAAGCTAAGGAGAAAGTGCGAGACATAAAAAAAACAACAGATGAACAAATGTGACACATCATTAACTAACATGCCTATTGAATATATTTTCTATAGAGTGCAAATGCAGTCAACAACAAATCTTCAAATCTTTCCAGTTTCTAAACAAATTACAGTGAGATTTGTTTCGTGTGGCAAGTTTCAACATCTGGTGCAAACAGTAACAAAACATTTTTATAAAATGTTTTGTTTTGAAAAATTTCTTAATTTGCATTGTAGATTTGAATATAAAATGGTGATATATTCATATTTACTCTTCTATACTTAGCTTTAAATATAATATTATAAAGCTGAGGAGCTTGTTTTGTTTTTTTTAACACGCTAATAACCCGTCGAATTTGTTTTTTTTTTTTTTGCTGTTCGTTGCCCGGAACTGGCCCTATTGATAATTCGGAAGGTTTATATTTGTGAAAACGAAGTAATTTATAAATAACTCAATTTCTTTACTCACAGCTAGTTTTTAATCAAATTCTGTTTATTTTAGCCTAACCATCCTAATATCTTATGTCATACAATAAGTATCATGACAATGACCTTAATGATAGGATTTTGTAAAATATAATCTAGCATTACTTATATGAACTCATCTCATTTTTGTATCTGAACAACAAAAACGAGTTTAGGTTCTGGTTCTACTTACCAAATTTTTTAATCAGCTGTGTAAATACCCCAGGATCACTCTCTATCAAACACCAGTCACCAGCAGACTCCATGTTGAAATATCACCTGAAGGAATAACACAATACTGTTAGTTATTAGGTCAAAGACATTTGATGCAAGTTCCGGTGGCAAAAAAAATAAACTAAACTAAAGACAAAGTCGCCTACTAAAGTAAATTTTAATCGTTTCAGCAAATGGTTTGAGAAGCTTGTTAAACATTCTGTTTTGTTGCTTGTTTGATGGTTATTTAAGCTTTTGTTGTTTGATGGGTATTTAAACTTTTGTTGTTTGATTTCACACTTGGCGGCCACGGCGACGGCACCATAAATACCCCAACCATTGCCGGCCGTACCGTACCGTTGCCGAGAACGAAAAAACCGTGTAAGGCGGCAACACTTTCACAAACCTTTCTACTTTCTTGTATTTGTTTGGGCTGTAATCGCGATTTGGTTTCCTTTATTCGCAAAGACCCAACACCATCCAAAAATATACTCAAGGACTTCAATCAGAAAATAAATGCTATTTACTACCTATTTACACCAATTTTATTTTGACAACGATGACTTGTAACTCCTCAGCAGGAAATTACGACTATACTTAGATAAATAGCTGTAGCATGAAAATTGTGTATAAATAATTTAAGTTTCAATTTAATGTCGTCTAGTGTTTAAATAAAACATTAAGTTTTCCATACAAAACCGCGAGAAAAAGCACTGATATGAAATAATTAAACAAAATCCGTGTTACCTTTGTATCATATGCCGTAAGAAATTTAACCTGTGCTAGTAGCGGAAAGTAAATGATGGAATGTTCTTGTAAACTCCTCGATTCAGAAAGAATTATTTTCACAATACCACGAAGAAATGCGGCAAACAAAGAAATGACAAATTTTTCACAAATCACGAATCAATAATCTACAAGGCTGAAGTATAAGTCACAGATAACTTTAAACTAGTCGGAGAGTATAAGTATCTTTAAGTAGTCTGTGGGCTGAAGGCAATTAAAAAAATGGATTGAGTTGAGTTGAGATTGAGGCAGCCGTACCATAGATTACACATCTTGAGTTCTTGACAAAGGTACTCTGTGGTTAGTTGTGGGTGTAATTATACAATATTTAATCTTGAAAGCTTAGAGATTGAAAGCAATAATAATTTTGTGATTCTTCCGAATGAGAATTAGATTTAACTAAATCAAATTCTCATTCGGAAGAATCACAAAATTATTAAGCTAACCCAAATTTTATCTTAACTAATAATAAAAATGTGAAAGTGAATTTGTTTGTTTGTTTCGCTTTCACGCCAAAACGGCTGAACAGATTTTGATGAAATTTGGCACAGGGATGTCTTGGTCTGAAGAAGGACATAGGCTACTTTTCATCCTGAATCGCAGACGAATACGCGGGCAACAGCTAGTGGGAGATACTCGTAATTATGCTGTAAACTTCTATAAACCTTAATTTTTTCATTCTGAAAGTTGTCTCAAAAGACTCATAAAATCTCGTGTCAGCGGTTATTAGGACTGCGTTCCGAGTTACGCTGTAATCGATTTGAGCGTGTTAACACCCTTACCAAGGTTTGCGGTTATAAGGTTATCAAGCAACTAAAACGAACTTCTCGTTATTTTTAGTAGAATAATTTATGTTTGTCTCATAATCCAGCCTTATTGTAACTTAAAACAGATATCTTTGTGTCGATTGTAATGGCAGAAAAAGCAATACGAAAAGTAAAATTATAGCGCTGCTGGAAGAGGGGTGTAGCCAATGTTACGTGTCACAGCGGTTAAACGTGTGTCGTTCAACCGTCCAAAGAACCTGGACTCGATACCAAGAGACAGGTTCCGTTCAGAGAAAGTAAGGTTCTGGGAGAAAACGTTTCACACAACCACGAAACGATCGCTTTTTAGTGACATAGACCTCAAAAGAAACCTTGAAGAGATACGAGGAGCACAAGTTAGCCTATGGACAGTGAGGAGGAGGCTTTTAGCGGCCTATATAACAGTCGACGACCAGCGCGGGCCCCCAAGTTACTCCGTGAGCACCGGATTGCTCGATTGAGGTTCGCTAGAAATTGCCTATCTTGGACACTAGGTAACTGGAGTAGCTCACTCTTCTCCGATGAGGCTCGAATTTGTCTGAATGGTGAGGACCGACGTCGGCGAGTGTTACGAAGACCAGGGGAACGCTATGCCGACGTGTGTTTTGAAGAAATCACCCCTTATGGTGGAGGGTCCATTATGTTTTGGGCGGGCGTAACTTCCTGCTATCGCACCGAGATAGTATTCGTTGAAAATAGGTGAAGATGCCATTTACATGAACGATAAAGCTCGGGTCCACCGTTCTGGCGACGTAGTTGCTTATATGCAAGAGGCCGGTATTCGTCGTTTGGATTGGCCAGCGCGGAGCCCCGACCTTAACCCCATTGAGCACGTCTGGGACCTCCTAAAAAGGCGAGTACGATCTGTCCAACTACTTCCACAGAACATCAGGGAGCTTAAACGTGTGATCTCGGCTGAGTGGGAACACATTCCCCAGGACACCATCAGAAGCCTGGTAGAAAGCATGCCAAGACGATCAAATGCCATAATTGCTGCAAGGGGAGGTCATACTCGTTATATTTTTTTATTTTTTAATGTATTTTTTATTAAAATACCATAGAAATACTCGTAGTCTTCATTTCATTATACCGACAAAAAGATCCATTTTAGCACGGTACTCTGTTTACATTGACTAAAACACAGATTCCAGGATTCAAGTGTTAAAAACTATACTCTCATTGATAATAAGAAATTACTAGTCATTTAAGCTAACGACATACTAAAAATATTAATATTATCCATAGAAAAGCCAATGACTGTAAGATGCCCGTTTTTTTTGCGAAGGAGTGTATTTATGTTATATCCCTAAAATTTTATTTGATATTGGAATATCTAAAAAATCTCCGTCCGCGAATTTGGCTTTCAATGCGGTGGTGGGAGAGCGATGGAATGGTTTTCAATTATTTTTTACGGATGCTTCGAAATTAACTGATCGTAGTCACACTGGCGCTGCGGTCTATTACCAAAGCTCCAAAATTATCTTACAGTTTAAGCTCTAAGGAGTCTTCTGTATTCACTGGTGAGTGTGTAGCTATATTGGAAGCTTGTCTTTTCATAGAGTCACACCATAATATTGAAAAAACCGTTATTTTTACAGATTCCCTTAGCTGGAAGGCACACTTTTTTTTTTTTGAGTTTGGTAAATCATCAAATGACTTGAGCAGACCTCCCTAGATGGACTACTAGAGACCGACTTGACTGGGCAGAGCGAGAGGGCGTGTCAGACTTTTACTGACTAAAACCCACCCGTGTTCCTTCCGTTGCCTGTGTGCCGGGGCCGCGATATCCCTTTCAGACAAACCCGCAACCCCAGCAGGCATTGGTCCTGCCGGACCCCGTCAGTTGGTGCTGACATCCCTTTGAGGCGCGCGTGGAACACAACGCGCCGTCGACCCGGGCCTGGTCTTTATCGGTCGGTGAGCTGCCCATCGCTCACCATCCGCAGGCCCGCGCCTACGGTGGCCGGAAGTCAGCTTGTGACTCCCGACGCCCGGGGCGTCTCCTGCGGCAACTAGGGGCGTGAGGGCGTGCAGCTTGAATCTCCCTCGCGCGCTCCGCCTCCTCCTTCGCGAGCATAACTGCTTCGCAGAAGGAGGTGACGGCCTCCCATACACTCTCGCTCCGGACCATGGCCTGAACCAGGCCGGAAGCGAGAGATCGCCGCCGCCGATCGCCTCCGTGAGGACACGGCGGTGCTCCGCCAGAGCCGGGCAGACCTTCACCATATGCTCCACCGTGTCCTCCGGGTGATCCACACAATGGTGACACCCGGGCGTTTCCTCCTGCTTTATCCTGAACAGGAACCTCCCGAAACAACCGTGTCCAGTGAGGACCCGCGTCAGGCGGAAGGTGAGGACGCCGTGGCGCCTCTCTAGCCACTCCTCAAAGAGGGGACTTATCGCCGCAATTGTGGCGTGCCCAGCGCTGGGTTGCGACAATCGCACACTCCATGCCGCCATGAGATCCCGCCGGAGCTCTGTCTGCTGTGCCGTGATTTCTCGCTGCAGCGGAGTTATACCCCGGCGTTTCGCCTCCTCGCGCAACTCCCACATGTGCGCGAGGACTTTCGCCTCCAGATCCCATGGCGGTAGTCCGGCAAGGAGGCTCACCACCTCGCGGGAGACCGTGCGGTATCCCCGGACCAGCCTAATGGCCATGACCCTTTGGGACGCGTTCAACCGCTGGGCCGGTCGCAGCCTCAATGAACGCGCCCACACCGGTGCCCCATAAAGGGCCATGAACCGCAAGACCCCCGCGTAGAGCCTCCGGCAGGAGGCGTTTGGACCCCCTAGATTGGGCAGAAGCCGCTTCAAAGCAGCCCCAGCCCTATCCAGTTTGGGAGCCAAACGTCGGAAGTGCTCCACGAAGTTCCACCGGCTGTCGAGGACGAGTCCCAGGTACTTCATCGTCGACTCGACACCAATATGAACCCCTCCCGCCGTTATCTGGGAACCCGACAGTGGCGCGTTCCGAGGACCATAGAAACACATGGCCTCGGACTTGTGCAAGGCCACCTCGAGTCCCGGTTGCCGGATCCTATCGACGATTGTCGCAATCCAACGTGTCGCCAGTTCGGCCGCCGCTTCATGTGACCTCCCCTGCACCAGGACCAGCGTGTCGTCAGCGTAACAGACTACGCTGACGCCGCTAGGGAGGTCAGCGCGCAGCACCCAGTCGTAGCCGATGTCCCACAGATGCGGCCCCAGGACCGATCCCTGTGGGACACCGTACGACATCTCTCGCCGGTTCCACTCTCCGTGGTGACTGGGGTAGATGACGGCCCTGTCCGTCAAATAGGCCTCGACCACTCGAAAGAGGTAGGTCCGGCATCCGGTGATACCGGAGTGCCGCCCTAATGCAACTCCAGGGCAGGGTATTGAACGCATTGGCGATGTCAAGAGACACCGCCAAGACTACCCCACCCCGAAGGAAGGCACCCTGGATCTCATATTTTTGAATGTCCTAACAACATCCCACCTCTAAATTTGTATAGCCGTCTCCTTAAATTCAAGATCCCTCTTCCTATTAATTTCCCTTCCCTTTTAACATATTCCTCTCCATAACTGCTTGTGGCGCTGAAGATTTTCATCCGTCAGAATAATAATAAATTATGATTTTTCCCCCAAATATTCTGTCTCAAACTCAAACTCACACTCAAACTCAAAGCATTTATTTCAAATAAACCAATTACAGGCACTTTTGAATTGTCAAGGGGTCGGTCAGTCAGAAATATGAAGCTAGTTGCCCATTCCAACGCGTAGTAGGTTCCTATGGAGAAGAACGGGCAAGAAACTCCACGGACACTCTTTTAAATCAGAATATTGTTACAAAATATTGGTTACATCATTCATGTTGTAATTATACATGTGAGAACAATGTAGAGAGACGTGCACGTTAAAAGCGTCCGTAATAAAGAAAAAAACAATTCAAAAATTAAAATAAATTCAAAATAAGCCTTGGCAGCTAAGAGATGACCAGTCCCCACTGACGGCGCCCGTTCACGAACATGACGCATGGATCAGCACCATTTAGCTCAACCATTTTGAAGGGAACTTTATGATCCAACACACACGCCACCACCAGCGAGACATTTGAGTGAGCATGACATACTCTCAGCCGCAAGGGCACATTTAGGTCAATGAAAGACGTAGGTACCCAGTAAATGGTAGCTTTAAAGTAGGTACATAGTGCTCACACATGTGCTATGCAATTATATAATACTATGAAATTGAATTTATACAATCTAAAGATAATCCTACAATCTTCAGCAGCTCCAACAATATTTTCGAATGCCAATCAATTAGTTTATGCGCCTTGTGGAGCTGGACCAGCGTTGAGCCAAGCATTTTTGTCAACGATGTAATCCCCCAACTTATAATATACTTGGCAGCATAGTGTGCGTTTTATACAAGATTTAAGTAAGTCTGTGTGGAGGTGGTATATGTATAATTAAATGTTCTAACAATTATAATATTTATGTAATGTTATCTTTATGTTTGTTTCAGCCCAATACTAACCCTACAAGATCTACATTTCAACAATTCATCATTGAAGATTCTAACATTCTTCTTGTTAATTTTTATTTTATTTTATCTCAATACACACTTGCTTTTCCAACTCACTTTTGACATTGGCAGAATGGTCGACATCGGGTTTGCTTGCCATAATAAAGAATAGAATAGAATATTATATAGAAACTAACGTGGCATTTTCGAAATTGTGCTTCTGGCTACCGTTCGCCACCTAACCAAAGAAGAAGAAATTTAATTTTATACACAAATAAATGTTTGACGAACGAGCACTGTGAGCGCGTTCACGAGCGTTCCGAATTGTTGTCAGCCCTCAACTGTCATAATCGTGCTAACTAAATCGGTACGCAAATTATTGATGTCAGCGCTGTGAGCGATTCTATTATATTTCGGAAAGCGGCCTTGCTATATTTCAGGTTGCTTACGGTTTGCCCCCCTCCTGTCATCCTTCTGTCTGACGTGACGTCTGTCACTTGTCAGTACTTCTGCACTATTGTCTCTAACTAAACGGTCTCGAATTACTATGCCGCAAAGGTGCTCTTTGGACACGTACGTTCACTACATTGTTCATAATAATCTTCATCCATAATATTTTTTCTCTACCAATTGCTGCATTATAGTTTTGGGCATCCTTTGCCTACGAGAGTTCGAAGTTCGAGAGACTCAATAAAGTTGGGGCTCGTTTTTCATCTTTACTGTTGGATGTAGGTAAGTACTTTCTACAACAAACGAAACTGTTCTAATGTCGTATAACGTTATTAGCTTAGTATGTAACATTTCGTTAAATTATGTATAAGTAATATCGTTTAATGTTCAACTTGCGTGACCGCGATCTTCTAAATTGTTACTTGTTCTCCGTATGCCCCTGATAAATTATTGATAATTATTGCTCCATTAAAATATAATTATGTTTTCTTGTACTGGTGTTTGTAGTTGTTGTAATAAGTGGGAAGGTAGGTGCGTTATTCCTATCCACACACCACTGGCTAAATTAGAAATGTATTTTAACTGAAGACAAGAAACTTATTCCCGAAATAATACTTACTCTTATATCCACATTTAATTAAATTTTCTACCTTTTTGATTGAACTCGGTAGATATTTTCTTTTAACTAGAACTATTTTGTGAAGGTTGGACAAACAAACCTGTCTTATCAGAGGGATTGAAATAATATATATACTATTTTTAAACTTGTGTGCATCTTACAATAATTTGCTGTGCTGGTTCTGTGCTAAAGTACTGCTTTGCCTTCATGCAATGCTATTTTATTTTTATCTGTGTATTTTGAGAGCATGCGGATTAGAGTATGTAAGGGTATTATAAGGTCAAATATTTTGTTTTGAGAGTGTGATTCCTTGTTATAGTGTTTTTCATATAATTTATTATCCAGTTTATACAATTTATGACAAGTATCATCTAATTATGGAATGCCATACTGTTTGGCAGATATTACAGATAGATATTATTTTGCCAGAGAAGTTGACAATAGCTTAATTTGGTTTATTTCAGTTCGGTTAGTATAATCAGGCTATAATGTTATTATTTCAGTTTGGTTAGTACAATCAGGCTATAATGTTATTATTTCAGTTTGGTTAGTATAATCAGGCTATAATGTTATTATTTCAGTTTGGTTAGTACAATCAGGCTATAATGTTATTATTTCAGTTTGGTTAGTATAATCAGGCTATAATGTTATTATTTCAGTTTGGTTAGTATAATCAGGCTATAATGTTATTATTTCAGTTTGGTTAGTATAATCAGGCTATAATGTTATTATTTCAGTTTGGTTAGTATAATCAGGCTATAATGTTATTATTTCAGTTTGGTTAGTATAATCAGGCTATAATGTTCCCACCGCTGGGACTCAGGCTGAGTTGAGAGGGAATAGGCTGTAATCTACCACAGGGGCCCAGTGTGGGTTGGTAGATGTCTTAGATTTTTTTGTTCTAGGACATGCCTTGTTTCCTCACTGTTTTAAGAGCAGTGGTAATCAAAATTATTTACACAAAGTAAAGCGCCTGCCTTAGTTCGAACCAATGACCTGCAACTCGTAAGTTGGGGCAGTTACCACTGCCTTATTAATCATTTAAGATTAGTTTTTTTTAATCATGTTTGACTGTTTGTATGCTTGCGACTTAAAAAAAAACTAATGAATTAAATTTAATAATATCACTAACATTAATCTACATACTTTTAGGAAGCTTTTAGTATATGTTTATGTCGCAGATGGATTGTAGAATCCGCTGTTTTACATAACCGCTAGCCGTTTTACAAAACAATTATGTTAGGCTGCCTGTCCATTGAAACGGAGCGAAGCAGCGGAGAGGAGAATGGCAGCGGAGTGGAGCGGAGTTGCGGACAGTGTCTGTCCATTGGTGCGGAGCGAGGTAGCAGAGCGGAGTTACGGACTGTGCGGAGCGAGGTAGCAGAGCGGTGTTGCGGACTGTGCGGAGTTAGACCGTGTTCACGTATTTTTCCGCATCGCCTCTCCGCTTCCCTGCTCCGGTTCCCCGCTCCACTTCTCCGCTCCGTTTTCCCTCTCCGCTTCTCCGCTCCGTTTCCCCGCTCCGCTTCCCGGTTTTATATGATTTTTTAAACTAGTTCGCAAATCCCTGTCCACTGAAGCGGAGCGGAGGTTTTATGCAATTCCATTGGTTAATATTGGCACACCGCTACTCCGCTCCTCTCCTCTCCGCTCCAGTGGACAGGCAGCCTTATTTGAAACAGCTGAACGACGTTTAGTGATTAATACACAGAATTTCATAAACGTTTTACATTTATCAATGCAGTGGGTCAACGATAAGAAGTTATGTAAAACAGCGAGAAATGAAACGTTCGCACGGGCTTAAAGATATCGCGGCAGGATTTTATCGCGCACTGAATTTTCAACTGTCGGTGTAGATCCGAGCATTGAAAATCCAAATGAGTGTATCGCGCTAACTCAGCGCGTCAAAAAAATACACTGGTGTCGATTCTCTTGTCACAAATACCTCTAAACTATACAAAAAATCACCAAAATTTAGTTTATTCCTTTTACTTCCTATTTTTTTACTTTACTAAAGTGACTGAGTTATTAATTTAGTGAAAATGGCAATTTTGCTATTCTGAATTTGACGTTTTTCACCTAAAATTTTGATTGTAAAAAACCAAACCAGACTAAACCTGACAATTTTTTATCGCGATTGAAAAGGTGTGGTATAAAATAAGTTGTCAATAAAATTCACACCATCATCTCGACTTCACGTGCAAACACAGTAACCACTGTATTTATTTTTTCTCTTCTTTTGCTTAATATATCGAAAACGGTGTGTCCTATCGCAAAAATAATGAAAATTTCGACCCCCTTTATAAAACGCCTAAACCCCTAAAACTCAACTAATGTAGGTAATATTTTCCATACAAAAAGTGAAAAATTCCATATCAAACACGCCTCGGCAGGCCTCGGCTACAAAACATGCGAGCATCCGGCTTTAAAAAAAAAACACGGGGTAGGGCAAACCACGGGAACCACGTGGAGTCGCGATTGTCAAATTCGATTTTAGTTGTGTCAAAATTATTTTTAAATTTAGAGATTAGTTTTTGCAGAATAGCTTTAAAATTCTCATAGCCAGAAAGAAGTAAGGAATTTTAGTGATAACTTAGTTAGTTAAGTTCGATGTACAAGAGAATCGGCACCAATGTTGGATTTTCAACTCTCGGCACTAAGCAGTGCGTTGAAAATCAAGTGCGCTAAAAATTAATCTCCGCAGGAAAAAATCGCCCGCGTAGGTACGCGGGCGATTTTTTCCTGGGCTTAGAGTGTCGATTTTAATAGGGATGATGCCTGGGTAAAAAAAAAAACTAATAAGTCCGTCAGTCAGATAAAAAAAAATATTAGACACATATTTTTTGCTTTATCATATTAATAACAAAATTACTTAGATAAAACGCATTTTAAGTTGGGGAGTGGGGGTCGTTACGTCACTAGTACGAGTATGTATAAAATCTACGTAGTCTGGTCATAAGTTTTGTCACATATGGAAAGTTAAATAAATGACACAATGAGTTACGCACTACAACCATTTATATATCAAATAAAAGGGTATAAAATACAGATTTAAACCACATTAAAATTATTCGAAATGTCCTCCTCTTGCTTCGATACAAGCCTTCAATCTGCAAGGCCAGTCATCAATCGAAGCACGCACGACATTCATGTCAATATCGGCGACTGCTTTAATCAGGGATGCTTTAAGTGACTCCAAGTTGCGATGGGGTTTAGCGCAGACCTTCTCCTCTAAGTGCTGCCATATTTTGTAATCCAAGGGATTCAAGTCTGGACTGGATGAGGGCCAATCCTCATGCCTGATAAAGTCGATTCCACGGGTCGTGAGCCAGTTTTGGGTACTTTTCGCCTTATGAGCCGGCGCAGAATCCTGCTGGAATACCCAGTGCCTGTTTTCGAACATTTTTTGTGAAAGAGGTTCCACAATGTTTGTTAGGACTGTGTTTTGATATACGAGAGCACTGGTTTTCGCTCCTTTTTCAAAAAAAAACACCTCCGTTGGACCCAAATAGGACACCCCAAGCCAAACCATGAATGCCGAAGGGTGATGACCACGCTGAACACGTGGCACACGTTTGTTCGCTTCTTCACTAGAGTGTATCATTTTGTTTATTGAAACTCTCCTCAACATTAAAAAAAATTTCGTCCGAAAAAAGTATTTCGCGGTATTTTTCTCCCGCGTACCGCCTTAACAAAACCCGGCTTCTTT
The DNA here is from genome assembly GCA_916701695.1 of Agrochola macilenta. Taxonomy (NCBI): domain Eukaryota; kingdom Metazoa; phylum Arthropoda; class Insecta; order Lepidoptera; family Noctuidae; genus Agrochola; species Agrochola macilenta. The sequence goes on along the minus strand of OU753552.1, from coordinate 8,705,063 downwards.
CGAGTCTGATTTTCTTCAGCCGTGCGTTAAGAAGATGTGCTGTTTTTTTCTATAAGCACGCAGTCCTAGGTCTTCATTTAACACCCTTTTAACAGTAGTTCTGCTTAGTCCCATCTGCAGAGCCAACATTTTTTGCTTGCGGACAGGATTTCGTTGGATTCGCGCCTTCATTGCTTTGATGACCGCTGGAGTCCGAACAATACGAGGTCGACCGCTCCTTTGTTTATCTTCTAATCTTGAATCTTCCCTGAATCCTTTGATAGTACGATAAATAAATCTCTGTGGAATTTTCAAATTTTTCAGCAGTTTGAAAATCTCAGTTGACGCGTGACCGCAACGATGCAATGCAATTACGGCGACTCTGTCTTCTTTGCGCGTCCACTCCATTTTAGAAAATGAACAAAATTCCAGAAACCCTTTGTTTTTATTTTCTTTAAATGTTCAAATTTCGAATGCCCATAATATTTTCCTCGGCTTGCATTCTAAATTCGAAATTTTACCTATGTGAGAGAACTTATGGCCCGACTACGTACATACCTATTCGTGACGTCACGTCTGACGTCATTTTACCTCAATGTATCGCCGTAATCTTTCGATTACGTAAAAAAAGAAAAAATATGTGTCCAATATTTTTTTATAATCTCAAAGACAGACTAAAAAAAATTCTTTAGTCATCATTTCCCTATTCTAAATTTTATCGCACGTAACTGTGTCACAAAACCAATAATGGCCTCCGAATCAGAAATAAATAAAACGAGTAATATGAATGAAAACAGTGATTTTAAGGAAAATTAAACATAAAGTTAACAGGAGTTTTATGAGAGTCTAGTTGCTAGAGTTAGTTAGTCTAAATAGCCAAGTAACTGCGACCAAGTTGGAAGTAGCACTTGCCGGCCGCTGCCGCTGCACCGCTCGCTCCGCTCGCTCGGCTAGCGTGCGGTTGGTCACAGTTCTAACCTAACCTAAACCTATTGGTCAGGGTGCCCTAGCGCCCACACACACACGCACAGTAATATACTGCGATCGATTCGGCAACTAATGCCACACCAAACGCATAATGTGACTGCAAATAAGATATTGTGCATTACGTCTAAACGTGAGTAGCAGTTTTGTAAAACGTAACGCAATGACAATCCAGCTTGAACGTCGTTCAACGGTTTTACTTATCGGAGCTGTTTTGTTAAACAGCGGATTCTACAATCCATCTGCGAAATATACAGGGTTATTGGTTATAAGAGTATGTCGGTAAACCATTAAGGGGTTGTAAGAGAGGTCATTTACAACTGAATTACCCATTTTGTCTCCTATGCAAATGTCAAATATTGTCGAAATAAAATCTTGTCATAATACGGTTTGTCGAAATTCAGTTCAGTGGTCACAATTTTTGAGTCATTTGACATTTTATATTTTTATTTCATTTTAAAATATAAAATGTCAAAGTACTCGAAAATGCTTGACATACATATACATTATGTTATTGAAAATAGATTTTTTTAAATTATCTTATTAATCTCCGAATTATGAACTAGGGATGTTATAAAACCAAACTTTGTAAAAAAGGGTACTATAAAATTTCAGATTATTTAGAAGATAAAAAAGCTTGGGATTGAGCTGTTCGCTCTGCTAAGCCTTGTGAAAACCATAAAACTTGACATTTTAATTATTCATCACAATAAACCAGTTTTTTTATACACGTTGACATTGTTGAAAATTATATCCAAAATGACACGATTACTTTGTAAAGTATTAAATTATTTTAATTATTGTGAATGTGAGGACTATGTGGATATTTTTTTTCCCTTTTCATTTCTTTTTTCTTTCTCAGTTTTAATGATGGTCTGGCAGTTTGAGTAGTTGATGCGGCCTACCCAAATATCCTTTCCTTGGTATTGTTCGTCGAGTTGAGCTCCTTAAGTTCTGAGTTGAGCTCCACGATTACTGACAAATGCTTGCACTGACTGGAAAGGTCCACTCAAATCTGTGTGGTTCTTTCCTCAAAAGACCATTTCAGACACTAATCTACATGGTCCTCACATGGCTTGACCAAGATTATGTCTGGACTTTAAAAGAGACTGCGACCTCTGAGTTTGTTTCGGCCTTTCTTCTCAGAGTAGTCAGATAGGAAATACCGACCTCACCTAGCTTTTTTAAGCTATTTTTAATATTTTTTTATATGACGTGTAAAAGTGATTCCGATATCCTATTTACAGAATAAACAATTTCATTTCATTTCATTAAGTTTGACGTCTCTGTCGTTCTCGTGTCTGTTTGTGGCATCGTAACTCCCAAGCTTATGGTTCGATTTCAATGTGTTTTTTGGGCTGGGTCAATCGAAAAGATTATTTTCATAAAAATCTGTTCAGCCACTTTGAATCAGCATAAAATCAGCAGGTGATGATAATCAGCTTTTTTCTGGTGTAGGGATCTAAGCCATACAACGGTAATGGACTTGAAATTTGTGTATACTTTTTTAAATTTGTTGACACTACAAATATGTGGTACTTTTGAACTGATGCTGCGGCCAGGAAAGTCTATTTATTTATTTATAGTCGGGAGACCTCTTAGATTAAAAATTGTTCCACACCGACACAACGGTACCCCCCACGACAGCAATTACAATTTTATATATCTGTTTAGTCAGCGAATAAATGAGTGACCTTTCGCTTTGTATATACAGATTAACTAATATAATATATCTAACTTGTTTTTTACATATTAATTCGTTTTTTGGCAGCCCAGTAGTCTTTTTTTTTTTTTAAGAATACGTATTTTTCGTCGATAACAAAAAAAAGAGAACTAGTTTGGCCTAGGCGAAACTAGTTCATCCGAAAATCGTGTTTGGCCGGTAACATATAAATACAATGTAAAGTATACCTATTGTATATATACTTTATATTGTATCTTGGTTTGTTTTTATCTCAAGTACCTCTTGAGCATATTATACTCGTATTAGCATATTAATAATTGCAGTAGGAAAATAAGAGAGAAATATTGTCGTTTTGAGTCTTGGTATTGTATTTACCTTATTTTACTACTTTACAATGGCAATGTTGCTTTTTTAACCGACTTCCAAAAAGGAGGAGGTTATATGTTCGACGCGTATGTATGTTTTTTTTTTTTTTTTATGTATGTCCGCCGATTTCTCCGTCAATTTTGGACCGATTTTGAAAATTCTTTTTTTTGTATGAAAGGGTATGCTCCCGGATTAGTCCCATATAAATTTTATTAACTTTGCTTAGATAGTTTTTGAGTAAGCTTCAATAATACGTATTTTTCCCACTTAGTATATGTGGATGATATGATGATTACTTCCTGTGACTGTTATTTACATAGCAGGTAGTGGTATTCGAATTTATGTGGGGTAGGTACCACAACTAAAAAGTGAAAAATAAAAACTTTAATACAAAAAAAAAATAACCGACTTCCGAAAAAAAACACTACTTACAAAGTGAAAAATAACTTTAATTTCGGAAGTCGGTGGCAAAAAACGAAAATTCTAAACCAAAGACACTGACTTCCGAAGGTTTTCACCATCGTTTAGAGAATTTATTCCGGAAGGTTTATGTGTATAAAACGTTAATACACACATCAACACGGTCTAGGGATATTTCATACTCAATTAAATAACTCGAAAAGTACTGGCCGCATTGGAATCTTTTATACACCGATTTGTTTGTAATTTATCTCAGACTAATTCCAAATTCAAATTTTTGAAATTTTTTTTGTTTCGGTGGCATAAAAATGTCTTGATGTGTAGGAGAGGGATTTTTCATTTGTGCGAAATTTAGAAAACAATACGAATTACGTTTAGTTACAGTTTTTTTTCATTTTTAAACGAAAGATTAAGTTAAAATTGAGGTATTGTAGCCATGCAACGCCAACATTTGACGAGGGCGGAGATGTTACGAGCTGTGGGAATGCTGGAAGCTGGGTCTGTTCAGCGTAATGTTGCTGAGGCCATAGGGACCCACCAAAATGTAATTTCAAGATTGTGGACACGCTATCGTGCCACAGGTGAAGTAGCGGAGAGGCACCGGGGGCCAAGTCGCATCACAACCCCCCAGACAAGACCGATTTTTGCAAATTACTGCGCGAGCTCAACCAAATGCAACGGCGACTCAATTGGTCCAAAGGCTGCGAGTGGAACACCAAGTGCTTGTGAGTGACCAAACTGTAAGAAGGCGACTGCATGAAAGCAATCTACGCTCTCGTAGACCACTCCGGGTCCCACCTTTACGGAGAAGCAATCGTGGACGACGATTAGAATGGGTTCGGAACCACGTGGACTGGGGCCGTGAGCAATGGTCCAATGTGCTGTTCACGGATGAATCCAGGTTCGGCTTCCATCCAGATTCACAAAGGACGCGTTTTTGGCGAGTTCCTGGACGATGGAGCCGTCTTCAGAACCCTCAGGAAGTTCACCCATACCAAGGAGAAACAATTATGGTTTGGGCAGGAATTCGTCTTGGAGGACGGACGGATCTCGTTTGGGTGCGGGGTAATATGACGGCAGAACGATACGTCCAACAGGTGCTGGGGCCCGTAATCTTGCCCCACAGAACACAAATGGGGCAAGATTTCCTGCTCATGCACGACAATGCCCGGGCACACACGGCGAGAACGGTAACAGCTTGGTTACATACACACAATGTTAGGGCCTTAGACTGGCCTGCTCAATCGCCAGATCTAAATCCCATTGAGCATGCGTGGGATATGCTGCAAAGAAGAGCTCTGAAGGAAGTTCCTGAAAATCTGGCTACAGAAGATCAACTTTTTGCGCACCTCAGAAGGACATGGGACAATATTCCGCAGCAAGACATTGACAACCTTGTTCTGAGCATGCCGAATCGTTGCCGATGTGTTATGAACATCATGGGCGCTTTCTCAGACTACTAACTTCAAGTTTATAAACACAAATTAAATGATTTTTCTATTTTTTTCAGTTTTTACTCATAAATTAAAAGTTAATTCATATACGGTTTCCGTCTATGCTTCATTTTTTTTCCATAAAATCCTGAAATTTTAATCGAAGTACCTTAACCATTATTAAAAAATGGTAGAATATTAAATAACGTATCTTTTAAATATATACATGTCATATAAATAATTAACACATTGATAGTAATTCGCTTTTTTAAAAATATCCCTAGACCGTGTTGATGTGTGTATTAAAGTTACGTTTACCTTAGAAATCTCGACGTAACAACCGTACGAGGGAGGAGCGGGTCGCTAGTTAGTATACGTAATATAAATGTTGAAGAAGAAGGCCAAAGTAAAGATAGTTGGATTGTGTGAGGAATGTTATGAAAGAAAAGAGAGTGAATGATTGACGGCTGACAGGCGAATAGAAGAAGAATACGTGTTGCGCCGTTGCGCCGACCAAGTAACACGGGAAAATGGAGGAAGATGATAATGAGTATTCTTGTAACTGGAAGCAAATAAGTAGGTACATGCTCAAATACCTATTCTTTGTAAAGTTAATAAAATAAACATACTCAAATTGACGTCTTTATTATCTTACGCTGCGTCATAAATATTCATTACTTGTTACAAACAGGTAGGTACTATGATCCCTTAGATTATGTTATAATGAACAAAATCATACCATTATGACTAACACATATTAATTATTAAGTAATCTCCAGATATTATAAGCGATATCGCTTTTGCGCTCGGTAGAGATACCGAATCGGTACGCGATATCGCCGGCGCCGCCGCGCCGTCGCGCTCGGTATTGGTTATATCGCCTGTACTTGTGTTGCCTAATGGGATGCACAAAAGTGACTAACCAAAGGGCGGACCAGTATCGCTACCAAGCGTGACAGCAATATCGCGCATCTATTCGGTATCGCTCCGAGTGCGATAGCGATATCGCTAATAATCGAATAGGCCTTTATCGTGTACGTCTTATGCAATTTTTAAAGCCATTGTGTAAATAAGAAACCACGTTTGTAGGAAACACAATAAAACCGGCCAAGAGCGTGGCGGATCACGCACAGTGACGGGTTCCATAGTTAAGGTGAATATTTACGCGTGCACAGCATTGATTTTGCCGACGGCAAAAATAAGTTTGTAATTTAGAGTATTTCTCGAAAAATCTAGTGGTGAGACTACACAGCTCGGCTCATGTGATGAGTAATCTGCGCGATAAGCATCATAAACAATTTATCCTTCAATTCCGCGTTGATGATAACGAATAAACTTCTGCCGCTATCATTTTCACAATTGGAAAACGCGACACGTTTGCCTATTTTAGCCGCCAATATTTCAAGACAATATAAAAACTCTTTACAAAAAAAAAAAAAACGACATCCGAAAAAAAACTACAAAGTGAAAAATAACTTTATTTTCGGAAGTCGGTGTCTTTGGTTTTGAATTTTCGTTTTTTTGCGACCGACTTCCGAAATTAAAGTTATTTTTCACTTTGTAGTTTTTTTTCGGAAGTCGGTTGTTTTTTTTTTTGTAAAACGTTTTTATTTTTCACTTTTTAGTTGTGGTACCTACGCCACACAATTTCGAATACCAGTACCTGCTATGTAAATAACAGTCACAGGAAGTTATCATCATATCATCCACATAATACTAAGTGGGAAAAATACGTATTATTGAAGCTTACTCAAAAACTATCCAAGCAAAGTTGATAAAATTAATATGGGACTAATCCGGGAGCATACCCTTTCATACAAAAAAATAATTTTCAAAATCGGTCCACAATTGACGGAGAAATCGGCGGACATACTTACATAAAAAAAATAAAAAACACATACGCGTCGAACATTAACCTCCTCCTTTTTGGAAATTGGTTAATGAGGATAATTGAATACCAATTTGTTTGTTTGTTTTCGCTCGACTTAGCGGTGGCACTACCGTACCCCCGCAAATTAAGATTCTCAACAGTTGGTGGTCAGATAAATGTTTAAATCACCAGAGGGTTGATATATGGATATGTTATGACCACTCAAAGTTCGTGTACAGGGCCGCATCACAAGCACGTGTCATTTTATTGAGATTTATGATCTTGTTGTTTCCATATAAATAGAAATCGGCCAAATGCGTGTTGGACCACACTCATTGAAAGGTAGTTGGGATAAATATTTACGCATGCAGAGTATTGATTTTCCTTGTTGTTTTTTTTTTTGTATCGTACATGGTAACAAGCAAAACCAACCGGATTTTTTATTGGAGTGAGACCGTACCGAAATCGCTATTTATCCACAGAATAAATGTGTATAAATTAAGTAGGGGCAAGAGTTCAGGCCTAGCCGTCCTTGGATTTAATTACCGGTGCTTGTCTGCGTTGTTAAGACCTTTTATTTTATAAATAGCACGTCGGCCGCGTGGATTTCTTACTAAAACCCCTACCTCCCCCTTTAAAGAGTGCCTTTTGGTGAATTAATCATTATGATCTTTATTATTTAAGAATGAATGTTTAATAATACTAAGAGGTATGTGTATGAGGGGGGCCAAAACGGGGCCTGTGCCCAGGGCACCGGGGACGACAAATTATTTTGCATGCAATTGATACAATCTTACTAACACGAGGGCGGCACTGAAAATTTCGGGAATCAAGGAAGTGACACAACATTACTATTTAAAAATGTATTTATTGCTTTTCGAAGTATTCTCCGCGAAATTTGACACATTTTTCCATACGATGGAACCAATCATTGAAGCAACCATTCCATTCGGAAGTTGGGGTCTCCAAAATGGCCGTTTTGTAGGCGTCCACAGCTTCTTCAGGTGATGAAAATCTCTGTCCACGCAATTTATTCTTTATTTTAGGGAAAGTATAGAAATCATTAGGGCTTAGGTCGGGGCTGTACGGCGGATGGTCTAATAATTCTATGTTTTCTTGCTCTAAAAACTCTTTTGTTCTGTGCGCGGTGTGAGAACTCGCATTGTCGTGATGGAGGATGATGCGGCGGTTGCAGTTCTCTTTACGGAGTTCAGAAACGACCTGTGGCAAACAAATGCTAGCATACCATTCTGCATTAACCGTTCTTTGTCCCTCAAGAGGAATAGTCGTAACATGGCCGGTTTTGGAGACAAACGTGGCCACCATTTTTTTTTGCAACACTCCGTGAACGAACAATTTTTGTTGGCTTTAACTCATTTTCGAACACCCAAACTCGTGACTGGTTTTTTGTTTCGGGTTCGTTCGCGTATATCCAGGATTCGTCACCTGATACGATGTTGTATACAGCATTTGAGGATCCTGCGTGGAATCTTTCGAGAGTTCTGACGCACCAAGTAACGCGAGCCGCTTTTTGCTCTTCACAGAGCGAATGCGGTATCCATCGGGAAAACAACTTTTTTACACCTAATTGTTCATGCAAGATTATTTGTATTTGACTCATGCCAATGTCTAAAGTTGCCTGAATTTCGCGGTATGTCACATGTCGATCTTCCTCAATCAGCTTACGCACAGCATCAACGTTTTCTTGGGTGACTGCAGTTTTTGGACGACCTTGACGGGGATCATCACTGAGCTTGACACGTTCACGTTGAAATTCAACAAACCACCGAGTTTTTGTGTTAAACCACTTCGAAAGTCATAATAAATCATCGCTCTTGAATTTTCTCGAGTCAATTCCATTTTCTCAACGACTAAACAAGTTTGACAAAACCTTGTGACAAGACCAAGAATCTTTTTTTAAATAAATAAATGGTATTCGATTTTTAAAACCAATGAGTTTTCAATTAAAAAGATTTTAATATGACAGGAACAGTGGAAATATTCCATTCCCGATACTTTTAGTGCAGCCCTCGTATTATTAACGCGAAAGTTTGTATGTATGTATGTGTGGATGTTTGTTACTCTTTCACGCAAAAACTACTGAACGGATTTGGATGAAATTTGACACACAGTTAGTTCCTAACCTGGATTAACACATAGGATGCTTTTTATCCCGATATTTTCACGGGATCGAGACTTATGCGGGTGAAACCGCGGGGCGCAGCTAGTATTCTATATAGCTAAACATGTGGACATTATATCAAAACCAGATTGTAACAACTTTATACCATGTTTAAGGTAAATAAAGTCTTATCTAACCGGGTCGATGACCCCACAAAAATGCAACTACTTAATTAATATTTCTTTTGTTTTATCATTTATGTTTGGATATCGATAATTCAATATCCATCACGTCTGCGGAGTTTGGCTAGCTAATTTAATTTGACCCTGTATAGAATATGATTGTATAAAATATGTAGCAAAAACCCTGTCCGATCCGAAAGAGGCACATAGGTATTGCAATAACATTACCAAAAAGTAATACAAAATATATTATTATTGAAAATATTAAAGTTATTGCTTTTTATTACACCATAAAAAAAAATGTATGCACATTTTCAACGGAGGTCATAAGTTAGGACTTATGGACACCCGCGACACGACAGTCGCCTGCGCCCCATTTATTTCCAGGTAAAATTCCCCATTTAACAAAAATGCGTGTTTTTTTGCTGAAAACCTCGCACCATTCGTAACAACACCCCCACGGATCGAACAGGGTTTTTGTTGCATGTTGTATAACAGCAATAACTCTCTTTAAATATTATGTGGTGAAAAATAGTCGAGTTCCATGTAGATGGTCGTACTCGCAATCCTCCAGGCCCCGACGAATAGGCGCGGATTCGCGACGATGCGCTTCTGCCACCCACTTCGTCGCATACGATTTTTTTTCGGTATAGACTACGTTCTTCCATTATGTTATTTTAACTCTGGGGTTGGATACTTAGATGTACCTACACCAAAACTTAGGATTATTGGAATGTCAACACACATGCAAAAATACATAAAAGTGACAAATCAAAATTAATGACCCTTTTCGGATTACTAAATATTTCCATTGTTAGTATATCTGTCACGCATTAAGCTAAGCAACATTAACCTACTGTCGTGGACCCGTCTTATCGAGAAATAGAGTCACTAGCACATACAAATGACATCTATTATCAGTAAAGTAGATACTAACAATATTGTTTTTGTTTCCAGATTGGTGAATAATGTTTGGCCTGCTGCTTAGTTTACTGGGCTTAGCTGGCCTGAGCCCAGTTCCCTTTCTGTCCGACGTAATTGGTGCCACGGAGCCAGCACTGAAACTGTTAATATCCATCCTATTAGGATACCCGCTGGCGGTTATCTATCATAAATACGTCAAGAAACATGTAGAATATCGGAACTTATATTTCATCGTGACGGGATTCGACATGGCATTCTATAATTTTGGTATCTCGATGTACCATAATGCCATCCCAGCGCTAGTAATTTATTTAAGCACTAAGATCCTTGGTCCGGGAAAGAACAACGCAATAGTGACTTTTGCGTTTAACATGACATATCTGCTGGCCGGCTACGTGGTGACCGAGTCTGAGGACTACGACATCACATGGACGATGCCGCACTGCGTGCTCACTCTGAAGTTGATCGCCTTGTCCTTCGACCTGTGGGATGGTAAGAAGATGCTAAAAGGAGAGGAACTGTCTGCGACTAATAAAGTGACGGCTCTGGAGAGTCCGCCTACATTTCTGGAGCTCTTGGGATTCGTTTACTTCCCGGCGTGTTTCCTAGTGGGACCCATATTCTCGTTCAGACGCTACAAAGATTTTATCTCTGATAAATTCCCCTTGGAAAAGGAAGCTGCTGTCTATGAGGGACAAGCTATGAAGAGGCTAATTCAGGGTGCAATCTACTTGGTGGCTTATCAAGTTGGAGGTAATAATCTTTTAATGTTTTGTTTATACATTTATACCCTATCTTCGGCTATGAGCTCGTCGTACGTAATGGTATCTGGTATCTTTTTTTTGTTAAACAAAGAATTATCATGAAAATAGGATAACTTTAGCATATCAAAATATTTACACTGTACGACAAGAGCGTGTTTGGCAAAACTAATTCGAAAAATTTACTTAGGTTTTTATAAATGATGGTAGTAGTGATTCAGGATTTATACCTACTTGAATGCATTATGATCAATATGGCGTGTATTATGTCTCCCTTTTCTGTAATCGCCTGCCATCTATGAGGTATTATTTCACAACTTATGGCGTCATCGGTCAAATGACGTCCTTATGAATTTTATTTTGCATTGAATTTATAATATTTTTTTTTAATGTGTATTTTTTTCATCAATGCCCACACTTTTATCACATGAATAAAAAACCAACAAACATAAAAAAACTTGTTTTGTCATGTGCTTATATTCAGGAAAGCATAATTTCCCGGCTATGATCTTTATAAGAGTGTTTATCAAATTGTCATGGCATGGAACGGTTTCTTGATGCTGCAGCATCATGATGCTTCTATATTTGAGATCGGTTTCCACTAAGCGTCTCTCGAGAATACCTACTACTATATCTCAAGATAATGTCCAGAGACGTGAGATGTTACAGGACCTATTCTTAAGGGCCCTAACTCTTTTTCATCAATAGCTCCTGGCTTTAACGGATACATAACCGTGGTTTCACTTCTAAAGTTGTGTTGGCACATCCTACTCGGTCTGGTCGGCTATCGACGTTTTAAGTACAAACAAGCAAGCAATAATTAAAAAACAGATTTTTCTAAGACATGTATGGGTCTAAACCATTGATGTAAATCAGTCTAAACGGTATCAACTATTTAGCTTCGAAACACCATTTATAAATCGCTTTATCTAGTTCACGATTAATGGCTTTTACTTCTTCAAAAACTTTGAAGCCTGATCACGCGATATCTTAGGTTCTTTTGGATGCGTGTACACATGCTGTGCGTGTCGCGCTGTTTACGCGAGACTTATTTCGGGAGAAGTGCTTTTACTGAAAATCTACTGTACTAAAGGACTCTGTTGTCAAGATGCATTCCAGGCAAAGAGTCGCTCTACTTACTTCAATAATTTCCTTTACGATATAATAGTCAAAAATTAAAATAATGCCCTTCGATCAATAATGATCGAAGATGATGCCGGTCATACACACTGTCGGTAATAGGACCCCACCTATGAAATTAGCGTTTTGTATGGAGAATTTTAAAGAAGTTGCATGTTTCATACTAACATTTTCTTAATTTATATAACAACCCTGAACACGAATGTTTTAAAACTTTTATGCACTAATGTTTAAAAACTAAGTTAACGAATATGCCACTTAGATTAAGCGACAAAAATAAGTTTTGGCTAAGTTAAAACAAATTGTGGTAATTTCTGCTAACAAAATGAGGACTCATTTTCAAGGTATTTTTGATGTTTATAAAACTATAAGTAGTAAGGTTTTTTACTATTGGTAGTAGTCTATGATGGTCATTATTCGATATAATATCAAGCAATTGATGAATATTTTAAATCATAGAAGAGACGAGGTTCTCTATTTGTGAGAAAAAAACGCCGGTTTCATTGGTGGGGGACCCAATATTTGTTTTTCCCAACTGAACTCTAAACCTGCGACAATCTACTTGATACAATAATTAAATACGAAACACTCAAAGCTAATTCAGTTTTCTTTTGTTTCAGTCACTGTATTCAGTATGAAAGTTATGTTATCGGACGAGTTTCGGGACACATCAGTATTCTATCGTAACCTCTACTGCGGACTTTGGGCTCATTTCGCTTTGTATAAATATATTTCCTGCTGGCTGCTCACCGAAGGTAAATATACTATCATCATTAATGCATTATTCTTATCATGTTTTACATATCTCATTTATAAAATATTAGTTTGGTAGTACTTACTACTAAATATTTCAACATTTGCCCTACATTATATCAATAATGATGGGTAAAATGATCTATACATGTATAATCATTGACCATGGCCATCATATCAATTAATCAGCAACATGATGGGACCGCAAAAACTATTCAAAACATTTAATAATGTAAGTGTACAGACAAAATAACACAGTTGTGACGTCCTCTTAATCCAATTTCAAAACAATTCGTTATACTGTGAATAATGGTCGCTTTGATTTGATACTGCCTTAGTATTTAATGTTCTTGAGGCAATCAGTGCACTGAGGTCATTTCATTTTGTTTAAATTAGTTAAGTTAAACAAATTGAAATTGCTCTTTGTTACAAAATGTAGCACAAAATACATTATTGAATCTGGATCAATGGGCATTATAACAAAGAGCACTAAGTTCTTGTGATCTAAAATCAGATAAGTTGCTGGGGAGTTTGTAGCTCCACTTCTCCCCAGCTAAAAAGCTTGGAAGTGCTTCAAGGCAGGCATTTTGGGTGTTGTCTATTGAAACTTTTGACGTTCAAGTTCTGGCTATCAGCCTAGTTTTAATAAAAAAAATGTAGCACGAAACTCTCTGTTGAATCTGGATCAACTGAGCGATAAGAGTACTAAGTTCTTGTGATGTTAGGGATAAGTTGCTGGGGAGTTTGTAGCTCCACTTCTTCTCCCCTGCTAAAAAGCTTGGAAGTGCTTCGAAGCAGGCATTATGAGTGCTGTCTATTGCAACTCTGACGGACAAAAAGTTCTGGCTATCAGCCTAGTTTCAATAAATGTTTGATGTTGAGTATCGGTTGTTGCAGCGTCTTGCATCAGGTTCGGTCTGTCGTACAACGGCACGCGCACGGAGGGTGGCGCGTCGGTGAGCCAGTGGGACGGCTGTAACAACATCAAGCTGCTGCGCTTCGAGAGCGCCACGCGCTTCCAGCATTACATCGACAGCTTCAACTGCAACACTAACCACTTCGCCGCCGAGTATGTCTACAAGCGACTGCGCTTCCTCGGCAACCGTAACCTCAGCCAGCTCATCACGCTCGCCTTCCTCGCGCTGTGGCACGGCACGCAGTCAGGCTACTACATGACCTTCCTCAACGAATTCCTTATAATGGTCATGGAGAAAGATTTAGAATCAATGCTGCTGAAAACTGAATTCTACCATAAAATGTGGAACAATACAATTATCAAATACCTCCTTTACATTATACTAAAAACATACACAATAGTATTTATGGGCTGGAGTCTGGCGCCATTCGACGTCAAGAGCTTCTCAAAATGGTGGACTGTTTATTCTAGTTTATATTTTTCAGGATTCTTACTATTTATGCCGTGGTCCTTTGTTTACAAGCCCCTAGTTAAAAAAGCCTTGAAAATTTGCGGAGCTCATCCCAAAGCACAATAATTGTAATTAGAATATCCAGTATTGGTTAGTTAATGCTTACAATCAGCGCATTTAGCATAATATAGTTATTACAAAGTTTAGTATTTGCTTGTCGTACATATCCATACATAATTTACAAAATATTGCCTAAGTACAATTTGGAGTTATAACACGCGGTTAGAAATGTATTAAGAGAAAGACTCGCTGGCTCGTCGCATATTGTGACTGCTGGACGTGAATGAAATGGTTTTTGTTGTTTTGTTTCATTTTGTATTACTTTGAATTTTCAATCATGGTTGCATGTTAGCTACTTATATTTATATTTTATTTTTGCAACTCCTTATAACTTTCGGACTGGTTTAATATGCCAATGAACGACATTTCTCGCGTAGACCAAAGTGACATATGTTAAAAGTGCTTCTTTTATGTTTCCGGATCAACTTGAAATATTTAACACAATTTTCGTTATCTATTATTTATATTAGACAATATATGGTCGTCTCGCGTCTTAAATAGTTAAATTTCGAGTTTATTTTTGATAACCTTACAGTCTTTCCATTTTCACATCCCACAATTTTCCAATAAAAAACTTACACTGACTTTTTTCAATAAAACTCTTTCCGCTTACGTCATTGATTCAGATGATCATCGATTAATGATAAAAGGCAGCAATATCATTGTGTATCATTAGTATTAGTAACTCTATTGACAACTTCTCATTTTCTTCACACTCGATCAATTTAAAATGATTAAACTTTTAGTAATTATAAGTTATCTTTAATATTTCCTATGATTAAGTATTTCGCAAGTACTAATCCCTAACTCCCTGCTAATGGATAAGCTAATTGGCAAGTAAGTTCTATCCGACGTTGCCTAGCCTACAATTATTTATAACTTGTGCTCATAAACACTGAATGAATTTAGTGTAGAATGTTTGGTTAGATACTAATCTAATAATAATAATTAAATCTATCATAAATTCGTGAAGCAAAATGTAGAATATTGGAACTTCTCAATGGGCTCCCAGAATTCCCAGCGCTAGTAATTTATTTAAGCACTAAGATCAGGGAAAGAACGCAATAGTGACGTTTTTGCGTTTAACGTGACGTATCTGCTGGCCGGCTACGTGGTGACCGAGTCTGGGGACTACGACATCACATGGACGATGCCGCACAGCGTGCTCACTCTGAAGTTGATCGCTTTGCCCTTCGACCTGTGGGATGGTAGTAAGATGCTAAAAGGAGAGGAACTGTCTGCGACTAATCTGGAGTCCGCCTACATTCCTGCAGCTGTTGGGTTTCGTTTACTACCTACCCGGCGTGTTTCCTAGTGGGACCCATATTCTCGTTCAGACGCTACAAAGATTTTATCTCTGATAAATTCCCCTTGGAAACGGAAACTGCTGTCTATGAGGGACAAGCTATGAAGAGGCTAATTCAGGGTGCAATCTACTTGGTAGCTTATCATGTTGGAGGTACTTACTTAATATTCTTATATTGTTTTTTTTTGCATACAGTTCTACCCACATACTGCTTGGAACTCGTACGTAATGTGTTGGATACAAAATTAGTATCTAAGGCGATCATCACATCACACTGCACTGCGCTACGTCGCGTAGCGCGGGGCGGCCATAGAATCAATATGCGCGAACCCGGCGCTACGCGACGGATCGCGGTACAGTGTTATAATCGCCATATTCAGCAGAAAAATCTGGTATATTTGTTTTTTTCTTGCTAAACAAAGAATTATTATGAAAATGGGACATATTTTAGATATCAAACTATTAACTTATATACGTACTTTTTTCTCAACTGACCGAGCCTGGAAGAATCTACTTGATACAATAATACTAAACACTCAAAGCTAACAGAATTGCGTTTTCTTTTGTTTCAGTCACTGTATTCAGTATGAAAGTTATGTTATCGGACGAGTTTCGGGACACATCAGCATATTCTATCGTAACCTTTACTGCGGACTGGGCTCATTTCGCTTTTTATAAATATATTTCCTGCTGGCTGCTCACCGAAGGTAATCTTACTATAACATGCTATAGGTCCATATCTGATTCATTAGCTAGTAGTACTTACTTACAAAATAAATATTTCAACATTTTGACCTTCATTGTATCAATAATGATGGGTAAATGTTCTATATAATCATAAGACGATGACCATCACATCAAGTAATCAGCAACAGAATGTGTCTGCAAAAAGTATTCAAAATATTTCATTATGTAAGTGTTCAGATAAAATAACACAGTTGCGACGTCCTCTTAATCCAATTTCAAAACAATTCGTTATAGGCACTGTGAACAATGGTCACTTTGATTTGATACTGCTTTAGTATTTAATGTTGATGAGGCAATCAGTGCACTGAGGTCATTTCATTTTGTATAAATTAGTTAAGTTAAACAAATTGAAATTGCTCTTTGTTACAAAATGTAGCACAAAATACATTATTGAATCTGGATCAATGGGCATTATAACAAAGAGCACTAAGTTCTTGTGATCTAAAATCAGATAAGTTGCTGGGGAGTTTGTAGCTCCACTTCTCCCCAGCTAAAAAGCTTGGAAGTGCTTCGAGGCAGGCATTTAGGGTGTTGTCTATTGAAACTTTTGACGTTCAAGTTCTGGCTATCAGCCTAGTTTCAATAAATGTTGTTTGATGTTGAGTATCGGTTGTTGCAGCGTCTTGCATCAGGTTCGGTCTGTCGTACAACGGCACGCGCACGGAGGGTGGCGCGTCGGTGAGCCAGTGGGACGGCTGTAACAAAAATAAGCCGCTGTGCTTCGAGAGCGCCACGCGCTTCCAGCATTACATCGACAGCTTCAACTGCAACACCCACCACTTCGCCGCCGAGTACGTGTATAAGCAACTACGCTTCCTCGGCAACCGCAACCTCGGCCAGCTCATCACGCTCGGCCTCCTCGCGGTGTGGCACGGCAAGTAGTAAGGAAGGTCAGGTCGTGAAGTGAACTTCCTCAACGAATTCCTTATAATGGTCATGGAGAAAGATTGAGTATCAGTGCTGCTCAAAACTGAATTCTACAATAAAATGTGGAACAACATAATAATTCAATACGTCCTGTACATTATATTTTAAAAGGTTTGTATTATCACACTCACGAAACGTATTTTTGGTGTTTGTTTTATGGATCCTAGTACATTTTTTATGTTTCCGGATCACTTAAAAATATTTATCTTGTCGTCTCACGATTTTGAGTTTATTTTTGATAAATTTACATTTGGCTTTCCATTTTCACATCCCATAATTTTCCAATAAAAAACTTACACTGACTTTTTTCTATAAAACTCTTTCCACTTACGCCATTGATTCAGATGATCATCGATTAATTTATGATAAAAGGCGGCAACATCATTGTGTATCGTTAGTATTAGTAACTCTATTGACAACTTCTCATTTCCCTCACACTTGATCAATTAAAATGATCAAACTTTTAGTAAGTATAACTTATCTTTAATATTTCCTATGATTAAGTATTTCGCAAGAACTATAATCCCTATCTCCCCGCTAATGAATAAGCTAATTAGCTAGTAAGTTCTATCCGACGTTGCCTAGCCTACAATTATTAATAACTTGTGCTCTTATACACTGTATGAATTTAGTGTAGAATGTTAGGTTAGATACTAGTCTGATAGTATAATTAATATAACTTAAAAAGAATTCAACTAAATAGTGGAAAAGGGCTGTAATAGTTGTAGCCTTATTTTTACGATTGTTGCTTAGTTAGTAATAAAAATGTAATCATACAAACTACAACGCCAATTCAGCCTCAGAACTATGATTATGTCCATAGTTAGTTTAAATACCTAATAACTATATATATGTAATATACACCTACATGGTCCAGGGAAATACTTAGTAGAATAGTCATATTACATTTTAGACTGTCAATCGCAAGTGTACAATGTCCTGTTTTGAGGAAACCAAATAAATGTAACATATAATAATTATGTCTTTCTTCATTCGTTTACCATCAGACAATCTGTATAACTAATTGTTGTATCGCAAATATAATTCACATTAATTTATTTATGGTATTACCATACCTTTTATTAAGACAGCTCCTGTTGTGTCACGCCTCTTTCGTTTAGTCAGCGGACTACCGTGTCATTAAACACCAATCACTCATAGCGTACCCACCTAACTTCTCTGTCTACGATATTACTTATTAAATAGCTCGTGATTAGAAATATTAAGAATTGTAAATGTATTCAGGCGTGAACTATTAGCTATGTATTATGTGGACTATTAATTAAAATAACTGTTGATAAACGTAGACTAAAATCTTGCAAAAATATGATGACATAATATTAATTAATTAATTGTGATTTAAATGTAC
Organism: Agrochola macilenta; assembly: GCA_916701695.1. NCBI lineage: Eukaryota > Metazoa > Arthropoda > Insecta > Lepidoptera > Noctuidae > Agrochola > Agrochola macilenta. The sequence continues at coordinate 8,686,609 of OU753552.1, read as the reverse complement.
CTTATGATTTATATCTTGAACTGTAAACTCGTGTAGTTACAAACATAAGACATAAGTGTTAATAGATATTATTATTTAGAACAGCTTTAAGCACGATATTATTAATGAAAAGTTGTTATTATTTACCTAATATTAGGCCTTGAGTTGTTAATTAAAAAAATATTATATGTACTCGTAAATTTTACAGCATTTGTAAACTTTATAGTGTATATGTATGGTATAGTAATTGTTTTTTTTTTATGGTATAAACAGATCTTTGGTACCGATGCATATATTTTTCATTAGAAATTAAAATTTATGTAATCTATCCGGATACATAATTAAATCTTATGTAACATCAGCACATCATATTTCAATATTATTGTTTAAATTCAATATAAACGCGAAGATTGCTAATCTTAAAATCGTGTAGAGTAGATAAAACAATTGTCAAAAGGCGAAAACCTGGTTTGTATATTAAAGTTTATTACAACAATAATAAAGAGAATAAAACTAAAAAGAATTTCATTTAATATTTCACTGAACAAAATACTTGTTGGAGCAAACCATCGACTTACTTATTGATCATAATAAAAAATAAAATAAATGTTTGTTTCAATTAGGTACAAAGTACTTTACATGATTTGGACACCACCTTATAAGCAGGAATTGCTTGTGTCAGGCTCAGGAGTGTCCGCTCTTCCAATTGGCAATATCTATTAATTTGCAATTCAATGTAAAAATACAAAAAAATAAAATGTTGGTTTCAAATTATAGAAAAGCAAAGGAACTATAAATGAACATAGAGAAAGTTAATTTAATATTATAGGATATACTATTAATTATTAAATTGGCATTCTCTATCTTAATTTCGGCCAGGTATACATGCGCAAGGGCGGTTACCCTTGGGCTGTGTCTAGATCGACCACTGATATTTTTCTAATCTCATTGATTTTAATCAAATAAATACTTTGTCTGATGTTTCCACGTATGTTTTTGCCACACATGCGCGAACGACACGCATAATAAGACTGCTGTTATTATAATTATAATAATATGATGATGGACCGTGGAGTTTCTTGCTGGTTCGTCTCCATAGGAAATGGCTAAATAGAACCGTGCTCCTAGCTTCTGCCTTTTCATAAGTGCCTATGTAGGTTTATCTGAAGCTAACAGTTGACGTAGAAATGAAATACCCCAGAATAGTGTCAAGACAACCCCCCCTGGGCCCCCCGGTCCTGGCGGCCCCCCAAATCTTAAGAATTACTTTTTGATGATATCCCAAACACGGTCAAAATATGATACGTAGCAGTTTAGAATTGGAGGGTGAGGATGAACATTTTCGACCTCGCTTCGCGCGCTACAGTCTACATTCTCAACCTTTTAGCGTAAATCTACAAAGGAACTCCTTATTCATGTATGTCTTAAAAAAAAAAACCTTACTTATACAAGGTGTAGTGCAAAAAATTTCTAGCTTCGCTCGCTCTTGAATTCTATGTTCTACTAACTCTCAAACTTTTCTGCATATGGCGACAAAGCAAGTCCTATTTACGTAAGGATGTTCAATAGTTTAACCTAATCGGGAATTACGAGACGATGAGCAAAAAATTTCGAGCTCGCCTTGCTCGCTCCCCTACATTCTTGCTTTTCGTACGCATCTCCAATCCTGCCGGTTGAGTGGTCCATGGTGTAGATAGATTATAATTACGCACGTTACATATATATTTTTTCCTGTACCTATTGTATTTTTTTCTGCAAAATTTTATTAGAAATACCTACATAAACAGAAGACGGGGGGGCTCATTTAATTTTATTGCCCCGGGCCCCTCACAGGCTTAGTCCGCCGGTGATTGGAGCTGATTGACCCCGAATATGTGACCCCCCCCTCTGACTCGAAGGCTGGATCCGCCCTTGTACCTACCTACGTTGTACCACATTCTCGAGGCTGTGAAAATAGAGAAAACGATTTTTTCCAGATATGAGACCTAACAAGATCGATTTGACACCCCGTAAACCCCTAATGCAACTTTTATCGAAATCGTTTAAGCCGTTTTCGAAAACGTGATTACCAATATTATATGTATACAAATATTGCTCGTTTAATAGTATACTTTAGGATAGGGTATAATTTTAGGTGTAGGTAAGTTAGCCCTGCGACAATGTCTTGGGATCGGAAGAAATCTAATTTAGACTTTATGGACTCGTTGGTATAATTACTAACACCTACACTTATGTGTGTATGAGTGTCTGAGTATGTAAATATACTATTAAATAGTAGTCTGCAGTCGTAATACATTACGCTACTATCGCTCTGTTTCTGGACCAAAAATCAACGGACTTGTCAAATTAAACGCATGTCAAGTGATCTGATTGGCTACTGTTGACAATTCAGTCAACATAATAACACAACAGTTGACTTTAGTTGACGCGCGCTTGACAGTTTCGAAGCCTATTATTTTTGGTGATCGTAGTCTTGATAGCTGTTGTCCCGGGTCATTTTAAGTAGGTACGAATGTGTTTGGCCTTTGTTTCTCTTGTGTGAGGTGAGTGGAAACGCTTCTGGTGAGATACCACTTTAAAAAAATCTGTAGAATTTGACTAGCACCAAATCAACTCAAAAAAATCAAAACTATTAAATTCACATAAATCTACTTAAAAAACGTCAGAAGGTAGGTGCACGCATGGTTTAATAAAACAAGGTCTGGCATTCCGAGACTAACACATGCTTACGTCACTATCCAGTTGCCACTCTATTGCAACAAAACGCGATGGAAAGATTTTCAAAAACCAAAGCTTTTAAATTGTCGTTTCGTGTGTCTAATCAAACGAAAAAATTCAATGTAAACATAAACCAACGTAATTGTTAATTAAAACCTCATTGTTTTATCGGATTCGCACAGGTAATAAAGGTGGTTGGGGAGTTATTATTACAAACTTCTGATAACACAGATGTGATGACGTAGACTTGTGTTGCCCACGTGACCACTGTGTTTCGGAATGCCATACCTGGCGAAGTATATTATTATACCATGGGTGCACGATTCCAATTGTTCCTTTCCTATGGAGAAGACCCGGTAACAAACTCCACGGTTGCTCTTTTAAAAATAATTGGTTGTTACTATCCCAGCTAGCAAAATACCCTTACAAACAAACGCTTGTAAGAACTATGGTTTCATCTATGGTTGCCAGAAACTAGTACTATTTTATAAATCTATTGTAAGTTTTAAGAGCATACATACTTGTAACATATTCTTATAGACGTGTATATATATAATATTAATAAGAGCAGTGGCATTAAGCGTATTTAACAAATCTAATTGCCTTTGATTCTTAATTAATACTTATAAATTGCTATAAAATCTGGTATATTTGTCCTAAAACATAATTTAAGCGTGTTTATACCTATAATGACTTCGTCGTTTGGCTTGCTTTTACTTGTTAAGGAACCCTAAAATTATGAGCAGTATATGGCCGTGTAGACAATGGTTTTACGTTTAATTTGACTTTTACGAGTGCGATATACCTTACACAAGAGTAGGTACTGGACTTATATTGTTCTGATAAAGCACTTATGGGTCGTGGTTGGTCGTAATGGCGACATTTTGATATTATTTCACTTTTAATTTATAATAAAAAAACACATTTTTAAAAGGGCCCGTAAAAATATTGTTATGCAAAGGACAATGCAGCTTTTCCTTTGACCGCTGGCCCAAAAAAATTAAACCTGTTGTGCATAACTGAAACCTATGCCAAACGTTAGTACTAATCATCCACGACAACTTTTACTATGGGGCCAAATAAATCTATCCCAGTAAAAAATATACAGGGTAACAAACGTTTTGAAAAAGTGTCGATGTTTACATCAGTTACTTATAGGTTTTGTTTGTTTCAAACATTTAAAATATCGCCAATTGTACACATATGGACAACAGAACACCTAAATAGGATGTAGGATAGGATATTCAGAATCAAAAATACGAGTAATACAACATAGTTCAATTGACACAGATAGCATTTATTATTATTAATCATTATCAATTATAACGCTATCCAAATAAAGGGCAGGGCGATGAATGGTGTCTTGGTGTCTGTGCCCACGCAAGAAACCATACTATGGTCCATTATAGTTCTCCTGCCCCTCAAACAACTACAACAACAAATATAACAATAGAACGAAATAGTATAAGTAACTTTACTTATACTATTTCTTCCCTGTGAGTTACCATCTATTATAGCAAAAATATTTTCTAGAATAGCTGTGTCGTGCTTTTAACTCAGTAACCAAACATTCTCAAATGGCAATTCAAACTCATCTAAACCTCTTAAGTTGCGTATCTGCACATATTTCAATAATACAATCCCCTCGGCGGACATGCTCGCTATAATACTAGTAGCTCGTAGCAAGTTTCAGTTGGTAAGTGCCTACCGAGTACAACATCAATTCGTCTTCGGACAATACAGGAAACTGAAGAAGATTAGGCAAATCCCCCGTAATATAAAAAAATTACCGTTCTCTGCCTATTTAAGTTATTATCTTCCACGTAATCTGCCAATCTATTTGGAACATGAACTCGGTTTCTTATTATTTCTAGAAATTATTCAGCATGACGATTATCCACGAGAGAGATGTGAAAGGCGATAATTAGTGCTGCAGCAATCCTAAAGTCCTCGAACATGTGTAATATAGATTTATTAAAATAAGTTTGCCGAAACAAGGTATAATCTCGCCAATAAGGTCCTGGTGCGGCCCCGGAGCCGCATCAAACGCGACCCTTCAAACCCCACTGCAGCGATATGGCCGACCCATGTACACGCGGCTTAAATCACTATTTTTACTGCTAAATAATGGCTAGTATCGTCTGTGGGCTGTTTCACACTATGGGCTGACGGATATTCTCGTCAAGTAGACCAAAAATAATCAAAAAATTATAGGTAACACCAATTCTGAAAAAAATCGAAAGTGACGTAAAGCGCACGTCAATGTCAAACCGCGGGGCTAGACTAACCTTTCTTTTTGGAGGCAAGAGCGGCTCTCCCTTTACGACGTCAAGGGGCCAACGGCATATTGTAACCTTGATTTATTAGCCTTACCGTTGTTAATTGCGATGCTCGTCCACTATTTGACTCTGGCATTACACCTATAAAACCATAGGTTTCTAATTCACTAACCACATCACGGAAACCTCTGTCTAAAATAAAAACGTCATTTAACAGGAATTAACCATTAAACAAAGTAAGTAATTCGCTGCTGATTTCATCAGCAGCGAATTACTTCTGTATGCATTTAAACCTTTACGAATTACATTAGGGGATATTTTAAACCTGTTTAAAATAAACAAAACCTCTAATTAAGTCTTTAAAAAATCGACACTTTTTTAAAACAATTGTTACCCTGTATATTTTTTTTACTAGGATAGATTTATTTAGCCCCGTAGTAAAAGTTGTCATGGATGATTAGTACTAACGTTTGGCATAGGTTTCAATTATGCACATTGGGTTTCATATATTTGGGCCAATCGGTTGCATTGTCCTTTCAAAATAATCGAGAAAAACTACTTCGCAACCTAATAATCGCATAAAGTGCATGACAAATACATGAGTAAGAAATTTGAAAATATACACCTCGTAACTAAAGCATGCTTTAGTTATTATTCTAAGACATATTCAAACTGTATAGACTCATATTTTAGCTATCTAGACCACAGAGTGAAATCTAAAATGGTAATAGGTACTTTCAGTAGGTACGTCATCTTAGTACTATATTTTAAGGGGGATGCGGTAAGGTAGCCCACGAAATTACAATTTTCTTACGTTTTTTTCTTGAATTTGCAGGTCAATGTCAGGTTGTATGTTGATTAAAATATGATTCGCGACCGTAACAAATATGGCTTTACAGAATTATTGTATTAATTAGTGTCATTAGAATCAGCAATACAACTCCAGTTATAATAACCTAAAATGTCATGATTTCATGAAATAGTAATTCAATAGGATTAAATGAACTTAGAGAGTTGTATTGATGATTGTTATGATAATAATTCTATAAATAAATATTTGATGCGGCCGCGTATCATATTTAGATCAACATACAACCTGATACTGACCTGCAAATTGCAAAAAACGTAAGAAAATTTGAATTTCGCGGGCTGCCCTGACGCTTTCGCCTTAACGCAGGTATTTTTTATTTGATTTTATCTTGGTCGCAAACTAAGCCGGTGTTCGCTAGAGCCACGCGGCGTGGTGCGCGGCCTGTATCCACCGGTATGCAGCACTAGCGGTGCTGTGGGACGACCGTGGGAAAAGACATTTGCAGCCAATCCGCATCTACAGAATATATTGATCGAATGCCGCCCTAGAGCCTCGCATTCACTCTGATGGATAACAAATACAAGTTATATTTTTTCAACATCTTTAGAAAAAACTTTCATGAAGAAGCGATAGGTACATAAACCGTACCAAAATCTTGGACTTAATCTACCTACACTTTTCTGTTATAGAAATCATGGTTTTACCTTGGCAATGAACGACAGTAGGCGGACTTGCTTAATGTACTCGTGTTTATTTCTGAGAACACGTGGATACCCTTAGTTGTATGATCTTTTGATACGGAATATTTTATCTCAAACTACCTATTAACTCTCTAAAGCTCTACACCAAACATGAATGATTCCGAGATTCACCAGAAATCTACGCAAAAGAAGAACTAGCTTGCGACTGTTTGGTTTGACCACGCGTGGCCATGGATTCTACACGTGGAATTGGTATGAATAAATAAGGCAACACCTAGACCGCAGGTAACCAATAATTATAGCTTCCGTATACCTAGTAGGCAATGTTAACTAATAATATTGACACACTAATGGTAATGACTTTTATCACAGAACAGAAATCAGTGGTGAGACGTTTACAGAATGGATCTGCTGTTCTGTGACTTTTATTAATAAATCAGATTATTCTACATGAAGGTGACAGTTTGCCTGTATGTCACAGTCACATGTGACACTGAGCAACCCTGCCCTAAGAAAGGTTTAAAAAGGCAGGTTGCACAGTATCCATGTGAGGAATTTACGTAACTAAGTATACCTACCAAATAAATGGAGTTCAATTTTTACATATTTTTTATGATAAACCAGGGACTGCTAATTCCTGAGATCTTAGAGGTAGGTACATACAGAACATAACCCCTCAACTGGCGAGCATTGCACGGTTTCCTACTTTTAGGAAGCGTTTATAAAAAGCAGTATACCCGAATGTGTTTTAATGAATGGGTAGATATGTACACGGAACGTCGGTCGTAGCTCACCCCTTGGGAATGGAAACACCTGTGTAACCTTCCACGGGTTCACCATCGAACTCCGCAATTTTCAACTACATATAAGTAATATCTAGCTTCCAATTGAATCTGCCTGAAGCAAAAAGAAAGATTAAAAAAAAACACCCTGTACCAACCTTACCATACGTGTGGACCACGCACAGTCAGTTAAGGGTTCCGGATTCGGAATAAACGAATATTTAACACGTTCCGGGACACTTGACTATTTGCAAATGTCATGATATGACACGACCAAATCCCATACATTTTATCATACCGTCTACAGCCGTACTACCGGCCGCACGTACCGGCGGCGCACACGCCGTGACACTAAATATCAACATCACTGTACTTGTATGGCTCAGTCTACGCCTGTCGGCGGTGTGAATGTGTCATAAGGCATTGCATATGTATGTGTTGAAAAATTACTTGAAAAGAGTTTGCCGTGACAACTACGAACGAATGAAGTCGCGTGATGTGACACTAGATCATGTGCTTCCTAGGAATGTTATGGGCAAGCAACGGCTATCGACGGTTTGCCAAATTACATGAAATAAAATTGACCGCCCTTAGCCGTACTGTCACGTAACGATATACCGAGATAACGTCGAGAGGCGGTTTGTCCCGGAATGTGTTAAATTATAACAGCAAAAACAAATTTGTGTTTCAAAGAAACTGAAAATCTAAGTTATTTCTACGGTTGTAACTGAAAACATCCCTTAAACCTTAGCTCACAAACTTAGCCTGAAAGTGGAAAATACTGCGTAGCTTTTTGCGTTCAACTGGCTCAACACAGGTTTCATCGCACTCCACCCAGTCAAAGTGTTTATGCTTTGTGGCAATGAGTTTGCAGTTTGAGTGGACTGCCTAGGTTACGCCGGACGTTATTCAAATACGTATAACGTATGGCGTAACCTAGGCACTCCACCATCACTTTGTTGACCGGGTAATATACAGGGTGGAAGGGACATCGACGCAAAAACTGATATCATGGATTCGGTACATGATTCACATTGATACATTTTGATCGCGTAGGTATTGCTCTTTTCTATGGAACAGCAGATTTTTTTTAAAAACCGAAGTACATTTTCGAAAAAAAAATATGTCGTAATGTGTGTCGTAAAAAATGTATGTGTAATGTAATGTATGTAATATTTATGTTCAGAATCATTTACTGAATCCATGGTATCAGTTTTGCGTCAATGTCCCTGCCACACTGTATATTACCCAGTCAACAAAGTGATGGTGGACTGCGTAATTACGTATCATGACGGCTTCTTTGTTCATAGCTTCACTATCGAGCCATGCAAACTGTTTGGTGATTGCAGTAAGTCACTACTACCAGCGAGAAGAATGCTGACAGCTATAGATACGGTTTCTTAGAAGAGCGGTAGCCGCGAAATAGCGTCCGCAATTAACCGGTGAATGACGTCATTGAAACGTTATTTATGAAAATAAGTTGATGTGTTTGCCTAGAGAGTGTTTTTTGACGACATAAAGTCAAACTCCGCTGCTATATGGCGGCCACAGCTCTTCTTAGAAACCATACCTTAAAAGCACAGAATCAAGGGCGGATCCAGGATTCATTTCTGGGAGGGGCACATGGGCCAGACAGATATGAAGTGTCTCTCATATCTTGTATTGTTTTATGCTGTTTATTGGGATTTTAATTATTTTTCAATGAAGATATAGTAACCTAGGAGGAGCTCGTGGCTAAGTAACAACAGCCGCACTGGTCGATCCATCAGGTTAAGCTACGCTTGCCGGGGTTGGTCAGTGGATGGGTGACCATCTTAACATACCGAGATTCCTCCGTGCCTCGGAAAGCACGTTAAGCCATTGGTCCCGGCTGTTATTCGTGGATCTTTGACAGTCGTTACGAGTCGTCAGAAGCCCGAAAGTCTGACACCAGTCTTACCAAGGGGTATCGTATTACCCAGTTACTGGGTTGTGGAGGTCAGATAGGCAGTCACTCTATGTAAAATACTGATATTCAGCTGCATCCGGTTAGACTGGAAGCTGACCCGAACATAGTTGGGAAAAGGCTAGGCAGATTGATTGAAGATATAGTAACCTAATTCTTCAGCATTCATTATTGATGCATTCAGGGCAGTCCATTCAGACGATGCGATTTTATTTCACTTAAACCGTTTGACCCCCCCCCCCCTCCGCGCGCCCTTGCACAGAATAGTTGTGCGAGTTTTCACACCTATTCGCTCGCATTAACGTATACCTCGATTTTACTGAAACTATAATTCAGATTCAGAACTAAAACCTAGCGCCGCCTGGTGACAATGATGGGAACAAAAATTAATTAAATGTACTTTACGAGACTTGGCGAGACGAGCTTGACGCCTACAGACAGGATTGGTCCACACTAGCTCCAGACAGAGAGGAGTGGAAGGAAGAAAGGGAGGCCATTGCCCTGCAGTGGGACAACATAGGCTAAAATAAATATAATAAATACTTTACGAAAGTGAAAGTTAACGTTATATTGTGATCGAATACCTAAGTATAAAAACTCGCACTAGGCCTTCTGTTGCCCGATGCTCCATCGTCTTGTCTCCTTTTAACACTCGGGAAAGAAAGGGGTGAACAGATACATTCAGACTGTTCGGCTCATTCCGCTCTTTTATCATACCAATAGGTACTATGTACTGTTACCTACCTAAGGAAGTACGAGATAGAGGACAGTAAGATAAAAAAATCTCAGCAATAGGTAGGTAGGTATATCATTTATTAGAATAGAATATTTACACTAGTCTTAGGTAGATATGGTACATATTATTGTTACACTTATTTTACGATTCATTATAGGTACAGTGACTAGAATGGTAGTAGTTACATGTTCGAAGTTATATATTTAAATACCTTTGGTCTTGTTATACTTACTTACACATAGTTTACAAGTTGTTACATTTAACCATACAATAAACCTAATTGACAAGACATAATTGAGATAAAAATCTTTATAAGTATATTTAATAAATTATACCTAACGCAATAACCGCAGCAGGTAGGTATATAATAATGAGATCAATAATTAATATTTTGTATTCAAAAATAACAATGTGAAGCGATCGGCACATTTGTGTCGTGTTGTGTCGTGATGCTGGGTAGACCAATCAAACGGTTCAGTTCAGGACTACGTCATATCACAATGAATGTTGATTGGCTAACACTGCGTCAGAAGGCGTCACGACACGACATTACACAATAATGAGAATCTGGCTTTACACAGGTGTTTATCTAAGTTCCTCTTTATCGATAATATTGGGGGTACTTGCGAAGATCCTGGGGTCTTCGGGCATCCATATCTTGGCGTGCAGGGTGGATCCTACCTGCCTCTCCCCACGTCGAGACCATGACAACGAATGCGCTTGTAGGTTGCTACCTGAAACAAAAAACTAATTTAAAAAAAATAAGTAGGTACCTAGGTGTCATCTGATCTATAAGATTACGTTCTGCATAAAGTTGCATCCTCAATGTGCATACCCGGCCACGACGTTAAAGATTTTTCTCATTTGGAGACGATTCTAGCTAGGTTATCTCTACCAAATAAAAAAAATGTCCTTATCGACACTGAACGAGTACCTAACTAACAAATGAATAACAGCGTTAGAAAAAGTAATAAAATTGCATTTTTAGTAAAAGTTGTTGTAAATAGAAATGGAAATACCTACTGATGAGAAAGACTTTACAAAAAAAAACACTGCAAAGTGAAAATAACTTTAATTTCGGAAGTGGAGTCGTCTTTGGTTTTAAATTTTTGCCACCGAATTATTTGATGATGATGAAATTAACGTTATTTTTCACTTTGTAGTGTTTTTTTTCGGTAGACGGTTGTTTTATTTTTGTAAAAAGTTTTTATTTTTCTATTTTTAGTTGAGGTACCTACCCCACGCCAATTCGAATAACACTACCTGCTATGTTAATAACAGATTAACAGTAACTGGAAGTTATCATCCACATATACCTACAAAGTGGGAAAAATACGTATTATTGATGCTAACTCAAAAACTATTCTAGCAAAGTTAATACAATTTATACGGGACCAACCTGAGAGCATACCCTTTCACACAAAAAAAGTTTTTTTATTTTTATCGGTCCACAATTGACGGAGAAATCGGTGGACAAACATAAAAAAATAACATTCTTGCGCTACGAACATAGAACCTCCTCTTTTTTGGAAGTCGGTTAAAAAGCTGAGGCCACACTGAAGAGAGCCCGCGCGTGATGCGGGACGATGTTCGCTCGGGCCGTGTTACCTAATTTGTATTGAGGTATTCAAACTGGCGCTGGCGAAAGTACTTCGCGTGAGTTCCTAATCATTTCGGGCCGGCTACGAGTATTTTTTTTCCTATAGACTAAGATAAAAAAAATAAACTTATGGTTTGGATTGCGTCCGTATGGATTGAGGAGACATTGTCTCTTAAACGCGGGTACTACCAATATTTAGGAGTAAATTAGCCGATTTTTAAGGCCCGTTCCGGGAATTTGCAATAAATGCTTAAAACGTTACAGGACGTTTAAGGTGGCTCCTCAATTCAGACGCTGAATTGAGGAGCCACCTTAGAAATTGAAAAAAAAACCAATGAATATTTATCAACATTTTGTATGATGTACACCTTTTTTTTTTGAGGCTTGTAAATTATCAAATATCTTCTCCCGCTCTGGGCGGAGCGGGAGGGCGTGTCAGACTTTTACTGATTAAAACCCACCCGTGTTATTTCCGTTGCCTGTGTGCTGAGGCCACGATATTCCTTTCGGACAACTCGCAACCCTGTACACCTGAATTTGAGATAACTACAAATGACTACAATGCTTTGATTTGCAACAAGAATCCATAAATTTCACCGCGCTGTTTTCTGGAGGTAACCAGCCAATTAAAACACATTTTAACAACAATATAATTTCGGTAAATAGAGTGAAAACCATCTGGATTGAAGAGCCACATAAAATGTGTTATTTTATGTGGCTCTTCAATCCAGACGGTCTTCACTCTATTTAGGAAATATAATGTACTAAAGCAGTTGATCAAATCGGATAACAATAGCACAGATAATTAGTAGAAAATCCTACTTAATATACATATAATCCAACATTCTACGTAACCAGTATTTCAGATAACAATTATTTTAAAAAATCCTTAACAATTTAGTGACCAAAATCATTCGAACTATGATCTTAGAGAGAGAGAGAGAGTCTCACATAAACAATTAATAAATAATTTTATGAATATGACCTAGTCTTTAATTATAATTGTAATTGTGGGATAATTATTGTTCAGTACCTGGTGGTGAAAATATGGTTCACTAATGTTTCACCAAAACTCCATTGTCAAATTTTTAGTTTACAACCAACGTTTCGTATACTATTTATTTTACAAACGACTTATTTCGCAAATATTTCATTTTGTAAACACTCGTTTTACAAACACTTATTTAGCAAATGCTTCTCTTGACAAATGTTTCGCATGATATTTAATCATTATTACATTTTTCATTTAATATTGTGATTCTTTTGGAAAAATCACGTTTATCTATATAAATAAAATGCTAATCACGTTTATCTATATAAATAAAATGCTTTGTCCTGAATGACTGACTGACGGATCAACGAACAGCCTAAACCGCTGATCGTAGAGACCTGAAACTGGGTGTGTTCTTTGCATGACGTAGGCATCCGATAAGAAAGGATTTTTCGAAATTCTACCCCTAAGGGGGTGAAAAAGGTGGGCAAAGTTTGTATGGGACAACGTGATTCCTTGGTCCAATCTACTTCAAATTTTGCATAAACATTCTTTAACAGAATTAATGGAAGACCTGTTTCGTATTTTTATTGAAATTCATCCCTTAACGGGGTTAAATAGGGGTAGAAAGTTATTTTGGGAGTGATTTGCTTCGAAGTTGATATCAATACTCCTTAGTGCTTTTGATTTAAATTACATTTTATTTTGACACATGTTTGAAAAGTCAATCCGATTTTATTCAAATAAGGTTGAACTCACATAAAGGCTTGGTGCATGTAAATCTATATCTATAAAAATCAATGCCACTATTGGTTGTAATTTTATAACTCAAGAACGGCTGGTCCGATTTAGCTGATTTAAGTTTTGAAATGTTCGTCATAGTCCAGGAAAGGTTTAAACGGTGAGAAAATTAGGGTAGGGTAGGTAGGGTAGGGTAGGTAGGTAGGGTAGGTAGGTAGGGTAGGTAGGTAGGGTAGGTAGGTAGGGTAGGTAGGTAGGGTAGGTAGAGTAGGTAGGGTAGGTAGGGTAGGTAGAGTAGGTAGGGTAAGTACGGTAGGTAGGGTAGGTAGGGTAGATAGGGTAGGTAGGTAGGGTAGGTAGGGTTTAAAGCTACCCGTGCGAAGTCGGGGCGGGTAAAGCTAATACTCTTAAAAAATTGGAATGTCTCGAAAGTCACCGTACTATACATATGAATAGGTACCGCATTTGAAGGTTTCTAAGCTTTACAGAGGTCTGTATTTACTCCTAGGATTCCCCTAACACTATCAAATTACCGCTTCGAATTCAAGAGAGTGCAGTTTCCCATTAAAGTATGCTTCGCAATGACTATAACCAAAGCTCAAGGTCAAACTCTTAAGGTAGCGGGAGTAGACTTAAGGGAAAGCTGCTTCTCCCACGGCCAGTTGTATGTGGCATGCTCCAGAGTAAGCGCGCAGAGTAGCCTGGTGATTCTAGCACCCGAAAGAAAAACAAAAATATTATTTACAAAGAACTACTGCGGTAGGTGTAGCATTTCGATTTCGTTGTAAAAAGATAATACACCCGTGTAACTTTCGCCAGATCAAAGGCCGAGCTTCGTGTTCATAAAATATATATCATAAATTTTTTTTCAATTTTATTCCGTGGGATATAAGGTTAAATAAAATTGAAAAAAAAAATACTTTATCAAATATTGTTATATTTTATAATTATTCAAACATTTTAACATAATAATTTATATGCTAAAACAAAATTAATAACTTAAAAAACCTATAAAAATCCTATTAGAACCATTTTCGATTTCTACGCGGACGAAGTCGCGGGCATAAGCTAGTACTAAATATAATTTTATAATAAATTTTCTAAACCAGACACAAAGGGATCATGGTTGAAATTTCCATTTGGGTCTGATGTTCTTTAAACCTACAAAAAAAAATATTTTCTATATATTCTAGTCGTTTTTGGCACTCGCACTCGTTTTCTCTAACCTAACCTAACCTTTTTCGAGAATAAAAACATTTAACCTAATCTAACTAGTTTGGTTCCGCGTAGCCTACTAAAATGATATATTTTTTTCTGCTATCATATGTCGTTTCTGGCATTTTTAAAAATTTTATGGATTATATATTAAAATTACCCTTTTGCTTATTTAATGAGTTTCATTTTTAGGAAATTGCGTAATTCAATATGTAAATCGTTCTTATTCCAAACGTTGTTTTATGAGATAACATGAATAAAAAATGAATAATTTGTCAAATAATACGTTATTAAAAAAAAAAATATCGGCTAATGATTTTCTTAATTTAATTATTTGGCAAAGTTGTTATTGTGTAATGATGAAATAACAAATCATATTTTTGTCAATCGTTACTTGTCAAATGAAAATTTGTAAATTAAGCTTTGGTGAAATGACTGGTCACCGAAAATATAGAATGCTCATTTAATTGTATACGAGTATAATAGTTCATACTAACTCCACATATACGTATATAGTACTATACTAATTCCATGCTGCCATGATAGTAGGTACTTACAAATTCCATGCTGCCATGTCAAGGTAGCCATCTTGTTCTAACTTTGGGCGACCGAACTCTGCTCGGGTGAAAATACGGAGAAAACTAATTTGCCCAGATATGGACCTAGCTAAATCGATTTTCGCTCCTCTAAACCCCTTTATTGCAACTTTCATCGTCGAAATCGTTAGAGCAGTTTTCGACAACGTGATTACAAATATATATACAAATATTGCTCAGTACATGACGCTTTAAAGTTAATTATGTCAGCTCGACCTACTTAAAAAGAGCATGTAGGCTCCAGACATAGGGTTAAGCCCCGTTTTCGAGAACGTGATTACAAATATATATACAAATATTGCTCAGTACATGACGCTTTAAAGTTAATTATGTCAGCTCGATCTACTTAATAAGAGCTTATAGGCTCCAGACATAGGGTTAAGCCTGATTTATAGAAGCAACAATAAAAGTTGCACCGTATAAACAGTGTTTAAAGACGATGCAAGGCATTTGTTGCTTCAATATAATTGTACGCCACCTGCAAGAAACGCGCAATGTTCAGGAAGAGATTCATTCCGTAAACCAAACAATAACTTAATAGAATTTAATAGACAAAAGAACAGACTAAACATTCCAACATCACGACTAAACATGCATTCCTCAGGTACATATGTAATGTCAATAAAATTATATAATAAGCTACCGGAACAAATTAGGTACCTACATAAATTGGTATAATAGTTTTATTAATAAATTAAAACTATTTCTATTAAGTAAAAACTACTAAGTATAATATGAATTACAAAATAATAAAATCCTTAATTATAATAATAACTATACGTTATCCCAATTAAATTATCAATTAAATAATGCGACTCTTCATGTGACCAGAAGGCTGGCCTATTCTTTGGCCAGAAAAGCATTTATTGCCAGCCTTTTGGGCACTTTTCCTGTTGACAGCGATGCGGACGAATTTTTTGATGCCATATGATTGTAAAATTAAAAGGAGATAGTTTTTTTTGGCATATATACAGGAGGTATTGTAACGTTTATTAAATAATTGTATTTTTGACTGATTTTCATTTTAATATTATTCTTGCCTTTACCATTTTAATTTTTAACTTTATCTTTTCTATTTACTTTTAGTTAATTTAAATTTAATAATATTATTTTTTAATTTATAAGTTCACATTAATTTATAAGAATTGTTATTTTCGAAATGTGATCTTTGAATTTTTATTTTTGTTGCTGTGCCCTAACAGGGTCCTTAACTGTACTTTATAAATAAAATATGGATCCGTGCTTATGCGGATCCATATTTTACCTACTAAATGGTCCACGTTCATTGGACTACGGCTTCAAATTACGCGTAGCGCGCGTAGCCGCAGCTACGAATCTCGTAGAGCCCCTGAACTTTTCTTGTTTTATGTACTCCATATAAAAACATTTTGCAACTAAACAAATAATAGTTTTAACTATGTATTTTAAAGTTTCTTTTTAGGCTGTATTCAATCCGTGTCCGAAGAAAAAAACTGTACTACAAGTTATTTAATTTTTCACCAAAATGCTACTGGGAAAAGTTCTGTTTGAACCACGTATTTGTATGTAGTAATCTCCGGATCCAATTCAATTTTTTGTTTCACTGGTAGAAAGCGTCATTACTTCTGAGTACAAAAATAGTAGAGAGTAGACAAAAATTCACTATCACAATTTTTGTCTAGCAAGTCAGAAAGACATAGCTCTTAAAACAGAATTACAATTTGCATGCGCTGCATAAACAGTTGTAGGTATATAATTGAAAACAATGTATGGCCCTGTACCCTAATTGTGTATTACACGATCAATCAGAATCTGAATAGTTTTGAAACATAATCCATTGCTTCAAAAGTTCGAAAAAAAAATCTGCTCAACAACGCAAATTTTATTTATTTTTAAGAAATAGGCCTTTGCCCTGCAGTGGGACAACACAGGCTTAAATAAATAAATACATTTTATTTATGTTTTATAATCTTTACATAGTATAAAATGAAGTCGCTTCCGCTGTCTGCTCGCTTAGTTCTTTTAAACTACTCAACGGATTTTAATGTAGCTTTCGGCTATAAATAGTGATTCAAGAGGAAGGTTTATATGTATATTACATACATACCCGTGCGAAGCCGGGGCGGTTCGCTAGTAATATAATAAAGCTGAAGAGTTTGTTTGTTTTTTTGTTTGAAAGCTCTTATCTCAAAAACTACCAGTCGGATTTGAAAATTTATTTTTGCATTTCGTATCTCTATTCTTGAGTCTTCTTGACATCACTCTACGACCCTAAAGGGCCGAGCAAAACAAAAGAACGAGTGAGACGAAGTAACAGCGGGGGCGAGCGATACGATGCAACGCAGTCGGGGACCGCGGGAGTTTTTCCTACGACTTCCACGCGAACCAACACGCAGGCAGAGGCTAGTAATACTTACATCATTTCATCAACGGAAGAAATAGAACAGCGATAAAAAAAACTAATCGTCCAACTTTAATTATCCGCGCACAATCGCCCCGGAACCCCCTAAGCGCTTCAACTTGAGGTTTATTTATCTACAATTATTTTTGTGAGACGTAAAGAGGGCTAACTAAACAGTTCACAAATGCGTTAAGGCCCCGTGCGGCTTCGTGCGGCCCTGTGATGTGAGGGGGCCGCGACACGAGGGGAGCGCACGTGCGCGCTGTTATGAGCCCTTAGGCCCCTTCTATACACCCTGATAGGGTTGACCTGTCCTTGTCGATTATTTTTTTCATTGTATTGCGCTTATGATAACAAATTCATTGATACATTATACCGATAACGGGGTGGGACTTGTTTTTTAGAACAAAATAGTGTTAATTGTGCAAATGCCTAAATATATATTATATTTAGATACGGCTTTCCTTTGGTTACCTAGCTGTGTACCTATTATAGTTAATAAGTATTAGCTTGCACCATCAAAGAAAAGGTCAGGATGCAGAGCATGACGTAGGTGCCAATGTTTTTTCAAAAGTGGGACTGGGGTGTTTGTTAAAAATAAGTAACCTAATAGTAAGTTCGTGACGCTAGTCGCGTCCAGCCTGAGTCCACCCCTCTTTAACTACAAGTGCTATAATAACAGTTTATATCATGTCACAGTGGAGATAATGAGTATTTCCGGCAATTTGTGCGTTCGCTATCGTACCTACCGAACAGTCAGATTTGCGTTACGTAGTACACACGAACGATGAGTCTTATTCTTGTATGTATAGGTAGATGTAGTCTCTACTACTTGTGTATCGAAATTAAATAAATAAGTAAAAAGTAAGAAAAATCTGCTCAGCAACGTAATGCAATGAATTATGTGGAACTGTCAAAAAGAAACAGATTAGTCGTAATGTTTACGAAAATGTGTTGCCTATTTAGATAGCTGGAAACATGCAGTCGGAGGTTGTTTATCTTTTTTTTAATTTACGTTTATTTTACACTTTTATGTTTTTTTTTAAATCGTTGCACATTCCAAATTACATTTAAACATATAATTTGTGTTACACTTTTGTAATCACCTTTTCCTTTCATTTTGATAGGTATGGGAGATTAAAAAAATATGTTTTGGTTTCGACCCAGTGACACTCGCGCAATAAAGAAGAATAAGTATAACAACATATCATTCATCAAAATCGGTTCAGCCGTTTAGTAGTTAAGAGGGCACACATACATACAGGTCAAACACATAACACTCCTTTTTTGGCTTCGCCGCAGTCAAATAAAAGTAGTCACATTACGGTGTACTTATTACGTCTTTCTTTATTATAAAAAAAAAGATTCAATAAATAACAGCAATGTTTTTTACAGTGTGCCGCGATAGTTCTTGCCAGCGTACTTGGACAGCGCTCCTAGCTCCTCCTCTATCCTGAGCACTTGGTTGTACTTGTCGATGCGCTCGCCCCGCGCGGGCGCGCCGCACTTCAGCTGGCCCGCGGACAGCCCCACCGCTAAATCAGCTAGGAACAAATCACAAGTGTCTCCCCATCTATCAATGACAACTATGCCTAATCCAGCTGCTTTGAGCAACTTGTAACATTCGATGACCTCAGTCAACGTACCCGCTTGATTTAATCGCAAACCAACTGTATTCCCCGCTTTTTTCTCGATGGCCAGGCCAACTCTTCTCAGGTTGGTCTGCGTCAAGTCGTTGGCGAATAGTTGCACTGATGTGCGAGTCGTTAGCAGGGACCATGCAGCCCAATCATCACAATCGAAACCGTCTTCAACAGAACACACTGGGAATTCTTTTACGTTGTCCAAATAGACTTCGGCGAGCTTGTCGGACGAGATATATTCTTGAGGATTTGAATTTGGGTTCTTGAATTCTAAATCATAAGCTCCATCCTTGTATAAATCCGATGCAGACGCATTGATGGCTATTTCAGCCTTGTTATGATATCCGCATTTCTTAATAGCGTCGGTAAGGAAAAGAAGCGCATCTCTGTGGCTTATCAATGGAATGGAGAAACCGCCGCTATCACTAACGTACGAAGTGTCGAAGTTGTATTTGGACAATATCGCGTCTTTAACATACTGATATATTTCGGTTCCAATACGCATGGCTTCTGTAAAGGATGCCGCTCCAGTTGGCATTATGGAATATTCTTGAAATGGCAATCCGTTGGCGGACAATGTTCCGCCACTCAGTATTGTGAAGTGCGGAACTGGCAATATGATGGTGGTGACTCCTGCCATGTCTGAAATGTGTCTGTACAGAGGCATGCCTTTCTTGGCGGCTCCGGCCTTGGCGGACACCAGCGACACAGCCATTATAGCGTTCGCGCCGAGCCTCGACCTGTTCTCAGTGCCGTCGAGGGCAATCATGAACTGATCTATATCCTTTTGCATGGTTACTTCGAGGTTCTGTTTTATGAGTTCGGGGGCGATTATATTGTTTATATTTTTGACAGCATTCAAGACACCCATGCCGTGGTACTCCAGGGGATTATTATCTCGTAGCTGTAATGATTCTGCAATTCTTTTATTATCAGTTGATGGAACCGCAATGCGGAATAGTCCTAGTTCAGTTACCATATCCACCTCGACGGTCGGCACGCCAGTCGCGTCGAATATTTGACGAGCGAGCAAAAGTTTGATCGGCATTGTTGAAAGTTTATAGTAAAGGTGAATAAAATTATAAACACATCAAAAATAATTTTCAAAACTTATTACGCTAAAGTCCGAAATAACATGAAGACGTCAAAGTTCTTTGTTTCACACCGTATCGTTCCAAAATTGATTTAAAATTTTACAAACCTATTCAGATTGCCAGTTACCGTCTAATAACATTGTTTAAATACTTTTTGATAAGGTTCGTGAATAAAAAACAGAAACGAAAGCACTTGACGTCCGGAACGCGTGTGTGAAAGGGCGCACGTGCGCTATAATCTCTATGTAAATCCTACATTACACTTCGATAAGGACGTTTTTAATAATTGAAAAAGAGATTATACGTTATACTGCGACCATAGTATTTTCATTATTACACATCGGAATAATACTGTAGTATATTTTAACAATATTGTTTTGTCGAGTCCATGATTGCCTATGTAAGTTCGATATTGTTATAAAAATAATGAACTTGTGTTGTAGCGAACTATGTAATAATAATACGTCGCGTCACTATGAGATGCGTCACTATGATCGGGACCACACAAATTTTAAAATAGTATACTGCATAACATTTAATTTTTACGACTATCCTATACATCACTTTCAAAAAGAGCACGGCTTGATGTGGATTTGAACCAACGCATCGCCCAACGGCGACGTCGCCATTCAATACCGGCCGCTTTGACCAACTGGCCAGTGAGGTTGTTGCGATTGCGAGGAAGTTTTTTTTGTAAAAAAGTTTTTTGATAATATAAAAAACTGATAAGCAGTTTTGTCTTTTGCTGGGGTACTAGTTGATGAAGCTGTGTGTACATATTTATGAGCGATGTCTTAGATTTCTCTATAACTGGAGATGATACTTTTTGAGATTGACTTTGGTAGTTAAAAAATTTAATTCTCAAGGCAATCTGTATGTTATGTACATAAGTGGGGTCTGGGGACGCATTAAAGTGGCATGAGTGCTTAATAGTGTTCTAATACACTCCGGCACTCCGGGCTATTAGCGGGGGGTGATCTTTCAATTTGCTACGGCGTGATTCGCAAATATGCTGCTTACACCCTTGTTTACACTTTTAGCGCGTTCAGTTTCGGCACAAGTGTACTCACAATGCTTTTTGTGTGTCAAATTAGGGGCGCATTGTTTTGAATATTTATTCCCATTTGCTCTATTGTGAAAGATACGATAATTTATTTGTGTGTATTTGAATAATTTACATGTAAAGAATTTATCAGAAACTAGCTACCTAAAAAAAAGATCTGTGCTAGTTATGAAAACCAACGTTCGAAAGTTCGCATAGGAACAAAGATCTGTGCTAGTTATGAAAACCAACGTTCGAAAGTTCGCATAGGAACAAAGATCTGTGCTAGTTATGAAAACCAACGTTCGAAAGTTCGCATAGGAACAAAGATCTGTGCTAGTTATGAAAACCAACGTTCGAAAGTTCGCATAGGAACAAAGAAAATACTTTTAGAAATTGTATTGTTTCAGGTAAGTACTAAACATATTAATATTGCTCATTTAAAGCCAACACCATTCTTCATTGGCTAAATGAAATCACGGAGTTTACGCAGCAAACAGTGAGACACAGAATCTGAAGTGGTAGAGATCCCAAAGTTCCAAAAACCCATTAATCATATACACATAACATCACGCTTGTATTTCCTGAAGGGTTGGGCAGAGGTGTACTTATAGTACACCCAAATTTCGTCAGTCATGTTTGAGTCCTATATAATAGGGGACGAGCCTACCATCAACCGAGCACAAAATCCAGACTACGGGCTGCTACTGAGAAATTCCAGATGGAAATACAAATTAACACTGTTCCCGACCCGGGGAATCGAACCCAGGACCTCAAAATCAGCAGTAGGTAGCCCTGGCGACCACCAGACGAACGAGGCATTTACTAATATCATATACTCAATATCAAAATATATGTTAATTTATTACGTTATACGTGTAGGTATATTTGATATTTTTTAGTAAAAGACTTCGCAAATTAATATTTTTCTCTTTTTGTTCTCACACACTATGGTCTACATATCTTTCTCATTTCTCCTTTCGCAGGTCTGCAATAAACAGTACCTTTGTACTCAAATTATAATTATGTCGTATCTCTATATGTATTTTACTGTGTGTACATAAATAATAAAATAAATAAATATACTCCTATTATATGAGACTCATCTAATAACAAGATAAAAGTGGGTGTAAAGACCCGTAAGCAAAGAACTCCTCTGCTTATACCCTTTCGAGGATTGTCGGCGTGAATTTATGGATGTATTCAATTAAAAATGTCGTATGCAGGAGGAACACATTGTGGGAGAGAACTTCATCGATAAAATTAAATGACACGGTAGCGGGATCCCACGGGACTCGGCTCATCACGCGATAGTGATGTACCGTGAGAACAAAGCTACTGGACCAATCGGTACATTAACGATTATATGCGTTTAACACACGCGATGGGTGACGTAATTGCTACCCACCATGTGCAAACTACAGTCCTAAAGGGTAGCTATGGTAATAATACGCAACGATGGGAAATTATTGTAAAATCATAAATAAATTAGCGCGTAAGTAGTAGGTATAGAGGTAGTATGTACCCATATCAGCCCTGTTGGTAATGAATGGTCATTAAAAAATAAGTTGGGTTACATAATATGGGTTAGTAATAAGACATCATAGAAATATAACTTCATTCTTATACGAGTATTTTTTGTAAGACATAATATGGTTTATATGGTTTTGAAGTTTGTAAAAGTGTTGAAAGTAGGCTGAAGTAATTAATTTATGTATTGACAATAAAATAATTTCAATACTTATTTTACTTTCCATCATTTTTAAAAGACAACAGCTGAAATTGTCTGAAAACAGAATGCATGGTAACATTTTAATTATTCCTTTGTATTTCCAGGCTACCTTCATATTTTATAGACTTGAACGGCATGTATTAACGGAGGAATGCAATCTCGATGTCGAACGAGACGTCACCGCTACGGACGAGATCCACACTATGTTTCTTGACAAGCCATTTTTACCCGACTGCCAAGGAAGGGTTATGTTTTTCGCGCGTATCTTGTATGTATGTATATTTGTACATTTCTTTATTACCTCGTATCTTCCAAACAGCTGGATGAATTTCGACAGTTAATGAATATTTGTTTTAAAAACCCAAATGTCCATAGATAATTGTATGGAGAAAAAAAAAACAACTGACTTCCAAAAAAAAACACTACAAATTAAAGAATTTTTTTAGTCTGTAGTGTTTTTTTTTTGTAAAAAGCTTTTATTTTTAACAATTTATTAGTGGTAACCTACCCCACACAAATTCGAGAACCACTACCTGCTATGTAAATAACAGTGACAGGAAGTTTTATTTAGTAGTAGTTTTATTATCATATCATGCACATATACTAAGTGTGTAAAATACGTATTTTTGAAGCTTACTCAAAAATTATTATCCAAGCAAAGTTAATAAAATTTATATGGGACCAACTTGGGAGCATACCCTTTCATACAAATAAAGAATTTTCAAATTCGGTCCACAATTATTATTGAAGGAGAAATCGACGGACATAAATAAAAAAACATACACACGCGATGAACATACCTACGAGTATAACCTCCTCCTTTTTGGAAGTCGGATAAAAATGGTAGATTTTAGGCGCGAAATAGTAATACGTTAATAAAAAAACAGTTAACCAAACCTATCGAGTAGGGTATCAAAATAAAGGGAATTAAAAGGGTATTGCAAAAATATATATAAGTTATATATTTAAATGTAATTAGGAATAATACATTGGTTTAAAAAGTTTTTGATGGCGTAAAAATTGGCCATAAAAAGTCTGGAAACAGCGCTATATTATAGTGTGGGTGATGTGCATGCTTTGTTGCGTTATGTTTGTAGTGCTTATGATAATTACTTAACAAAATGTTGTTTTCTTGTTGAGATAAATGTTTTTATTATTTATAAAATATAACACGTTTACCCCTAAGTAGGTGTAGTTTTCATATAATTTTAATGAATATGATTTTTTTATATTAAAAACAACGCACCGTTTCAAAAAGTAGGATATCTCGCTTTCGAAAATGATTAACGAATCAAATAGCTAATCACGACACCAGACTTCCCAGACAGCATTCCCTAAATAACTAGGCCAATTATTGACATTAATTGTGACTCGATAAAAATGGAAAAGTAAGTAGTTTTGTTTTTTTTTTTTTTTGATTTTTCATTTATTTGTAATTTTATTATTATTTAACTATGAAACAATTTAAAAAGTAACAGACTTAAAATAATAATAATAATATGTACAAGTATATAAGAAAGGGGTGGGGGGGGAACAATCATAGGGCATCAAAAAATTCGTCCGCATCGTTGTCAACAGGAAAAGTGCCCAAAAGGCTGGCAGCATTGCCACGTTGTATGGCAATGCTGAGAAGCGCATTATAAAAATATAACAAAAAAGCGCCCAGACGCAGACAAAACGTGGACAAAACAAAACAACGCCCAGACGTAGTTTTTTTGGCTGCAAAGGAACTACTTTTCCATTTGAAAACATATTTCGTGGAAAATACACAGGAAACAAATAAATATACTTCTTTTAAGATTCCTTTCAGATTTGGCAGCTTTTACCGATGAGCCAAATTTTTCGTTCTAAGCATAGGTACATAAGCCTAGAGATTTTACTAACAGAGTAAAATGACATAGGTACTTACCTCCATACCTGCTTAAAGACTACACAGAGGTAAATAATTGCCAGTTATTTTTACTTACGGATGGCGTAGACATGCGTCAGACATATCAAAACGTATCTAAAATCGATTTCAGTCACAAATCGTATCGTATCGATAATCCGATCTAGACAAACAGATTTCGAAAAACCACGGCAAGAGTAAATTTGGTTAGGTTAGCAAGTATTTGTTTATGTTTGGATAGTTTTGATCATAGATACAAGTATTTATATTTCTATGGTTTTGATCGATGCACTTACATACAATCGAATAGGTAATATTACTAGAGACGATCGAAACTGCGAGCCGGAGCAGCTGCGCGCCGCCGGAGCTCGAAAAATCGATTTCAAAATCTGAAATGGGATATTTAACCGTTTGCGTAAAAATCCAAAAACGCCGATGTCTAGGCTCTAGGATTACAAACAAAAACAGACATTACCAACTCACGCAAATAATTCATCCAATATTCTGTTGAACTTGGACTGGCAAATAGATAGCTAGATAAAATGGCATGTTGGTTGTGTCGTCGAACTGAGCACAAAAATTAAAGTAAACATTGAAGAGTATTTTCAGGTTTTCGCAAACGATTACGACTCATCTGTTTCATTTTGACAGTTCAACAACATTCATTGCGTTGTTTATAAGACGCAGATATAATATATGTCAGTGACCTTGAGTGGTTAGCTTGCGTGTTCTGTACTGAACTCACGGATCACATCGTACGTCCAGCCAGTAATAGCACTCGCCCATCAAAGAGCGATTTTAATAAAACACGTATACAAAAAGATCAATAATTAAATTATCTTTAAAATGGTGAAGGTTTCAGGTACTTTTCTGAAACCTTCACCATTGTTTTTTAGATTTCTTGTTAGATTTAGCGTGATTCTCAGTTTTTTATCCGCGTTAGACATATGTTTCCAAATCTTTAACACCACTCGTTGACAAGTGATCTTCAGTACAAAATCATTTAAAACTCGGTTATTGTCGCCTAGAACTTTTACTTGTTTTACGAACTGTTGAGGTAATGGATTAGAAATCTGTTTTAAATTAATAGATTTGTCCGTGCAAACTTTCGTCACAAAGTTTCAAGTTTCCAATTGCGAATTGTTCACAATTAAGTACGAAAATGCAACTTTTTGTACTGCAATTAATTGTGTGTACATGTATGTCATGTAATGAACCCACATTAGTGGCGAATCGATCATTAAAAGGTGCACAAATATACTGCAGGGGTCGCGCCCTGGCACCGCTACCACCTAACCCACCGCGTCGCTCCATAGTTTGCATGCATGCTCCATTGGACACCGCACATCTGTATGACTTTATTTGTCCATCAATTTGTAATGTTACTGATTAAATTTTGAGTAACTTAAAAAAATAAAAATACCACACTCGATTTTTGCTAGGCAACCCATTGTGGTTCCTGCTGGGGTTGCGGGTCTGTCCGAAAGGGATATCGCGGCCCCAGCACATAGGCAACGGAAGGAACACGGGTGGGCTTTAGTCAGTAAAAGTCTGACACTCGCTCTCGCTCTGCCCAGAGCGGGAGGAGTCATTTGATGATTTCCCACCCAAAAAAAAAAAAACCCATTGTGGTTGTTTTATTACGCATTCGTTGAAAGCACTCGTACTAAGTGATTTATTCTACAGCTCATATTTATTCTATAATGCCATGCCGGAATCCACTGCAACTCCTGTAAGGCATTAGAAGGAACAACAAGAAAAACGCTCAGACGATGAAGCATCGCAAGAAAAACAAAAAAAAACGCCTTCCAAAAAAAACACTACAACGTGAAAAATTACTTCAATTTCGGAAGTAAAAAGTTTTTATTGTTCACTTTTTAGTTGTGGTACCTACCTACCCCACACAAATTCGAATACCACTACCTGCTATGTAAATAACAGTGACAGGAAGTTATAAATCATCATATCATCCACATATTTTATACTAAGTGGGAAAAATACGTATTATTGAAGCTTACTCAAAAACTATCCAAGCAAAGTTAATAAAATTTATATGAGGCCAACTTGAGACTTGGGGATTATGTAAAAAAAAGAATTTTCACACACTTTCCACAATTGACGGAGAAATTGATGGATATACAAAAAAAAATAACATAGAACCTCCTCCTCCCTCCTTTTTGGAAGCCGGTTAATGAGTCGTGTCGGAATCCCTCAAAAAATTCCTGTGTGCACGTCATCGAGACTTAACATTACGCCAATTCAAATTCCTACGTTGCATCGATCTCAAGAACAACTTCTGTGATAAACGGACAAGGACATGGACAAGAGAGTGTTATCTATAGGTTCCGTTTTCCTTTTAAAAGGTCAGAACCTTGAAATAATTGGAATCGATAACTAAAATACCTAGTTTCCAATTTTCCTCCATTTAGAATATTCTAGAAAGCGTGGCCATAAGTGCAAAGGCATGTTTGTAATTCGAGATATTGCAAATGCTGGGCAATTAACTTGCCATTAAACAACAAATTATAGGTATGACTAAGTAGGAGAAAATAAATTGCTCTCCTGTGACATTACGCCTCTTTAATTCTTTATACCTTTTATGCGCAAAAAGTTTTTGCAGTTTTACACATAGGTAGATAAGGTAGTTTAATCGTAGGAAGTGTCATAAGTCACGTCGCTTTAGTTAAGAGTGTTTATCCTAAAAGTTGGCAACGTCGCAAAAGGCCGTCAAAAATTTACCTGTTTTGATTAATTTGGTAAATTATTGTATGTAAATAAGAAATGTGACTATAAACTAGCGAACTAGAAAATTAATAATTAACTGCAATTATACATTGAATTTGATGTTGTACTCGTTTTAGATGTAAAAAAGGCGTTTGGGAAGTTTCCAAATACTTTTTTTACATCTAAAACTAAATATTTAGTGTTACGATATTAATTATTGCATTTCATAATCAATATTCTAGTTCGCTAGTTAGCCACATTTCTTATTTTCATACAGTAATATTGCCAAATTAATCAAAACAGCGAAATATTTTGTCATCTATCTGCGACGTTGCCCACTTTCAGAGTAAACGCTCTTAAAGTAAGGTAAGGATCTAACTTAGTAAGTCTTACCTTTAATGATAACTTTCTTCTGCTCCTCTTTGTTGTGTGTGTTGGCTACTCCTGACAGCGTGGTTTCTGATGAACAGCGGTCCACTCGCACCTGAGTATACAGGAAACTTATGTTATTCCAAAGTGTTACCAATCACTTCATCTCTGAGGGTTCTAAAAAGGTACTAGTTACGGAGTTTGGAGAAAGAATAGAGTATAATAATTATAAGATTTCCACGCTATTGTTTGCAATTTATATAAAGTGTAGCCTATCTATCCTACCTGGATTTAGTTAGCTTATCAAAATAAGTAATACTTTCAAAGACTTTCAGGCTACTGCGACACTATTCAATTAAAGAACAAAATAACTTTTTACTAAAATAAACAACCGACTTGAAAAAAAAAACTAAGCATTTAGTGAATAATAAGTTCAATATGAATATAATAAATAATAAGTTTAATTTCGGAAGTCGGTGTCTTTGGTTTTGAATTTTCGTTTCTTACCAACAACTTCCGAAATTAAAGTAATTTTTCACTTTGTAGCGATTTTTTAAGGCGGTTATTTAAAAAAAAAAAAATTTTTTTTTGCTTTTCCACTTTTTAATTGTGGTAGGTACCTATACCCTCCACAGATTGTAATACCACTACCTGCTATGTAAATAACAGTGACAGGAAGTTATTATAACATAATCCACATAGACAAAGTGGGAAAAATATGTATTATTGAAGCTAACTCAGAAACTACTCAAACAAAGTTACAAAAATTTAAGTTCATGGGACCACCGCGCCCGCTTCCTCTACCAAATGAGAAAATAATTTTCAAAATCGGTCCCCTATTTACGAAAATATCGATGTACAAATTTAAAAAAAGTTAACTAAATAAAACATACATACAGGTCAACATAGAACCTTCTCCTTTTTGGAAGTCGGTTACAAAGCCCTTACTGTAATACGAACCAGTTCACCCAGAAAGCTAATGTATCCAATGGCTAGCTTCAACGTGTCAACTTTAGACAGCCTCTTCTCGTAAGGCAGAGTGGGGATATGAGCACGTAGTCCTTCGAAGGCGTCGTTGATGGACTGCATTCGACGGCGTTCGCGTAGGTTCGCGGCCTGCCGCTGTTGGATCTGCTGCTGAGGGCACCGCAATGAAGATCTACGTCTGTGCAAGCGCCGGAAGTCTGACCTGGAAACAAATGAGGGAATCACTATGGTAAGCAGAACTCTACCATAGTACTAAGTGGTCGCAAAAGCTGAGGCTGGAGTTACTTTTCATTACCAATACAATTGCAATTAATGTGATCTACGAGTAGTTTTCCATAAAAAAAACAAACATAAAAGACTATCCCTAAATATCCCTATTTAAGTATATAATATTTTTTCATATTTTTTTTTTATTGTAAGCTTTTAATTTTTTATTTGATAGAAAATGTCACTCGACTTTACTGGCTAACGACTTGGCTTTACCAGCCAGGTTCATCTCTTTACGAGGTGAGAGAACTCTCTTTTCAACTAATTTGGTATAAGTAAACACCTACTTCGTTGGTAATTAATTATGATGAATCAGCCAAGCACTTAAAAAGTTGGATTTTTGATTGGTTTGGCTGGATTTGTGCTACCTATATTTAATTATTCCAGAAAATTCCTACTTTACATCCTACAGATTACATCAAAGCAAAGATATTCATATTTATTATATACATCGCTGAAGTAAAATTAAGTCATCATTGTACGTGAAAGTAGGTAAGTAAATATAAATTACTTAGTCAAGATTTCGATATCAGAAAAAGAAAATTGAAAAAACAGAAAAAATAACTGCTGGTTAAAAATCGCTCAAGTCGCAAGGCTATAGAATACATTTTGATCTATGAAACAGCAGTGACAAAACACGATAGGCGCACCAAAAAATACCATAAAACGACTAAAAAATTGCCAAGCAATAATTTAAAAAAATGAGTACATGGAATCGTACGTACTTAATTTTTGCTAAAGATCCGTACCTTCTTCGCGGTGTAGACAAATTTTCTTGATCACTGGCGTACAGGCTACCATCGGACATTGACGAGTCGTCGTACATGTAGTTGTCAGAACTGTTGGCTGAGATCGGTGAACCTCCCACGGGCAAGGGCACTACACTCGTAGGATTGTCCAACGACGAGCACCTAACTCCATTGCCCCCCTCCATGATAGCAAAAAGTTGATAAAAATTTTGATATACTCGAATCACTATACATATGACTAGAAACACTGAATGATATTCCAAAGAACGTTAAGGAATCGTGAAGGCCGGAGGAGTAGTGTCACCACTGACAGTTGACGAGATTGTGACGGTGTTCGGTGTGAGGGTCAGAGGGATGGTTCGGCGCCCAGAGACTCCGCCCTAATACAGCTCTCCGCCCACGTGCGCCCCGACCAAAATAATGAGGCCCTCCGTAACGCGAAAACGAAACCGCGGTTTCTAACTGCGCGTACAATAATGAGGGGTAGCAGGGACCCCTTTCAACTGGTTTCAAATAATGTTCTAGAACAACTATGATTGTGTAATATGCTCCTTATCTTGTTGTGATAAAAGACTTTATTAGATCATTAAAGTCTAGACGATGTCCAAGCAGTTCATTAACAACGTTCTTAGGCAATTTTCATGGCATTTCAATCGGCATGAAAATTGCCTTGTTAGTGTGTCAATATTTAATTCTAATTTTAGAGTCTGTTTGAAAATTGCCGCTTACTTTTTGTATTTATTAGAAACCAATGTAGTACTGAGTTATAGTTAGTACCGATATTGTAAAGTCACCGCACGTTCAGGGCAAAAGCACTTTTATGTCGTAAGCAGTAAGGCTTGTGTTTGTACCTCAAAGTGTCAGCAGGTACAGTCGTGCTGTTTAGTTTCTCTGAAGTGCTGGAAATTACCAATTATTTTTTTGACTTGAAATCGTCATAACTCTCAATATTTCTGACCGGCAAAAACATGTAAGATTTTAATCGCTAATAACTACGAGACTTTTAATGCTAAAGCATGCAAAAAATAAGTCATTATTATAAAAAATTTAAGGCAGGATATAATTTGCCTATGACGTCACATCGTGGGGGCAGAATCGTGCAGGCGCATGCACGTGTACCTCTATTTTTCAGTTTATGTCGAAATTCCAAATCGTATTGTGCAAAAATGTGTTCAGCTAGAACGATGATTCTGGTGTCGTTGCCGAGAATGTAAAAAGGACTACCAGGACCAAATGAGATACAACAAAAATAGATCGTAAAATAGCATATGAAGTTGACAATAGCAAAATTATTTCATAATCATATCGGCCGTAAATATACTCAGAAATTTAAAAAATCCCAATCGAAGAAACCTTGCATCATAACTCATAAGGAATGCAATGAGCCTAAAAAATTTAGTGCCGAGCAAATACAATAGCAACGGCAGTAATAGAAACCGTAAGAAAATCTGTTGCAAGATGCACCGACTTCCGAAATTAAAGTTATTTTTCACTTTGTAGTATTTTTTTTGGAGCCTCCTTTTATGCAAATAAGCCTGTGTTAGGAGACTCTGCTGTTCCATAAATTAAATAAGTATCGTTTACTTGTCTTATACAAATGTAGGTGTAAGGAAATCAAAATATTAAAAAAAGCCGGCCAAGTGCGTGTCGGACCACGCACAATGAAGGGTTCCGTAGTTGGGATGAATTTATCGCAAGAACAAACTTAACTGTGTAGTTAAGAAACATGTTCTCCCATACGGAATGTATGGCGGAACATGTTTTCGCAACCGCAAATGTAAGTTGGTCGATTATTACTCGTTAACTTGTAAAGCGTACTTAGCTGTGATAGTTTTTAAGGTTTAAAGAACTTTATTATATACAGGGTGTCAGGGACATCGACGCGAAAACTGATACCATGGATTCGGTACATGATTCTAAACCCCCCTGCGTTGAAAATTTTCGTCGGTTATTTAAAAAAACATCATCCAAAGCCAACCATTAGCAGGCAGGGGAGGGCAGGGACAAAAATTAGCACTTTAAAGCTTTATATTTCGCAAACGGATTCCTGAATCCAAAAATGTTTATCACACACTCGCAATATTTTTGACGACCCACACAATGGGATAGATGAGAGAGAAAATCATTTTTTGTTCATAATTTTATTTTACCACTTTGTCGGCGTGATTAATATGCCAAATTACAATTTTCTAGTACAAAGAGTCTCTGAGCTAAGCCGCGGACAGACTGACAGTCAGACAGACGGATATGGCGAAAGTTAAGGGTTCCTTGTTTACTACTGAACCCTAAAAAGAGAGACTTAATTTAAGCTAAACATGCAGCACGCACGCATATGCGAGTGTGTGATATTATAATGTGATAAATCACAGGAAATGGCAATTTTTCATAATTTATAAAAATGTATTTGTAAAAAGCAAAACTGGTACTTCCTTTGTTTTTACGCAGAGTAGGTACAGTCAGCATCAAAAGTTGTTGACCACATTTAGATTTTCAAAATCGCTGTATAGTGAAGTGCTTATAGTGAATACGGTGTACAGCGATTTTGAAAATCTAAATGTGGTCATCATTTTTTGATGCTGACTGTACCTACCTACATATTCCTTTGAATACATTTTTTAATAAAGTTCCTAATTCCCCTATACCAAAAAAATATTTAACAGAAGTCGCACAAAGGCAGTAAATATGAAACTACTTTACATGACTTACCAAATTGTAGACCTCTAGTCATCTCATAAAAATTCCCGTTGGAATTACCCCAGAGCACTATAGAGGTAGGTAGTAAGTACCCGAATGAGTGTCGAAACCTTTGTTTATATTCTTACTAGCTTTACCCGCCCCGACTTCGCACGGGTAGCTTTAAACCCTACCACCTACCCTACCTACCTACCCTACCTTCTCTACCTACCCTACCCTAATTTTCTCACCGTTTAAACCTTCCCTGGACTATGACAAACATCTCAAAACCAAAATCAGCTAAATCGGCCCAGCCGTTCTTGAGTTATAAAATTACAACGAAAAGTGGCATTGATTTTTATAGATACGAGTATAGATGAATATTCAGAACTGGGGGAAAAGGCTTCGATCAATAATGCATTATTGATCAAAGGGAAAAGGTCAATGCAGATAGAATAGCTGGCCTAGCTAGTATTTCGGCAATCAAAGTTTCAGTATCTACCTATTCATTATTTCGCGGCAAACACAACTAAACTACTTACTTATTTTGGTTTCTGCACAATTTGCCGCGCGACATACCTATTGGTTTGGTAGTAAACGCTGTACTGATTCATACATTTGTTTCCGTCGCCCGCCGCCCCGTCCTAGACGCAGTGTTTGGGCCTGAATTTTGGTTTATTTTCCGGTTTCCTCCAAGTGCGGAGGTGAAGTGAAGATTATTTCAAGAGCGTTAGTTTCTGCAATAGCAAAACAGAAGCCACAAGAAACAAAGCGAACTTATGAGACTGTTTACGCAATATTAGGGTGCCCCAACACTCTCGTAACGAAAAACTTTTTTGTTTTGGCTATTCAACAATTTTCATTGTGTTATTCTTGTTGTCGAGTTGGCGAAATTTTCAAACATTATGACGCAATAGATTTTGTTGTACCTACATTATTGTCAAAATAAAAGGTTAAGTATCAAGAGTGTTTTACGTATTTGTTAGGCTTGATCTTTGAACTACAATAATTCGGTACCTACCTCCCTGTTTCAGTTTACCCTAAATCTCTGAAGGTAGGTAGACCCGTCATTATGAACAACCAAAATTACAATCGAGAAGAAAATACAGCAGTTTTTAGGGTTCCGTTCCTCAAAAGGAAAAAACGGAACCCTTATAGGATCACTTTGTTGTCCGTCTGTCTGTCTGTCAAGACCCTTTTTTCTCAGGAACGCGTTTAGGTATCAAGCTGAAATTCATATCAAATACTCAAGTCAATACAGTCCCTTGGAGCTGTGAAACTAAAAACTTCTACTACCTGCACTAAAAACTCTAAAATATTACATCTGATCATAATCATCTCATCAAACTCAAAACTCAAACTCAAAGCATTTATTTCAAATAAACCAATTACAGGTACTTTTGAATTGTCAAGAGGTCGGTCAGTCAGAAATATGAAGCTAGTTGCCCGTTCCAACGCGTAGTAGGTTCCTATGGAGAACGGGCAAGAAACTCCACGGACACTCTTTTAAATCAGAATATTTTTACATAAAATTGGTTACATCATTCATGTTGTAATTATAGGTAAGTACATGTGAGAACAATGTAGAAAGACGTGCACATTAAAAGCGTCCGTAATAAAAAACAAAAACAATTCAAAAATTGAAATAGGCCGTAGCAGCTAAGAGATGACCAGTCCCCACTGACGGGTCCCGTTTACGAACATGACGCATGGATCAGCACCATTTAGCTCAACCATTTTGAAGGGAACTTAATGATCCAACACACACGCCACCACCAGCGAGACATTTGAGTGAGCATGACATACTCTCAGCCGCCAGGGCACATTCAAGTCAATCAAAGCCGTACCCAGTAAATGGTAGCTGTAAAGTAGGTACATAGTGCTCACACATGTGCTATGCAATTATATAATACTAAAAGACTGAATTTATACAATCTAATGATAGTTTTACAATCTTCAGCAACTCCAGCAATATTTTTGAATGCTAATCAATCAATTAGTATATGCGCCCTTGTGGAGCTGGACCAGCGTTGAGCCTAGCATTTTTGTCATCGATGTAATCCCCCAACTTATAATAATATGCTTGGATGCTTGGCTGCATAGTGTGCGTTTTATACAAGACTAGCTTATGCCCGCGACTTCGTCCGCGTAGAAATCGAAAATGGTCCTAATAGGATTTTTTATAGGTTTTTTAAGTTATTAATATTGTTTTAGCATTAAATAAATTATTATGTTAAAATGTTTGAAATAAAATATAACAATCTTTGATAAAGTGTTATTTTTTTAAATTTTATTTAACCTTTATATCCCACTTAAACAAAATTGAAAAAAAAAAAAATATATATTAATTTTATGAACACGAAGCTCGGCCTTTGATCTGGCGAAAGTTACACGGGTGTATTATCTTTTTACAACGAAATCGAAATGCTACACCTACCGCAGTAGTTCTTTGTAAATAATATTTTTTGTTTTTCTTTCGGGTGCTAGAATCACCAGTCTACTCTGGAGCATGCCACATACAACTGGCCGTGGGAGAAGCAGCTTTCCCTTAAGTCTACTCCCGCTACCTTAAGAGTTTGACCTTGAGCTTTGGTTATAGTCATTGCGAAGCATACTTTGATGGGAAACTGCACTCTCTTGAATTCGAAGCGGTAATTTGATAGTGTTAGGGGAATCCTAGGAGTAAATACAGACCTCTGTAAAGCTTAGAAACCTTCAAATGCGGTACCTATTCATATGTATAGTACGGTGACTTTCGAGACATTCCAATTTTTTAAGAGTATTAGCTTTACCCGCCCCGACTTCGCACGGGTAGCTTTAAACCCTACCTACCCTACCTACCTACCTACCCTATCTATCTATAGTAGTAGTAGGTAGTATAGTAGTGGTAGGTAGGG
This sequence comes from Agrochola macilenta, assembly GCA_916701695.1. Classification (NCBI taxonomy): domain Eukaryota; kingdom Metazoa; phylum Arthropoda; class Insecta; order Lepidoptera; family Noctuidae; genus Agrochola; species Agrochola macilenta. The sequence continues at coordinate 8,651,070 of OU753552.1, read as the reverse complement.
TAGGTAGGGTAAGAACGGTAGGTAGGGTAGGTAGCTTACCCTACCTACCCTACCTACTCTACCTACCCTATCTACTTACCTACCCTACCTACCCTACCTACCTACCCTACCTACCTACCCTACCTACCTACCCTACCCTACCTACCCTACCTACCCTACCTACCCTACCTACCCTACCTACCCTACCTACCCTACCCTAATTTTCTCACCGTTTAAACCTTTCCTGGACTATGACAAACATTTCAAAACCTAAATCAGCTAAATCGGACCAGCCGTTCTTGAGTTATAAAATTACAACGAATAGTGGCATTGATTTTTATAGATATAGATTTGCATTGCAAGCACCAAGCCTCTAGGTGAGTTCAACCTTATTTGAATAAAATCGGATTGACTTTTCAAACATGTGTCAAAATAAAATGTAATTTAAATCAAAAGCACTAAGGAGTATTGATATCAACTTCGAAGCAAATCACTCCCAAAATAACTTTCTACCCCTATTTAACCCCGTTAAGGGATGAATTTCAATAAAATACGAAACAGGTCTTCCATTAATTCTGTTAAAGAATGTTTATGCAAAATTTGAAGTAGATTGGATCAAGGAATCACGTTGTCCCATACAAAGTTTGCCCACCTTTTTCACCCCTTTAGGGGTAGAATTTCGAAAAATCCTTTCTTATCGGATGCCTACGTCATACAAAGAACATACCCTCCAAGTTTCAGGTCTCTACGATCAGCGGTTTAGGCTGTGCGTTGATCCGTCAGTCAGTCATTCAGGACAAAGCATTTTATATTTATAGATTTAAATTTTGTTTCATTCAGTTGGAGTATGTGGGGAGGTATTTTATTGTAACATTTCAAACTGCACCCCATGAAGGATGAGTCTACTTTCGCCAGTCTGAAACCCGGTTGAATTAATTGGTCCCTATTTCTAGTCCTATAATTGTGTCTATCACCTCTTTTACTGAAAAGACAGATTTTTCCTAACGTACATGATGTTTTCATAGACATATTGACAAGGTACCGTCATGATGTTATATCTTTAAACAGTTCCCTTAGAGAATCGCGTCTGCGGAGGCCATATATTGCTCTGATGGCTCTTTTCTACAGAATAAAAATAGACTCGATATTTGCAGCCCGTCCCCATAGTAAAATACCGTAAGACATGATACTATGAAAGTAACTGAAATAGACTAGCCTCGCGGTACCTACATCAGTAAATTGACGGATTTTTCTTACAGCATATGCTGCTGAACTTAGGCGTCCTGCAAGAGATGTTAAATGAGGACCCCATTGCAGCCTTGAGGCGAGCGTTTAGTTTTATTCCCATTTAATACCAATTTTGGACCTGCAGAAGGGCGTTATTTACGTCGTCAAGATTTGATGCACGTCTATTTATCTTATAAATTAGAGAAGTATCGTCAGCAAATAACACCATTTGTGGTTGGTTTTTTTAATAAATGGGGTAGATCATTTACATATACTAAAAAGAGGAAAGGACTCAATATCCTTGTGGGACACCCATTTTTACTTTTAGACCGAGTGAATTGACCCCATTAATTTGAACTTGCTGTTGTCTATCATTTAAATACGATTTTACCAAACTGAGCGCAAGTTTTGCATCATCAATGAGTAAAAAGTCCAGTGCGGTACAAATATTAGCTACGGCAATAAGTATCAGAAATCGTAAGAAAATCTGTTACGGCCATAGATCTGCTCAGAACTGAAAAATTTACAATCGGTGAAAGCCTTATTTCGTAGGGAATGCAAAGAGCCTAAAAAGTCCAGTGCCATGCATGCAAAAGCTACGGCAATATCGCAAAACGTAAAAAAAAAAAAAATGTTTTCACCTTCGCTCACTCGTGTCGTAGGTGGGGTCGTCGCTTTTATTTCGCTCGCTCGTCGGAATAGTGGTCTGGCTCCACTCGCTTGTCTTTTGGAGAGGACTCGCTTCTCTCGCATATCTGGTGTGAAAGCTGACTCGTGGCGTTGGTGTGCTCGCTTCGCTCGCTCGTTTTAAGAATATGCTTGTGTGTTGCACTCACTTGTCAGGTAGGGGCTCGCTATGCTCGCTCATTGTTTGAATAAGCGCGCTCTGCTTAGTCGTGTGGCCCGTGGGCTTGTTTCTTCAGTATGGGGAGTTTCGCTCGTCACGAAACCGAGCTCGCTACGTTAAGTCAGCTAAGTTTGATGTGAATGTGACTACCTCTCACTCGTTGGGATAGAGCAAGCTTGGCGTGATTGTGGCTGGCAAAGTGCTAGCACAGACTAAGGATTGTTCAGGGAATTCCTATCACTAGGTTAGGTTAAGTTACAGCTGCGAGCTTGTGAAAGGTTTTCACGAAAACAAACGGCGCGTAGGTACATACTCTGCGCCTATAATTTTATTTACGTTTTAATTAACGCTTTCGACTCTTCTAGATTTCATAGAACTCATACGCCATGCCGCCATACAATTGGAAGTGAACCCTCCGGGAGGGTTGCCGACATTACGTCAACGCTAAAGTTAACCATCGCGGACGGTCAACGGCATTAGGTTTAAAACTGTGTTATAAAACACTGAAAATAAACTAAAATAGTGTTTTCAGGGGCTCTTGTCGCTATATTCGCTATATTATGCTAAATTTTTTGTGAATATTAGTAAACGTGAACAAAAAATTAAAATGAAATAAAAATGCTTGGATTTTAAACCAAACGCATAAATAGGTAAGGTGCATTCGGCTAACTCCGAAAATCGGGTTATTCCAATAATTAAAATTTTCTACATATCGCGGCAATATTATTTGCTCTAGCAACACTCACCTAGCCGCCAGCTTAGTAAGCTTCCGCAGGCTTCCGCGCTTCTATTAAGAGGCTATGAGCGCGCGTTGGTGTGTAACGCGACGTTTTTGTGAACTACTGATATTTCCCGCGTTTTTTGTATTATCGGATTTACCCGAATTCAGAAATCTTGTAAATTATTTAACTGGTTACTTTTTATTTCGATAGAATTTCGTTTTAGTGCACTGTTGAGTAGGTTTAGGACACCCTAGTTCAAGGTTTGTGCTTTTTTTCGGAATTAATCGACTAGGGTAATTCTGAATTATGAACCATTCGGTTTTGCCCGATATTGATTTTCCAAAGAAATAGTCAGTTGTTCCCAATCTTTAATTTTTTTTATAGATTTGGTATTTTCTTTGAGTTACACATATTCAATGTACACTAGCCTATTTTTAATTATAAAGTAAATAAAATCCTCTTTTTTATTTAAGGTGAAATATCGTTATTGTTTAGCCTAAAGCTATGCCATGAATATCGTATAATAATATAGTATTTTATTACCTACATGACTGATTGTATCTCTTGCTTTTGTACGTAGAATCTTAATTATTGATTCCATTTACCTACCTCATTTTGATTATACTTTAATAATTATTGCATTTCTATTTATATTCCAAAAGTCTTTATAACTTGCAATACCTAGTGACTAAAAGTTTGACAACCGTAGACAACTTGTAGGATAATTCCGAAATTGAAATATGACATAAATATGTTTAGGCTAGTGAGGGGTCAAAAATATTTCTTTTTGAAGGTAAACCTGGACGAAAAAGCAATATGGTCCTTATGCTAACAAAAACCAAATTTTAACTATCATTCAGAATTACCCGAACATGCTTCGGAATTGCACTTGTACAAAGTAAAAATAATCAGAATTTTAAACACTTGTATTTAAATACTGAGGATATTTATAAAAGTATTCGAAACAGAGGTTTATAGGCTCAATATCCAAGTAAATAAAGTGACTTAAATTAGTTTCATCAGCCCCACCAATTCTGAGTAGTGAATTAAAATATGAACATATCCTCAATTCTTCAAAAATTCTTTCGTAATTACCCGAATGCACCTTACTAATAAATCTTGTTTTAATACCCATCAGATTTTATTTTCACGGTTTATGGGGTATTCGCTAAGAAAAACTAACATTTAAAATTAGCCCTCCGCGAGGGCTCCCGGCATTCCATATGCAACTAGGTGAACCCTTCACGAGGGTTCCCGGCACTGAACGTGTTAAATACCTTTTCCAAGAATAGCTGAATATTTTAATTAGAACAGACAGGCTGATCTCTGTCCTAGTTTAAAATAGTCTAAGATTAATTATATTTTCTTTAAAATATACATATACCTATGTCCATGTACGGTGTCGTCCTGAGTATGGTGAGATCTCTCTCTCTGTATCTCACACTAAATCTCTCTTTTTCTTTAATTTGAAGAAGTCACACTTCTATCAAGTGTACGGTGCTGCACGCACAATTTTTTTATTTTGTAAAAAAATAAAAATAAAACTGTCATTGTGATTGTATCGGTAAGAAAGGGCGAGCGATGCGAGCTCAAAATTCAAGCAACCGACCTTAGATAAGTAGGTTAGATTATCTGTGTGACTGCTTGTTGGTCTAGTGATTGCAAGCGCTACTGCTGAGCAAGAGGTCTGGGGTTCGATTCCCAGGTCGAGTAAAGTGATAGGTAATGGGTTTTTCCATCAAGAATTTCTCAGTAGCAGCTCGGAGTCTGGATTTATGCCCGGTTGCCTCGCCCTGTATTACATGGGACTGAAACATACCTGGTGAAATGTGAGTGTACTATAGGAACACCTCTGCCTAACCCTTCGGAGAATACAGGCGTGATTTTATGTTGTGTATTATGATGAATGAAATGGGGCCCCTGTAGCTCGGGGCCCCGTATTATTGATACGGCTGATACGGCGGTAGTAGCTACGCCCCTGCCTAGTATAAAATTATTCATTGTCTTTTGATATCAATTTGATTTGAATGTAGGGTTTTTTTATTTTATTTTGCTTTTGTACGATAATTTTGTCTAAAAAACGATAATTTCGACGTGCGAAGTCGATAATTTGAACTTTTGGAGTTGGCAACATTGCCTGCCTGTGCTAGTGTGCTGTGCTCAGTGTGCCGCTAATTTGTGGTCTGTGCACGATCGGTTTGTTTTTGTTGTTCTTTCCACAAGTAACAAGTACTGAGTCGTTAGTTAAATAAAGTGACCAGCATTTTCAAAAGCTACAGACTATCATGCTTGGCTATTCTAATGCTGGTATTCCCGATAAATCATGGCAACCGCAAGTGGCTGTGATAGAAACCACGTAAGTAATAAGTTTTTATTTAATCAAACTAGTTTCATTGTAGGTAACCTTTTCATACTGTAGACTGTGCCTTTAACTGCGTCCACACACGTGGAAATCGGAATTATCGGAAACCATCATTGCATTGTGTACATATATAACCGAAACACGCATCAAATAACCTCAGATATTCGAGCAGTGGTAACTGATTGTCTCGCTGAGATGGAAATGCCTCAGTTTTTAAGTTAGGCTATCAGTTGTAGAACAGCTAAAGGACAGTCAGATAAACATAAACAAAATCCGACCAGAAGGTGTTGATTTTTGGAAATTTCTATTAAAAGCAGACTAAAGTATGCTTCTACGACTTTTTAATAGCATATTTTTAATTTACTGTTTCAGAATGGGTTCTATGGTTGTGGAGATGTATTGGAAACATTCCCCTATAACATGCAGAAATTTCATGGAATTAATTCGCCGAGGTTACTACAATAACACAAAGTTCCACAGAGTTATCAGAGATTTTATGATACAGGGTGGTGATCCCACTGGCACAGGCAAGGGTGGACAATCTATTTATGGGCCGCAGTTTGACGATGAAATATCCCTGGATTTAAAACATACTGGAGCTGGAGTGTTATCTATGGCAAACGCTGGACCTGACTCAAACGGATCTCAATTCTTCATCACCCTGGCTCCAACACAGTGGCTGGATGGGAAGCATACAATCTTTGGAAGAGTTCAATCTGGAATGGCTGTTGTGAAAAGAATAGGTTTAGTTGAATGTGACAAAAATGATTGTCCAGTTGATGATATTAGAATAGATAAGGCATATATTCCCAAGTAGATCATAAATCTTAGTAATATTTTGTAATTTACATATTTATAATGTTATCAATGTGTATGTGAAGTCAAGTAATAAAGAACTACCAAACACATGAAGATGCATGTTTTGCAGCATCACTAACAAAACAGTAAAGTAGTAAATACTTAAAATAAAATTGAAAGAATGCAGCACTGTACTCAACTGCTACCCATACTTAAATATTTTTCTTACTACCACAAAACTGTGTTTATCTGATAACCAAGTTTTTAGTTAGACAAGTGTCAAAAACAACTATTGAGTTTTGCTTCACCTAATATTAGTAGCTATCAACATTCACTTAGGTATTACTTAATAGGTAATATGGGCTGGAATCCACAACTTCATGTCAAAGAGCGGTTTTTGTATCTAGGTGGGAAAATCAGATATTAGATCCGCCCCAGCTTGTCAAAAAAGGCCAGCAACGCCTTGGTCTTAATGACAATCTCACGCGGGGTACCTGCGTTAACGAAGTACTTTGCCTTGGTAAGACTGGTTGTCAGACTTTGGAAAGAAAGAAAAATATTTATTTGGACACGACAGGAAACAAACCGTTAACAAAAGGAGCCCTTCAAACTTTTGGGGGTCGTGAGTACCCGTAACGACTTTCAAAGATTTACGAATTACAGCCGGTGAGCCGGGACGTGGTTTCCGAGGCACGGAGGGGTAATGTAATGGATGGTCACCCATCCACAGACAGACCTCGGCAAGCGCAGGTTAACCTTCTATTGACCGTGCGGGTGTTTTTATTTACCCATGATCACAAAGTAGTAGCAACTAATAATCCAACCGAATCTATTGTTATAACTTGCAACTAATGCTTTTTTCTAATAGTTAATCATTTTTTTATTGTGTTCGTTATTCTCAGGACAAGGTTGGAATAAAAGTTTTTTTTTATCGATGTGAGGTAGGTAGGTAGGGAACGTAAATAGGTTGGGTAGGTAGGTGCAAGCGCGGATCCAACGTTGTGGGCACGATGGGTATGCCCACAACCCTAAAAGACTGGTGACGGACGTCACAGCTTCACGGTCTATTGAGGTCGATAGGCTAAATTGATATTATATCCAATGCCTTAATAAAATTAAAATAAATGATGTAATTTTAGTGTCCGGTTATTACTCTGAGGTCCGCGCCATCATTCAAGTCCGAGAGACGCGCCGATAGTGTCTATGTCATTGCATCAAATTGCATTAAAAAAAATTGAAAATATCTCATGAACGGTGTCACGACGTTCACCGCCGCCCCCACCTTGGCGAGCACGTCGCGGTAGGATACGCCTTTCATCTCCGCTTCCAGCTGTAGTGAAAATGTAATCACTACAGCTGCGGACTCCGGCGCGCGGAGCCTAGCCGCGACGCATCGCTTCTTGCGGCGCTGCCACCTCGCCTTCCTTTTGACCGCCCTATCTGCCTTACCCGCCTTCCTCCTCTCCCCGGCTACTTGCCATTCGTCGTCAGCTGGAGGAGATTTAGGAGGTGGACGCGGCCGTTTCGACACCGAGACCGGAGTCTCCGCCGCCTTTTTCGGGGCCCTCGCTGCCTGTGTAGCCGCCCCGTCGTTCTCCTTTCGGAGAAGCTCCATGGCGGCTGTCAAACCGCCACTCCGCCCGCATCTCAGACATTCCGTCCGACGGAGGCCCGAGGTGAAAGGCCTCCGCTGCCTCTATAATAGAGGCTGTGGCCGCGGGTATGGCGTTGTCTTTAGAGGACTGGATCCTCTTCAAGGCCACACTCTTGATCGTGGCTACCACGACCGCAAACCTAGCCGCTCGCTTCGAATTGGAGCCGCCAGCGGCGTCCGACTCACCACAGGAAGACTCTGTAAAGGCCGTCCTGGTGCTTGTCCCTACAGGGTGGTGCTCGTCCGTGGCGAGCCTCTCCAGCTCGGCTGGGCTGGCCTGGCTCGACTCACCGGCCTCCTTGGTGGTGAGCCCTCTACCCATGCCCTTTTCCCGGGCCCCACCTCGCCGGCTGGAGTAGATTTTCCGCCGCTCGTCGACGGAAGACGCCTGGCCATCCCCCGACTTGGCGCGCATCCGGAAGAATTTCCAGTTCCTCCCGGCAGCCCCCACCACTACGCGCTCCGAGCTCTGTCCCGATCCCTCTGCGCTAGATCCAGTGTCGAAATCCGACCCCGCATCACTCCCCTCCATTCGCTTTTTTTTTTTTTCAATGTTTCCTTGTTATTCCCACGAGCATAAAATGTTTCCAACCAACCAACCAAAAAAATAGTGGTTCGCACTAGTGACTAATTAAGCTACCCATTAGTCAAGCTATCAACCCCTCACGGCGCGCCGCCGCTTGGAGGTTTGGGGTGATTTTTTTATAGAGGTTTTCTTCCTCGCGGCCCGGGCGGTTAAGCCAAAACCCTCAACTCCCGTCAAATGCCAGAGCCGCTCCGAGCTCTGTCCCGATCCCTCTGAGCTAGATCCAGTGTCGAAATCCGACCCCGCATCACTCCCCTCCATTCGCTTTTTTTTTTGTTCAATGTTTCCATGTTATTCCCACGAGTATAAAATGTTTCCAACCAACCAACCAAAAAAATAGTGGTTCGCACTAGTGACTAATTAAGCTACCCATTAGTCAAGCTATCAACCCCTCACGGCGCGCCGCCGCTTGGAGGTTTGGGGTGATTTTTTATAGAGGTTTTCTTCCTCGCGGCCCGGGCGGTTAAGCCAAAACCCTCGACTCCCGTCAAATGCCAGAGACATGACCTTGACACTCTTCGGAGCTACGAGACCAATGGTGGCAGAAGAAAAGGCTTCCTCCTGACTGCCCGATAGCAGAGTTGGTAGTACCTTGGTTGGTGGGTAGGTAGATGGGTATGTAGGTTGGTGGTTAGGTTGGTTGGTGTACCAATCAAGCTACCATCAACCCACCAACCTACCCAGCAACCTACTCACCAACCAACCTAACCACCAACCTACCCACAAACCAACCTACATACCCATCTACCTACCCACCAACCAAGGTACTACCAACCCACCCACCAACCAAAGTTTAATAAATACCTACCAAACTGTACATAATATTCCTCCAATTTTTCCGGTTGGCTTTATGAGACCAAATAAATGTCTTTATTTCAGATTAATTTGATTGTAGTATGAGTAATTAAGACTATCTATCTACCTATATTTTATGTACAGCTTGGTAGGTATTTATAAAATTTTGGTTTACTGTTCGCGACTGTACCAAAACAAAATGTATGTAGAAGTTTACGTGGAAGTTTAACATACTTCTACGTAGTAAACCAGGTCGAAATTATCATGGTTCGAGACGCCTATTTATTGACAATTTTTTGACACCAAATTCAAATTCAAAAACCTAGGCGTTCCGCGGTAATCAGGTGAGGATTGTGGCGAGAAAGGCTCACCACGTAATCCTCACCAAGACCCCTTTATATCTCTGGAATCTCTTAACATGTTTTTAGTCACTTGTAGAATATTCGTAAATAATTTTGGAAAACGTGGAAAGATGATAACTATAGGTATCATAAACTATCAGTTTTTAGCCCCTTTCGATTCAAAATTATGGATAACCGGAATCCGCAATCCAATTGGAAATTCGGATTCGGAACTTGAAATTCCAATTAAATATGCTAAAATATCTCTAAAAAAATAATAATGAGTCTAAAGACCGATAGCTAAATATTTAGAATACTTTAAAAAAAATATGAACTGTCACTTTCAACGTTGGTGTTGCCAGTACGCTAGAACAGCGCAACTCTTGGTAATTTATGATTAATTGATGTTTAACTAGCCACTCTCTCACGTAATCAGCATTTTGTTTGTTGTCATTTGCCAAAGTAAGGCTCGTTCCTCACTGGTCAGTGCGTCAGCGGTGCGGGATCAGCATGCTCGTTATACCCGGTACCGAAAGCTCACTAAGCGCCTATACTTCAAGGATCGTTTCCTGATTGCCTCGCTATGCGCGGGAGCTTAGCGGGATCGTTATTATGATATACCGCGTCTCGATAGAAACTTCCTTGTTCGCTTAGATCTTATAAACTACTCAACGGATTTCAGCAATAGATAGAGTGATTCAAGAGGAAGGTTTATATGTATAATACATACCCGTGCGAAGCCGGGGCGGGTCGCTAGTAGTAGTAGTTATAAATGCGAAACTGAGATTGTTCGTTTATTTGTTTGATATGCCCCGGCCACATCTGCGTTTATCGTGAAAGAGCAATGCGTGCCGAAGCTTCGTATGTTTTGCTCACTAAAAAGTTATCGCGATAATGCGGTGGTCACATTAGCGGCTTTATAATTTTAAAGAATTATGGTGCAATAATTCAAGATGGCTCTCCATTATTTTTATCCTTTCACCAATGAAATTAAACGCGATCAGCATTTCTAAAACGCGTTCACGAGCTGTCAGTGTCAAAATCATGGAATGTTGTACACTGACAGCTCTGGAACGCGTTTAGATGTGCTGAACGCGTTCTATTTCATTCGTGAAATCCACACTTAGTGAGCCGAGCAAAAGTAAAAAAGTTAGAAAGAACGCTAAACGAAAACGAAGTCACAGCGCTGGCAGGCGATGCGAAGGAACAAGAAATTTCACGCTGGCAGAAGCTAGTACCAAATCATTTCATTATATATACATAATTATGTATTATAAGAACCGTTCTTTCGCATTAGGTAATTAAACCTGTAATAATAGTTTTATGGGGATAATTAATCAGCGTAAACAGAAACACCATGCAGTTTAAGTCTCTTCTGTAATCTATGGTTATAATAAAAATAAATAGGAATAGGTCAAATAACTGCCGCGGCAGCTTAGACGTTCGAAGCCCAATTTTTTTAGCCTTGTGGCGTCACCTATTGTGCATTTGTGAACGCACATTACTATATGTTAGTAAGGAACGCACCCCTGTTAAGTGGCAACACTAAGCCACGATCCGGGGCGTTACCCAAAACCTCTGAGTATTAATGTTCTGTGCCCTTATCGGAGCGTCCTTTGGTTACCAAAGGACGCTCCGCTACTACCAAAGTTTGGTAGTAGCGTCGAGAGCTTGCTTACCAACCGTACCGGGAAACAGACTAGATTTTAGATCATTCGTTTACCTTTACTTTGTCCCTACTAGTTTAATTAGTTATATGTGTACTAGTGTGCCTAGCTTTAAACTATGATAAGTGTGTTATAAATATAAATACAAGTTGGAGTTTCACTGGTGCTCACGATAACAACTTCACCTCCAGTACGTATAAAAGGAGACCGGTGGAATACCTCCACCTACGTCCCCAAAGGCTGCTCTCGACGCTCGACTGAGAAATCTGTACCCTAATTGCGTAATACACGATCAATCAGAATCGGAATCGTTTTGAAACAGATTGCTAAACCATTGCTCCAAAAGTTTGAAAAAAAAAATCTACTTAACAATGTAAATAACGCAATGAATGTTGTTGAACTGTTAAAATTAAACAGATTAGTCGTAATTGTTTACGAAAATATGTTTCTTATTTAGATAGCCGTTGACGTTATTTTACAAATATTGTAAGTTATTAACTTTATTAATTCATTTTTAATTGCTGCTACCACAATAAATTGGCAAACTGGCGATTTTTTTCGGCTTTCGGGTTTCTAAAAGAGTACACCAAAAAGGGTCTATTATACCAAAAAAAAAGTCTTAAAAGTGAAATGCTTCCCAAAAGCACCTGCAGGGTATCCTGCTTCCTAAATGCAAGATGCGCGCCCTCGCGCCCCTAGTCGCCGCAGGAGACGCCCCGGGCGTCGGGAGTCGCGAGCCGACTTCCGGCCACCGTAGGCGCGGGCTTGCGGACGGTGGGCAATGGGTAGCTCGCCGTCCGATTAGGACCAGGCCCGGGTCGACGGCGCGTTGTGTTCCACGCGCGCCTCAAAGAGATGTCATCACCAACTGACGGGGTCCGTAAGGGCCAATGCCTGCCAGGGTTGCAAGTTTGTCCGAAAGGGATATCGCGGCCCCGGCACACAGGCAACGGAAGGAACACGGGTGGGTTTTAGTCAGTAAAAGTCTGACACTCCCTCTCGCTCCGCCCTGAGCGGGAGGAGTCATTTGATGATTTCCCACACAAAAAAAAAAAAAAAGGTTATCCTGCTGAATTAAAGTTTTCGTTAGTTTTTTGCGATTTGCTGGGCAATATCAGAGGGCCTAGACAAAGTAACATTCGATTAGCGATATCGCCAGTAGAAAAGTCAAAAATGTATGCGGTTGACTTAAGCTATGGAAATGTCACGTGATCATAAGTTAACGAATAGAAATTAGCTAGACAATGTCATCATCATTCGTTTCCATCAAACGAATCGACAGCGTCGAACGATAACTTCCATAGAAATGCGTAGCCAAGTGACACTTTTTGACAAGCGCGAACGCTAGCTTTCGATTCGTGTGATGGAAACATGAGCGAACGTCAAAACCCTGTGGAAAACGCAACAAAATGGCGACTTTTGGAGTTAAGTGTGGTAATTATAGAGGGAGTAAAATTTATACTTAGTTTTTTTTTGGAATTGACGCATATTTCCCCCAAGTTGTTCTTATTTGTGTTGCGTTCTTTTTTTGCATCATGTTTACCGCAAATAAACGTTATTTGCTTTCATTCTTTCTATTGTGTTTTATTTCACATTTCGGCCGTGCGATGCACGATTAGGTACAAGTGCACTTTACTACATCCAATTAAATCTCAAAGACAAGTCTAAATTATGATCGAACTATTGTTTCATTTAAGTTATATTAGGCTTTGAATAACTTATACCATAATAAACGTCTTTTTTTTATAACCGGCCGACCTAATGTGAAATATGAAAACACGTAGGTATAGGTACCACTAATTCCAAAATCAAGTGTCAATCTTTTCATGCGCTCGCCCCGTGTCATTTAGTTAGTCCCGAGCGAAACGTGTTGGAGGTCGGACGTCTAGCAATTTTTGCGAACTCGCCACACCGCTGAGAGTAGTGATAGGTCACAGTAGTAACGGCCCCGACTTACGATTATGTAGGTCATGGGTCACTCAGACAGGCGTGAGGAAACCGGCATGGCCTACAGTGTACTACAGTCTACTCCCTCTCACAGAGAGGAGGTAAGTGTCCGAGCAGTGGGAACGTTATAGGCTGATTATGCCTGTATTACCAGCTAATTTCTGTTACCGGCTGAGCCAAAAAATTATTGTAAAAAAATGTGAATATTTACAATAAAAATACATACATGCTTTCAGTAAGAGATGCGTTTATTTACCCTCTTTGCATATTCAAAGACAATCGTATTAAGGAGTAAACTCCTGCGTCGGAGCTGACACACAATTTTTTAAGCACTCGGTGTTTCAGTTGCGTTTAAGGAATATATATTTTACGCTCTTACGAAAGGTTCTCTCTTGGTTGCGTTGTTTGTTTTGTAATAAAATGCACACGCTGCGTTTACTGTGGGCAGCACACAACGAAAGTGTTTGGCTTAGACGCCAAAGAAGATTTCGCTCGCGGCAGCAAATGGAAAGTCTCGACGAAATGCCAGAAGCATTATTTATAGATCATTTTAGGCTCAGCAAAGCCGTATTTAAACAGCTTTGCCAGGAATTACGGGCTTCGACTGCATTAAAAGGGTCTCTCGAAATACCCTTCGAAATAAAGGTAAGAAGTGAGCCGAATACTTACAATAAATCCAAGTACCTAGAAGTTTTTGTTGTGTTTTGGTTTGATTTTACATTGGTACTTACATATTTTGACTGTATATCCGTCATAATTACATTATTTGTCTTTTTTTAGGTGCTTTGTGCCCTTAGCTTCTTCGCTACAGGGTCGTATCAAAGGGTTGTGGGTGTAACTCAACATCTTACTCAGAGGACTACAAGTCGTTGCATTCGAGAAGTTGTTGATGCACTGAACCACAACTCTATTTTGAAACAATGGATTGTTTTCCCCCAAACACCACAAGAACGGGCACTTATCAAAGAAGAGTAAGTGTCTATAGATATTTTCATATTCAGCTAATATGTGTACCTACTTAAATCTTATTGATATTTTATGTTGTTATATATTATTTTGAGCAAACAACATTAAAGCTTTTTCTACCTATTGACTTAGGACAGGTGGATATCATAATTATGGTATAAATACATAGGGACACCTATGTATCTATACACCCTGCCTGATGTACTATGTGAGTAAATACTTACTTAACTATGTTTTCACAGGTTTCAAAGAAGGTACAATTTACCGGGTATAATAGGCTGCATCGATTGTACACATATTGCGATTGTAAAACCGGTGGATGGAGAACACCTTTATTACAATCGAAAAGGATATCACTCTCTAAATGTTCAAATGGTAACTGGAGTAGTATTTACCCATGACAGGATAGATATATGTGGTTATAAAGCTTATTAAAGAATTGCTCGGTTCTGAATTGTCTATTTAAAGAACATCACCTAAAGAAAACCTATTCAAAGAACTCTTCTTCAGAGTACTGTATATATGTAACCTATGTTCACAGGTATGCAATCACAATTTGGAAATAACGAATGTGAATTCAAAGTTTGGTGGAGCAACTCACGATTCTTTCATATGGTCAGCGAGTCAAGTAGAGCCATACATGCGAGGACTTCATCAAAACGGGGAACGTGTTTGGTTATTAGGTAAGACTTAGCTTACTTGACTTGACTTAGCTTTTTATTACTATTAGGTAGTTACAATACAGTATATTTGTATGTTTAGTACTTTGTCACAGTGTAATGATAATTTCTTGGAACAATATACGGTGCCTCTAGGATAGCGGGTAAAACTTGGAGCGGCGCTGTTGGTAATTGTTATTTGTTGTGTTCTGTTGCAGGTGATTCAGGATACCCACAACGAGCTTGGCTGATGACACCCGAGCTCAGTGCTGCACCTGGGTCTCAAGCAGAGACTTACACATCACGCCATGTGCTAGCCAGGAACTTGATCGAGCGTTGCTTCGGTTTGCTGAAGTCCCGTTGGAGGTGTTTGTTGAAAGACAGAGTTCTTCACTACCATCCTAGTGTCGCTAGCAGGATAACACTTGCATGTTGTGTATTGCACAACATAGCAATTAAGGGTCGGTTGCCAACACCACAAGTTATCCCTATAGTTGATGATGATTATAGGGATGATTACTCATTACCGGCTTTAGCAGCCTCCAATGCAGCTTCCAGCCAAAGCGAATTAATACAAGGCAGAGCCATGCGCAATTTGTTAATCAGCAGGTTGTAAAATAAGAGCACCTTGCAGGTCTGCTAAAGTAAAAAATAAAAATGCATTGTACGAGTATAAACATATTTTTTTTATTCACTCTCTAAACCTTTATCTATGTATAACCATGCTTAAAATCACTTTCATATACATATAGTATTTATTTAAACATTTAATCAGTGGCGTGCCTTGGGATGGCATGAACCAGCCAAGACCGAGTCGACTCGCACACGAAGGGTTCCGTAGTTACCATATCGTATTAATATTAGTTGATTGAACACCACCTAGTGTCAAAGCACTTGTTAATAAATAACCAATGAGTCCAAACACGATGGTGCTGTCTTGTTTGATTGAGGAGTTCCTATGGCCACCTTCCGGCTCCATCGTCAGACCCTGAACACCACCTAGTGTCAAAGCACTTGTTAATCCATAACCAATGAGTCCAAACACGATGGTGCTGTCTTGTTTGATTGAGGAGTTCCTATGGCCACCTTCCGGCTCCATCATCAGACCCTGAACACCACCTAGTGCCAAAGCACTTGTTAATCCATAACCAATGAGTCCAAACACGATGGTGCTGTCTTGTTTGATTGCGGAGTTCCTATGGCCACCTTCCGGCTCCATCATCAGACCCTGAACACCACCTAGTGCCAAAGCACTTGTTAATCCATAACCAATGAGTCCAAACACGATGGTGCTGTCTTGTTTGATTGCGGAGTTCCTATGGCCACCTTCCGGCTCCATCATCAGACCCTGAACACCACCTAGTGCCAAAGCACTTGTTAATCCATAACCAATGAGTCCAAACACGATGGTGCTGTCTTGTTTGATTGAGGAGTTCCTATGGCCACCTTCCGGCTCCATCATCAGACCCTGAACACCACCTAGTGCCAAAGCACTTGTTAATCCATAACCAATGAGTCCAAACACGATGGTGCTGTCTTGTTTGATTGCGGAGTTCCTATGGCCACCTTCCGGCTCCATCATCAGACCCTGAACACCACCTAGTGCCAAAGCACTTGTTAATCCATAACCAATGAGTCCAAACACGATGGTGCTGTCTTGTTTGATTGCGGAGTTCCTATGGCCACCTTCCGGCTCCATCATCAGACCCTGAACACCACCTAGTGCCAAAGCACTTGTTAATCCATAACCAATGAGTCCAAACACGATGGTGCTGTCTTGTTTGATTGAGGAGTTCCTATGGCCACCTTCCGGCTCCATCATCAGACCCTGAACACCACCTAGTGTCAAAGCAGTAGTTAATCCATAACCAATGAGTCCAAACACGATGGTGCTGTCTTGTTTGATTGAGGAGTTCCTATGGCCACCTTCCGGCTCCATCATCAGACCCTGAACACCACCTAGTGTCAAAGCAGTAGTTAATCCATAACCAATGATTCCAAACACTATAGAGCTGTCTTGTTTGATTGAGGAGTTCCTATGGTCACCTTCCGGCTTCATCATCAGACTCTTAACACCACCTAGTGTCAAAGCACTTGTAAAAAGATAGTTAATCGCAATTTTGCAGATATTGCTGAAGGAATGCTTCAGCAACATCTGCTAAGCGCCTGAAAATATTATTTCGGTCTTGGTCAACCTCTATCCTCCGAGCCTCATTTGCCTCCCGTTTTTCCTCCAACTGAAGGCGGCGGTGCTCGACGGCCACAAACTCGCTTGACGCACGTTCAAATGGAGTTATTCGTCTTCGGCGCGCAAACAGACGCCGCCGGCGATGTGAAGAGGCAGCGGAAGAGTGAGGCGATGTCTCGAGAGGCTCTTGAATAGGAGGAAGAGTGGTGGCAGGTGTGGGCAGAGTGGCCGCTCGTGGTGGTAAGCGCCGCGCCGGTGTCGGGAGCTGTTGCCGGCTGGTGGACGGACAAGGTGGTATGATTTCTGATGATGGAGACGGTATTGGCACAATATCTGCAAAACAAATGAATAAGTTTTGAGGGTTGTCCAATGGGACACTTGCACTAAGCTAACGAATAATAAGCCATACATACCGTTTTCATGGACAACATCAACATCAATTACAAATTGGGATGGTGAACATGGTCTCTCATCAATAGGTCTCTGAAAAAATATGAAGATAAATAAGCTAAATACATATTATTTAAAAATAAGTATTAATAGATTCTTACTTTACATTCTTAGTTTTGTTATTACATGGAACTAAATTTTTAGGTACTTATACATTTTTTTATGACAATAATAATAATTAAGTTTTTGTAAAATCACACAGGTTTAGTCTTGTACTAGCAGCGCCCCTAGTACTGCGCTAGCGCTGCTAGTACAAGACTAAACCTGTGTGATTTTCTTAGCCTATAATTAGCCCGCAGAAGTCTACTGCAACATAGCTTCTCCAAAGAATGCTACAACGGATGGTCTGCCGAATGGGCCGCCTACATTCCATAACTTATCTATTTCTTTGTATACATACGTAGTAAGAATTATATCTACTAACATCAAATCCCTGCTCTTCTATATCAGAGTGTCCCTCCACCGCCAATATACCAATAATCCCCAACACCCTTTCCTCCAAAGTTGTTAACTTTATCCTGGTATTTGGACCACCACCAGTGCCACTTGCATGACGTCGAATTGTCATAGCTTTTTTTTTTGTTTTCGACTTCCAATCTGCCCACACCTTAAATTCATAAAAATGCGTATAGGTGTGAATACAAAATATGTTAAATATATGGATATTAGAAAATGCATATGTACTTATATAAATACGCAAGTACTCGTATATGTAGTGTTGACTACCTCGTTGGTCTAGTGGTCGCAAGTGCTACTGCTGAGGCATGAGGTTTTGGGTTCGACAGTTCGGACAGTGTTATTGGGTTTTTCCATCAGGAATTTCTCAGTAGCAGCCCGGAGTCTGGATTTGTGCCCGGTTGATGGCAATAGGCTCGCCCCCTATTACATTGGACTTAAACATAACTGGCGAAGAGTGTCCCTACTATTGTACGTACACCTCTGCGTAACCCGACGGGGATATCCGGCGTGATGTTATGTTATTTTATGTAAAAGTGTTTACCTTTTTCCATTTGTCCCGAGTCTTGTTAACACCACCACCAATAGAGTTTAAGGTGTTAACCAACTGTTGCCACAAACGATCCGCCTTTATTCGCCCCTGAGCACCAAGCTGAGGTTTGGCAAGGTCACCGTGGCTGAAATATGAATGACCAAAGAGCCCTTTAGTAAGTACTTCATTGTAAATCACGTCCTTTCATTCGCCTTAATAGGATTGTAACTCGAGACAATTGTGTCATTTTATAGGTATACAATATTGACTTGTGAACTTAATTTACCTTTCCATGAACTCCAAAAGAGTGGCGAATTGTTCGCCACTAGCTCTCGCTCTTGATTCCATTTCTAGAACAATAATTTCGCAACAAAATAGATTAGTCTGCAAGTCTTTGCATGTTTGCAACTGCTTCTAATAGAGGTAAAGTTTAGTGAGTATAAATTATTTACAGACTAATTTATTTATTTTACGTAACATATTTGAAGCACTTTTCGTTTTTATTACTTACCAATAATTTGTATCACTTTCAAAACTTTGAATTTTCCCGGATTTCAAATGACAACATGAATTGACAGCGACAGCAGGGAATTTGACGTTTGCTGACGAAAAACCATAGCTAAAATGTAATTTTTATCGAACCGACGCATCGACTAGACGATAGCGAAGCGTAGTGTACTTTGTCTACCGATTGAACTTCGTTATCGTTGAAGCGATAGCGATTGTCGTAATAGAATCGCTCCGAAGCGAATGCCATTTGTCTAGGCCCTCAGGTTGTATGTACGTTAATCAAAATATGATTTACGACTATAATAAATATATATTTACAGAATTCATACAACTCGTACAACTCTCTGTTCTTTCCCGTTTCAGTCTGCGGTCTGCCCTCACCTGCGAATTTTACTCGAAACTCGAATCATTATATATTTATACTTGTATAAAATGTGGTAATTTTGCATTTCAAGCTGGCAACTAAGTGTGCAAAGCTGTATTCAGTCTTGACGTCTTGTCAAAAACTCGAAAAGGCAACACTCAACTCAACACAGATTATTGCAAGCAGCAATTCAGCAAGCTTGAAGCCGCAGCTTCGTACATTGTGCAGTTTTGTTTCTGTTCATTGTTGAATTGTTTGAGCGAATTCAATATATATTTACGATTGAGCAGCGAATGTTACCCTCACTTTACCGATAAACACCAGGTGTAAAGTTGTTATCTAAAGTTTGAAGTAATTTCAAACAAAATGTTCATAGTAGGTTTAACTGGTGGACTTGCGACCGGAAAAAGTACAGTACTTTCAATATTTCGAGGGCATGGCATAGCAGTAATTGACGCAGATGAAGTAGCTAGAAGAGGTAATTATTTGTGCTTATTATGTGTCTGCGAATTTTACAAGTTTCGCTATTTTAGTTACTGGGCGAAGTTGAATTTGATACGCCATGCGCCTATAATTTGCTTAGTACCTCACCAAGGTCCCATTTCAAGCGACTTTTATTGTTAATTACTATCACTAATGTTTAATTTATAGATTCACACCAGTATACAAATTTTACAAAAATCAGAGATTCACACAATATATTTTTTTTTCGTTTACGTCCTATGCTGCCGTTTCTGCACCACAAAAGAAACCAAGTATTTACAGAGAAGACATCATTCCTTCAAAAAGATTTTATAACTGCAATAGAATCATTAATTGTCCATAATCTGTAAACTTTAATTGATAAACCATTCATAAAATTTTGTATTATTTCTGTAATCAGTGGAACTGTCACTTTATAAACATACTATCTAACTCAAACTCCAAGCATTTATTTCAATTAAACCAATTACAGGCACTTTTGAATTTTATTGTCAAGGCCATTCCAATGCATAGTAGTTTCCTATGGGGAGGGAATGAATCAAAATGTTTACATATTCTAATATTTTTAACAAACTGCAAATGAGGAGGTTATTACATATTCTCCTAATAAATATTTCATGCTGATGTGAGGGCTGATCTGAATTCTTTGCCTAGCGAACTTGAAAAAAATAGGCCTGAAATTTTTCCGCAGTGGTCTTAATTTTGCTACCCTAGCTGAGCCTGAGACTTATGTAACATACTTACTAAAGCCAAGCCAGTGAATGTCGCACTCAAATAATGAAAAATTACACATAAATTGGATAAGTGTTTCTCTAGTCATGAGTAGTTTACTGGAGACCACTTATCCAATTTGTGGGTAATTTTGACCGACAGGAAAAGAAATGTTGAATTGTTTAATATTATAATATGTTGGCATTGTGACTTTTTGTTAACCTTTCTAGTTTTTCCATGTTAACTGAAGTACATTATTATCTGAATAATGACTTTATCTTCTTTTCGTGTGGTTAGTGACTAACCTGGTGTCAGAGTTTTAAAGCCGCCCATGGGCCTCTGACATGGCTTCACATGCCGTCGAGAAATATCTCTCTGGCATGCCGGTTTCCTCACAATGTTTTCCTTCACCGTATTTGAAGCAAGTGATAATTATACAATACGCGCATGAATTCGAAAAGTCAGAGGTGCGTGTGCCTTGGGTTCGAACTCGAGACCTATGACTTGGCAGTCCGACGGTCACATCACTAGGCTATCATTGCTAATGACTTTATGTAACAAATACACCCACCAGAAAATGATATAAATTCTTTAAAAATATTAACTTTTCTGTACAGTATTGGATATTCTGTTTTGTATGCACTCTGTATTATAACTTTTCATAATTGCGATATGTACTTTTTGAAAAAAAACTACTTTGTATGCATGGAGAGGGGTTCTGTCTATTGGGACGCTCGCAAGTGTAGTATGAATAGCAAGTGTATAATAATATAATGTTTATTTATTCATTTATGGTAAAGCACAACTGCTATTAGGTCAGAGGTTAATTTCCAAGATGCACTGAGTGTTTACCATTATTACTAAGAAAGTAATTTTTTTTGGCTTAAAGAACAATCTTCTTGACTCATTCTGAATTAGAAAATCCATTTAAACTATCAACATCGAACTTGGCCTCAGAATCTGCTGTGCTGTGCTAGTGAGCGTGCTGTGCTGTAACACTTGCAAATTCACTCTTATCTTCAATACCTACAAGGTATAGCTTTCGAACTGATAGTGTACCTTATTAGCTGTGTTGTCTGAAATGTCATATTACCATGTCTAATTGTTAATTACTAATAGATAGCGAATAGTGATTAAACTCAGTTATGAACACTTATCGTCTCTTGCGCATATTCTATTAGCTCGGGCGGTCAAGGCGATCTTCCCATCAGCCTTGATAAGGAAATAAGGAAGAAGCATAATGTTAAAGATGAACCAACTAATGGTTCATCTTTAACATTATGCTGAACAAAACGTTTCTAATGTAATTTTATTTTATTGCAAATCCAATGAAACAGACCCAACTAAAGCTGAAGCATAGCTCGCGGTCTGGTTGTGTGATTACCTCCTGCGTTACTTTTTCCATACATGGGTCGAGTATTGTAGGTATTGAAGTTTTGTATGAAACAACAGATATTTTTCGTTTACGATGTTGGTCCCATGGAGGAAGATATTCGGTTTGTAGTCTGTACCACACCCTTAAAAGAAATATGACCACGCATTTCTGATACACGTTGTATTCTTAGGGCGATTTGATAATTCGAATTTTCCTGAAAACCTTCGGGATTTTGAGCAAACACGGGTAATTAGAAAATAGTGAAAACATTTCTGCGAGCAACTTGGAAGTAGCGCTCGCTGGCCGCTACCGCGGCATCGCTCGTTGGGCTCACTCGGCTTACGTGCGGTTGGTCACAGTTCTAACCTAACCTATTTCACCCAGTTCAAATGTTTTCACCATTTTCTAATTATCCGTGTTTTCGCGAAAATTCGAATGATCAAAAATCAGCCTACTATATCTCGAAATATAAGAGAAGAAACTGACTGACTGCTGACTATGAATTTTAATCATGAGCTTATACTGAGAGTTTTAAAAGCATCGGACCAAAAATCGTACAGTTTAATTTAAGTGCACCCTAATTGCGTAACACGATCAATATCTGTTTCATTTTGACTGTTCAACAACATACATCCCAAAAAAAATTCTGGGTACGCCCGCTGCAAAGCCTTAAGTAGTAAATAGAAACAATTTACCTACATTGAACTTATTTTTAATTTCAGTATTGGAGCCAGGGACGAAAGCGTGGGATGAGTTACGTGAATATTTTGGAGACGAGGTGCTTTTAGCTGATGGTAAAGTGAACCGAGCGCGGCTGGGCGAAATCGTTTTCGATGATATTGAGAAGAGACGGAAGTTGAACGCCATAACACATCCTAGGATACAAAGTGCGATGATGAAGATGGCCATATCCTACTTTTTCTCCGGCCATAGCTACATAGTTATGGAAGTGCCATTGCTATTTGAAACTGGGAAGATGTTGACCTTTATGCATAAAATTATTACTGTTGTTTGGTGAGTCTTACTTTTGAAGTTCTATTATTATTTTTACGACGAATATTTGTTGAGTGGAGTATCCAGTTGTCTAGTGATTGCAACCACGACTGCTGAGCGTGCTGTCCTGGGTTCGGTCCCGGGGACGGAAGGTTAAATTGTCTGTTGCTACAGTTACACAGCTTAGAAATGTGCTGGCAACAGGCCCGCCCCTTATTCCATGGGATTTCTAAATCGCGAAAAGTTCATGTAGTATAAATCTCGATGTAAATAAGGGAAAACAGGCGTAAGTTATTCAAATTGTTCTCTTACAAAATGAATAAATATCTGTTGCGCAGTGCACAATATTCCTAATCTATTTATTACTATTTTCAGTGAAGATCACCAGCAACTAGAAAGGTTGTGTAAACGCAACGATTTCTCGGAAGCTGTTGCTAAGAAGCGCATCGCTAGTCAAATGCCTCTTGAAGATAAAGTGGCGAAGTCCCATTTCGTGGTGGACAACTCAGGAAGCCTGGCCGACACTCGGCAACAAACAGAATGCATCATAAGATTACTCCAAAGATCTAAGTTTACTTGGTAAGTGTACTTTTCACAAATACTTTAATTCAAGCTTTAAAATTCTAAGATAGTTAATTGACTAAGGGGTGAGTTTGCGGAAATCAATGATGAAATACAATAAACGACGTTAATTTAGTAACTTAATCCGCTTAACTGTTCTTAAAGAGTCATAAAGAACCAAACGCGCTTGACGTGACAACACGTCGTGTCCGGGTTCGCAACAAGTCAATCGTCATCCTGAGGGTGCCTCGTTGAGAGGTGAAACACGTGTCGATATCTTACAGGGTTCTTTATGACTCTTTAAGAACAGGTAAGCGGATTAGGTTACTAAATATACGTCGTCTATTGAATTTCTTTAAAGTTCTAACTGCTGGGACTCAGGCCTTCTCTATGGTATAGGGATCATCACGCGGGAGCTCAGTTCGAGTGGAAGGCATACATGTCTTTGAATTTTTGGATCTACGACACTTGCCTCACGATCCTTATCCTTTTTCTCTTTTTACCCGACTGCGCGGTTTGTGTATCTTTGTATGTGTATTCTTAATACCATCGAAGCAACCCAATAAAATACATAAAATAAAAATTCTAGGTTATCTGGCCATGTGGAGAACCAAAATAAACGGGTTTTTTGTTTGGGTAATTATCATATAACTTCTCCCGCTCTGGCCGGATCGGGAGGGCGTGTCAGACTCTTTCTGACTAAACCTATCCGTGTTCGTTCAGTGTTGCCTGTACGTTGCCAGAGGCCACGGTATCCCTTTCGGACTTTCCCGCGACCCCGGCAGGCATCGGTCCTAGTAGACCACTTCTGTTGTGCTGAAATCTCTATGAGGAATAAAGGGCTTGAGGAGACGATTACAAAAATATAACACTTTTTAGTGTGTTACTAGCTTTTGCCTTTCGCATGGAGGTCGGAAATTATACGCACGCAAACATACTACCGTATAAACCTGCACGCCAGTAAAGCTCCCAGTTGGCATAATATTTTTCATCGATCAATCCTGGAATCTTAGTCCTGTAACCACAATTCATTGTTGTAGTCAGCAAATTAGAATACGTAAGTAGTCATTGTAATGTTATGCGAGCTCGTGGGAGGAGTGCTACCCCCACATTAACTATTTCCGTCCATTGGTGAAACTCGTATGAAAATCCGTTCGGTAGTTTTTGAGTTTATCGCGTTTAGATAGACAGACGCGTCGAGGGGAATTTGTTTTATAACATGTAGGGATATTTTTGACAAGTGCTATTACACTAGATGGTATGACGCCATAGGAACTCCTCAACTAGACAATATAGCCCCGTTGTGTTTCGGCTATTTGGATTTGTCCTGACAAGTAGGTATGTCAATACCTACTAGTATGTCAATACTTACAAGTCCCCCCGACGCGTTTGTCTATCTAAACGCGATAAACTCAAAAACTACCGAACGGATTTTCATACGAGTTTCACCAATGGACGGAAATAGTTCGTAAAGAATCTTCACCTTGAGCGTCAGCTCAAGGTGAAGATTCTTTCTATGAAACTCCATACTGCCACACACTTAAAAGCATCGTAAACGATTTGCCTCATCTCGGGATCAGCTAGTAAAAATGAAGTAAGGTGATGACAATCCGGTGCAGTGCCTATAAGTTCCTTGAAAGACAAACTCAGACCTAGAGCACTACGAATAAGATTAGGTAAGTTAGACTTTTTAACAGCTAGATATAACTTTTAAATTATTTTTATTTGTTCCAGGTACTTTCGAGCAATTATTGGTATTGCGTTTTTGTCTCTCCTATTTGGAATCGGACACATAGTCAGTAATATTGTCAATAAGAAATGAAATTTATAAAAATACAATGTATAGGTAGTATATTTGAAATCAAGGAAGCTTAGTCCTGTAACCACAATTCATTGTTGTAGTCAGCAAATTAGAATACGTAAGTAGTGATTGTAATGTTATGCGAGCTCGTGCGAGGAGTGCCACATTACTCGTACCTATTTCTGTGGCCAAGCAGTGTTTCTGTGTTTAAAGAAAATCAAAAGTTATTTATTTATACTAGGCTCAGAATCAGCACTTTTTGAACGTCAAAATTACATATGACAGTCCTCCAAAACGCCCGCCCTTTACCACTCCTTAGTGCTTTGGCTGGGAAAAAGAAAAAAGGCTACAAACTCCCCAGCAGCACTGCTGTCTGTTTAGTTAGAAGAATAGAGTGGGGTGCCTGTGTAACTTCAGGCACAAGAAACATTTCAGCTTTGGCTCTGGGACGACAATAGGCAGCCCTAACCATCAGGTGGGCCGCGTACTTGTTACATATATTTAGAAAAAATCTCTTAAATGGTGGTTCAATTCAAACATTACTTCTTTGATTATGTATTCACTTTTGAATTTCTCAAAGTGTGATGTGTGTGTTTAGCGTTCCTAAACGTTTGTATATCGCTGACGTATGTAGTTGTTTTTTAACGTTAGTTGGGGTGTCATCGAGCACCTATACAATCTTATGACCTTAGATGCAATAACAGCTTCGCACCATCTCCACTATCATGCGTATTCCTTGTGATCAAATATACAAAATAAAAAGTGGGATAATTAATTATGATATGTATTTATTAAAGTAATATTAAGTGAGATTGATACTATAAGCTAGAGGCCGGAATGTATGCAAATCATGGAAAAGCACTGGACCTTTTATGTAGAACATACATACCTACTTACATATTGATATTGTCATCAAATCGCCTCCAGCATCCTAATTATCACACTACATTATCCTAATTATGTAGTGAACTTTCAAAACTATTCCCACCGGCTGCCGGAATGATCCGGACTTATCTACGCGTCATTTTGTTGGTTCAGTCATCTGTGATTTAGTGCATATGATCCAGTTTCTAATCATTACAACATAGACCGTAAGAAAATTCTAGCCAAAGCGATATTTCAATGTTAAGTAATTATATTATTTTAAATTAAATAACTACAAAATGTAAGAAATCTTTTATCCGGCTTTTTTTTTTTTTTTCTTGGACATTACTGACATCGGTGAAGGAAAACATCGTGAGGAAACCTGGACTTTATAGTTAATATAAGTCTGAAATCGCCAACCCGTCTTGAGCAAGCGTGGTGATCAGTGCTCGTGCCTTCTCTGTATGAGAAGAGGCCTTTGCCCTGCAGTGGGACAGTAACAGGCTGGTATTATTATTTATCCGGCAATAAATGAGGGGGTATACAAATGTGGCTGATGAAATACAAAGGGAATATAATGTTTTTATGGTATTTATTTAGTTCAGGTAATGGTAAGGAATACGGATATCTGTATAAGGCTTGCATTGTGCTCATTTAGAAATATTTTAGAGTGTAATAGTGTATACAGTGGTTATTGTTAACAACAAACTACCTATATTATAATAATTAATAAAGTAATAATAATTTAATGAAGTAAGCACCTGTACCTTTTAAATGAAACAGCAATAACTCAAAGAAATAAAAACACCAATTTAGAAAAAAAAGCTTCAGAGTTTTTATACTTAGATAAAAATACCAAAAAGCTAATAGTGGTTGTGTATACTTACTACTTACTTACTTACTAGTTGTAAAATCACGTAGCCAATTAAAGAGAGATGATTTGTTATTGTAGTAAATAATGGAATATACTAATTGTAGAATTCTGATGAATCAATTACGCACAAATGTTTGTGAAAACGTTGTGAATTTTAAAATAGTCATAGTCAAATCATTTATTTCAAATAGGCCCTTGCAAGGCACTTTTGAACGTCAAATGATGCAAAATTGTCATCATATCAAATGGGCCACTTGATATGATTGAGAGAAGAGACACTGGGGTGTCTTGTGCAAACAGTGGCGCGCGTGGAACACAACGCGCCGTCGACCCGGGCCTGGTCCTTATCGGACGGCAAGCTACCCATTGCTCACCGTCTGCAAGCCCGCGCCTACGGTGGCCGGAAGTCGGCTCGTGACTCCCGACGCACGGGGCGTCTCCTGCGGTGACTAGGGGCGCGAGGGCGTGCAGCTTGCATCTCCCTCGCGCGCTCCGCCTCCTCCTTCGCGAGCATAACTGCTTCGCAGAAGGAGGTGACGGCCTCCCATGCACTCTCGCTCCGGACTCTCGCTCTCTCGGGCCGGACGCGAGAGATCGCCGCCGCCGATCGCCTCCGTGAGGACACGGCGGTGCCCCGCCCAAGCCGGGCAGACCTCCACTGTATGATCCACCGTGTCTTCCGGGCGATCCACACAATAGTGACACCCGGGCGTTTCCTCCCGCTTTATCCTGTACAGGAACCTCCCGAAACAACCGTGTCCGGTGAGGACCTGCGTCAGGCGGAAGGTAAGGACGCCGTGACGCCTCTCTATCCACTCCTCAAAGAGGGGACTTATCGCTGCAATTGTGGCGTGCCCAGCGCTGGGTTGCGACAATCGCACTCTCCATGCCGCCATGTGATCCCGCCGGAGCTCTGTCCGCTGTGCCGTGATTTCTCGCGGCAGCGGAGTTATGCCCCGGCGCTTCGCCTCCTCGCGACACTCCCACATGTGCGCGAGGACTTTTGCCTCCAGATCCCATGGCGGTAGTCCGGCACGCCGCCTCACGGGAGACCGTGCGGTATCCTCTGACCAGCCTAATGGCCATGACCCTTTGGGACGCGTTCAATCGCTGGGCTGGTCGCAGCCTTAATGAACGCACCCACACCGGTGCCCCGTAAAGGGCCATGGATCGCACGATCCCCGCGTAGAGCCTCCGGCAGGAGGCGTTTGGCCCCCTAGATTGGGCAGAAGCCGCTTCAAAGCAGCCCCAGCCCTCTGCAGCTTGGGAGCCAAGCGTCGGAAGTGCTCCACGAAGTTCCACCGGCTATCGAGGACGAGTCCCAGGTACTTCATCGTCGACTCGACACCGATGTGAACCCCTCCCGCCGTTATCTGGGAACCCGACAGTGGCGCGTTCCAGGGACCATAAAAACACATGGCCTCGGACTTGTGCAAAGCCACCTCGAGTCCCAGAGGTGGCCCCCGGGACTATTAATTTAAATTTAAACAGCGTAGGTACACGGTCAGCAACAAAAGTCGGCTTACACTTCGATTTTGAAATCATAACTGAAAACAAAGTCTTATAATAATTAAAAAAATATGGTTAGACGTACTTGATTAAAATGAATAAATTGACTACATGAAATAGTGAAAATCAGCCTATCGAATAATGCTTGTTTCGTCAATTTATTTTAGTTATTATGTGAAAGTAACAGACTCATTGTTGTCCGTACGACTGAAGATAGGAAACAGTATAACAATACACACACATACCACAACTTTTATACATACAACCGCAGACATTTGCGGTGAAGCACTTTTTAACCTTATACCCTTAGTAAGAAGGTTGAAAATTGGTTCACCGCCAGTGTCCGTGATGGTACCTATCTACTAGTGTTGTAATTATAATGTCAGCTTATGAAGTGAAAAGCTCTGACCTAACACGGTAGTCTCGCATTAATCGAGCGTCTCCTTGTCGACCACACAGCATTTATGCGATACATTGGCATAATGAACCAATTTTCTGTTGTTAAAATATTGTTTTGCTCAACCATATAAATAAACAAGGCTTAAAAAACTGGGAGGAATTGAAAAAAAATACCTGAACACATTATTCTTTATTCTTCCACTAACCCTTGGAAAGTAAGTACCTACAATCATGGGTTATTAAATATTTTAGTGAAATAATAAATATCCCATTAATACATTGAAAGTAATTATGTAAAAAAATAAAAAGTATAATGTCAAATACCTATTGACATTATACTTTTTTGTTAAATAACATTAAAAGTTACGTTTTTGAAAGTTGTTTTAGCGCGTGCCCACCAGGGTTTGTTGTTTGGCGGTACATGTTTCCTTAAAATAGTGTCGTCTATAGCAGGACTGTCCGTTCCAGTGTCACCTGCAGTCGACATGAACAAGTCTACTACAACTGATTGTGGTGTTTGTGTGTCTATACTCGAGTGTGTTTCTATTTCTGTTCCTGTTTCTGTTTGTGTTTCTGTTCGTGTTTCTGTTTCTGTTTGCGTTTCTGTTTCTGTTTGCGTTTCTGTTTCTGTTTGCGTTTCTGTTTCTGTTTGCGTTTCTGTTTCTGTTTCCGTTTCTGTTTGCGTTTCTGTTTCTGTGTCTGTTTGTGCGATTGAGTGTGGTGGGTGGTGGTGTATGGAACTGTGATTGGCGTCCGGAGGCGGCGGTACGAATACTTGTTTCACTGGATCGTAACTATACGAACCAAAGATTGCTCTAAAACAGAAATAATATATTAAATTAAGTAGGTATTTAATCTTACTGGTTTAAGTACGTACTAATGTTATAATGATTGTTTGTAGGTACTCGTATAACCCATAAAATACATACGGTTTGGCCCCGTCTTCTACTACAAAACGTCGGAGGGATTCCCTTTTACCAAAAACACAGTGATAACTGAAAAAATAAACTTCACATTACAAATATAGGTATTTTGGAATGTAGGTAAGTATTGCAATCATCCTATTTGGCTTACTGCAATATAGGCTGAAGAACACAGCACAAAAGAAAGATAAATAATAACATTTTCTAAACGTTCTTCTTATTAAAGTACTAAACATTTTATTAAATCACAAGTACCTACACATTACTATTTACCTTTATATATTTAACTATAAGCAATCATATTTTTACGTTCGACTAAAATTGAATTTTCTTAGTGCGTAATAAAAATATTTGTTTATTTTGTAACAGTTTACGCGATAGGTAACGTACTTACTATGTACGTTACGTACCAATACGTGGTCGTCTTTAACCGCCATCGTTGGTAGATAGTACCTGGCCTACCTGGTACTACCTACGATGGCGGTTAAAGACGACAACGGCAAAGTGATTCGCCGACGTCTTGATGTGGTCCTCATTGATATGGCCTAGTGCAGACGAAGGGATTATGTTGGCCTGCCAGGCTCTCACGGTGGGTATAGAAGGCCCGTTGCAAACTATGCATAGTTAGATGCCGCAAAATACTACCATTGTCTGCAACGGGCTTTACCGTGGTATCGCTGGCTCTCCACCGAGGCAGAGCGGAGAAAAGTTAACTAATACCCCCTTCTCAGCTGCCAGCCTTTTCTCAACTTTGTTGGGTCGGTTTCCAGTCCAACCGGATGCAGCTGAATAGGTACCAGTATTTTACATGGAGCGACAGCCTATCCGACATCCACAACCCAGTTACTGGGTAAAACGATACACCTTCCCCTTGGTAAGACGTTGTCAGACTTTAGGACTTCTGTCGACCCGTAACGACTGTCAAAGATCCACGAATAACAACCGGGACCAACTGCTTGACGTGCTTTCGAGGCACGGAGTTTCGGTATGTAAAGATGGGCACAGCACAGACCGTTCACCAAGCCAGGACCGACCGCAGCAAGCGTAGCTTAACCTGATCGATCGACCCGTACGGCTGTTATTACTTAGCCACAAGCTACTCATTATTATTTTATAATTCATCCTGATTGGTTAATTTTCCTCCGCTATGTGACGACGTATGTAGGCACAGAAAGGATTGGGATTAGTACCTACAATAACACCACTTCAGGTAGGTACAAAAACTGACGACATAACACCTCTGCTCAACCCTACGGGCATTACAAGCGTGAAGCTATATTATGTAAAAACTAAGGTTGTGTATTTCTAATAGATATCCTGTATAGGTTCAGTTTAGGTTTGTAACCTGAAGTTGACCCATATCCTGAGGATGACCCATATTTAGTGCGCAGAGCGCCGCGTCTTCCGCGCCGGTCTGAGTGGGTGAACCAATCAATACCCTAAGTAGCAACCTACGCGCCACCTCAGTTTACTTGTGACTTGCAATCGTGCCGCGAGCGTTACAAACATGGAACAAGAACTTGTGGAACCAGAAATTTTGGAAGAAGAAATCGTGGAAGAAGAAAAAGATCCTACCTTAAAATTTATCGAGGCGGTAAAAGAACACAAATGCATATGGGATATGCAGTCTGAGGAATATTATAATAGGAAAATGTATAGAGCAGCGTGGAAATCATTAATACCACCTTCGGAAGATCCAATGCCCGAACAAACGCTGGACGACAGTCAACAAAAAGCTGAAATCAAAGAGAAAGGTAGGTTATAATGAGCAAGTACCAAATATTTACTTACGAGTACATGAGAAATTTTGTTTCTTTTTATCTTAGTTCATGTACCTACTGTCAAAACAAAGAAACAAATAGGTAAATGTCAACAATGAAACTTGAGTCGGTTATCCGTCGCTGTTTGATTGCTAGTGTTGTTAACTAGATTATTAAGTAGATACATATGTGGGGACTGTGTGGTTCAATCTGACATAGTGAAGACACGATTAGGTACCTACCTACCCCATTGCGATTACAATTAGGTATTTGATATTTCCCATAATAGATAAACCTTCGATTGACGAGACTCCAATGTAGGGTGGAACTGGTGAAAGGTATTAAAAATACGAGTTCAAACATTTTTGAGTTAATTTTTACCAGACAATCTTATCATGGAAGCTGTGTGGCTCGTGGCTAAATGATAACATCCGTACGCGTCTATTGAAGGTTTAAGCTACGCTTGCCGCGGCAGTTTTGTGGATGGGTGACCATCCATTAAGTACTTCCCCCTCCGTGCCACGGAACGCACTTGGTCCCAGCTACGAGTATCATTAATAGATCTTTGACAGTCGTTACGGGTAGGCAGAAACCCAAAAGTTTGTCAACCTGTCTTACCAAGGGGAATCGGGTTACCCAGTAACTGGGTTGTGGAGGTCAGATAGGCAGTCACTCCATATTAAATAAGAACTGGTATTCAGCTGCATCTGATTAGACTGGAAGCCGACCCCATATAGGTTGGAAAGGGCTAGGCAGCCGCAAATCGAACCTTATCATTGACAGAAATTGTAACTACTCATAACCAATAAAACCTTTCTTTTTCTTTTAGTTGCTGAACTTAAGAAAGTATGGGTGGAGCTGAGGGACACTTATTACAAAAATGAAGACCCGGGCAAAAAATATAAAGATAGTTTGAGATTCCTGCACAGCGTTTATCAATCTCGGTAAAAATAAACTTCAACCCTACCTATGTATGATAACCAGAGATCGGAATAGGTAGAGTATATTTGCCTAAACGTCAAGGATGTAAGTAACATAGAGTTGATAATACCGGCTTCTGAATTCCCGGAATAATAATCCAGAAAACAATATTTTGATTTTAAAGACGCATTTTAGGTTGGGGAGTGGGGGCGACCCCCACTCCCCAACCTAAAATGCGTTTTGTCTTACTTACGTCACTAGTATGTGTAAAATCTACATACTCGTGACGTCATGGCACATTTTACCTCAATGTATCGCCGTAATCTTTAGATTACGTACAAAAAGAAAAAAATACGTGTCCAATATTTTTTTATAATCTCAAAGACGAACTAAAAAAAAATATCAGTCTTCCTCCCTATTGTCAGAAAGACGAAGCTAGTTGCCCATTTCATAGCGTAGTTGCTACCTATGGAAAAAAACGGACGAGAAACTACACGGCCAGTCTTTAAAATCAAAATATTGTTTTCTGGATTATTATTCCGGGAATTCAGAAGCCGGTATTATCAACTCTATGTTACTTACATCCTTGACGTTTAGGCAAATATACTCTACCTATTCCGATCTCTGATGATAACTAACCACTTTGAAAACAAAATCCCGTGCACACGATCACCACATCTGTTTAGTGCCCCTTTATTTTTTGTAGGCAAGCGTTACTATAGCGGCCGAGCGCTGCAAGCAGGAATAGTCCATAGATATATTTTTATACTAGCACCGCCCCGCGGTTTCACCCGCATAAGTCTCGATCCCGTGGGAATATCATGATAAAAAGTATCCTATGTGTTAATCCAGGTTATAAACTATCTGTTTGCCAAATTTCATCCAAATCCGTTTAGAAGTTTTTGCGTGTAAGAGTAACAAACATCCATACATCCATCCATACTCACAAACTTTCGCGTTTATAATATTAGTAGAATTATGGCTGTAGATAAAATGAAACCATGGCTTAGTTTTAATCAAAACTTTGGTACCTAGTTCGGAATCCGAATGTGAAAACGTTGCATCGGGATCCGAGCCATCGAACGATACATCTCATCCATCATAGAAAATATTGCTTTAATACCTGATATAATGTAATATATTATTTCGTAAATAAGACGTCAAGACTATGGCGACAAAAGAATGTACGAGGGGTGTTCAATAAATAGTGAGAATGCGATACATTCTCCTTGGAAAGAAAAAAAATAAATACTGGCAGGCATAGCCCAGACATTAGTTAAGATGATAATAAAAAAAGCAATTAATTCTCTTTTGTTTTTTAAAAGTAGAAGTCTATTGTTTGCGTCGTTTCGGAACGTGTTCTTAAAAATGGATAAAATTTAAGTTCGCGCGGTAATAAAATATCTCTGCTTGAAAAAATTTATTACTGAGCAGGTAATTCAAGACTTGAGAGCAACATTAGGGGTTCATGCTCCTCCATATTCTACGGTTGCGCGTTGGTGTGCTGAGTTCAAGCGAGAAAGAACTTCCACTAACGACGACCCACGAACGGGACGCCCCATATCGGCAGTGACTGAACAAATTATTAAAAAAGTTGAAAATATTGTCTTGGCGGATCGTCGTGTTACTGTTCGTTTTATAGCTGAAGAAGTACAAAGTGTATAAACCTGAAAGGTGACTACGTCGAAAAATAAAATAACATATAATAAAAGATAATTGCGTCTTACTCATTCTCACTATTTATTGAACACCCCTCGTGTAATATTAACAGAACTAATTTATAATAAAACTGCTTTTCGCCGCGGCTTAGCTCACGTGGAAGTCGGAAATTGTCCCATGGAAACGTACTACCCGGGATAAAAAGTATCCTATGTGTTAATTCAGGTTATAAACTATCTGTCATCCAAATCCGTTCGTACTCATCGAAATCCTATTAGAAGCATAACATAATGAATGAATACTATCGTGAATTCATGTAAGCCTAGTACTTTTTGATAGGTTACTGCTCAGAAATTTTGCACAACGTCTAATGATTGGAATACTATCTTTAATTCATGCAAGCCTAGTACCTTTTGTGCCAAGTTTCAAGTTTAATATTCTCCTTGAAGAGCTCTATCCATTGATATACAGGGTGTATTTTTGAGATAGGCAGGTACCCGAACTACAGGAAAACGGTTAGGACTTGACTGGCCTTGTTTTTTTTGAGAAATTTTGATCCGCATTCACAAATTTTGAAAAAAAATGTGTAGTCAGCAAGAAAATGTGCCATTTGTACAAAAAGTTTTTTTTCCGGATCGTAAAACTCTGTTGGACCAACAAACATCAGTTTAAGTAGGTACTAGAAAAGTCAGAAATCGCAAAAACTTTTTCCACACATTTCATAGGAAATGAGCCTCAAAATTTACTTTTTTTGTATTAATAGACTGGCGGCCCTGCATCCCTTACAGCCCCATCTCAAAAATCCCCCTTGTATATCTTAATGCTCAGGCTTCGACTTTCGTTGCTGGCTCTAACTTTTTTTTTTTTGAGGGTTGGAATTCATCAATATCTGACTCTACCTAGCGTGTTAATATTGTAAGTAGTAAGTATTTAAATAAGGTGTATTTTACTTATTTCAGCGAGATGGAAGCTGTTCTTGAGTTTGATGAGCCGTCTTGGGATTTAATGGACCTAAGAACTTGGACAGTACTAAAAACGCACATTCCAAGGTGTAAAAGAACGACAGACCCAGCGCCAGAATATGAAAAATCTAAATATAATAAGAAACCAAAAATTAGCACTAATGAAGCTAATAAGCCTGATAAAGACAATGTAACTGGTAAAGAAAGGGCGACGGGTAAAAAAAATGCGACTGATAAAGAAAATTCGAGTGGTAAAGAAAATGCGACTGATACAGAAAATGTGACTGGAAGAGAAACGGTAACTGGTAAAGAAAATGCGACTGATACAGAAAATGATACTCATAAAGGAAATGCGACAGGTAAAGAATATGATACTGATAAAAAAAATGCGATTGATAAAGAAAATGATACTGACAACGAAAATGCGACTGATATCAAAAATGCGACTGGTAAAGAAAACACGACTGGTAAAGAAAATGCGACTGGTAAAGAAAATGCGACTGATAAGGGAGATGCTGAAGGAAAGGAAAATGCGACTGATAAAGATAATGTGACTGGTACCGATAATATGACTGATAAAGATAATGTGACTGGTCCAAAAAATGTGACTAATAAAGAAAATGCAACTGATAAGCAAAATTCGACTGATAAGGAAAATGCAACTGCCAAAGTAATTGCGACTAAGGAAAAAAGAAAGGGGAGAGATGAACATCAGCTGACTATTTTGGAGAAGGCGATGAGGCTATACGAGTTAGAAAACCCTGGCGTATGGAGTTCGGATGAAGATGAAGCGGATAAAGCATCAAAGATATACATAGACAACACATCACAAACAGATGAAACTGATGAATACCCAAATATGCCACCATGTGAATGCCTAAATAAATAAAGACAGTCGAAAATAAAGCCATTTCTGCGGTCTCTAAACTCCAAGATAGCAGGTAACCGAAATACCCCATACCTCAAATATTACACAAGAAACCATACCTATAAATTGATTGGTATTAGATTTTTTTCCATCTATGTACACCAATTTCTCCTTGATTACAGGGCTACCGATTTACGCAAGAATTTTTATTTTTATTTGGTACCTACTGAAAACTCACGGTGTGGTGTGGTCCCATATACTCGTAAATTGTATTAACTTTGCTTGCGTAGTTTTTGAGTTAGCTTCAATTATAGGTAGGTACTATTGAAGGGCAAACAGGTGCGACGCGACGACGCGACGCGACACCGGTAGATAAATTTCCGAGAAATTTTCATAGAAATTGTTCCATCAGTCTCGCCTCGCCGTCGCGCCGCGCTTGCCTGTGGAGCCTTGAATCCACTTTGTGTATGTTGATGAATGATAATGTTATTATTAAGTTCCTGTCGCTGTTGATTACATAGCAAGTAGTGGTATACGAATTTGTGTGGGATACCTACCAAAAAAAAAACCCCAAAGACACTACAGTGTTGGTTACTGTGAGACAGACCCTCAGAAATTTTATTAATATAATTTTGCATACACTATAGGGGGGTTGTGCAGACACCCCCATTTTGGTTCAGTCGTTTACCAGACTTATGGGACCATTTAGACGGGGCCAACTCCCGAGACAATCCACTAAGCCAATCCAGTAATAGCATCGTGATAGAGACAGTCCACTGCATTTGATTGTCCTCAAGCCATTGATGAAGCCTTTTGGAGTGGATTATTGGATTGTCTCGGGGATTGGCCCGATCTATATGGTCCATTATATTATTATTGTATAGGTATCTGGCAATTGTCTAGCATAAAATGTAGACAGCAAATTTTGTCAGAAAATAACGTCAGAAGGATTTTATAAATGTAAAGATATACGGTATGTTTAAATACCTCTATATAATAAGTTGTTATCTCAAATTAATTTAATACCATTGGTTGTTTTATTTTAAATAGGTTTCCATTATTTATTAGTAGAATAAATTACTACCCTGATAGGTTTAAAACCTAAGTTTAAACTAAGAAATACGTGTTTAGAATATGTAAATGTCAAAATAATAATAAATATATAGTATACATTACATTAAAAAGAATAAATGGAAATACATCATTTTATTGTTTAATTTTATTTTATTCTAACAAGTGTTTTGCTGTGCGTAAGTAAGGCACAACAAAATGTATTCATCAATGGCAGCCTTGTTCCACCCACTGCTGAGTTTAGGCCGCCTACGGTTTGTGTCATAGTTCCCTGGTCTGTGCGAGTCTCATCCAGGTCTTCTCCTCAATCTTCTGTAGGTGTTCCACCGACCGAGAAACGGTATGATGACATGCCTTGGCAGACCGTGATGACCATGATGCGTTGGCAGACCAGTCGGTGGACTTGGTCTGCCAACGCTCATACCGTTTCTCGGCAACCATTCCGTTAGGGCTCTTTCACCTGCAATCACCGCTATGATAGGTATCTTCCTATCCCTAAAAACATCATCCAGCTCGACAAATGCCGCCCAGCCTAGTTTTATGCCCCTCGAAATTTCCTAACTTTGGCAGCCTCTTCTAAAAGATAAACTATGGCCAGATATACGTAATGATCAGTGGATCATTACGTCTATCTGGGTATAGTTTATCTTTACAAGCGGCTTGTCACCAATTTGCCAGTTCTATGGGCTGGCATTCGTCGAGATGGCGAGTGAGCCTGGGGCACAGAACTTTGGCAAAAAGTTTGTACACGTTTTGAAGTTTGGAGAAATCTCCCTTTTTGTGTAAAATCGTTACGTCGTTAATCGTGTGGCCACCAATATTACCTACCTTGTAGAAGAGTTCCACTAGTCTAGCAGTTTCAACGTAGGATCTCCTCCTACCAGGAGTAGCACCAGCGATATACGAACAGTACGTAAAGTTCACTCCCCTCCGGAGACCGGAGGTCGAGAGTGGGCTGAGTTCTGTATCCTTGCGATGCTTGCCAGTGCCAGTCGAGGTTCCAGTGAGTCGGAACCGGTTGCCACATAGTTCGCTGTGAGTCGGAACTGTCTGCGGTGATTCCCCAGTGAGTCGGGTCGGGGTGGCGCTGCGTTATGATCCAGTGGGTCGGATGTGGTACAGCGCCGGGTTGAGGCTGACTGCTGGCGTCGACCAGGAGAGGTATGAACAGCTCTTCTTGTTGACCGACTGAAAGTGCAGTGTGTTGTGCCAAGGTTGCTGATGAGGCTGATGGTGATGACCAGGTATGCACGTGTGGTTGCGCGTGTACCTAGATCACCTATGCAGGTGTAGAGTGCTAACAGTTTAACCGAAACCGCTACACCGACCCTTAGTTATGTGCGTGACGAGACGGGAGGACAGTACAGGCCACACATTCGTCATCGTTTCAACGCTCACGGCGTCCCGGCCCCCGCCTCGCTGCGTATTCCTAAGGCTGCCTGTCCATTGAAGCGGAGCGAGGCAGCGGAGAGGAGAATGGCAGCGGAGTGGAGTTGCGGACAGTGTCTGTCCATTGATGCGGAGCGAGGTAGCGGTGCGGAGTTACGGACTGTGCGGACCGAGTTCACGTATTTGTCCGCATCGCCTCTCCGCTTCCCCGCTCCACTTCTCCGCTCCGTTTCCCCGCTCCGCTTCTCCTCTCCGCTTCTCCGCTCCGCTTTCTGGTTTTGTATGAATTATATATAGTTCGCAAATCCCTGTCCACTGAAGCGGAGCGGAGGTTTTATGCAATTCCATTGGTTAATATTGGCACACCGCTACTCCGCTCCTCTCCTCTCCGCTCCAGTGGACAGGCAGCCTAAGGCGCGATACAGCGGCCTCGGTCAAACTATACAAGGGTATTTTGGCGTCTGAGTGACATTGACAGGGGAGCGTTGTTGGTAAAAATTTGTGAAATTGTGTACCAAACAAAAATTGTATTGACAAAATAAGATGGCAACGTTAGTTCCGATTTTGTCCACGCGCCTAAATAACCTTGTAGCGATGGACTTCATTTCAAACTCAAACCATTTATTTCAATGGGGCTCGACTGAGGGCTCGTCATAAGTGACAGCACTTGTGTCCGTCCACAAACCGCCATTGTTCACTATTGTGTTGATCACCAGTTAAACGAAAACTAGATATAAATGTATGTGACTTGAAGTGTACCAGAGATAGTTGGAGTTTTTATTATTTCTGCACTTGAATGGGTGTTTGCCAAAATATACTGGGCATGATTTTATCTGACAGACAATCAGTAGGTTATCTGTGGTTCTTACATTTCTGCGTGAAATCGAACCAATAGTTTGTTTGAGAAAATGTAGTACAATAAGCTGTCATTTCATTCGTGGTTTATTTTCGTCATTTGTGAAGTGTAATATTTTCTTTATTGTTGGGGACTTACAAAATTCATTGTATCCTTGAACTTATTTTACTAATTTCGTTGAGAAAACGATTTCAAAGAAAAAAATCATATTATCTGTTAGAAAATTGCAATAAAAAATAATTTGCATGATTTTCAAAGTTGATTGTGTTGTTATTTTTCACGTTTCTGGGACAAAGTCAAGAATGTCTAGATAGTAAATGGCATCTGCGTATTGTGTTTATGCGTAGAAACGTGCAGTTTTATTGATATTGTCGAATTTAATATGGCACACTTTGGAAAACGCGATGTTACCTACAGCGCACTTGACAACGAATTAACTCCGCCACTGGCGGCACTGGCGGAGACCACGAATGCACCTCCAACTTTTATTACCCTGGACCACGAGCACGAGGATGCTAACAATGTTATCATCCATAAAGTGCCCAAAAATAAAGGTAAGCAAGCAAGCAAATTACATGATTTTCCCTTTTTGAGTCTTTGTTCATTGTCTCATGATCAATATTATGATACTAAAGTCGTTAGGCGTGTTGTTTGTGTATGCAAGGCCATTTAAAATAACTGCTGTATCATCAACTTTAGTGGCTGTTATATATTTATTAATAACCTTTCTCAATAAGTTCAGTGTCAAATGAAAAATGGAAACTGCTATAAAAGATCTTATTTTCTTCTTGCAGGAGGATGGACTCATATAGAGGATCTAGACTCATTTTTTACAAGAATGTATAGATACTATGTTCGTGGTGGATTTTACCCAATGATAATGTCTGACTTATTTTATTTGTTGCAATTTATTTTCATAGTGTGGTTTTCCACATTTTTGGTGTATTGTGTAGATTATACAAGATTATTTAGGAATGATGAAAATGCCAACAGAAGTGAAAAACTTACCTTAAATGATGTTATATTGTCTCCTGCTGTGTGTGTGAACAGTGTTGCCTGGAAATGGTGAGTAGCAAAATATTTGATGCCATGTAAAGTAGATCACATTTGCAACTGTGTAGAGATTGTTTACTTTAAAGCTTCATGCCCCACTACTGTTTGTTGCTTACACTTTTGAAATGTTTGTATAGAAATTATTGTGGAGGGGCATGCAGTTTTAAAGTAAACAAGCTCCTGTGCATTTATACCTGCACAGATATAGACTGCCAGGCTGCAGAATGTATACAACCTGACCATAATTCGGGTTTTTATATGCATACCATAGCATTGTGAACTGAAATTAATATTCAACCTGAATGGGCACCACAATGCTAGGGTGCCAGGTAGTTATTGTACAAGTGCATAAAATAATGTAAAACATGTTGGTAAAATATTTGTGATTATTTTGCATAAGCCAATCAGAACTAGGGTTACCATCTAACAGGCATTTGTCACATTTGACAGGCATTTTATGGTTAAGACAGGCATGCGGCCAGTGCTAAGCTGAGACAGGCATTTTTTAATTGCCCTAATAAATGCACAGTTGGGTAAACAAAGGAATCGCCTGACAATAGTCGGTAAAAGCGTTATTAGTTACCCACAAAAACTTTAAAAATGATTTGTGTGAACATATTTAAATTTTAGATAAAAAAAAGAACTTGAAAAATATTCTCAAAAAATAGTGTTCACACCTTTCATTTTGAATAAATTTCAGTCTTTAAAACTACCATCTGTTGCACATTTTTCTGAAAAATCAGGCTTTTTGTATATTCTAGACAGGCATCCTCCCTTACTTATTATATGGTAACCTTAAAATCAACTGTAAGATAAAATAAAATAAACATATTTTGAAACATCTTCATTTGTTTAAGTCTCAAAGAAAAACTGTGTGCATAGCAGTAATGCTAGTTATTCTAAATCCCAATCTAGATAGCTAGACCCATAATAGCCAGCCAGCTGCCAGCTTCTTTGCTTCAGGTTTAATCCAAAAAATATATACAATTTCTGTTGTGATATAAAAATAACTTCTCTGGTCCAAAGAGGGTTTAATGAATGATCAATTATTGTTTTAATGAAAATACTGTATTCTGTTGCAAATGAACATGTGTAGCCTATGCAAATGTCAATGTGTTTCTATCTCATGTCTTTTAAATAAATGTTATTTGTCTTGTGTCTTTGTGTTGAATTTAATTAACTTTTTTAGGTGGTGTCTGATCACATTGTGTGCAGTGATTTGGTTGATGAGGCTAGTGATATCAATATACCATTTATATTATGCTTATGACACCAAATTATTTTATAATAATGCATTAAAAATTAAAGAGGTGAGTAAATAAATCATATTCTTTAATTTTTTGTGGTTTCTCTAGCAAAATAAAACATAAATACTTTCTGAAATATGTTATTTTTCTTTAATTGGCTGCCCATGTGTTTCAGAGTGACTTGGTTTGGATTAACTGGTCGACTATACAGGATAGAGTTAGAGAAGCACAGCCAGAACACCACATGTGCGTTCATAAGCAAGAGATTAACGAATTAGATATATACCATCGAATACTCAGGTAATTTTTTGAACTCCCGCTTTTATTTTTACAACTAATTTATGAAATGAAACAACAGCTTGTGTCATTGAGGTATAAGTGTGAAGAAGCAACCTAATGCTATTAACTTCCTAAAATTGATATTGGGACGTTGTATATAATATGCTAGTCGCGCATCAAACTTTGCTTGCTTGATGCAGAATTTTGCGTGACGTCAGTGTGATGCGTAGTTCGCATGTGGCGTGAGATGCCGCCACAGCCCTAAATGCACCAAGAACGACCAGAATCTTGAAAAAATATTAAGAGGGTTTAACCTAAAAGTTGGCAACGTCGCAAATAACTGGCTAATATTTACCTGTTTTGATTCCTAGTGCAATATTACTGAATAGAAATAAGAAATGTGGCTAACTAGCGAACTAGAATATTAATAATGAATTACAATTATAACATTGAATTTGATGTTGCACGCATTTTAGGTGTAAAAAACGCATTTGGAAAGTT
The DNA here is from genome assembly GCA_916701695.1 of Agrochola macilenta. Classification (NCBI taxonomy): domain Eukaryota; kingdom Metazoa; phylum Arthropoda; class Insecta; order Lepidoptera; family Noctuidae; genus Agrochola; species Agrochola macilenta. Next base: position 8,608,961 of record OU753552.1, on the reverse strand, counting down.
TCCAAATAGTTTTTTTACATCTAAAACTAAACATTCGGTGTTACGATATGAATTATTGCATTTCATAATCAATATTCTATTTCGCTAGTTAACCACATTTTTTATTTTCACACAGTAATATTGCTAAATTAATCAAAACAGTGAAATATTTGACATCTATTTGCGACGTTGCCCACCTTCAGAATGTTTATTCTGAAGGTGGGCAAATAATCTAACACATATATAAACTACCGCCTTCTTCCCATGGGGGACGGGCAGAAACTACAGAACGCCACCTGCTGCAATCTTAACTTATTAATCCTTTTGCTCCATTTACATTCAAATATATTACAAACTAGCTTCCGCCAGCGGCTTCGCCCGCGTGATATCTTTATAGATTATAGCTATATCAGTATATATATTAAGATTTTTTTAAATCGGTCCAGTAGTATTTAAGTTTGTTCATTATAAACAAAAATACAAATATTTTCTCTTTATAATATTGGTATACATACAACCAATATAACACAAACAACAAACATATAAATATACACAATACATGCAAATTTATTACACATAATTAATGACAAGACTCATGATTTAACATGTCACATGTGTCCCAGATTGTGCTCACTGTTCTGTTTTAAGATCAATAATACATGTCATATAATGCAGAAGTGCATAAAAGTTATTTATGCTATGGGTGCAATATCCAACCAACTTGAGTTCCGCCTTTATCTGAGTTTATCAGTTTACTATTGGAGAACTTATAAATGAAATATGTTTACCATTATCAAATACGAACACATATTGAAGTTTTCTGCTGTACACAAGTGTTTTCCAAGTTAGGAGGAAAATTATATAACTTCATCACTTTTATTTTTTACTGGCTAATGCCCGTAATGCGTTCTCACCGGAGAACGCATTACGGGTTAGTGCACACAAGAACTTGCTTAAGTTTCATCACAATCGGTCGAGCCATTTTCGAGTTTTCGCGAGACTAACTCACGGCAATAGATTTTTATATATATAGATTATAATTTCATTTGGAATGCATCCGGTTAAAATAATAATCTTCTGGCTTTAGTTTGAATAACAAACAGAGCATTCTGTAAATATTATGTGTGAAGTAACAGTCAACTGATGTGAACTATTTAATTACAGATTTACAAACTATATGGTGGCAATGGTCAATAAAAACTTACTCCCTCTGCAAATACATGTGCCTTGTATTGGTGATTTTCACTATTTGTCCCGGGGTTTGAAATGGAACATAGAATTTTTGTTATTTTGTAAGTACCTATCCACTTTCTTAACTTAGTAGTGGTGTTTTTGTGTTATATCTAGCCAACATAGAGAACTATACATTTTCATGTATTTTATTCATGGTAAACAATAGTCCCAATATCTTAAAAAGTAAAGCATTCTTTTTGTTTTTCTGTGGTGAAAATAGCAGGTTTTTTTTTGGATTATATTAATTTGTATGCATTTTTTTTTTCTGACCATCCATTGCATTCCGACTATATTTGGATTACAATGAAATTTTAGTACGTAAGCATTTCGTTAAAGTTCTCCATGTGCTGGGTATTTATGATTAAGGTATTAGAGAAAAATTAATGTGTTTCGTCAACAGACAGTCCGTGGAGTCCTTGGGAGAATTGCTGGCAGCTTCGTGCGTGTTACAAGGATCATTCAAAACGAATGTTACTCGCTCGTCAGCTTGAGAGACAAATACTATGGCTGGCCGTCGTGAACTTACTGCTCTCGCCACTTATACAGGCGTGGCAGATACTTTACTTCTTCTTCAACTATGCCGAGGTAAGTTTCCTAATTAAACGTCCTTGTGCCTTATTTTCTGTAATATTCGCAAAACTTGCTTATATGTATTACTTACATACACTTTTCCTGCAAAAGCGACGATATATTTGTTCATCCGTTCAGTCAACGTGGCTTTGAATTATGTATTGCGAAATCTTTTACTCTGCCTAGGTGCTATCTGCGAAATTCAATCGGACCATGTCAGAAATGCGTGCCAAAGACATGAAAAATCGAAAAATCGTAAAATTCCGTTAAGAGTTACAGAAAAGGGAGGAGGCTTTTACCCAAAAAGGGGTCTTAAAGAATTTCCAAAATTTTATTTATTATTGTTTTTATTTAGTTATAAATAATTTATTATTTTAATTAAGGAATAAACAGGCTTTATTAACATAACATCGCGCTTTGGTCCCCCGAAGGGTTAGGTAGAGGAGTACCGTATAGTATAGTACACCCACGTTTCGCCAGTTTAAGTCTTATGTTATAGGGGCGAGCCTATTGCCATCACCAGGGCACAAATCCAGACACCGGGTTGCTACTGAGAAATTCCAGATTGCAAAACCCAATAACACTGCTCGACCTGGGAATTGAACCCAGGACCTCATACTCAGCAGTAGCGCTTGCGACCACCAAAACAACGAGGCAGTCCAGGCTTTACTATTGGCATACAAAGCTGAAGTATCCCGCTGCAATGGCTCTGCCTGAATCATTTCCGTGCCTCTATCGACCACGAGAACCTTCCTTTTCCTCGATTCTGGCGGGATACTTCAGCAATGTTTTCAACCACTTTGTTAAACAGGTAGCTGGGTTTTCGATGGATAACAACAGGAGCACTACATCATAATATACGAGTATTATCTATAATTTATCACCTTTTGGAAAAAAATGCCTATTTTTGACTAGCAACCTATAGACCTAGAGTGATTGGGTTGGGCTCAGATTGTAGCAAATTTAGGTTGCTTCACAAAAATATAGAACAAAAATAAATGCCAGAATTTCGCAGTTTTTCGAGCACCATGGGACTAACACTAGGTTTTCAGGGTTGCAAACTTGGGTATAAACTACTCTCAGGGGACCTAACAACATATAACAATTCTTAATTCTTAGTTTCATGCGTGTTTGCGACGTTTGCTTTGTTATTGTATATATTTTGACTGGGCTATCTCCTACATTTCTGCAGATAAAATTTTGATTTCAAAAGAGTTATTAGATATTGATCGCTATTTAACAGGAAAATTGTGGCCGTTTGCGCCACTATACTAGCTGTTGTTTTTTTTTACACATAAATAATTATTTAAAAAAAATGGTTCCTTACCTACAACATACAATTTATTACCTGGAGACTTTATCAGTGGCGATGTATTTTAAGTGCTAGCGCAGGATTATTAGTTATACGCAATACAGTTGTTACGCCAGGCCAGCGAACGTTCCACAGACTGTTCAGTGTATTTTGATTCGGGACCTTCATTGTGTGAGGTCGAATCACTCAACTCTATGCATTTCCAAAAAACTTTTCAATATTTAAGTGACAAAAATGACGATCTGCGATTGTATAAAAAAAAGGATTAAATAAATAAATCCCCGGAGTATTCATTTATTTAATACTTCTTTAAGCGCTCCAGTCATACGTTTGACCGTTTGTATAATACTTTTATGTGACATTCCAGTTAATAAAACGTTCGCCCGCGTCACTTGGTTTGCGGACATGGTCGCTGTACGCCCGCATCACTCTACGTCATTTTAACGAATTGGAACATGAACTCCGAGACAGACTCAACCGAGCTCACAAACCGGCTACCAAATACCTCGGAAGCTTCTCATCACCTATCACAACTGTAATTGCCAAGTAAGGTAGTTTCTGATTAAATATTCGAACTTTAATGATGTTGGACATACAAAACCTAACGATTACTATGAATTAAGGTCGTTCCCTCTCACAGAGATGAGGGTCGAGTCTCAGCAGTGGCAAACTGATGCATGGTAACAAAGTTGCCGAATCTGTTAATCATTCAAAACTTCCGGGTTGCCTCCTCTGTCTGTCTCTGTCAAATACGAGTTGTGTGTGTTTCGCATCAAACAAAACAAAAGAAGCTATCTAGACTGTTTATCATTATACGTACCTAGTTCGTGTGATTCATTCATTGACTCACACGCAAATGTCTTCTAGCGTCATAGAGGATAAACAATGTTCAGAAGTGTTATCTTAAAATAACAAATAGTTGCAATTCCGATTTATATTATTACAGTGTGGAAATACAAATTAGAATACAGGTATGGTGGCGCGGAGGGCATTATCATGGCCATCATTTTATATTAAGCAAATTTTTTAGGCCATTTATGCAGCTGACCGCATAAAAACAATGTTTCAGTACATTCAATTAGAATATGCACTAACTACGCAAGTTTCCGAATTACTAAACAAGATTACAACTTTAATTATGTTTATGTTAGTATTAATCTTGACAATACAGTAATCGTAACTACGCCAAAATATTTATCTAGCAAACGATATTACGTAAACAATGTCGTGCTAAATTTACAACGCAATGTTTACTTTTGACAAAAATAAAACTCATGCGATTTGGCACTATTATTTCGTCTATTGCGTATCTCGCTTTGTCTGTATTGATCGATGACATTGTGGCGAGTGCATTGTTGCATGTGTGCAGGTGTCTATTTCTAGCTAGCTGGCTTTCTGTTGCTGGGTCTTCTAATATACAGATACAATTTAGTATTGAGATGCTCAATTTGTGTAACAAGTACCAGAAACAGCAATTTCAAAAATTTCTTGTAATTGTCACAACTAGCGCCTAGATACATTATCGAGATTTACGTCTTTAAAGGAGAATGGGTCACCAAAGTATGGGAAATGTCTTACTAGTAATAATATCCGGTTAGACTGGAAGCCGACCCAAACATATAACATAGTTGGGAAAAAGCTACGCAGATGGTGTTGATGAAATATGATTGCTATTTATATTCGAACGAAGTTCCTTATCGCGCGTTGCGAAAGGGGGCTAGACGGAAAAAATTAAGACCAATAGTTGTAACGACACTTTTTGCTATAGTTGTAAGCCGTGCGGCGTGCGCGTGTTTCTCTGTCTGTCTCTCTCTCTCTCTCTGAACTTCGTTCCATCCGGGTGTCCCTTGACACCTCTCAAGTTTTTTATTTAACTCTTTAAGGGCGATGCCGTAAGATAGCCCACAAATTTTGCAAAAAGGGATGAAGACAATTTTTTTTCTTGATATTATAAAAAAATATTGGACACGTATTTTGTCTTTTTTTACGTAATCTTACGGCGATACATTGAGGTAAAATGTATATGTGTACGAGTGTGTAGATTTAATACATACTGGTGACGTAGTGACCCCCACTCCCCAACTTAAAATGCGTTTTATCTAAGTAATTTTTATTAATATGATATAGCAAAAAAATACGTGTCTAATATTTTTTTATTATCTGACTGACGGACTAATTAGAATTTAATTTTTTTACCCAGGCATCATCCCTATTGTAATGTTTTTTTGGTGGGGTATCTTAAGGTGTGACCAAACATTGCGCGGCAAGAGCGCCGCAGCAACACGCGGCGTTTGCAGGACACATTTCTACCGCGCTGTAGTTAGGACCAAACCGACGAATGTTTGCGGGGCAGTACTGCGCGGCACATCCGAGACACGCCGCGCACTCCAGTTGGCAATATTAATCTGCCTAGCCTTTAATACGTCCGCAGTAATACGTCCAGACAAAATTTGTGACGAATGTTTCCTACAAAATGTTTGGCAGGTAGACAGTCGCCCAAACACAGGACGGCAGGCCGCGCACGGTTGTCGCTCAATGTTTGGACACGCCTTTAGAGCATTAGTTGAAAAACATAAAAACTTGTCGCTTCGCGTGTTCCAGGAACGTGGTATTTATATCTGCGAGTGTATTGGGCGTGCTCGTCGTGTTGTCAGTGTACGACGAAGATGTACTCACAGTGGAACACGTGCTCAGCATCATCACCATACTGGGCTGTGTTCTGGCTGGGGCCAGGTTAGTATACATTATCATTTTCTACTGGAATGTTGCATGTCATTCGCCATCTTTGTTGTAGATCTGAGCCTCTTATAGCGTGTATCTTCTCAGGTACAGCTGCTTCAATTTTAGTGTCTTATACTACCGACACGTGCCACTATGTGCACTGTGTGATTTTTTTCTCTAAGACAAACTCAAAATCTGTCGCGTGTAGAAGAGTCGCGAAAATGTCCTAACCAAAGCGACTGTCGCGGGAATACGCGATCATTTACATAAATTACGACGTTCGAACGCGACTTGATTGATCGCGCGATTTCGTCATATTCATATAAACGAGCGCGACGATCGCATTCAGTTAGTACACGGCCTAGTGTCAAATAGTGTTACGCCGAAATCCGTCGCGTACCTGTAGATTTTGATTGATCGTGATTGGCAATCGGATAATTGTGTGCATTCGTTGAAATGGGTCATAACAGAAGTCATTTCCAACATTTTTGACCCCGATAACTTGGGGTTCATATTTATGTACCTACCTACTAAAAAATGCGTTATTTCATTACACTGTTTTTACTTAAATATAAACTAATAAATAGACCCAAAACAAGTTATCTATTTGAATCAGTTATTATAAATGTTATTAAAAAAAAAAAACATGAAAAAAAAACGAAACAAATAAAACTTTATTTCTACTATAACATAAATAATACTGTAGATGCGGAAAATAACCCAGAGCCTAAGTTTCATAGTAATTTTTTTTACACGTGTCAACAAGAGGCTTTAAAGATTTTTCCACTTAAATATTTTTCGATTTCAGGGCTCTTATAGGGGAGGAAGAACGTTTAGGCGGAGGTTGTACGGGCCCCGCTCGAGGTGAGGAGTTGTTCGTGCAAGTGCTGGGTCACGTGCATTACCTGCCCGCCGCCTGGAGAGGCCGCGCGCACACCAAGGACGTGGCCGCGCACTTCCAACAACTCTTCCAGTTTAGAGCCGTACGTATTTATCTGTTTATTACTTACATGTTGTGTTTTGCATTCAGATCCGTATAAACTCATGAAAATCCGTACCGTGAGTACCTCAAGATCGAAACGCTGGCGACGGCAGAAGCGACCACTCCCCAATACATCCCATAGCGCAATAAGTGTGTGTTATGTTTAAGAACTAAATATGAACACGAAAAATTATGAATGTATTTCACGAAAGTAATTTTATAAAAAAACCTTCTAACATGATCAATTTCGTAACAAAACCTTATTATGATCAGGTGTACATCATTTTCGAGCTGCTAAGTCCGCTGCTGTGTCCACTGATCCTGTTCTCGCTTCGCTCGCGAGCGCTCGACATCGTGGACTTCTACCGCAACTTCACCGTCAGCGTATTGGGCATTGGTGACGTTTGCTCGTTCGCGCAGGTATGCTACACCTTAACTATGAAACCAACTCTGAAATAGCGCAAAATTAATTTGCAGGTCCATGCATTTCTGTAGTGTTAATGCCATTTCATACATGAGGTAAAAGCGTATAGTAACCCCTCTTGGGTTCCTCGTACTCTCTCATAGCAGGTCAATATTAGACAAGGTTAACGTAGTATCGAACGATATTGTACCATGTGCAGTGCAACTAAAATTGCCTTGACTTAAACGACCGCAACCAGTTAGGGTCAGGTCACTCCGAGACGTGACGTGATGCGACATTTAGTATACAAATATATAATAGTGATACAAAACATATCTTTATTTACTACTCAAAAAGATACACATTTAATTGAGATAATTGGTAAATGCCTCGCGGCGTCGTGCTGCGCCGCGCTGCGCCTCGAGATGCCTCGCGGCGTAGCGCGACGTATCACTAAGCAGCGAGGCGTGGCGCGTGGGGCTGCCGGCGACTTCACGATGTGTTCCCGACGTAGCGCTGCGCAGCGCAAAACCACTAGCCTTGAAGAGGCCAGTGCTTTTGCGTCGTCGCGTTGCGTCTCGGTGTGAACTGACCCTTAGGTTTTCCGATGCTCATGACTATAACACGGAAAATTCAGTCAGGCCAATTCTAACTTAATAGAACTGTCCTTTAATAGAAATTAAAGGGCAGTTCTATTAAGTTAGAATTGACCTCAAATGTCATAATATTATGAAATAGTCAGTCAATAGGGTAATTTGAGCTTAGAGAGTTTTATTGATGATTTTAACGATTTTTGTTTCTGTAAATACATATTTGTTACGGTCGCTGATACTGACCTGCAAATTGCAAAACACCTAAGCGCGGTATACCCTGGCGGTTTCGCCTTAAGCTACATATACAAAAAAAATATAAAACCCGGTTGTTTCAGCTGGATATCCGTCGACATGGTCACCCTGATTGGCATACACCCGGCAAATTGAAAGGTATGTGTACGGTTATTTGATTCATAAGTAAAAGTGTAATAGAGTATATATTTCTAGAACTTTCTTATTACGATTAGTCATCACCGTACGGTGTATACATCTTATAACTTTCCATCTGTTTTTTGATAAGTAATGTCGAGCATTCAAATAATTCTTTATCTGCGAATACATAACAATACCTACATACCTAATTGCAGGAGGAAATGGCAACACCCAATATGACCAGGGCGAAGGGGGTAAGACGGAGCTGTCGTTGGTGGCGTTCTCGTGCCGCCACCCGGGCTGGCAGCCCACCGAGCCCTCCCAGCGGCAGTTCCTGCGCTCACTGCGGCAGAGCATGCACCACGCTGTGCCGGCCAACAACCACCTCGTAAGTATACTAAGCGAAAGTTGACTGCTTCATAATGCCTTATGGGTTTAAGTCCGCCTTTCGTACAGTCATGGAAGAGGAACTGGCGAAGGGCGGGCGTTTTACTGTCTTATGTAATTTGGACGTCCAAAAAGTACTGATTTTGATGAGTTTACCAACATTATGCCTAAAAATTTAAATAAAAAGAACAAAAAGTTTTGTGATTGACTGATCGGGTGTCAGACGACGAATCTGACAGTGATTGGGTAAAACTGCGTTCAATCCATATCCGTGACAATGCTACTTACGGACGCTTGTATTGGATTTTTTATTTAAAGTCCAAATCAGTGGAAACGGCTGGAATCGACAGTCCATAAAACAATGGAGTGGAGTATTACATATTAATTATTGTATTCATTTCAGAACAAAACGATGCTGGGTTCATACATTCAACAAAGTCTATTTGGTGCTATCACGCCGCTTCCAGCAGTTCTCTCATACTACCCGCAGCAGAAACAACAATACAGATTACCAGTAAGTTTTATTGTCTATATTTAATTTACGAAATTCTATTCGAAATATATAATTCTATTCTAAGTATATAATTCTATTTCGAGGAGCTCGTGGCTAAGTAACAACAGCCGCACTGGTCGATCCATCAGGTTAAGCTACGTTTGCCGGGGTTGGTCAGTGGATGGGTGACCATCTTTACATACCGAGACTCCTCCGTGCCTCGGAAAGCACGTTAAGCCGTTGGTCCCGGCTGTCATTCGTGGATCTTTGACAGTCGTTACGAGTAGTCAGAAGCCCGAAAGTCTGAAACCAGTCTTACCAAGGGGTATCGTATTACCCAGTTACTGGGTTGTGGAGGTCAGATAGGCAGTCGCTCCATGTAAAATACTGGTATTCAGCTGCATCCGGTTAGACTGGAAGCCGACCCCAACATAGTTGGGAAAAGGCCATGCAGATTGATTTAATTTACCAAATTATATGTATTTGGATAAGGTTAATATTGTGGTTTAAGACGAACTTGGATCGATTTCCTGAATTTGGTGATTTGATATAAATATCTATCAGTTGTAAAAATGCATTACAAAGTCCTCACTATTTCTATAAAATCTTCGTCCGGCGCTACCTTTGTTATTAGCTCTGCCACCAGCCTAGCAAATATTCTTATCACGACGTAAGCTACTTTCATACACAAAAACATTAGAAGTTTTAAAAATTATGCCAATGTTATGATATAAATGAATCAAAAATGGCGGTCTTCGATCAACAATAGCACTAAGGCCCCCGTCACGAGAATCTGTAAATTTTGTAAACAAAGAACTTCTGCTAAGTTACGTAGCGAAACAAATAATCCCAAATTCAATCAACTCAAAGTAACATACTTGTAATGCGGAAATAACGAGCACTAATGTTCTGTGGTACTCAGTATCACAAAACATTAACTGACAGCGCTTTATATCGCTAAAATATAACCCAACCAAGTGAAATTGCTCGTTACTTTCGTATTACACGTATGTTACTTTGAGTTGCTTGAATTTGGGATTATTTGTTGTTGATTGAATTGTCGCTACGTAACTTAGTAGAAGTTCTTTATTTACAAAATTTATAGCTTCTCGAGACGGGGACTTTAGTTTAGGATTAGGAACAAAAACACATCGCTCAAGTGGCCGCGATTGCATATAAATTGATTATAAACCTTAACCAAACATAAAGTTTATCATCGTTTGCAATATATTTACTACTTGGATTGAAAAGCAATTTTATTTTTTAAACTAGAATCAAATTATTTATGGAACAATAAAACATAATTCAGCTAGAGTTGCTAAAGAAAAACCAAAACAAGACCATTGTGCTTATTTTTCCGCCATTTTTGATGCGCTCATCGGTAATCTAGTACAATGGTTGATCGAAGATAGCGGTGCTCAATATGCCATCTCACTCTCAATAGGTTAATTGACAGTTTTGAGAAACCAATTAGTAACGTTCCTTTGTGGTTTATTTTCCTCAAAATGTGAATATTTCAAACAACAAATTTTTCATTTTTATAATGGCGCAATAAGATTTGATTGTTAAAACGGGCATACCATGATGGCGGTGTGTCGTTATACTTTTTTCCCATCAAATTCACTGTTGTCTGCATACAAACTTTATTTAATACTTCTGTCTTAGTATTATAATATTCGATAGTAAAAAAAACAAAGCCGTCAATTAATTATTTGTGTTAATGTTTACTTTGTCAGTCTTATGTAGGTCGATGACGATGACTGAATATTAGTCAATTAGTAGTATAATGAAAAGTGCCACCTTGTGCGAGAGGGATACAGTACCAATCTGTGTTGTTCTTTTCAAGACCATTATTTTCGTACGACTATTGGTAAAGTAAAATAAACTTTATGATTGAAGTATAAAGTTTGTTGCTATTTACAATTTGAAACAGGCAATTACAAGATTATTTTAGTGTCGCGTTCTGATTCGCGTTCATTGTTACCAATGGCTTTATTTATTAGCATTTATTTTTCAAAAATATTAATTGATCTAAAATTATTTACAAAATTAAATTGAGTTTGATATTTTTACCTCATAACTATTTTATAAAACAAAATATATAAGGCTTTTTTCGTACTGTGTTGAATGATTGGCATCGCAGTTTCAATTTGTTCTTGATTGCCATGAAATTTTAAACAGTCCGTTGTTTCAAAGGACATGGACGAAACAAGCGACGAGGAGGATGCCCCGTCAGCGGGCCCGGCGCACCCGTCGCCCGCAGGCAGTACCCCCAGTGCCCCCATGGGCCTCGCAGGGGTCAGCTCAGTGCTGGGCGCCAGCGCCCTCAGCGGGGATACGCCGCGCCAGCCCGGAGACGACAACCAGGACATGTCTGTTAGCACGCTGCATCTCTATGACCTGCATCTGACACAGGTATGTTCTTACCTTGAGTTACCATACACTCTTAGGCTCACTTGCACCACAATCACTTAATTCGTTTAGCGTATTTAAAATATCTTTCTGTCTCTATCAGCTTCAAACAATAGACAGAAATAAAACGATATTTTGAATTCGATTAGCGCTAAAAATAAAAATATATTTTAAATTCAAGAAGCGCATTCAATGATTTTTGGTGCAAGTGGGCTTTAGTCGCCGTTCACAAGGCGTTGTAATGATTAAATATTTTACTATGAAATCGATCTAAAACAATTCCTATACATACTCGGTTTTCACTTGACTCGTACCGATCTGCAAACATCGTTCGCTCTAAATCATATTCGGGTCAGCTCGGCAACTTTTTCCCGAACATCTATCTAACCTGCGTTCGCAATTAATTTGCCAAACATGTAAACAAACACGAGTTTTTGGAAAAACAACTGTAATGCCTACTCATAAGGTTCAGTTTGCGCCACAACTTCATATTTTTCAACAGTACTAGTCGGTCTAAAATCAACTTTATTTACACTTGCATACAGTTACAAGTTAGTAGTTAGTGTATAAGTGGAAAACTCATGTTTGTTTACATGTTTGGCAAATAAATTACGAACATAGATTATGTATTGCTACTGGGGCGCCGTCATATCGTTCTCGTTCACGTCCCGTTGACGATGCCGGTGGACAAACAGCCTTTACATAAATATTCGATATTGTCGCCTGACTGTGCCGAATCATGCCAACCCATACAAATGTGTAGCACGCTTTAGCGTTTCCTTAATACTTTAAAAACAACATCACGCCTATAATAGCGGAACGCAGAGGTGTACCTATCCCGTCCCACATAATAGGGGACGAACCTATTGCTATCAACCGGGTACAATTCCAGACACCGGGCTGCTACTGAGAAATTCCTGAAGGAAACACTGTCCGATCTGGGAATCGAAGAACTAAGACCTGTAATTCTTTCAGGCGGGTCAAAATCTATCGTGCTGTACGAATAAATGCAGCGAGCGACAGCGCGGCGGGCGATGGGGCAGCACCGAGGGAGAAGACACTCCGCTCCTTCACCGGCCATAACACCGGTGTCTGCTGTCCCCGCGTGGCAATAAGTACCCCGTCTGGGTATAGCACACGCTTAGACAGTGACGTAACAAACAATACTTCTTTGTGTATATGCCAGTGTTTGGTTCGTTTTATACTAAGTTCCTTGTACATATCTATCTGCTGTTAAAATGCGATGTTTCGATTCATTTCAGAATCTGTTTTTGTATTTTTTGGTATTGGTTTCGAAATTCGATCTTCGTAACGGATTTTTTCGTCGTAATTGATGTCATGTATTAATTGGCAATGTAAATTGTTTGTTTCTGACGATTTTCTCTAACCGCGTGTCATACTCAGACCATACTCAATTTGTTGAAAATGGTCTAAAACACCTTGTTTTAATTTTAAGTAAAGTGGTCTACAATCTACGCGATAGCGAGTATTCCCTAAGCAATAAAAGCCATATAGTTGACCACTTCACTCAAAATTAGGTGTCAATGAATTGCGTTGCCACTAACTGGGCAATATTGTTATACAACGTGATTTTATATGAGAACACACTATTTATAGATAATTACTAGAATCTTAGAACGCACATGTTTTGTTTTTATGTGTTTTTATGAGTCTTTGAATATGGATTTATGTACAGTTATGATTGTACAGGATTGTATAGGATCGACCTTGCTAACCTAATGTTAACGACGCGAATGTACAGTTTTTAATGTTGGCAGGTAAAATAGGCAAGTTTGTGATTTAAAACATACAAGAAAATACCTTTGTTCTTGTGTCTTGCGTTTAGTTTTTATTAAAATTATAGTACTATCAGTGATTGCAGATCGAAGGGATATTATTGATAATATTTAATAATCATTTTGAAATGGGCGCATCAAGCTGTAAAAACTCGTGTTCTTAAAGTGCCGTAGAATTAACGTGGAATAAAACTTGCGTTATCGTTCAAATCCATCGCCCAAGTTAAACTAACTAATCATTAACAGCGGCACGAACACTACGCGTGCCTAACATATTACGCTTTAGATAAAAATAAAACATTAAAAAAATAAAGGTTCTTTAAAGGGTTGAATAAAAAAAAGCAATATAGTAATAGGAATTATAAAAAAAATACAAAAAAATATTTTTATAATACGCATATCAAGTCAAAATAACCTAAAAAAAAAGCCTTAAATAAATGAGATATTTATTTATTTCATATTCTTCCATTTATAAACCTGTGTCTATGCAATCGTGTTTTGAGTAAAATACAAGAAACGACTGTCCATAAAACAGAGTTTAAAGAAATGGCAAGCACTTTTTTTTTTTTTTGTCAGGAGCTGAGACGTTGATGATTTTGAAGTAAAATAGTACAGGGAAATAAGAAGAGTGTTGACAAGAAAATTTACGCACATTTGAGTTTAACGGTGATGAATGAACGGTCAACAATAAAGAACAGTAACCAGCCAGGCTACTACAACTCCTTGTTAAACCATTTTGTATGAGCTCAGAAGTCAAATCTTAGACAGCCAAAAAGTTTTTCGGACGCAATAATAATAATAGTGCAATCTTCGATCAATAATGCACTAGATACACTATCCCATACAAAAGTTCTCTTAAAACTGTCGCCAATTGTGTTTACGTACTTCTAGTTTAAATAAATATACATTAATGTAAATTCAACCTTAAATGCAATGCTTAAAGTTGTATTCACAAAGCTATGTACAAAAAACAAAAAAGTCAAACATACATCAAAACAAATTCAGCCTTACACGCTTATTTTAAAGTTCGAATTACAAAGTGCTAATAAAAGCAATAAAAATTTATGACAGAGGCTCGCCACTTGGACAAGGAATGAATGGAGTCGAAATGATATTTCTTTCTATGAAATACAGAAAAAAAAAATACTAACAAATTCAATTTATTATAAGCCTTGACACTCAAACATAAAGTTTCATTACAATGGCAAAATTAAATCTTTCTGTCGTCGGAGACACAAATATTTATTTTAATTACAATGGCAAAATTAAATCTTTCTGTCGTCGGAGAAACAAATATTTAATTACAATGGCAAAATTAAATCTTTCTGTCATCGGAGAAACAAATAATTATAATGTCATGTCGCTTGAAAAATACTTATTGTTACTGTTGTACTGTTTTTAGTAATCTACGCCTTTGCGTGTTTCCAGTTATGTCCAATCTATTAAAATGAATCGAACAAATTGTCGAATTTTTATAAGGCTTATATATTTCTTGTCCTCTTTCTTTCGCGACAGTAGATACCCATTCTCATTCAGATACTCATTCTACATAACGAAATGGGTCGCTAGGAAATCTACAAACAGAAACCAAATATAAAATAATACTACACCATGCATTCCCTGTTCCAGAACAGTCGATGTTTGTTACAATAGTTGGTAGTTGTCACAAACATTGGTCAAACAATCATAATATTTGCTAATTGATTTATATTTACTATTTAATACTGTTATTATTTTATGAAAAACACTTACTGATAATAAACTTACCGAAAAAAAAAAATTCCTTCCAAAATCTTGGTGTTACGGTGGTTATTTACAATTTTTTTGAACGCGTACTGCGGCATTTTGACGTCTTAACGTTGGCTATGATTGGACCATACTAATTTGAAATAAGACCACAACCGAATATGTGCTCTTATTTTTCGTTCCGTTTTTGAAGCGCTTACCGGGAATCTAGTGGATTATTGATCGAAGAGTGCAATGAAGGTAATTTCTCGGCGGGTAACTGACCTCTTTTGTTGACTGAACAAGCTCACGTATTAATAAGCTTAGGTTTTAGGTTTTTGCTGCTAAATTATATAAGTTAGTTTAAAAGTCTTCCGGAGCCCATGACATCCAGGCATCTCCTTATTATGAATAAAAATATCTTAATAAATAAAAAAGTGTAGTTACAGTTACAAAAAAAGAGACTTAAACAACAGGAACGTAGTATTTTTATAAAAATATATTTATAGTTTCTAGTTTTAACGACGGACATACGACAAGCATGTCTTCCGAAATTAAACGGTTTTATAGAAAATTTGTCAAATCAGTACGCACAATAGTTTGAGACAGTGATAGTAATGAGTTACATACCAGTGAAATTGTTCCTTCTGTTCTCCTTTCATATAGTCGTTAAAATAACAAAGGTCGAGAAAAATGAGCCTGAATTTCGATTAGATCAAACTTTGGCTCTAAAAGTGCACTTACACGGGCAATTCAAATTCTTAAATTAAAATTAGCCGTCACGCGTCACTAAGACACCAAGCAATTTACTCCGATGCAAGACCTTTACCCATTGTTCTTATAATACTGCCACACCATATTGAATGATATTAAGCTACTTAATAAATATACAATCTATTAATTGGCAATACAGAATAATTTTGCCCCAACAATTGGAGCAAATCCGACTGCTATTACTCAACTTTGAAGATTAGTTCAAAGTTCTTCCTTAATGTCTATTTCTTGAACTACACACGTGACAATAATAAAACTTCTACCTAGAAATAGAAGTATAGTGAAATTTTAAACAGTGATACTGTGTCGGATTCCAGCCAGTTGGCCTAAAGAGGCGGGGGAGTACCTTGTTAAAATAATTGATATCCTTCAAACTATCATCAGTGGCTTCAAGTAACTGTCTTGCGCACAGCAGCCACACCCTGGTAACCACGTCGACTCGTGGGGAAAACCTGATAAACAGGGGCTAGTGTTTCGGTACTCAAGTCTTGCGGTTGCGCCCCGCGTCTTGGCCTCATTGGCAATCCACCTCCATTGGCGAGGCAGGTAGACATAGTGGTTCAGCTAGATAATCTGTGTTTGGGCGCACACTTATGCACTTAAAATAGTTCCTGCGCAACTGATTGTAACCGGACTGTGAGATCAAGTCTTTTATACGTCAAAAAAAGAGACAGAAATAGTCACCGTAGCCAAAATCGGCATGGGATGTATTATTATAATTATAGCACTGACTGTCATTCGGCCTTTTTGATTTTAGAATTGTTAATGATCTTAGCTCCTGCTTTACTTTAAAACGTAAAAGTGTAAACAATATAAAAAATTTGACTGAAAAAAGAATTTATATCGTAAACACGAATTTCAAATCCATGAGCATTATATTAAAACTGGCTTTATCGGCCGTGTTAACATGCAGCATACTTTGAGTGTTGGCAATTTAGTGACTTCATCAATGCTGCATCTTATTTGTCAATTAAGCGGTCGGTACGTCGGTACCGACTGCTTAATTGACAAACAAGATGCTTCGATGATGTGTCGCGTTCTTGCGACTCGCTGCGTTTGAGCTTCGAGCCGTGTTCGACAGATGCCAAAACCTTAATAAATCGCTGCTACTGGCATCTATGGGTGTGTGCGGAGTTGAGTTGAGTTCAGTGGCAGTATCAAGCTTCCCGAAGCGTCAAAAGCGCTAATCGCCGATGTTAAAAATATCATTTGTGCAATCGCCCTCAGGGCATGGACTTCAATAAAGCTGTAAAAACGATTGTATAGACATAATATACGCTTATTAGTCACACCGATTGAATAAGTCACACACCTTTAAAACCTATAGCGTCATAAAATGTATATATTAAAAATACAGTTTTCGTATAGTATTAAATTCATGTTCTTTAGGGCTGCGTTGTAGGGGGATCCAAACTAAATGTTGTCTCGTACTCTGTACAGGACCATGTTCCACTGAAATTATATGAAAATACGCTTACTTATGAATATTTCTTTACTAAATATGTTAATTAATTGTAGTATTATATTTCAGTAAAGGGTGTCGTTCTAATATGTATGTCAAAGAGTAACTCTATTCGACGACCTCGTAAATTCTTTACCACCCTAAAGTTTAATGTCACTTGTAAGTCATAAAACGAGAAGGTATGTTTGTCTTTGTGACAGTTAGGTAGTTTGAAGCTCTAGCCAAACAGAGACGAAACAACGACGACGATCTATATAATATATAATGTGCTGATCCTGCACAGATGCGTGATGAAATTCGCTCCCACAGATTGTGCCTTACTTATATGACCGTGTTCAAACTGGCACGTAACTTCTTATAATCATTAAAACAAAGGACGATCGCAGTCGCGTCCCGCGCTGGATTTGCTGCCGTGTGGCCGGAGCTTCAATCTTTGGGCCCGATCACATATACCACAAACACACACACCACAACGACAACACGTGGACGTGCGTTAATTTATGAAAATTAATAGTTTATTCACACTGACTACATTTGGCCGTCAAAATCAACCGTGTCGGTGATACCAACCATATCAATGCCACATTGCAAGCACAACGTTGCGTCGACGCGACGACACTGTGCGCACGAGTCCCGCTTGCGCCCTTCCCGTGCTTCCTCTACGAAAGGAAAGGAGTCAATCTGTCTGCCTCCAAACACTGCAGCAACTCTATTTAGTCGTAACTACTGCCAGCTCACATTTTGTCGCTGCGATGTGGTGTGGTTGTGGTACGTGTGATCGGCTCTTGGTGTGGTTTTAATTTACTGGGGATTGTTATCGAAAGTGGTAAAGTAAATAAGAGGTCGACTATGCAAATCCGTTAGAGCTCCCTACGAAATACAAACTATTTTAGCAACTTCTAAAAACTACTTTGTTGATACACAATAATGAAGAAAAAAAATCCAACATAATCATAAATACATAGTTTACAAGGACAAAAAATAGAATTTATGTAATTGTTTTTAAATGTATCTGTTTTTTAAATTAATAATGAATATATAGTTTGTCACATGTTTCACATATATAATAACATCGGTCAACTTAATATAAAAGCAATAATTGAGCCCCTTGGAGAGTTAGAATTGCGGATCGCGGTCACACCCTAATGCCATTCAACGTCGCGAACTATTTCCAAGCACATATTTGCAAAAATTTTTGGTGTTAGTGTTTTAAAGTTTTTTTGTTAATCCGTTGGTTCGCTTTGATCTAAATATGGTAAGTAAATTAATAATTATTATTGTTTAGAAAGTGCAGAATACTTTTTAAACACTAATAATTATAACAACAGTTTGACATTGTATTTGATTTACAATTTATTTTCGATAAAATTTGGCACACAGATAGACCATGGCCTGGGATATAGAATTTTACTTCGGTAGTATGTACCTACGTTCCCGTGGGAGAACTTCCGACATCCACGTGGGCGAAACCGTAGGCATTATATTCGTATAGGTACACTTTTCATACGCCGTCTAAGATTTCTCAATTGATTGAATGTAATAAAACATCTGCAATAAACTTAAAAAAAAAAAAAAATATAAATAATACAGCTCGGTTAACAGCTGTATTCATATCGTACTTCGCCAATACACAGTAATATTTAAAAAAAATTACAATATTATTATATGAAAAAGTGTAGTAATAATATGTTTACATAAAGGTAATCCTTTATGAAGATTAAGGCCTTGGCAGGCTGTTTGTACCTATCTGTTGTAGATATCGCCTGTATTGAATAGTACAATTATCTATGAATAATATTAGAATGGCCAGTTTTCTTTACGATCGATTTTTAATTGTTATAGCTTGTCCGTTTTGGTAATAATTACGTTAATAAATCTAGTGATGAAAGTTGCTGTGGTTGAAAACAAGCACATGGGAGACTGCCATAATATTATGAATTAATTCGACATTACGGTCTGTTCACATAAACATCCGTCAAGAAGAGTCCTTTAAATAAGATTCGACAAGAGGATTCATCATCTTTGAAAGTCGAAATGTCGTATAAAGGGTTTGGGAAGTCGAAGTCCCAGGACATTCAGAAAATTCGAGACTTTTCAAAATAAAATTAGTATCGAGTTAATTTTGGGCGAGATGTATCAAAAAAATATAAATTTAAGTAAAAATCAACTTTTATTGAACATATTCGGCGACAATTAGACTAGATCGGTTAAAATCAAATCCTTTTTTTCCTTCTAACTGTTATCAGCACCGAGCTCTAATCAGATTGGTTGTTTGATCACTGGCAGTTTGGGATTTACCATATATATCCATGCCTAATTTGGGACTACTTTTCTGTGCCAGAATATCTTCACCTATTTTCACTTGTGGGCTCTCCAGGGCGAAGGTAATATGGACTGCCTTGACAGCTCTAGCCGTTATTCTCCACTTTTTCAGTCATGCTCCAATCTTGTCCAGGTGTTCTTGGATTTTCGTGGATGCTCTAATCTAGTTTTTATCACAGGATAGGACTGCGGTGTCATCAGCATAGGTTGCAGTAACTTTTTGGTACGTTGCAGTAGCTTTGAGGTATAATATCGGGTAGGTTAGCAATGTAGACTGTGTATAGAACAGGGGCCAGCACAGAACCCTGGGGCACTCCGGCTTCTATGGGATAGAATGAAGATAGGTAGTCTCCAGATTTAGCTGGGAACACTCGGTCCTCCAATTAAGTCTTGTAGCAGCATTTAGGCGGTGGGTGCTAATCAATTTTTTTATTTACACAGGAGGCCCTTATGCCATACGCGGTCGAATGCTTGTTGTATGTCAAGAAAAGCAGCTGAGCAGTACTCCTTTCTTTCCAAGAATTGTCGGATTGTCTGAATCACTCTGTGGATTTGTTCTGTCGTTTCATGGTGTGCTCGGAAACCAAATTAATGCTCTGGGATTGACCTTTGTTCCTCAAGTTTAGGTAACAGTTGTTGTAACAATACGTTCTCGAACAGTTTCGACAATAAAGGAAAAAGACTTATTGGTCTGAACGAGGAAACTTAGTAGGAGGCTTTCCAGGTTTAGCTACCATTTATAATTGAGACTAGTGATCATAGTAATCACTAATAATCATTATCTAGTAGTATCTAGTCATTATTACCAAATAAATGAAACTGTGATTATGAGAACTATGACCAATGACTAGATACTACGACAATGACAGACTGCTAAAGCTAATAAAGTTTATAATGATGCCCTTTAGAAAATCCCGCGACTTCGTGACACGAGACGTCCCGGGACCCAAACTCTAGTCATAAATAATAAATTCGTAATATTTATGATTCGTGATCGCGTGAATACGATCTTCAGCGTTTATGAGCAACAAAAAACATTAAAACGATTCGTATTCAAACACGGAAATACGTTACAATTCGTCCATGTGTGAAGAAGCTGTACGTATGTGAGATCTGTTTGAATTCAAACACTATCATCGACAATCCCACTGTGATGGCAGTTTCCCTGTGTGTACCTGTAAATTGACTGTGACATCTTGTGTTAAAATCATTTATTGGAAGAACCAAATTGAGGAATCTTGTTCCTAGAAAAGCAATAATAATAAAATTTTGTACTCATTATAAGCAGAAAATGCATAGTGATAGCGTGAGAAAATGTAATGTACCTAGGTACTAGACTTTACGCCACGTTGCTAGGCCATACGACGAATGAAAAAAAAAATTACAGGTCTGCGCATTGCAATATGTAGTAACAATACACGTATATTTGCAGACTGGAAATTTGTATCGTACCCCAAGTCCTATTTAAGAGGATAGTCGCGTGAAGATGCTATCAGTCGCGTGCATAAATCACTTTTTGTTCGGAAAACCGGAAAGCGCCCTCTGACGGCGCGACCACGCGTTCTGGTACGATCGCGAAGCTCGCTTTTAAATTTGACGCGGCCTTATGCTGTACATCAGTCAGTACGTTATCAAAACAAGATTTGATTATAGGGTGGATTTTTGAGATGGGGCAGTAAGGACAGCTACCTTAACCGTTGTCGCTAGAAGAAAACGGTCTTAGGAGACTGTCCTTAACTTTTTAAGAAATTTTGATCTGCATTCACAGATTTTGAAAAAATTGTACAGTCAGCAAGAAAATGGGCAGTTTTCACAAAAACTTTTTTTGATGCCAATCGATCCTGTTTCTTATAAGGATCAAAAAACTCTACTAGACCAACTGAGGTTTGAGTACTAGAAAAGGCAGAAATCGCAAAAAACTTTTCCCATACATTTCGTAAGAAAAACCTCCAACATAATTTATTATGATAGACAGACTAGCCAAACAGAAACAAAAAATTTAAACTTCGAACGAATACGCGTTATAATTGTATTTACTATAAGAACAAGATAGTTTGTTGCTTGTAATGTCCGACGTTCTGAGAAATAAACCAGCCAAGTGCGTGTTGGACCACGCACAATGAAGGGTTCCGTAGTTGGGATGAATTTATCTCAAAAACAAACTTATAACATTGTAGTTGAAAAACATGTACTCCCATACATCGATATACTTTACGGTCAATTCTCTGCAAGTGTAAGTTTGTAAACGATTTTTTTTTTGTGTGGTAAAACTACAAATTATCGATATTCGGACTTTTCCCTTTACTTGTGTTATGAGACCTTGCTTCTTGTCTAATTTCATAATTCTAGGTTAACGGGAAGTACCAAATAATCAAAATAATTATGTCGTATAAATGGCCGTATTTTTTATTTCGTTGACTTAGATGCTTAATTTTTTTAAACTTCAAGGGACCACAGACCTACGTATTTGATGTTATTTCAATTTGATACCTCCACGCGTTCCTGAGGGTCGTGAGAGACTGACGGACGGACAACGATGTGATCCTAAAAGGGTTCCGTATTTTCCTTTTGAGGTACGGATGTCTCAAAATTACCTCAAATTATTTATAACTTTCAGACTTGTTTGGAAAACGTTAAAAAATACTGTCCTCTACTAAAGACAAAAATTGCAAGAAAAAAATACTACCCATGTAAAAAGTTTTTTCAAAAGCAACAAAGGTTCTAAATTTTGTCCTCTATTCGTTCGAAATTTGAAGTTCAATTTGTTTTTAGTTTAGTTTCGGCCAGTCTATCATCGTAAAATAGTAAGTTCGAGTCACATTTCCTACGAAATGTATGGGAATAGTTTTTTGCGATTTCTGACTTTTCTAGTACTCATACCTCAATTGGTCCAGAAGAGGTTTTTGATTCTTATAAGAAACAGGATCGATTGGAATCAAAAAAAGTTTTTGTGACAACTGCCCATTTTCTTGCAGACTGTACATTTTTTTCAAAATCTGTGACCGCAGATCGAAATCTTTCAAAAAAAAAGTTAAGGACAGTCTCCTAAGACCGTTTTCCTGTAGCTACAACGTTTAAGGTAGCTGTCCTTACTGCCCCATCTCAAAAATCCACCCTGTATACCAAAACATGTATAAAAAGCGACATATTTACACTCTTAGAAAACCATAATATTTTAATGGTGCTGTTATCACCTTATCACTCACCAGTAAAGTGGTTGAAATAGTTATTTGCATAATTCTTCACAATGTTCACACGCCTCGTCCAAGACAAAGCTTCCAAAGAAATCGCAAGATATATCTACATGGACTTCAATTTAAGTACTGTATGAAGTAATGATGTCCTAGGTAGAGCGTTTTCGTTGTTTCATATTCCAGGCGGACTGTAACTAATAAGTTAGTCGCCTTACATAAACTCGTTTAAATATTTTTACTTCCATAAAAGCTTTCCAGTAATTTAGATAATTCGTTACGTTACATATAAATACAATATTGTTTTAATGTTTAATATTCTATTAAATAATTGTGTATTTACTAATGTGTAAACTGTATTAATGTGCACTTCCATATTAGACCGCTCTGTTTAATATTTTTTTGTGATATGTAAACTATGTAATGAATAAATATTAATTAATAATACAATCGCAAAAAAGCGCTCTTCCTCCTCTCTCCTACTATTTTGTCCCGACAGGGTCCATTATTGTTTCATCAATTTTAAGCCTACCAACTGTTTTATCAACATTATGCAATAAAGAATTGCGAATTGAGAATTGAGATGTGTTTTATAATATTTATGTCTATAGGTTGTAGGTAATTAGTATTGAAAATTTTCTTTCTTCAAGGGCTATTACACTATTTTATATAGAAAACAGATATGTTCCTAGATACAAAATAGTGTAATATCCCCTTAATGATTGAAATGGCAGTTCTTTCAAGTTGCCTAAGTAATAGTTCGATGTCCAACGCTTTCCATTTCGTTATTACGGCATATATTCGAAATTCGATAAAGTCCCTTCCATTTTTAAATAAATTTTGCGCATAATATTACTCTCCCATTTATATGTAGATTTCTAAACCCATGGCAATTTTTGCTGAAATCAAGCTTATTATAATATTTTTTATACGATTATTATCAATTAAACTGTTACCTTTATAGTAATAATCTTAAAGTACGTCTCCAGCTTGTAGTCGGTCGTGATAATATTAATTATGCAATATTTACGTGTAATGTGTACCTATGTGTCATGTGCTGTCATCGCAGTGCCACGTCTGATCCTTACTGTAAGGTTTAAAGTTTTAAAAGGTAGTACTTAAAACTGTAACTATATGTGAAGTTCCAGATGTGATACTTTTTAATGCGATGTAAGTAGATGTGTCACGTTAATAGGCGATAAATGCACACTGGATTTCGGCGATTGGTTTCACTAAATTGCGGACGTCCAAAAAAAGGCCAAGGTGGCCTCCAACTAAAATTATATTGATTTCAATAGGGCAATCGCCAGTAATCCAAAATAATGTACCCATTATCTAAATCTAAAGGTTAGAATTTATTGTAAATTAGCTATTACGATTTAGTGATTTGTTGAAATCAATAACGCATAAAATTAAGTGTCCAACAAGAATGTATGCTCCATAAGAACTTACTTGATTGAAACCAAATCATTATCCAATGAAGATGACATTTGTTCTACATTTTCGAGGCCTTGTTCTACATTGTTTTAATTGGATTGGTTTTTATAAGAATCTTAGTTTATTACCTGATATTGTAAAAAACTGACGTAGAAAATAGTATTACTGTGTAAGAAATATGTACTATTTTAATAAAAAGTGGCTTATTTTCTTAAAAGCAATTTAAAAATTATTGTATTATAAACTTTTAAAAGCCCGCCTAATGAAGGCATGCATCTGTGAGAAAAAAAGCTAGTACATAATGAGCAAGCAAGTAAAATATATTCTTTTGGCAATGTAATGGCATTCAGAAGAAGTAGCGCGCGCAACAAGTAGGATGGGATAATAATTTGTAATGTCTTCGAAATTGCTCCTATTAATAATTATTTTGATAAGTTGATGTGCGCACTTCATATACATTTATTGTGTCTGCTAACGGGAGTTTGGAGTCGTAGGTGTGTGCAGAAAGGCTTTTTAGAACCAAGTTATAATAGCTATATATGGGCATGGCGTGCGCCGTGAGACGCCCGCGGCTCCAAGCAACACTCCAATCGATTGGTCAGCACACCACTGTGATACATTTACATAAGTTAAAGCATGAAGTTATCGTACTAAATGCCAAATAGTAACGGTCTGTTCGCACAAACATCTTTTGTGACCTTTCCATAATTAATTTAAATTTCTTCAAAATGATTCAGCATCTGTTTCTGACTTTTTGTCATTGAATACGATCATCATAAACGATTCGTATAGAATGACGCTCCAGTGTGTGAACGGGCTGTTAAAGGCAACAAAATTAAAGGAATGGAAGTCGATCACAAAATACTCAGTCGCTCAATATATAGGTTTGCGTATTATTGTTTATTTACATACAGAGTCCTTGTTTTCCAAGAAATGGTTTGTGAAATTAATAAGACTATAAATTATAACCACGGTTTGTAATCTAATGCTAAGTTGTTATTGGTAACTGAATACAACGAATGAATGCAATTGCTTTAATAACGATGACGTTTACACCTCTTGAGATCTTGGAAGACACTTTTGACAGCTGAAGTTTCGCTAAAATAATGATGAGAATGTAAATAATACAAATCTTATGAACTTAAGAATTTACTTATCATATCAATGATTATGTCCAGTGTATATCTGTCAAGTGTGGTTTTTTAGATCTCGACAACAGTACCTACCTCGTTATTCATAAAAACTTGAAACTAATTCTAGATAAATTCTAGCTGTCCTCGTCGTTTGGTTGTCAATAAAATGAGAGGACAATATAATCCAACACCTTTTCGGTTATAAGACTTATGAATAGGGGGTATTATAAGGTGTAGTATGATTGTATAGTTTATCAAAATCTATGAATTAAAGTTACTAAAAACAATCGCGTCATAGAATTTGTCTTGTAGTTTGGGGCCAGATACCAAATTCAATGAACCACTTTTCTATAAAATATTATTTGTGAAGTTTACCGTTTATGTTATACTAACTTCTACCAGCGGCTTCTTCCGCGTGATATCTTTATAAATTATAGCCAGTGATAATTTAGCATTCTACTGGTGACAGAATTTTTTAAATCGTCCGGTAGTTTTTGAGAATCTATTCTCTTTATAATTTTAGTGTAGAGTATTGTTTCGACTATAGAACAAATTGGACAGTAAATATGACTCGTTCTTTTCCGGAGTGGCTCTAGTTGTATTTACGTTTTGCTTCTTACCTGCGAACCGTGATAAGAGCCTACTTACTGTTTCTCGTATGTACTTTATAGTCGTTAGTCTTGATGTGTTCAATTTAGTCTATCGTGCCATGATGTCAATGGTGGTCCCCCAGCGAAGATCAACAGGTAAACATGATAAAGGAGACAGTCACTGACCATCGTCTTCTGAAGGGTCCGGCCCAAATGATGCAGGCACACTAAGTACGTAGAACCTATAATCTTTCAATGTTAATTGGCGTCTACTATTCGAAGTTTACGGATCCTATAACGTTTTTATATTTCATCGCGTTGTGTTATGGTGTATCGGAAGCCGCATAGAACAGGGCTTTATTAACCAAATTTGTAAATATTTAGTTCAATTTATTAACATAAGAATATTGTGATAAATAATTATATATTTTTGTCAACTCGTCTCGTAACATGTTTAGATAGTTATTTTTAAATAAACTCTACTTTAATAATCATTATTTGTAACATGGATGGTCGATATAGCATGAATATTTCAGTACCAATGTTCGCTATTGTCATTATGCGCATTGTAAATAAAGAATTTAAAATAATTGTGGTGTTTTTATTTATCAACCTCTACCTTACCTATTTCATTGTTAATACACTGCCGTCACCGTCCCCAACTAACAACGTATACGAATATTATTATAATAGCTTTGTCAAATCTAAAGTTCATAATTTATGGTGTAATTAGCTAATTTAATAATGAATTCTAGAGAATTGTAAATTTAATGCTTTCCAAATCGTAATTATTGTACTTAATGCATATTAAAAATGAAAACATGACAATGCATGTTACAGTCAGCAACATAAGTTATATACCAAATATTATTGAACAAGAACACATTGAGTAGTGGAAGACAAGGAGAGAAGAGAAGTAGGTAACGAATAATTTTATGGCAATTTAAATAATTTCAAAGTAATAGTTTTAATCAACTTTCTTTACTGACCGTACCTCCGAAATGCGCTGGACCATAGATCTAAGATCTATACGCTGGACAATAGGTACAACATAGACGATGGAGTATTTCAAGTACCTGCCTTAACTATATTTAGATTGGTGCAGATGTTTCAGCATTACTGTCGAACACTGCTTTTCGAGAATTTCATTCAAGTATCTTCGATTTCACGCATTTCCACGTCTCAGTTCGTGTCTGGCAATAATATAAATATCTAAAATGAGATGTTACAAAATACTATGGATAGATGAATGTATTATTTTGAAATATTTAATATAAAACAGTGCAAGTTTTGAAGGTTATTCATATATCACACACTTGTGACAAACACTAAAATAGAAAAGTTGGCGAAATGCCGCCGCACGGTAATGTATTGCTAGAGGTCATGTATCAGTTATGTGCACATAATTGTTTCAAAAACTTGGCAACAAAAACAAAAAACAGAATGAGTTGCTTCGTGTGTGTTTCAATATATTTATCCTACAGTGGTAAGTATATAGAAAGGTACCTAATGCTAGATATTCTCATGAGATGAATAATCCCACGAATAACTTATGAAATGTGGGAAAAAAGGAGAGGGTTGCCTTTGCCAAGCAGTGCATTAGATTAGAGATAACTAGCGATCCGCGGCATGTTTTATTTTAGGTAGGTATTCTTGAAGTAAAATATTTTTTTAAATCTACAAACAAAAAATACCAGATTTTTCATAATGTTACTTGTATTATGAAAATCAGGTAGGTACCCTACAATAAATCTTTATCGGTAGGTAGGTACGTATATCGAATGAGGTAGATTATTTATAAGACTGTTTAGTATTAATAAGAAGCTCACCTAAGAAGGCATGCTTTTTTCAAAAATTTCCTTTTTTAAACTTTTGAATAAGGGCCGAGTCACACCGGAATGGCAGCGGCTGCCAGCGTCCGCCAGCGGTTTCCGGCGTCGCCGCTGGCGGCCACGCGCGACCTCCAGATCCCACGTGCCTAGTCTCCTCTTGACTAGTTTTGTTTCTACATTACATACACGCGGCCGCCCGCGGTGCCGCGAGCGGCCTCGCGTCGCCGCTGGCAGCCGCAGGCAGAACCACCGACGAGATGCGCGTGGCGCGCGGCCGCTCGCGGCACCGCGTGCGGCCTCGAGACCTTTCAAGCTTTTCAAGCGATACAGGTCTTTTAAGTATGTAGATAAAATTTAAAATTATTTCACACTGAAAGTGCTCGCCGCGTCGCTGCCGGCCGCTGCCATTCCGGTGTGACCCGACGCTAAGAGTAACGTTGTTGAAACCTCTGAGTAAGTTAATACTCTGAGGTTGAAACTCAGAGTAATAACTGAGGGTTGAAACCAAGATGGTAACGAAACATCGCCATTAAGGAAATCGGGGCAACGCCATCTTTTGAGCTATGAGGAACTATTGGAGCAGTACAACAGGATACAATGTTTAGTTAGGTACGCAATTTATTAAATTCTGACAGAATATTAACTAGTTACTTAGTTTTATTAATTAATTTCGACTTTGCCCATCAGTGGGACAATATAAAACCAACATTTCGAACCAGGCGACGTATGATGTTTCATTATTTCAACTTTTTACTCCCTATTTATGTAAATTACGTGGAATCTGATAAACGTCGATTATATTATCATTATCTGTTATGAATAAGAGTGTTCAGATTTAGAGTATCAATCATTTTATGTAAGAGTATAGTACCTACAATATAATACTTTTGAGTAAGTTTCAAAATTTGGGTTTCAGTAGCTTTATTAAGGACAAGTCTTTTGTTCAGTGACTGGGCAACTATGGGTATTAGGAAAAGTAGGGAAAAATTGTTTGAGCTGTATGGCCTTAAGCCTTATATTAACTATGAAACTTTTAATAAATACGTTGCTACTTACTCTAAAACTTTTAAAAATACCTGCAAGGTAGCTAAAGCCTTGTACATTAGCAACATGATCAAATCAGCCGATAATAAAATAAAGACGGTTTGGAGAATTATCAATGACGAAACAAACAAATAAAAGACATAATAATGATTTCACACTAGAAACTTTACGGGGTCTCATAAGCAATAACAAAGAAGTTGCTCAAGAATTTGTAAATTTCTTTACCTGTATCCCAATTAAAACTACTGAAACCTTACATTCCTCTCTCTCGCGTTCAATTGATTTATTAAGAGCAAACGTTTTATCCTGCCCGATTGAATTTAAATTCAAGCATATAAAAGTTTTTAGGCAAATCAAGATCAAATTAACCGAAGATCTATGGGGTATGTCAATCAAACTTTGTACCTCCATTATTGAGACTATAGCGCCGTAAGTACGGCTAAGTAGCCTTAATATTTAATTTCTGTGTGGATCAAGGAGTCTTCCCTGATTTAATGAAATATAGTAAGCTAATACCACTTTTCAAATCCGGGGACAGTAAAGACACTTTTTAGATACACACGTTTTGCATCGTTCTCACATGTATAACTTCAACATGAATGATGTAACCAATATTTTGTAACCATATCATGATTTAAAAGAGTGTCCGTGGAGTTTCTTGCCCGTTCTTCTCCTTATGTACCTACTACGCTTTGGAATGGGCATCTAGCTTCATCTTTCTGACTGACCGACCCCTTGACAATTCAAAAGTGCCTGTAATTGGTTTATTTGAAATTAATGCTTTGAGTTTGAGTCCTTTATTTTCAGCTGCCGCTAATATTTCTTTTATTTTTTCATAGACTCGTAGTGGTGAGAACTACAAACTGTAACTATAATAATTTTGGGTATGATGCTTGTCTTAAATATGGATTTGAGGTATTTACATAATTTAAATATTACATTACAAAATAGTAGTCTTTTTTTATTTACACAACTTTTGTTTTTGACGTGTAAAGTCTTTTCTTTGTATACAGGTACTGTTACCATGGATTCAGTACATGATTCTGAAAGCGTTGAAATTTTTCGTAGGTTATTAAAACAAAAATCAGCCGTTTCATAGAAAAGTGCAGTACCTACGCGGTTAAAATGTATGGAACAGCTGTTTTTTGTAGCTATCTCAAATATAGCCGTACAACATCTATTTTTTTGTACTGATTACGAATATTTATTTATCTAGTAGTGTACTAAATCCTACAAAATTTTCAAAAACATCTGTCTGGTACATACTTTTCGACATCCAAGGTGGAAAAGAAGCTAGAACGCCTAAAACGGTGATTTTGGTGTCATTGTCAAGATCATACAACACACTACTAAGACCCAAAGACATACAACAAAAATATTTGCCGAAATAGGGTTAAAAGTGCTTAAGAAGTTAAAATTGTAGATTTTGTCTCATATCGGCCGCAATCCTAGTAAGAAATAAAAACACACACGCACACATAGGCACAGTCTTCGGTGAGATATGGCAATACTAACATTACAATTTGTTACTGACACACTAACTTTTTGTGAGTTTATGTTATTGTGATGTGATTATGTAAACCACATGGAGCTTTTCCCTGATTTAATAATAATCTAGCTCTGTGCCGGTATAGTTTCCTTTTCAATCGCTAGTATCTGCAAGACTTTTAATGCTAGAGTAACCTCAACCATTAAAAATCTTGCAGATGTTAGTGATTGAAGTTTTAGGTAAATGATTTTCGCAGACCGAAATATGTTGAACTTATCATCGAAATCGAAAAGACATTTTCACGACAAAAGCGATTTTATGTCGATATGTAAATCAAATCAAAGAGGATCAAGAACTAGTTCGGAGCGCTAAATCACCCGTCCTTGACTTTTGATGCATTCACGGGTCGACAGAGGACAATCAAATATCATTCTATGTAAATATAATTCGGACACATTAAGCTGAGCATCACCGCGATTTTGACTTTGATACATGGCTTTGCATGCACCACTGCATGAACATTGATCTCGGTATCATTTTCTGATCACTTCAAATAAAAAATTGCTATCACAATGTATTTTGGTATCAAGTATGTATCTGCACTTAGGGTTGGTGCAGACCGACCAAATGTTGTCGAAGCGACTAGGTAATTCTATAACAACTGAAAGTTGAGTTTACATATTTACTGTAGCATAGATAATTATGGGGTCGTGACTAAATAATAACAGCCAATCCAAGATTAAGCTTCGCTTGCCGAAGTAGGGCCGTAGATGGGTGACCATTTATTACATTTTCGAGACCTCTCCGTGCCCAAAGCACGTTAAACCGTTGCTCACGATAGCCATTTCAAGCTGAAAAGTCTGATAACCAGTCTTACCAAGATGTATCGTATTACCTAGTCACTGGGTTGTAGGGGTCAGATAGGCAGTCGTTCCATGTAAAATACTGGTATTCAACTGCATCCGGTTGGACTGGAAACTAACCCCAACATAGTTGGTAAAAGGCTAGGCGACGGCTGGCGTAATAAAACACAAAGCGGCGCAAAGCATCAGCGAAGGCGCTAGGTGGCGCTCAGAGTAGCATGGAGGCATACGCATCGATACTTAAATATTAATATAACATCATGCATGTATTCTTCGAAGGTGAACCTTTCCTTATTTATTACAATCCTATTCCGCCAGTTAGGTATTTTAAAAATACCTAACCTAAATTAATTGAAAAACCTACCTAATGCAAGGTTTTCAGAGAACACAGGTTTCATGGATTCAACTGTCTCATTTACTTTAAATATTTTACAAGATCAGACGAAACAATTACATTAATAAACTAAATTAAATAACTTAGTTCGATAACTTTTTAATGTAAATCTTTATTATTTGCCCTTAGTAAATAATTCACGTAAAAAATGAAAAAAAAACAGTAAGTTCGTTCCGTTTTCTTTTACAGGTATAAAAACTTGAACATCTACCTAACTAGTTTTAAAATATTTGACACACATCCAAAAATAAAAGTATGTTACTTACCTATTTTATCAAAAGTTGGTCTATAAATAAATGTTGACCCACCACACCTAATTTGATGCGATCATGATCAGCGATCAACAAACAGGTCGTAGATTTTTTTTTAATTCGCCGCTGTTTCGCCCGCGTGGAGGTCGGGAAATTCTACCATGGAATAGTACTACCGGGATAAAAATTACCATATGTCTTTAACCCAGGTCATGTCACCCGTGTGCCAAATTTCATACAAATCCATTCAGCCATTAAGGCGCTTGCAAAGGCAACAGACAGACAGATTTCCTTTCGCATCTATAATATTAAAATGTAGTAACGCTAATAAGGATATAAAATCAGTAAGGACAAGGATAAATCTAGTTAATAAAAATCTTAAATAAATTCATGTCAGTGAATAATCGAATTTAACTTTTTTATTAAGACGGTGCCCAATGGTCCACTAGCGCCACTCCTTTAAAAAAATATTATCTTGTGACTGAGCGGCTAATAAGGACCCTCGGTAAATGTGTCTAGAATTTTCTAATACCTTTTATAAAGTTTCATAATAAGACACGAACCAACATAATTCGATCTAAAGAAAAGCGGCCACATTCCTTTAGCTCCTATTTTGTTGCTTCGTGTCTCAATATGAAACTTTTCCTGATTTTATGAAAGGGTCATATTCATAATTCCTTCTCAGTCACGAGATAATATTTTTTTAAAGGAGTGGCGCTAGTGTACCGTTGGGTGTCCTGCAACCTTATTTTGTACAAGTGTTCCTTTTATTACGAAAGTGCGCACATAGAAGAATTTTTGAAAATTTGTCCCCTAAAGGGGTTAAATAGGGGATGAAATTTTGTATGGATATTCGTCTTTATACCGATAGGATATCCCATCGGGCGCACGGTTATAAATAAAAGACAACTGGCCCGAGTCCCGACTGACACATCACCGCCCAGCCTAAATTGTTTGCACAGTAGGTACCATTTATGTGGCGTAAGCATCCACTAAGAAAGGATTTTTGGAAATTCTACTCCTAAGGGGGTGAAAAGCGTAAATTCCGTTTGTTAGAAAAATCTTCTTCTTTAAGGTGTGTTAAAGTTTGTATGGAATTCACGCAGTCCGATTAATTCGAAAAAGGACAAAAAAGGACTAAGTGCAGAAAGTGGTAGGTCTACTTTCTCCAGTTCACACTTTACGTGATTTTATGAAGTTCTTCGCTCGGGAGCCCTGATCGGTGTTAGCTTTTAACAGAAATATTTAGACTGTATAAAAATGTAATAGAGGGATGTAGTACCCACGTATGTATATATAAAATACACAAATACAAATAAATTATTTTGGAAGTAGGTTCATCATGTACACTACCGGTTTAACCGCCTATAAATTTTTACCACAATGTTTACAGCGAAATCATAATGACATCATCATCCTTTTCTTCACAGGCACAGCAATTTAAAATCAAACTGAGTAGGTACCTACAGTTCAAGTATTTCTGGCACCAGTATTGGTATGGTTATTTCCAAGTGTAAATACTTTAAATTCATTCGCTTTATTTGAATTACAAAATTCACTTATTTACAATTACTTTTCGCGATGTAAGTACAGTCTGGAAAATGTATTGTTAAGAAATTTGACACCCTTAGTCAGTTTGCCGTGTTATACAAATTGCCACCCTACGTCAGTTGTGATTTGAATAAACGGACAACTTAACTACAACTACTACAACTTACAATTCCGTAGCCGACTGCAAGCAGTTGCAGCAGTACTGGTTTCTATGTATTTCTATGAAATACCTTCCGTAGCTGGCGACACATCGCCTGCTGCTGCTGCCTGCAGTCGGCTACGGAATTGTACCTTATCAATAATTTTTCTGACTTTACAGTATTTTTTTGTTCCTACAAGTACATAGTACGTGAGAAGTGCTGCTGAAGCAGAAACGCCCCTGCGCACCTACTTCGCAGAAGCCAGGGTTGATAAAAATCAAAATAATCGGATATATTTTATGTAAATCGGATTAATTGGATTTAAATCGGTTTTTTTTTATTATTTCTGTCACACATGTCTCTCAATGTTTTTCCATTCTCGCTACTAAGCCCATTAATTCCTTCTTACAACGTTTACACACCGCTTTGTTAAACTTGCCGTTAGTGGACTTTTTTTCATCGAAATAAACCCATTCAGGATCTTTATTCCTTCCAGACATCTTGTTGTATTCACTTTCATTAATCAATCACGAATGACCGCGCCAAAGACTAAACGGACGGATTCAGTCACGAGTTTAAATTTCGGAGAACCTCCGAACGGTGTAGTTATACAGCATTGGACACGTGTGTGCGCGCCGTAGTTTAGGTCGGGGGAAGTCCCTTGACACATTTTGGCTGATTTGGTCGAAGTAAAAAAATATTGATTTAAATCATTGATTTAAAAAAAAATCACTTGATTTTAATCGCGATTTAAATCACCGATTTAAATCGTATCAACCCTGGCAGAAGCAGAAACAATTCCTTTTCTGAAAGATTACCTCATTGAGAAAATATGATTTTATGAAAATTCATAATGTATTCTAAGCAAAGATTTAAATCGAAGATTTGCCCTCACTGTTCTAAGTCGCACGAAAAATCGTCCATAATGAGAGGAGCGAGTTCACATATTAACAATGGCGTTTCCATGACAACCAAGTCAAGTCTCTGCGACACTGTCTGTCTCAGAGGTGTCAAAACGAAACAGAAACGTGACCATCTTTTGACGCGGCAGGGCAAATCTACGATTGAAATCTTTGATTTTAAGGATATACTTATTCATCAAATTCTATAATATTTTGTGACTCCTCACTGGTAATGGCATTTACTAAGGATAGCTGAATGAGAAACCTAATGAGCATCGAGAAATTACAATCTTTTTATTCGCTCTCGACGGGAAAGAACTCTACACCTCAAGAGATACTGATTCTGGTAACCCAGATAGAAGAGATCAAGATGGGCCGATATTATAAATACCGTCAATACCTGGAAGCAATAGCTTAGGTGAACAACCCCTGAACAACCCGGGGCCATGTAACGTGTTTGCTAACAGGTAAAATAATTCGTCGTCCAGATGCCTATCAAATATTGTTAATTCAATTTTGCACACTGGACGAGAATATTGGTTTCTTTAGACATAAGCCTCACCTTTGTATTTTTCTGTTATTTTCTGTTGTTTATACGTTTATATGTGTACATAAATAAATAATGCAATAAATTCATTTATTTCAGGTAAATAACACCCATTGCCAAAAAGAATTATCAGAAATAAAAATAACGAAATATTTTTTTTTTTTTAAATTATATCCTCGTCCTAACTAATATTATAAATGCGAAAGTGAGTTTGTTTGTTTGTTACGCTTTCACGATAAAAATGAAATTTGGCACATGGGTAGAACATGCCCTGGGTTAGCACATAGGATACTTTTTATTTCAGTAGTACGTTCCCATTGGATATTTTACAAACCCACGCGGGTGAAGCCGCGGGCTAAAGCTAGTAAATAATTAAATTGTATTTTCAGGACGATTTCGTACATGGGTAAATAAAACTGGGTAAATGGTTTGTGAAACTCTAGCAGGGTTTCACAAAAACCAAAAATAGTTCCACTTACTTGAATAGACTTTGATTAACGTAAAATATTATTTAATTTTATTGAACAAGTTTAACTTTTTCAACTATACTAAACTATTCTGTACATTACAGTAAAAAAAAAAAAAAATGTGACAACGTCGCATAAAGTCGTCGGTGCAAAAAGAAAACAGTAGCACAATTAGCAACACAAAACAATTGATTCGACCGGCTGTTTCGTTTGTGGCGCCTACGAATGGAATGTTCGCAAGTCTCAGGCAAAACACGCGTAAAGATAAAAAGTATAAATAAAATAAAAAGTTAGCGCATACCACACATACCTAGCATGCATGTATATGTGAGTTCCTTGTTGCCAAACCACTTGAACTTTGATGACGTTAA
Organism: Agrochola macilenta; assembly: GCA_916701695.1. Taxonomy (NCBI): domain Eukaryota; kingdom Metazoa; phylum Arthropoda; class Insecta; order Lepidoptera; family Noctuidae; genus Agrochola; species Agrochola macilenta. The sequence continues at coordinate 8,573,223 of OU753552.1, read as the reverse complement.
GTTTGCAAGGAGAATCTTCTCGACTCTTACGATTTCGTTTACAGAGATATCTGAAATTGTATTGTTATTCAAACCGCGCATTGTTATACTAACTTTGTGAACAATTTTTAAACTGCATTCTTGTTGTTGCAGTATTATGTTAAGTATAACACGTTGATTTATCGGAGATAATATGTAAAGAGGAAAGTTTGACGGTAGTTCAGGCCAAAATGCTCAATTAATAAATGAGTCTTGTGCGATAGCTTCCATCACTGTAACATCATGAGATATTTTCTTTATGTTTTATCCGTTGAATAAAACTGACGTCTAAGTGCCGATTTTTCCAACGCCAGATAACTTTTTCTGATGAATAATTTTGAATTTCTGACAGTTTTTCCATAAAAAACCGTCAGACGTCAATTTTATTCCACTGATAAAAGATATCTGAGGCGTAATTTTTAAGAACGTTCGCATTCGCATCTCATTCGCAATCTGTCAAACATACAATCAATTTACCAACATTTTTGACAAGTTTGACAGATTGTGACTAGAATGCGAACGTTCTTAAAATTTACGGGAATTAACAAGATGTTGGAAAAATCAGTTAAGAGTCAGATAACTCATATCTGAAGAATAAATTGGCAGCTTTCGTATAGAAAATATGTCAAACTGTCATATTTATTTTTCAGATAAAAGTTATCTGACTATTGAAAAATCAGACCTTACAGTAATTTTCGTACGGAAGAAGTGTCAAAAATTTAAATTATTCTTCGGATATATATACGGGGTGTCAGGGATATCGACGCGAAGCCGCAGAAATTTTCGTCGGTTATTAAAAAAAAAACAGCTGTTTCATAGTGCAATACGTACGCGGTCAAAATGTATGCAGCAGCTGTTTTTTTTTTTAATAACCGACGAAAAATTTCGACGCAGTGGGGTTCAGAATCATGTACTGAATCCATGGCAGCCGGCTTCGCGTCGATGTCCCTGCCACCCTGTATATGGCGTTGGAAAAATCAGGCCTCTGTGGTGCTAATTTCAGTTATGTGTTAAAGTCCTTCTGAAGCCAAGACTCAGTAATAGGCTCAACAGTATATTGCATAGATCCTTAGATTTTGATAAAAAAAATCTATAGTAAGACCAATAAGTCTAGAAACGCATTATTTATGAATTAAAGAAACTGTCAGTTTTGTACCTAACCTGAATCTTATACATCAGGTTCAAATCCATGGGGGTAGAGTGGGCCACTAATTTAATTCAGTGTTCGTTTATTTTCTAGGTCAGAAGAGGCGCTGCCTTGCTTGCAGTGGGATAACTACATGCTGATATTATTGTAATTGTCGATTAATAGCACCATTCTAAAGGCGATTCCTTAACGTCTCGAACATGAAGTACCTAGCGAATTCGAACCTAGCAAGTAACTATAGTAAATTTTACAATTTCTGATGTACCTACTTTCATAAATAATCCAAGAATAACAGTAAAGAAAACTCATATTCATTAGTCGACTTTTATGGATAAAAACGATTAGGGTAATTATCATTTATTCCGGTAATACTTTTTTAATAGTGCAGAACTCGTTAAATAATACACAGGAACGTAATTAGTTATTAAACGAAAAATTTAGTCTTAATTATTGTAATAAATATTAAAACGCAATTAAATATTATAAATACCTACATAGTGAGTCTAGACATATGTTAATATTTTAGAATTTTACTACAGCAAGATTTGTTACAAATAATTTAAACCGTTATTAATATGATTAATTTGCACCTACAATGTGCTAAAACTATTCGGTATTTCGTTTCATGCGTTGCTAGCCTAAAGCTGTGTTAGATCATTGTTATGTATCCCAAATAAATGATGTAAGGAGTCAAGGATTTTATAAAGTTCTATGCTATTTACAAGGAAAACTAATACATACGATTACGCACAGAATACACAAACACCTATTGCGTTTCGGTAAAGGCCTATTATTTCTTGTATATTATATTTTTATGTTTAGATGGTTTATAGCGTTTGTCTTATTTCCGGGACATTACATAATATACAATGACATCTTTTTTAGATTGACTTTTAAGGGTTATCTAACCAAGAGTGTAAAACACTACCCAATACTTACATCTTCTACAGATGGTTTCCACATTTTAATAATATATCTACAAAAAATGGTGAAACTCAAAAAGCGTTCTACTCGTAGTTTTAGTGTTTAAAAACTTATAAAATTCCAAAAATGTAGTTGAGCGCGTTGATGTCTTTCGTAGCACCGCGTAGCGAGGCTATACGAATTGTTTTGATCATTGAAAATTGTACTTATATGTATGTGTGGTGTGTATTATAGCGATGTTATACAACTATTGTTCATCAAATGTCAAAGTACCTTGCTTCAAGTCAGGCAATTAGAGCCAAGATATGTGAAGGTTGTATCCTGAATGTTTCATGATTGTTTATGGGGGCGGGTTGTTGGGTGGTTGCATGTGGACAGAGTGAGTAGAGGGTTGGTGAGGTCGTCAGGGTTACAGGAGAGGTGTCGAGGGTGAGCCGCGCGCGGCGGCTGGTGGGCGCGCGGCTATAAGTAAGAGGTGCGCACGCGCCGGCAAAGTTAGTCGCCGAACGGCAGCGCGTCGCCAGCGGTGTCACCCGCTCCCCCCCTCCGGTGCGTTCCACCCCTACCTCCTCCCCCACACGCACTCGCCTTTCTCACACGATCACCGGCGATTCTCACTTGCGCAACACGAGTCGAAACCGAAAGGTCGCCGCTATTGGCATTTAAGCGCTCTCTGACATTAGCGTTGCATTTAAATGTGCGATGCAGCTTCCTCGTTGAGCTTCACTGTCGCAACTTGTGTCGCTTGGGAAAGGCGCGTGTGTTGACGTGACGTCTCTGTTGCAGCCGCAGCCCGAGCAGCCGGGCTCCACCCCACACACACCATGACCGTCGCCAGGATAACGCTGTAAGTACCACTCACTACCTACTGCATACTCTACGCACCTACTATTTAATGGTTGTTATTGTTAATGCGATCATTACTGCTGCATTTAACATTTTTCTATCTGTTTCCACACGGACACGACCACTTTCTAACATCAAAGTCGATAATTGTTGTGTAGAGACGTGTTTATAAAACTATAAATGGACGCAGCCGGATCGTCTCCATCTGTTACCGGAGGACTTTCATCTTGTGTTTGCTTGCTAGGATGACTTTCAGTTATGGCTAAGTTTCAAATTATGATATTGCTAACTCATCGATCGATATGACAAAAATTCGATCTGATTTCTCGTGTGGAAATCAGGTTTTCATTGCTCAACGGCAACCAACTGACATCACGAATGAGGGCGCGTATTTCTCAATGAAGGCTGCGAAACATTGCTTTTAAAATATGCACGACTTTGTGCGCATATTGTCTCCCTGGCAGGCACCCGCGCCCGCTCCACCGCTCCACGCTAGCTGTCGAACTTTGTGCGCATATTGTCTCCCTGGCAGGCACCCGCGCCCGCTCCACCGCTCCACGCTAGCTGTCGAACCTCGTTATTTTAGTCTTATTTGCATATCGGCGTATTTCATTTCATAATCTATAAATAACTTCATGAACCCGCAATTTCACGTCCTGATACAAGGCGTGTTGCAAATAAACCGCAAATGCTAAATGTCTATTGTGTTTTCTCGTTTCTGCTGCAAAAACAATGCAGCCGGTATTTGCGGCTGCAACTTTATATGAAGTGCGGAGCGTCTAGCGCGAAGCTTCGTTACGCGTCGTTTTCACCGTTTCATGGTTTTCTCCAACTGTACATACACATTTATATAGTTCGTTATATACTCACGAAGTGTATCCATAAAGCTTTTTAGCCGGCCGCACCGGAGAGATTCATTGCAGAAATGACTATTAACTATGGTAGGCTTATTGAGTTTAGTTAACAAGTCTACATAGGTGAGGAGATTTCGCAACGAGCCTTATTACATTCACTCTTCACACACTCGGCGTCATTATAGAAAACATTATAGGAAAGGCATCAATAGAATATCGTCGAATTAACAGGTTGTAGTGATGTAAACATCGCTAAGTGACGATAAAAGTTCTGTAATACTTTTAGATAAGTAACATGACGTGCGATAAGTGTGATCTAACGCGGGCCATTGTCAAAGCTCTCTCTAGTTGCAACACGATGTTAAATGGCGTCGCGGATGCGGCACTTATGTCCGAAGTCCTGCCCACCTGTCGCCGTTGTCATCGTCCAGCACCGGCAGCGATGTATGGTACATACACACAAGTGCGTGTCATATATGAAAGCGTTACTAACTAATTTCCCATGATCTTTAATGGCGTGGTCAAAATTTGAATTGCGTGTATTTTTCTTTGCTGTAACTAGCAGTTTCTTTTAATCGATTTGAACTTGAATCAGATACGTTTTACTAACGAAATAATGTACTCGTATAAGTAATTTTAGATTTTGTAGTTTTTTTTTTCAAAGCCTGCATTTTTTTAAATTCAAAACCTGCTAATGTACTACTTCTTATTGATGACCAATCGGTAAATAAGGGTTTTGTACAGATCAAAATTATCAAGAATTTTATCAAGGTTTCTCATTAATTGCTAGTCAACGATATCGCCGAATTTTGTCTGCGGTGCCATGTGACCTTAGTTTGTAATACATTTTGATTAAACGTTCATTTTTATTGTTATCCTTTATCGACATCTCTAGATTCTAGGAATACTTATAAATTGATCGCTCCATCAAAGGCCGTTGCCTTCAATTTGATTAAATATTCTGCAATATTACGTGATTAATTATAATTATTACGTATTAATTTGATTTTCTTAGGTACTCGTTTAGTTAGTTTCTAGTTTCCTTAGTTGCTAGTTTTCTAGTAGGTTTTTTATCAACTCGACTTCAATCAAAGTTGTTTTGACTTACATTTAAATACTTTGACGTTTTAAAGTTAAACCGTTTAAGGTTTCCCAAAAATATCGTTTAAATTCATTTCAATAATAAATTAATAAATTAAGTTAATTTATCGTTAAAAATAACAAAAAAAACGAAGTGACTTAAAATGTTACAAAAGGATACCAAAGTATAATCTCTGTGTCAAACTCTCAGAGGCATGTGCCAAATGAGATTGAGTGGAACCAAAGACCCCAAATTTGGCAACGAAGGGTCGATCATTGACCTTTTTCCGTGCATTTCATTTGGTACCTGCTTATAAAGAAATATTATTGAAGATTTAATGTGCAGAAACACTTAAAAGTTCTAATTATAGACCTTATTTTTACTTTCGTAGAGCATATTTTTCAATTTACAATCAAATCAAATAAAAACACCATAAATGGACTTATTGATAAATACGTTTAACATAATTTCTCCAACTAAAAGCAAGGTCGCGTAAGTCATAAAGTTCTTGTATTGCGTTTTAAGTGATCACGAAATACTTTTAGAGCGTAGACATCGAAAGTAAAACAAAATATGAAATGGTTATGAATAGTTAAAAGTTTTATTTATGTGCTCAAAATAAATAAACTCACAGGTGGGCAATATGCGATACATTAATGCACATTATTATGCGGAAACGGAAAATAACAAAACATACAAGAGTAAAAACACCGGATTCATTAATCTTGCACAGATTTAGAAACATCATTCCGTATATTTAAACATTTAAATGGAGTTCAACAAAAGTTCTCACACATTTGCCAACATTAACATTCCTAGTTACGTTTTACGAAATTAAAAACTGTATACAACAATCGTCATTAGATTTTACGCAACACAAATTATATGTAACGTGCATTTAATGATTTATATAATAGTGTTTAGGTACATTTAATTGTGCGGCAGATAATAGTCATTGTTTGAAGGAAAGCCAGTTGGAACATTCAAATCTATCTGCGTGTCCCATGTTACGTGTGTCGAGAAACAATCGCTTTATTATATGCCACCACTTCCTAATTAGGTAATATAAAACATTCCTAGATTGCTTTCTCTATTAAAAAACTAACGTAACATATCGTATCCAATGCAAAATTCGTTTAGGCGTTTTCTTACTGAATACAAATTAGAATGGGAATTTCTCCTTACTAAGAGATTTTCGATACGTCGACGATGTGTTAAAAGAAAGTCCATAAAACGTGACGATCGGAGTTTACGTCGCGTTCCGAGTTATGTCTGTTACATTTCAATAGGTAATCATAGGTGCGATGGTCCGAGTGGCGCAGGCGACGCGGCGCGTCTCATAAATGATCTGTTTGTAGGCACGCGTCCTCCACCGCGCATGCTTTATTGTCTCTACGAAGTTTGTTTTACAACATGGAACCATGTAAAACCTTGTCATATATGTTTACTTCGGGAAGATTACAGTTCTATCGATAAAATAAATTTTCTCCCAAAAAGTTCAGTATTGTGAGAGTAAACACAGATTGCGTGATAGCTAATTAATTATGTATTTTGTTGGCCTTCACATTAGTATGGATTTAGTGAAGATAGCTCGAAGAAGCTTTTGTTTCGATTGACTCATCTACACCCAGGCGAAGCCCACGGACAACCTAGACCTAATTATGAAATTAAATAGTTATTGTTTTTATAAGTAGATACGTTCTAAAATAGATTTGAGATTGATAGGTTACAAGCCTTCAAGGACCCGTAATTCAAAATGTGGATAATCATGGTCATAATGCAGCTTCTTCTAAATCCAGATGGAAATCTATTTATAAAATTTACAGTCACTTCTAGAGGAACTTTTGCAGGAGGTTAAGGGGTTTTCAGGACGTCCATTCTAAGTCTTTCGGTTTTGGTAAAAGCATAAAGTAACTTGTAAACAAAAGGTGCTTGGAAATAAGTGTGTTTTGTGCTTATTTTATAATCTGGTAGCAGTATGAGTTGGCTGGAGAATGGGGGTCACTACAATTCGGAAGCCTCATAGCGTGCGTCACCCCACGTAAATCACGTCAAGACGACTAGCCTACTATAACATATATATTTTATGTTTAATAAATACCCATTTACACGCGAGTAACCCTTTCATCATACTGTGCTGTCAAAATGCAGCTCTTAAAGCAACATTGTTCAGTTCAAGCGGCTCTATTGTCTCTGAGCATGCTCTCATTGTCCGGTGCGTTGCTCAACTCGTAATTTGTCTGTTGTCTATGATTCTGCGAGCTAGGAGCTATATTGCCTCCGTTGGATTTGTTCTTACAGCTACACAATTGTGTAGATTTAGTCACGGGAATCAACTAAATATGTGTTTGTATGTATTTTGAAATAACTCTTTGCAGTTGGAAATAATAGCTTTTGTTGAAAAATTTAAAGCTCCTTTCACTGCGTAGTTGGTGTAGTGGACGCAAGTGTGACTACTGAGCTGGTTTTCGGTTCTATTCCCAGATTGTACTCAGTTTAATTGAGTTTTTATATGAGAAATTTCTGCATAGCAGCCGAGTCTCCATTTGGGTCTATGTAATGGAAATAGACTCGTTAGCACTTTGTTTCCATCGGATCATAAAATAAAACTACCTATATCTTACTAAATCATAGGTTATTTCGTAGGAACTTCTGAATTGCCTAAAAAACTCTTCCTGATGAAAGTAGACTAACCGCTTTATTATGCAAATGAATTTATATTTAATTGTCAGCAAAACATTAAATTGCGATTTATATGCGATAAGACATTCATTTGCCTAATTATTTTTATTAAATTCAAGTATTTTATTGAAGTACTTTCACGTTTCACAAAATTCACTTGTAAAAATAAATTGTGCTTGTGTGGTTATTCTTTGATCAATGATATTATATTTTGAACTGATCAATGTGCTCTTAGTAAAGTCTTAGGTACCCTGAGAACTATTACATTTTCAGGAACTCATTTACTTACAACTAGCACATTACTTACAGTTACGAAGAGTCAGAAATTAATTTATTACGTACTCCAACCGGTTTTTCCAGCATTTGATAGGTAGATGCAGGTTAATTAATAAATATATACCGAAGCTGGTTTATTTAACAAGATTTATTGTAGGATGATTTATGCTAGACCGAGCAGAATCCGAGCCGTAACTCGGACTGGCCACGGACGAGCCTCGGATCTCAAACAGGAAAAACTTGAGTTAAAAATCAGTTTGTGCTACAAGCATCAAGTCAGTTCTACCTTCAGATCCATCTGATTTGAACGAGTTTGTATCGTGTGTAGCTGTTGATCCGATCAGATCGATCACTTTAAGGTGACACCCGGAACGTTAGCTATTGTCTTGAAGGAAATCGTTGAAACTGAACAGTCCAATCGGTTCGTGGAGGTAACCTAATGAGGCTCAGCCCCTAGTACCGACTCGGACTCGTCTCGTACCTGGCCCGGTCTATCATAAATCATCCTTTATTTTACCAGCTCCTCATTTCGCCACGTTCGCTCTATATGCACATACATATGCGATTAGTGTGAGGTGTCTGTTTGTTTATGCGCGCGGATGTCCGGGCGTCCGCGTCTGGCAAGTTTCCCCGGACGAAGCTAAACGTAACATCCGCCAGACACTTGTCGTACGACAAAAAATTTACCGCCTAAACCATTTGAACCACGATTATCGTAGAACTTGGAATGTCGGATATAGCTTCGCGAGCTAATAGGCTTATCTTTCAGTTTTTTACGCTGCATTAGTTTAAATGAGCTCCAGCTTCGGATGATAATGCATTGAAATTTCATTCGATTCGTTTACGTCATCATTTTCTTTGATAGAGCCATTAAAATTTATTTTTATTGTAATTATTTGATACTTTGTTGTTGATTTAGATGGTATTTGTGAACGAAAAATTGGGCAAACTCTGTTTAATATTAATGTTGGAGTTTCAAAACGTTGGTGACACGGCGGTGGCGTGTCCGCGGGCGCTGCGCGAGCGCCGCGCGCCGCGTCTCGTCGCGCCGACCTTCACTTTCGCTTTTTATGTGTGAATCTCGCTAAAGCCCATCGCACACACCTCGCTTACGTAACTAGCGACAATCGCGATTGTTTCACACGATGTCCTTTTGTAAAGTCGGGATAAAAATTGATTGTTTGTTGTTGCATCTACTGTTACCTAACTAGACAAATTCTGCACGAAACTGAATAATAACTAAAGATTGCCAACTAATATTTACTTTGGTGTTATAAAACCATCGAGCAATGTTTGCTACGATTAATTCCCGCAAGCTGTACCGTTGAGAACCGGTTAGAAATTAGCAAATTAAATTAGTCGGCTATAATTTTTATCGATTAGGCTGGTTGCGCACGTGTTATAATTATTATTATCAAAAATTCTAGAAGTTAAAATAACATTTGAATTGCAAATTAAGCAACGGGCTTACTTCACTTTTGATAATCATATAATTGACTGTTGATATTCAATTTATAGAATTTTCGGACTAAATAAAAACAGTTAGGTATTGTGAAATTCACTTTAGTTTTTCCTCAGATAGAATTAGAAGGCGCAAACGCGTTTACGATCAACTTGTCACCAGCAAACGTAATCTGTAGGTGTGATGTTGCTGCGCCCGCGTGCATCTCACATCCGACAACTTTCGCCGTCGCGTTCAAATGAAAACAAAATCTATTATTCTTTCACATGCTTATTAGATCAGTTTCAATCGTAGTTCAATGAAGCTTGACTAAGAAAATAAATAAGCATAATACCTACATCGATCGAGCAGTGGGACGCTGGCACATTCTTCAAAAGTCAAATAATATGATAGTTACACACGCAATTAGCATTTAGTATCGTCATTTGTTATTGACTTTCTCTATGACAAAACAAATAGTGACGTTACATAATAGGCCAAAATATCGCTGCACGAAATGAGCCGAGAGGTCGATGTGTGTACACAGTGAACTTTGGTAACTAACTTTTAATCAACAGTGGATTCCTGAAAATTAAAATAGCATGGCCACACACAATGTTCAGATAAGATATCGGCTCCATAAAACAACATGACTTAAGAAGAGCTATAAAAGATATAATAGAGGTTATTTTTAACAAATTCTTCTGGACCTATAAGGCTTTTCCGGGGAAAGCAAAAAACAAAACCTGCGTGAATTTGGAAAATCCGGGATCTTGGATCGGCATTTTCTCTAACATTACAGCTAGTTATTTATTTATTTTATTTTAATATCCGTGGTTTCAGTACATACAGTACATACTAATTCCATGGTTCAGAACCTAAAAAACTTTTGAAATTAGAACGGTGTCAAGCTGTGAATCCGCGAAAAAAATATAGTTTGCTTCTAAATTGTGTACCGTCCACGAGTGCGGTCACTTGAGCGAGGTTCAAAGTGAACTTTACAGAAAATCCTACAGTTTTCAAGGCTGTGCTCGTCTCGTGGTGAGTCTAACTATATAAAGCTAATGCTCCTTCTTTGGCGGTCGTTACGAGATAAAGCAGTTCTAATGAATACCACATAACGATGTAAATGGTGGCCGCCTGCCCGCGTGGGACGTGACATTGACAAACGTAATAAGCATTTTCTTGTTGGTAAGGTATTACTGTACACATTAGGTTTTAGAAACAGTTCAACTTTGTGGCGCGTCGTCTCGGCCACTCGTACTACGAGTATGTGAGCATTTTTCTACAGCTCGACGTTTCATTAGCTTAACCAGCCTATAATGTTCACAGTACTGGGACATAGGCCTCCTCTCTCTGAGAGAGAGTGGGCCGTAATCAACCACGCGGGCCCAGTTCGGGTTGGTAAATCTCACGTGTCTTCGAATTTTTAGTTCTAGGACATGCCGGTTTCCTTTCGATATTTTCTTTCACCGTTTTGTGAGCAGTGGTGATGAAATAATTTAGACAAAGTAAAGCGCCTGTTTAGGTTCGAATCTACGACCAGTCAAAGTCGCAGCCGTTACCACTGGACCACCACGCGTCATTATAGACCGGATAGTTAGGTACTATACTTATTAGTGATGAAAATAATGCCTTGTGAAGTGGTCTTTGTACCTTCGTGTTCCTGCATTCGGTATTGGCGGCAACTCTTTTCAATTTCTCGAAAATTGGGATTTTTTTTGAATAAATAAATAAAACTGTCGAACTAACTATTCCGGCTCTCCTTCATTTCTGGAAAGAGTTGTCTTATATCCTTGCAAGGGTTTGAACCCAGGCAGGCGCTTCTCTTTGTCTAAACAATTTTATCACCACTGCTCTAAAACCAGTGAAGGAAATCATCGTAAGGAAACCGGTATGAACTAGAACCAAAAATTCGAAAACATGTGACATCTACCAACTTGCACTAGATAGATTTCAGTACTCCCTTTCGAAGAGAGGAATCTTGAGTCCCAGCAGTGAGAACACTTAGTCTAATTATGCCTTGCAAGGTGTCTACAAAAAGCTATCTAATGGAGAAACAATACTTATCCTAGCTCCATCAGAAATTCTCAACTTGACCTATAATACTGTTAGCGTGTTAGCGTTAGCCAACATTCCTGTCATTACATCAACATATCAACCAGTTTGCAAACAATATCTTAAGTCCGAGTAGTCGTTGTTGATGCTTATACTTTCTATGAGTCGATATGTCAAGGACAGCTGGTTGGCGGATCTGGTCACGACCTAGCAACTGTGTTGATCTGCGCGGAGGGAGACTAAGGATTCAAACTCGCTTCGTATCCGCCACTTCGTATACGCAAATATTTGTCACTGTTGTGATGAAAACAATTATATGAAGATCCGCCTTATATAGTCCCGCATGATTGGTCCAGCATTTGATGGCGATGACTACATATCCACAAAATGTGCATCCTATCGCAACAAAAACCTCTTTTTTTCAGTATCCAATTCATTAGTTACGGCTAGAGATTGATTTCAATCGGAATGTGTATAAACTTGGCAATGTATGTGGTAATGCAGTTGGTAATAAGTTGCCTGCAGACGTAGTCGAACGCACTTTGTAACTTTTGTTTTTACCTGCTGATTAGTTACATTTTTTATAATTGTGGCGTCGTAATCATTTTAGGAATTTTGACCTGCAAAATAATTTTCCCGACTCTATACGAAGGCCTATATTTCTCTTATTGATTCATACAAACTACAAGTTGACCACGTGCTATAAACTCAAGAGACTTACACTAACCTACTGTTGGCTTGAGAACCGGCTCGGCAACTACATTAGTTTGCGAGTCCATTTGACGCAACGCTTAATTTTAATAGTTTCAACGCGTTGAGGCTTGTAGCGATAAATTGCAGTAGCATTTTTCTCGGCACGTGCACCTTCCTAACAATAGTTGCGGCTAAAATGATAGAATCAATGGCGTGTGGCAACTGCACGCAGGCATCGATGCGCCAAAAATGCGGTCAAGTCGATGTCGTGGCGAAAATAATAAACTAGCTTCGCCTGAAGCGCTACTCGCGTGGAGCTTTGACGTTACATAAAAGCTTATTTGACGCCTCAGGATTTAACTGTTCAGAAAAAAACTTGTTTGATAGTTGGGTATAAAATATTACAACACTTTCAGCATATCGTAGTTTTTGAAATTATTTTAAATGACATTTTCAGTCAGTCATCAGCTACTTTCAGCCTTATTTGTCCTTCGTGACTAGCAACTATTAGAAAACGAATATTTTAATATCGACAGCACATTGGACTTTTGCGCCGGATACAGCGAAAGGGAAGCAGTTAATTGGTGAGGAAAATAATACGTTCGTGTTTCATAATGGGTTTAGGGACTGATACGAATCAAGTTTTGAGTCATGAAGTTACCATTTAGGTACAACGAGACACTCGCTTCCGCCTAACTATTGTCACGAAGCAGTTTTTCCAAAAAAAGAGGTTGTTGTTAAAGAAACAGCAGTCGAGCCTGATGGTACGCCTGTCTCCTTGACTAAGCTATTAAAATACTAATGCCATTCATTCTGTGACATTTGATAATGAATAATTATCTAGTTATTTATTTAGCTGGTTTTACATGTTGCTTAATATTTTATTAACACATTTCATGTTCCTAGATGTTTTTTTATGCGGCAAGCATGTAAATAACTTGGTAATATTTCGTAGTAATGATACATTATCTATGCATATATGCACTGGCTGGGAAGCTGGGAAGTATTTGAAATTTTTTTTTTTTGCATATGCAGGTATTTACAATGGATGTAAAGTTAGGCATTGCTGGTAATGATAGCTAACAATATTTGCGCAAATACTGCACATCTTATATCATTGGTTTCGTCAGATTGGTTTGCGCATCATGTGCGGAGAAAACGCTAAAAGCATGTCATAATAAAGTGACATTGGATTAACATGATTGCATCAGTGACATTAAGTGCGGGGTCCGGGTTCGAGCCCCGCGTCGGACAACGCGTCGACGCGAACATAATCGGATATTTATGTGCGTCTTCGAATTTTGTAAGCATCACTTTCGGCTTCAACCAGTTTCACTTTCCTGCCGATGACCTTTCGAGGAATGCGAAATGAGATAACGGATGAATAAAACATCACAGCTATTAGTTATAGCTACTTATCGGAGTCCCGTAATATCGGCACCTCTCTGTAGGCGAGTATGTAAGCACGCACTATTGTTCCTCGAGGCGGATGCAACATCTTCACTATCTAGGCAAATCGCTGTAGCAACGCGGGGGATTTAACCTTTATCGATTGCTTAGTATTGTTTCGCAAGATGTTTAAGTAGGCGGGAGATTCCCAGTAATGAGTGAGAATGTGGCCGCTGCGGCCGGTGACGTGCTGGCGGCGCCACTGCACGATTGGAACGCAGTTTTTTGACCTTGGCTCTTTCTATGTCCATGATCCGCGGCGGCATTACGAAATATGACCACGAGCGGCGCGGTCGATGAAATGGCCACTGTACGGCCACGTATAAGTGTGAGTTAGGAGCACCAGACATGAATGTAGCCGTTGTAGTTGACCATTATAATTTATTCTAAACGCGTTCGAAACAAAGCTATCATTGCGGTCAGCTGTTGACCCGGCGACGAGCGGTTACGTTAATTATCCGCAGTTTGCTCGCGTTTTGATTGACAGCCACTACTAGTACTTCGACAGTAACCAGGACTAGGAAGCGAAATGAACCGTGTAAGTTGACTGCAGACTGGTCGATGCTCGCTGTTCTATTTGAAGATGATTTACATTTAAAATATTCGATACTTTTTGTGTGGTTTTAAAAAGGGTGCGCCGTCAGTCACGGTACCTACGCATGAGCGGTTCCTGTTTACGAAACATGTTTTATGTGCCGGCATTGTGGTAAAAGTTGATTTTCTGCTTGGGAAGCGTAGGTATTTAGCAAGAAATACTTGGACCTTGAAATGCGGTTTTTGAGCCCCCAATGACGGCGGGATAGTCATCGTTCTAATAATATAAGCGTAGCTGATAGCTTGTGGGTTCATACGTTTAGATTTTTTTGTTTTACGTTCTATGGATTTCGAGAGAGTGTTGTGTGAATCAGAGGTGTGTGGATTACATATTCTCGTGCAGTGTGATGGCAATATTTCGGTGTCAGCCGCGGACAGCGCGGTGCGTGCCGCCCATACCGCATATGCTGATTCCGGGCATGCGGCGGGCGTGATACAGATGCTCAAGTGCTCGCCGCTCACTCGACCACTAAAGCTTTATTTATAAATCTCTAGGCGTACTTCATTTTTATGCAAAATTCCACTTCTTAATTTACATTGTTGACTCCACGCATTAATAATGCGCTTCGACTAGTTTACAATAAAGGCGTGTTTGTAAATTAATTAAATGGAAGTCAGAAATGCTATAAAGTTGTAGTCTTCGCTCGTTGCCTTGAAAGTCGCGATGACTCTTATAGGACTGAACTAGGGGTACTAGTCTTGACTCTAATGACCTACTAACATTTAAATTGCCAAAATCCTTACATTATGTGACATTTACGTATGAAAAGATTATTATATGTACACATATTAAATCGTTAGAATTTCACAAACGGTATATTTTTGCTTGGCAATTAGTTGCACATTGCAACGCTACGATTTATGAGTCGAAACAAAAACGCTTCTTCAACATAAATTAACACAGTGACCTAAAGCTGATTGTGTTATGAAATTACCTACATTGTGGATAATATGCTGTAATATTAGATAATAACTTCAATTACATTTTCTACTTGAATATTCTACAATAGCTAACTGTACACTATGAAACACTTGTAGTCGGAAGTAGCAAAACTGTAATAATAATAGTCTAGTAACAAATTATGATAATTAATGGAAACGTGACGCGTCATATTTTCTTTAACGTTATAAATACATTGTTTTTTTGTTACACCATTGTATCTTCGATCTACATCGAGATTCGCACTTCCCTTTTGATTAGCCTATCAGTTCAGAAATTACGTTAAAATTGCCTTTTGTTTGTTCCATTGTCTATAACAATCGTAGCCACGTATCTGCGTTCATTGTCTCGATCGATTGTTTGCGTCGTGGATAATCTACAGAGCAAGCCGTGCCTGCCACACCATGCCACCGGTACGCCACGCTGCCGCCACGCCACGCTCACGACGGCGTTGGGTTTAGCGTTCTGTGCACGGGCGACGCCGCGAAGTCTTAATTTCTACGTGATCGCAATCCGACTTCGCCTAGGGTTGACGAACCACAGTACCGTTCTTCAATACATGAGCTACGTGCCGCTTAATTGTCATTATACTCGCATCAATCCGTGACAGCTGCGGAATATTACTAGCCGTCAGCCATTCCATTGGACGTCAATTTTATTGTTGAAATAAAGTTGCCAAAAGGACGATATTACTCATATCTAGTTAACCTTTACATTTCCTTTGTGTCAAGTTTGTACAAGTCTATTCGATGAGTCAATATTGTATACTTAATTATTGTTTTATCTTCGTCCTAAGAAGACGATCTAAGCTGCGGGATGGAATTCGCTGGCTGATTTCGGAGAGCAAATCTGTAGTAGACCATTACGATAATTCGCACGTTACACTTGGATGATGTCTGTTATTTTCTCTTCTCATTGTTTGTCATTATTACGTTGTCAACTCGAAGTTTATTCATTGGCATATAAACACTGGTGTTATTTCGTGATTGTCCGATTTGAAAGTATGCTTAGTAAACTTGTGTTACCCTTTCGATTTCGTTTCACATTCACGTATGATCCGTCACGTCCGTCGGTGATGTGGTGCACACGTCTATCTAATCTTAATGGTTTTAATTCAGGCGGAGTAAATGTCGAAGACAGGCCACGAGTCGTGATTCATCAAACATTGTATAACCGTGTTGAATTTGTTTTCTTGATAAAATGTTTTGCGACTCTGTCGGTAGCGCGAGGAGTGAGGGAGTGAGCGTGAGTAATAAATAGGCAATTGATTACGCGCACATATTTGCCCCCGTGGCTACGTTCACCGGTGACCTCGAGGTGACCAGACCTTGTGCCAGGACACGGGTGCACCGCGAGTGTCGCCGGCGCCGCCTTCACGTGCCGCATTTAGGAAGTTCAGAATGCTCTTGAAATATGAATGCACTCAATTATTCAATTCGCTCCCTCCAATTTTCTGGTTGGAAGGTTCGCTTTCCGTATTCCAACAATAATATGGAATTTTAAATGGTTCCTTTTCCTTGAAACTTCGAATTAACTGTTTCATCGGGTTGATTAGCATAACATTAATATTTAAAGACAATTAAACAGCTACAATTCAAACGACTTCAAAGGCAAATTATTTTACAAGTTTTCTTAATGATATATTGAAAAGCACACAGCATCGGCTCTTCAAATAACTAATGATATTCTATTTTACCTCCGGAAACTCCATTTCAGTGTTAAAATTACGAAATTGTAACAATTACTCGATTTTAGTTGCATTATGGTACAACGCACAATGTGTAACCACGCTATAGTACTCGTAAATGTCGAACGCCAAGGACTTGCGAAATCTACTAAATATTTTGGGCAAGCCTGTCTCAATAATATTTGCGTTTTTTGTAACCCTGAGCCCGCGATCAGCCGATATTAACGACTAACTGCTCATACAATACTTTCTAATAAATGTTACAGAAATTATTCGCAACTTTGAAATTATACGCATGCTAGTGCTAGTTAGTAGCAGTTACTAGGAGGTATTTGGTAACTACAGTAAGTACTGACACATTCCGTAACTCCTTGTTATAACTATACTTTAAATACAAAGAAAATCTACTGCCGTTAAATGACAAATATGACTTAACTAACGTTTATGAACCTGTTGATTACATATAAGCTGGTTGTCAGTATCGTGAAAATATTATTATTCAGATCCGGGTTTCTCTGACTCACTCTTAATTTTATCGTTTACGTACAAATGTGACATGTGACATTTGACAAATGCTTTAGGGCCAATAAATGAGATAGTTCAATCATTTCATCGTGCGTAGCGCACCATGTGGCAATTCCGATATAAATATCAAAACGTGTTTTAAATGATGAAAAGATTAGCATTATTATAAACGCACAAATAATGATTATGTTACAACATACTTAAACAACGAACAACTATGTAAAATATGCACGTTCCAAATATTTTGTACTTTTATACATATTAATTGCTTATTTAAAGTGTTAATTTTAGTAGACTACTATGCTCATCAGCCCGTGTATTCTCAAAATTAACATAAAACAATTATACGCTACGAAAAGGAAACCAAAAGTGAATTAAAACCTGTCTAATAGATAGAACTATCCTTATATAGTTAACAGAATTTTCAAAAAGAAGAGCTACGAGAACTGCTACGAGAAATCGTAGCAAAATTCGTAGCCAGAACGTAGACGCTCCGTTCCTCCTTTCCTAAATTGGTTATTAAAAAAATGTGTAATTGTTTTTAAGGACCATACACGCAGTTTACCTTGTTATCGAAAATTGAAAATACCTGAGTCCGGAGTACCTTTGTATTTCGTTGACACGTTCGCGTGGAATGCTTGAATTGATTCCGGCAGCACGAGTATTGTTCATATCCGTTTGCACAAGGTATCGGTTTCATCGGCCGATATTTATTACTCTGTCACAACGCACTGACGAAATGAATTCATTTTATTTGTAGGCCTGCTCATTATGTACAGTTATGAAAAGAGAAAACTATTTTAGTAATTTCTTCCTAAATGTTTCAGCAAAACGTCGAACAAAGTTCTTTGTGTGCTTGTGAAAGTGTTCGGAATTAAAATGTCTGCTTATAAGTACTTAGCGTGATTATACTGTCACTTAATTTTTCCCTGAATTCCTGGGGTTGGCGGAGGGCTCTTATTAACTAAAACCATGGTGTATCTCCAACCACTTTCTAGGTCGAGTGGTAAACTACCCAATCAGAACAGTGTTACTAAAAGCCTGAACCATCTTACTGTTCGCCAAGGTCTTCCCCGTTTGCCCACTAGTTACTTAATTGGGTCTAGAGCCAATGTAGATCATTACGGTGTAGTCTGGTATCAGAACTCCATAGTTCTTCCTGCAGAAGAGGGGTCTTCAGCAGTGATCATGTAATTGAAGGAAAGATCGCTAAGAATTTTTCAATAAAATACTAACATTATAGTTACGACTACGAGTCTCATAGTTCGTCGTCAATGCCATAGAAAAGTGTGGTGAAATCTGGAGAAATAATCATTAATGGATACTTATTACGTAGCTTTTATTTCGATGTTTAACCTATCGCCTACCTATACCTAACTAATGCTATCAGGCAGGTTATATAACCTCACTGTGTGGTAACTTCATCTAATACTCATGAATTATAAAAAAGTACATACTTTAATAGTCTAGTGATAATCTCCAAAGTGCCCAGTTTAGTTTAGTTTAGTTCAAAGGGTTTGGCCCTGTGTAAGAAAATGTATACCAAATACCCAAAAATCACAGTATACATAGTGTTACCACACTTTAATATTTATTAATATCGCAGATACGCATACTACATGAAAAAAGAACTATCAATGTTGATAGTGCTTTTTTCATGTAGTATGCTTAGACTACGCTTTTCTATTCTTTCAAGACATGGGTTCTAAAATCGAAGGAAAATCAAGTTCACTTTTAGAAACGGGCTAGATAAACTGTTATCACATCATCGTGATCATCTATGCTGGGTGCGCATATCTATGCGTCTCCTTCACAGAATGTCAGCGATGTTAAACGATTGGTATTCGATGTGTCCGTGTAGCTGCGCCCGCGCTGGTACTTAGCACAACGTGACGCCGCTACTTGTCAACGTTCTCAGGACCTAGTACGTGTTTAGAATTAAACATTTAAGTATCATGTATTGTATGAATCATTAAAAACCACTCACTAGTTTTATTTAGTAGCGAGCTTTTAATATATATTTAATTTGGTTGTTATGTCAAATTTTATCTTCCTTTACCCCAGTATGTAAATATACCATCAAGAATTTGATTACTGTAGCACAAATTACTGACCTACTTAGTAGTCTTCTCGACCAAATCTTAAATGTTACAAGTTCCTTTAAAAATTCTATTTTCGTTAAATATGTAGAACAACTTTTGTCAATTCAAGGTGAGCCAACCGACCACTTAAAACTTATGTAGACACAATAAAGAATGATTCAAGTAAAGAGCGATTATAATACAATTTGGCACGACCTAACGTTACAACTGCTCTTACCTAACTGGTTGCAATCGAAATTGCAGCTAGGAGATGTTCCACTCTTGCGCACCTATGCAAACATCTCGTAATATGTGACTTGTGAGCTAACTGCACCCGCTAATGTCAAAGTGCCGGATTTTATCATATTATTATGTACATGCTGGGTTGTTTGTCATGCAAATCAAATTATACGAATCATCTTCAGTATACCTTACATTATTTAGGTGCAATACAATTTAAGGAACTCCGGAGTGGAAAAAAATACAAATGAAACAAATATTTCCTACTGCTTTTTATGACATATTTTCTTTTGCTGCCTAGGACTGAATAAAATCCATATACCAATGAAATAAAAATATGAATACGAAAGAAGCAACAGTCTTTTTTTTTTTTTTTTTTTTTTTTTTTGGGTGGGAAATCATCAAATGACTCCTCCCGCTCTGGGCAGAGCGAGAGGGAGTGTCAGACTTTTACTGACTAAAACCCACCCGTGTTCCTTCCGTTGCCTATGTGCTGGGGCCGCGATATCCCTCTCAGACAAACCCGCAACCCCAGCAGAGCAACAGTCTTTACTTATACCAAATTGCGATTACATTTCTCTTGAACTAATGGATTTGAATCTGCCAATATAGATGCCTCCACCAAAATAGAATCTGAACGTTAAAAGACTCCAATGCAACACATACAGACTTACTTGATAGTTTAAATATATATCCAAGTGACACCGAAACAGTAATTAAAAGCTCTTCAATTAATGTTCCTAGGAAACAAGTACTTACAGAAATGTCCTCTTTAGAAATACTTTATGCAAATTAAGAGTTGCAAAGGTGGTTTTCGTAAACGAAGTTCCTTCAAAGAATAACCTATAGATATTTTATTTTGCCTGATTTCATGGCAGGGATGTAGGTCAAATTGGTAGGTACTTATTTTTCTAAAAATATTGTTTTCATATGATTTTTCAAATGCCGTAGGTTTGTATGGCGATACTTAGTAAATATTATGAATGTGTGGGAAATATAGTCCGTCCTTGACCCCCTCCCGTTCAGGTGCTGCTCCCACGGATAACAATCACCACTTCTGTCCAAATGTACCTAAGTACTTGTAGCTCCACGCAGGTTTTCCTAGAACCAGTTTTCCACCGGTTTGCTGTCACCTCATTGAATAATATAAACTGCCTCACTATAAATTAATGTGACCACTTTTATTTCAGAAATGTGAAACGATTGCTCATTTATATTATGATTTTGTTACGTAATATCACATATTTGCGGCAGAATGTATGTTTAACTCCGGATGTACTCGAAATTGTAAAATTTTCTCGCCGACAATATTGTTGACGCTCCATGCATGGTACGCGCGGTACCCGACGGCGGCGATGGTCGGTGATGGAACGGTCTCATACATTTGACCACTTTTTTTTTGCCTGTCGCGTTCTTAGCACAGCCATGGTATGATACGGTGTAGTGGGCAGACTCCTTGTTCCCAGTTTGTTGTTTTTAAAGTGTGTATGTTTCTACAACCAAAAATACTGCAATTCAATGAATAACAAACATGCAACTGCAATAAACATAGTAGCTATTAAAATATTGAAATTGATAGGTGTGAACAAGCATTTGGCGTGTCTTACAATATGCATGATATAGTCACGATAACAATACAGTAAAAAATATATTCAATTTTGTTTGTATAAACGATTTTCGGCGGTTCCATGGCCAATGCAACAATGAGCATGTTGCCATTTCGAGGCACTTTACTGTATTCTTAACTATACATATTACAAGAAATATAATTAAAATATATGAGCTTAACCTTGCATCTACCATCCATCGCGGTTGGCCAATGTCTGTTGTGATGTGGTGTAAGTTAGTATACAATAACTTAAGTTATGTTAGATATTTGTTATCTTAATGATAAAGTTCACACGATCATTAAAAACCTTCTGGTATGTATGTTTGTAATTTTAAAATGACATTGCATATACGATTTGTTAGATATTTTGCGTAACTGTGACTAAGATTTGTATTGAAGTCAGCTTGTTCCAGTGATCTTGAGATTCTTGAAACATTTATGGTACTTGATTCTAGATCAAGAATTCCATAAAGCATGTGAAATACATCCTTTACAAGGACATTATCCACAATCCTGTGTGGAAAGCGAAACAATGTAGACGAACAAGTTCCAAACAAGCTTAAGGAGCATAGATATAATGAAACTCGTTTTTACCACGGAGAGAGTTTAACCTTTAACACTGCGGTGCTATTTAATCAAAAGATGGTAATATTGCGCATGCTGTGAGTAGTGAAAGAGTTAGCTGGCAATACTTTCTTGTCACGTTCAGATCTCTCAATTTCCCGAGAGATTGTACTGTGGCATCCATGGGGCGATGCACCACTCGCCAGGGAGGAAGCGTGGGGTTGCCGAACCCAGATGTAATCAAGTCACGAGCACTGAGTTAGCACATCTACACAAATAATAAATGTACCGACGCAGACGCACTAACTCGTTACATCCAAACATTTTTAATTGTGGCGCTTTGTCTTACTATAAATTCATACCTACGCGCATACTCCATCATCGTACAATTAAAATTCTTTGGAACTGAACAGGAGTATGCTAGTTTGACATGTAGTAAGTCAGTGTTACGAAACTGTGTTTTCTATCTTGTAAATAACAAACCACTAAAGGCGCACGCGACAAAAAGAAATATTGTGTAAAGTTTTTACGTAGATCGCGATTTGTCACGCCACTTAGCGAAAGGCCGATTGATCTATTTTAGAACAGCCTTTGTAATCTGTTTCAAGATAAGCTTATTTATAACATGTTGTGTTATCGGAAGAATCTATTGGGTGTATTAAACTTTATATTACTTACAAAAATAATTGGTAGACCAACAAATGGCTTTTATATGTATAAGGATTTTAATAAAAAAGTATATAATCTAATTGAGACTCACGTAGTTCGACTACATTCTAAAATAACTTGATTCACGTGTCTCAAATCCAAATGGTACAAATAAACGGTGCCCTGTTACGCCTTGAACTTTCTGAACTCCCTGATGCATGTGGCAATATCATGTAAAGCTTAAAGAGCATGAGAGTACCTATCGTTATTTGTGGAGATCATTTATAATATTTACCATGTATAACTGGAGAGATCAACTCATGAATTAGGTAGTAACTGTGTGTGTAACATTGCCGGCCGCTTACTCGCATGAATTTGACTAGTACAGCATTCTCGATTTATCTCGAAGAAGGTTGTCAAAACAATGCTCGAATTTCCAAGCATGTTTGAGAAAAGCATTTAACTATAAATTATTTGATTCAAATTCGCAATGTGAACAAAACAGCTCGCAGCATTAGGGACTACTTAGTGTCGGTAGGTATCACGTCTTTGTATATCGGTCCTATGCCACGCTCACCTAGCCTTGCGCTCGCGACCTTACATCTAGTGAAATTGAACCGGTACAAACGTAGGTACTGGTCTCGTTACACTCCAGTGCGGAATTGAGGCTGCATTCATTATCTCAATGATTTTCAATAATATTTATGTAAGATTAATTTAGCTCAACGATGTTGTGTGACGTCAAATGGAGATACAGGAAATTACGTATTGTTATTATGGAAAGCGGATATTCAAGTACAAGTTTTGCTGGAAGCTGCTACACCTCTTTTACCTTTAAATCACACAGTTTAACTCTGCTTTATAGTCAATTGTATCCTGTTATGCTCGAAAACATACCTAAACCTCATAATGTTAATTGATTCGTAAAGGACACTATTTGAAGTGTTCGTTTTCCAGTTTGCATCTAACTTATGAAGGTTAGCAAAAGTCCGGTTGTTTGAAGAACGTTACCTATCGTTAATATGGGTTTTATTGTCTAGTCGGTGTTAACGGTAACCTTCAAAAGTAAAGTGACTGCATCGGAACCAGTCACGGTCGGTGTGGCCGCATTCACTGGCGTGCGTTGTCAAACACTTCCTCGCACGCAGTGAAATGAAGGTGGCCTAATGCGATCGGATGGACTTCATTCCAATATAGCGCCATTCGCTTGTTATCCCTCGATCACCTTCCGTGTACCGTCGAGGCTCACAAGAAACTGTACGGAAGCTCAAACACTTCCGACACCGATAATTGGATTCGCGATTCGATAATGTAGCCGTGATATGATTCATTGCACTTTTTTTTCCCACTGCTTCAGAGACAGGGTTCCGAAAGTCTAATGTACATGTCATTGTTATTAATGCAAAATGTTTTCTCCGAGTCTGATCTTAACAGCCCGGGTTATTAATGTCTATAAACCGTCGGTTGGGAAATCGTAAAATCATCTTCAATCGTGAAAAGTTGCAAAATTCTTGTCTCGTCAAACTAGCATAAAACACTCGGTAGGACGCTGCAACAGTCGTAATAGCTCTTACGTATTGATATTTTAATGACAGGCTGATCAATTATAAAGTGCCATAAATACTATAATGTATTGTAATGGACGCAGACGAGCTCGCCGTGAGCGGCTCGTGTGAGAGTCAATCCAGAGGCGAAAGTGATCGTCAACGTCATGCAGAGTTGCCTCATCGATCGGCTTGCACTTGCGCGGAATCGAAATGCGTAATACACCCACGCTCCGATTTTCGCCGCCATTTCTCACGACCACATCACTCTTGCAACATTGCAATGTTCGACAATGCTTGTTTTGTAGTCATCTAGATGAATTTTCACACAACTTCTTTGCTCCCCATCGTGCAACTGTGCCAGAAATATCGATAGCTATGCAAATCAATAGCTATTATGAAACCAATCAATTTACAAAAAATGTGCTAATATTACAACCCATACTTACGCGTGATTATACGTCACTTTAAACATACACATTAGAAATGCTCATGTAACAGCGAAGTTGTGTTGGTAGACAAACAATACCCAGCTCGAGAATGCGGTGATGAAATGAATTGGTGACTCAGAGTTCCTTGAGCAGGGTCGCAAGCTTTTGACTCGTAGGCGCAGCTGCCAGATGTCATCTTGCTGAGTCACGGAGCACTGACTCCTATTCTGTAATGTAACAAACTTTCGTAACTTACCATATAGATGGAGATCTTACAAATTTCGTTTCTTTGTTACAGATGCTTGTTAGTGTGCACGTTCTACTCGGCGCACGCCGATGTAGATATCATCACGGAGCCTCGGCCCGGTGAAGAGTACGTGCTGGTCAGTTCAGGCCAACAAACTCCATTACGAAACTTTGAGACTTCACACAAAATTCCTGAAAAGCACCCTCATCACAGAAACTTCAAACAAGATGACAGTGAAAAGATTGTCAAGAAGCTACACAGCGGAAAGGTCAAACACGCTACCGAGGGCATCGTTGCTATCGAAGAGGACAAGAAAGCTTTGTTCAAAAAGGGATTGAAAAGCAAAGCTTCGGAATCAATTGAAGTCGATATTCCCGTATCAAAATTAGAAGACATTAAAATACGGGAGAACTTGAAAGATGTTGAAACCAATCCTAAAATGGCCGTCGCTTTGGAAGCGATGTCAGAGTCTGGAAAATTAAGTAATACTTCAGGCACAACTACTCAGAGGCCTGTCCTTACTACTGCCCCACCAGCAGCTTCTGCTAACCAGCAATTCGACTATATCCCTATTAACTTTGATAGTATCGACGACATCAACACCGGACTGTTATCGTCTAATATTAATTTAGAAACGGCCGGCTCAGAACAGAAACCCCAATCGAGGATCCAAATTAAGAAAGGTCCCAATGGCCAGGACTACGAGTATGAGTACATCTATTATTACTATGATGAGGATGAAGAAGGTAACAAAAAAGACGGAAAAGGAAAAGATAAAGCCTCAACCACTACCGCTACCCCTGTTCACAATGCTCACGATGGTCCGGAGAAAATTGAAAGTGAGAATCACATCGCTAACGAAAGTAAAACTAAGAACAAGTACAGTTCCATTGATAGAACTACCACCGTAGCTACACCAGAAATACAAAACGAAGTTGTCCCAGCGACGAATAGAGGACGAGGCCGCAGCCGCACCGTCGCACCCGCGCCCGTCTCTGAGGAAGAGGAGGAGGAAATCAGGTATTTCATGTTCTATTTGATTTCAAAACATTTTACACTGAATTATAGGATACACTTTATACTTTTATTATTTACTTATATTAATAACACTTCCTAATATTCAAAGCGTTAGGTTGCCATCAAGCACACGGTTCCCGCCTCGAGGTCGTAACTTAGCATCAGCTACTTCGACAACTTACGTACCCGAAGTATCTTCTGAAACAGTTAGACAACGCGGACGGTCACAAAGCGACAATGTAGCTGATGAGTCAATCGGTCAGACCAGAAGCAGGACCCGTGCGCACATCAGGTAACGTACACACCGACCATTCACTCTGAATGCACAACAAAGTTGAAAATTGTTTAAATAATGATTTATTATATTTATAGACGCCCAAGCTCGGAACTTGTAGACCTGGACAGCTTCAAGACTCATTCCGGTGACATTCCGTCCCCGTCCCAATACAAAGAGCCACCGAGTAGATATTCTTCAGAAAGCCGGACCACTACAGAAGAAGTGCCTGAAACGACAGAAATTGCCAAAGAATCTACTTATGCCAAAGAGTCAGCCAGACAGGGTCACAGTTTATCGTCGGGCATCAGATTCCAGGAGATCCTAGACGACTCAAAACTGCCCGCCGACTATAAGCAGACTACTCCTTACGACCAGGAGACCACAGAGTACACGACGATGACTGCGATGGAGAAGGTGGCTCTGGACCTGTACGCGTACTTAGCAGGAGAGAACTTGAACAATGACATCAACCCGACGAATGAGATCAATTTCGATGGGACGACGACAGTTGAGGACGATATGTGGACCACGACGGAGTTCATGAGTACTACGGAGGAGGTGACCACGCCGCCGACCACCACGACCACAACCACGACCACGACAACTACTACCACCACGCCGGCGCCGACCACCACGTCAGCTGCGCCCACTCGACCCTCAAGGTTCAAGGGCCGCGCCGGCGCACGCACCCGCGTGTCCACCTCCAGCGCCGCCACCGAAGCACCTCAGGAGACCTCCACCAGAGTGCGAGGTAAACACACAGCTTTCGACCACTTGTGTAATAACACTGACTGCTTCACCATGAACTACATAGACTAATCCAGTTCGAGATTCTCGGCGCGATTGGCGAGAGTCCACTACGAGGTTTAATTAAAACTAATTATTGATTATATTCGACTCGTGTTTTCTATACTACGTATTTTCTTTGGAATCTGTGTGTATCGCTTAACGTCTTTTCTTTTTAAATTGAGTAGGTTTATGGGGCAGGTAGAGGATTGGAACAGATAAAAAATTGGTACCTACTTGTAATTTAGTAGTTAGTTGTTACTGATACTCGACAGTCAATTTCACAGTTTAATCAGGCGTTTAAAAAACTTGTGATAGGAACATTTTGCTTATAAGTACTTAGGCAAGCTGTCGTAAATTCTTATTATTGAGAAATTGATATTATACATTAGTTGATGAAGATTACAAAAAAAATAAGTCTCAGATATTGTAAATCGTACCTACCTACAATAAATAACGATACATACAAACTCCGAGCACATCTTTACAAACCTCTACATAAGTTAAACCGTAGTGGACTGGATAGAGCCGACGCCATTTTCCTAGCATGCTGCTTACTATCCCAAGTTATGTATGCAGTAGCCGTTACACCTGCGAAAGTTATGTTTTAATTATTCATTTGTTGCTCTGCGATTGTTTTTGTTGCGAATATGAATTTTAAGCGAATGTCACGCTATGGAAAATATCCGTATGGCCTTATACACACGCTCTACGCACTAAGCATGTGAATAGTTTTTCTCACGAATGTTTAGTGCGTGGAAGGTGTAAAGTTTTGTTTTATGCTTGTTGAATTTATTCATATCTGCTGGAGTAACAATGGAGTGGGAAAGGCGGGTTCGAGACAAATGGCGTGTCTCAACATAGGTGACACTTCTCGTCTGTTACATCACAGACATAGTTCATTGTGGCGCTGATTGTCGGTCGTTATCAGATAAGCTAGTTTTGTTACCATGATAACGGTAGATACTGTTTTATTTTTAGATAGTTTTATTTTTTATGTAAAAAGTCATTTGGATAAAATATTTTTGTTGGTGGTTTTAAATGAAATTAGAGATATGTGTGGTTGCCTATGTACCAGTATATTTGCGTGCACTGGATTCCTACACAGCACAGCCCTTATTCTTCAAATTCCTTTCACAAATTCTTTTTTCCAAAGGAGTAGTTCAGGAGGGAAAATAATCTTTAAAATAAGGTGCTAAATTTCGACAAAAATATCTGTTTAAATTGTATCACAGTCAAATTACCTTGAACTTCCCCGTGGAGGATCTAGTTATCATATCTACCGCTCTGATAAGAACTAAGTCTATCAATTAAATATCAAAAACAATTATTTTTCCGCTACTTGTTACTATGCAATAATAATAGCAAGATTGAATCACACTAATTTGTCGTTAGTTCGGGAATCGGAATGACTTTAGCCGAATTCGGAAACCCTTATCCTGAATCAATTAAAAATACAAAGATTTAAAAAAAACCTAAAATAAAATGAAATAAAATATATGATATTTTATTTATCGGAATCACTTTTACAAGTAATTTTTTTTTAAATAAAAAATGGGCTAGATGACTTCGGTGTTTCCTATCTGACTACTCTGAGAAGAAAGGCCGAAATAAACTCAGAGGTCACAGTCTCTTTTAAAGTCCAGACATAATCGTGGTCAGGCCATATCAGGACCATGTAGATTAATGTCTGAAATGGTCTTTTGAGGAAAGAACCACACAGATTTGAGTGGACCTGTCCAGTCAGTGCACGCATTTGTCAGTAATCGTCGAGCTCAACTCAGAACTTAGGAGCTCAATCGACGAACAATACCAAAGAAAGGACATTTGGGTAGGCCGCATAAACTACTCAAACTGCCAGACTTATAAAGCTCTTCATCAATTATTATATGTACTTAATTAAATTCCAATATTATGATAAATAATAATAATACCAGCTTATTATAGTCCCACTGCAGGCCAAAGGCCTCTTCTGATACAGAGAAGGCACGAGCATTGATCACCACGCTTGCTCAAGACGGAATAGCGATTTCAGACTTATATTAACTATAAATCCAGGAAGTTTTTCCTTCACCGATGTCAGTAAAGTCCAAAATAAACTCAGAAAGTATGAATTGAAATAGTCACATTACTTGCCCGGATTTGAACCCACAACCTCGTACGAGGCAAGGCCTTAACCACTACAATTAAATATCGAGCCGGGCTCGACAATAATATCGAGCCACCCTGAACTTTCTGTATCTTCTATACATATTATAAATTAAAGTCACTTTTCGTGTTTGTCTGTATGTCCGCGTTGTTCTTCTAAACCACGCAACAGATTTTGATGAGGTTTTCACTATCGTTTAGAGAAATTATTTCGGAAGGTTTATGTGTATCTATAATACGAGTACATTAATATTAAAGTTACATTTACCTAAAAAATTTCGATGTTTTGTCAAGTCGTAAAAACCTTGCGAAATAGGAGCGGGTCGCTAGTGACATTATAAAATGGATATAATAATGAATGCTCAAAAGCAAACCACTTTGCCCATGTAATAAAAGACATTGACGTAATTTCGTTAGGAATTCTAACAAGTAGAGCTAGTCGGCCATGACGCGGTGCAGGTATATACGTATATTGGCAATAATATATAAAGACACTTAGCTGACCGACATTTCAATATCTTAGTAAGTAGATATAGAAACTGTATACTTTTGTCCACATCGCTTAGTTTACTTAAGTCGTAAAAGTTTTGAAACGAAAACATTTTTGGCAAAACCACAGAATATGCACCAACCACTTTGATCAAAATGATTTGTCTTAAAAAGGGAATATAATTTTATCGACCGACAACTTCCGTCAAAGAACATTCATAAACTTCTGGTCTAGGTACATCTCGCCTTTACCACATTCTTTAAGAAAATGTTAGTAGCATGAGAATATCAAGTATGGGGCAAAGTTGGCCCACTTTCAGTAAATCGTAGGTATGCATTCAATGTGTGTTTATTCATCAGGTCGCTTCGGAAAGCCGAGTATAGGCGGACGAAAGACTACAGCTGGCAGCAGTTCCACCGCTGCCGACGCCACGACGCCGGCCCCAGCAGAGAAACCAGTCACACAACCCAAGGTCTGCATCCATATTCATTGACCCCTTACTGCGTACACTTAGTTAATAGCTTAGCTATAAGAGCGACTGTACTGTTTTGCATTGCGAATTTTGTGTCAGCTAAATACAGTGGTTAATTCGTGTTACGAAATATTTAAATATTTTGATATGATGTAAATGTTAATTACTAGGTACGAGTGGTTTTATAACTAATGGTTGGTACTTTCAAACAGTGTAAATGTCCGTTGACTGGTCATCTTTAGCAAAAGCACCCTTCGGTGCACAGAGTGGGTAGATAATCACTTGCAATGGGTATAAAACCTCTAGTGATATCTTTGTGGTTGAAATATTCTATACAAAGGTATAAAGATATTTAACATCAAAAAAGGCCCGCATGAACTGCAGACTCCATCAACCGAGAATTTTGGGGCATCCAATTTAAGTGTAGCCAAAAAGCCTTGTCCTAACTTTGAAAAAAAAAGCACTTTTTCGACAGAGTTAAACAAACAAATTTTCAGTGCACCAAAACTAAAATCAGAACAAAACAACATTTTAATGTTTAGAAAACGATACGTTATGCAGACCTACAATTGTGTATCTGTCTAGAGCGAAGTAAGTATGAGTAAGTTCCGTATATTTGACGAGGGTGTTACTTGTTGCAGGCGTTCGGTCGTCGTGGCCTGTTCTCCGGTCGCACCAGGCCAGCCTCCACTACTTCTGCCCCCGTGGTGGACGATGCCGGCAGCGTAGCCGCATCCAGTGAAGCGCCAGCAGCACCGACACCCAGGTAAAAAAATGTTATTTCTAAACGCTTTGCATAAAACGAACGAATGAAGAAGTTTATACGTTCGTGCAGATTAGCCTCCGCCTCCGCCTCCAGCGCAGTTTCATGAACAAAATATTTGAAGGCTTGTGACTATCATGTGATCCATCAACCTGCACTAGACTCGCTCGTTGTTGATTATAGCCCACTTGCGTTCACAGAGAGGAGACCTGTGTCCAGTGGAAACATTATGGCCTGTACTATATCCTCTCCTATTATAACGCGGTCTTAAATAGTTGTCTAAAATGTTCTATGTATACTGCATGAACGTAGACTTCTCAACATATCTGTGTCAAAATCGTTCACTAATTGAACGATTTTGACACAGATATGTTGAGAAGTCAGTAAATTCCGAATATGATACACGTAACAAACAAAATACAATAGACGAAGAAATATTTAGTAACCTATTCCGCTTGTCGATTGAATAATAGATTTCCCCAAGGTCACGCCTGAATCAATTAACTATGGTAACTAACATCTCATGGATTTATTTCAGACCTAGGCTTCGTCCAGGCCTGAGGAGAGGTCCATCAAGCACAAGCACCACCGCTGCAGCCAGCTCTGCTGAAGACGGCACGTCGCCCAGCGCAGGATCCGGAGAAGTCGCTGAGACTACCCCCATTCCTTCCAGGACTATTGGGTTAGTTTCACCACCACATCATCATTCTTATCTCTTCGCCCTCATCACAATTTATTTTCAACGCAACATTTCTTTTTCTTCCATACATCTCTATTACGCCTCGTGCAGACAGGCGCGAGGCTACAGCGCGACGACGCGACTTCAACAAAACAATTTCTAAGAAAACTTTACGGTAGAACAATTACCGGCCAGTTTGCATGAGGCTTATATCTTTTCAATTAGTTTCACCTTATGACATTTTTTTTTGTATCGGCTCGAATGCATGTTGTAATGTTTTTGAGAGAAAACAAAATTCTAGTACCTATTCGGCATTCTGTCGAATGGTCAAAATGTGGCAGTCGTTGCAAATCCATTGAATATGTTGCTGTGAAAGTAGCTAAACAGTTTATCCGCTATGATGACATCAGCTTCGTTACAGTAATTAGCAGTGTTGTTATACTCAGATAAGTTCGTTTTCATAACTATTTCCTAAAAACCCTCCCAATAGTAACCTTAGATGAAGTAGGTTCATCAATATTCAGCAGAAGAGTATGTCAATGTTAATACGAAAAAGAAAAAAGAAGATGTTGGTAACTGGACCAAACTCAATCTGCCTAGTCTGTTCCCAACTATTTTGGGGTCGGATTCCAATCGCGACTGCCTATTTGACTTCCTCAAACCCGTTTTTACTGGGTAACACGATGCCTCTTGGTAAGACTGGTTGTCAGACCGGCTTCAGACTGATCTTTTGTCAAAGATCTACGAATGACAGACAGGAGGAGCAAAGACTTATTATGCTTTCCGTGGCACTGAAGGGTCTCCATATGTAATGGATGGTAACCCATCTACGAACCGACCACGGCAACCTTTGATCAACCCGTGCTGCTCTTATTATTTAGCCAAGAGCCTGTGAGTGGACCAAATGTATTAAACCAACAATGTCCTGTTTGTCCCGCCTAGCCGTGGCAGACCCGGCGGTCTCCGGCCAGCGTCTCTCCGCCCCGGGCCCAGGTTGAACCTGCGCCCCAACCCCCGCCAGAGAGGCGTCAGCACAGCCCCCGAGGCTGCCTCGGAAGCCCCCGCTGAGACCTCAGCCCCTGAATCGTCTGGTACTGATGCGGATGCAGAGGTAAACAAATATAAAACACAAATAAATTTCAAAACTCCTTTATGTTAACTGGAAATAGACTCCATTCACAATATTATGTCCGGATCTTAGCAGAAACTTTTGCCGTTCTTAAAATACCACGTTATTCAAAAACAATCTCTTATTTCAAGGTCATCGTATGTTTTCTCTATGCTCGACGTTACCAGACAAAAATATGTGATATTTCCTTTCAAACAGGCTTCATCGCCCACTCCCGCTCCCGAGGCACCTCGCAGTGGCCTGAGGGTCCGCACCAGGCTGCAGCTCTCTCCCTCCCCCAAGCCCCGCGCTTCCGCCACTCCCCCTGCTCGCCGAGTCAACCCCCTCTTGAAAAGGAAGCAGCCGGCTTCTACAGAGGTAATTTTGGAATAATCATGACTTGTTAAGACAAAATGACATGAGATAGGTACTTTTAGAAAAAAATATCTTCGTCAATACTTTTGCTGACTTTAATTTTTATGTACCAGGCAACTACGGAAGCGCCTAAGAAGTCAACAGAGGTAACAGAAGAGAGCACTAGTGCGGAGCAGAAGAGTGAAACAGACACAGAGCCCACGCCAGCTGAGACCACAGCCGCGCCCCTACGCGGGCTTGACGCGCTCATCGCGAAGAGACGCGCAGCCGGCGGCATCGGTGGCAGGCCCGCCAGGCCCGCTAGAGGCATCTACCATCCCAAATAACCACCACAAAAATCCTAATTATCTCTGGTTACATATATAATGACATAATGCTGAACCATACGCCTCTTTCTATGTAGATCTTTTTAGTATCACACCTGTTCCAGTGACTCCGTCACTAAATTTTATTTTACACTTTTATTTAAAATTTCGTTTTAAGGCTAAAATTAGAAATTCTCAGCTAAGTTCAGCATTTATGATATGTCATTAATCTTAGTCAATTCACTCCAGAAACTATTTAGGTGTTAGTGTCTTTCGTCTACGTACTATCTGCCTAATATAAATGTTTTTTCTACTGTAGATTTAATGTGTCTATAATTAGTTTAAGTTTCTAATATTTTTTCATGCCTAGAAACGTGCCTTTGGGTACTCTACTTAGTTCTATCCTTTTTTTATTTTACAAGTGTTATGTACATATTAGTAGTAGATATTGTTACGAGTAAGTCCGGGATTCCATGTATAAGGAAATCGCCCGAAAAATTCAATAAAAACCAAATCAATATCACTTTAACATCTATAAAAATAGTGTTTTCCGATATTAAAATTCCTAACTTCTAAGACCTTTGCCAGTCTCTTTTGGAAATTATTTCTGACGAGATCTGTCACGTAGATTTCAAAATAGTTAAATATATGTACCTACCTAAAAGAACAAGATTACTATCAGGTTCAACACGACACCAAAATGTGACTGTTATCTACAAAACAACTTTAGATATAACTATTCATATTTTGTCTAAATATTGTATTAATTATATCCTGATTTTGTTTTTATTCCAACAAAAAATTTGTAGATATTGAAATTGAACATTTCCATCGAGCATACTGATTTTCAAGTGTATTTATTATTGATTGGTGAAAAAGTTTTACTATATGTATGAGGTGACGTCACCGGTCACAATAAACTCGATATTACTCTATCTACACGTCTGCTGAAGCACTGACTGCTAGTGCCATCGTGATATGTTTTTGTATCTTTCGTAAGTGTGATAATAAAATTAATAATTAAGATTATAACGTTTGGATTTTATTGTTTTATTTATCTCTGAATATAGGTAATGAGCATACATTTCACAAAGCGTTCCAGAGGATTGTTCATCGAGACAGGTCCAGCTATCTAATTACGTAACACATTTTCGTAAACGATTACGACTAATTTTTTTTTCATTTTGACGGATAAACAAGATTCATTGCGTTATTTATGTTGATGAGCAGAATATTATTTCGAACTATTGAAGCAATGGATTAACAATCTGTTCCAACAGGATTCAGATTTTGATTGATCGTGTATTACGCAATTAGGGTACTGGTAGCAATCGGATAGGAGCTCATCTATCGTCAGTTTTTTGTTTTTGTTAGTCACGAATCAATCAAACTAGACTGAAACAATTTTGATAAAAGGTATTCAGACGACCTTCACAGTTCACATGCTGAACAAGGTCAAGGAATTAAAATTGAGGGAAGAAATACTATTTTGCAGACTATTGGTAAATAAAACTACTTACTTGTATATTGTTCCAAGAATACTGTATTTTCCTTCTTCTATGATTAAACATATAAAGTAATTAGATTCACTAGCCCTACTAGTGAATCTTATTACAAAATGTTTTCATAGTGTAAGGCGTGTACCTACATGAGGCAACAGGGTCGAAACTCGAATCCAACTGTCAAGCAAGTGGACTCTCTTGGACTGACGTGAAGGAAAAACTGACTCTCTTACCAGTACGTACCTACTACTAAACATGAGAGGTGATAAATTCACTTTTCTTCATTATACCTGCAGTGTTTGCCAGAGTTAGCCGAGCCTGAAATTGCAGAAATTACAATTTCAGCCTGGTAAACAAACAAATATAACTTTGCTTAATTCCTTTCAACAAATAAAATATAATGAATTAGATAAATAATACTACGGGATCTAAGAGTAGCAAACCAGAGGCAACACAATCATTTTAGCCAATCATAGTGTCTCTGGCTGGCTCAAGGTCGTCAATAATGAACGGCCGGACAATAATAAGTACGTGTCTGTCCGTATAATGTCCTCTACTAGTTAATACAGTAGGTAGGTGTCACCTCTACCTACCTTAACAGCCGACCGATTGACGATATTTATTTTAAAGTTGTGGAAACTCGTGTGAATAAGGAATCTTAATAAAAAAAAAGAATATTTGCAATCAGCTATATATACTTTTACTCGTTACAAATGTCGGTTGTTTTGCACAACACCACAAACAACAATCTATGATAGGCATAGATTATAATTATTAAGAAGGCTATAAGCCTTAACAATTTATTTTTACAATTTGCACTCACTTAGGGTGACTACACACAGAACTGCAATTTGACAAACTTGTATGAACAATCATTTTGTAGGAGCATGCTTAAGCGTCTATACTGTACTTACGATATTATGTAAGACCACCTACTCTCTTTTATCGAGAAAAGATATAAATAAAGGAGTCTGCCCACTATAACCCGATTTTTATAACTGTGCCCCTGTCAACGTCAAAATTTTACAGTGTATGGTGTGGTTTAAATAATAACAATAACAAATTAACGAATAGACAGAACTGTGGAGACGACACGAGTTATGTAGACCGTAATATGAGGCGTCGGGGCACTAAGGAGGTGACCGGGCGGGTGAATTCAATACTAATAAGACTGGGGAATGGGGATGTATCTGACAAGGCGAATTATAGACCGATAACCTTGGCTACTGTAATTGCTAAGGGGTTGGACGGTTTGCTGGACAAGGAACTTGACAAATGGATAACTTTACATGACGTACAGTTTGGGTTTCCGCCTGGATTTTCCACTGAGAGTGCTATCCTCTGTCTAAAGCAGACGGTCCAATACTACAAGGGTAGAAGTACCGGTGTATGCCTGCTTCCTTGATCTCTCAAAGGCATTTGACCTTGTGTCATGTGATTTCCTTTGGGATAAGCTCAGGGGAGCAGATGTACCACCTGAGTTTACGGGGTTTGTTCCAGTATTGGTACTCTAACCAGTTAAACCAAGTTCGTTGGGGGGACGTTCTATCTGATGCGTACAGGTCGGAGTGTGGGGTGAGACAGGGGGGGTTAACTTCACCCAAGCTCTTCATCCTCTATGAAAATGAGTTGATCGTTGAACTCAGCAGCAGACCAGTTGGGTGCAAAATAGGTGGTGCTAGCGTCAATATTTTAAGCTATTTATGACATGGTGCTGCTGGGTCCAACCGCTGGCTCAATCAGGGAGATGCTGAATGTCTGTGAAGGGTAAGCGGCAACCCACGGCCTGTTATAAATAATATTTAATGACATAAAATAAAAGTATGTTAGATTTATATATGGAAACCCTGACTGCTGCGCTAGGTTGTGACCTGTGTTACAGGAATCAGTGTCAGAATGTAATTAAAAGTAAATACCTGATCTTTGCTGCTCCCGGGAAACATCTAAATTACGAGCCCTCAATATCCCTCAATGGCCGAACACTTAAAAGGGTCGCCCAATTGAAATACTTGGGACCTTGTCACCGAGGACCTCAAGGATCAGGTAGATATGGATCGTGAGCTCAGAACACTAACAGCTAGGTGCAACATGTTGGCTCACAGTTCGCTCGTTGTAATAATGTGGTTAAAATAGCTCTGTTTAAAGCTTATTGTCAAGGGTTCTACACGGGCAGTTTGTGGGTCAATGGTACGCGGAGGGCTCTAGATGGTCTGCGTGTGCAATATAATAATGGCTTCAGAGTGTTGTTGGGGTTGCCCCGGTTCTGCAGCGCGTCTAGCATGTTTGCTGTAGCACGAACTGACGACGTTTATGCCATTATGAGGAAGAAGGCCGCATCCTTAAGATACAGAATGAGGGCTAGCAAGCAGCAACAGTATTTTGAAAACCCCTAGCTGAACAGCATGATATACCAATATTAAAACAATCTGTCAGATTGCTCCTGCGGCAGGGTTGAATAATAATATGTATAATTAATTAATTAATTAATTAATTAATATTTGTTTCTTGTTCTAACCAGTGGACCAATGTTGTCAAATTAAATAAATATCAATCAATCTGTCCAGACTTTTCCCAACTTTACTGGGGTAGCTTTTTCTCAACTATATTTGGGTCAGCTTCCAATCTAACCGGATGTGGCTGAATACCAGTATTTTACATGGAACGACTTCCTATCTGACCTCCACAACACAGTAACTGTAAGACTGATTGTCAGAGTTTCGGGCTTCTGACGACCCGTAACGACTGTCAAAGATCCACGAATGACAGCCGGGACCAACGGCTTAACATGCTTAACTGCAGGCACGGAGGAGTCTCGGTATGTAAAGATACCCATCCAAAGCCCAACTCCGGCAAACGTAGCTTAACCTGATGGATCGACCCGTGCGGCAGTTATTACTTAGTCACGAGATGCATAGCAACAGTAATTTGTAAATAATAGACAGTACGTATTAATTTCACACGCACCCTTTCGATTTCTGATAAATTATCGTATTATAAAATACCTAATGTGTAATCGAAAGCGAGTTCGAATGCGATAAACATGTTTACGCAAACAAAGAAGAACGAGGCGCAATACTGCCCTTCTTTGACATCACAAATATAAGAACAATGTTGTTTTTGTTGTGGACAAACAACATGCATAACTTGTATAGCGCTTGTTCAAATAAACACAACATAAGAATAGAATAACATGTAGATAGAATTGAGTCCAATCTAGTCCTACAGCTAGCATAAAATAATAAATATCTGACGTTACGTCTTATCCATATCTAGGAAGTAGTTATAGTTACACTAACTAGCAGCAGCGATAAGCTAATTTTTAAAGTAAATTCACATTTTATCTGGTTATCCACACGGCCCAAATATTAGCCATGATTTCAACAATGCACACGGAGACTGCGTACGATCGCGAGGTGGCGCGTGTGGCTCCGTGGCTGATTGGAATCGAGTGCAAACTCAGCCGTACATAACGGTGGAGCAGACCGCGACTGTGACGTTCGCTCATTGGCCGCTAACGAAGATAAGTGTCGACCCCGCACGCCACGCTGGTCGGCATCGTACCGCGCACCTCGCTGTCCCTACTCCACAGTTGTTCTCCAGCCGCTCAGCTACACATACAGCAACCCCAATATCTAAAACGTGAGTATCATTTTGTACTTTTATCTGTCAAAAGTTAACATAACACTCTCAATAAATGTTTAAACTAACCTCGGGAAATCATGAACCTATGTATTCAACGCTCCGAATTTTAACTAGGCCGAAACCAACTACATTATATTACTTTGATAAAAATTATTCGCTTCTTCGCGAATTACGCTTTACAATATAGTATTTCCCTCACGTAACATGCAGGTACCTTTGTGTACTCTTTTGCATCAGCGTTATAATATTATTATCCTTTTAATAAATCAAATGTTAATGCTTGCGACTTAATTAGTGGGTATTTACTTTTAGCAAGTAAACAGTAAAACCGGTTTTGCTCCCTTTTTGTACCGACACGACATACCTTCTTGAAATAATTATTCGTGTAGCATGTGTTGAATTGAAGAAAACTACGAAAAATATTTGCGATACTGAATTTATTTTTGTACACCAAGTTGAGCTATGATCGGGGTTTACAACTAATGAATTTATTTTGTTTTCTAATTGCAAGATGGTTTTGGAAATCCAGTCAGTCTTAGTGGTGGATGGTGTTGGTGCTAACTGCACGGAGATCCTCAATTCACATGGAATTAGTGTCATCAACAAAGCGAAGATCACTAAAGAGGAACTCTTACAAGAAATACCGGTAAGGGCTCTTCTCATAGGTAAACACCAAATGTAACTCGATTCATTTTTTATTCATCGTTATCTTTATTCCTAATGACAAGAGGTTGTTGCACTTTGCGTATGATTAGGGCAAGTTGTATCTACTTATCTTTAAAGTTTTTATTTTTGTTTACGTTGAAGTATTCATAAAAAATAGACATGCGTAATAAAATGCAAAACCATGGATAAAAATAAATATTTTCCGGCTGCATGTAATTTATAATTTGCAATAATTGTGATAAGAATAAAGTTGCAGTTTTCCTTTTATCTAACTTTTTTCCTTTTAACTACAATTTGCTAGTGCGTCAGATATTTCTTAACCCCTTAATTAAACATAGGTAGGTACGGAAAGTTTTTCTCTTCAGCTACTAGGTATACACTGCATGTAATGTAGTAATAAGTCTGTGACACGTGCCTACTTCTAGTTTATAAAAAGATTAATTGTGTCTCTTTCATTTTTGATATGTAACATCTTTTCTCTCGCTTTCCTGCAATGTGTGGGAGCGATTTCGTGAAAAGGGACGGAAGTGTGTAACAGGAATCCAGGTAAGCGCGCACTATTTGATTTGACCAATGTGCACGCGCGGTGCTAGAGTTAGCTGTCAGAAACGACCTTGACGAGGCCTCTTTAATGTTATTTTTTACCGTTATGTTGATTATTACCAAGGTGAGATGTCAGACATCATCGACTACTGTAAGGCTCCGTTGGTTTTGTTTTAATAATCTCACTACCTGTTATTCTCTAAAAATTAGGGTAGGAATAGGAACTTGAAAATTCAAATGATGTGTGAACTGAGCTACAAAATGAGTTCGAAACATTTTCTGTGATTTAAATGGTTCGTGTTTTCGAATTCGATGCCCCCAATACAAGTGCCAGTAATACCTACTGCGTAATCTCAGAAATTTAAAACATTTTTATTTTTGGAAATGTACATTAATTAAATACCGATTGTTGAACAGAAATACAATGCTCTGGTGGTAAGATCTGCATCACAAGTCACCAAAGAGGTTTTGGAAGCCGGCAGAAACCTGAAGGTGGTTGGTCGCGCTGGTGCAGGAGTCGACAATATCGATGTCAAGGCTGCTGGCGAGCGAGGAATAGGAGTCATCAAGTAAGTGGCTGTACCTAAAACATACTGAGACGAATCGTGTTTTTTAAACAGATATGTAAAAAGATGAATTCGCAAGAGGTTTGGTTCGGATCGAATCATGAGAATTGATTTCAGACACTTATTAAGCCCAACTGGCTCAATTGATAAACTTAATTGTGTTCCAATGCCAAAGATTTAGTTTGTAAAAATTTGCTGATCTTATTTATGTACATTGAACCTTTATTTTCACTCTTGTCTGATGACTTTTGTTCATTTTTGTTGCAGTGCCCCAGGAGCTAACGCCCTAAGTGCGTGCGAGCTCACTTGCAGTCTGATCTTGAATCTCTCGAGACATGTGGTGCCAGCTGCTTCAGCCCTACGCGCCGGTCGATGGGACCGCGCCCTCTACACCGGCACTGAACTCAATGGCAAGACACTCGCCATTCTCGGTCTGGGCAGGGTCGGCCGAGAAGTCGCCGTCCGCATGCACGCCTTCGGAATGAAGGTATATGTATATGTCTCTTATTCTAGGTCTGTGCGAAATCACCAGCGAATAAGAACTACCTTCAAGAATATTTCTATGGCGTGTTTAGCCGTCAAAGGGACATTTTTACTGTAAGTAATGTCACTTTGACAGCAAACCACAACATAGAAAAGAAACATCGTTGTAAACAGCACTGTATAAGATTTCGAAGATAATTACATATTGTACAATGTTATAATTTCTATTGCGATATTGGATTATGGATAAATATTTATTCCTCAATTCTCGCTATTGCACCTGCCACTGTTTGTCTCTGCATCACCCAAAGGTTGACTGGTAGAAAATGCCTATGGCATTAAGTCCGCCTCTGTACATTTGTGTGCTTAAAGTATTAAATAAATAATCTTAACTAAAGGTCAAAGCAAATATTTTGATGAATATGACTTGATTGTCGACTCCAGACGAGACCTGATGAAACAAATGACGGTTAACTAAAATTCCACTGACACTAAGAACTCGTCAGTAAAATGGCCGATAAGATAAGGAAGCAATAGTAATGGATAAATTACTTGTATTTTTCTGATGAAATAATGTCTGATGCAAATTTTAGCTTTTAACCTACTGATAACATGTCTATTCCCGTTTATTTTGTTATTTTTACCTTTCAACTGTTTGTACGTACATGCTTTTGTATTATCATAGTGCGGTTGCTTGCTATTATGAGCGACATTTTATTATTTATGCTTCAATTTGTATCACTTCAAACAGCGAATGTATACCTTGTCTTCAATCTTACGAACGTCCTGCCTGCACAGATCATCGGCTATGACCCGTTCGTTACCGCGGAGGACTGCGCCACCTTCCACGCGACCAAGATGGAGCTGGAGCAAATCTGGCCGCTAGCTGATTACATTACTCTGCACACGCCTCTCATTGAATCTACAAAGAGTAAGTGCGCGCTTTTATTAGAATATCGAAATCTGATCAAAACATTTTTATCGTTATATCATCTCAGCGGTAAGACGTCCACTCCTGGACATCCATAGCCCCAAGACTTGGTAAGGAGGTATACCATAAACGCCAAGCTTGGTAGGCAGGTTGGCGACCGCAGTTTGAAAAATCACGTTGTTTTTTTCCGTACGGCACCATAGATATGGAAAATTGTCAAAATGCTTTATCGTAAGTAGGAGAAAACATCGGAGACTATTTAACTATCAAATATAAAGCTATTCATAGATGGTTATTTTTATTGTATTTTTAGTACTTGTTTGGGTTTAGTATGATAAACTTGGGATTTTGTTTTGATTATTTCTTTAGATCTGATAGATATTTTATCACTAACATCACGATTCATTATTTAAGAATTTATTGTTCATTAATGTGATAAAAATTAAAGTACATTTAAAATAACTTATAACTAATTATTTAATAAAAAATAATTTCGTGATAATACGTTTAATGATATAGATGTTTTTCATTAGAGCTCCAGAGTCCAAAAACATATAATATACGAATTACTAACAAAAAATGCTCTGTTCGAGTAAATTGTTCTAAAACAATTGGTTTTACTCACATTATTGTATTCGGTTGAATATTAATAAGATTTGCTGTTTAATTAATGCGCCGTGTATAGACATTAGACAAGTCAATCGGTAACCCACATCTATGTCAGTAGTTTAGAATGTTTTGATTTCCCAATCTTTGATAACTTCGTTGGAAATTTGAATTTCGTGAAAAACTGTCCATTTCTTGAAATAGTTATTCCTCAATACTCATTTAATGGCCAAATGTCACCATAAAAAAAAAATATCCCTGCTACAAACAAAATTTCCCCCCTAACATTGATTGTGGAAAAAAACAATCCGATAAAATCGGAAAAATTTCGTGCGAGTGAGTAACATAAAATGACGCCTGTGTTCTCCAAAGGGTTAGCTAGGGGTGTACCAATATTACACCCATATTTCGCCAGTCATGTAATAATATAATAATAATATAATAATACCATTTATTTCAGGCGACACAGGCCCATAGAAAAATACTTTAACCCAAAAATACATATTTTGGGTAATAAATAAAACTTGTGTTAATAAATAAAGCTTAGACTATGTTAGTAGCACTTCACTTTGCACTAGCTTTAATTAGTGCTGTCGTGTGGAACTTGTCCGCGGAAGCGACGGAACACCACGTCCTGCGGCCAAAAGTCTTCTTCCATGACGAGGGGCAGATAACAGTTCGGTACACGCACGACGAACGCCTTGAAGTTGACGTTCCGGTGCGACTCTAGTATCTGCACCCTCGGCGTGTACCTCGTCTTTTGGCGCACGTACTCGTGGTGTAATGCAGGCGGGAGATGTACACCGGTGTGTTCGGTGTGTAATAGGAGCGAGCCTGATGCCATCAGCCGGGCATAAATGATTAATTCGTGTTTTCACATGCACTTCATCCTTATTTACAGACTTCATCAACGCCAAAGTGCTGGGTAGCTGCAAGAAAGGAATCAAGATCGTGAATGTAGGACGCGGAGGTCTTATCCAGGAACGTGACCTGCTTGATGGTCTCAACTCTGGACAGGTAAAATTGATCATCAATACTTATATTCATATATTCATTCTACATGTTACCTTGGCTGAAGTTGTCTGTAACATCCCTTTCCGGAATATATTTAAATGGTACAAATATATAATAATATAATATATTTAATTGGGCACTCCAATTACTTTAGAGAAACCATCCCTTTCTGGAATAGAAGTGGTACAAATATGATTCCCTGCTGCACTCCAATTACTTAAGACTAGATATAGTTTATGTTGAACTGTAGAATTTGTGTAATTTTAATGAACAGTAACTTCTACACACTTATGTCAAGGTAAAAGTAATTATGTGTATTTATGTGTATTTATCTGTTCTTGTATTTACTTATATTGTATTATATATATAGGTTAATAGGTATATGTATATCCTTATATTTAAATAAATATTTATTCCACAATTTTCAAATTGCACCTACCACTGTTTATCTCTGCATCAACCAAAGGTTGAGTGATAGAAAATGCCTATGGCATTAAGTCCGCCTCTGTACATTTGTGTGCTTAAAGTATTAAATAAATAAATAAAAGATGGAAACTAATTAATATTGAGAAGTCGCCTCTATTAAGAGCAGTGGTGGCCCAGTGGTAACGGCAGCGACTTCGAGTCGAGTCGGGAGTTCGAAACCTGACAGGCGATTTACTTCGTGTAATCATTTCATCACCACTGCTCTCAGAACGGTGAAGGAAAACATCGTGAGGAAACCGGCATTGTTCTAGAGCCAAAAATTCAAAGACTTGTGACATGCACCAAACCGCACTGGGCCGCGTGGTGGATTACGGCCCACTCCCTCTCACAGAGAGGAGGCCTGACCCCAACAGTGGGAACAATAGGTATAGGGTATTATACCTCTATACAATCTATCAAGTTGTAAAAAAACTCTTTCGAATGTTTTTTTTTTTGCCTTGGATGATCCATCTTTGCGTTTTGTATCATAAATAATTTCAACTGTTATTTTCCAGGTTGGAGGAGCAGCTCTTGACGTGTTCGAGCAGGAGCCACCTACTGATCCCCTCACTCTGGAGATCATTCAGCACAAAGCCGTCATTGCCACCCCGCATTTAGGTATG
This sequence comes from Agrochola macilenta, assembly GCA_916701695.1. NCBI lineage: Eukaryota > Metazoa > Arthropoda > Insecta > Lepidoptera > Noctuidae > Agrochola > Agrochola macilenta. The sequence goes on along the minus strand of OU753552.1, from coordinate 8,529,183 downwards.
TTCATCTAGAACTTCATTATTTGTCTATCTGTTGCAACTTGCATTCGATACTGGATGGATCAATCAACATACTCCTTGGTCCTCATGCACCACCAATATTACTTAACATACATTTAACGTTTCACGTATTTAAAACACCACTTTGTCTAGGTCATCTTCTGAAAACGATTGTCAGAAACACAACTATATCTTCGTTTAGCATTCACTAGTGCGTTTAGCGATGTATGGTTCAATTGTGCCTTTGTGAGTCTTTGACGATGTTAAATCCCGTTTATGCCAATTAGCTTTATAATCTGGTACAATTCTTTTTCAAACTTTAATGTAGTTTTTGTCCGATTGCACTTTATTGCTCAATTTTATTAATTTAGCTAATAAAAAATATACATATCATGATTTCTTGAACACTAATGTAAAGATTTACAATTCTAGATACGTACTTATAACATCTAGTACCTAACTACTGCAGATATGTATATTTTCCAACAGAAATTGCCTGTAATTACAGGCAATTTTTCATACAACACAGTCAATTACACGATTATTATTCACCATAGTCCGTGAATAATAAGTCTACGAGTATACCACTATGAAAAATGGCTTAGTGTGTTATCAAGTAGGTATCTACACATATAAATTACCAATCTGTATTTCTTACATAACTCTATTAACGATACATGTTCTAATTAACACATATCTACATATAATCTCTCTGTTTCACGACCTAGTTCTCGGATTGAACAATTTTGTACACCCAAGTCTTAATTTGGCTCTTAACCCACCACTCCAAAGAACGCCTTTGATAACTAACTTTCCCATAATCCTATAGGTACTATTAAATGAGCAATATTTGTATATATTTGTAATCACGTTCTCGAAAACGGCTCTAACGATTTCGATGAAAGTTGCAATATACTTAGGGGTTTACGGGGCGAAAAATCGATATAGCTAGGTCTCATATCTGGGAAAATTCGTTTTCTCTATTTTCACAGCCTCGGGAATGTGATACAACGTTTGTATACCTGGACGATATATTTATCTATTTTCACCCGAGCAGAGCTGGCTCGACCAGGTAATATTGCTTTATGTTTGCAATGGAAACCTTATCAGCAGTAATAGTGAAGTCTGTTCAATTCTTTATGCAATTTAACTGCTAACTTGCGTGAGTTATTGACACTTGTTAAAATTCCAAATACTTTCCTTATGTTTCTGACTGCCTCGTTAACCATGGTAAAAAAGTTACTGGTTGTTTTGTGGGTATGTGATACATTCTTAGGAATGTGTGCAGAGATAATTAAAACGTGGACTTTACTCTGTTTTATTTACTATTTTCGCCCTAATTGTTGTACGTAATCCTAACTAGTATCTAAACGAGCATTTTGCGCGGATTTTAAAGATCTGTGCCATCATTCTACCGCTCCATTACATTGTGGATGATACGGAGTGGTACGCGTTTTCTTAATTCCCATTCATAAAATTAATTCTTTAAGCAAATTACAATCAAACTGTCTTTCTTGATCACTTGTGAGCTTAACCGGACAGCCGTAACGACTACCGTTTTTGCAACTACTTCTGCAGCAATTTATGCATAATTGTTTAAAACATCTGTATCCATCAGGTGAAATTGGTAAAGCTCCTACTATATCTATGTCGCAAATGGATTGTTAAATCCGCTGTTTTACAAAACAGCTCTGTTATGTAAAATATCGCCGTTGCGTTACGTTGAACAAAACTGCTACCCACGTTTAGACGTAATGCAGAATCGCTTTTCTACATTACGTTTGGTGTGGGTTCTAATGCTGAATCGGCCGTAGTAACTAAGCTAGGGCAACCTGATTGGTTTAGGTTCGGTTAGAACTGTGGCCAACCGTGGGCGAGCCGAGCGACCGAAGCGAGCGGTGCCGCGACAGCGGCCGACGAGCGCTACCTCCAAGGTGGTCGCAGTTAATGGGCTATTTAGTATTTTTAGGACTGACTTTCATAAATCTTTATATTCAAATTGTCCTTAAAATCATTGTTTTCACTTGAGTTAGGTTCATTTTCATTCATACATTATATACGTTTCACTCATAGTTAGGGTCATTTTCATTAGTTTAATTTTTTCTGTGTCGGACGCCATTATTGATGTTTTTACACAGAGCCACGAGCGAAAAAATTTAGAACTAAAATCTACAATCTAACGTTTGATTCCACGCTGTTTTACATAACCTCTAATCGTTGACCCACTTTATTGATAAATGCAAAACTTTTATTCTGCGAAATATCGCGCAATTCTGCGTGTTCAGTAATTATGGAAAATCGCTAAACATCGTTCAGATGTTTTACATAACGGAGCTACTTTGTAAAACAGCTAGTGGTTATGTGAAAAAGTGGATTCGACAATCCATCTGCGACATCTATATTTTTATGCTTATACTATGGAACGCTTCTAAATCAGATACGGTATATTTTTATATTTTACACAAGCTTTACCCCAATTACCAACATCGCATCGTGTTCATGTTTTGCAAAAAAAATCGAGTATCTATCACTTGCCAATTTCCTACTTGCTCTTATACCTGGATGGCTCAAATTATGTAACGTATCAAAAGCTAAAGGCTGTTTTCACACTGCGACAATAACGACACCGACATATCGTCAGCTCAGACGACAACGATATCGGGTCGATATCGGTATGTGACAAAATGTAACCAACAGCTTATTGTCATGCGGTATGCCACAGCAACCTCGAATAGTCGCGTTGCGCTAGCAAAAGCTTACATCGCCGCGCGATTCGAAAGTGTAATAGTGTATTCGAGGTAATAATGGTAGCAGTGAACCAGTGTATTGTGTCGTCCGCCGATATCGGCAGAACAGTCAATGTGGGCGACGATACCGTTGACTTTTAGTAGTACCTAACTGTATGAAACTGCCAGACCGACGATATCGTGTCGTTATCGTTATCGTCGAATGTGAAAACGGCCAAACGCTGTTTTCCTGTCGATTTACGACATGCTCTATCAGTTGTCATTTCACAAAAAACAAACCTGCCAACCTACCTACCTTATCTGTACCAAATAAAGTTACGTTTCAATAACAAATTTTATTGTCATTTAACTCGCCCAGATGCGAGTTCTGCGAAATTTAGAGTCGTGGGACATGATATTGTTGCTATTCCCGATAATAATGTATCTGCTAGGTAATATGAAACCCTTCTGCCTTGATAAACCATGTCTTGGGTGATCTCGTCAAAAAATCTAGAATCCTTGCTGGTATTCGTCGTCAGTCGACAGAATAAAAAAAAAATCTTCCTTTGACTAAAAATGTTTCGTGATTTCAACATCACATGCCGCAGTTGAGTCGCCTGTACTCTAACGTATAGAAACTATAGGTACTTGTTTCACGAAATCTGTATTCACTCGTCAGTTATCTTTGATCGCGTCAGGTATCTTTCAGGGGCAACAATTTTGATCCAGAATTTCTCCCCGAGTAGTCCCGAGTGTGGTGCCCACTTAGCGGCAATAGGCTCTCCGCCGATGAACTAGGGAAACGTGGGTGTACGAAATACCTAGTGCTAGTCTAACGCCTTGGGCAATACAATTGTTACGTTAATTATCATTATTGTATGTAAACCTGATCAATGTTTTAATGTCCCAGGTGCATCAACAAAGGAGGCTCAAGTCCGCGTTGGTCAAGAGATCGCCGAACAGTTGGTCAACCTAGTGAAGCCTGGTACTTACAAAACTCCTCTTGCAGAGGTCACTCGCGTTCTCAAGAAGTAGGCTAGCAGAGAAAAGAACCATTCCTATGTTAACCCATCATATTCGTCATTCATTTTGTCTCTACTTTTAAGCTATTTTTAATTATCATTATCCTTTTTTTATATTATATATTCTGGAAAGAAAGCTTGTAGAACAGTTATCTTTCCAGAAGATATAAATTACAATGTTGTTGACATTACTAAGTTTTATTTAACTTAAACGTCTCGAACGTTATCTTCTCTGTCTATGAAGTAAGTTTCCTTATTAAAGAACTACAACAAAATCCACTGAAATAAGGGCTCGAAATATTTTCTTACTCAACTGATGTCAAATGCCATATGATCGACAAATTATTACATATTCAAACTTTAATGGTCAGCGAATTTCAGTGAATATTTTACCTAATGTTTCAAAACTGTTAATTCTTTTCTATAATATGTTATTATTTTTATACTAAGTATTTGAAGGTCAACGTCGTTTCCTGGATCAGAAAGTATCGCTGAATGCAATATGTAATAAAATAAAAGACCGTAAAAATAAATTTAAAATTATTTTATTTAAAAATTACTTACACTTATAAATTTACACAAGTATAAAAAATGTATTCTAATCCATCTAATGTGATGAACTTTGAATCTAAAAGGGTTCTTTGTAGCGTGTGTCCGCTGTCGGGCTATAACCTAGACGATATTATGTAACAATCGATGAATGGCCTAGCAATTTTATCATAATAGTCATTGCATCTAAATTACATAAATTCGTATGGTCCAAATTATTTCACAATATCACAGGGTGAGTGGCCGCATCGCGGTACGAATATATTCTAGGTTATAGCCTGCAGGGGTGAGTTAAACTTGTTCCCAGATAATATTTTTGACAGGAAGGGATGAGGGGAGCGGGATGGTGGGTAGGGAGTATTGTGTTGACGGGGGACTTAGTTGCCGCCTCGCCTGAACGGCCTGCCAGACCTCGCGGGGGCAGCCGCGGCATCGCCCTGGGGCTCTTCCTCTGTTTCTTGGACTGACCTTGTGGCTGCTGTGAGAAGTAACAATAATTTGAATCCACTAATTAAAATCATAACTCTATAAATTACTAACACTCGTCTGTTCAAACGCCAATTAACATAAAAAAGAGCTGATTGCAGATTGTTTAACTCATGTCAAGTGATCTGAGTGTCAGTTGCTATTTCAATCAGTCAATAACCATAGTCATACTTAATATTATTTTCACCGGGCGTTAATTAATTATTTTTTATCGGTAAAATGGACTGCTAAGAAAATACCAGATTTGGTATTTATATTTACGATAGTATGTTCACCAGATTACGGATGAAGGGCGAGCTACAAGGCCAAACCGTCACCTCAAATAGTTCAGGTACAAGTACTTACTTAAATAAAATTTATTTGCCTAGTTGCGTATAGTATGGCTATTTTTTTGGAGCCGTCTTTTGAATGACGTTCAAAAGCGTGGAATAGGTATTTGTAAGTTTCTAATTGTTATTGAATTTGAGTTTAAAAAAATCGAATTCAATTCAAATGAATGAATGAACGTGCATAGTAACTTATTTATACTAAGATATGATTTAACTTACGTTTGCCAAATCGTCCTCTGCTGGGCTTAGGCGCTGCTGGTGCTTCATCGCTAGCAACCTCCCTGGTCACCGGAGAGTTGTTGAAACGCTTTTTGCTCTTGTTATCTGCAGCAGAAAGAGCATTTTTAATTTCCCGCTCATGCTCTTAACATGAATGATGATGACGTATTAATATTTATGAAAACCTGTCACCCAAATGATAGTGCCAATGACAAAATGCATGATGAAATGTGTGATTTCAAATAATGCGATCGATCAATACTAAGTAATGCTACTAACTGTAGGAAATTTTGGTGGGGTCAAGAGAATCCTGTGCTGACGACGAGGTGGTTGTCGATGGGGCGTTCAATTTGGCTGTAAATACAAAGTGTTGTTAATTTTGAACCAATCTTTCCTAATATAATATTATCTTTATTAAAATAGTGTAGTTCTAAAGAAACGCGTTGATATCTGTATGGCGTATTGTCCGCTGCTGAAGTTTTCTCTCAGTGTCCAATCTTGACCACCTATTGACGAATACTGTTAAAAAAAAAAACGAAATTCCTAATACAAAAATCCTGGACACCAAAAAATTTCTTGAATATTGTTTTTAAATCAATAGGATATACAATTTGTTTTAAAGACATGAAATAAAACGCGTCAGTATTATTCTCAATGCCTTTCCTACTGACCTTCAGCAGCCTGAGCCCTCTTTCTCTTCAATAACTCGAGTAGTTCCGTGTTACTTCTGAAGGGCCGGACGCCGCTGCCCACCAGCTTCTTGCCTTCTGTGGTAGAGGAAGGGGCCTCGGTCGAAGCCTCCTGTTGCTCGCCCTCGGCCGGGTAGTCACCATCGTCTTCGTATTCTGCTTCATCCTGGAAAAAAACCCGTTTCAAAATAAATTAATGGTTAAAATCTATTACTCACAAAATTTAACAAATAAAACCAAGGAAATAAACTACGTGTTTTACTCCATCAGGGATTCTGCACACTGCAATGCTTTAATAAACTTTAACTGATGATCAATAAAGATAAATAGAAATTTTATATAAAGAAGTGGTTCAAATGATATTTGTGTTCGTGACACTAAATATTATAATTAATGATGTAATTGATTAGGTATACATAGGGTAAGTATACTCGTACATAATCAATGATAAAATGTCATCATAATTATTATTGCTTTGCAATTGAAAATCGACGGAAACCAATATTGTACAAAGAATTCATTACGACAATTATTTGATTAACATTGATTGTTGACTTATCCATTTACGAAGACACTGTTGGTGATTTGCCAATTGACTGACCCGCCATTGACCCAACAAAACAGGTCCAATAAAACGTTCACCTGAGGGCATTGTTAAAAGGTTGAAACATGATTGTGTATTTTAAAAGTAGAGACTGAAACACCGAATATGGTCGTAACAACTGAAATCTTTGCAATCAATTTGGTTTGATCTTTAAACCAAATTGTTGCCGTCTCCCTCATACTTAAGCTTGAACCAAACATAAAGCTTAGTTATTCTCTAGACTCGTTTATTGGGCATTATGTATCATCAAAACTAGAACGGAATATTAAGGGACTGATATTGATAAAAGTCACTGGACATGCCTATGACAACAGATGTTAGACTCTGACCTGTACATAGGTACTAAAACAGTACGTATCAGAAACATCAAGGTCACCTCTGAGGCGAATAATTCAGCTGCCTCATGCGCACCTCTCCTTGACCTTTGCATCACAAGTCCTGTTACAAAGTAGCTTTACATAATATTTACAATTAGACAGCTACAGAACCGGATTCAATAAAGCATACAAGTTTAAAAAAAGTAATTAATTAATGCATGCATTATCCGCATACGAGCAAAGACCGCGTTTTGCTTTGGACGTCATAAATTTCCTTGGGAAACCAGTTTGGTCTGACGACGGGTTGTGGCCAAAACTTGCAGGTAGAAATTCCTCAGAGGAAAGGGAGGTCTCACAAAGGTCATACGCGAAGGTGACCCGATCATCGGACGCTCGCCACAGTCACCTTGAACTAGATGGACCTGCAACGACATCCTTTGCGAAACGCTGATGCATCGAGTGACGTCACAGCCCAACTTTAAGTAGGTATTTTTAAATAAAACCTGCAGCTGTGCTGTAACTATACTATATAGGTGCAGCAGTTGGATGCTAGTGGGCTTCAGGAGAATCTTTTAAATAGCTTCAAGGATTTCAATTACCTACACATGGCAGACTATTGACAAAGGGCATATAAACGCACTTTAAAATGTTTAGCTTTAATTGAATGAACCATAAAAATAATGGTTTTGACTATAAATATGCAAAGCTTGTTACTATGTCGGCGGATTGTCTGATTATCTAGTCGCAGGCAGATTGTACGATTCGTCATTTTGAACTTGCTGATATAGGTTATGTTAAAACTGTGACCAACTGCGCGCGGCAGCGGCCGGCGAATTTAATAATATCACTTTAATAAACTTGAACCAAATTTACGCGAGCAACTTGGAAGCGCTACTTGGAAGTAGCGCTTCCAAGTAGTTGCTCAAGGTTCAAGTTTATTAAAGTGATATTATTAAATTATAGATGTATTTATGATTTTAAAGTGCTGATATACAATTTTGTAGCTGTTTTCATCAAATTAATTTAAAGTGCTATTAAATACCTACATCCCATTGACAAAAGCTTTAAATTCTTAACGGAAAGTTTTACTCACAAAACACATGTAAATGACCTTTGCAAATAAATATGTTTTGAAAACAACTATAGTTATCTGAAGCAGTCATTTATAATTGTAACACGAAAATAAATACAATGTTTTCCTCGTTTTGATGACTCAGAGACAGGTCAAGGCAATCGTGTATGACAGGGCAACAAATGTCAGTGTTTGCACCATGCATTAAAAGCTTTAACCAGTATTTCCTTTGTTTGATGGAAAGGAAATGGCTCACCAGCTTTACTTTGATAACTATTAGTGCAAGCATTTCAATTTTATTTATCTACTTCATCATAAAAACGAAATGGTATCTATCACAAGAATCATCCTTGGGAACAAAATATGATATTTACGTATTAAATTCGACTCTCGTGCACGCAAAAGCGAGACAAAGTCTGTGAATTACCGCATATTATTTTGAAGGTAGGTACTATTATTAGACTCGACATTTCCTCTCATGTTTCGACATTACAAAAAGAAACGCTTTCCAATTCATAATTTGGTATTGTTAGATTTAATTGAGCGTGAAATCGCATGAACTTCCACCTTTTAGCGGCGAGAGGCTGCGCGGGCGCGTCCTCTCGAATCGTCATGACACACAACATAACATGTAATACTGACTACGCATATTTACACAATTAACGCTCACTCTTGGCCAAACAATCCGCTATGACTGAGATTCGTTGCGAAACGACACTAAGTGGACTTTCTAAGAGCTTAAATCGTCGCGGGATGGCAATTTCTTTCAATAGACTTGGAGATGTGTGCAATATTGTTGTTTTACATGTTTATTTGTACGTGTGCATGCGAGCTGTCTCTTGTGTAACCGCAGCCCGCGCTCGCGCAGCAACCGCCGACGCGACGCAGGTAATCAAATAACATTTTACCCAAAATAGACAATCTAGTGATCGGAAATCATGTGATTTTCGATTGTATTTGTTCTGGCGCGCGTATGTTATGTATGCATATTATGTATTTAGGTATATTTTTTACTAATCAAGGGAAATAATGCGTCCGCCTTTACTAGGTCAAAGAAAGACTGTAACTAGAGATAATGTTTAACAAGTAAAGAATAATGACCAAGAAGGAGGGACAAAACAGCTACAAAGACAAAATTTTCTGAAATCTTATTTCTTCTCGTATTTCGACTATCTTTCATTTGAGAGATTATTAAAAAACGATAGATATCAGTAGTGAGTATACCTGAGGTGCAGGTGTGGTAGTCGTGGTGGTCAGCTTCCCCTTGGTCAACCCGCCGCGTTTGAGCAAGCCCCGCGCAGGCGCCGCCGGCCTCTCCTCGTCCTGCGCCCGCGCAGAAAACACGACGCACGCCACCAGAATAAACCTGAAATAGAAACACAATTCACTTCAAATATTGTATTTATAAATAGAAGACAACCCGTTTCCCGATGGAATTGCCCATCGACAACGTCTCAGGAGCCTTCTACAGGAGTCTCAGGAGAGAATTCTTCTTCAGGAGGTTCCAAAAAAGATGCTACAGCTAACTTTTATTTATAAACAGTAGTCTAAGTACTAATTTCCACGTTTCTAACTTAAAAGATGACGACCTTTCGTACAAACTTTCATTTTCTATTTAGCCCTTTTAGAGGATGACTTTTCCAAAATCCTGTGTGCTCACTTTCGTTACAAAAGTGACTGATGTTCCAAATTTAATGCTTTTAGATTCAGCGGGTTAAACTATGCGTTGTCTGTAAGTGAATGAATTAATGTGTTTTTTTTTTTTAAGTAGCTGTTCGCCATATTTTTGGGAAAGTAGCAATATTGCGTGATTCCATACGGTAGAGGGTGGGATTAAACGGCTCTTGCCATCGAAGTGGACTGTACCAAATGCTTCGTTGTTACTAAGAATTTGTGTTCCACAATAACTCGATCGTACTGTCCGTCAGATCAAACCGAGTTATTGCTGCTACAGTCGCGCGACCAAAAGTTATTTGTGCTACAGTCGCGCGACCAAAAGCCCGACAACCAACAAGGTGCTAAGAATTCTATGTCACTGCATAATTAATGTTGACCACCCAATTTAATAGTTACCATAATCATATTTCAACACAACACACTACAAGGGGGTGATATAGTAACACTAAATCAGGACCGCAACAGTCACACATTTGTGTAACAAACCTGTTTGTTACATATTTTATTAGTTACTACATTCTTTTTCGCATGACAGCTAGCATGTATATGCTGTAGGCAAATATTGGCATAATATTAATCACAGTCGGTCAGTAATCAAGACATTCAAGTCATAATATTATCGGTACCTTTAGATATAAAAAACTTTCGTGTAGTCTTCTATCTAATTGTTTTATTTCTACAGTAATTATAATAACCGGGCCAACAGCTGTATTGCATCGAGTGCACAGCAAAAAATGCAGTTATGACGATGCTTGCATGGCTAATGTAAATCAATATTACTCTTGAGTATCATTTCGTGTTGAAATAACTGAGACTTTATGCACCGAAGCGTTCGCGAGCGGCGCGAGCGCAATCGTATCGATACAACAATATCGGGACATTTGATGACTGCCTGACTGCCTGGCCACACATTAACGTGAATTATGTTGTAATCACTAAATCAGGAAGATAAGCTTGTTATAGCTAGCACGACTTCGATTTCTAAGAAAATAATTTGTATCTGACTATCATGATTATGCATTTTACTTCGATACATCCATTCTATTTTATAGTTTACCTAAAAGTATTCTTGGCATTCGTTGCATATGGTGTTATATTATTTTATTCTTCTAACGCTACTAATATCCCTTCCAAGTCACAGCCTTGTCAGACTAAATTAATACAACCCTGACTTTGTTGTTATCTAGTTCGCAAAGTGATCATTTACTAAAAATCTAAACCAGACCTATCGCTGCAAGTTATCTACCAGTAGGAATGTATTAACAAATACTTAATAAACTGCTAAATATTCCGTCAGTATTTACGATAAAACCACTACAAATATTAGTGAGAAATAAATAACCAGTCTTGACGCTGTTCTAATTATAATGGACCATCGGTTTCTGCAATGCATATGTATTTATTATGCTTGCATATGCAATTTATGCTTACTTAATATGCGTCATGCATATTTTAACATGATAAATACCTTTTGGCCATTTAAAAAAATCATATTGCTTAATCGATTGTGAGTTAAAAGCCGTCAATATTAAAGTTTGTCATGTCAGTATCCACACTTTTCTGCCAAGTTATTTAGTTATGAAATGTCAGGGATATCTATTATAGACGCTTGCATACTTGCCACCTATTCATGTACCTATTTGATATGCGCAATTTATAATACCTACTAATTTACTAAACTAACAAAGACGAATGATTCCTCGAATGTATAATGTCATGTGTCATGAGTGTCATGCACTGGGATTTGTGTTGTCCTTGTGCAATCAAATTAAGACCAAAGTGTTCACGAGACATGCAATATTGTATAAATATTTATTTTCTAATATCAGAAAATATACTTGAACGATGTAACTAACTGTTGCTATAATTGTCACAAACATATTTTTTATATAACCCCTAATAGAATATACCTATCATATAGATATTAAGTTACGTATATACGAATCACGTAATAGAAAATGACATTTCAACATTTTAGAAGTGGTCATATAAAAAGGTCAGTTAATTTTAAGTTCAAGGGGCAAATACACTATTTGATAATTCAATTGTTATCACGTCCTATAGGTCCCTACTTGTCTTTGGGAACATGTACAGAATCGACATATTATGTTATCCACGCATACTAACCTGATAACGTCATGCAAAATTAACAGGTTGAAGAATGAGTTTTGTGAGTACCTAATGTGTGCTTAATACATACATAGTTCAAGGCGTTAAATGTCAAAGTATGGCATGCCGAGGCTGGGTGAATGTCGTGTTACGCGGTGCAACCACCGGCACCACCTCCGGGTCGGCCATCAGCGCGACTCTCGGAGCGTCCACCATGCGCCGCAACGCCCACAAAGGTCAACACGTCGCTCTACTACATAGATTGTTGTATAACGGGTCCTCGCACAGGGTCGACTCAGGTGGACCACGCTTCAATTCCGTATCCGCTTCCGACAACAGCTTCCCTTTGCTTTCTCTGTTTTATGTAATTCACGATCGAACAGCGCCCACCCGCACGCATTGTCCGACTAATGTTATGCGCCATCACGAGTGCTAGCAATATGATCAGCGCTTATCACAATTGTTATTTTACAAATATTTCATCGCGCCTCAGTAAACGTGTCGTTGCATTTTGTGAAAGGAAGTCCGTACCTTTTATTTGTCATTTGTTTGTGAGTAGAAATCATGTAATTACAGTTCAGGTCACGTCGGAAAAAGTGCAGCTTTCTATACTAGGCAATGCAATTTACTATGTCGCACGTGTGCGGGCGCACCGAATGTGTAAATTTAACCTCAAATCACGTCAAGGTCAGTCGGCCAGAAACCAGAAGTGGTAAAAAGTAGGCTGACCTCGCAGTGCAATGCGGCAGACACAGTGCTCTGCCCCTCGGGCGCGCGCACCACTCTGCCCATCCATGACGGAGTTACGTACTTTTGACAGGAATTCCATTTCTATGGTGACCTTCTTACGACCCAAAAATCAAATTGCACCACTGTTTCCCACGAATTTCGACAATCAGAATAACAATAGCGCTCAAAATGGTAATTGTATAAAAATTAATGATTACACTTTGATGCAGATCTAACATGACTCCAATAAATTGAGAAACAATGAGAGCTTCAGCGCACGAATCTTCTCACAATTAAATGTAGCTTCATAACAGCTGTTGAGCAATGTGCTCGTGATAGGCGAATAACTGCGAAAGCTCTCGCTATGAGCAGTTTTACTGAATTTGATGCTGCCGTGATTTTTAATTATGCAAGAATAGATGCGGGCGGGAAAGATACTATGAAACACTGAATGCTTACGAGTCCCTCGATTTAATAGGCAAATGTCAATCGTCTGGTTGAGCAACTATGTTTTATTACCAAATGTCTTATGTGCGCAGTAGGTAATGTCGGCGTTGAGTAAGTGCTAGGTGTTTTTGAGCGCATCTACATCCAGTCACGCCTTTGTTTTACAGATGCTGGGATTGCTACGTGCATGTCTAGATCTATGACCTAAACTGTAGCGCACACTTCTAGCTCAAAATGTGAATCTACTTGCAGTGGGATGTGCAATGAAGCTTACAATGGACGTTGCGTACCATCCACCCACGCGTTACATTGTCTAAGCAAACGTCGATTGCTAAATATTGTAAGACTTCAAAATTGATCTAAATAGGGTAGAAAACTGCGTTAAAACTGATGCAGAATTTTAATACATTATAATCTATAATAATTGAGGCCAGCAAGTGGAAGTGGTTGCATTCATTATCAATAGTTACCTACCGACATTGCAAAATGTAGAAACACCAATTCTTAAACCTTGTTTCAATTATCCAGACTTAATATTTTCCGTTTTGCGTTTTGGAGGCTTTTTTAATACTAGCTTCGTGTTGCAAAATGTTAATTTCAAATGCAGACATGTGAAAGTTTGTGATACAATGAATTCTAAAAAGTAAGGCACTTGTTGCAATTCGTAATCGTGATTTTCGAAATATTATTCTGATGTTACGACAGTGTATGTAAATCTTCATGTTAATAAAATCACGGTTACAAAAAAGGATCTGTGTTCTAAACAAAACTTTTGAATTTGTTCGAAAAATATATGGAATATGTAAACTAAGATATAAAGATCAATATATTCTAAGTTGAGTAAGTGTTGCTGAACGTTTAGTTTGAAAGCAACACACGTGCAGACAGACTGATTTGTAAACCTTTTTACGACAATTTAATGCAGAGCAATATATTTTCTGAATAGATATGTGAATATGTATTTTGAACTCTAAACATTCCAAAGGCCGACAAAACACGATCAAGGACTTCTACATGCATATTTAAAAGCGTTCGTGTTTCTTGTAAATCTAATTCAGAGTTGGACGAAATGAGTATGATCGAGTTCTTAAAATTGTTAAATTTTGTCAAGCTTATGTGTGAAAGAGACCTCTTAATGAATAGGACTCTTGTTTGAAGAGATACTAGTTGCTATCTGAACAGAGATGCATTTGATAATGTAAAGATAATTTGGCTACACAAGGGGTGGATGGCTGAGATGACGGCTAATAGAGATTTATGAAAGAAAAAGTCACATAATTGGGTTAAGGGCAAGATGATCGATTGAAAAACAAAAAAATATTTTCTCGGAATAAATTACAGCCGGTCATTTTGGTAAAGAGCTAATTAATGTTCATCATAAGAGCACTGAACTGGCTGGGTTTTTAATGCATCTGTGATGCTTCTACGTTTATGAACTCAACGAGAATTTGGATAATGTTTTGAAATATTATACTCCAGCAAAAGGCAAATGCGTTTCGACAAAAGTATAAGCACACCTACTCACGAGCATATAAGAAGATGCGGAGACGTTTTACATAACAATGATAGCAGTAGAGCTGTAAATGCCGCGAGTCCGGGGGCCTAGGCACGGCTGCGTCTGCCGCATCCTACATAACGTTACATTGCCTAATCGTAGGTCGCGGGACCAACTTTCGACATGGGACCGACTCATTCATACAACTGGTTCTTGGTTTCGCTCAATTAATTTGAAAATTAATTACTTTGTTACGCCGGGTCAGTCCGCGCGCGGTCTCTATAATGAGGTTTATAAGTCAACAAATTATGAAATATCCGTTACGAACACCCTATTCTAATTTGCAGACAGGACTCTGATGGTAATCGTTATTGAAATAATGAAGTAACGCGTTACACGAGTGACCGGCTCGTAGGCGGCATTCATTATAATGTCCGCAAGCTGTCAGTTGCAGTAAGTACAAGGGTGCGTCGGTATTACGTTTGACCATTGAGAATGATATTAGAAAGGCAACACACGCCGTAAACATTCCTAAGCTTATATTGTATTTATGATTACGTTTTTATGTTTCGTCATAGGTTATAAAGCAATAATCGACACTGGGTTAATAACTATAATATGAATAAATGGGTAACTAACACAATCGTTCACTTAGCCCACCTTTTAAATTATATCGCCGTGCCAAATCCCCAACAAATGTAAATGCTAGTAGGTATTACGTATTGAAAAAGGTTTCAAATAAACTTTACCCTATAATCACTTAAGAACGGCATTAAGTTAGTTACTAAGTGTTAAGTTATACAGTTAAAGAGACATCGCAAAAGCAATCGCACAGCTGCAACCGGGCTTAATAATGGATAAGCACTCCTTTACAGAAGTAAGGTGAAACTATAGGAATAGGTACAATAAATTGTAATGGGGCAGCACGACAATAAATTAAATAAAAGATTTAAGGTTACTCACAGGGGTAGAATCTTCATGTTTGTGTGGTGCAGCTGGTGATGTTTCAAGAGGCACTAGAGTCGGTCCTTTCTCCGCGGCACGGCTTTGTGCAGGTCTACAATCGACGGAGGCCACGCTTGATCTGCCGTTCAAACTCAAACACCTCCGGTACACTCCAAGTGGATGTCGCTGCCGCAGTCCGCCCGCGCCGCGCCGCCGCCGCCTCCGCCGCCCGGCATGCGGCACCACTAGCCTGATTTATATTCGTGTGGCGCGCGCGCAACCACATGCCGAACATTGTCTAAATAGCGACTTTAGCTCAATTGTTGAACTAAGTGAATCCTGTTGTGACGTCGCCGCGACGCTGCACCATGTCGTGACATGCTTACAAAAAATATTTTTGGAAACTATTCTAACGGTGCTTCAGAAACGGGCTATATCATATATGAATATTAAGATGTCGCTATTGACCTTTTACCACATCCTGCTAGCGCATCGTGAACTTTTACTTATTAGACAGGTCACCTGCATCTTATAATTTAATGGTAAATTATTATGTAGGATAGAAGAGGGATGCAAAAAATTATCGCGTCGTTGTGCTGGAATGATGGGTACCAGCATGATAGGTAATAAATAAGTGCGCGCGTCACTACGGCGGCCACTTTCATTAAGGTCATAGGTGAGATGATTCTCAGGTATTATATTAGGTAACAGTTAAACGAGATCTGATTGGATGCTGTTGCTATAAAATTTAAATTATCTATACACTTTCTTTATTTTTCGGTACCTACTACCATTTGATTATATTGTAAGCATAATTTTGTACCATCGTTATTCTTCCATATGGTTCTGATTTAAGGGTTTTTTTTTTGGAAAACCTACTGCTAACATGCATTTGTTAATAACACGACATGTACAGTGCGCGTCACGTAAAAAGAACGCTAAGTGACAGTGCAGGGGATGTGTCTGCGCACGGATACAGTTGCATCCTAAAGTACTAGGGTATTGGTTTTATAATATAAGTGTAATTGTTTTATTGTAGAATCATAATAGGTACTTTATTAGCTACTTAGTACTATGGAATAGGCTGGAATCGATAAATCGCTCAGTGCGCAGGTAAAAGACCAGCGTTCTTTTTACGTGACGCGCACTGTATTAAAATTAGGGAGAGGGTATTTTGTGCTACCTACCTGTTCTTAGTAACAATTAGTTATCCTTTTAACATAGTTCATAAAACTATATTTTTTTACGATTAGTAAGCGATTAACCTACTTTAAATATTTCAGTGAATATGACATCAGTTGCCCTTCATTGCTTGTAACGTTGTTTTGCCGGAAAATATTACGCACAGCGGCTGCGGCCCTGTCGTCCGATATAGTCGCCCGTGAACACCAAATTACCTACTTTTTAATTATGCGGTAAGTACTATACGCAGACACGCATATCTGAACACCGTAAGGACTATTCTTGCTTGCAGCGCTAGGCCACTATAGTAACGCATAGCTACAAAAAAAAGGGGCGGTAAAGAGATGTAGTCATCGTGTGCACAGGATTTTGTTTTCAAAGTGATTGGATATGCGTGAACGCGATGGTACATTCAAAAGGATTGATCGGACAATCATTTTGGTAAACACGCTTCCGCGTTTCTTAAGCGTTGGCCGAATAGCAATATGCCAATGCCTTTGTGTATATGCGTTATACACGTAATTTATAAAAAAAAAATACGCACTGTAGTCTAGACTTTGTCCATTTGTATTGTAAATATAGGTAGGTATTTCAAGGCCTTTGGTGCCAAAAAAACTATATTTCCAGTTTTTGGGAGTATGTATATAGGTATAAATATAAACTACCGTTATTGTACGAGTACCACTATCAGATTCTATGAATATACATATAGATATCTGATAAAAAGTAAAAAAACAAGTGTTGCAAAGATTTAACACATCTTTGTGAAAAAAGTATGATTTGCGATATTTTTTTTTTAAACAGTTTTACTTATTCACAATAGAGAAAAAGTCCTTGAGAAATGTGTAAAGCAATATTAGAATAATATAGCGGGACCAAAGATTTTTTTAATTTTTTGTTAAAGTTGCAAAATTTTGTTTAGCATATTATTGAATAGTAATGAGTTGTATCGCTAATTTCACATAATATAATATAAGTATGCATTTGTTGGTTTTAAATGTTAGACGATTTGACCTTTCACATCTTGCCGTTGCATTAACTTCAGTCGACTGCGCAGGCGCTGCGAGTAGTTATAACTGCGAAACTTAGACGTTATATACAACGTAAGAAGTTAAATTGTTCCTTGTAACCAATTTGTTAACAAACTTCTACATAATAGGTACATAATCATAATTTACAATTATACAACAATAATCAAAATATCCTAATACTAAACCTGACAACAACCGTAATGACATCTAAAAATTCCTCCACATTGCTGTCAAATAGTTAAATGAAATGATTGTGTATCGTAAAATGTTCCCGTAATAAGTAAGTACATAAAAAGCTAATCTAGTAATGAAAATCTTAAAAGCGAGATTACGCACTCTTGACCTGAAGACATTCCTATTATAACATGATAATTATCGATTTTCTTTCCGTTTGTTCAAAATCATAACATAATCATAACATCACGCTTGTAAATCCCAAAGGGTTAGGCTGAGGTGTACCCTAATTGTTCACTCACATTTCGCCAGGTATGTTTAAGTCCCAGGTAATAGGGGCGAGCCTATTGCCATCAACCGGGCTCAAATTCAGACTCCAGGCTACTGAGAAATTCCTGGAGGAAAATTTCAATAACACTTTGCCCGACCCGGGAATCGAACCCAGGACCTCATGCTCAGCAGTGGCGCTTCTGATCACTAGACCAACGAGGCAGTCAAAATAACAATAATTTTACGCAGTTTTAAAACAAAACTCGTTAATTTTATCCATCTAAGCAACAAAACATTATAGAAAAAAACTTGAAAACATAATAGTTATTAAGTTTTGGATAATTTGTGACAATAATTTGAACAATGTCTGGGCGGGCTTGAACCCATCAGCCCCCCCCCCCTCTCCCGTAGGATCTGCTACTGGAACGCCACCTTCGAAAATAAATTAGAGCTTTCTTGATAATGGGTACACATAGAGCCGTATTAAAATACAAAAGGAAAAACCTATTTGTTCGTTTTGTTTAAGTAATACCAAATCTATAGTAGTAATAACGTCATTATGATTCCGTCAACTTAAACTAGAATATGGATATTCCAAATCTGAAGGATTTGCATCAATTAAATCATTAATTGTGCAATTGATTTATGCACAACCTTATAACTTTCCGCTATTAGTATTCTATGCATGTTTTAATTAATAAACTTTAGATGTCGTGATAGCCCAGTGGTTAGGCCTCGCCTCTCAAATTTGGGCAAGCACCAATGTGAATTTTGCTGAGTTTAACTTGGACATTATTGAAAAACATCGTGAGGAAACTAGGACTTGTAGTCAAAAAAAAACTGAAATCACCAACCCGTCTGGAGCAAGCGTGGTGATCAATTCTCGTGCCTTGTCTGTATGAGAAGAGACCATTTCCCAGCAGTGGAATACTAATATTTTGGGTTGGTATTTTTATATGAAAATTACAAGAAAAAACTTTGCTAAATCCAACAACGTAATACTAAAATATAGATAATTAAGTGATTTATCTATCTATCTATACATATAAAATGCTTTGTCCTGAATGACTGACTGACTGACGGATCAACGCACAGCCTAAACCGCTGATCGTAGAGACCTGAAACTTGGAGGGTGTGTTCTTTGTATGACGTAGGCATCCGAAAAGGGGGGTTGTATGGGACAACGTGATTCCTTGGTTCAAATCTTGCATAAACATTATTTAACAAAATTGATGGAAGACGTGTTTCGTATTTTATTGAAATTCATCCCCTAACCCCCTATTTTGGGAGTGATTTGTTTCGAAGTTGATATCAATACTCTTTAGTGCATTTGATTTAAATTACATTTTATTTTGACACATGTTTGAAAAGTCAATCTAATTTTATTCAAAAAAGGTTGAACTCACTTAAAAGCTTGGTGCAATGCAAATACGAGTACTCTTTAAAATTGGAATGGATCGAAAGTCCCCGTGCTACATATTAGTACCGCATTTGAAGGTTTCTAAGATTTACAGAGGTTTGTATTTATTCCTAGGATTCCCCTAACACCATCAAATTACCCCTTCGAATTCAAGAGGGTGCAGTTTCCCATCAAAGTATGCCTCGCAATGACCATAAACAAAGCTCAAGGTCAAACTCTTAAGATAGAGGGAGTAGACTTGAGGAAAAGTAAATGCATGCTCCAGAGTAAGCGCACAGAGTAGCCTGGTGATTCTAGCACCCGTAGAAATAACAAAAAATATTTTTTACAAAGAAATACGGTAGGTGTAGTATTTCGATTACGTTGTAAAAAGATCCCCCGTGTAACTTTCACCATCAAACGGCCTTTAGCTTCGTGTTCATAAAATATAACAAAATTTTATTAAGCTATTGCATAGCTTCTATCGCGGGCCTTGAGTGTGGAGACCGAATCCAGAAATTCCGTAACGAAAATAACCTAACACCCCCATAGAGTGAAATTTTAAGATGCGCGCGCATCACTGTGACACAAATTGCATAAGTTGTTAAAAAATGCTATGCAATAGCTTTACCGCGGCAGTCTCCGAGTGCCACACGTCTTTTTATTTTATTTTCATGTTTATTTAACCGTTAAATCCCTACACTATAATAAAGATTGTTATATTAAATTTATAAGTATTCAAACATTTTAACAAAATAATTTATATGTTATAACAAAATAAATAACGTAAAAAAAACAATAAAAAATCCTATTAGAACCATTTTCGACTTTTACGCGGACGATGTCGCGGGCAAAAGCTAGTTTCTTATAAAATGTTTTTATGTTATTTGATGAAAAAAAAGTCGAACTCAAATAATCAAAAGCTAGTTTCGTATAAAATGTTTTTATGTTATTTGATGACAAAAAAGTCGAACTCAAATAATTTATTTCAATTAGGCACGTAAAATGCACTTTTAAACGTCAAAATTTACAAAAAAAATAATTGATTCTAGTCGGCCTTTCCAAAAGGTTGTTTTCGTATGGAGAAGAATGGGCAAGAGACTCCACCGGTTACTCTTTAAAAATATTTTACAATTAAACTAATTGTGTGATACTTGGTGCTCATATATTTACATACATTGTAAAAGAAGACGATTTTCTGAAGATTTTACTGTTAATAAGTCAGTGTGTGAGGAAGTCATCACAGAATATAAAATCAATGTCATATAATAAAAAAATATAAATTCTACAATTAATTTAGTAACCAGTTTGATTTCGTCTAGACTCTAAATTGTCCTATGGAGCAGGACCAGCATCTTTCCAAGCATTCTTATTAGCATGGATATAATCCTCTAATTTGTATTGTGCTTGTTTACAAAGTGAACTTTATTTAGGAGTTTTAAATTTTCTTTAATACTTGATCAACATTAATCATTCTTTGACCATACACATACATGCGCATGCGCTTTCTTTTGCGATATGTTACAAGCATTTCGGCATTAAATCCTTTAGAAATCTTGCTCTATCATGCGGTTTAATAATTATTGTAATATATCACAAGGTATTTTGTTGTAACATTTAACACAAAAATCAATCTGCCTAGCCTTTTCCCAACTATGTTGGGGTCGGCTTCCAGTCTAACCAGATGTAGCTGAATACAAGTATTTTACATGGAGCGACTGCCTATCTGACCTCCACAACCCAGTAACTGGGTAATACGATATCCCTTGGTAAGACTGGTGTCAGACTTTCGGGCTTCTGACGACTCGTAACGACTGTCAAAGATCCATGAATGACAGCCGTTACGAGTTAACACAGTACCCCATAAAATACAATAGACGACGTATATTTAGTAACCTAATCCGCTTAACCGTTCTTAAGGAGTCATAAAGAACCCTGTAAGAAATCGACACGTGTTTCACCTCTCAACGAGGCATCCTCAGGATGGCTATTGACTTGTTGCGAACCCGGACCCGACGTGTGGACACGTCAAGCATCGGGAGCAGTGTGAGTCACTTCGCTTTTTTTTTCTTTTTTATTATATAGGGCATCTCGTAGCTGACCACTGAGGTCATGACTACTTAACCGGTCAATCCTGGGGTTGCCTTAAGCTTCTACACTTAAAGCCTCCAGCCAGGGGCAAAACTATGCTAATTAAAACTAGGCGAATGCTCGCTAAGGCACCCCCTGTGGGGTACTAACCTCGGCTTAGGGCGTTCGCTGGGGGGAGGACAGCAAGAGGGACAGGCTGGATAGAAAGTATATCATTATTATTAATCGGGGAATAGTCACTTCGCCCGCCAACCCCACTTATATAGGATTACTGCCCCGCCCACCTCGGCTAGGATCGTTATCAGCGCGATAAGGGGCGAACAAACGCAATAATGGTGACCTTGGAATAGTTGTATTTAATTCGTTGAACAGTGTAACGTTACCTGTATTATTTTTAGCAATTTCTAAACTCTCTAGTACTGACATTCGAAACCTTTATCACATGTGTAAATTTTTTAAATTTTATAATGGATTTCCGTAAAGTCACGCCTGAATCAATTAACTACAGTACCCTATAAAAGATGTATGTAATTTAGATAATCTGAAAAATTATCTATTTTATCTCGATTTCTAGTATTAAAATTATGTCTATCACGAAACCAACCAATTAAGGGCAGCCCATCTGATGGTAAGTGGTCATATCCTCGTCCGGTGCGTTGCAATCCCAGAAAAAAAAAAAAAAAAACAGGTAATAAAAATAGGCAATGTTGGATTGCCTATTTTTCTCAATCTGTTGTCCGAACTTTGCATTACAATATTATCATAAAAGCTAAACTTCATTCAATCGTTTTAGTTTTTTGTTGTTGTTCCGCTATATTATTACCGCGGCTTGCGACACTGGGCGTCGTGGTCGTCCAGCGTAGCGTTCACTCATCTACAGTAGAGGCTACGCCATTAGGCAATCCGTCGGCGGCGCAAAAACGCCACGGAGACGTTGCAAGTAAGCGACGTACGCGACGCCTAAGCACTACGAGGTTTGGTACCTAGCACCTCTACTATACAAGCGATGCGAGTAAACAGCGTAGGTGTCGCTCAGATGCTACGATACGTAGCATCTAATACGCAAGCGATGCGAGTAAACAGCGTAGGCGTCGCGTAGGCGCTACGACATCTCATAACACATACTACGCAAGCGATGCGAGTAAGCAGCGTAGGCGTCGCGTAGGCGCTACGATATCTCGTAGCACATACTACACAAGCTATGCGAGTAAGCAGCGTAGGCGACGAGTAACGCTACGATATTTCGTAGCACTTACTATACAAGTGATGCGAGTAAGCAGCGTAGGTGTCGCGTAGGCGCTACGACTTCTCGTAGCACTTACTACTTAAATGATGCGTGTAAGCTACGTTGACGAAGCGTTGGAGCTACGGGACGACTCGAGGAAGATGTGTCGACATGCAAGGTCTCAACATATACACAACCCCACTGGCCTGGGGGTGTAGGCATTAGACATTAGGTAGAAAACGCACACGTGAACGTTGCGTAGAAGTCAAGGAATATACAGGAAGCGTAGACGTTCCAAATAGGAGCTAAATAGGAGCGTTTCTTTTTAAAAATTGCAATTGTTTTATTTTGATCTTTTTATCAATTTCACGGCATTTTGGGTTAACATTGTTACATTTTTAAATGTTCCTGTAGTCAGCCAGTCGATGTCTTTGGTTTTGAATTTTCGTTTTTTGCCACCGACTTCCGGAATTAAAGTTATTTTTCACTTTGTTTTTTTCGGAAGTCGGTTGTTTTTTTCTTGTAAAAAGTTTTTATTTTTCACTTTTTAGTTGTGGTACCTACCCCACACAAATTCGAATACCACTATCTGCTATGTAAATAACAGTCACAGGAAGTTATCATCATATCATCCACATATACTAAGTGGGAAAAATACGTATTATTGAAGCTTACTCAAAAACTATCCCAGCAAAGTTAATAAAATTTATATGGGACCAATCCGGGAGCATACCCTTTCAGACAATTTTTTTTTTTTTTAAATCGGTCCACAATTGACAGAGAAAACGACAGACAGAAAAAAAAAAAAAACATACTTGCGCGTCGAACATATAACCTCCTCCTTTTTGGAAGTCGGTTAAAAAGTCGCTAATTTCTAGATTTATATGCGAAGAATTTTAATACAAAAGCGTAAACATGTGACTAAAGTGTTGCAAGTTACTCGATCAGCATTTACGTATTTAATATATACGAAATTACAAATACGTTGCAAAACCACAAATTACGTACTTGTATTATACTCGTAAATTCCCCACCTTTATTAATTTAATTACATTCGCCAGCCATTAGATTGGTGTATATTTTTTTAAGATGAAATATTAATCGTAGGTAAGTACGTGGAACGAAATCAGGATTAAGACACTGAGTCTATATTTATGATGCACACTTTTTCTAAATACGGGATCCTTTTTTTCAAATGTCCTTTTCTCACAGTTGGTCGCAGTAAATAAGCTAGGATACCGCGACCAAACGGGTTAGGTTAGAACTGTGACCAGCCACGCGCGAGCCGTATTAGTCACAGAAACTAAGCTACAACGCTAGCGCTTGCGAAGGGAAGCCCGACCAAATGGGTTAGATTAGGTTAGAACTATGACCAACCGAGCGAGAACTGAGCAAGCGAAGCGAGCGACGCCACGGATTAGTCGTACTGGATTAGTACGCCACTGGTCTTTCAGCTTCAATGAAGACTCAGATTTCCTACCAAAAGCAACGATATCACAATAAAGCCTTGTGCAGACTCGCGCGACACGACACCAGAACTTGTTCTACCTTGTAGTTTTTTTTTATGTTTTGTTACAGTCGCTGCCGCTTCGCGCCAGTCTACACGAGGCTTAAAGCATTTTATTTCAATTTAAATACTGTTTTTTCTAATCCATTAGGTACCTACTCTGGGCACTTACCTAATTGAACATTATTATGTTTAATTCAAACAAAAGTAGGTAAGTACCTTTTGTTTCTGCCTTTTATATTCTTTTGTCTTCGCACGGCCTGTGCAAAGGTCATCCCTATTGGTACCTACATTCGTTATTTAGGATATTCTAGGAGTCACCAAATGGCGGACCGCGGTCCGGATCAGGACCGCCGCGCGCCGCGCCGTCGACCTATTTTGTGCGGACCTGCAGTAATAACTTAAAATAATAAAAAATATGGAATTTAGTGTAGCCCGCGGTTTATACACTTCTGACAGATAGTTCAAAGTAAAAAAAACAGTTTTACATTAACATTGTTTACTTTGTTATTTTTGCACAATATTTTGTATATATATATTTTAAAAAAATCTTAACTTGGTTGCTAATCTTCTACCAAACAGACTTACACACAGAGACAGATTTTTTTTTTAACGTACCCCCAATAAAACCAATTGGTGATCCCTGCAGACGTTCGTCCGCCGTCACTGCTAAGGAGCTTCTTAGGGCCATATCGCAATGCAAATATTCTATACTTAACTATCAAAAAGCCGAATTAATACGTCCTTATTTAAAAAAAACAACAAATAGTTAATATCGTAAATCAAACAGACAAAAATTAAAATAAACAAAATCTTTATTTACTCAAATTAACACAGCAACCTTGCCTGAGTTACAAATAAACAGTAAAGGTAGGTAACATTTTTGTTTGGTATTACATTTTTGTTTGGTATACAGGGCGTCCCACAGATAAGCCACATGGAGGGAAAGTACCTTGAATATTGTAGATGGAACATTTTACTGAAAAAAGACATTATTTGAATTTAAAAAACAATTTAAACTGCATTCATAGATATTTAAATAATTACATGGTTGAACCGGAAATCGAACCACCCGTTACACGAGAAAAATAATCATGCTGTTTTTTTATTGTTATGTTATGTTATCATACCGATACCGACCGCGCCTGGCTATGTAGTTTCTTTACATTAAAATGCCTTGTATTTGACAAAAAATATATAATCTCTAGGGGCTTGGGCTGCCCCCTTTGCCCCCCCTTGGCGACGCACTTACCTGACCATAAACATAATATGTACTTAGAACCGACAAAACGATATTTCACATTCTGTATCGTATTTCAACTCAGGTCAACCTACCCCTGACTACTATTATATATCAAAACTAATTATCCATTTGTTAAAATTCAAAATTACCGCGCGAAACAATGCAGTGTCGATGAATCGAGCGCGCATGCAGCTCGATAGTTTTATCGAGAGAAATTCCTAATAATTATCGAGTTTATTTACTTCTGCCCCATCCCTAAAAAATGCTGGATATATGTTTGTTTTTGTTTATGTTTATGTATGCCATGTTTGTTTATGTTTCTGAATCGGCGGCATCTCCATCTATACAAAGTACAGACGCCAGCAGGTCAAGCTACCCGAAACTGTCAAATTTTACGAATCAACCTTGAACCTTATATTATAGGAATAAAGTTCAAAATCTATTAAAGAAATCTGACAGATTGTAGTAGCTTGATGAGCTGGCGTCTGTACATACTAATTCCATACATGACACTGACACCATTTAAATATTAGTCTATGACTGACACTTGAGTGAGTTCTTTTTGTACTCTGTAAATTCTGCTGTAATCTTTTTTGTTGTCATTTGATTGAGTACAGTCCACGTACAGTCGATGCAGTGGATCATTTTAGATTGTTTATTATTTTCAATTTGCATTTTGTTCAATTACTTTTACATTATTAGCTAATTTTGCTATGGCACATTGAATGAGATAGTAAACTATTCAATACTCTGCTTTTAAATGCAGTTTTTACCAAACTAAAGTGGTTGTGTATTTATAGTCTCAACAACATGATTCCTTTTTTATTATTTGTGATATTTACGACTACATACGCCGATGAAAGCGTTAAATATGCTGCAATTATATTCCGACATGGAGATAGGACGCCTGTGGAGACCTACCCTACCGACCCTTGGCGAAATGAATCTTTATGGCCTGTAAGATTTGGAGAGCTCACCAATATTGGGAAAAAGCAGCACTATGCATTGGGGAAATGGTTCAGAAAAAGATATTCGGTAAGATGATACCTTTAATGTTACTATGTGTCATCATAATAATGTAATCTTAGACGGTCCTTATTTATTATCCAATCACCATTACCTACTTGAACTCATTTGATAAACCACAGTTCTATAATACTTTTATAATAGGTTCTTAAATAA
This sequence comes from Agrochola macilenta, assembly GCA_916701695.1. Classification (NCBI taxonomy): domain Eukaryota; kingdom Metazoa; phylum Arthropoda; class Insecta; order Lepidoptera; family Noctuidae; genus Agrochola; species Agrochola macilenta. The sequence goes on along the minus strand of OU753552.1, from coordinate 8,502,467 downwards.
GTTAATTATTTACTGATAACTACAAAATAATTTTACTTCTTTTATTCAATGCTGAGTGTCATAATTAGAAATAAAAGCTTGTGTGGCAATTAAATGTAAACTAAACATGTATTAGCAGTATTAAAACAATATCAATCTGCCTAGCCTTTTCCCAACTATGTTGGGGTCGGCTTCCAGTCTAACTGGATGCAGCTGCGTACTGGCATTTTACACAGACCGAGTGCCTATCTGACCTCCACAACCCAGTTACTGGGTAACACAATACCCCTTGGTGAGACTGGTTGTCAGACTTTTGGGCTTCTGATGACACATAACCACTGTCAAAGATCCACGAATGACAGCCAGGACCAATAGCTTAACGTGCTTTCCGAGGCACGGAGGAGTCTCGGTATGTAAAGATGGTCACCCATCCTTGGACTAACCCCGGCAAGCGTAGCTTACCCAGATGGATCGACCCCTGCGACTGTTATTACTTAGCCACAAGCTCCTAATTAGCAGTATTATAACAACAAACAAATAAAAAAATATCTCTCATAAACATCCTACTTCAATACATATTATAAATCAAAGTTTTTGCTTTGCGCTTTTGGGCCTGTCTGTGTGACTGCGTTGCCCTTCTGTACTATTTAATAGATTTAGATGTGTTATTTACTATCTCTTAGAGGATTTATTCCATTGATTTTTTTTTAATTTATTAAAAACCATGCTTAGCAGGGGCGCCAGTAAAAACATAAATTCGAAAGTTAGAATATTGGTTACTAAATGATGCTTTAACAGCTTAATGGATTTGAATGTTGTTTGTCTCCACATCACCCATAGTTGACTGGTAGTAAAATTTCTCAGGCATAAAGTCTGTACAGTTCTGTGCTAAACTGTTGATTTGCCTTTACAAGTCGAAAACTATAAAAATTAAATGGTCTTGTTGGTGACAGTTAAACTCATAAACGATTAACATAAACAGTGACCTGGATTGACTTATACTTTATGCCAAACACACTGTATTTTTTAACTTATAGAATACTGTTTGTCTGTATACAATAGTTTTATTAAGATTTCGGGTAAACCAAATGTATTGCACGCGGCTACTACTTCAAATGAGTGAAGTGAAATGTAGGTGAAAGTATTTGCAACTCTTGCAAGTTAAGAAATGACAAATCCCTGACACATCTCGATTATCACTAAATAAAGGGCTAAAAATAATGATAAAACATTGTTCTATTACTGTCAATTATTTGAAGTTGAATGAGATAGCATGTGTTAAAAATAATAATAAAAGTTATTATTTCAAAATTAATGCTTCTGAAGTAATTCATATGTTACTTGGTGGCACTGCCCTAAAAATTAGTACCTAGTTTTAAGTATCCAGGACATATACATAATAACACCTTACCTTGAGGATGACAAAGAGTGAGGAGTTGGCTTGCAGATTTGCATATTGCGAGTCTTTCTACCTCAGCAGCCTGTGGGTCAAGTGTTCACGCCCAGCTTACAACGTACCCCGCATCCAATACAACAACGCGTTTAGGATGCTCTTGGGACTTCCGCAGCGCTGTAGTACTTCGGGAATGGTCGTGGTGGCGCATACTGATAGCTTTCACGCCAGCTGGTGAAAGAAGATGGTGTCACTTCTCACAAGAGTGCGCGGTAGCAACAACAACATTCTAAAAGTGTTTGCAGAGCGCTCAGACAACCATATACTAACAAGGCACTGGATAGACTTAGTCATGGGTGAAATGATTATCTGTGTTTTTCTTTCTGTGTGCTTACTAATATAGCTGTAAGAATACTAACAACAATATGGATTTAATGTCTAAAGTAAATGATTTTTATTATTAATTACAATTTAAACATTTCAGCATTTACTGTCAGAAGTCTTTGATCCTACTGAAATTTATATTCGGTCAACAGATGTGGACCGCACTCTTATGTCTGCCCAGGCGAATTTAGCAGGTGAGGAGCTATTTTATTTTCATCTATACATATTATAAATTAAAGTCGCTTTTCGCGTTTGTCTGTATGTCCGCGTTGTTCTTCTAAACTGCACCACAGATTTTGATGAGGTTTGTCGTTCCCATCGTTTAGAGAATTAATTCCGGAAGGATTATGTGTATAGTACGTTACTATTAAAGTTAAGAAATCTCGATGTTTTGTCAAATCGTAAAAACCGTGCAAAGCAGGAGCGGGTCGCTAGTTTAAAATAACTCATTGTACTCGTACTTAAGACACACAGCCTACATTAGTACAATAATACATATTTGTTTACTTTTACCAGTTCAGTCCATAAACTTGTATCTATTCCTTACAATTGATTTTTATCTTATCCCTTCAAATTGACTAAATAACTATTTATAATTATGTTTACATACCGTGTGGTGGGACCGCACCACCAGTACTTCAGGTAACGTGTCAGTGAAATGGTAGGCCTGTAAACACTCGAATTTCTATTAAAATACAAAAACTTTACAAACAGGAATGTACCCTCCAAACAACAAAACTACATGGAATACTGAAATACTCTGGCAGCCAATACCGGTACACACTGAACCAGAAAACGAAGATGAGCTTCTTGCTATGAAGAAGCCCTGTCCTGCTTATGAAAAGGAACTTGAGAGGCTAACACACTCTAAACCGTATAAGGAAAGACTGAGTAAATACCAGTATTTGATGGAGTAAGTCATTGATGCTTTACTTTGGCATAATGTCATGCAGGGAGTCAGATGAAAAACACTCTCCACTTTGTAATAAAACCGGAGTAAAGGTACAATCAGTGTTAGCTTCAGATTTACCATACATTTTTAGAGATTTCAGTTTGCCATTAATTTACTGTGCGGAGTGTATGTTTAAAAATGCTAAAGGGCAACAAAAACAATAACAGCCCACAGCATTGTTATCTATGTGTTAGAAAGTATGTAAGGATATACTTGACCACCTTTGTCTGCTAGATTCTATTCTTCTAGATTCTTTGATAAAGACTGATCCTACTAGCCCTAGACGGAGAGAAGGAGAATGACCTTATAATAATAAAAGTTTTTGATGTATTTATTGTATTCATGTAATTCACTTGTGACGGCATCCGACGTCGTTGATCTATGACACTGGTTCTATTAAGATTTATATATACTATTGTAAAATAACCTACTTATTTGTTTTTCAGTTATCTTTCGGCAAATACTGGTATGAAAGTAAAGGACTACTATGACATTGATGACATCTATTCTACTTTGTACATCGAATCACTTTATAACTTTACGTTACCAAATTGGACACAGTCTGTTTACCCAGATAAAATGCGGGAGCCATCATGCTACAGGTTTATTTGTTTATTTGTTATTATAGAACTGAACACTTTTTATTTTTATATTTTTTACATTTTTATTTGAAAAAGTTACTACCTTTACCCAGCCCGGCTCCGCACGGTTAGCACTAAGTATTTATCTAGCGCGCACCTACCTATCTACTGGTAGGTAGGTGCGCCGTAGATAAATACTATGGTAGGTAGGTAGTAACCTACCTACTTACATACATACATACATACATACATACATACATATATTTATTAATGTTAGTATGTAAGCAGGGATTCGTTAATGAAAAGCCCCATTTTGTTATTTTTTACCTACAAAGTAGTATTTTGTATGGTCATTGAAATGTTCTGTATGCTACTTTCAATATTTTAATTACTCTAGCGCTACAGTCTATCTCACTATGACCATTATACCTACATATTATAATATTTTCTTGGCAGCTTTACAACACAAACGGGCTCGCCCCTGCTTGCGCGACTGAAAGTGGGTCCTCTACTCAAACATATAATGGCGAACATGAAGGAGGCCATGTCAGCTTCCTCAAAAAGTCGTCACAAGGTGGTAATGTATAGTGGACATGACCTGACAGTGGGAAGCATGCTCAATGCTTTGGGATTGTACGATGGCAACTGTCCTACATACACGTCAACTATACTCATTGAACTGTTGACGAGTAAGTATAATTCAGAAATTGGGTTGTTATGAGATCATCAACTATGTACGCTTGTACAGACACGTCCATAAAGATTTATTTTTCCTTATTCTAATATACAAAACAACTTCAATAGTTCATACATCGACTTCTGAATGTCCCTGGCAGTTGATAGTACATGTCATGTAATATTGGTAATAATTATATTGATGAAATATTATTGTGTATTCCAGACAACAAAACTACAGGTGGATATTATGTGAGAATCTCGTATAGGAATTCAGTAGAGATTGTTGAACCGAAAGTTCTCAACATACCATTTTGTGGGGAAGTCTGTCCTGTAGAAAGATTCAAGAAGCTTTACAATAATCTTCTCTCCGTGAACTGGGAAGAAGAATGCAGAAAAGAGGTGACAAACATACTCACATAAAAATAGGTGCTCAAATTAAAAAGCCTTAGATACAAATTAATAATGCCCTGGTGTAGAATTCCCTTTGTAAAACTATACATACATATTTACCTCCAGTATTTAACAAAGGAGTGCTAAGAATAGGATATATTTTACGGCAACTGCACCAAAATAAAGCATAATTTAGAATATATTATTATGTTGCTACAGTTATGTTAAAAACATTCATTAAATGCTTTATAATTTTCAGTCAATATCGAAGGGTCCTCAAGTATCCATATAGGTATAACAATCCTGACCTACATTATCAACTTGTTCAGTATTTTAGATGTAGACGTATTTTAGACAAGTTTAGCTATGTAGAGCTTATATAGGTTTTGTAGTAAGATCATTGATAAATAAAATAACAACAATATAGACACGTAATTCCTTCATATTATGTAAACCAAAACGTTATATGATGATCAAAACAACAAAAAACGTCACAAACTTCATAATCATCACTCAATCACTTTATTTTTTGATAACCTGTGGTCCGCAGGAGCCAAAATATGGTCCCCGAACAAGGGTTTTCTGCTTTGTTGGTAAGTGATGATTTGCGTGTAGCTTGAGCAATAATTATGGCCCTACGATTACCGAACTTGTGCAGACGAGATGGATGCTCAAAAATAAATTTATTTAACTTTCTACAAAAAAAATAAAGTTTTCTATTAGTTAGTTTTTTCTTGTGCATCGTGGTCCCTGCTAACAACCAAGAAATCAAAGTGGTCCCTGGTCAAGAAAAGGCTTATCTCAATTTATGTGGGGTCGGCGCAACAATTCGTTTCTTCATTAGTCGTCATCTCGGTAGTCACCACCAGCCATATCGTTCTAATCAGTTTATTAATAACTTTCTTTAAGTCTTCAGGATAAACTCCGTCAGCAATGCTAAGGTTCATAATATATGGGTGCTTTATGTTCATTTACAAATTTTATCATGTTTGTTGACATACCGTCGAATCCTACAGTACTTGTATTTTTAAGTGATCCAATAGCCGAAACAATGTCAGTTGTTAGAAAAGGCTGCATAAACATGGATTGTCTTGTCAGATTGTCGAATTTCATATTTTTATATTATTCTCAATTTCATATATAAAATAATTATTAAATGCATTCGCAATGTCCGTAGGTTTTGGAAAGGTCAGGTCACATTTCTTAATGGTCATTATTTGTTCTTTAGGAGAGACAATTTTAGGTCTATTGACTATTTGCCATGTAGCTTTCGACTTATTCTGCGAAGTTTTTATAAAGTAATCATTTTGAGCTTTTTTTGTTAATCTTATAACTTTCTTATACCTATTGTAAAGAGTTTTTTTTTTTATACAGGATTTAGTTTGTATGTCCACAGTAGTGTTCTTTGTTTTTTACTACAGCTTTTTATGCCGCGCGATACCCATTTCACGTTTTTATTAGTATGTATAGTTATTATTTTATCAGGGAAGCAAAGTTTGTAAAATAGGAGAAAAATAGAAGGAGTACATTTCATAAATTATTCAAATTCAAAAGTCATTTATTCAAACTAGGCTGAGCATCAGCACTTTTCGAACGTCAAAATTACATAAGACAGCCCCAAAACGCCCACCCTTCACCACTTCCTAGTGCGTTCGCTGGGAAGAAGTGGCGCAACAAACTCCCCAGCGGCACAGCTGTCTGTTCAGTTAGAGAAAAAATGATTCTATATAATAGTATGCAAAATAAATTACATTACGCAACACAAAACATAATTTAAAATATAAGCCATATGTCAGCTAGCACACCCCAATATACCAACGAAAATCATCGAGAACTATACTCGGGCAGAAATAAAAACTAAACGTAAACAGAACTTAATATCTAAATAAAAGCCTCCAGGCATAAAGGGCGTGCCCGCTTACATATAGATATATATAGCTGTAACTGGAAGTTATAAATGATAAACTAAGACCATCGAGGTAAAATTAATAAACAGTAAATTACTAATAACACTAACAAAACCATGATCAGCTAGACAACCAGTCACCCCGGCGCTACCGCACGCAGTGACATCTAAGGAAGCATGACGAACTTGCTGCCGGTTACTCAGGCAAAAAAATAATAATTATAATCAATTGTCGAGGACACTAGCTAACCACTTATTGCAATACAACTCATAAAAAAAACATTGTAATGAGTAGATTATGTCAATAATAAATTAAAATAACTTGACTTATAAAGTCAAATAAAATAATCTCATTTAGCTTGTCAGTAGGTAAGCTAATTCTGGAGAAAGAACATAAACATTGTCTTGAAATCTTTTGTAAGCAGTATTGGTTATTCATCGTTAATTTCATATACATCATTAAAAGTTAAACATCGAACGCTTTTTCGAAAAAAAATGCGGTTCTCTGTGGAGTAGTATTTTCTTACAATTTTCGTAAATTTTAAGCGGCATGTTCTATTTATGGGAACTCGTGAGTATTTGTGACGTGTGATCAGAAAGGATGAGATTCATAATTTCATGTTATGCGCGAAATGATCGATAATGGTCTTCCTCTACTCTTACAGCCATCCATATCCATACTCAAAACTTTCCTCACGACATTTCCCTCATTCACAACCTTGTAAAATTTCGTTAAACAAATAGACTTATAGCGACTTTTCGAACAATACTTATTATTATCATCACAAACTTTGATTTTGATAAACACAAATTCCAGTTTTAAATCAACCCGCATAGAGCGATTTTTAGAACAACATCGAAAATTGAAATGAAGGGTTGGTAAGGTTTTGAGGGACATTTTTGAGCTGATGAAAGTGTATTCAGGTTTTTTATAGGTACCTATAGCAATGATCTAGCTAGGGTAAACATTGTAGGTACTGTACTACATATCTCATGTTACAATGTGATGTAATATTATTTACTTTTCAGTTCCCGGCACTACTTGGAGGTTCATTTATCGTCGGTCTCTGCCTGTTCATAGGAATTTATATCGCCCACAAAATACATTTTGCTCGGGTTTATAATCAGCATAGGTCAGTATTTACCCAATTTTACTGGTACAGTCAACCTCACGTCCATTTTAATTGTTTGACTGTGAAACCGCCTTTTTAGGGTTCCTTAGTCAACAAGGAACCCTTCTTATCTTATAGTTTCGCCATGTCCGTCTGTCTGTCTGTCTGTCTGTCTGCGGCTTAGCTCAGGACTAAAGCTGTAATTTGGCATGGGTATACTACATATTAATCACGCTGACAAAGTGGTAAAATAAAATTATGTGTTTTTTTTAACCACCCCTACACTTATTAAGGGGTTGCTTTTTTTCTCGTCTATAGCATGGTGTAGGCTACCGTTGGAAAGGTAGCTCAAAAACATTGTGAATGTGTGAAAACCATTTTTGGATTTAGGGATCCGTTTGCGAAATATTAAGCTTTAAAGTGCAAGTTTTTATTAGAGTCAAGTGTCCCCGTCTCCTGCCAACTAAATGGTTGGTTTTGGATATGATAAGAAATTCACGGCAGTAGTTTATATAATGAAATGAAAAGAAAAACTATCACGGCTAAGTAGACTCTACAAATTAACGAGTACTAATCGACCAACTTACATTTGCAGTTTCATAACATGTTTTTCACCTATAATGTTAACAAGGGCGGATTCAGGGGGGGTTTTATGGGGTCATGACCCCCCTGGGCTGTGTCTAGGTCGACCAATGATATTTTTTTCTAATCGCATTGATAAATTGAATCAAATAAAATACTTTGTATGATGTTGCCACGTAGGATGTGTTTGCCACACATGCGCGAACGACACTCATAATAAGACTATGTGCTGTTATCCCCGGTCCTGGCGGCACCCTAAATCATAAGCAATACTTTTAATTATATCCCAAACACGGTCAAAATATATTCAGTAAGAAGCAGTTTAGAGTTGGAGGCTGAGTATGAAAATGTTCGAGCTCGCTTCGCTCGCTACAATCTACATTCTCGAACTTTCTACATCAATCGACAAAAGAACTCCTATTTATGTAGGACTTTTCAAAAAACAAGGCGGTGGGCTAAAATTTTCGAGCTCGCTCTTGAATTCTATATTATTCTTGCTCTCAAACTTTTCTGCGTAAGTCGACAAAGCAACTCCTATTTCCGTAAGGATTTTCAATAGAAACCTCTCGCCGAGAATTCCGAGAGGAGGTGTAAAAATTTCGAGCTCGCCTTGCTCGCTCCCTACATTCTTGCTTTTCGTAAATAGCATATTGGAGATGAAAAAGCTGCCCGTTGCGAGATCCATGGTGTAGGTAGATTTTAATTACACACGTTATACTTGTTTTTTTGCTGTCATTATAATTTTGTTGCAAAATGTTACTAGAAGAAATAGCTACATAAACTGAGAACACCGGGGGGCCTCATTTTGTTATGCCGCTCCCCGGCCCAATCAGTGGCGGACTAAGCCTGTAGGGGACAGACTTAGTTCGCCACTGATTAGAGCCTGGCCTGACTGGTCGCCGACTATGTGACCCCTCCTGACTCGAAGGCTGGATCCGCCCTTGTGTTAAGTTTGTTCTTGGGATAAATTCATCCCAACTACGGAACCCTTCCTTGTGCGTGTTCCGACACGCAGTGACCGATTTTATAGTTATAAAAAAGGTTTTCTTAGTTCAAGTGTTACTACTGACTTGTGGTTGAACGTACTATCTCACAAATTAACACAAGAACTTAATAAAAATCTTAAATTCAGTTAAAACACCTGGGTTAAGCTTGATTTTTTTCTCAACGAAGTTGACCAATGAAAAAGATTTTTTGTCCTAAAATTGCCAAAAATAATCCCCTAAAGGGGTTATATAGGAGATGATAATAATTAAATGTTTATTTGTATAGTAGGATGAGAGTTTGTATAGAGCTTTGTTATTTTTGTCGATCGGAAATCCCATTGGGCCATACACGCCTTGTCTAATATAAATATATTCACTTTCAGGAAAAATATGATATACTCGAGTGTCCAGACTCCTACTGAGAAACCAACCAAACCGTTTGTAGCATAGCACCTCCAAATTTTGTAGATTTAAGTAGCTAGGATGTCTAGTAATTGACCAGATTCTTTACTAACCAAAAATTGTATCAATAAATAGTTAATACGAATTTCATAGGTCAATTAATATTGTATAATCATTAGAACAAAAACAGATATTTGATAAACAATGTCCTTAGTCTTGCTTAAAACGTTTTTGATTGAATGTATTTTTTTCACATTTCTTTACATGCTTGCCCAAATTGAAAAAAATCGAGTAGGTAGAAAATTTATAGTAGATGTTCTAATTTAAAATTACGCGCCCACTGCTTGTAAAGTACTTTTTTTTTTGTATAAAACGAATTATATAGAAAATGTTAGCAACATATAATAAATATTATAGCTACTGCCACAAGCGAATGTTATAATAAATGAATTTTATAAATCCCCATTTTGTAACTTGCCTAGGGTGGAATAAATTTACAGCCAAATGAATATATTTTTGAATTGTTAATTAATAGCTGAATGGAGAAATATGGTTGCAGCCTTCAGGAGAAATGTCTCGCAACACGTGTTGCTAAAGATGTCTGAGAACGTCGGGTGATGTTAATCAACGACGCCAGACATCTTGTCTCACGTCCTTTTTTATCGTTTTCGAAGTTTCCATATATGTCGTGCGACAACGTCGCTCAAATTCGCCGTATATCTCTAACGACACGTGTTGTGGGACGGAACAATCGTCTCCTAGTGAATACGAGGCTTTAGCGTTAATGGGTTAACATAATGCTTTTATTTGTATGCTAATATAGATAGCGTAGTCTGTGGAAGACTAATCAACATTAAGCGGCGCTGTGTTTTATTATGCTAATTCATGAGGTGCGAATAAACAAAATATTATGTTGCATGTTTTAATCGCAGCAAAAGTCACGCGATATGTGCTGACTCGTGGAATTTCTTGACGAATTAAACGAATTCGCGTGGGCCAATAACACTCATTACGGACCTCAGTCGCACAGCAAACCTCGTGAGGTAGATAAATATAAAACTTACAGCACGAGCAAGTTAGCTGACCTATGGACAGCATAAGCATAGCTCTAAGGAATGTTGATTTGTCATCCTGAAACAAGTTGTAGCGCTGAGTCTGCCTTGCCCTGCTTACGATAAATCGCAGGCGGCAGCCTACTTAGGCTGTTGGCACAAAAACAGCGGCGGCTGAGCGGGGGGCGAAGGAAAATTGTTCTGTCGCCACCGCCCCGCTTGGTTACAGCTCCTTGCCGCTGGTTTTGTGTCTGCAGCTTTAAATTGGCTACAAAAAAACATTATTATACTTACGTATAGATAATTCGTTAGTAGAAAAATCTTGAGGCTATTATTCCGAGAAACTAAATTAGACTGTTGCGGTTGTTTTCTTATTTGAATGAATAAGGTTTCAATATGAATTTAAAAAAATATGGGTTTATGGATAGTACTTATTTTTATGAATTTGATATACTTTGCTTGGGATGAAGCACTTGAAAACCGATTCAACAAACACTCCGTTTTGGGAGTGTTGTAGTGCCTATGTACCTGCGCAAAGCCGCAGACAACGCGTTGCTGACGCGCGTTTACGTACGGTAAAAAAGATGTCATGTAATTATTGTTGCAGTCCACGCAATAATTGAGCTCCTCAACCTCAAGCAGTGGCCGCTTCTAGTCGCAGATGATAAAGAAAATTAAAAAAAAAGAGTTTTTCAGTCTTCAACATATTATTCTATTCAATTTTTTTGTCCGTGGCAAAATAGACAAAACGGAACACTTATTAGACTCGAATTGACTCGATGTTATTAGATAATATTATCAAAAAAGCTATTTTGTACGTATTTTATCTGAATATATTCTTGTACACCAATTTTATAAGTTTATAAATATTTTAAAAGATGTTTAGATTTTATTAACCCTTAAAATCCTCCCATTATTTTCTCCCTTTTTTTCCATAAATAGACCTCCCAGCCATTCTGAAGCCAGAAGGGGTATCGTATTACCCAGTTACTGGGTTGTGGAGGTCAGATAGGCAGTCGCTCCATGTAAAATACTGGTATTCAACTGCATCCGGTTAGACTGGAAGCCGACCCCAACATAGTTGGGAAAAGGCTAGGCAGATGGAGACCACCCAGCAAAATTCTAGATCCGGGGCTGCTAGTAGTTGCGCGGCTTCCTAACCATTAGACAACCGACGCACACTGATCAATTATTAAAAGTAAGCGTCCTATAATTATTTTTGGTCAATATGTCGGTAGTTCGAAAAACGTTTTATTATGACTTGAAGGTAAGTTGTTTACAATATACTAAAACATCAATATGCAGTATAGATATGCTCATGGGTGTACACATTTTTTTATGGGTGGGGCAAAAGTAAATAACCTCGTTATGTAGTAGGAAATTCTCTCACTACAACTATAACTACGCATGCGTATGCGCTCGATTCATCTGTATTGTTTCGCGCGGTAATTTTGAATTTTACCAAACGAATGATTAATAATGTTACCTAACAAACCAAAATTTTTAGCTTCGAATCAGGGACCAGGGGCCCTACTCCCTAAGCGAAATCCGTTCGTTCGGCCGTTGTTACGGGCGCTTCGCTCTCTGTCTAACTCACGGTATGTCCGTAAGCGAGACGGAGAAGGAAGCGCACGTAACGACGGCCGAACGAACGGATTTCGCTTAGGGAGTAGGCCCCCAGGTTGGGGCAGATGCCCCACTGTGTGTACCTACGCCCATGTATGCCATTTCAAAGTTATCTCGAAAGTAAAACTATTATATCAAGACTGATTTATCGTTGTTTTGCGCTCTTATTCAAGATATGTTATCTCACAACAATCTATACAGGCAGTGACAGTTATCCGTTCAATCCTGTTCGAATCATTATAGGAATTAGGAACAATACAAATTATTGTGAATATGTTATGGATCAAGAGTGGATTCGTGGAAGACTGCGATGACAGCGATTGCGTATCCGACCTTATAGCATGATTGTCCATTTTGCTTGTCTGTGGTTTGTCTTTTCAGGGTTGCTAGATTGTATAAAAGATACAAAATCTGTATAATTTGGTCTTGTTTGACTGGCAGATTGCCTTGTATAATTGTTTAGAATGACTTTACGTGACCTAAACTTTACACAATAGATCCAGAGATAGACCCAGCTGCTTATCGGTAGTTACAGCCATTTTTACAAAAAAAAACGTTATTTTATAACTATACCGTGTCTTCTCTTTAGTTTTGGGTCGTTGTCGAATTTTTGACGGACGAAACGCAACCGTTTTACCGACGACGAAAACTGTCGTCGTTGCAACTGGTTTGAAGACGGCTTAGAGGACGAAACTTATCGTCGAGTGAAATAGTTCCAGTTTCTTACAACTATCAACGAAATTTAGGAAATGGTTTCGTCGTATCACGAACGACAGCATTGACAACTGGTAATACATTTATCAACTCTATTTTATTGATAAAAAGTTCACTTTTTATTGTACGGACTGTTTTGTAAACGAACGCGGAACGTTGGGCGACGACGCGACGAGTGTGATAGATAGATTGCGTTCTCGAGTGTAGTCGTAATAATTCGAAGACTAGTTTGTGCAACGAAGACTGTTTGAACCTAGGACGTAAAACGGTTTCATCGTCGCAGAACACAAAACAGTCTTTGTAAACGGTTCGTCGTCGCAACGCCCACCCATACTTCTCTTCGTTTTACTTCTTATTTGTTACTAGTGGTAACTTATGTAACAATTTTACGAGACACAAAAAAGGGGATTATATACGAGCTCTTGCTTGCCAATACATTTGATAAGTTGAGATGGAAGAAAACTAATGTTGCTGATTTCTTAATAAATGATTTATTAATTGTAACAACGTGTTTACAAAAACAACGTGTCCGATAATTTTATGAATATTATAAATGCATCAATTTACAATATGTAAAAATGCTTATGCTAGCGCACTAAATAAATGTGCGATGTAATCGTACAAAATCGCGGACGAGGTAATGCAGAGTAAGTTGATTTACAAAAATGAATTCATGTTTAAGTACATAATTAATTATAAACTTAGTTTATGGGGAAGTTCATAAATGAACGCGAGGATGGCAATCTGAACATGGTCACCCATGCATCCCAGGTTTTAACTTGCTTAACTTTTATCGCTGCTCCGATACATCCTCCGATGTTCCAACATTAATCGTCGAGAAGTAGCGCGCCAGACCTAACACCCGTCTGGTCTGAGGATCCTCCCTTTTCTATGAAGTCTCCGCTGACTTGACATCGCCAGTATTCGGAGGGCATGTCCTTTGTTATTTGTTGCATCTTATTTATTGGCACTCCAGCGATTGGGATCTCCTTGTATTCATCCCAGAAAAGCCATGGAATCAGTCCACCCGTAAGGAAACCTTGATGTCGCGACCGATCAAACTTGCCTTAGAAAGCAGATGTGCACCACTTATTTCCAGAGAAAAAATTCAAAAGCAAATAAATATTCTTGTTGTAAGCTACCAATCTTTATTTCGCAACCATTAAACATACGAGTATTTTCATTTGACCTAGATGAATTGTTATTTTGCAATAAACGACACAATATGCATATAGCCTTCTACGATGAACTGCAAAATTCATGCAATATGATATATTAGACTTCGGTTTATGTTTTCTATGTCTTGTCTAACTCTTCCCCTCCTGCCAAAGTCACGTGTATTTTTTTGGTGCATGGTATCTAAAAAGTTACCTACAGAACATATTATCTTTAAATAGAAAGAAAAATATTTTATTTGCGAGGCCGCTTTTCTGTTTAGAAATGCGCGATAAACGAAAAAATAAATACACGTCTTATCTCACTATACCTCCCCCTTGTGATATTTCGAATGATTTGATTTTTTCCGAACTTACCTCCCCCCGACGACTCCATGAATACGTTTGATGTGGTTTGATGTCGCTCGCTGCGACACCGGGATATTCATTAAAGAGTAGTGGATATTCATTTTAAATGTTGATATGAGTGAAGAAAATGATTTTCTTGTTGTCGTAACGGTGGTTTGTATATATTTCGGTATAGTAAAGATAGTTTTGCCCTCTGCAATCAGGGCACCTATTTGCTGCCGCAAAGAGAGTTGGCTTTATGAACCAGCTTTCTAAATCGTATCTCACTACTTCCAAGTAGAACTTGGTTGGCCTTGATTTCTTCGCAGTGATTTACAATAAAACATTCTTGAGATAATTAATCCTACTTCAAAAAAGGACGAGGTTATGCATTCAGCGAGTACTTGGTTTTCATTTGTATTCACCAATTTTGCCGTGATTATTGGGCCGATTGGATAGAGGAAGCTTGCGTGGTGGTCCTGTAGCGGCATCTATATAAATAATAATTATTATAAACTTTGCTTGGGTAGTTTTTGGCTTTTAGTGCAAGCTTCACCCTACAACTGGTGGCTGTCAGACGTAAAAAAAAGTCTGATGGTGACCTTAGCGTGGCCCCACCCCTTTTCGGACTGCTTGCTTGAAAAACCACAATTTCTCGCTGTTTTTGTATAAAACCCATCTGCAACCCCTAAGCATCATCTCGAAGTAACTTTCGAATGCCATGGACGTTTTGACGTTTAAATGTTGGTAGCATGGCATGTTTTATTGTTAGCTTTGTTTTTCTTGCTTACTATTTCACAAGAATGAAAGAGATAGAGCGCTTAGTTTCATAGTTAATCGCAATAAAGTTGGACTATAATCGAGCTGCCGAAGTACGGCAGTTAGTTAGCAGGCTGTCTGTCAACTATGATTTGACAGGCTACGAAATAATACGTATTTATAGTCCGCGCCACTTTTGAAGTCCAGCGGAAAATTGTGGAACTACATTTTTTTAATGCATTTGATGCAATGACATAGACACTAGCGCCGCGTCTATCGGAGAAGAGTGGTGGCGCGGATTCTAATCCACTTTGTGTACAGACGCCAGCACATCAAGCTACTACAATCTGTCAAATTTATTTAATAGATTTTCAACTTTAGCACTACAGCATAAGGTTCAAGGTTGATTGCGAAAATTTGACAGTTTCGGGTAGCTTGACCTGCTGGCGTCTGTACATTGATGATGTATCTGCCTGTCAAAGTTATTTACATAGCAATACGAATTTGTGTGGGATAGTTACAACTAAAAAGTATAAAATAAAAATAAACTGTTTACAAAAAAACAACCGACTTTAATTATGAAAAAACTGTCAGAAGTCGGTTATTTTATTTTTTGTATAATCTGATTTGATTTTGTATAATAACTGAGACTCAGCGATAGAATTATTATGTTGCCTCTACTGGCAGCCCTGGTTGTCAAAAATGTCAATTGAAAATGAAGTTTTTCGAGCAGGGAATTATTACAAAACTCAATAATTACTCGTGAAAATTGTTTGTAAAGTATCGTAGTAATTTACAAAGACTATAGTTTTTTTTAGTGATGGGACTTTTTGTTTTATGAACAAGTGTAGTGTGTGTTATTGATGTGTTTACGGTTTGTTTCGCAATTATTTGGTCACGTCTCCTATCCCTGTGGGTGCCTCGCGTAGTCTTGGAAAAAAATAATGCTTCAGTGGAAATTGTGATAATTTTATTTATTTAAACTTTAGTAAACATAAGGAACTATCTATTTATATTTATTTTTGTCGACGTAAGTTTTGTTTTGTACTTTACTTGAACTTTCAAACTATGCAAGAAGTACTCCTATTTCTATTAATAAGGTAGGGTACCTACACATCCAAACAAAATTATCAAATGCCATAATCATGGAAGTAATTTATATGTAGGTATTTTATTTGTACAATAAATAAGACTACCCTACATGACCAGAACAACTTAAACATCCATTTTGTCTTAAAACTTGGTGATTAACAGGTTGCTTGGTTTCATTATGTTGTAAAGTAAGTGTTAACAGGTAATTGCCAACATAAATTTGCTGTAAGTACTGTATTTGGAGTTATGCTCTTATGATTTTCTTTGAAACCAGTATCTTTTTCACTTGTGTACCAACCTACTTTATGCACAAAATTTATAATCTCTTATTGTATTCTTGGAACCACCGGCCCTCTGTTATGACTTGTGGGCTTGGGTGTAGGGATACCGGAACTGACCATAATGACTCATTCTAACCAATGTTTGTAATTATATTGCATAATAGAAGCCATATTGAAGTAACAACCATCTTTGTTTAGGTATTCTTAAAAGGGAATTAAGTAAATGGAATGGATAAGAACCATAACTTTTGCAAAACAGTTACCAGTACAACCTCAAAGTCAAGAATACTTGTCATAGTTTATTACTATATTGATGTGGCTTATTTGTTACCAACCAATCCATTGAGGAAACTTAGCATTATTCTTGTATGAAATAAATTAATGTTCATATTTGTATGAAGCATTTACCTAGAAAAGTAAAATAAAAGTCCCGTTTGTGAATCTTGCCCTAAGTTCCTCACTATACTTTTTATGACAAATTGATAAGAGTGAAATAATAATAATGACAGCTGTAAGAATGTTCTATAAAATTCTCAATTTTGTTTGGTCTTGTTAGTAATTTGACAAACTTGAACAATCAATGTCATACAGTAAACTAAACACATTTTTAAAATGAAGTTGTTACATGCAATGGCACCTAAAAATTGACCCTAAGATGGAAATGTATGTCCTAGAATTCATCTACCTACCTAGTTGGATAAACGGAATTTATCAGCGTAGGGTGAATTCTATTCCCCATGCAACGTCTATTAACAATTTTTTTATAAAAAGCATGTAAGGTAAATAATAGACTACAAAGTATTAAAAATTCGTTATCAGTCAGGAAAATTGTGTCAGAAATGCATAAACAAATATGGGGGTATTAAATTGTTATCATAATGACCTTTAATTCTATTTATTAAGAAAGTGATTGGCCCTGGTGTTAAATAAAATATAGGTCATGTTACGCACACTCAAGAATAGTCTTGTAGAGAAGTTATTATTTACAGAATTTATTCTGCAAGGTTTATGGGTATAATACATTAATATTAAACTAATATAAAAATAAATCCCAATGTTTTATCAAGTTGTAAAAACCGTGTGAAGCAGGGGTGTGTCCGTAATCTTGAATAAAACATCACTCATTGACCAAAATCAACACATTATTTTATCAGAAAGTTAGTTTAGGTATTAAAACAAGTTTGCTCATTATTATTTTATCAGAGCATATTTAAATACCACTGAAGTATCTGTCTGTGATTGTACACATATTTGTTTGTACAATAATTGATAGCTAAATAAGCTACCTGTTTCCGTTGTCATCATGTCAGCTGGAAGATAATTATATAATATGTCACAGATTGCTCTGAGCATTATTAACAACAGAGTAAAAACAAACAGCTTAAACGGTAATATATGGCATTGACTTGATATAATATGTCTGTATACTTATATACCTACAGTATTTTTTTTACGGCGTAAGGGTAAATCCGAATCCATAGGAGATTACGAACCATTCACTGTTTTTTCATGAAAGCATTTTTGACATGATAAAGTTTATGGTCAAGTGCTATTTGTCCATGAAATAGATAGAGTAATATTGTTTTTCCTTTTTATGCATTTTGACTCTTGTAGCTTGTAAGAATCATTTACTTTGTATTGCATAATAAAATCTGGACAGTAGAAATTGGTCCATAATAGGTTTACCATCCGTCCGGATTTTTCCGGACATGTCCAGCTTTTTGGCCCCCGTCCGGATTATTTTTGGCCTTCTCATTTGTCCGGACTTTTCGCTTTAAGGAGATTTTCTTTAAAAAAGATAAATGATTACTGAAAAACATATGATTAAAAGTTAAATATCTGGACTTTTTTGCAAATGCCAGATTTTAGTACTATTATTATATTATATTATAGTATTATTTAAGTATAGGTACCTAGATGTGGTGCTTTAGCTGAATCATACGGTCCACGACAAATGCTTTGGTCATGTTAGTATAAATTGAACATACTAGATTTCTCTAATCAATGGCTACCATGATATAAATCTATACTAAATGCAAATGTACCTCTGCCTGTTGGTTACTTTTTCACGCCTATCTAAATCAATGAACGATCGTTTCATTTGACAGCAAGGTAATTTGGGAATTGAAGAAGGACATAGGCTACTTTTCATCCTGGATATTTGTATGAAAAAAAGGATGAAAAGAAGAATACAAAACACGCAGACCAAGTCGCGGGAAGCGGCTAGTTGTCTATAAAGTCTAATAGTGCCATATTACTTTACGAAACGCGTTTTGTTCTTTTTAAAGCAAAGTATTCAATCTTTACCTACATACCGCTTGATTTTGTCTGCAAATTACGGTTTATTACGGCAATAACAATGCGCGTAGCAAGTAAATTCACAGCTATAAAGATGTATAAAGCTTTTAAGTAGCATAATCATCGTTGGGAAGGAAGACCCATATGACGTCACTGCGTGTGGGCATCACATGTGATTAGCCGGAACTACACCGCGCGACCTCGCGAAGTGTCTGTTATCGTTTGCGCGAAGCATCGAGTTTTTAATTTGCCTCGCCTTGGCTTTGTTACGATAACTGTGGGTTAGAAGGCGAGGCAGCTCAGAATTAACGATAACTTGCGAAAAGAGCATGCTAGTTATGATTATTACGAATAAATTCGATATCGTAGTGGTTTAGGGCCGGCGTCAGAAGGTCCTAGATTATTTAGCTGTTTGTAACGTTCTTGCTACTGGATCTAGGACAAGTATTCGAATGTCAACCGAGTTGAAGTACTAACACTAAGCATTTTCATTTTGAAGTACCAACACTAAGCATTTTAAACGTTTATTGCTCGAGGTATTTTTTTAATATTTGGGTTGATAAGATAAACTTTGTTCCAAATATTTTTTGTAAACCTCTTGTAGAAATGTAGATAATTTATAAGGAACTGGTTAGAGTGATCTAAAAACAACGTCAAGGGCTCTGTAATGAGTTTGATTAGATAAACATGTATTTATAATCTGATTTAGAAGAGGCTAGAACCATAGTATAATGTTTAATACACAACACGCCTGATAAGAAGTTCACACACTTAGAAAAATCTATAAGTACACCTACCTAGAATAACAGTGTCGGGCTGTCGGCTCCACCTGACGCGTCAAATTATTTACTTAACGATAATAATAATTATTCTAGTACTGTGCATAATTAAATATTTTTGAAATATTACTTGCTTGGACATGCTTGCTCATACAAACACCTTTCTTTTTTCTGTGGCGAAATCCTCATCGTGCCTTACGGGGAAAACGGAGGGTTATGTCTGGCTCCTACCGAATAAAACCCCACGGTTATTTCTACTACCATGAGTCAGGGGCCTGGGAGATATTTGTATATTTGCCTCTACTCCGACTGGTATCAGCCCGTTGCAGCTTTTTTGGACCTAACTTGTCGAGGGACGAATCAGCCCCGAGGTCGCCGCCCGCAGGTCCCTCCTTATGGTGACCGGAGATCATTAAGCGCCCATCGTCACCCGTCTGCTCTCCTGGCGCACATTTATTGAGAGCTATGGTCTCTCTCCCTGTCCACCGCTTCTTCGCAAAAAGTGGCGACAGCATCCCACGTGTTTTTGCTTGCGACCATGTATTGAACCACGGCCGGAAGCGAGAGATCACCCGCGATTAGTGTCGCGACGAGGGCGCAGCGTGTGCTGGCCCAAGCTGAGCACTCCTCCAGAGTAACTAAAACGAATTTTTCACGTACTACAGACGATTAGTGTAGTATCATTGATGAAGGCCGTGGCCCACGAGACCCTTCACCAGGCGGTACTCCTACACTGAGGGGATACCCCCTCAGTGTAGGAGTGAGTTAAGGTTCACACGATTCCACCTAAATAATTCCTCATAAATTTTGACCTAAAACCGTTGAAGCGATAAAAAATTCGTAAGTGCTTTATATATCAATAGACGTAAACTCATAGCAGTTACCTGCTAGAATCTTTGCCAAGTTGTTGAGAAGTTTTGGTCAAACTACTCAACCGACACAGATCCATTTTGGAGCGTCAGCAGCACGACACGTAAATGAATGTACATAGGTACCTACCTACAGGCAAGCTAAGTTTAGAAGAACAAAGCGGTCACACAGATAGACACGAAAAGCGACTTCAATTAATAACTAGCTGACCTGTCAGACTTTGTCTTGTCAAAAGTTCAATTTCTATTTTACGGAAACCACCTCAGTAATGAGGGTAACAAAACAAAAAAAAAAAAACAATTCGGTCGACCCATTTTCTAGTTTTTACGAGACTAATGTCCGGCAATTGATTTTTATTGTTTACTAGTTGCCCGCCCCGGCTTCGCATGGGTAGCACTAAGTGCTTTATACGTCTTTCTACGGCTCACCTATCTACCTACCCTACCTACCTACCTACATACATACATACATACCTACCTATCCTACCTGCCTACCTACCCTACCTAAATACCTATCGTGCCTACGTACCTACTTACATACCTACCTACCATCACCTACCTAAGAACCCTCTCCTGATAATAAAAAAAGAATTAGCGAAATTGGTCCAGCCGTTCACGCGTGATGCCGTGACCAAGGGAAATAGGGATTCATTTGTATAGATAAGATATGTATGTACTTAGATGCTGTTGTTAAGATTAGGCAGTAGCAAAATGTCTAAGGCGCCAGTAATTTCTCATTGTTTGTGACTGTATAATATACCGATTTAAATACTTAGAGATAAAGCGTTTGTGCACACAATCCTCTACGGAAACCGAACGCTCTCGGCACACAAGAAAACGGGATCCATAATAACCGGTATTATCGACGAGTGTTCTTTCTTTGAGGGTTGCACCACATTACATTCAAAAACTTTTCAACATGTCTCTCATTCCTCCGCAGTAGCATCCAGTCCAAAGTCATCTGTTAAAATAGATGCCAAATATTGGCAACCCGATACCTGAGAAAATTCTAGATAAATGAGATCCTTAATTACCACCAAAGTCCAACTAGCAAGTACTTAAACATTTTGGTGCTTTCCCATCCAAATATTTCTTCCCATTTATAATTTTATTTTATATACTCAATACTCAATTTTTTATTGCATTCCATATGTATTACATAGATGGTATAATAAGTAAGAGAGCAATATAGATACTAGCTGCCCGCCCCGGTTTCGCACGGGTAGCACTAAGTACTTATCTACGGCGCACCTATCTACCTACCCTACCTACCCTACATACCCTACCTACCCTACCTATCTACACTACCTACACTACCTACCCTACCTACCCTACATACCCTACCTACCCTACCTACCCTATCTACCCTACCTACCTACCTACCCTACCATACCATACCATACCTACCTACCTACCTACAGTACTAATATCGCTATTAAAAAATAGGGGTTGGTGGCAGAAGGGTGAAAATTCAGGGTTGTATGTATTTTTTAATGCGGATTCATTAAAAAATTAAAGAATTTGTACGATAATTTAAAAAAATATGTTTGGGTTGGACCACCCTTATCACTTAGGGGTATGTAAAATAGTTTACGTCCTATTCTCAGACCTACTAAATATATACACAAAATTTCATAAGAATCGGTCAAGTCGTTTCGTAGGAGTTTTGTTACAAACACTGTGACACGAGTATTTTTTATATTAGATATTGGTCTGATCTACCACTAAAAGACAGTAAAATTGCCCCGTTCGCGAACCTTGTTGCTCATTCATTGTTAACTTCCACATGTGACCTACATTCCTTGGTTTCCTTTATTTGTAGCTTTAGTAAAACCAATAAAGCATGCTTTGGTATAGTCATATCACCTCAATGTATCTTGCAAGAGTCCATTAAAAAAATGATCCTCTTTATGTTCAATGATGTTGGAATTCGACACTTTCGAGTAGTCTTCAGATTTTTACACTTTACAAACTATAGTGTGCAATAAAAACGCCAGAAGATGACATTTTAATGACCACCTCTTAATCGTTTTGTGAGCAAGTTTCTCGCTAACACTGATCGAGAGGCTGCTAAAGAATCATCTAGGTCAGTGTTTTTCAACCTTTTTCATGACACGACCCCATAGCATGAACATTTTTTTCGCGACCCCCTTCCCTTTACTGTTTATAATCTGTATTTTATTATAATACAAATATCAAATACGTACAACTTTTTATTGTTTTTTATATTGACGTATCGGCTAATTACATCATTAACAGACATATTAGGCTGCCTGTCCACTGGAGCGGAGAGGAGAGGAGCGGAGTAGCGCTGTGCCAATATTAACCAATGGAATTGCATAAAACCTCCGCTTCAATTCAGTGGACAGGGATTTGCGAACTAGTTTAAAAATTCATACAAAACCGGGAAGCGGAGCGGGGAAACGGAGCGGGGAAGCGGAGAGGCGATGTGGAAAAATACGTGAACTCGGCCTAGCTACGCACAGTCCGCAACACCGCTTCGCTACCTCGCTCCGCACAGTCCATAACTCCGCTCCACTACCTCGCTCCGCATCAATGGACAGACACTGTCCGCAACTCCGCTGCCATTCTCCTCTCTGCTGCCTTGCTCCGCTTCAATGGACAGGCAGCTTTACATCGCCAAACGCCTCCACGGAAAAGCGATAAGATAAATTTGTGGGGACAGCGTATCCCACTCGCATTAAATCCTAAGTAAATTTTATGTCGTATAATTGATGGATTTATGAGGATCAAGGCTACGAGGGATTTCCCAGTAGAGTAATTACGTTTTTAAATGCAGCTATAGATGAGGCAAGTTTGGGAACCAACCAATTGTTGCTTTAGATAATTCCAATAGATTTGCTTTTAAGCAAATCTATTGGAATTATCTAAAGCAACAATACAAAGTTAAAAAAATATATTTTTAAACATTTTGTTTAAAAAATATATTTTTATATATTTTTTTTCTTTTACTGAGGCTTCGCGACCCCCTTATAGAGGCTTCGCGACCCCCCAGGGGGTTGCGACCCACAGGTTGAAAAACACTGATCTAGGTAATCGATTTGAATAAAAACCGAGTCTATTTTCTTATGGACTAGTATTTTATTCACAGCGAACACAAGCTGACGAACAATGCAGTGACTTTTCTTTTGCTTACAATTTTCAGTTTTTCGGGGCCTTTACCTGTAATGTAATGACACGTTTAAAGCACAGGCAGTCTTTATGACTGACATTTGCTGTTTCTGCTATCGCATCCAATATTCCAAGCAATCCCATAGGAAACGGCTTATTTACAAAATTGCATGCGCCCTTTCAATTTGAAGAGAGGCCGATGTAAACTATGTACTTAATATTAGCACTTGGTACTCTGTGAATTAATTGAAACGTATATTGTTGTGTAATTGACTATGAATATGAATTCATTACTTGCATGCTACTGCGTTATAATAAATGCAAACACTTCGGTCCTGACAACATTAGAATTGTAGAAATCGGAATCTTTTAGTTTTAACATTGAATCTAGATATTTAAAACTGAGCATTGTTCTACGGGCTTCACTGCACAAAGCTAATTGAGAATGACTAACAACTTTAATTTCGAATTTTACACAGACCCTCTGGCTCCGTATTTGATAGTAATTTGGTGCTAGTGCACACCTGTTCACCTGAGTATTATACATGATATAAGAGAATATAACTCTCTTTTGTTCAGACTGGCCGTTAGCAACAATAAACCCTTTTCATTCACGGTCGCCGGGCATCAGGTTCAGCTTATTGTCCGTTTCTATTCAGTGCAGTGCCTGACAAAATAACTACTACTTTCAACTTGGTTGCTTCCTACTATAGTAGCGCTCATTGCCCTAATAATATAACAAATAGCTCTGGAAAACCCAAGTGCTAATAATATAGTCTTCAGCCGAATAACACTGCGCTTAGTTGAAATTATTTTATTTATCGCTCAACACTTTTCTACTGTTGGCCAAAGCCTTTTCCTTATTACCACCTTTCCTTTCACTTCTCTTCCCAATCTTTGGCTGTCAGTGGCTACTCTTTGAGAAAACTGTCAAATTCGTCTCCGCAACTCATCCTGGGCATGACGCGCAGCCGTTTGCTGCTGTTTGAGACCCAATGTGCCTAGTTGTTTCTCTTCCGGCATGCAATAGATGGGACCTCACCAGTTCCACTTAAGCTTGACAGCCGTTTGTTCCTTACTCCTTCTGTCTCATGCATGAGTAATGGACGATATGGAGAGAAGTAGAAACTATGGTTTTTCTTACTCCTGGGCTGTTCTATCTGAGTAAAATAGTTGAGTGTTTCAAGAGAGTCGAATGATTTCTCCGGGACTCGACGAAATTCACTGTGTCGAAGCTTTTCTGGTGGACGCCGCTGTAGATTCTGGCTTTCAGGAATTGCTGCGGTTTGAAATGGTGTGGCGTAAGAAGCCCCGTGACCACTTCAGCAGTTTGAGTTTTGGATCGCAGTTTGGTGGTCCCTATGCACAGTCAGTTTATACCTTTATACTTAAGTTCTTACTGCGTTATATTTTTTCGCTTACAGACCTCAAGTGCAGACTAAGTTGTGTTTTTCTCTTTAGTGGAAGAAAGTCCCTTCATTATTTCTTTTATCAAACAAATAGAGCTCTTCTGGGTATTCTCGGTGCGTCGAGCAACTTCTTTGTCTTATCTTGCCTATGTAGACTAGCTAATTTTGTAATTGATATTTCATAAAAATAATCATGAGATAAATTATTTTTATACCTATTTTTTTTTCAGTCGTGGAAATACAACCGTTTTAGTCATCATTCATTCTTTTTTATATTTTTTTTAAAAACGTTGCCCCACACTAAGAATGTCTTCTTGTATCGTGAGTGCGTTTACAAACAAAGAAACTCACATACACTAAAACCCAGACCCGGAACAACTACTTGCAGATCATACAAATATTTGTTCCGTGCGGGGATCGAACCCGCGACACGTTGCGCAGCAGTCGATCGCTCAGCCACTACGCCAACCGTGTCGTCAATACAGCATGATTGAAATACTAACAATTTGCGTGTCAATATACACGCATGAAACGCAAACTATTGTCTACATGGCATTACTACTGTTCACGCAAAAACTTGGATAAATTAGAACGTTTTCATATTTTAATAGGCACACGTTTTATGTTCTTAATGAAACTCAAAATGATAAATCAATTCATTACATTTGTCACACCTTCCTATTGCTATTCAAATTGAATTAAATAATTGACGTAAATGTAATGTTCTATGGAGCTACTTACTTTGGTGTAGGTACATAGTGCCGTTCCATTCTTCAGATGGTGCCAATTGCTTCCTGGCATTTCTGGAGGTATTTATTGTCAATAACTTTTCATTGATTAAACCCGTTGGTCATGATGCGCTATTCAATTAAAAAACTCCATGAACCAGCTGAGGTTCAACGTCATAATATATTGTTAAAAGTACCTACAGTGAGAATGAATCGTAGAATTGTTATGTTGTTGTGTTTAGCGCTGCTCAGACAGTAAGCAGTAAGCACTCTACTAAATGCTGAGCAACGAAGAAAAGAAATGCGAACAGAAACACTTTTCCATAAGAAACACACGTATTTAGTTTATTGTATGTCCTTTAATGATGAATGATAGCAAAATGACGTAATTTCTATCCTCGTCGTATGCATAACGTATCTACTATGTTTGTTTGTTTAAAATCTATTGTCTGAATATTTGTTATGGAAAACTATACCTATGTAGGTAATGTTTTCCTACATAGGGGTACTGTACCATTAAATAAACTTTTGAGTATTGGCAATGTTCAAGGTTAAGGGCTCATTATTTCCAGAACTAATGTTGAAGCATATACCTACTCGAAGATTTTTCGTCCTGTTTGTTTTCCTAGAGGGAAGTTCGTTCCGAATAGTTCATTTCCTATTGATAGGTATAGCGCCGCTAGTTTCTGCTGCGATGTAAACCATCATAATTCCGATCTTGGTAACTTTCTACTTTTTTACATCGACTGTAAAAAAATGTAAACGTCTCGGATGTTTATAAGGCATACATCATCACCGCTATAAATCTTTCATACATTTAACAAAAAAATCCCCTTTTTTCTGAAAATCTGAGCAATTACCCGTATGAAATCATTATTACAAGTCCAGTGTTGCACATTGGCCTCTTAAAACCTGTATAGATTTGTATTCACAATTCATAATTTTCCTAGGCATTACACAGGTCCTTAGCTTGCTAGTTGTTATGCACTTTGTGACTGCGTCCTTGCGCACCCGCATTAACATCGATCGTTCATTAATCTCAACATGGCTTGACTGGTAAAATTAATATAATCGTCGAGAATAGGTACAGTTTCAATATACAAACAGGGCTTGCAATTATTTATATTCATTCTGTTATCAAATCTTTGGCTATTTGACGTTTAGCGTATAATTCTTGTAAGATTATATGAGAATGCAAATTAACGCTGCTGCTCATTTACAACATATGTTGTGGATACTATATAATATATAGTGTATATGTACCTATATACAAACAGCAAGATTTTTCTGTATCCCATAAAAATACCCATTACCACTATTACTCACACAACGAGAAGTATTATGCTGCCGCTTTGCACACATTGTTTACCGTGCACAGCGGTTCGCCTATCAATTAGCAGTATACAATCCATTTATAGCATGACTCAAGGTCGATAGGATCTCAATATTGAGCCATTCGTAATCCACAGCGTAGAGTAGCAGTATTTTTGGGAGTGTGCAAACAGCCACTGCGACGCCCATTGCTTCACTGTATAACGAGTGGCTCCCGACCACAGCTGCCAATCTAAACGAAGAAGATGCTTCTATTATGACAGACAATAGAATTGTTACAAAGTAGGTACATGAAGTACTTCTGGGCCTATTATTATTCGGTACACGGCCATTCATCGTGCGTCTATTAAGACGGAGCGTTGAGAAGATGTCATGTGGTGACTTCTTGATCTCGTCTAATTACTTTATGGATGCTGTTCGGTTGTATTGTATGCCTGTAGTGTTTGTGTACTGTTGGTTGACACTATCACGGTGTAGTGGGCTGGCGATATGTAGACCAACTATTTAAAGCAATCAAGAAACTCCTTCCGATATTAATATTCAATCGTTGAGAACTTTCAAGGCTTCTTTCACAATGCGGTGGGTGTTCATTCTAGTACCGTATTTCCCTCTTTTACATGATGTTTATTTGAGTTCAAAAGTTGTTAAATGTGTCTACGGGTTGGGAAGAGATACTTGGTTTCGACCTTCGAGTCATAAGGATCTTTGTCATTATTTGGGAAGCTTGTTTGCGTCTTGTAGTTTTGAAAAAGTATATTTTTCATAAAATACGAGTAGTTTGTTCCCGTTCTTAATAGGTCGAAATATTGACCACAGTAATCTGTGGTATAATAATAGTCTTGTTTTCATTTATTCAAAACAGACAGAGATAGATTACCTTCTTAAAGAATTCTACTTTTTAAAATTATCATGAGATCATCTACAATGGAAATACCATATCGATGACGATATGTAATTTCTTTGTGGACACTTGAATATATATTTTATAAATCATGCTCCTTGCTCATCGTAAACTTCGCGCGTTCTTATAACTAATTTTGATTGGATAACAGAGTACAGTGACTGCACGAATAAATTAACCTAGTGTACCTACTATAACAATAGTATTTCATCTTCCTACTTACTTTGGAAGCGAGGTCCGTGCATGGGTGACCATCTTTATATACCGTTGAGCCCGGCTCTCATTCGAGGATCTTTGACAGTCGTAATGGGTTGTCAGAAGTCCGAAAGTCTAACAACCAGTCTTACCAAAGGGTATCGTTATTACCCAGTTATTGGGTTGTGGAGGTCAGATAATCAGTCGCTCCATGTAAAATACTGTTATTCAGCTGCATCTGGTTAGACTGAAAGCCGACCCCAACATAGTTTGGATAAGGTTAGGTAGATTGATATTGGTTTAGGCTTAGAATCAGCCCTTTTCGAGATTCAAAACACAGCATCCCAATCGCGCTATTCTATATTAAAGTGCATCATCCGAAAGGGCGCGATTTAAAAAAATAATTATACTGGTCTTAGGAATGGAAATGAACACAAGGTGTTGTTTCTTTAGGCTGTAGAAGCGACGGAGGCATACATGAGCATTTCCCCACAAAAAACCACAAGTATGTAGGTATAGATAGGTAGGTACTTCTCAGAAAACACAAGACTTCAATTTTATGTTGTTGTTTAATTTGTTTCAAAATAAACTTAAATGTAGCCATTTCCAAGACTACGCGGCAAATAACAAAATTAAAAAGTAAAAATAAAGAAGTGACGTGACCATGCAACCAATTTAAATTTCAGATTCGTAAAATGTTCCCTGGACATAGTTTGGAATCATACAACAGCACCATGCCCTATGTTCGGTGACGGAAGCCACGAAACTTGTTACGATATTACTTAACTTGTGACATTATATTGTACTATCATGTGACTTTTTGTGAATTAAAACTGTGTAAAGTTAGTAAGTGCCTTAAGTAATTAGCCGCTTTTCTGAATATCGTAGATTTGGCCAAACAACAAAGGCATATGCTGTTCAATGGATACCGAAAAAAAAGCAAACTCAAATGTAAAAGTAAAGAAGAGCGGACGTAAAAATGAGAAGAAGAAAAAAGCTGCGGCACAAGATACAGACGAAACATTAGCAGTATCATGCCAACAAATGAACAAGCTGGCTATCGATGACGGTGGCGGTAGCGTCTCGGCCAGCTCCACCGATAGCGAAGATTTAGTAACTGCTATAAACTACAACACTATCACATCACTAGCCGCTCTAAAGGATATAATCCAAGGCGACAATAATGATACTCCAGAAACAGATAGCTTCTTCCAGCACTACTTTATGAACCACTGCAACAGTCTTTCAAGTAGAAATTCTAATTCACCATTTCCATTTCCGGAGCGTCGGAGGTTATCACAATGCCGCGAGGAAGATGAAGACACTGAGTGGAAAGATAGCGATCTACTTTCTTCTAGGTGGAATGAAGTTAGTCCCAAAATTGTTTCTAAAAGCAGAAACAATATTGCTAAACATAGCAGCCCAACCAAAACAGAAGATCAGAATGCAAATGTTGTTAGCGAGCTGACACCTAGTGATGGCAATGTCGCAGCTGATGGAGAGGAACCTCCGAAAAGAACTGTAATGGGAGCTCGCCATAAGTTCCTGGTGACAATGACGGCGCCGATTGCGCCACCGCCGTCTGCGCCGCCCAACGTCCAGAAAGCTCTGCGCGCGCATATGCATAACGCGCATACTGTTCATTTTGGAACCAAAGGCGCTGAAGAACAGCGGCCAAGTGTTCGTTCTATATTTGAAGGCGAGAATCTCCACCTTGATAAACATTTTTTTGATAGTAGCTTAATCGAAATTAGATCTACCGTTGATGGAGTAGCTGCTAGTTCTGAGGACATTTGGGTTAAAAGGACCGTAGACAAAGCAAGTATTTCTAGTATTGATAACATTTAAAAACGACTTAATCACATAACAAACTATAGCGATATATCTTTTAATATTTTTATAAATTACAGACCCTCAAAGAAGAGCCCTCTGCCAAAGCCGAACTATTGAAGAAAAATGAGAATGTAGCTAAGGCGCCTGGGAAGAATGAAGCTCCGACGACTGTGAAGAATTTAGAGCAAGTCAGAGCGCGTTCTGGAACTTGGGGTGCTGCGACTGGGACAAAACCAAAAGAACCGGCTTCAAAGACGAATAAGAAAGAAGTACGACGCAGCAGTGACGAACGGAGACAGAAACGAGGTGAGGGATGAAAATATAATTATCATAATGACGTGTCTTGCTATCATCTGTTTCGAGTCGAACACAGAGCGAGCACGTGGATTTCTGTACGACCTTTTTGTTTGTTATTGCTAAATTGTCAGTGCGGTATCTAGTGGCATAGGTCTAGCACGCGACTCTCATGAAATCATTATTACTGGCCTGATTGATCTTGCTACGTAGTAACCAAAGTCTTTCGAAGTGTTGATGCTAACTGTATTGACAAATAAACGGAAAGTTATGTAATTCACAGTTAGTAAATATAGATTTATTATCGACGGAAAGTGTTGTAGCTCCCGCAATGTTTGCCAGAGTGCGCCTACATATTTGAGTCGCACAGCCGCGCTGGCTGCTCGCCAACCGTCTAGCTAGTCGTAAGGGTCGATGTTAACGCGAGACTTACCGAGATTAGCGTTATTTTGTTTGTGGCTATTTATTATCGTCAGTTTATTGACTCCTGGAAATTTCACCTCGCACAAAGTCTACTGAACTGCAGAGCTATCCTTCATAACTCGTGCATGCGTACGCTGTTTACGAATTTATATTGAAAATAATTGTTTTACTAAAAAGGATGACATTTGTGTTCATTGAAGATAATTATGAAATATAATTTAGCTTGTCTGCTAGACGCGTTTAGTAGCCTAAGATATTATTGTATGTGCACAAACCGCTGTGCTATAATTATTTTTGTCCGAACTCAAAGGTGCCCAGCGAGTGCAGACACAGGCAAATAATACACTAGGTATAGTAATTATAATGTTTAATGTATTACGGTTAAGGGAGACAGATTAGGAAATTCCTAATCCATTGCTTCATAGGTTTGAAAAATTGTCTGCTAAACAACGTAAATAACGCAATGAACGTGGCTGAACTGTCAAATGACAGGAATTGTGATCATTTGTCAGTTTATGTGTGTTACGCAATTATCACGCGGGTCGGCTTAGATTTTAAAGACCCAGCGAACGAATTCACATTCTCACCCAAATTCTGTTTGTGTAAACAGGGACAGACCATTCTTTCTAACTAACCATACTAACATGTCAAGAAAAGGATGCTCTTGCTCCTTCTTGTTCTAGTTCAATGTTCGTTTGGTACCTATAAGCCCACCTTCACATACAAAATAGCATGCGGCCGGCCTTGAGTTAGCTGTGGTTATAGCATAAAGTGCGAACATTATCATACCGTTGTTTGTCGACGCGCGATAGAAAACAGTTTTACATCATTTTAGACATGATTTAGTACTGCGATATCATATAGATGAAAGCTAAATGAACCGGTGCTGATATAATTAACTGCTAGAACAGTTCCAGGTGTTTAAACAGTGATAGAATATAATTAATCTGTTGTGCGTTATGAATGTGTAAGTCTCACGGAATATGCCACACCACAGCGCGCACAATACATAATGCATAACATTTCTATGCCCACTTAAATAGTTTGGCTCCATTCCGCCACTGTTATTGTTTTGTTTTTAAACGCTAACAAACCCATAACAAATGCTTTTAATGTAAAATTGTCGAACACTTTGGGTCAGCGCAGACAGAAAGGAATAATCCCCGCGCGGTCTCGGGCATTTTCTTTACGGATCATACGCGATCCGTAAAGAAAATGCCCGAGACCGCGCGGGGATTCCCGCGTATCTTCGAGGACGCGCGAGCATTTTTTGTCAGGTTCAAGCATTTATGCACTTTATTTTAATAATTTTAAAGTTTATTTTCAAGTGCGTTAATAAAATCCTCTCCGCTGCGCTCCGTTCTGTCTGATGAGTAACGGTAGAGATTCACACTCTGTTTTAATGGGATAGGTAGGTACTACATGTCGATAAACAATAGTGACGCTGTCTGTTCAAGAATCATTGCTGTAATCTTGTTTACGATGTCTGTTGCGAAGGGTCGTTTGATGGTTTCATTCAGTGATATATCTACGCTAAGTACTATTTGTTTGGCCGCCATTTAGAATTGAGATGTTTTCAAACACTGGTGTTATAAATTGGATGTAAGTTAGGACATATTGTTTTTTAATATCGTGGTTTTCTAATTTGCCCCCTTTAGCGTAAAGTACCTGGGCGACCGAGCTCTGCTCTGGCTACATTGAGAACACTCATTTAATAGTACAGGATATTTCATACTAATTCCTTGCTGCCATGAAAGTAGGTGCTTACTAGTTCAATGCTGCCATGTCATTATTCTAAGGTAGCCATCTTGTTCTAAACTTTGGGCGACCGAGCTCTGTTCGGGTGAAAATACGGAAAAAAGGAATTTGCCAGATATGAGATCTAGCTAGATCGAGTTTTCGCCCCAGTAAACCCCCTATATTGCAACTTTCATCGAAATCGTTAGAGCCGTTCTCGAGAACGTGATTACAAATTTATATAAATATATATATAAAAATATTGCTACTAGTATAGAATACATCTTGCCTGAATCTTTCTTCAAAGTCATGCTGCACTTGCAACGGTCGTAGTTCCGCGCGAAGTGCGTAAATTCTATTAGTGTAACAACAACACACGCCGCCGGTTGCTCGTGACCTTCGGTAGGCTTAACGGTACCATATTCAATTAGGCGCTTGTGACTGTACGTACTTAGTTTGCTCTCTAACTGAGCATGCAACATCGATTTCGAACATCGGAAAAAATTGCTTTGATGCTGATAGCTGATGCACAAAAGCGAAGTACCTACGCCATGAATAAAATTTATCAGTTTTACATTTATTTTCCAAAATAAAACTATCAGCAGATAGTTTTGGTAGGTAATTTATACGAGGATGTCCAGGGACCCAGAATAAAATAACAAAAAGGTTCTCTTATTTCTACTTAAATGTAAATAAAATGAAAATGAACGAATTCATTGTTTTATGGGTTTCGATTTCTGACGCATATTGAATGCGGGGGGGAGGATGAAGGGCATTTGCTCCGGGCATATGCCCTTCCTCGACCCTCGAGCTATAACAGTAAACATACTACAATCACAGCAATAGGTGAGATAGAATAGTTGTATGATCCTCCATTTTCGTATCTGCAGACACTTTGAACTGCAAAGAATGAAGAGAATGTTGCAGATCTGCTTTCAGAGTTGCAAATTTTAATCTCGGGATTAATATGTGCAACTCATGAAAGCTATACGAATGCAACGCTGCATGCATTAGTATGATGGCCATAGGTACTAACATGGGCGTATCCACGGTGGGGCAAGGTAGAGCATTTGCCCCACCCTGGTTCCTGACTCGAAGCTAAACATAAAATTAATTATTCAGTAAAAATAATGCAGTATCGATGATTTGAGCGCGCATGTGTGGTCATCGAGAGAAATTCCTACTAAGTACTTTATCATTTATTTACTTCTGTTTATTTCCTTACTTTCGAGTTTATTTACTTCTGCCCCACCCCTAATAAAATGCAGGGCACGTCCATGGGTACTAGGATACCATAGGTACAGGGTATATGGTAGGGGCTTACTTACTTCTGTGATTCTGTCACAAGTGGAAGCGGTTTTGTTGCACCCCAACAATATTATGATGCCATGCTGCGAGTAAGGATGACAGGCGAGAGATATGAAGAGTGACGTGCATCAATGGAAACCGTTTTGTAACATAACCGCGTGACCGCTGTCGATAATTATGTAGATTCTGACACAGATACGCACACACTCCTTGAATGTTTTATCGCCTCCCCTTCTTCGGCATGATTATGATTTATAACTGCATTTAATATAAGTACTAACTTGTTTTCCCGCGACTCTGTGCATATTTAATTTCCCGAGTGAAATGTGCCAAGAATAAAAACAGAACAAATCCATGAGCAGATAGATTTATTTACTTTGGATACATCGTCTCCAACTATTCCATTACGTCATGTAGATGAACAAAGTCATAATTATTGTGTTTGATTTCTGAAGTTGCTTAATCTTTCCATTCCTCGACTGTACATTATGGGTACAGTTTGAAAATTACTGAGAGGACGCTTGATTCTGAGAAAATGGTAATGAGCCATTGGTGTTGTACTGAATCATGCTGATATTACTTTTTTCTTAGTAACTTACCTTGACCGTAGGTTCCATACATAATAACAGTACGTTGCACAATAGATTATTAATCAACAATTGTGTACGTTACAGAGCAACGTCTGGATGCAGCGATCTCTCGAAGCACGCAGTCTGTGGGCGAGCGCAAGCGCCGCACCTCCAACGATGACGGTCAGGCTCATCCCATGTACCAACAGACTATACACGGTAATTCAACACTTAATAACGATATGATTTCCTTTCAAGTAGAGTATTTGTAAATAAGTAGTAGAATATAATAGAATAGAATATTCTTTATTATGTACACCATAAAAAATACAGATATAAATGTAGACATTTTACATTGGGTGACACAATGGGCGGTCTTATCGCTAAAAGCGATCTTTTACAGACAACCTTTGGATGGATTAAAGGGAGAAGGAGAGGCAATTCTGCAGGTAGTCAGTGGTGTACCATTTACATACACAATAAATACATACTTCATAAAGCATACACTTATCTATATATATAGTAGCAGTGTGTAGTAGTGTATATGTAGTAGCTCTACTACTTATTTACAAATACTCACAAAGAGCTGGCTTTGTGATGCAGATCAGCCAGGGAACTTCTACTGCCGAGCAGCATTGCTTCGGTTTGTAGGATTTGGGCGCCGATTTTATTACAAAATCTGATGAGATCAGCGGCACCTGGGATGCCTCTGGTATTGCATATTGCCGTCACACACATTTCGCCAGTTCTTTGTAGGTCCCATGTAGTAAGCCTAATTGCCACCAAACGTAGTAAATCCAGACTCCAGGCTGCTACTCAATCTGCCTAGCCTTTTCCCAACTTGGTTGGGAGTCGGCTTTCAGTCTTACTGAATGCAGCTGAATACCAGTATTTTACATGGACCGACTGCCTATCTGACCTCCATAACCCATTTACTGGATAACACAAAACCCCTTGGTAAGACTGGTTATCGGACTTTTGGGCTTCTGACCACCCGTAACGACTGACAAAGATCTACAAATGACAGCCGGGACCAACGCCTTAACGTGCTTTCCGAGGCACGGCGGGGTCTCCATAAGTAATGGATGGTCACCCATCTAGAGAAATTCTATTCGGAACATCCCGATTTCAAATTGAATATTGTATTTTCTAGGAACCACCGGGGTGAGTCGAAGGCCTGCGGTGTTCGACATCATCAAGTCGAAGCGCGGTGACGTCAAGAAACAGCCGTCTATCATGCAGCAAGTCATGACTGCTGTACAGGTCAGTACTTTACCTTGTGGTTAGACGGGCTGGTTTCCGCAACTCCACATCAAAACGCGTATTTGCGTACGGAGTACTTATGAAATTACAATATTAGTGCGTCGTAGTAAGTCGTCCCATTAGACAAGGTTCCGCCTCTCATGCACGAGGTTGGGAGTTCAAATATGGGCAAGTTCCAATGTGACTTTTTCAATTCATATGTACTTGCTGAGTTTATCCTGACATTACTGGCGCAGGAAAACTTTGTGAGGAAACTTGGACTTACAGTTAATATAAATCTGAAATCGCCTACCTGTCTTGAGTAAGCGTGGCGTCTTGCCTTCCAGTGGAACAAAGAAAATTAAAAATAAAGAAAGATTAATATTAGCGCAGGTAAGAAATCCTATATCCCGGTTTTTTATGCTTATTCAAAATTCATCATGTCAATTGGAGTCAGGAGTCAAATGTCTTGTCGAGTTATTAAGCATCGTTGTAATAGTCAGTGCATTACGTTAATTGAGGTATTTTTAAGTAAAAAGGTTAATGTTACAGTTGTATATGACGCTTTCGCGACTTACAGACACACGCGAACAATGTCGAACCCTTTATAGTCTTGATTCTTCTTTATAGCCAAATTTATAAACTAAACATGTACTTAATACAATTAATATGGCAAACGTAACGATTAACTACACATTTAATTGTTTTTCTCGCGAATCAAGTGATGTCACCTTAGTGAAATATATTTCAAGTACATAGGCACTTACTGATTGCATAGTACTCAATTAAAACTCGGTTATCAATACAATAGTTATGCGAATGACACAGCTTCGAACAGTTATTGTTTTGTATTGTAACAATCACTGGAATAGTGAAGTTCTTATAAACGGTAAGTGTAGGTTACTCACTATAACGTATTGGGCTTTTTTAACCCCCGACGGAAAAAGAGGAGTGTTATAAGTTTAACGTGTGTATCTGTGTGCCTGTCTGCGCCATCGTAGCCCCCAAACGGCTAAACCGATTGCGTTTTTTTGTTTGAAAGGTAACTTGATCCAGAGTGTTCTTAGCTATGATTCAAGAAAATCTATTCAGCCGTTTGAAGATTATCAGCTCTTTTCTAGTTGATGAATGGATGTGAGCATCTTCCGCAGGTCTGACTGTCTTGAAATTGGTATTCTGTTACTTTAATGATATTAGATGAACATAGTAACCTTGAACTGATGCTGCAGCATCACCTGGAATTTGCAGGATACCCAAATCCATTACCAACTTACAGCACAAGTATCGTATTTGGACTCATTGGAATGGTCTCAATGAATAGGTTCTAGACAGATGAATGTGAATAAGGGTGGTGACGATGGAGTAGGAAAGAGAAATGAGAAAATTTTGTGCCGAAGGTTTTAATTTTTTAAATTATTTATATTTTCCTTATTATAACGTATGCGAGATCAAGCGCATATTTGCTTAACAAATGTGTGCAATAATAAATCCTTTTTAGTTACATTGTATTTTTGGATTGAAGGACCTTAATAGAAGAAAGAAAGAAAAAATGTTTATTTGGACACAGTTCGTGAAACACAAAATAAAAAAAAGTGACAATAATATTTAACAATAATACGAGTAGTGTGTGCCTCACGGCTGCGCCAAAAAGGTTCATTTCAGCATTAATGCCAGACAGATGCTGTCTGACGCTGGTTTTCAAATGAACCTAGAAGACATATTTTCTTCCATGTCTTTTCTCTAATCATCAGAAAATTGTTGCATATACCCAAAACCGGTGACAACGATCTTGTTTTGTAATTTTGTCCAGTGCTTGAGAATGGCGAGTGATTTTTTTTTCTATGAGCCATACCTCACCGGGTTGCCATGGCGACGTAGCCAGGTTGCGTTGACTGCGTTACTAAGCGGACGTGACGACGCCATGGCGTCCCGGTGAGGTATGGTATTATAATCTAAGTTGATTTGCACAATCAATAACAAAATCGATATGATTTCAGAACATGACTAAATCAAGTGCGCCTACCAAAGATCCTACCAAACTGGAGACTTCGAAGGTGGTGCCGGCGGTGGCCAGGCCGGTGCTGAAGGCCAAGGACGGGTCGGCACATCCACATTCTGGCAGTGACGCGAGGGTATGTAGCACTTCCACCTAATTATCTACCTAAGGAGTTGTCCAAATTTTTATTCAGCACAGCCGGGCGGCAAAATCAAAAATATGTAGATGATACGAGTATGTTCGAGAAAAAGCCTGTCGAGTCAAGCTGACCCGTACATTATTAAGCGAGGGTAGATGCCGACAGAACTTTGCCGATCGGTACGAGACGAATATGTGTTGTAATTGCTTCAGGTCGGCTTTGTTGATCAACAAATAGTGAAAAATTGCCAAGTGCGACTCGAACATGCGTGTGACCACGTGACCACAGACGCTAAAATTCTTCTTTTTGAGTCGATGGTAAACCATGTATTATTTTAAATGAGTTGGGCTTGGTGGCCACGCCAATCGCGGTATCAGTGGCATTTTTTAGTTCCTCAGAAGTACAGATGTGTGGACACTTTGGACACTCCAGCATATGGGACATGGTTTGGTCAGGAGCACCGCATTCGCACTGGGTATATGTGGGATCTTTTATCCCTCATTTTGCTAGATTATGCTTGCAGCGGCCTACTTTGATCCGCAGTAGATTGATTGCTTTCCATATAGGCCACTGCAGGTCGCGTCCGGGTAACAGATGCTCCTGGGGTTGAACATAATCGGGTGGTGGTGGGTGCGGTCTTTCCCATAGGTCTCTTCTCACCTGTCTCTTCTCACCTGAGGCGGTTGGTCTTGAATAGCCTGTTCGCTAAAATTATAAGCTATATATTTCGTTGCCTTGCGTACGTTTCTATTGTGTTGCATATATGTATATGTGTATATGTAGCACGTCGTATATGTATAAATACTCGAAGTGTCTTGTTGTGTCAAGTAAACATGTGTAAAACACCTTATCTGGGCATGCACTTGAGTAGGCATATTACAGCAACATTAAACTGTGTGTGGCCTATGATTACCCATGGATGTTATCGTCCTATCCCTATTATACTTCACTGCAAGCGCAATATTGAAACTGTTCGGTCTCTCAGAAGAACTCGAATCTCAAAAGTAGAAATATCAAAATAATTCTTTGGAATCGTAATAGTTTTTGCAGTCACAAATTTACCATGTAATAGTATTTTGCATTGTTACTGGTTGTAACTTGTGGACAAGCAGCGTAATCGCTGGGTCCAATAAATCAATAATATAGAAAAATCCATCCTCTATGCACCCAGCATATACCGTTATTGTCCACAAATAAATTACATGGCACGGTCTGCATATGGCAAATGGATAATAGCTATGCAAAGAACTCTTCGTCCTCCTTTATACAAAGTAGTGTCAATCCTAACTAATGATCTGGGTTAGAACATAGGATACTTTTTATCCCGATGTTCCCACGGGATCGAGACTTATGTGAGTGAAACCGCGGGGTGTAGCTAGTAATAAATATTGTGCAAAGTTGCCTTCATTCATAGGTGTTAAGAGCGTTTATTCTGAAAGTTGGCAAAGTCGCAAATAGCTGTCAAAAATTTACCTGCTTTGAATAATTTGCCAATATTACTGTATGGAAATAAGAAATGTGGCTAACTAGGGAACTAGAATATTAATAATGAATTGCAATTATAACATTGAATTTGATGTTGTACCCGTTTCAGGTGTACAAAAGGCATTTGGAAAGTTTCCAAATCATTTTTTTACATCTAAAACTAAATATTCGGTGTTACGATATTAAATATTGCATTTCATAATCAATATTCTAGTTCGCTAGTTAGCCACATTTCTTATTTTCATACAGTAGTAAAATATTGCCAAATTAATCAAAATATTTGACATGTATTTGCGACGTTGCCCACTTTCAGAATAAACGCTCTTAAATAAATTGTGGCGTATCAATTGATTGTCGTTCCCCGTTACTTATGGGTGTCAATTGAAAGAAATAGGATAACACGATGCCTGTCAATCTATTTTGTATTCTAATGTCTGAGGTCGCAATGTAAGATTTGTTAGCCTATTAAAAGTCTTTAAATATGATGTGACTTTAAAGTGCTGGACCCAGCTTAAAAATAACTGCTGTATCACTTTCTGTGTGGACAAATATATTTCGCTGCATTTCAACAAATATGTAGGTGAGAGTTTCAATTGTTTCATGTTCAGAGAAGGTTGTTATTCATAAGGTTACAAGCGCTCGGTGAACGGAAAAGAAATGTATTTGGCTATAGCTTAACCTTTTGTTGCGTGGCTGTACATTAATGTACGAGTATTGCCTTGTCGGTCATGTTGCTATTTTTACCCGAATACGGCGAACTAAAAAGGAGGGATATGATTTTGACCGTGTATGTATGTATGTTCATCTGTTACCTTTAACTTCTGAACTACTGATCATAATTTGACAAATGAGGTATCGTTGAAAGCGTCACAGACAGACCAATAAAAAGTCCGAAGTCACATTCATGTAATCTGTGCGATTTATGCCCTAACACGTGTGACACCGGATTTTGTTATTTGTATGTCTGTGATGTATTGTTTATACCTTTTTAGTCGAGTTTTTTGTCGTAGTGGGGTTTAAATTTTTATAACTTTAATTTTTATAGTAAGAGATTTTGATATATAGGCTATAACAATATAAATTTATCTCCTTGCGAAGCATGACTGGTGTAACTATGAATAATAGGCTGAGGAATTATGTGTTAAGGGAACATTGCGGTTTAAAAGAAGACGAAATGTAAAAAACTGAAAAGGGTATGATTAGATCGTTTGGTCATGTTGAGAGGATGAATGGAAGTCGACTAACAAAAGGTATTTACAAGGGAGATATGAGTAAAAACACCGGAAGGCGACGCCCTAGAAGGTCATATAATGACCCTATTACTGCTGTTTTACAGAAAGGTCAGGTGCCTTGGACTCGCAACCGGCGTGCTTGTAT
Organism: Agrochola macilenta; assembly: GCA_916701695.1. NCBI lineage: Eukaryota > Metazoa > Arthropoda > Insecta > Lepidoptera > Noctuidae > Agrochola > Agrochola macilenta. Next base: position 8,462,050 of record OU753552.1, on the reverse strand, counting down.
GACCAGTTTTATTAACGTAAACGAACAAAAAGGAGTATTTAAGAACCGTACCAGGTTCGTATTCGCGCCCTCGCGCCCCTTGTCGCCGCAGAAGACGCCCCGGACGTCGGGAGTCGCGAGCCGACTTCCGGCCACCGTAGGCGCGTGCTTGCGGACGGTGAGCAATGGGTAGCTCGCCGTCCGATAAGGACCAGGCCCGGGTCGACGGCGCGTTGTGTTCCACGCGCGCCTCAAAGAGATGTCAGCACCAACTGACGGGGTCCGTAAGGGCCAATGCCTGCCAGGGTTGCGTTTGTCCGAAAGGGATATCGCGGCCCCGGCACTCAGGCAACGGAAGGAACATGGGTGGGTTTTAATCAGTAAAAGTCTGACACGCCCTCCCGCTCCACCCAGAGCTGGAGAAGTTCTTTGACTATTTCCCAACCACAAAAAAAAAAAGGACCGTACCAGGTGGCGTTCTGTAGTTCCTGCCCCATGGGATGGCGGCGTGAGTCTATGTATGGTTTATTTATCTCCTTTATAAAACATTTTATTTGCCCCAACAGTACTACCACACAGTAACAGCATCTTCGAGCCGTCGTCCCAGCGCCATGGAGAAAGTGAAGGAGATGTTCCGGGGACGTGCGACCTTGCCGGGGCAGGGCGTGCCGGTAGAGGGCGCTGAAAAGAGAAAAGCGGTACGTACATATAAATGATATTTATAAAATACAATAGACGACGTATATTTAGTAACCTAATCCGCTTAACTGTTCTTAAGAGTCGTAAAGAACACTGGAAACTGAACTCGGGTTTGCAACAAGTCAATCGTCATCCTGAGGATGTCTCGCTGAGAGGTGAAACACGCGTCGATTTCTTACAGGGTTCTTTATGACTCTTTAAGAACAGTTAAGCGGTTAAGTTCTTACTAAATATACGTCATCTGTTGTATTTTATCAATATAAAATATTAATAAAATAGTCAATTAACTAATGATTTTTATGTTTGTAAATCGTTTTAAAAACACTTTTACACGTCTAAAATACGCCGCGCGTTTTACGCGTCGTCGTAAATACGCGTGGTCTTAAAATTAGATGAGTTCGGTGTTCCTATCCGACTAATCTGAGGAGAAATACCGAAACAAACTCAGACTGATCAACTTATATCTAATCGATGGTCAGTAATCGGATCAAGCCCGAAACTGGCTGTCCTCCCAACCTGAGATAGATCGCAACGCGGTTGTCACTGCCAGACAAATAGTGATCTTGCATTTCTTTAAATAAAGTCGAAAATTAAAAATCAATTAATACGAGAACGCATCAAAGCACAGAGGCACGCGCGTCCCATGTTAGGGTCAGGTTATTGATTGACGAATTTATTTTCAATAACTCTTCTTTATACAAACAAATACTCCAAGGTTGCCTGGAAGAGATCGCAGTAAGCGATAAGGCCGCCCATTGTATATTTTGTAGTGTATTACTTTTTCTTTATGTAATGTATAATCTGGTGTACAATAAAGTATATATAAATAATAATAAATAATACTCTAATTAAAATATTATACTTTAACTAGCGGCCCGCTCCGGCTTCGCACGGTTTTTGTGACTTCACAAATCATCGAGATTTCTTGGGTAAACCTAACTTTAATAGTAACATTTTATGCACATAAACCTTTCGGAATAAATTCTCTAAACGATACGATGGTGAAATCCTCATCAAACTATTGCGTGGTTTAGAACATACAGATATACAGACTAACGCGCGTTTTATAATATTTATAGATTACAGTATTTGTACCGTACAAGCAGGGGTTTTAAGTATATGAAATCAAATCAAATCAAATTATTTATTTTTGCAGAAAACACTGTTACGATGGTGTTATTAAATGTACATGTTTCAAGTGATTCTACCGTAAGGCATGCAAAATTTATACAATCATGTTCTATCAAAGTCAAGATTGACATTGAAACATGAATATAAAATTAGATAATATTTTAAGATATTAAATTAATGGAATGTCTTTCTTTAAGATATATTAATACAGATTAATGATTTATTTATTAATAAATTATTACAATGTCATTCCTAGAATTATTACTATACACTAACAGATCAATTATTTAAAGATACATGCAAAATTATTGTTCTATTACTTGATGTCACTGTGAGGTCTTGAGTTTGGAAAATTTTTCGTTTAAGTACTCATTCAAGTTATAGTAACATTTATTAACTAAAAGGGTCTTTATATTTTTCTTAAATAAGGTAGTATTCATTGCCCTTAGTTCTTTAGGTAATTTATTGTAAATTACAGGAGCCATACGAAACACACTTTTGTGCATTAAAGTGGTATAGGTTCGGCGCACACAGAGGCAAAATGCGTCACGTTGTTGCCTATTGTTGACTTCTGATGCCAATGCAAAGAAGTTATGATTGACCCTAACAAACATTGAGACCTCATAAATATATAGGCTCGGGAGAGTTAAAATTTTGTACTCCTGGAAAAACGGTTTACAGGTTTCAATTATTTGAAGCCCAAACCTAGCCCTTATGCACTGCTTTTGTGCTTTAAAAATTAAATCAATGTTAGTCGAATTTCCCCAGAAAATTACACCATACCTCAGGACAGGAGCAACTAAACCATGATATGCCGTTAACAAGGTATTGATATTTGAAATCTGTTTTAATTCATGAAGCGCATATACTGATTTATTAATTCTTTTGCGTAGTGTTTCAATCTGGAATTTCCATTTTTATTTGTTATCCACAATAAGACCAAGAAATTTTGTTGATTGCACTTCAGATACATGTTCACCCTTATAGTTAATTTGGGGCATATTTGCATTCACACGCTGTTTAAAGTGGATTATTTTTGTTTTTCCTATGTTTGTCTTCAGATTATTAATATTTTAATGATTGCATTTAGGGTACTAATTATATCATGTTCATAAGATGTTCTGTCATTGCACTTAATTGCAAAGGTGCTGTCGTCAGCAAAGAGTGTCATTGGGTTTGAATTCGCATTTGGAAGGACATTAATGTATATTATAAAGAGTATTGGACCCAATACACTTCCTTGCGGGACACCATATTGTATTATACGTCCCTTAGATAGGTATGTATCCTCCATCTTAGTTCTAGTATTAAGTCTGTTAATTTGAGTATACTTAGTGCGGTTTTTGAGGTATATTACAATTAATTTTAAAATCTTGCCTCTTATGCCATATGTCTCAAGCTTGGATAATATGATGTCATGTACCACGTAATCAAAAGCTTGTGTCATGTCCACAAAGATGGCGCAGGTCAGTATTTAAAGACTGTCCTACCGTGATACAGTTTCGACTAGTACGGGGGACAGTGTGAATCGAATACTACAACCTAAATAACAATATCAGTGTTAGTAATTGTTGGTGAGTGATTAGTGCTTAAATACGTACTAAATAATTATCATGTGACGTAAGTACTTAACGAACAGCACATAAAAGACGTTAGAAAGGTGAGAAACATAATATCACATTATTGGTTAGTCTTTAAGTGCAGGAACCTATTTAGGTACGTTTGTATTGTCTACCTACCAAATGTTAAAAATACCATATTATATGGTTGTACTTGTTATGATGCAATTAAATAAAGTTATTATTATTATTATTTCTTGTCGACATTCGACGTTATAATTTCCAAAAATTCATATATGGCAAAATTGATACTTTTGTTCTGTCTAAATCCTTTTTGTTCTTTAGCTAAAATTGATATAGGTCTATAATTACAATGGTAAACAGTAGTTTTGTTTTATGAAGTTTCATACCTGATTTTGTATGATTCTGACACGCTGATTCCAAATCTGTGGTCAGTTTTTCTCTAGCAGCTCTAGTTTTTTTATTTTAATATTAATATATTACATTTTTTGCGAAAAACACTCGAATTAAAAAATGAAATAATTGTTTCTCTAACCTTACATGAAAAAAAACTTTCTTTTAGAAGATTTTCTTGCATGAATCGAAACTTCAGCCTTGTTTTGAATGGTCCAGCAGTAATCATCCATCATATTTGCATTCCAACGACCCTGGTATCGCTCTTCCATCGTGCGAATGTCCTGATGAAAGCGTTCTCCTTGTTCTTCGCTTAAATCGCCAAAATTTTCTGGGAAGCGGTCTAAATGGCTGAAGAGGAAGTGCATCTTGATGCTCATGTTACATCCTAGTCTTTAAAAGTGCAACATGAGCTGCTCAATGTGTTGAATGTAGTCTGGAGACTATTTATTTCCTAAGAAATTTTGCACAACCCAAACAAATTCAATCCATGCAGATTTCTCTTTATCTGTCATACAGATCTCTAATCAACTCATCTAGGTCATTTTGGTTGAATGGTTTAGGTTCGGACGTACTCGGGAAAGAAAAGTCACAGTCCTCATCATCACTGACTTCTTAAAGAACTTGTAGTGTTATATTAGTAGCACTAGGTTGCGTATCAACCACAGGTTCTTCGCTGGTATTTAGAATTGGTCTAATAGCTGATTTTAAATTCGGGTAAGTCCAGTTGGAAAGATTTTTGCGGTTTATTCCGGTAATATTCACAACACAAAAATAACAGTCATTGTGATGATTAGTCGGTTCACGCCAAATCATAGGACTTTTGAACTTCAAAGTAGGTATTTTTTTACTAGCCCATAAACGCAATGATGTTACGCAACTACCACATACAAAATTTGGGATCTATGGCTTTCTAAACATTTGTAATGGCTTCCCAAAGAAGTCCAAGTAGGCCTTTTTTATAAAGTCAGACGCACTTAAACGACATTCTCAAAACATAAATATTCACCACAAACAGCACAAAAACTATTTGGATCGTTTAAGCAAGTTCTTCTTAATGTAGACATATCGATTTATTTATGGAAATTAATAATTTTTTGCTCTAAAAAAATATTAGTAAGTCGCGTAACGAAATTTAAGAAGTACCTGTAACACAAAAACTAGAGCTGCTAGAAAAAAAAAACTGAGGTTAGATATGAAATCAGCGAACTCAAATTACTAAGAAACAGTTTAGAAACTTCATAACACAATAAAATGTTAAATATTGTTTTTCTCTTCTTTATGAATCGGTTTAATAATAGCATCTTTTAATTTTTCAGGGTATACACCAGTTTCAATAGGCAGATTTAGAATGTAACTAAGAGGTTGCGAAATACATTCTGTTACTAGCTTAATGACTCTACTGCAAATACCGTCATAACCAATCATAAAAGGTTTAAAAAGCACCAAGAGTTAACTATATAAAACACAAAGAGCACCAAGAGCTACCTCTTGCTGCACTTTGTTTTATATCGTCTGGCAGACATGGCTTCATAAATATTGAATTAAGTCTAGATGTTAGTATTGCTAAAATACGCGAGAAAATAGGTTCGTTGTTCCTCATTCAAAGATTTAGTTCACTTTTGTTTTTTTTTGTAACATGTTGGAACACATTTAATTCTTAGTGGAAGTAGTAAAGTTACTAGTTTTATTTGGATTTTCCATTGAGACATTGGAATAGAACGATGGGCTCATGTCTGTGTTGTAATAAAGAGGAGGAAGACGAAGAGGAAGAACGAAAGAAAGAAATATACATGGTAATCTTGTATTTTTTTTTTGTGTTGAATATTTAACGTAGTAATTGTGGTGAGTCAAATAAGTTCATTTTATTGAACTGCAAAATGCGAAGTCTTTATAAAAAAAGTTTCACTGTAAGCTCTGAGCCTAATCAGACAGTACCTAGTCAAACCTTACCGTCGCGCGTCGTATCGAAATGTAGATAATAGATACAGGGTCAAAGTAAATAAGCTAGCGAAACCCCGCAGACGTGATACGTATCGATATAATATAAACATGATAGAACAAACAAAGAATTAATTAATTTAATGATGTTTATTTGTGGGGACATCGACCGCAGTTAGTGTTGTCACTTGAAATATCAGTTTAATGAATCAGATCTTTTTTGCAGTAAAACTGCACAGATATCGATACTTAATTACGATAAAACAAAATAAAACAGATTTCTCAACTCATAGTTTAACTAACAAACCTACTGGGGTCGTTGGCCAAAAAAAAACATTAAATCTTTTTTTCGTATTTAGATGTCTGCAGAATTTTGTTAGCTAATTTATACCTGTAAAGTGTTATAGTTTCGAAAGACGCTGGCTATATTCTTGGAATCTTGAACATCAATGACATTGATGATGGATTTTTTTTGTGAGGAAACCTGCTATCTAATTACGAAACCCATTTTCGTTAACGATTACAACTAATCTGTTGCATTTATTTATTTATTTTATTATTTACTAGCTGCCCGCTCCGGCTTCGCTCGGGTAGCACTATGTACTTATCTACTGCTTACCTACCTACCTACCCTACCTACTTACCTTACCTACCTTACCAGCTTACTCTACCTACCCTACCTACTTACCCTGCCCACCCTACCTACTTACCCTGCCCACCCTACCCTACCCACTTACCCTACCTACCTACCTACCTACCTACCTACCTACCTACCTACCTACCTACATATCTACCCTACCTTCCTACCTATATCTCTACCCTACCTTCCTACCTATATCTCTACCCTACCTACCTACCTACGAACCTATTACTCTGCTAAATTCACATTCATCAAGCGCGCTAAATGTCCAACGCGCGAAGTTAAAATATTCGTTAAGTTATCTGAAATTTTCCATTTTTCTGCGCAATTTTCATTTTTTTTTCCCGTAAGAACCTTCTCCTTACAATAACAAACAAAACACTAGCACATTTAGCGATTAATTTTTATTATATAGATAGAAGAAGATGTACACACACTAAAATACATAGAGATATGACATAATTATAATTTGAGTACAAAGGCACATTGCAGGTGCGTTGTCAGTTCAACAACATTCATTGCGTTATTTACGTTGGTGAGTAGAATTTTGTTTCGAACTTATGAAGCAATGCTTTAGCAATCTGTTTCAAAACAATTCAGATTCTGATTGATCGTGTATTACGCAATTAGGGTACTGAATTTATAGTCTGAAATCGCAATCCTGCCTTGAGCAAGCGTGGTGAATGTGGTGATCGATGCTCATGCCTTCTCTGTATGAGAAGAGGCCTTCGCCCTGCAGTGGGACAGTACTCGTAAGTGCTCATAAACACGAGCGGTACGCGTCAACGGCAGAGGCAACTGCAGTCGTCGACAGCATGCCGCTCATGTGTTTGAGCATTAATGGCTGGTATTGTGGCGATATTCATGAACTCAATATTAATTAACAGCGCAAAATAAAAATAAATTGAAATCAATTAACAATGCTATATTTTATTTACACTCTCTGAAAGTCGAGTAAACAGTAAACAAATCGTTTTTCTTCTTACTAGAATTGGCAAATGTCGTCGGCTTAGTGCCAGATTTAACTATGGTACACACGGCTACACATCCAGCGATAAATTTTCAGTATAAGCTGACCTCGCATTGTACGGAAATCCTATACAATACGAGATCAGCATAAACTGGAAATGTATAGCTTGATGTGTAGCCGTATGTAACCTCCATGTATAATTTAGTTTTCTTTGTTAATGAATTTATTGTAATTACACATACGACAATTAGTTGTGATGGCTCAGCGGTGACGGCCCCGACTCTCATGCACGACCCCGGTTCAAGTAAACCCGGGAAAGTATTAATGTGACTAATTCAATTAATATTTACTTTCTAAGATTCTTTCTAAAGTCTTGGGCATCACTGACATCGGTGAAGGAAAACATCTTGAGGAAACCTTAACTTTTAATTAATATACTCGTAAGGCTGAAATCACCAATCCGCCTTGAGCAAGTGCGGTGATCAATGTTCATGCCATCTCTGTAAAAGAAAAGGCCTTTGCCCCGCGGTGGGATAATAATAGGCTGATATTATTGTACGCTCACGCCCCTTACCCCTTTGTTAGCTTACGCCCGCGGCTTCGCCCGCGTGTTTGTCGGAGGTTATCCCACGGGACGTACTACTGCGATAAAAAGTATCCTATGTATGTGTTAATCCAGATTGTAAACTATCTGTATGCCAAATTTAATTCCAATCAGTTCAGCCGTTTTTGCGTGATTGAGTAACAAACATACAAACATTTATAATATTTAGTAGGATAACGAGACGATGTTTTTAGACCAGAGTGCCTGTTTTGGGCACTCTTCACACTTACCGGCTAAGCAAGCATTCTGCCACGCGTCGCAGGCGCAGGTATTATCACTCTGAGATGTTCTGAAATTTTTATTTTGTGGAGCCATGGTGCGGCTCTGGCGCCATGTACAGAGGCGTGACGCTAAATGTGAAGGTTTCAGTATGATTATACTGCCGTAGTACCTATAGCGCTACGAGGTTCATTTGGCGCGTGTCCAAAATTGGAACTAACGCCGCCTTCTTGTTTATTTCAATACATTTCATAAAACAAATGTTTACCTACAGCGCCTCCTGACAACGTTATACGAGCGCCAAAAGGTTCTTGCATCAGTGTAGGTATGTATAGATAAATTATGTCATATCGAACACTTTTAGGGCGAATTTCACCAATGAGACTGAACGCGATCAACACCACTAAACTGCGTTCAAGAGTTGTCACTCATATTTTTTAGGGAATATTGACACTGACAGCAGTTAAGATGTGTTGATCGCATAATTGGCCTTAGTGTCTGAGTCTAAAGACGAATTTCACCAATGAAACTGAATGCGATCAGCTCATCTAAACCGCATTCAAAAGCTGTAAGTGTCAATTTTTCTTAACAATAATGACACTGACAGCTCTTGAACTCTGCTGATCGCGTTCAGTTTTAATGGTGAAATTCGCTCTAAATGAGATGTAGTTAAACCCTTTGATGTTCTGAGTCAAACAGTTAGAATCTAATTCTGTCGGCTATAAAGATAAAATACTACTTATGAAATATATATACGTACTTATCTTAATAGCTTCATCGAGTTATTAGTATTCTATCCTTGAGTGTCTTATGACAAACTTTTTCTTTTCATGTGATTTTGTGGGAGATTCTTAGCAAAATATGTTTATATTTAAATGGCATTGAAATCCGTTGCGTAGTTTAGAAGAACAGCGCGATTACACAGACAGACACGAAAAGCAACTTTATAATGTAATATATTTTATAGATATTACATTCAATTGTGTTATATAAATTATAATGTGGTCTTTGAAACATTCTATCATACCCTTTTCAGTAAAGGTCTGAAAATTTACGTATTATTACTTTTTATTTTACCTTTTTTGTTATTTTTCTGCAACTTGGGGGCTCGTAATAACAGCCGCACAGGTCGATCGATCAAGCTAAGCTACGATTGCCGCGCTCGTTCCGTAGATGGGTGACCATCTTTACATACCGAGACCCCTCCGTGCATTGGAAAGCACGTCAAGCCGTCGATTCCTAAAAGTCTGACAACCAGTCTTACCAAGGCGTATCGTGTTGCCCAGTCGCTCCATGTAAAATACTGGTATTCAGCTGCATCCGGTTAGATTGGAAGGCAACCCCAACATAGGTGGGAAAAAGTTAGATGATGTCTACAACTTGTATGTTCTAAGTCAGTAGGTACAGTCAGCATCAAAAGTTGATGACCACATTTAGATTTTCAAAATCGCTGTATAGTGAAGTGCTAATAGTGAATACGGTGTACAGCGATTTTGAAAATCTAAATGTGGTCATCAACTTTTGATGTTGACTGTACTTACATCGTGAGTGGGATAACTGCCCACTTACAGCCAAAACGTCATCTCGTCAACACTTAGGTCTAAATGCGGTCAGTATGATGACATTCTATCGTCAACAAGCAACTTTATAGCGTCCATGTTTGATTGTCCAGTGCAGTATTACCTACTCAACCTTCTTCAATGGTGGCAAACAATAACTTAAACAAGTTTTCTGTCAAGACGTTTAATAGGAATAGATCTGAAGCTAAGTAGCCGTGAAAACAATATTCAGGGGCTCTCATGTAGCCAATAAATCATTATAGTATTTTTTAATCCTAAGCAATGGTTGCATACTAAGTTGGGCTTGTAACTTTTTTTTAATTTAACAATATTTATGTATGGAGATATGAAATATAGCTAACTAGTGAACTAGAATATTATTAATGTATTGCAATTATAACACTCAATTTGATGTTGTAACCGTTTTAGCTGAAAAAAGGCATTTCGAAAGTTTCCAAATACTTTTTTACACGTAAAACTAAATATTCGGTGTTACGATAATAATAATTTCATTTCATAATCAATATTTTAGTTCACTTGATAGCCATATTTCATATTTCCATACAGTAATATTGCGAAATTAATCAAAATAGTGATATATTTGACATCTATTTGCGACGTAGTTCATTTTCAAAATGCCCGCCTTATATTCACTGACAGATAACGTAGAGCCTAAACCGTTGGGTCTAGCAGCATGAAATTTTTCGCAAGAGCTCCTTAGGTAACGAAAGTGAGCACTAAGATATGCCTGGCTAAAAAAAAATACTATTTAGTCTGTCAGTCAGATAATAAAAAAATATTAGACACGTATTTTTTACTTTATCATATTAATAAAAAAATATTAAACACGTATTTTTTGCTTTATCATATTAATAAAAAAAATACTTAGATAAAACGCATTAAAGTTGAGGAGTGGGGGTTCGCTACGTCACAACTAAGTTTAAAATCTACATAGATATCATGCCACATTTCTCTCAATAGATCGCCGTAATCTTTTGATTACGTAAAAAAACAAAAAAAAATAAAAGTCCAATATTTTTTAATAATCTACCTGACGGACAATTTCTTTTTGTCATAATGCCTGTTATTTAAAAAATCATCCCCTTAAGTGGTAAATAGAGGATGGTCGTTTGCCAATGGGAAATCCAATCGAGCGCGTGGCTCGTATCAACATGAAAGGCGTCAGTTTTAAGAGCATGATTGGTTTAAATTATAGTTTAACAAAATGACGGACTCTATGCATATAATTTAAAAACAACACGCAACATGCATTTATTCTGCTGTTTTCAAACGTTTATCCTTAAATTGATTTGATTACATCACCTACTCTTTTGTATACAGACTCGTGCGCACGTTGTTTACTAGTTAGTGGAGTACATTCTTGATTACACGGCTAGTATGCCTATTAAACTGACAAGTGGAGCGTCTAGCCTAAGGTTTAGGATCTAGACCAGCATAGCTAACATGACAAGCGCGAGAACGCTCTTTTTCTCGTTTTGTCGAAATTTGTCGACGATTCTGACGTCATTCTAATCCCTAACATGACCGTAAACGACGAGTAAACTGGGAAAAGGCACTTTGACACTTCTATATCTCGCGACGAGAAACCGATGTTGCAAATTATTAAAAACAAATCATTTTTATGATAGCAACATCGGCTTGAGATTCCGTTTCATTCATTCAATGGTGCCGATTCTCTTGTCACAAATGCTTCTAAACTAGACTAAAAATCACCAAAATTTTGTTTATTCCTGTTAAACGACGTTTTGTCACTAATAAGGCACTGAACTATTAATTTTGTGAAAACGGAAATTTTGCTATTCTGAATTTGGCGTTTTTCACCTAAAATTTTGATTGTTAATCTAAATCTGACTATTTTTAATCGCGATTAAAAAGATGTGGATTAAAATGAGTTGTCATGAACCAAAATGCACACCAACACTTCGACGGTGCAAAAACAGTACTGTATCTTTTTTTTTTCTTTTCTTTTGGTTATATCCCGAAAATGCTGTCCTATCGCAAAAATAATGAAAATTTCGACACCCTATATGAAACCCATAAACCCCTAGAGCTCAACATGTAGGTATTTTTTTTTTTTCATACAAAACGCGAAAAATTCCATAAAAAACATGTCGTTCCAATATAAATAATAGTTTAAAACTAAGTGTTTTCATTATTAATATATTGTAAAAAATAAATATGACTAAAATAAGTACAATTGTGAAACTGCCATGCTATTTTGGAGTTTTTTTTTGTATCATTATTTTGTCTACTCTTCTCGTCGTCAAAATGGAGGACGAGTAAATGACAGAAAAATGGCAGATATCTCGTGTTGAATTGTCAAAAATCGAGATAACTAAGGTGTCATGTTAGAGTTTGTCGAAAAAATATCAAGTTTGACAGAACGAGTCGACTATTTTGTATGGCGGCGCTGTCAGAAAACGAGAAAAGTGACAGAAATAGACGAAAATTACTCACGCGAGAGTGAGTAATTGTCGCGGGCGTCAAGTTAGCCCTACAGGGATCACCAATCACCAATTAGTTTTATTGGGGTTCCGTTTAGAAAATAATATGACTATCGCGGTCCGTTTGATTCAACGTTCAACCAAGATTTAAATAATGAACATTATTTTAATAAGTTATAAACAAATATTATGCAAAAATAACAAAGTAACTTGTACATAATTATTATGAATGTGAAAGATGAAGTTTTAATTATAAATTTTACTGTTTAGTATTTAAGAGTCTATAAATCTTAATACCCCAAATTGCTTAGCATGATCCTCCGTTATATCTAAAATAATGCAGCATACATTTTTTGAAATAAATATAAATATCGTAAAGTTGAGGATGTTAAGTTATGTTTGACGAAAACACGATTCCATAAATTTTTCTCTACAGAAAAATAAAATACAAAGTTACCCCCAAACCGAACCATAAACCGCTAGTAGGTATAAAAAAAAACCTACTTAAAATTAGATCATGTAACTTTGCTTAATAACTAACTAAACTAAATATGAAGCAGACGCTATGTTTATAATTTTTTTTAATTACCATTATTTTCACAGTAATAAGAATTTACCTAATCCATCGGCGCTTTGGAGCCATTTCCCCGCCACTCAGTCTCGCTCTCACACAGCCTGCGAGCAGTAGTGTGCGAGCGGTATAGTGAATTTGAACTGAAGTATTATGGACTCGGTCCCCACAAAATAGGTCGGCGGTCCGGATCCGGACAGAGTCAGCCATTTGGTGACCTCTGATCTAGACCACCGTGCATTCGTCCTGACCGGCCGCGTCACAAACACAGGAGTGTTTGCGACGCGGCCGGCCGCTCATATTTAATTTCGGAAGTAAACATGACATACATTGTCATCGTTTCTGTAAAATCAGGGGTGAATAAACACGGTAAATGTCACAATTACGAGTTTATTACGTGTTATATTGTACGTTGAAAATAACTTATGGTCTAAATTACGATATCACGATTCCCCTCACCAATATACATAGCTATGTGTAAGTGTTAAGTTGTCAACTATTGTGCCAGCGCCGAGCGAGCACTTGGGCGGTGGGTGCGTGCGCAGTTACTGGTCAGATGAGCGGCGCAGGCGCATTTCCCGCTTAGATTTCGAAGTTCCGCTGCGGAACCGGGCTGACACCAGCGGATATCGGTCGCGAACACACTCCGCGTTGCATAACAATAACGTCTCGTGACGGCGGCGTTATCTCTCAGTGCTTATGGAGATGCCTTCGCGGTCTAACCTCCCCGGTTTTACTGAAATGTGTAAACTACAACCACGCTCGTGCTAAGCATATTAATTGAAATGTACATATTAGTGTGTTTGTGATAGTGAATGGCCCGATATGTCTAACTATTTTCGGTGGAAAAAAGGCAAAAGAGACGAAGATGTGTTTTATTCGGAGAAGCCGCGTAGTCGTTCTTTAGATCCTCGGTCCTTGGAGTTGAGTGGTATCAGACTAGTAGCACAGTACCACCAACAGAAACAGTCGGCACAAGAACAACAGCAGGTAATAATAGCACTTATATGAAGCTTAGGAAAAAAATTACAAGATATTAAAGTTCAATAACCGCTAAGCGCATTTATCTTCAATGCTCGCAGTTGATCAAATCTTCTGTGCCCCATGTACTAAGAGGTCAATAGAATACATAGTCAATTTAATTTTGAGTCAGTTTAGATACCATTTTTATTAATTTGATATATTGCCAATTGGCTAATAGACTATTTAAAAATCAAATGTTTGATTGATAAAACATGTCTGTTATCGTAATTGAAACATACATTATGTCAGTTTTATCGATGTATAATGTTGCTGTGATACATTGAAGAGTGTTTTATTTTGTTTTGTTAATACCTGATAAACTGTGGCCTACTCCCGAGTCCTTGCCGTCTACCTACGCGCTCCTGTTTAGAAAAAGTTTGTAATACGACTCAGTGGACGAGGCCAGCGTTTGATGATACCTGCTACCGTACAGTAATATTATATTTAAGTCATCTTCCATAGCCATTCCATTGGTAGATAGTTAACATATTGTGCCTGACTGCGAAATGATGCGCTAAAACTGATAATACAAGATATCCCGCGTAATTGAGAGCTGCAATCTGTTCATTTTAAATTGAAAGTGTCGATAAACGACAGGACGTATCCAATTTGGAGTGGATTTATTGCTTCGTCTGGACTTACTATGTAGCTTAATGCAATCAGTGCTCGCATTGATAATATTTTTATTGATACACGATTGATAACTGTATGTACAGACAACCGCATATCAGTGGTAAGAACTACAAAAACCGCACTTATTGCTAAGACAAAGGCGCTGTCAATGTCGAATTGTTAACAATGATGTGCGGTTGGCTGTACGTGTGTGTGTGTACTGAAAATAATTTCCTATGACATACGTAGGTAGGTACTTATAACTTTTTGGGATAACTTTGAGCCTTTGTTTCGTATTGTTCCTGTGACCTCCCGATCCCGAATTCATAACGATGAGCAAACACGTGTCACTAAATAGATATTGGAATGAAATTCTATTGTCGACTGAGGAAAAACATGGCATGCGTGAAAATTGCAAGGAAGATTCATGAAGAGTTTATTTATGCTACGAAGTATTGTTTTACACATAGGTATTTAAATATGTTTTTCTTGGGTAGATAGACTCGTGGGTGTTTTTACACATAGGTATTTAAATATTTTACACATGGGTATTTAAATATTTTACACATAGGTATTTAAATATTTTACACATAGGTATTTAAATATTTTTTTCTTGGGTAGATAGACTGGCGGGTGTTTTTACGCCTTAAAAAGTTTTTGATCGTATCAAAAAGCCCTACCTACCTACTGGTAACAATAACCTTCAGCTAGATTTTCACAGATTTAATGATGACGGTTAGACTAAGTCTGACTTGTCTCACGAATACGTTCAAATTCAAATTCAAATTCAAATTCTTTATTGCTAACTATGTGTACATAAATAAAGTTCTTAACAGAGGATATCAGTTCTTAGAACATAGTGGCCCTGTTAGGGCATTGCAATTTCATCATGCATACCTATATGCTTATAATTGTAACAGTAACAGTTGAACATGCATTATTTACATTCATTAATTAAAAAGAAAAAAGTTATAAATATAAAATTTTATATAGGACATCGTTTTAATTACATTATATAATTTTATCATTTACATCATATTAATTATAAATTATTAAAGTCATACCTAAATAAAAATACACATGTCATGAGTTACCTGATTTAAAAATTATCATTATTCATTAATTCAATTATGTCACAGTATTGTAATCATTTAATATTAATTATCATAATCCTTTTAAAAATATTTTACTGAATTATATTCACTTTAGTGATAGGTACTTTATTGAACAAAATTATTTTTCCTCAAGAAATTCTGCTATTGAGTAATAGGCCTTTTTAATTAAGAAAATTTTCAGCATTCTTTTAAAAATAATAATTGAATTTATAATCTTAATGTCCATAGGTAGCTTGTTATAAATCTTTGTGCTCATACAGAAAACACTATTACTGTACGCTCTAGTGTGGGACGTTTTATCTCTTAAGGTATGTTTAAGTCTTCTGCTTTTTAACGTATCATAGCTTGTAATGTTTGATTTAACTAAAATTGAGGCCAGGTAGATAAATAGAGCAGGGAGTGTTAAAATCTTGAGATTTACGAAATGTGGTTTACATGAATCCGTTTGGCGTAACCCACATATAGACCTAATACACTTTTTTTGGGCTTTGAACGCAATTTCTTTATCAGTCGAGTTTCCCCAATATAGTAACCCATACGACAGAGTGGATCCCACATACGCATGGTAAGCAGTAAGAAGCGCGGTCTGGTTGGATACTTTTTTAAGCATGTATAGAGCGTAAGAAAATTGATTCAATTTGGTACATACACTATTTACATGTGTTTTCCATGACATATTCGAATCTATATGGATTCCTAAAAATTTTGTATTTGCCACTTCAGCTACTGTTTCATTATTGTATGCAATACTTAAAGGAATAGATGTCGCGTTTTTATTTTTAAAGTTCATGTAATGTGTTTTTGTGAGATTAATTTGTAAATTATTTATTTGAAGCCAATTTATTAATTTAGATAAGGAATCATTTATTTCTTGTTCATGATTTTTGTTTTTATTATTTGTGAACAGAACCGTACTGTCATCTGCAAATAAAACCATAGGTTGCTGAATAGCATTAGGTAAATCGTTTATGTAAATGAGAAACAGTAGTGGTCCCAGTATTGACCCTTGAGGTACACCATATTTTATAAATCTAGGACTCGATGTATACTTGATCTCTCTCTTTGTAAATGGACATAACTGTGTTATTTCAGTGAACTGTATTCGGTTACATAGATATGATTTGATTATTTGTAGTGCTTTACCCCGAACTCCGTATATTTCCAGTTTTTGCAAAAGAAGTTCATGATCAACATAATCAAACGCTTTTGTCATGTCCATGTATAGAGCTGTAACTTGGTTTTTTTTATCTAGTTCTGTAAGTATTTTTTCTAAAAACTGATGAATTGCTGAATTTACCGATTTCCCTTTTCTGAATCCTACTTGATTATCTATTATTATTTTATTTTTCTCGAAATATTCAGTAAGTTTATTATTTAGTACTTTTTCAAATATTTTGGCGAATATTGGAATGAGAGCAATCGGCCTGTAACATCGTACATCTTCTGGGTTTCCTTTTTTAAATAGTGGTGTAACCACCGTAGTTTTTAAATATGTTGGGAAAATGCCTTCCTCAAGACACTGATTTATAATATGAGTTATGATTGGGGCAATTATGTACACTACACGTTTTATTATTTGCGTTGAAATTCCATCATAGCCCGTACTTTTGGTGTTTTTTAATGCCATGATTAATTTCACAACATCGTTTAGGGTAACTGGGGTTAAGAAACAGGAGTTTGGTTTATTATAAGTTAGAATCTTTGCGTAATTTATTTTATTATTTGTCAGTTTCGAGATGTCATCAATAAAGAAATTGTTAAATGTTTGTGCTATAGTATCAGGGGCCGTTATAACTTGATTATTATATCTTAATCTATCAATTTTTTCAGGGGGATTATTGTTTTTATTTTTATTTATTATTTGCCATATTGCTTTAGGTTTGTTTGTGGCTGTTTGCATATAATAATTATTTTGCGACTTTTGAGTAAGTTTTACAATTCTTTTAAACTTTTTTGCATAATTATTAAAGTTACCCTTATCTGACTTTTTACCTGAGAGTCGATATATTTTAAGAAGCATTCTTTTACGAAGAGAACATATTTTTAATCCTTTACTAAGCCATTTGGTTTTGCGAATAATTGGAACTTTAATTTTGATGTTTGGAAAGCAGAGGTCATAAAAAAGTTTAAATACCTTATGGAATTCTTCAAAAGAAGCATTTGCGTCACTTTCCTCATAGCATTCAGTAAAATTTAGGGCTTTTAGACATTCAATAAATTTCTCAACATTTTCGGTGCTAAAGTCTCTTCTGAATTTATACCAATGGGTTATTGAGTAAGTTTTTCTAACTGGACATGAGAGAATTTGTGCTGTATGATCAGACAGAGCTAGTTCAATAACGCTTTGTTGACAGCCTCTAATATTGTGTGCAATGTTATCAATGCACGTTTTACTTTGCAAGCGGGTTGGCTCATTTATTGCAAGTTTTAAGTTAAAGCTCTGTAACAAGTTTTCAAACTCTCTTGAAACAGGCGTGTCTTTCAGTCGATCAATATTATAATCGCCACAAATAACAATTTTCTTAAATTTACTACATAATTTTGCTAGTAAAGCCGCTAAACGGTCGAAAAATAATTGTATACAATCTTTTTTTGTCTTTGGAGGTCTATATATACATACGATAATCAATCCATGCTCTAACAATTCAATAGCCGAACACTCTAAAAGGTTGGGTATGCTTACAAGTTTTGCTTCCTGTATAGTCTTAAATTTATGATTATTTCGTACTAGGATACATGACCCACCATTTCTATTTGTCCTTGTGTAGTTTGCCGCTATAGTATAATTTGGAATATGGAGATGTTTTAAATCGTCTGTTATCATATTATGCTCGGTAACACATATCACATCAATATGGTTATTTATAATATTATTTAGATTTACAGTAAATTCATCAGCTTTGCGTAATAAACCATTGATATTCTGGTGAAGTATATGGATTCTATTATACACGAAAAAAATTATTATTAGACTTATTATTTACTAAGTTTTCCAATATACCATCAGCGTCTGTTACTTGTTTTTCTGTATCTGAACTTATATCTAGGATAAGGTCTTGTAAGTCACTTAAAATAATATTCAGGCCTTTGTTATTTAAAGTACCATTTCTTAAGGTATATGTTTCGTAAGTGAATGGGAGATTTAGGTTGGAATCCAATAGATACGCATATTTATATGTCTCAATATCCATGTATAATAAATTATTAAAGGTATCGATTCTACTGTTGATCATAACATTTTTATTTACCATATACTTAAAAGTCGGCAGACATACTAAAAAGTTCGTATGGGTTAGGGGTTGTAATTTTTCGCGAATGAAAGCAACTAATTCTATATAATTATGCGTCCTTCTGAAATCCTCTTCCCCAACATAAATGACACAGTAGTCTGAGCCTGTGAAATCTTGCACTTTTTTATCAATATTATCAAGCAGTATCTTCAATCCACAGTTTGGCATGCGATAGTGACATATATTAAAATTACATAAATTAGTTTTTTGACAAATTGTGTATAGTCTATTCGATGTTTCACTACTTATAATACATAAATTATTCTTTACTAATGACGACAATTGGTTACATTTATCAATATTTTGTGACGTATATTGCGACGCTTCAGTTCTAGAATATTCAGCAGTAGCAGACGTGCAATCAGGAACCTCGAATATCTGAGAGTTATTTGACGGCTTGTTTGAAGGAATAATTTTATTTCTCTTTGGTGTTTGTATTTTCTTCTTTAAAGGACTACTGGTAACTTTTTTATACGTTATTTTTTGTACGTTACACTCAAGTTCTCAATCTCAACACCAGATAATTTTAAAAAGGCAATCTTTTTACCACGTTACTTATATTCTTCCTGCAGTGTAACCTAGTTATTCCACAAGATTGTGTAGGTTAGACACAGACACGTAAACTCATGCATTCATGCTCATTATATGTTGATAAACTATACTCTGTCTGCGGAAGCTGTCGTGCAATCTTTGTTTACGATGCTACTCGTAATATGTTTTTAATATCCACAAGCCGGGGCGTAAAATGTTCCATGTGAGATTCGATCAAGCTATTTAGCCGGAAAATACTCCGACATTATCTCTTGAAGTCTCTTGTATCTTTTCTGTTATCATGATTGACGATCAATTTGTAGCCACCGTTTGTTCCGAATCGTTTTCTCAGTTTTCAACAGTCACAGTGATTGTTTACTTTGTCATTTCGAATAAAATCTGGTTTACTATTGTTTCAATGATGTAGTGAGAATCTATACATCTATAAATACAAATATTTATTCAATCATAAATAAAATTGAAGTGTATGTTTGTAATGTCAAAATAACAGCTTTTTTACTGATGAAAGTATACCAGACAGAGAGACAAACGGTACTTATAACAAAAACATATTTTTTTTGTCTCTGTCTGTGTTTGTTCCGGCTAATTTCCGAAATGGCTGGACCGATTTTATCGAAACTTTCACTGGCAGATAGCTGATGTTATAAGGAGTAACTTAAGTTATTTTAGATGAAAATGAGTAGGGTCCACGCGGGCCTTTTCTCGGGCAGCAGCTACTTAGTTGATA
Source organism: Agrochola macilenta (assembly GCA_916701695.1). Taxonomy (NCBI): domain Eukaryota; kingdom Metazoa; phylum Arthropoda; class Insecta; order Lepidoptera; family Noctuidae; genus Agrochola; species Agrochola macilenta. The sequence continues at coordinate 8,441,980 of OU753552.1, read as the reverse complement.
ATATAATTTCATTGTCGCTTTTGCCCCAAAGTAAACATGACGTCATTATTTGAATAACGAAGGCTGAATATATGTCGCATACAGTCTATGTTATCATTTCCTATAGCTATCTCATTACTGTTAGTGTCTGCGATCGCTGCTGGGTTCGGTTTTCATTATTACACTCACATATTTATAAGTCTCACTTAATTATAACACAAATACCTTATGTCAATTATTTGTCAAGTTTGTTTACACTTATAAATCCTTGAATACTTACGAGTACAACATGTTCATGTTGTAGCAATTAATACAAATTATATTGACGTCTATTTCGCATAGGTTTTGCGTTATAGACAACATGGCAAAGTGACTCAATCTGTCCTTACAGGCAATGCATCTGTTCCTTCTTCAAATAGCCACTTGCGCACACGTCGATTTATGAATATGATGCAGGTCAAGTTTTATTAAAGCGTCAAATCAAGCACATTGTCGACTGTTATGCCTAATAATTATGTAGGGATGATTTATAAAGGATTTGTGGTGACACATCCTTCATGTAAGAATATGAAGCTTATCTTATTTTAAAAGAAAAAAAAAACAAATCTGTTTCTATTGCTTTATTTACAATTGCGTCCGTTATCATTTGATAAGCATCGTTTGCCCTCAAATCCAGCCTAAACATTTATAATCTATGCTTTATTATACTCTGTTATCATTTTTCGGAATCAAGAGCCTCCTATCTGTGACAACCTCTTGCGTTGACACACTTCATGTCGCACCTAATGTTAAAGTTAGCAATGAAACAACGATAATCGGTGGTTGACACTGTTTTTATTGTCACATACATTGATTTATGTACATGTTTGTGAATATCTCGATGAGGATCCTGGGCTACTTTTGTGGCGTGAAGTACGCAAACATATTTGTTTTATGACTTTGTGTCGCGTCTCCTTGTTGTAGTAGTAAACAATATTTCTATAACAGCCTTGTGTATCCCTGGATTCGTCCTGAAATACGTTGAGTTGTAAAGTTTTAATATCTTATAGGCATATAGGCCTACTCGAAATTGTTTTCAACTAAACCTGTATCCTAATTGCGTAATACACGATCAATCAGAATCTGAATGGTTTTGAAACAGATTGCTAATCCATTGCTACATAAGTTGGAAAAAAAATCTGCTCAACAACGTAAATAACGCAATGAATGTTGTTGAACTGTCAAAATGAAACTGATTAGTCGTAATCGTTTACGCAAAATTAGATAGCGTTGCGTAATTAGATAGCTGTAGTGCATGTGTCAATCTTATATTTATTTTTACTTACTCTTTCTTGGAATCGTCTCTCTCCTCCCAACCCCTCCATCCTCTGCCTAATCCTTCGGGGAATACAGGTGATAGACGTGATGCTATTCTTGATATTGCGGTTTCCCTTTAGGCCGATGTTCTGGAAGCTACCAAATCATAGCCCTCTGACAAATGAATCGATTATTTCCTTTCTGACCTACGAATCTTTTATTATTCGTAGTTTCTGACCAATTTTTGTGTGTAGCCATACTTATCCTTATTTGGTAGCTGGTTTTGTGATAGTGACTTCAAGACATAGGTCTTGCAATTGTTAATCCAAGAATATGCAATTCGTTCTCTAGCTATGGCGAGGTTCCGAGGTTCGACGGCAGTTCGCGACCTATATCGTAAGAGCTGCAGTTAATAACTTAGATCTGGACTATTGAGTCCATGAAGTGCATGCTCCCATGACCTCAAATGGCCTGCCGACCGAAATTTAGTGCAATAACACTGAACAGCCGTCGGTCACGTTCGTGCCTTCTACGTCTCTAGAGTGCTACAAGGATTTTCTGGCGTCTGAATGACATTAGCATGGGGGCGTTGTTGGTAAACATTTCTGACATTGTTTGGTGAAATAGTATGAATTAAAAAAATTGCGGCTTTTGTTCCGATTTTGGCCACGCGCCAAAAGATTCTTGTACCTATAGCGATACAGCTAGAGATTTGCTTTTACATATTATATTATATTAGCAAGTAGGTATAGTTCCTTATTCATAGTTTTGACTGAAACTGTATGTAAAGGTACTTGGTGAAATAGGACTTCAGAGCACGATTTTTGACAGAAAATTACAAATAATTTTAAGGTTTGTGTAAAAGCTTCTACAGATGAACACCGCCGAACTGGCCACATAGGTACTAAGTGGATTTTTGTTCGATTCCAAAAACATTATTTTATGAGTCCACCAAACGTCTATTTCTGCAGTAAAAAAATCATAACTCTCCTTTTTGCTTCCCCGTAGTCGGGTAAAAATCAACTTAAATGCAGACTGAATGGAAACTAATATCCTGAAACTCGAATTTACGAAAGTAGTGCGTGGTTTCCTTCGATGTTTGAGTTCTAAATCGAATCAAACAAGTGTCAAATTGACACCATTTCGAATAAAATTCGATTGGATTTAGAACTCAGTGGATGATGTCAGAAGTAAGTTCGCTATATGAAGAATCTTTACGTATTTATGAAAGTATATAAATATTATTTATTCTTTCATCCTACGTGAAGATCCTGGAATTATTTTAATGTATCTATTATGTATAATATTATAAAATCTTATCTTATTTCAATGTTTACTGCGAGTTTAATTTGTTTGTAGATACTTTCTCATATCTTCAACATTGCTTCTGACGAAGGTGCTGCCATTGTGGCTTGTTTAGGTATTATAATGAGAATGAATTTATAATGATAGCAATACATACGGATAAGGCTTCCGCAGACAGGCGCGACGCGTCACCGGTAGAACAATGTCCGTGAACTTTTCATAGAAATTGATCCACCAGATTTGCATCGCGCGTGTCTGTGGAGCCTGTAACCGTATTTCTTCTTACCAACCCCTACAGGAGAAAAATGCTCTCAGAAATAATGAAAATTCCTAAGAAAGCAATTCTGCTGCTACAAAAAAAAGTATTCGGAAATAAATAGAAAAAGATTATAAATACTTTTGTAGTTGCAAAACTATCCATCGTTTCCAAACGATTAATTAGTTTTTTTTTGTACTTAGGGTTTTAAACTTATTTTATTAAACTTAGTTTTTTTTTTAATACTTATGAGTTTTTTTAAACTTATTTTTTTTAACTTAGTTTTTTTAAACTTCTCTTCGAGCTTCGATTTCATCGGTATTTAGTATCTACAGTCAAGGAAGTTGATTGTTGAGCAGATATGGTACGTAACGTTCTAAGTTTTACATTTATATTATTTTCACATTTTCGAAATTGCGAACAATAAAGTTGATAGTCAATTTGCTTATCAATTCAAGATCCTTACTTTGCATATTATGTAGTACTAGGTTAAAATAACTATTAAAAAAATGTACTTATGAAAAACATTTCTTTGATTCTATGTACAAAACAACTGTGGAAACACTATTGTGAGTATGTTCCTCGATGTCTGGAAAAGCGACTGAAAAGTCGAATAACTGTAGTTTGTAATTCCGTCGCCTCTTTCATTGCGTTCGGTTTTGCCTTCTGTTTTTACGTTGCTTGGTATGCGTTAGCGCATTTTGCGTTCAAGCTTTGTATTATGGCATGGCATCTACTTGTCTAAGTATGTATTTCAATATGATATGAAGCCTACAAAGGCCACATACAATCTGTAAGAAAGACCTCGTATCAATGAATCACGACTATTTACATGCTTAATGGCTTAAATACATACATTATGTTAATTGTATTCTAATATGTCGTATTGTACATACGTTGTTAGATTTTGTTGTACGTGTCAGAAAAATAATAGGTACACGTCATTATTATCAGAAATACCAATCAATATTACTTATAACTAAAGATGTTTAGAAGATTAAAATGTTAAGAAAACATAGGTAATAGTTTCATAAAAAAAAAAAAAAGTGTTTGTGTGTCAGGTCCGACTCACGACTGGAGTTTACGATTGTCTATGAATATGCAATAGACAAAGAGGGTAAATAAAGGAATTATTAAAAAAAAGACGTGTGGCACTCGGAGACTGCCGCGGTAAAGCTGTTATGCATAGCAATTTTTATCAACTTATGCAATTTGTGTCACAGTGATGCGCGCGCATCATCGGGGTGTTAGATTATTTTCGTTACGGAATTTCTGGATTCGGTCTCCACGCTCAAGGCTCGCGATAGAAGCTATGCAATAGCTTAAAAAAGCAGAATCCCTACCCCTAATAGTTCATGACAGAAATAGACTGGCTACACAGCAGTACAAAATGATGGTAGTGCCACGACACTAATGGAAACTGTCCGTTGTCTTGTTAAGGCGACGAGGATTTATCGTAATCTAGCCTTTGACCAGATAGTCTACCATAGATTAGACGTTATTGTGATCAGACGCATGTTATTATTATACAAATTCGATGCCATTTACGTAACTGTCACCCGGTATCTGCATTGCGAATTTGAAATTGAGACCTTGCCATACTCTACTTTAGGTGATTCCTTCAATGCTTGAATGACAAAATTCATTTTGTAATTGGCGGGCTACCTTAAACCGGGTGTCTTAATCAAAGAAATAGCATGTGGAAATCGTTCAAAAACCAAACAAAACTCAGTAATAGTTTAAATTGAAATACTATGTATAATAGAATACACACATTTAACAAATGAAAGTTTCGAAATGAATCGATTTATCTGCTCCCTTCAATTTACGACGTCCATTATTGGGTCTGTCTAGATACTAGATTGTGTACACTTGACGGGGCTAACCTACTGGGAATGGGCGAGTGATTTTCATCCTAGTATGACGGGCTAAGCCCCTTTTAGCTGTTCAATTTGAAATGGCGAGATATATACGAGTACCTACCTGTTTTTGTTTATAGAGCAAGTAGATCAGAAAATACCTACCGTTTCAAACCGGCTTCAAACGCTGACAGAACAATTTCGAAGAAGTTTCTATCGAAATTATTCCGCCAGAATCCTTTATTTAGAAATATGCATTTAACGTTTTATTTTGAAAACTGCTATGAACATGAAACTTGAATGTCATAATAAGACCATTATTTGTAGGGATGTTTGTTTTATAGGTAGGTTATATGAAGTGCTGACGTATGAATATACGTCAGCGTTTAATGCAGGTGATCAAATACATAGGACTGGGCAAATAACCGGTAATGTATTGACGCTCGTCAGTTTAATAATAATAAAAAAATAAAAATTGTAAAACAGTATAAATATTAGAAATAATGTAGGTATTATAAAGTATCATGCCTATTCGAGATCGGAGTAATAATCATTATTTTATTAATTATCGCCTTTAGTTACGTTTAGTATTATGTTGCGCTTTAATTGAGACTTCTAAACATTATTTCATTTTGCATTAAATCGATGATAAATAAAGGCCCGATTCGGAGTCCATTCCATATTACAATTTATGTCTTCTATTATTAATATATTTTGGATTGCATGGTAGCTCTGCTTTTATTGTTCGGCTCGTGTTATATCTTGTCCACTCTGAAATGACGAGCCCCAATTACTCATATAAATCCGCATTACCGTGTGCGTAAATGCGGTAATGGGGCGCGTCATTTCAGAGTGGACAAGCTATACCCAGTAACTGGGCTGTGGACGTCACATAGGCAGTCGCTCCATGTAAAATACAGGTATTCAGCTTCATCCGGTTAGACTGGAAGCCGACCTCAACGGAGTTAGGAACAGGCTAAGGAGATTGTTTGATGGTTCTGCTTTAATGCTAATTGAAATGTCAAAATGCCTACTCCATACACTTAATACTTCGGTCGCGATTGATTAGCATGAGATATCTAATGTCACAGTTAAAAGAGGCTGACATCAGCTAAAGCGCGGTCACTGTCGGACTGCATAGAAAAGAAAGAGAAGCGCGATGACACAACCCTGGTAATTTTGCTTGTAGAATAATCTGAATGATTGCATGTATATTAAGGTTTGTAATTGTTAAATATTTTTTATAGGTATCTTCGTGAATTAGTTGCATTATGTTTTCAACACAGTATCTTGCTAGCATAATATCCTGAAGAATATCATATATTTTTCTGAATTTTGTTTACTGCAGTGGCTCATATAGTTTCCGGCATTATAAAACTTGCGTTTAGCTTCTGTAGTTCCCTTAATACCTCGCCTCGGTAAACAAAACTTGGGTATAGAATGGAATGACTGGTTCGTTTGCGGTAGAACCACCGTCACTGGCAGTGAACTCGGTGGAAACCGCAAAGAACAAAGCTTTCAATTGTTCGGTAAATCAGTGCCTACCTACCTTCTACTTTGCGACCTCGTTTGTATTGATAAACCTACCGAGTGACGACGCTTATCGAGATGTTAAAGTTTATTAGGACGAAACTATTCCGTAAATATCTGCAAACGTCATTTCCTGTACCGAAAATAATTCAACAGTACCTACTTACCCTAATTTTGAAAGATGATTTAAATGACAATGATTTTCATTCTGATATTTCAACAATCGATCTGTCACGCAGACAATTTTTTCATACTTACGCATCGAGATGTAAAAGATAATGAGCAATGCAATGAAAATGAATGTAGCAGGTGTCAGAAATGTCCCTCCATTTAGCTCTGAAGTGATAATTCAGCTAATGAATATACCTAAATGGTCAAATGTTTAAGAATAAAAAAATATGAATTGTCAAATGATAGGTATATCGTTCAAATTGATAGAAATTTCCATAGGTTTATTCTTTTTTGCTTTAATTATGCGCTTAATTAAGTATCTACTTTAAATTGTATTCTTCTGATACATGTTTTAATATTCTCTTATTTAGTTTGTTTATACTAGTTTTACCATTTGCTTCTTCTAGAAACATTATTTCCATAGTTTTTATTTTTGCTTGTCGCTTTGAGTTTTTCCTAATTTTGTTTAATTTCTCTTATTTCAGAGGGTGATAGCTCAGCAACACCACGCTGCAGGTAAGACGCTTTTTCCCCCACCATTATCATGACACCACTTTAGAGATATTTATTATGTACACAAGTATTTATATTGTATTGTGAAGCTTTTGATTCCCAAAAGCTTCCGCGCTGATTTCCGCTGCGTATTCACCATTAAAGCTCACGACACTGGTAGAACAATCTCCGTGAAGTTTTCGTAGAAATTGTTCACCAGAGTCCCGCCGCACCGTCGCGTCGCGCCTGTTTGCGGGACCCTATAACTCGCTGTTAGTGACTTGAAAGTTGTCTAACAGAACAATACAAGTTACAAGTTGTGAACATTATGATGTGACGACGTAAGCGTCGGGTCACACCGGAATGGCAGCGGCCGGCAGCGACGCGGCGAGCACTTTATCTACATACTTAAAAGACCAGTAGCGCTTGAAAAGCTTGAAAGGTTTCGAGGCCCGCGCTGCCGCGAGCGGCCGCCAGCGGCGCCGCTGGTGGATGCAGGCAGCCGCTTGTGGCCGCTGGCAGCCGTTGCCGGCCGCTGCCATTCCGGTGTGACTCGGCCCTAAGATATAGATATAGATACCTATTATATTTAAGATCGCAGAAAGCGATAAGGCCGCCCATTGTATGTTTTGTAGTGTTAAATTTATGATTTACTATGTATTTTCTGTTGTACAAGAAAGTATATATAATATTTATTACATGAGACAAAAAAAACCCTGCAAAAAATATGGGTGTACCATTTACTCCTCTGCCTATACCTTGGCAGACGCGATGCTCTGTTGTTTTGATTTGAAATTATTAGTAAACATCTTGATGACGACCTCCAAAGAACAGGAAGCATGATTATCTTGTGTGCTTAAATACTTTTGTAAGTATCCAACCTTTACATCAATTATTGTTTTACCTATCCAGCTGATTTTGTTGAAGAACAAGTCTGATTGGCATATTTTTAGGTTAATTTGCAGGAATACCAAAGGAACGAGAGGCAACAACAGATATTGTCTAATCTGCTAGTTTTAGGAACAAAAACTGTAGTTCCTACACATAAGGTTCAGTTTGCGCTACAACTGCGTATTTTTTATGACTTTTTCAACAGTCAGTCTAAAATCAACTTTATTTACACTTTATTTGCATATACCTAGTTGATGTTTGTTTAAGTGGAAAAAACATCAATTGGAAACAAGGTTATAAATAGACCTTATATCTCTAAAATGATCGTGAAAACCGCATCCAAACCCGTTTCTTAGTTTAGAATAGAAGAACAATGCGGTTACGCAGTTCCTTCACAGTTAATTCGATACGTGAAAATACGGGCCGGAAGTTCACGTCCTAGCGTCTACGTATTTGATTCGTTTTGTTTGATATACTTTGTTTTGATCCGTGAATTTCGAATTTTAAGAATCGAACACGAACCGTATACGCATTAGTGCACAAACGTCTATACAGTTTCTAGGATAGCCTAACCAGATCAGAAACGAACACGAATCGAATACGAACCGGATACAGATAAGTGGGCAACCGCCCTTAGAATGAATCCGCAATTAAATAAGCACAATATTAATGAAACATGGCATTAAACGGTACAAAAAAATGAGGCGTCTTCCATTCGACGGGATTGGGTTTAAACAAATTGAATTTACCTCAATTCTCTTTTAAATTATACATAAGACCCTCAAACAAATAGAACGTTAAGTGTGGAAATAATAATATAGAACCAAATAAATGTTGTTTCCGCGTGGCTGGCATCGTTCACGTAAAGCCCGTGCAGACTGGCGCGACGCGACAGCGCGATGCGACTCTTAACAAAACAATTTCTAAGAAAACTTCACGGTATATATTGTATACATACATATTTTGGTATTACTTATTGATTTATTTTCTTCAATTTATGTTAGTATGTATTTTAAAAAAAACACGTTTTTTATTTCAATATTCAAACTCTTATAAAACCCGAAGCGGGACACTTAGAAGTATAGTTCTATGTTGCCTATAAAGCGTTATGCATAACAAATCTATCCCTTCCGAGAAACCCTTGAAAGAACTTTGCGTTTCATACAAAAAAAAAAACAATTATATTCAAAACTACACATTCATAGGAAAAATTATAGTATAAAAGTTGTTGCTTATTAAATTCTAAAGACGATGACATCATATACTTAATGTTAAAAAACTTAATTCTTTTTTTTTTTTTTACCACCGTGCGCTGTCGCGTCGCGCCTGTTTGCACGAGGTTGAACTCGGTAACTAATAGTTATTTGTTCGGTAGGTAATCCTATATTGTTTCTAGTAAACGCGAACGGAGACTGTTTAGCACTGGTAGGTATTACTTATTACTGCATTGATTAAATACCTATAATAAACTAGCGACTTGTCCCTTTCGGTAAATTTTTACGACTTGAAAAATCGTCGAGATTTCTTTATTACGAGTATAATTATGTAAGTTTAATATTAATATTTTAAACACATAAACCTTCCGGAATAAATTCTCTAAATGATGTTGAAAACCGCATCAAACTCCGTTGCGTAGTTTAGAAGAACATCGCGGTCATACAGACAAACACGAAAAGCGACTTTATTTTTATAATATGTATAGACTAGCGACGCTGCTTCGCACGGTTTCTACGACTTGACAAAACATCGAGATTTCTTAGGTAAACGTAACTTTAATATAAAATAATTAAAACCTTCCGGAATACATTATCTAAATAATGTTGAAAACCTCATCAAATTCCGTTGCGTATTTTAGAAGAGCAACGCAGACATACAGACAAACATAAACCTATAATTGACATCCGTGTCGGATACATTGCATGTTGTCACGTCTTTGCGTCATGTTGAAATGAAAACTTCTTTAGGCGCACTTTGCGCTCTTTTTGAGCAGTGAAATAAACCGTCACGATCGGGTCGGTGACGCTGAATTGCGTATTCTCGGCTCCAGTCGGTCGGTAACGCTGAATCGGGTATACTCGGCTCCAGTCGGTCGGTAACGCTGAATCGGGTATACTCGGCTCCAGTCGGTCGGTGACGCTGAATCGGGTATACTCGGCTCCACGGTGACGCTGAATCGGGTATACTCGGCTCCAGTCGGTCGGTAACGCTGAATCGCGTATTCTCGGCTCCAGTCGTAAGTTTTCACTTCCATCGTGTGGCCATAAGGACACACCCTCTTTTTAGGGTTTCGTAATTTTTTAAACACTTACAACTTATATTATCTTACCTATTACTCGGGAATAGAATTCGGGCTCTCTTATCTTTAATCAGCTCCATACAATCAATGTATGAACCTGCTTAAATGTTGTCGTATAAACCTTTCATTGATGCTTTCTATAGAAATAAAATATTTTACGATTCAACTGAAGTTACATTGACAAACCGTCAATTTCAGGTAAAACAAAGCAAAACATAGTAGGCATGGCGATAGGTCGTATACCTACTTATTTGGAAGCTATCGCATATCTACCTACCTAGAGTAATTATAGGTCGAATCTATTGAAATTTGGAACTGCCGTTGGTTTCTAGGGTTCCGTTCCCGAAGGGGACAAAAATAACCCTATTACTAAGTCTCCGCTGTCCGTCCGACTGTACAAATATGTATACAGAACCCAAATTCAATGAGGTTGGCCGGTGAAAACTTTAGGTAGATGGCGCTAGCACAGCTTTCACCTGTCACGTTTGTCTTGTGTTTTGGCTTCCCTTGTTGACTGCGTTTTTTTATAATAATGAAAGAACTGTTGTGAAAAAAAATGTGTTCGACATGGCGGATAAGTGAGTTAAAAGCTGAATTGAAGAAACGAGGACCATCTTTACGAGGAAGGAAAGCTGACCTTGTCAAATCAATCAAATGTCAAATCAAATGTTCCTTAGAAAATTCTTCTATTTTGGTTAAAGCTGTGCTAGGACAGTTGCCAACCCCATTTGATGTGTAATCGAATCTTGCGTCAATTCAAATGATTGTTTGTTGAGATTCTGGTTAACTAATCACATCAGTAGATTCACCTCATATTTACTTAAACATGCTTACCTACCAACCAAGTTGCTTGTTAGGTTCTGAAATAAACAATAAAAGCATTTTCGTCTTAATCAAATTCTCCTAATAAATTACTAGTCGGGCAAAGTTGTAAACACTATATTGTAGGTCATCTGTTCTAAAAACAAACAAATAATGTGGTTTCGTGCAATTTATCAATGTCTGTTAACATTGTATCGTGCAATAATGATATTTGGTTATGTGTGCAATGAATTATTATTGCATAGTTGGTACCTAGGTACTTGAAACGTAGCCAATACTCAGCACATTGACAGACTCGAGTGGCATGCAAAGTTTCAATAATATTTTTCTGTAATTTTCCTGGTCGTGGGATATTCTAAATAAGTTAATTGAATAACAATCCAGTTCATTCAATTTAGTGTATGTATATAGTATAACGTGATTACTGAATAGCTTTATGGCGCAGGAATGATAAACATTGCTCCGTAGTTTAGTTTATATGTGCTCTTCTTGGTCGCGTTGTGTATTACCGAAGGCCTTCGTGGCTTTAAGCCTCGTGCAACCAGGCGCGACGCGACAGCGCAACACGATTATAACAAAAAAAATCTAATAATCTTTACGGTAGAACAAATGGCGGTGTCGTGTCGCGCCTGTTCGCAGGAGGCTTTATGTATGATGTTTTTCCACTTCGTTCGGTTCTCGACTTCTCTCAGGGCCGTCAGTGAGGGCGGTTGCTTGGTCTGACCAGCGGCAGCGGTTAGGTGACCTGCCGCAAGGTCTTTTCCCTATAACCACAAAGTTTTCAAGTTGCCTGATCTGCCTGACCTTAGATGACGTCATTAACCCTAACCATGGATACCCAGTCTTCGTACAGATGTGAGATCAACGAGACGAGTAGCTTAAGTACGCCCATCTCTTGAAATATGGTCCACAGGCAATCCCATCTGACGTAATCAAACACCTTCGAGTAATCGATGAAGCACATTACGAGTAGTATCGGCGCGGTGTTGAACTCTCGATTTTTCTCAATTGTTTGCCTCACATTCACAATCTGTTCTTTGGTTCCTCGACCTCTCAGGAAAGTCGCCGTTCACTGGGTATCTGCCACTGAAGGTATGATTGCAGCCGTGCGTAGATTACTTAAAGGATTATCGAGGATTAGGGGATACAAGTGCGACTGTCTGGTAGTTCTCGCAAGTTCTTGTTGAGCCTTTCTTGTGCAGTGGAATTAGTAAGTACGTTTTCCAGTCAGTGTACCATCTGCCTGTTTTCCAGACTTGATTGCATGGGTCAATTATTTGTGTTTAAAGCAGTATATTTTACCAGCAACGTTATAATATTATTTAGTCTTCTTTATTCTTGTAATATAAATTGTATTGTATATTAGGTACGTTAGGAGATGTGTTACTTATAATTCAAACCTACCGTAACACCACATCAAATAAGACCTTCGGTCATTGTTTGTTTAAGACTGTGACAGCATAACAAATTGTGGATATACGTATATATATGTATAAGATTTTAATTGGAAATGTAGTGCTAGCTATCTCACATCTTAGTTGAAAATCCAGTATTTTACAAGCTCTAACGAAACTTTATGGCCGTTTTGGGGTTGATTAAATAAAATAGCCTGTGATACTCTGTGTGCCTGTGATTAGATTCATTTATTTATTACTTAGTTCCATTTTTATTTGTGCTATTTTATTATTATTTTTATTGCTTTTTATTTTGGTCTATCCCATAATGGGATTTATCTAAGTCCGTAGGTGTGTCCGTGAAATCACAGTGAGCCCTATCAGTTTTTTTTTTTTTTTAATATTTCCGCTTTATGCTGAGATAGGGGCCTATTTGGCCTCGCAGAGGTCGTTATTATTCTGTTAATTTTTAAATGCTCCTTTTTAATTTTAATTTTATATATTTTTTAAATTTTATTATTACTTACTGTTTGTATTTCCTGTGCGTGTCTGAAATAAAATATTTTTCTTTCTTTTATAAAAGTACACATTCCCAAAAAAAAAATCGGGTGGGGGAGAATATATATATATTCCCAAATAGGGGTCGTGGTGAGAAAATAAAAGTGATTAATATTTTAGTGCGCGTACAAATTGCTCTGATATTGGCCTCTCGGGACAATTAATCTCAGCCGAGAACAACAATAATTGATTCATTTTAAGAATCACACAATTCAGTATTCAGTAGCTCATGGGAGGAGCTCGTGGCTGAGTAATAACAGACGCACGGGTCAATCCACCAGGTTAAGCTACGCTTGCCGGGGTTGGTCTGTGGATGGGTGACCATCGTGACATATCGAGACTCCTCCGTGCCTCGGAAAGCACGTTAAGCCGTTGGTCTCGGCTGTCATTCGTGGATCTTTGACAGTCGTTACGGGTCGTCAAAGGGGTATCCCTTTGTAAGACTGCTTGTCAGACTTTCGGGCGTATTACCCAGTAACCAATCAATAGCCTAAAAGGTTATACCAAGCCCAACAAATCTACCTAGATTTGTTGGGCTTGGTATAACCTTTTATAACAAGCTACCCTCTTCTTTGCTAGATTTGCCTTTTAATGCGTTTAAAACGAAAGTAAAACCCAAGCTTTGTTCAAAGGCATACTCGTACTATTCTATCAAAATAGTTGGTCGCTGTGATTAACTCAAGACAATGTTTATGTTCTTTCTCCAGCTTACCTACTGACAAGTTATATGAGTTTATATAATTGTTTATTTTATTTGACTTTTTAAGTCAAGTTATTTTAATTTATTGTTGACAAAATCTACTCATCACAATGTTTTTTTTTATGAGTTGTATTGCAATACGTAGTTAGCTAGTGACCTCGACAATTGATCATATTATTTATTGTTATTAGTAATTAACTGTTTTGTTTATTTATTTTACATCGATGGTCCTAGTTTATCATTTATAACTTCCAGTTACAACTATATGTAAGCGGGCACGCCCTTTATGCCTGGAGGCTTTTCACGTTTAGTTTTTTATTTCGGCCTGAGTATAGTTCTCGATGATTTTGTGTGGTATATTGGCGTGTGCTAGCTAACATATGGCTAATAATTTAAATTATGTTTTGTGTTGCGTAATGTAAATTATTTTGAATAGGTACTATTATATAGAATCATTTTTTTTTTGTTCTTCTAACTGAACAGACAGCTGTGCTGCTGGTTAGTTTGTTGCGCCACTTCTCCTTCCCTGCTAATGCACTAGGAAGTGGTGAAGGGTGGGCGTTTTGGGGGACTGTCTTCTGTAATTTTGACGTTCGAAAAGTGCTGATTCTCAGCCTAGTTTGAATAAATGACTTTTGAATTTTGAATTTAGATAGGCAGTCGCTTCATGTAAAATACCTACTGGTATTTAGCTGCATCCGGTTAGACTGGAAGCCCACCACAACAAAGTTGGTAAAAGGCTTGGCAGATATATAAACACCATTCAGTAGTCAATAACTACCTATGCAGTGTCTTCAATGTAGTAAGCGAAATTAATTGTTAAGCAAATTGACGCCCTACGTCAATTTTCCGTGCTACAGCGATTTCATAAAACTGTGTAAGAATGACAGTTACTGTTGTGATGTGAATATACGGACCTACCTAAAGTCCAGTCTTTTGTAACTCAGGCTTTCCTTGAAGTGTTTAAACTAAAGAACTTGCATTAAACTTGCAAGCTAGGTAATAAGAATAAACTATGAATTCTATCGAGTCAGTAAAAGGCAATAGCAGTATTATTATGTCAAATAAAGATAAATAATAACGCTTACCTTTTATTATGGTACTTGGTGTCGTATTCCAAGTGGCACGATATAAAACCTTATAATTATTTTACAGTTTTGCCACAGATTAATACAAATAGTTAGTTAGTTAGTTAGTAGAACTCCGCAAAATCATTTAAATAAAAAAGTGACTTGCTACGACACAATAAAGTGCAATTCAGGTCGCACAGCGCTAATTACCTACAGTTATATTCACCCAGAAGTTGCTTCTCTTTCTATCGCGTAACTCTTATATCTTCTGACTTCGTTACACTCACTGTTTGGCCCGACAAGACGAGACGAGCCTGCCGCGTACTTCTCCCCTTCTAGTGCCCCCCAAAATTATAAAAGTGCAAAATTTCACGTTCCTAGTCCCTGTAGTTTTGCCTTATGTCGATATATGTCAGTCAGTGAGTTTCTCCTAATATAGATAAGTAGGTGCTTTTCTTAAGTGCTGGCACTGACCTCAAAAAAAATTGTAGGCCCCTAATTTGTTTCGTGCCTACTTTTGATTTTGTTTTGTTGGTTAATTTCGTGTAGATATAAAAATATTATTTCATAATTTTGAATTAATTTCTTTCGAAGTATTTTTAAAAATTACTTAGCCACAAGATACAAGCGATGCTTAGTTTGTGGCTCACCGAATTTGTCTAAATTGTATTGTTACTTTTGATTAATAAACTTAATTATTATTATTATTTCCTTTATTTAACTATATACATATAAATTATATTTTTAAATATTAGAATAAAATAATATAAAAACATTTAAAAATATAAAAAATAGTAGCCCACCGGTATCGGGAATAGGGTCCAAGCTACCGGCGGTCAGGGCTCCAGAGAGAGGAACCTCCTAACAATGCGAGCCGTGTCCAGAAGTACCGCTTTCTGGATCAAGCCCTTGATCCAGCTGCCTAACGAGAGCCTCCTCAGGTGTTGGTCGAGGCTCTTAGCTATTATGCCATTGGCCGTCACAATTATCGGCACAATGACTGCTGTATCCACATCCCATATGTCGACAACCCCGCGAGCTAGGTTAAGATACATAATCTGCTTATCTTTTTCAGCTTTCATGAGGTTCTCGTCATGCGGGACCGCTGTATCAATAATCATTATTATTATTGATTATATTAATAATAATTATTATTATCTCCTTTATTCCATTGTAAATACTTATAAATTATATTTTTAAATATTAGAATATAAAAAATTAAAACATTTAAAAATACAAAAAATAGTAGCCTACCGGTATCGGGAACAAGGTCCAAGCTACGGTCAGGGCTCCAGAGAGAGGAACCTCCTGACAATGCAATAATAATAATAATTATTATTACTTTTTCATTGTTTATGGATAGTTAAGTTCAGCACATCTGGACCGCGTTCAAGAGCTGTCGGTGTCAAAATTGTTTTGGAATATTGACACTGAAAGCTCTTGAACGCGGTTCAGAAGTGCTGATCGCGTTCAGTTTCATTGGTGATATCCGCACTTAAGGAACATAACTTTAACATCGGATCTCTATGCCATAGTCGGATCAGAATAGAATAACCAAATCAATTGAAATGAGAGGCAATGTTATCTCGGACAGAAAGACAAAAGTAGGTACCGTAGATAGTTACGTTAGATAGAATCAATTTTGAGTTTGAGAGTAGCAGGCCTGTACTGCCCAAAGTGCGCCGAGTGCGCAAGCAAATTGACTACAACCATAAAATCTCCGAACCTACATACAAATCACAACTGTAATTCTTTGAACTTTGTTGTATGATTTCGTATAACACGGAAAATTGACGTAGGGTGTCAATTTACTTAACAATAAATTTCCCTGACTGTACATTTATGTTTGTATCGCCACTTGCATTTTATTGAAGGCACTTAATTTAGTAGGCTACAAATCGGGTGGACTGTGTTAATTTGCTGAACACTAATCCCAACCCAATAATTGCCTGTCCCCAGTTATTAATAACTTTCAGGCGCAATGAAAACAAAGAACAATGGGAAAATTTGTATGGACCCCGTCTCCAGCAGTGTAGCACTATGGGCCGTGTGTGAAAAAATTTATGTTATTCTGAGTAACAATTTACTTAAAGAAAGAAAGAATGAATGTATGAATATGGCAAACAATATCTTTTCTTAATTATTTTTATATTAGACTGCTCTTCAAGATTATCATTTTATGATTATTATCATATTCATAGACACGTGTTGTATACGTTAACGTATGGTTCAGTATAGTAATAATCAGTTTGGTTGTAGAAATGAATGTTTCTAAACATATATTTTTAGAATTTACGCCATTCGCAGCGCTCGCGTCGGAAGTGTTTTTTGGGCATGAGTCAAAGGGGCTCGCGGACTCTTCGACGTGCTCCATAGTTGATAGTTCGAAAACAACTGACTGATACTGATTCTCGGTCGTAATTATTATTTATTTAAGCTCAACAAAATAAGTCTTCATACAAATAATTTTTTGTCTTTCTATCTTTATGAATGAATAACTTTTTCCCTTATTATTCACACATTTACTGTCATAAAATAAAATAATGTATTTTTAACGCTCTTTCATTTGATATATATGAGAAAAGGTGCTACAAGGGTGGGGACGCTTTTTCCCAATGTTCTTTATTACCAGACATTAGCTTCTGCCCGTAACTTCGTCTGTGTAAAATTTCTTGTTTTTACATTTAATATATAGCATCGCATCGCCCGCCCGCGTTTCTTTGCTTTCGTTCTTTCTGCCTCCTTTTCTTTTTGCTCGGCTCCTAAAGGTCGTAGCGTGATGTTAAATAGCCTTCCTCAATAAATGGGATAACAATTGAAAAAAAAAATCAGATCCGACTTGTAGTTCCAAAGACTTAGAGCGTTAAAAAAAAACATACTCTGCAGCTTTATTAAATTAGTAGATATTTCAGTTCTGTTTATTAGTTCCACCGGAAGTTTGTTTGTTTGCATTTTAATTTGTTTTATTGTTCTTGCAGTTTATTTCTTATTTTGTTTAGTTATTGCTAAATAGGAAAAAGACCTGTACTTAGGTAGTACTTTTAAAACGAAATGCATTCTTTGAACCAATTAGGTAAACTAACAAACTAATATTTATAAAATAAAATTAAAAAACTGTTACGTGTTATTTCGTTTCTCATAATTATCAACACTTATCATGATCAAAGGCAAATCAAATATTTGTGTATACTTACAGCAAAATTATTTCTTTAGCACTTTTAAGAATTAGCACATTAGTGTTAGAGATACGAGTTAGCAACCGCTGGTTGGTTGTGTTGTGATGTACGAATCAAATAAAAAAAAATGTTTATTTCAATTAACATGAGTGCGCTTCTTTACGACCTTTGGAGTCACCTTCTAAGCCAGGAATTGCTTGTACTAGGAGACTCCGTAACTTCCACATGGCATTTTGCAACAATAAACAAACTGTGTAGACAGGACCACAGAGAAAGAAAATTAATGGTAGAGTAAAAAACAAAACGTGTGTGGTTTGGGGATCCCCGTCAGGAAAGAAGTTCCTTCTCATGTATGATTTAAACCAAAAACAAAAACTTGTGATTGACACTGAACTTGACTTGATACTTGAGACCTTGAAACAGCCTTATCTTTCGTACTTTCTTTTAGCTCGCACGGATGCGTTTTTAATACAGAGCCATCTAGTATAAGTTTTTAGAAGCTCTCATAAAGTTACCAAAAACGCGTATAAAATTCACGTTTTCTAATTTTTTTCTTAATAAGCTTGCATGGGGCTTATGGGTTTATGGTTTCTCGAGGTTTTTCATTTTTCGGGTCTCGAGAATTCTCGAACTCGGTTTCTCCGGACTAAACCGAGAAAATTTCATTTACGTTTATTTTTTTTGTTAAATTAAAGAAAAACGTCGTGAATAATGTTAGTTTATTTAATTTCATAATATTGGACAACAATCAACAAAATCTTTTGTAAATAACAATAAAATACAATATTTTTCTTCATTTCGTAGAATATAATCAAAATCAACTTTTTATAAACTTAAACTACTTTTTCTTCTTTGATAAGTTCTGATTAAATACAAAAATAATCAAGTTAAAAAAACAGACTGTTATTAATAACTATGTGAAAAATCGCAGCACTATTTTTTGCCAATTATGTGTTAATTTAACCTGCGCTTGTTGTGGTAATGACTTAAAATTTCGAATTCAAAATCACCAGTTTTTTTCAAATAGTAAAAGTTCTTTTTTATGTTCGATTTTGATAACGTGTTCAGGTAGTTCAACAGTGATATTAGTGAAAGCCAAAGGCTCGGGATACTTTTCAATTTTGTCAGCAACACATCGACTATAGCCTCTACGGTTAATAAATTGGCATCTTGTCTACTTAATGATTGACAGCAAGTTTAGTTGGCGCTAATATCGTCTGCAATTTTTGTAGCACTAAAATATTATTCTCCTTCCATTTCAGCGAGTTATCTAAATCAATGAACGCTAAGGAAATCTTAGACAAATAATTTCTCAAGTTTTCGACCTTTCTGATCTGAATTTCTCGGAAACGAGAACTACAGATTTCCCGGGAATTTCCGGGACGATAATTCCCGAGAATAAACCCTAGATGGGGCGTAACACTTTTTCCGTACATGAAGATTTCTACCAGTCAACTCCTGCCGCAAGCTGCTTTAGTAAACTTCGTTCCAAAAAAGAAACCATCTTCAATGAGTGAAATAATTTCTGAAATTAATAAATAATAATAATGAATAATTTTTTAAATTGGTCGTATAGCCACATAACTATTGTTATATTTTAGCCTTAAGGTGGTAGATCTCGAAAGTTTATCTATATACAATATAAAAATTCATTGCTGTTCGTTAGTCTCGCTAAAACTCGAGAACGGCTGGGCCGATTTAGCTGATTTTGGTTTTTTAAATGTTTGTAATAGTCCAGGGAAGGTTTAAACGGAAGAAGGTTGAGAATATTAGGGTAGGTAGGGTAGGTAGGGTAGGTAGGTAGGGTAGATAGGGTAGGTAGGGTTTAGTGCTACCCGTGCGAAGTCGGGGCGGGTAAAGCTAGTGCAGAAATAAAATTATAAGTAAACAGATTCAGTTCTCCTTTCATTCTCATAGCGAAAGTGTTTACTAATTAATTTAATACAGCGTTAACTTTTCGGTTTTCAATAATCACAGAACGGATTAGATATAGATATTACGGATCTTAGTAATAATGAATGACGAAAGAAATATCGGAAGTAAAATATTTTTAGACACTCAAAACTAGGTATCGTATGAATTATTTTATTTCTAACTTATATGAATGGGTGCATTGAGCGGAATTGGCAAAATACGGCGTGAGGTATCGGCATATATCCAAGTATCTGGAAAATAACACATAAAAACGTTCCAAATTTCAGAATTTCAGATTTTGGAACGTTTGCCATTTTCATTCATAATGTTGGCAGTACGTAGTCCAAAAAATAATAAGCCCCATGCGACGACCATTCGGCCGCATACAAAGTGCAAGTAAAAAAATAATTCGTAATGTCTTCAACTTTTTCATTCCTTTACCTGCCTACTGTAAACGCATATAATTCGATTAATATATCTCCACCATCTATATTTTTGAAGAGGGTTTAGTTTACTTATCCTTATTTTATATTATTCGACTTATCTGACTGGACCACCTAACCAAACATATAGCACAACTACCCAATTTGTCCCAGTTTTAAATATAAAGAGGTCAGTGGGGAACGAACTCAGTAGGTATGTGAATCATTTCATTTCTTGTGACGTTGCTATCATGGCGTGTTTATTTTATTACCTACAATGAGGTCATACCTTTTCTCATGCCAATTTCCATATCAGAAAGAGCAAGGACATTTCAATTGTTTTAGTGATATCGTAACTCCTTGCTGTAATTAAGAAGACCGCATTGGGAATTCTGGCCCACATTCTGTGACAGGTTTCATACTGATCTATAAGTATACTAAAAATAAATACAGACAGAATTTTCAATGTGTTTATTTAGGGTCAGTAAGGTTTTAAAAGGGCAACACGATCTAGCTTCATCGCTGGCCTTTACCGCTGTTGACTGTATAGGTCAACAGTGTATCAACGCGACATTAGTATTTCCGCGATTGCTCGGATATCTGTGTAAGGAACCGATTAATTTCTCACGTTCATTTCCGATATCCTGTGCCTGCGACTTTTGATTTTTATTTTATTCTATTATGTTGCTGATATGCCTAGCTACGTAAAGAATACCCTACTTAAATATCACTTAGCCTTTCGCACTTCGTAACGTTATATATTTTCAGTTAATTTCCTGTGCAAATTGATTTAAAAAAAATCTATTGTATTGGTATGCATACGAGGGCGGAGTGATAAGTCTGGTAAAAATGAAACAAGGAGACAACTTTATTTAAAAATTATGATTTATTTTTCAACGTAATTTCCATCTAACTCAATGCACTTCATCCAGCGTTTCTCAAAATTTTCGATCCCTTCCGTAAAGTACGACTTAGGCAACCCTTCGAAATAGGCATTGGTTTCGAGCATGATCTCCTCGTTGGAGCTAGATCTTTTTCCACCGGGCCATTTTTTTAAATTCGGAAACAGAAAATAGTCTTAAGGGGCCAAATCTGGCGAATATGGTGGGTGAGATAGCAACTCATATCGCAACTCATGTAATTTGGCCATGGCAATCGCGCAGGTGCGTTGTCTTGGTGGAAGAGGATTTTCTTCTTAGCCAAATGCGGTCGTTTTTCAGGTAAAATTTGGTTAAATTGGTCCAATAAATTGGCATAATATTCGCAATTGATCGTTTTACCCTTCTCTAGGTAGTCAATATGGATTACCCCACGTGCGTCCCAGTCCCAAAACTGTATCCATCACCTTATTGGCCGATAAAACTGCTTTGCTTTGGTATCAAGATCCCAAGAACGTAAAATCGCATTTGGTGTACCATAGGGAACTGTTCTGGGCCCTTTTTTATTTATATTATATGCCTTTGTCCATTGAACAACCTTTAACTATGTTTGCTGATGATACCACCATAACAATCCCTTGTAAAAATTCAATTACATATGAAAAAGACATAAATAATTCTCTTGACTGTATAATTAAATGGCTAGACAAAAATAATTTGAATATTATTTATTTTTATTTTATTTTATTTTATTATTATTATTAAGTAAGACAAAGATAATGCACTTTAGACAACGTACGCCCCGCGTAAATAATTTTGACAAACATTACAAAAATAACAATATTGACGAAGCAAGTTATACAAAATTTTTAGGATTACAGATAGATTACAACTTAAATTGGAAAGGACATATAGATAAATTGTGTAAAAAATTAAGTTCATCTGCTTATGCTTTATATAGATTATCCTCCATAGTAGATACTAAAACACTTGTTACAGCTTACTACGGTATAGTTGAATCGCAACTGCGTTACGGTGTCATTTTCTGGGCGAACTCAACAGATAAAGACACAGCTTTTAATGCCCAAAAAAGATGTATCCGGTCAATGTTTAGACTTAAAACTACAGACAGTTGCAAACCTTATTTTAAGCAGTATAATATATTGACACTTCCTTGTATCTATATTTTGGAAGTAGCTATGTTTGTCAAGCAAAATCCAAGTCGTTTTGAACGTCTAGCTGATGTATTCCCAAGAAATAGGCGGGACAATAGTAAATTGTGTCAATTACCGTGTCAAACTACTTTGGTTCGCAGAAGTGTCTACTGTATGGCCCCAATAATTTACAATAAATTACCAAGTGGTTGGAAAGACTTGACAACAGTGCTGTTTAAGAGTAAACTACGTAATTTTTTAAAGGATATGACGTACTACAGTGTGACTGAGTTTTTATCAGAGAAAAATTTTAGCTGAAATGTTGCTCCCTTATTTATTATTGTTTTATTTTTTTAAATTTAATTTAATTATTGTATACGAGATTGTGACTGAATACCTATTTCTCTGAGTGCCGTTTTAATTTATTGACATTTTATTATTATTGTTAAGTAGTAGTGTTCGGCATGAAATTACCTTAATTTTATATTTTATTTTGTTAATGTGACATTTGATACCTAACAATTTTGTAACAATTTTGTATGCCTTCTGGCGGGACATAGTATGGACCGACATTTATTTGTAAAACATCTGTATTTTTTTTTTTTACCCTATTTTCACATGAATTGGCCTTCTTCGGAGCTGGTTCGCCCCTAGCAATCCATTGTTTCGATTGTTCCTTGGTTTCTGGTGTATGGTGGTGGATCCACGTTTCGTCTACCGGTATAAAACGACGCAAAAAATCAGGTTTATTCCGTCATAACAACGCCAAACCTGCCTTCGAAGTGGTAACTCGCATGCGTTTTTAATCAATAGTCAGTAAACGCGGCGCCCATCGCGCGGAGAGCTTTTTCATATCTAAATGTTGGTGTAAGATATTGCGCACACGTTCGTCTGAGATGCCTACTATCTCGACTATCTCGCTCACTTTTACTCTTCGGTCGTTCAACACTATGTCATGGATTTTAGCGATCATCTCTGGAGTAGTGACCTCAACTGGGCGTCCTGGGCGTTCAGCATCACTTGTGCTTGTACGACCACACCGAAAATCCGTAAACCGTTTATGAATCATTTTAATCGACGGAGCAGAGTCCCCATAATATTTATCAAGCCTTTGTTTCGTTTCTGTAATAGTTTTTTTGCGCAAAAAATAATGTTTAATCAACACTCGAAATTCACTTTTCTCCATCTTTGCGAAAATGCGTTCAATTGTTTTTATTTAATGGCTCTCAAAAAAAAACTAACCGGCGGTACTGGCTGGAAATTTAAATATAGTCCCTCAAAAGAGTTGTGAACAAGGAGGATGCAATTTTCGATAATTTTATTCCAAAATAGATTTTTACCAGACTTATCACTCCGCCCTCGTATAATGTGTAGGTACCTCTATTGAAATTTTCTTAGATGAGGAGTTTAGACTCATCGTCGTCAGTCTCCTTTGTGTACTTGGTGGAAAATGGGACATTGATATCGTGTCCAGCGTGTCCTTTTTTACCACATATACCTAATGTACGAATTTCACTCCTAGGTTGTTCAGACAAAGTGACAGCTGATTTTAATGGTTTTTTGTATTAATCTTGTAAGTTTTTAACTTTAATTTCCTGTGCAAATTGATTTAAAGTTTTTGTATTGTATTGGTACGAGTATGCATATAATGTGTACCTCTATTGAAATTTTCTTAGATGAGGAGTTTAGACTCATCGTCGTCAGTCTCCTTTGTGTAGGTACTTGGTGGACAAACAATGGGACACTTGATATCGTGTCCAGCGTGTCCTTTTTACCACATACTCGTATACCTAATGTACGAATTTCACTACTAGGTTGTTCAGACAAAGTGACAGCGGATTTTAATGGTTTTCAGTATTAATCTTGTAAGTTTTTAACTTTAATTCATTTTTAAATAGCTGCTACCGCAATGAACTCAATTATGAAGCAATAATATAGTTAATCCAATTAAAAATAATTAAGTTTTATTTAAATATCGTGGGTAACGAAACGTAATCGAATGTAAGTGACGCTAACTGTTGAAAGTCGTTCACTCGTTTTTTTTAATGATAACTTATTACACAGTACCTACACTACACACTAAGGTTTAGTGACTAAACCAACAATAAAGTACAAAAATTATTCACCTCGACTTAGTAAAAAGGCTATGAGAATATAGGATGCATGAGCGAGCTAAGCGAGCTTAGGACTTGGAAGACCCCGGCTCGGACAGGTTAAGAGCGAAGCGAGCGACAAAGACAAAGGACAAAGACCACGCCATCCCCTTCCAACCGAACCTATCCGTATCGGGGTGTCCCGGCACATCGCTACATAGTAAAAAGTCAATAGGAACTTAGAATGCAAGAGCGAGCGAAGCGAGCTCGGGACTTGTGGCACCCCCACTCGGACAGGTCAGGTTCCTTTTTACCCTGCAGACAGAAATACTCCGCGAAGCGGGGCTCCGTCGACTATGCCTTACACGCCTACATATATTTTTCTTTAATTTTTATTTCACCTTGATCTTCGAGACGTTTCTCATTGACCCTGAAAATGTCCATAGCCCGAGAGCTTGCTATGAGGTAATATTCCAAGATTTAAGCATATTTTGGTTTTACCTTTACTTTTGGGGTATTGGACCCTGACTTTCTGACTTTGAAGATGTCATTATTGAAAATGAAAACAAATTTAGACCCGCCGTGTGATTTTTCCCGCTCTTAATACTGGTAATGGTTTTCCGCACTTTGGGTTTTCAAATAAACACTAAAAAGGGTGAAAAAAAAATAGCTACTATAAAAAAGCGACGGGTTATAAAGTGCAGTGATTCCGACAGCTATCGTTTTGGTAGTAGGTAGCGCCTCAACAATGCGGTCAAGCTAACTCACGAATTGGCCGTCAATATTATTGTATGGTTAAATTGATAATAAGACTATAAAAGTGTGTGGCCTACCACGCCACTAGGCCCAAGTGACATCAGCGGCGGACGAGCCAAGGCCAATGTGCATGTTGCGCCGGTAGGCGCGTGAGGACGGAGTGCCGGTGTGTGTCGGCCACCGGCCTGCGAGGCGACCGACGACGCGACGTGAGCCGCGTCGGGCACTCGAGCACTCGGGCCCGCAAGTCTGTGCCCCTCGCGTCGCTGCTCCAATGCCGCGTGCGGACTGTGCCCGACAACGCGCGTCTTCTCTAATGCCTTCTCGTTCCCACTCTCTTTAGTAGCTTATTTCACTAAGTTAGTGTTCCCACGTCTGTCGCGAGTGAGTGACGTGTCGCGCGCGACGTATACACAAACGATAATAATAACGATACAATGAACTGTGAATATTTATTTACGATGCACATGAGCGGCACGTTGTGTTAAATCGTCCATGAACGGTGCGGATGTAGTTACTAGGTTGACTTCCCTTTGTTTGATCAGATCTCGGCGCAGCCGGTGCCACGGCGTGGTGTTTATGTTTTTCTGTTGTGGCACATGGTGCGAGCTCTCGTACAACTCCTCGGTCGTGTGTTAGCTGGCGCATTGCGACACATGTTGTAAACAACATTGTTGAGCTCACAACGTAACAGGTCCGTAAGAACTGCCCGAAACCGCGCCAATTGTCATTATCATTATTGTTCATATTTTCCCTGACGAACGGTAAACACATTTTATCAGCCTTCTGTATCAGTAAAGAACGGGTTTTTGATAGATAAACATATTTCCATATAACAGGTAACTGTGAATATTTGTGAAGTCTTAACAATATCAGTAGCTAGATTACTTTTAGACACTGTTTGATAATTAATTACACAATCATTCTGGTCCGCACATTGTTTACAAAGTTACTTAAGAAGTTCCAAATGCTTACAACTGCCGATGTAAGTAGTGCCAATAGACCCTTAAAAATAATATAGAATGCAGACAGTTATAACTTATTGTTTATGCAAACTTCTTATACTGCTAGAATATTTAATACAGGTTGTTGTTGATTAGTGGGAAGCGGGAAGATCAGCAGAAGTTAAACATTGTTTTTTGATCATTCATGTTAGGAAATAAGAACGAAAATTTCAATTATTTCATTTAACTTTAAAACTACCGAAAATCTCGTGTTATTACCGACTAAAGTGTTGCCTGAAGGCAAACGAAGTGCTAATATTTCATTGTTGTTTATCCAGCCTCTTGACATCAGCTTTAGCGAACGAAACGAACAGACAAATAAACGCACAGAAGCAATAATACAAACAAAGTATCGTTTAAGTACCAAACATATTGGTGAAGAGGATATTTATTTTTAAGTCAAACACACTAAAATTTTCAATGTTTAAGATGAGTTATCGGGTTTTCCTCTCTGAATTTTTAAATTGGTCAAATGCGACGGCTTCGTAGGTATTTTAATTCTACATAAATAATCATCATGTCAGTGTCAAATTCCGTTCTAAATACTTGATTAAGTTGTTGAACGGAAACTACATAATATGTACAATATTACGTTTTTGTTGAGCTCGCAATCTCACCAGTTTTCGGTTACATAATGGCTTATGTCGTAGGTGTCGTTGTAATACATTAGCTGAAACAATAACCTGCGATGTTATTCCTATTCTTTAACTTATATTTCTTGAAAACAGACAATGACATTGAAATTAGAGTTACGCATTTGTAATGTGATTAAGTATATCGTTAATGCGACCGTCGTTGAATCCTAAATCGATTAACACAATCGTATATACCCTTTATATAATTATTCCGATGTAGTTGTTAAGCAAAAACAGTTGAATTAACTCTTTGTAGCGGATGTTTTGTCAAACACCGTATAGGTATAATATTGTAATCCATCAATTTTATTTTAAAGGGATCCCGGGATAAGCTGTTATCACTTGTGTCCAAAACATTACTTATCTTGACAATGTTAGATGACATTATAGATAACTTAGTTTGTCTAGGAATGGCGAAACTTTAGACTCCCGTATCTTTTTGTTGAAGACCTAACGCTATCTCTGAGGCCACAAATATTTTGTAGCTTGCATAAGTGGCTTCTAAACTACATCTATTAATTTATGCTGTGCCTACAGGTTATAGAGAAAAACCGCCGATAAGAACTATGTCCTTATTTTTATTTTTTTAAGAGAAGTGTCATTGGTGATCCCACTGGTTAGAAAAAAGTCACCTGTTTGTTGCGGATTTTTCTCTTGTGAAATGGACCGAATAGGCATTACTATCCTATCCCCAATTTAGTCTATACCTACCATATTAAAGTAGAGATTCGGCGCACGATTGGCCGCTTTAATTAAAGTTCCGAATCAATCTTACACCGACATTAGTCTGCCTCGCGTCACAGGCATGTAAATCCTTAACTTTACAGTCAACTTGTTTTAAAATTGTAAATGTTCAAAGCTCTGGGATAAATACAAACATAATATATAAAGTAATTACACTTGTCACGTTTATTTTATTATATTTTTCTGTTTGCGGCCATAGTAGTTGACCTCTTTGAGTTGTTGGCTGCGTCCTTAGCGAGCCAATTGCAATTACATACCTAGTT
This sequence comes from Agrochola macilenta, assembly GCA_916701695.1. Taxonomy (NCBI): domain Eukaryota; kingdom Metazoa; phylum Arthropoda; class Insecta; order Lepidoptera; family Noctuidae; genus Agrochola; species Agrochola macilenta. The sequence goes on along the minus strand of OU753552.1, from coordinate 8,414,322 downwards.
ATTGAAAATATCATTATGTAATATGTTCAAGCAATTAAAATGTTAACTTTTAGATTTTTACTATCAAGTGACTAAATTTAGAAGTTCGTGACCAGCAGTCGAGTTGAATGATTTCTATTCTAAATATTCGCAAAATACAAAATAAAGCTGGATTAGGTCACATTTTGTAACCGGCCTTGTTATATATATGCCAAAATGTTCGTGTTTTAATTATTTATTTCAAGGAAATTGACAACATATGTCCTTCTGCTTAACAGTTATATTTCCTGGCTGTACATAAATGATCTAACAATAGGGGTAAATCATTGAACTTATTTTGTAAATTTTATTTAAAGAAAAGTAAGTAGGTAAACGATTAAATGGCTCGACCTTGAACATTGTTAAGTTGTGATAACCGATAACGTTATAATAATAATACCTACTTAGTATTAATTGGTGTTTCCTTGTTTTCTATTTGATTTGGTCACGACAACCTAATTACCTACTTATATTTTGGTACCTACCTACATGCAACTTAACTGTACTTCTAACTTGGGTTAGCATTGTATAAAAAACAATAGGCTATTTTATAGCTCTCATTACTCATTAGATATGAGTAAAAAATAAATTGCAGCATCTAAAAATAGAACACTGCTAGAAATGAGTTTTTTTGCCGACTTTTTTTATCAATAAATTTACTTTTATAACATAACATTAATATTATTATTGACGCTATCAAAGACGCTATAATATGCAGATTGATTCGTTTTTTTTGTTACATAATTAAGATTAACTTTGTTATGTAGGTACACCTACTTCTTATTTCTATTAAATAACATTGCGTGCCTCTCGTCACGTTCGCAATGCAATGATTCTGCCATGGTGAATTAACTTGGCACGCTTTGAAGGTGACCCCCCCATGTACCTACGCATGCGTCCTGCCTGCCTGCCCCAAACGCTTGTGTTCGCTGCGTCCTCAAGGCCTTGCGTGGCGTTCCCGCTTTGCCACAGTCATGATCACGAACCTTCAAAGTAGGACGCGACCTTGGAAGTCGTTAAACCTGTTTTATCCCCCTTTGGCTACGCGCTATCACAGTCACAGCTGATGTGTTCTCTCGCTCATTGTATTACGAACAAGACGTAGGTTCAAAAATGGTCAAGGTAAAGCCGTGGTCGCATGCCTGTATCATGTGGGTGCCAAAAAAAATGTTTCGTACTTTTTAGATCACTTTTATTTTTCCGTAGTTGGATTACAGTTTTTTAAACAATTTTTTTTATGTTGTAAGTTATTTCCGTTTTAACGCTTGATAAACGTTACGACAACGTAAAAAAGAGGAGGGAATTAAATAGGTCAGTAATGAACCTATTTACTCTTCACTTGACGACACTTACAGTCTTACCACAAAAAACATATAATATAACATATACAAATAACATAACGCGGCTTAGACACGTGTTTAGCAGTTGTTTATTTAGCAAAAGTGATACCACAAAACATTTTTAGCCGTTGTTTAGGGTTAGACATGCTTTAGACGTTGTTTAAATTTAAACAACAACGACCCCCTGTTTAACACGTGTTTAACCCTCGCCAGTCCCCATATTGCTTTCTTTCAGTACATAAATTGCAAATGATATCTTCGATGATTTTAATGATTTGAACGACATAGAATTTATTTATAACTGTCGTGATCAATGTACCGAGTGCGAGTGAATCATTTCGAACATTACAATTAATATAACTTTAGAAAACTGTATTGGTTCACAAAGCTTTTGGAAAAAAAAATGTGGACCTAATAAAAAATGATATTCCACATTATTCTCATGGTAGGTGCTTATATCCTCAAATTCAAGTTGCCTGTGCCTTACGAAACTGGGCCCGCCATCAGGTAAGCGCCCTTTCGTTATTGTCTTTAGTTTTTGTCGTCATTACCGGTTGTCATTGTACAGCTGTGTGCCTTTTTGCATTTTCGGTTTCGTGCCGTTCCGTTGTTAATGTACAAAACACTTTTACCATTTATGTCTTCACCAGCCGTATGGTGTCCAATGGCGACTGGGACTTATTTAATTAAATTGTACTTATTTAAAATTTTCCAATTTAGTTATTCCGTAAAAACAACTGAAACAAAGAAATTTAAATAGGAAAGAGAAAAGCTGAACAAATGCAATCTGCTTCAAACGAAACGTTTCTTAGGGTTGCCAAGTTAAAACAAGGATAAGCCATTTTAAACAGTGTTTTGCTAAATAGTTGTTAAACATGTATTTGTGGTTACCACAAATACATGTTTTTATGCTTTTTTGGAAATTTTCCCGAATTGGTCACTAAACATAAATTTTCTCTAAACTCCCCAAATTGAATCATGTTCAAAAATCCTCTACGTACATGAACTTTGACACCAGTTATCTCAAAATGTTACTATGGCTTTAAGCGTACAAAGTACGGAGAAGACATCTTCATACTTTCGGCTATCTAACGTGGTACACAAGTTAAAAAGATATTAAGAGGTGCCGATGAAACAGTCGATAAGGCTGGCAACGCAATGGTCGAATTTGGGAATTGTTGGAATATTAAAAAATTGACTGTTTATCGATTTAATTATCTAGTTTATGCCATCCCACTACTTTCTAACCTCCTAGCAATCCGTCACACGTTAGGCACCCAGGTCATCATGACCAGGTCACAGGTCGGGGAGCGGTTTTTGACTTTTTAACAGGACTCACGGTCACGGTTCATTGTCGCTAAGTTTGCGTGTATTTTAACTTACACCGCACTCTAATAACTCTATACAAACATCGGCTTTGGAAAAAAATCGTTGATTTATCACGAAACTGCCTTACTTTAAAAAAAAATCTCAGAATGCCTCATACAATATGAGGGCTTTCATTGTTAATTTATTTGGAAGCTAATACATTGACAAAGCTTCCAAAGTAAACAGAAAGTTTTGAAGGGCCATACTCGATAGTGCCGAAAAAGATAAAATTGGCAATTGTTGAAATAATTTTAGACCTGAACCTGATTGCTGTTGCATGGGCAACTCTGTGCCTGTGCCATAAATACTCGTAAGTCCTTACTCTTGTAACTTTTGAAGTGAAGTTAGTTCTTATGTGTTCCGCTGCAAGTATTACTACTTCTATTGACGCCACCGGTGTCGAGTATACAAGGCTTGTCATATGATCTAAACATAAAAATCTAGAGGAGTACCTAAAGATAGGCGATGTATGTCAAACTATTAGAGCATGTAAGTGCGTTGTATGTTTCAATACACGTAAACTAAGCGACAAGTGAACACTGACCAGCGAGTAGACCGTAAGTAGCGTTGCCAGGTGTCTCGTATTGCGCGGGCTGTCCCGATCTTCAGGGGTCTGGGGACGCGTCCCAAATCGGGACGCGTCCCCAGCACATGATCAATAAATTTGATCAATAAATTTAACTTTCAGCACATGATCAATAAATTTATTAAAAACCATTATTACAATAGCAAAAATAAATAAATTACACATCACTATGTCGAATGCGATAAAGCGCTAGTAGGCAGCAGTGCAAAACAAAGAAATATTTGATAAATTGTCACAATATTTTTATAAACAATCAAGAAGACTGCAAATCTTAAAAATTCTTCTTTTATGGCTTCATTACCGGTATTAAACGCAGCAACGGAAAGAGTATTCCCAGGCTAAGAGGTGAAACGAGAAAGTGAGGTTTGGTCTGAGAGAAGAAACCGTTTGACATTCGAGAAAAACAGAAATTCAAATTAAAACCAAGTTTAATGTGATTTAGTGAATTTTTTACGTTATAAAAAGCAAGGCAATCCTAAAGGCAGCAAAATCTAAGGAAAAATATCATTTTAATAAAAAATTAATTAAATACTTAAATGTATAAACAGCGTCAATACTTAAACTACGATTTTATTGTAATACTAGCTTTTTCCGGCGACTTCGTCCGCGTAAAAGTCGAAAATGGTTCTAAAATTATATTTTATTGGTTTTTTACGTTATTAATTTTGTTATAACATGTAAATTATTATGTTAAAATGTTTGAATACTCTAAATATAACAATCTTTATTATAGATTTAAAGGTTAAATTAAACATGAAAATAAAATAAAATTTTGTTATATTTTATGAGCACGAAGCTTAGACTTTGATCTGGTGAAAGTTACACGGGGGTATTATCTTATTACAAAGAAATCGAAATACTACACCTACCGCAGTATTTCTTTGTAAACAAATTTTTTTTTCCTTCGGGTGCTAGAATCACCAGGCTACTCTGTGCGCTTACTTTGGAGCATGCCACGTACAACTGGCCGCGGGAAAAGCAGCTTTTCCTCAAGTCTACTACCGCTACCTTAAGAGTTTGACCTTGAGCCATCCTTGAGCTTTGTTTATGGTCATTGCGAAGCAGACTTTGATGGAAAACTGCACTCTCTTGAATTCGAAGGGGTAACTTGATGGTGTTAGAGGAATCCTAGGAATAAATACAGACCTCTGTAGCTTAGAAACCTTCAAATGCGGTTTGTTTGTTTATTCATGAACAATAAATTGTATTTAAAATTACAAAATATAGAAAATAAAATAAAATTACATTACAAAAAAAAAAACACGTTAAACATTACAACAATGCATAAATACAACATAATATAGGAATTTTATTATAGATCTTCAACAGCATAAATACACTTGCGCGGTACGCGGTACTAATATAGCACGGTGACTTTCGAATCATTCCAATTTTAAAGAGTATTTGCATTGCACCAGGCTTTTATGTGAGTTCAACCTTTTTTGATTAAAATCGGATTGACTTTTCAAACATGTGTCAAAATAAAATGTAATTTAAATCAAAAGCACTAAAGAGTATTGATATCAACTTCGAAACAAATCACTCCCAAAATAACTTTCTACCCCTATTTAACCCCGTTAGGAGATGAATTTCAATAAAATACGAAACACGTCTTCCATCAATTCTGTTAAAGAATGTTTATGCAAAATTTGAAGTAGATTGGACCAAGAAATCACGTTGTCCCATACAAACTTTGCCCCCCTTTTTCACCCCCTTAGGGGTATAATTTCGGAAAATCCTTTCTTTTCGGATGCCTACGTTATACATAGAACACACCCTCCTAGTTTCAGGTCTCTTCGATCAGCGGTTTAGGCTGTGCGTTGATCCGTCAGTCAGTCATTTAGGACAAAGCATTTTATATGATTTTGTAATTAGTACTAGTCCAGCAAGTCTGACTATTCTTTTTATTCAATTCAGATTTACTAGTAATATTAATTGCGAAACGCAATAAATTTAACCTTAATTTAAAAAACCTTTTTTTTTATTGTCCCGATACAACCCTAAATCCCGGTTTGTTTTACCTTCTGCCCCGATTTAAAACAAATCGGACCTGGCAACACTAACCGTGAGTCACGTTAAAAACTCAAAAGCCGCTCCCCGACTTGTAACCTGGTGATGAAGACCTGGGTGTCTAACGTATGATGGTTTGCTAGGAGGTTAGAAAGTAGTGGGATGGGATAAACCAGTTAATTAATTCCATTATTACACAATTTTTAAATATTTCATCTATTTGCAAATTCGACCTTTGCCAGCCTTATCGACTGTTTCATCGGCACCTTTTAATATTCTTTTTTCTTTTTACAAGTCACCCTGTATACTTGTAATGTACTCGTCAAGACCTTTCTTTTGATACCAAACATGTCATCAAAAGAAATATATCATCATCTAAATAATTTTTTTTCGAGTCCACCATAAATTTGATACCTCCTTCATCAAAATCGGTTTAGTACTTTAGGCGCTACGGTGGAACACACGTAAATTCAAACATACATACATATACTGCTAAAATCATAACTCTTTCTCTTGGCTTTGCCGTAGTCGGTTAAAAACACTTGACATCTGCTTATTGTTCTTGCAGCGAGCTTCTATATTGTCATTTTGGTTTTGCACGGGCCAATGAACCCTAATGTAGGTACATATCATAACTCGGTATTCATTAAAAACAATGATGATGTCGCAGCGCCCGTTAAATATTTTTTATGTTTTTATGTTGCTAGGCCGAGATCTGATCAATATTGAACGAAGATGAAGGTGTTAGAGTTAGGACTCAGTGAAGTTTAATTAGACAGTTTTCAAAATGCACGGACTCACACATTTTTTTCATAAACACCATCGGGAGTCAACTCCTCCATTGGAAAAAGATGACAGCAGCGGAGACAGCTGGTATTCTACTTTGAGTTCAACAGATTCACGTAATGTACTGGCAAATGATGGCGCCGCGGCATCATCGGCTGCTCGACCTATTCCCATTCATCCGAGAGGCTCCAGTAATCAGCGCAGCATGAGAGCTAGTTCAGGGAGCCCCTATGAGTTTGCATCTAGTCCCCGCGACCGGTACCCCAACTTTGCGAGTTACATTCGAGATGTTATGGAGAGGGGCTCCCCCACACAGCAACACTATTACACCCATCAGCCAGACTATAGGCGGCAGCGTAGCGACGGAGATCGTCATCAGATTGGTGTCAACACATACCATCCGCCACGAAATGACTACAGAACTTTTGTTTCACCTCTCTATACTGATGCTATGGACGATATTCAAGAGCACGAGTATAGCAAATGTGAACGGTATGGTGAAATCTCTAGTTCAAAATTGAGCCATAAGAGTCGTCATGATAACAAAAGTTTTGCTCAAAAGTTAACAGAAAGTGTGACTGGCAACAAAGATCACGGTAATGAGTTTTCCAGAGATCATAGCAAAGATGATAAAAAAGAAAAAGATGAAAGGCGAGGGTCAGGGTCAAGCGGTAGCGGACATCGACACAAGCACCACACGATACAAGAGTTGATTCGAACGTTTGGTAAAAAAGTGGGGCAGTGGCGGCACGAGACTGGGGAAGGTCGGCGAGGCTCTTGCGCTATTCCGGCCGCCAGTACCGACGAGGCTCGTGCTATGGACAGTGATGAGTTTCGCTCACGATCAAAGTCTCTCGATGGTGATCACTCGCATAAAATTCTAAGGCGGCAAGTACTCGAAGATTGCGGCGCTACGTACCAGATTTACGACGAAATATTGAGAGAAGGTATTGTATATGTTCTTAGCAAAATTTTATCGCTTTACCAGTAGATGTAAGCTAGGAATTTCAAACTACAAAACTGATTACGTTACGAACTTATATAAAAAGTCAGGAGAAAGCGTCGTTCTCGCTGTACAACTTCATAATAGAAACTATGGATATATCCATAAAGCGTGCCGTCAGGATACAGTATTTACAAATCGCGAAATACGAGTGTGTACAAAATAAATAATTCCTTCACTTAATTCTACGTTCTGCTCTGAAGTCATTTGCGTTTACTTAGCGTCATTAAATGACTATTTATGAGGAATCAAATATCAGTTATCTGATTAAGATTAGTTAGTAGTTTTTGTTTAACGCTCGCTCTGATTCGCATCATATAGGACTTTCACAGCACACTTTCTTGCGGTTTTATGTGTGTTGCCGTAGAACGTAACATAATACTTACACGCATTCTTTTGGTATTAATATTATGATATTATTATCGGATCATAGGCTCAGCTGTTCAGCTTCGAACATCTGACTAGACTGATTTATTTCCCTAAACTTCTATCCTCAACACACGAGTTAAAATTGAGCCTGAACTTAAACTAGCTCCTGTTTATTCTCTGTCAGTTTTATTATTAGTGGTCCTAACGAGGTTAAATAACCACGATACCGCGTTTATTTGGAAATAGTTCTCGAAAGTGCGCTTTGAAAAACTTGGAAAGTATCATCTCAATGAGCATTATCGAGATGTACGGCAATATGTCAACTGTGAACATTCAATCTATGTTTTAAGAAGACATAATTATCGCTACCATACTGAACACTAATTAGCTTTGTAGCCGATTCAGTGACGCTCATTACTAAATAATCTGCAGTTGGCGCAGATGCGGCGATGCGTTTATTTTAAAATGGGAGCACGATACGATGTGCCCGTCATCTGTGAATGACCGCATGTAGGTATTATATGTACTTTTTTCCCTTGGCAATGCTCTTAACACATTTGATGCACATTAGAACATTTTATGATACGAGTTCGAATCAATCGATCGGGATGTAAGGACTCAAGGCAATATCAGTTTTTTTTTTATTGTATACAGTTAATGAATCATCATCACCATCACGATTCGCCATACTCGATCGATTTTGTATACCTAATATCTTTCAATTACATTTCAATTACTATTAGAATGTGTACACCTTCAGCTATCATGATTATCAGATGCAGTGTTATCATCCTATTAATGGACATAGACAAAAATAGAACAGAATTTTTAAGAACTTGTTTCATGGTTACCTTCAACCTAACCAACTAAAGTGGAAATTAGAGGTCAAAAAGTACACATGTGTCACTTCAACTTTTACACGTTCCAATTAATGTTTCTCATTGATTCGCACTTCGGTATACATTGGCCTCCCGACTAAGTAAACATTCATTCATGTTTAAGTCTGTCAGTCCTTATTGTTGCTCAATCGTCTGCTGCCTTAAAAACCTCTCGTTTTGCATTGTTTTACGGGAAACCAATTAGTTCCTCAATATTTTGTTATTTTTATTAGTAATGCCGCTGCATGTTCAGGTAGTGTTCCTTCATTACCTCAAGTCTCACTTGAGATTCACGTGCGTGTAAAATATTTGAGAGGTTTGTTAATATATAAAATCAAAATGTCTGTAGTAACTGCAATTCATTCATTATCGGGAACAGAAATTATTTTGAATACTAACTATATGTTGAGTACCAGTGGTCGTGTATTAAAGATAACCTTTACGTCACGTGAACTCATGTGCTACTTGCCCTGTCCCGTCTGGATTCAGTCTGCCTCGTTCGCTGAGGTCATCTATACATATTATGTATAAAATAAAGTCGCTTTTCATATCTATCTGTGACCACGTTGTTTTTCTAAAATTAACAACAGATTTTGATGCAGTTTTAACCCGACTGCGGCGTAACCAAAAAATGAGGGTTATTACTATAATTGAGAGAATTTATTCCGGAAGGTTTTTTTGTATAGTAAATTCATATTCAACTAAATATGCATAATAAAGAAATCTCGATATTTCGTCAACCTTACGAAGCAGGCGCGGGTCGCAAGTTATACCTAAATAATATGGTTAAGTATCTTTATGTCAGCTGGTTTACATACATTGTCCATTTAAAGAACTTTTGGTCGAAAACTAGTTGCTTTGTGTCTTATATTTACGCCACATTTATTTATCATTAGTGTTACTTACATAACTTGTTGTTATGTGACCCATCAATGCTTCAAGAATCGACTGGACAGATTAAATATCACCAAGCTATTTGAAATACACGCATCGGCTAATTAGCTGCTAGTGTGTTTAACCAAATAATCTATGGTATCTATCTATCTATATATATACTCGTATATATTAATCAATTGCCGTGCGTTAGTCTCGCAAAAACTCGAAAATGGCTCGACCGATTGTGGTGAAACTTTGGTAAGTTGTCGTGTGCCGGAGAAGATTCCTAACAAAAAAAAAAGCGCCGCAACGCATTAGGGCACTAGCTAGTCAATGACAATAATAGGAAGTGTATAGAGTGCCGCTAGCGGCATTCTATCCCTATCGGAAAAAGTGCCGCTAATTGCGGCATAATAGTGGTACTGTCTCGGCCTTGCTAAAGTGCAGTAAGCATTGCAATGTCATTGTCACTGAGTCACTGTCACTTGTTTGATTGTTGAGGTTAGTTTCCTGCCTTAAAAGTTATACCTATTGATTAATCATATTTGTTTTAGATAATTATATCAAAAGTCTCTACAATTACGGAATTTATAAAAAATTAAGTAGCAAATGAAAATGGCTGAAAGGTAGATTAGGTTGGAACCCTGACCACACAGTGCACGAGCCGAGCGAGCGTAGCGAGCGGTGCCACGGCAGCGGCCGGCAAGTGCCAGGGTCCGTTTAGGCACAAGAGAATGTAATGTTTTGGGAATGTGGTGTTTTACAGCGAACTAACCTCAACAATCAAACAAAATAACAAGTGACAGTGACTCAGTGACTGCAATGCTTACGGCATTTTAACCGGGCCGAGGCAGCGCCACTATTATGCCCCTAGCGGCACTCTATACACTGCCAAAACAATATGTCAAGAGTGCAATGTTGTCTCACGATAATCTTATAAGCCCTACAAAACGATATGTAATTAGTAACTTTCATAATTAATTCAACCCTCGTAAGATGAGACATGAGACATTCTCATTTCAAGTTATCTGTCTGCACGGATTCTTGCTTTCGTCAAAGAATCCAGTTACCGGAACGTGAACACGAATACGTAAGGAATAAGGAGGTAGAGCTGATAACTATTTATGATTTTATTTAACAGTATATCGCCCGCGTAATCGGCATGTATTCTATACTTAAGACCTTCCTCAATAGATTCTTTAAATTGTTGTAAAAACCGTATCAAAATCCATCGCGATGTTGAAAAAGGTTCAAGAAAGTAACTATCTTGTTTGTTATATAGGTCCTATTTATTTAGAGAATAGATATGAAACCGGAGAGTACAAAGTACCAACAATGGCAACAGTAGCGTCCGTAAGTACCTACCGATTACGTCACCCTAATCAGGTTTCCTTGATATCTGTGAAGGCCACGATGACACTGAATACAAAACTGAAACTGGTCGTGCTAATGAGAGCAAGACGAGTTCCTTTCGACAAATATTTTGGTAAAACACGGAGACAACTTTAGGGTAAAGGAAACTTTAAATTAAATGAATTCTACTCTATTGAGATGCTCCGAAGTTGTCGACATCAACCCACAAACAACTGATTTTCTTTTCACCTATTACGCCTGCAGTTCGTTCAATAATGTGTTAATGATGAAAGTCACTACAAACTTAATAGCAGTCGTTAAAATGTTTTATGATGTCTCGTATAAGTAAAGCTAGAATAAAACCCACGTCAAGCCTGTGCTTCATACCTCCTCGCGCTAAGTCCTTCAACAACGTGAAGTGTATTTATTATAATTCTGTTGTGCTCTTCATGCAAACTTGACTCGAGCTCGGTAATGTTGTTACATTACCGAGCTCGACTCTCGAGCCTCGAGTCTGGAGTCTCGACCCCTGGAGCCGTTTTTTTTACGGCACAGTGAATAAGTCATTCCAGCGACTGCTCATGCTTGAAGGCACATTGGACGAGAGTATCACATATCTTCAATCCAGCGGCAATTGCGTAACACACTTACAGAAGCAATGGCTTTCATTTTGACAGTTCAACAACATTCATTGCGTTATTTACGTTGTTGAGCAGACAAATTTTTCGAACATATGAAGCAATGGATTAGCAATAACCTTCAAAATCGAATGGTTTTCAATCACAATGTGAATACATTGTGATTGAAAATCATTGAAAATGTGTTACGCAAAGGTGTGGTCGGCCGACCTCAAATTAAAGTAAGTAACATTGTTATATAGGTGAAAGTTTACCAATCCATCTGATATCCAGTGACGGTGTATTTTTACATTTTTACACGACTGTCCAAAAAGGAGTGTAATGTTTTTTTTAAATGAGGTACAAGTCGATGAATCTACTTTAATTTACACTTAGGGTTGATGGATTTTTGTACTCTGATTTGCTTTTAATCCGATTTGATCGGTTCTAACCGCTAGTGTCGCCGTCGTTGTCATGATAATTATTGCTTTTTTCTAATGTTACTTGATTATTTCATCCAATTAGGCCCAAATTAATCCTTTTTATAGGGGTTCATATTAATTTGATTCTTCTACAAACATAAATTACAGGTACTTAGTGCTTTCTTTAGCCAAATACAATTAAAATGAAAAATAATGTATTTTCGTGAATACATTTGGAAAATGGCCGCAAGCTCTGTCGCTATGAGTAAAACGAATAAAGTTATTATTAAATTTTTGAGAATCTGAAAAGAAAATTTTCTTTTCCCCAAATAACGTTGGTGATCGACTTATCAAGTTTTTATAGGAATAGGATGTTTATTTAGGTTGTCTGTGGGTAAATATTATTAATTTTTGCACGACTGCGCTATGCAAAGGAGGGTAATGTGTTTATCAGTATATATATTATTATGTATGTATGTGCTGTGAATGTTTGTTTCTTTGTGACGCTCTAGAGACCGAACACGTGGGCCTATTTTGATGATTCTTACTAGCCCAGTCAAAATAGAAACAAAAAAGACAATTTTTGAATTGGGTTTGGCTCAGATTGTAGCAAATTTAGTTTGCTTCACAAAAATATAGAATAAAGATACCTAAAAAGCGTCCTTATGGCACATTTTTCAAAACAAATGAAAAAAGTGTCAGAATTTCGCAGTTTTTGCAGTACCATGGGAGTAGCACAAAGATTTCAGGGGTTCAAACTTGGTTATAAACTTACTCTCACCAACATATTAAAAAATCGTAGTTACACGCGCCTTTGCGATATTTGATGTTGTTATTGACTGGGCTTTATGCGAATCGATTTGTCTTAATCTTGTGAGTGTCACTAAAGACAATGACAACAGGTAATCAAAATTCATTAAGGCGACAACAAAATGAAAATCGACGAACAAGAAAAATAATCCTTACTAATAAGAGTAAAATAAAATAAAAAACTGGCTAAGTACGTGTCGGACCACGCACAATTTTGTTGTAGTTGAAATACTTGGTCTCCAATACATTCCAACTGCAAATGTAAGTTTGTACGCACAATATTGAGAGATTTACCATGTTATTTTAAGAAGACCATAGAATTCTTATATAGGTTTTCCTGTAATCTATGAGTAAAGAACCATTCTCTGTCATTCAAATTTTAGAAAAAAATACAGAGAATGGTTGAAATGGAAATAGGCAATTTTCATATATTTTCTTAAATATCTCTAAAATCATTTATTTTAAAACTAGCTTTCGCCCGCGTCTTTGCCCGCGTGGTGGTCGAAAATGTAGTATCCCACGGCAACGTACTACCGGGATAAAAATTATCCTATCCAGGTTATAAACTATCTATGTGCCAAATTTAATCCAAATACGTTCAGCCGTTTTTGCGTGATTGAGTAACAAACATCCAAACATTTACCACAAAAAATATAGACGCGGCTTATGCCCGGTATCTGATGCCCGGTTTCTGAGTCACTTTTAACGGTGGTTTATCTATTCGTTAGCGGTATTGGTTCGATAACTCGTGAAAGTGCGTTTCCGGACACCGCAATGTAAGATAAACTCCGTTTAAACGTAGGTTAACTTAACTGAGCAATGTGTGCCGTTTATCGGTTCCATAACTATAATTTGAAGTTTAATTTCATAGACTACATCAACTTTTAGGTTATACTAGCGTATATTATTGAATTAAATTGCCAGTGAAAGCTAAATATATTATAAAAAAAATATTAAAAAGAGAATACAATGAGTTTTAGTATAATGAATACGAGCAGTTCATCAGAGTCTGATGCGGAAGTACTGAAGTTTTTTTTTTATATATCAGTAAAATTTAATATGAGACATCGCTTTGTTAAGAACACTGTGATACACTTATGTGATACGTTATCAGCCCTGCTGTAACTCCCGTTACGCATCGCAAAATATGCATCGTCTGTTTTGGAATACATTTTTATCGCATTACGATTGTACACTACTTTCATTCCATTATGTTATTTAGAATGGATAAAGTGCAAACAATTTTATTGGAAAGACAAATAGACTCAAGTAACTTAAAGAGAAACGGCAAAGCAAAAATAATACCATGCGAAACAAAAACAATGAAGTGAAACTAGAGACTGTAAACACGTGTTGTTTAAAAAAAACAAAAACAATGATCCGCCCATAAATAACGACATAACATATTTTTTTAACTAAAACTGTCTAAAGAAATCAATTTTAGACGCGATCTTCTATACAGAGCCATCTAGCGGCAACTAAGAAACTAGTTATGGGTTCCATAGTTATTGAATGGTCTGTTGCGTATTCAGAAATGCAGTGACAGTTAACCGACGTTTATCTTAAGCTTAACTTTAATGAATCAATAGCTATTGAGAATTTATCTGGGGAACTCAGAAACCGGGCATTAGACACGTGTTTAGCAGTTGTTTAGCAAAAGTGATACCACAAAACCATGTTTAGCCGTGGTTTAAGGTTAGACATGCTTTAGACCAGTGACTAAAAGCGGTCACGGTTAAAGGTTAAGAGATACCTCAAAAATATACCGGTACCGGTTTAAAATAAAGGTTGAGCTATACCGATACCTTTTCAAACAGTTATTTAACCTTTACACGATTTCGGTACCGAAAAACAAGACGGCGCGGCGCGGGTGCTCGGGGGGGTCGAACTTGTGTATTTTAGTACTTCTATCGAAATATACCTGTATGCATTTGTAACCTCAAATTTCCGGTAAGTACTGAAAAAAATAACGGTATCGAAATATTTAGGTAACGCTTATTTAACGATATGACGTCATACCGAAATTTAAAGGTACCTTAATTTTTGGGTAATTCAGTCCCTTTAGACGTCGCGCGTCGTTTAAATTTAAACAACAACGACCCCCTGTTTAACACGTGTTTAACCCTCGCCAGTCGCCATATTGCTTCCTCTCAGTACATAAATTGCAATTGATATCTTCGATTATGCTGATTTTAATGATTTGAACGACATATAATTTATGGATAACTGTCGTGATCAATGTACCGAGTGCGAGTGAATCATTTCGAATATTACAATTAATATAACTTTAGAAAACTGTATTGGTTTATTTATTTATTTAATACTTTAAGCACACAAATGTACAGAGGCGGACTTAATGCCATAGGCATTTTCTACCAGTCAACCTTTGGGTGATGCAGAGCCAAACAGTGGCAGGTGCAATAGCGAGAATTGAGGAATAAATATTTATTTCAATATAAAGATATACATATATCTATCAAAAACTATAAATATAATATATACACCTAATTATATATAAATATAAGTACAAATAAATACACATAAAAATACTAAAACAACTAAGACAATCAATGAGAAAACATTACCGTTGTGATGATACTGCCAGTTTCTTGCGAATATGCTCGCGAACTTTAACTTTAAACGATAATCGGTTGGTCACCATTCTGATTTCCTGGGGGAGCTTCACAAAGCTTCACAAAGCTTTGGTTCACAAAGCTTTTGGAAAAAATCCTCAAATTCAAGTTACCTGTGCCTTACGAAACTAGGCTCGCCATCAGGTAAGCGCCCTTTCGTTATTGTCTTTAGTTTTTGTCGTCATTACCGGTTGTCATTGTACAGCTGTGTGCCTTTTTGCATTTTCGGTTTCGTTCCGTTCAAAAATTTAATGTTTAATGTACAAAACACTTTTAACATTTATGGTCTACACCAGCCGTATGTTGACCAATGGCGGACTTATTTAATTAAATAGTACTTATTTTAAATTTTCCAATTTAGTTATTCCGTAAAAACAACTGAAACAAATAAATTTCCATAGGAAAGAGAAAGGCTCAACAAATGCAATCTGCTTTAAACGAAACGTTTCTTAGGATTGTCAATTAAAAACAAGGATATGCCATTTTAAACAGTGTTTTGCTAAATAGACGTTAAACATGTATTTGTGGTAACGAATTTTAAACACTTGTTTAAGCTGTGTTTATCCTTTAGACATTGTTTAACTAAACACGTGTTTAAACGTTGTTTAATTTATTTTTTTGTGGTAAGACTGATAAACTTTCACATTTATAATACATAACATTAGTAACAGTTATTAAAAAAAAAATTGAGATCCTTACAAGTCCTTTCATTTCATATGTCACACGGTACAGTTTGCAAAACTATTTTTAAATTTTCCTGTTTGCCCCCGAAAAGTGACACCCATATTGAAAATTCATTTATTTCCCTTAGACGTCCGCGTTGGGGTCACTGAAATTCATATGTGTACCAAATTTCAACTGAATTGGTCCAGTAGATTCGGAGTATATTGGCTGTGACAGACGGACATACACAGCCAGGCAGCCCGATAGACACACGAGTGATCCTTTAAGGATTCCGTTTTTTTCTTTTGAGGTACGGAACCCTAAGAAGTAAATTTTGTTCTCAATGTCATGCAGTCGGAGGTCTTTATTGTTCAATTTAAGAAGCCGCCTCAGACTGATTGAGGTTCTTTATAGTATTAACTGGGATTGGAGACAGAAATAGGTCATCTTGATTCCATCTTTCAAGTTCACTTATTATGCAGTCGGGATTTTGATTTTTTAAATTTAGTTTTTTACAAGTCGAATTTAATAACCAACAACTAAAATCTTGCAGATATTTTTGAATACCTAACCGTATTATGTACCCTATTATCCGAAAATAATGAATGGCATATATTATATTCAACCAAACTTTTCGTTGTTTCCACTAATTCGTTACTTGAGTTGGGTAATTTCGCCTAATGAAGACTTAAATTGTAGGTCCTAAGTCAACGTTTTAATTTTATTTTGGAATACATAACACACCAGCATTAATGGACTGTCTACGTCTCGTAATGGATCTTAGAGCTTTTTATAAGTACCTAGTTTTAACATTCTTTGGTCTGACATCAAATTCTCTCGTAAATCCGTATATCAGAATAAGCTTGATCCATTTAGGATTTTGCCATGGAGGATGGAGGAGTCATGTTGGTTTTGCTGAAATATCGTTCAGATATCTATCCGTTTATCTACAATAATTGTTAGCAACTATCTCTCCTAGGCTTTGCACTAAATATATTGAAACAATATTTGTAACTAGCTGCGCTCCGCGGTTTCACCCGCATAAGTCTCGATCCCGTGGGAATATCGGGATACAAAGTTTCTATGTTCTAACCCAGATCATGGTCTACCCATGTGCCAAATTTCATCCAAATCCGTTCAGCTGTTTTAGCGTGGAAGTGTAACAAACAAACTCACTTTCGCAGTTATAATATTAAGTTAGGATGTTATATTGGAAAATATCTGCTATAAAGTCTTTATCAGAAATAAATAAATTGCCGATCAATGAAAGGGCTACAAGTATCCATATTATATCTATCTCCAATGTACTTAATTCCCGTTTTTTACAAACAAATTTTGAATTTCGCGGGCTTCCACATCAAGTACCTAATGTTAGGTAGAGTTTGGTAAGTTCTCAACTTCAAATACTCAATTCAGAAACCGGGTGTTATACGAAGCTCGTAACCTCGTATAATCGAATTGAGAATATACTGGGTGGCAGGGACATCGACGCGAAAACTGATACCATGGATTCAGTACATGATTCTGAACCCCTGCGTTGAAACTTTTCGTCGTTTATTAAAATGCACTGCAATACCTACGCGGTCAAAATGTATGGAACAGCAGATGTTTAAAAAAAAAAAAGGTCCTAGAGGTATTTTATGTCAGGTACGTTGTGTGGCCTTTTCTAAGACGACTAAAATGTCACAGTGCATATTTTTTTTTTTTTTAATGAATGGTTAGTAGTCATTCGATACATGAAGTGGGGTGCTTTTGTAAGACTATTAAAACGTCACGATGTATAAATTTTTTCAATGCTGCCTATTAAATGGGTTACTGGGTGGAGAGAATATATCGGGTGATATCGGTCCAAGTGTGGCGCGCGTTCTACTTGGTATGCAGCGAACTTAGAGTATATATCACTGGAGAAGCCATAAGCGCAATATTCCGAAGAAAAAAGTCTGTCACTTTTTGCGGGGGACGGGGTAGCTACTGTCAAAAACAACAATAGCTGCTCGCCCGGATAGGGAAGTCCGTACCATATTTTTTATTTTTATCGATATTCATTCGGAATTTTGCTTGAACCCAGAAATAAAACAGCTGTTGCATAAAATAGTTACATTTTAATAAGAAGAGAAAATAACTTCAATTAAATAAAAGTAACTAAATTTGTAATAAGTAAGTAATCTCAATAAAAAATTAGATCAAGTTCAATTTTTTATTTTTTTGTATACAAACACTTCAATGGACATAAACAAATTATAAAACATTGAACAATAAAAAAAACAATGAGGAAAATACTCGATTCATGCTACGTTTTATATTGAATCATGGTTGAATCGAATGAAAAATCGAATTGTATTATGAGGTTAGGATTTTAAATTTCAATAAAAACATGACTAAATCTTAGAAAAAAAAATCTGCTTATGGAAATTTATTCAGTTCTTTAGGTAAATTTGACGTATTTGAACGCTTTTTACACCATTTAACAGTACAAATAGGCGTTTTCACGGAGCTCCGCACGCCTTTAAAACGATTCACGAAGTGCGTTAGAATCGATTTGAAAGTAGTTTTTATGAACGTACTAGAACATTTGTTCTTGTACTTTTACAGAGGGGAAGTGTTCGTAAGGCTTCTCCAGTGTTATATACTCTAAGGCAGCGAACTACGGCTCGAAATTTTTTTTTTCAGACATGTCACCAGCACGACATTTATATTATTAGTAGGTAAAGGCTGGCTAAAAGGCTCAAGCAATTTCATCTGGCTAAATATATGTGTATGGGGAGAATTATAACGCCTAAGGCCCTTTGTACACACACGTTCTTATTGCCGTGAAAAACTACGGTTTATCGCAGTGTTGGTACGGTACGGTCGTCAGAGTTGTATGGAAGCTTGTTGACAGATACGTGTTTCACGGCGCGGTTTATATGTCGTACCGTAAAGAAACCGTGTCGTGAACAAAGGGCCCGAGACTGTATTGTTTGTAAGTACAGTCTTAGGTACTTAGTTATACCCGCTTTAAGGCTCGCGCAAACAGGCGGGACGCGACTCTAATAAAACGATTTCTAAGAAAACTTCAGGGTAGAACAATTGCCGGTGTCGCGCGACTAGTCGCGCCATTCTGCACGAGCCTTTAAGTGCCGACTGTTCGATTAAAGGTTGATGCGCGACAAGACGAATCTAGAAAAATCTATGAATAATTTACGGTAGAACAATTACCGCTGTCGCGTCGCGCCAGTTAGCGGGAGCCTTTAATCGAACAGTCGGCACATTTTTCGAAAGTGAAATAATAAAATGATCACTATTTGATATGGCGCGGATACCTGTTTCGTTAGGTATTCGTGTAGAAAATAAATCTGAATATATTTTAAACTCTAGTCTACTTTGTATACCTACATTATATTATCGTTAACCATTAACCATATTATTGGTTACCTAATTGAGGAACAATATCAGACTTTAACCTCATTGATCATCGAACGGTCGCCTAGTTAATGAGGTTAACAGGTACATTAGTACTGCATTACCTGCTGGGAACAAACATAAATAAGTGCGTACAGCATTTGGCCACCGTGAAGCAAGTACCTCAAAGACTAATCTACTAATAGAGCTAGATAAAATATTAATTTCTAAAACAAATGAGTAGCTTTCTTATTATTCAGAGAAAATGGAAATACTAAACCATTGTATTTTAATATTTATGGAACGAAGTTCCTGCTGCTAGCAGGAACTTCCTTATACCCTGCACACGTGGAGAATGAGAGCTAGACCGAACAAGTGAAATTATATTAAAATTTTAAAAAAAACACCCTCGCCACCAACAGTTCCTCATTTTTCTTTCCTACTCCATCACCAGACCTTGGTCATTATCAATCTATAACCTATTCATTGAGACCATTCCAATAAGCCAAAACACTATACCTGGGCTGTAAGTTGGTAAGGGAGTTGGGTATCCTGCAAATTCCAGGTGATGCTGCAGAGTGCAGCATCATTTTAAGGTTACTATGTTCTTCTAATATAATAGAGGTAACAGAATACCAAATTTCAAATCGATCAGACCTGTGGAAGATGGTCATCAACTAGAAAAGAGCTGATAATCTTCAAACGGATGAGCCGATTTTGATAAAACATGACTAAGAACCTGCCATAAAACCTAGTTTCAAATAAATAAAAATTGCATTCAAAGCGGGTAACACGCCTCCTTTTTTCGTTTTTTTTTTTTGCGTCGGGTTTTTTTTTTTGCGTCGGGGGTTAAAAAAGTGTAACATTATGACCATCACGACACATTTGTTGCATACAAAAGTGTCGTGACGGTCACAGCGAAAGGAACTTCGTTCCAACCGGGTGTGGCAAATCTTTTGCCACCATGAATTTTTATTATTTTTTACCATCGACGTCGGTTACCCTTTTAGCAATGACAATATTTTCACAAGTTTACAGTTGAGTAAACCAATCTCACAAAACTAATGCTATCATAAGGAAATGGGAACGACGAATATTAATTAGACATTAGTCTCAAGTGGAATGATAATTTAATTGTTAACTGCGTACATATGGCTACAATATTGTGTAAACTAAACCGCATTCAGTTTATTCATCACTTAACTATTCAAATCCGAGGGCTTACCTAACTACTTAGTTTATACTTTAACATCTACTTCTGAAAGGTAAATTGTAATGAGTTTAGGTGCGCTAAAGTAGCCCGCGAAATTTAAATTTTCTTAAGGTGTGTCCAAACATTGAGCGGGAATCGTGCGCGGTTGCCGCGCTGTGTTTTTGTTCGACTGCCGCGTGCGAACGCTTTTCTTTACCTGCCGCGCACAAACATATTTAGGAAACATTTGTCATTAGTTGTGTCTGGACGTATTTCTGCGGACGTATTAAAGACTAGGCAGATTGATATTGCCAACTGAATTGCGCGGCGTTCACTAATGAGTTTGCCGAACACTGGGTTAGAACATAGGATACATTATAACTTCCGATATTTTTTTTCTTGAAAAACCACTAGTTATGTAATGGGTGATTCTTCCAGTCATACTGAACAACTTTCGCTATGAAACTAATATCCAATTTGTAAAAATAAAAACATATACAGGCTGGCAGGGACATCGACGCGAAAACTGTTACCATGGATTCAGTACATGAATCTGAACCGCCTTTTTTTGTTTTTTTTTTGAGGATGGGAAATCATCAAATAACTTCTCCCGCTCTGGGTGGAGCGAGAGAGTGTGTCAGACTTTTACTGACTAAAACCCACCCGTGTTCCTTCCGTTGTCTGTGTGCCGTGGCCGCGATATCCCTTTCGGACAAACCCGCAACCTCCGCAGGCGTTGGTCCTTAGTGTCCTTACGGACCCCGTCAGTTGGTGCTGACATCCCTTTGAGGCGCACTCGACAGAGGTAGGTCGGCATCCGGTGATACCGGAGTGCCTCCCTAATGCAACTCCAAGGCAGGGTATTGAAGGTATTGGCGATGTCAAGAGACACCGCCAAGACGACCCCATCCCGGGCAACAGCATCCCCCGTCGTGAGGGTTCGAACGCGCATGATGGCATCCACCGTAGAGCGCCCCTTGCGGAAACCAAACTGGCTCTCCGCCAAATCCGGCCCCACTCGCACCAGCTGCCCGACAAGGCGGTCTGCAATTACTCTTTCAAAGAGCTTGCCCACCCCGTCGAGCAGCACGATGGGCCGGTAAGCGGACGGAGAGTCCGCCGGGCGCCCTGGCTTCTTTATGAGGACCAGTTTCCCCGTCTTCCAACAAAGTGGAAACTGGCCCCTCTCCAAGCATGCGCTTAGGAGCCCCCTAAGTCGAGGCATGAGAGCCTCTAAGGCCAGAACCCAGGCTTTTCCAGGTAAGCCGTCGGGTCCTGGGGCGGTATTTTTACCGTACCGCACCGCGTACCGCCACTCTCAAATCTACCTCGGTCACCTCCGGAGATTCGTCGTCGTCGTCACTGGTGTGGTCCACATCGGGCACCGCAGGAGGCGGAGCCATGGGCGGGGGAGTATGTTCCCCTCGCAAATGGAACACAGCGCTCACCACGTCCTCCACGAGCTGGGGCCGGAGACTCTGCGTCAGCGGGGGAGCCCATGGGCGGAGTTTATCTCGCACCCATTTATATAGACGTCCCCACGGGTCTCTGTTCAGAGTCTCCAGCGACTCCTCGCGGGCCAGTCTTTTGGCCCGCTCGATCCCCGCTTGGAGGGCGGTCTTCGCCGCTTTGTACCCGTCGTACAGCTCCGCCTCAATGGCTTCCGTATCCGGAGGGCGGATACGGAGCCTGAGGTGCCTGACGTACAGGTGGCGCGCGGCAACGCACGCCCCGCGTAAAGCGGTCAGCTCACGCGACCACCAGTACACCTGGCGCCGAGCACGTCTGGGCTGGACCCGGGGCATTGCCACGTCACATATTTCGGACATGGCCTCCCGGAACCACTCCGCCTCGTCGTTGATGTCGGCAGGCCTGTCCGGTGATGACACCCAGGCCTGCACGATCGAGGCTTCCAGGAAAAGCTCCCGGTCCAGCTGCTTCAGCGCCCACCGCGGACCACTCGGGGTCTGTCTGACCGAGCGGCGTGCCCTAGGTCTGGGCGGAGACGTCAAACCGGATGCACCGGTGATCGGAATAGGTCTCCACCCCCTCCATGACACGCCAGTCGATGACACGCGGCGACAGAGCGGGGCTGGCGAACGAAATGTCCACCACTGATTCGCCCCGCATCCGCACACACGTGGGGACAGAACCCCGGATTCTGAACCCCCTGCGTTGAAATTTTTGTCGGTTATTACCGACAAACATTTCAGTTTTCGCGTCGATGCATAGTAAAATAATTAAATAATGTACTTATACCTAAATACGAGTAGAACGTGTTCCTTTTGAGAACCCATAACTCTAGGGTATTAATGAGACCATGTCAAAGAATTAACTGGCTTATTATGAATTATTTTTTTTGTTTTCAGTTTCCATACAAAATAATTTGACAAAGTCACGATTATTTATGTAAAATACCCGTATCTGAAAGACAAAAACATTTTTATTCAGACTCCTTGTGTCTTTAAAAAAAATACGATAACGTCGCATTTTCTTAGCATTAAATATGAATGATTGGTTTGAATGAAAATGATTTACTCATACTTATCAAGGAAACGCAGATACACACATCGACAGTCTAGTGTTATGTTATCTTCGAAACTATGATTTTTTAGAACTACTTTTTGTATTATTTTTATTTATAGAATATAACCTTAGAGTTATGGAATATCAAAAGGAACACGTTGTATAAATATTACAATAAATGAAATATATATAGTAATAGATTTAAGCTCGTGACTGTACATATCTAGTAGAGTTTGCAACGTTTAGTAAATACTTAAACGATAATAACCTATTTTCTTTAGCAAAAGTTATGACCGAGCAGAATCATCAGCTATGCTAATCTAGACATGAAAAATAGTGTGCTTTCTCATTTATAGATTAGTATGGCAAGCAGATTGGCTTGCCATACTAATCTATAAATTTTAATGTAAATTATTACTTATTTCTAGTAGGTAGATGATATTTGCCTATCTACGTTTATTTCAATCGGAAATATTAATAAGTAAAGAATAAGAATTATTAATTTGAATACCTACGAGTACTTACATATTTTACTAAAAGCGTCACCATGTTTACACTAGTTATGCGTATGCTCTGTCCTCCGAGGGTTCGGTAGCCTACCTAAGTAGGAATAATATTTTTTCCAAAGTCCCAGCCTCCATAAACTAGATTTATTTAAGTTTTTTTGTTTGCAAACTTCGGAGATAACGAGACTGGTGTTTTTACGACCATTTTTCAACTTCATAAGTCAATAACTATGTTGTACCTATAAATGAAAATAAAAATAACATTTACTAGCTGCTGTCCCCGGGTTCGCCCGTGTGTCTTTTTTCTAAAATAAAAGTTGGTAGTTAAGAGGGCGCATAAAGCCAGCAAAAAATCAAATTTCACCCGCGCAACCCTTACCTACCCCTCTCTTCAAACACGACGAAAACAAAACACAATCCATTCCCGCCGGCAGAAACTTTTCACCCGGCGTTTATCTAGCTAGGTATAGAATTCGAATTTGAATTTTCTGTAGTAAGTATACGCAAAATAATCAGATGAAACGGCTCTATATAATTTACCTTAGTATGATCGTCGTATACAAGTAGGTATATTATTCCATTTATGTTACATTATTGTATGTCCGTGAATCTGTTACCGATGCTGGTGGGCTACTATTTTATTTGCCTCTGAACATAATTGTTATCTTATACGAGTATTTATCCGATGATTATTAGTAAGTTATAGGCATTGATTAGAAAAAATGCGAATAGAAATGCGAGCGGATCATCATCAAAGTATTATACTACATACTACATTATCAGTCATGATGAAAATAAACTCAATAAACTTGCTTTTTTGACGATATGGAAGCAAATTCTATTAAACTAATCGTATCACTTACCTTCCCTTTTTTACTTTGAGGAAAACAAGCATTTTTAGAATGATAACATCATTAAGGTCATAATTATTAAGGACGAACATGATTGAACAATTAACACATCAATAAACTTAGAATATTTGTTGGACCGCAGTGATCAGCAACCCTATTTGTCGAAATGGTTTTTCAATTACAATATTTAAACGAAATATGATCATTACCCATTCCCTTTATTTTCAACGCAATTCTTCAATAGGTAAAAACTAAAAACATCTGTTTATTTTGCATATACTATACGCTAAGCTTGAATTCAGAATCTTAGATCAATAGCAAGTTTTGGAACTAGAAACTCTATGTTGACGTGACAAGGTTCAAATTCAAATGTAACCAAATTTTATTTAGGATCTTGTACAATTTGTACCTCACGACGTCTTCGTGGAAAACTGTGATACCCAAGTAAAAAAATATAATGCAAAGTCACTTAGTAACAGTGTTACCCAAGTAAAAAATAATATTGGTATAGTGGATTTAGCACTGTCTCAGAGTAATAAGAGCACCTGTACTGTGCAAAGACACATAGCATATGTCACGAAAATCTTTCCTGCGCGAAGCGCGAGTAGAAACAATCTCCACCGAAAACCTTTGTGAACAAAAAAAGTAAATAAAAAGAACAAAAACCCGACTTTTTTGTTTGTGTTTTTGAAAAATAATCCGATAGTCGTGACGGCCAATGGCATAATTGCTAAGAGCCTCAACCAACACCTGAGGAGGCTTTCGTTAGGCTGTTAGATCAAGGGCTTGATCCAGAAAGGGCTTCAAGTGCTTCTGGACACGACACGTATCGTTAGGAGGTTCCTGTCTCAGGAGCATAGATAATACGACACGAGCCCTGACTACCGGTTGCTTGGACCCTGCTCCCGTAAAGGATATAATAATATACCAATAACCATGCTTTTCGGGTTTCAACCTGATTTAGGGGATGGTCAAAAGTCGCTCGAAATGGTTCGTCTAAGCGTTACCTTATAAGACGTTTGTCAACAAAAGTGGGGTAAACGAATTTCGATCTTGAGTTAATCGTCATAAGATTAAAAATTTCCAGCGCAAACTTTCAAATAAACGTGGAATTGCCTAGTTGGCTATGTTGTAAATTTTCTCCGCAAGAAAATTGACCAAAATACAGGACAATGGCGCTAGTGGTACTTTAACAGTCATAAATCTGTCAAATAAAATGTATGTCATCTTGAGTTTTCAAATATCAACATTGAATTTTATATTTTTATTTAGCCTCGGTATTTATTTAGTATATCAATTCTTAAAGCTTTTAATAATCGTTTTGAAAGTGGTTTTAGTGTTTTTTCCATGTTTCCTATTTCACAGTTTCTTTTCTAGAATGTGATAAATTACGAAAATATTATTTACGCAAATAAATAAATATATCACAGCGCGGCCAAAAATGTGAGCGCAGTCCTCTCGTCTCAACAGAGCGACGGCGACTGATTTGTGAAACAAAAATATGCTTAAAGTTCCCGCAACGTGCGACGGAAGATGACTTCTTCCACGAACTAAGAACGTCGTAAGTGCTAAAAGCTTGTAGTCGTATTATAACCAAAACTAAAAGGAATAAAAAAAAAGCATACACAATTATTTTCGCCTTTTATTAATACAAATAATCATCTAATTTTTATCCAATTACTCATTACCATATTAAGTACAAATCGAAAATACGGGAAAATTAGAAGCAACTTCGTGATGTCTTTTTATCGAGAAAATTTTAATAGTTTGTGTTTCTGTTACACAAAAAGTTTTGAAATATCATGTAGTTACTCGTATTATTTTTATTTTATACCTAAGTCTTATCAACTTCCAGAAAAATCAAATTGAAGATAGGCTATTTTGCTTACTACCCCCTCTTAAGTTACTCCTTATAACATCAGCTGTCTGACAGTGAAAGTCTCGTCAAAATCGGTCCAGCTATTTCGGAGATTAGACGGAACAAAAAGACGGACAGAAAAAAAATAAAAAGAATGATTTTTTATTATAAGTACGTACTAATAATTTCAAAATATGTCTTAATATCCTCAGGAGTGAATGATCTCAAATATTCAATAAGTTTACATTATGATTAAAATTAATTTTATGTCCTACTAAGAGTATTTATTTATCATCCCATATAAAAGTGGATTAGAACGTCGATTATCGTGTTACCCAGTAACTGGGTTATGGAAGTCAGATAGGCAGTACGAGTGGTTGGGAAAAGAATAGGCAGATGATGATAAAACTGTACGAAACGAACATAGAACCAAGAGCAAGAGTATTATTTTCTTGATATTTTTTATATTTTAGTTTCTACGGATCGATAGACCAACGAAATAATGCTCTATCCCTGTTAACACTAAAAGGATTTGGTAGACTGGGTACCGTAATTGCGTATCACACGATTAATCAAAATCGGAATCTTTGGTTATAAATTATAATGTAGGTGAGCACTTAAGCGTTTTTTGGAAAATCGACCCGCAAGAGTTTGTATGAAAATCTTATAATATAAAAAATTTCAAACTTTTGTATTCGTGTCAAGTTTCAAGTGTATTAAACTCGGAGTTAATAAACTTGAAATTTGGCATTTTTAAATAATTAATAAAGTTTGAATATTTTTTACATTACATTTTTCTGCCAACGGCATAGGAACTATTTGATGAAACGCACTCTAGTAATTTATTTGGCCGCTAAACACGACAGATACGGATTTTCATACAAACATTGCCGGTCGGGTGCTCGCATGTATTTGGCCGCTAAACACGACAAAATAAAAAAAAAATCAAAATCAAAATATTTTATTTCACATAAACCTACATGGGCACTTATGAAACGTCAGAAGCTAGGTGCACGGTTCCAATTGGTCGTTTCCTATGGAGAAGAGCCGGCAAGAAACTCCACGGTTACTCTTTTAAAAATAATTGTTTTTTACAATATTTTTAAATAACAGTAGGTATTAGTAGGTATGGGAGGACAGTGTAGGTCTTTCAACAAGTACCAGGTACATAACAAGATAGAAGATGGTCAATAAATCTACAGTCCACTAAACCTACAGTGTTCTCACATTCACAAAATAGAAAAAAATAATCTAAGACAGACAAGGACAGACAGATAAGGAAAGAAAATCCGTATCGGCAATGTTTGTATGAAAATCCGTATCTGTCGTAAACACGACAGATACGGATTTTCTTACAAACATTGCCGGTCGGGCGCTCGCATGTATTCGACCAGTACCGCAGTTTCGATTTATATTATCTCGAAGAAAGTTGTCAAAATAATGTTTGAATTTCCAAGCATGTTTGGGAAAATTGTATTTGTTACTTTATTAGACACAAGGTTATCTCTTTTTCTGTCAAAATTTTTGTTTAGTTTTTAATCTGTTTGTGTTTTTGAAAAATAATGTAGAATTGAAATGCGTTTTTTATTCTGTTGAGTTCATTTTCAATGTACCTCGAAGGTCGTGTAATGCACGAGATGTGTGATTTTGATTAAAACTGCACTTCATAGGGATTTAAGGTGGTATTAAAGTTTTTATAAAAAGTATTTAGGTAATTATTATCATAATAATATAAAACGGTAGTCGAATAGGAGGAGAACTTCCTTGTTGACTCGATTTTTTAACTAACTTTGTTCAAGTGGTTTGAATCGAGGAATAATTTCAAGAAACATTTAGATGGTTTAAAATCGTTCAGTGTCGTATTAATAAATTTTAAGGAAAATACTTAGTGTGAATTTACTTGAATACTCCTTATCACAATGTGTTTTTACACGAACGAAATCAATTATTTCTTCGCACGATTGTGTAGATTATTATGCACGTTTCCTTATTGTTTAGGTAAATAACATAAATAACGGCTAGTCACTATGTATACTGTCAACTTGTCTTGCTGGGTCTTAGTAAATGCTAGGCAATTTATTGATGTACGAAGTGCCTATAGTTTTAGAGGAACATAAATCTAGAGGATCTCATTCATGAGGAACTCAGTGAGTCCATAAATATTGAGGACCGTAATGCTTGATGACCAAAGATCCATAGTACTTACAATGGTGATGATATTGACGTCATGTTCGTTTGTTTCACAGGAGCTCATTTGCGCAGAGCCACATCGCAGGATGCGGAGAAGCGTCGGTCATCGCTAGGACATGTGCCGACCATCCGACACCGGGCTTCAGACGCCTTCCTCGACCCTCATCATGCTGCCATACTGTTCCGGGATTCACGAGGGGTGAGTGTCAAACGACTTAGATTATACTGGCAGTACAGCAGATTTAAAAAAAAATTGTGGAGCTTCGTCTTTGTCACTCATAATAAGAGACAAAAAAAAACTACATGCCGCGTAAAGTCACAAACATGAATATAATACCATGGACAGACAGGAAATAATATCTGATTTCATGATTCATTCGTAAATGCTGCTGGGTAGTTTGTTGCGCCACTTCTTCTTCCCAGCTAAAGCACTAGGAAGCAGCGGCGTGCCATGGTGTCAAAATTAGGGCAAGCCAACAGATTTTTCATAATTATGTTGTTCATGGTACAACATTATTATAATGTTGGTTAGAAAACCTTTTCCTCCTTTATCCTTTATAAAATGCGAAGAGTTCTAAATAAGTATTATCAAGCATTAGTATATAATTTTCATAAGCGCCATCTATATGAATGAATGCGCGTAAACACACCGGTTAGCCGAATCTTTTCACCTTATTTCATATTCACTTGTCACATGCAAAAATTTTCAATCAAAAGCCACTAGATGGCTCTCAACAAATGATCGATTTGTTGTTCTATTGCCGTACGCATAATTTTATGAGTTTAATTTAAGTCGATTGAAAATGTTAACATGAGATAATACCAAAATAACATTTTATAATATATCATAATGACAATAGCCAACTCTTTTGTCGAAAAACTCAAGTTACAAACCTATTCGAACACAGTTTCCGAATTCCCATTTTGATGATAAAAATAACACTACAATCACTAACAAAAGCGCGGAATGAAATCGCCACAATAACTAGAGATTATATTTGTCTGTAAAACTCAAAGTATTTACGAGTACATTTCCGAGTAAGGATTGCACACACTTTAGTCCTTCACAAGGAACAATTGCATGCGTTTCGGAATTCATTTTAATGATAATAAACTTATTAATCACTTCAAAACAAAGGTAATCACAGCAAAAACTAAAAACAACACTTAAATTCACAGAAAATGAAAAAAATATCAAAGCGAAAAAAAGTGCACCAGTACCTAGCCGCTCAAAACAAATTTGAACAAATTTGGTCTTCTTCGTCGTTTTGGCACGTCATTACTCCTACTATTCATAATCAAACGCACGATTCGTTCCATTCATAAAAAAATCAAAAGCCGGGCTTAAAAATTAGAACAATTTGCGAATTATGTACATACTAATGGTATCAACAAACTTAACTATTTCTATGCGAAAGAAGAGAGGGTACAAAAGCCTCATAAAAGCCAGCACAAGTGCGAGCGAGAAAGAATACAAATTACGTTTTCATTTACGATGCGATCTCGCGTCCTGCTTATCGCTTTATTGTTAGAGCGAGATCGCAACTGCATCCGAGATAGTTGGCAACGGTGCGTGATGCAAAACGGCGCGCAATTTAAATATTATTCTTTGAGTACGTAAACCTGGCATCGTAGCTTATAAAGCGCGCGGCTGACACAGTGCAGCGCGGAGTTTAATGTTAAGTATTATTCTTATCAATTCTTGCGAGAAGTTATGACTTGGTTGGTTTACCAGTTTTTTTTTTTTTTTTAGTTGGACTCTCTTTTTAAGGCAACCGGGGCTTTTCGGCTTTCATGGGGGGAACGCCACTGCTAGGAAGTGGTGAAGTGCTGATTCTCAGCCTGCTTTGATTAAAGGACTTTTGAATTTGAAATATCTGTTCGCAAGAAGACGGCAAATCTCGGCAATTCTTAAGCATAAAGTGGTTATGTTTAAGAAAAGCAAATGATCAAATAACCATGCATTTACGATATTTTAAACAGCAACAAATTGCTCATTTGATGTATTTTTTATTTCTAATGTTGTCGTAGTTGCCTTATCGTCGAATGAAGCAATCTAAAGTTATAAACTGACTAATACTAATCGCGTAATTAGCAGCTGTTTGGTATCCTTCGATTAGCTACTCAGAATGAATTAATTACTAAGTATATATATTTTCATTATCAGAATCGTAAGTGGTTTAAATTATTGAAATTAATTGCGTTGTGGTTAGGATTCAAAGTTAGGTGTTTAATTCATTATCAATAAGATTAGAAAAACGGCCAACAGCGTAAGGCTTCATATACGAGTACATGACGCATACACAAACATGCGGGCAGATTGCTCCGGTGCGGCTCCGGCGTCGTGTACAGGAAGCCTTAGGGTCGTAAAATAAAGATTTAATTCGCGGGGCATACGAAAACACGAATGACGGTGCAAAACAAAAGTACTGTAAGAAATCAATGAAATAAAAGGCGTGTTTCTTATTAGTCTCATAATTATTATTCCTATCATTGAGACTACTGATTTTCATCTAGCCGTGCCCAGTCAGCTCTCCGAGCTGATCCTTTGTTCTTTTTAACCGACTTCAAAAAGGAAGGGCTAGTTTTTTTTTGTATGTTTGTTACGCGATTTCTCCGCAAATGATTAATTGATTTTGATGATTATTTTTTGTTTCGTAGGTCATACTTCAGAGGTGGTACCATATAAATATTATTAATTTTGCTTGGGTAGTTTTTGAGTTAGCTTCAATAATACGTATTTTTTGCTGTCACTGTTTTGTGCACATAGCAGGTGGTGGTATTCGAATTTGTGTGGGGTAGGTACCACAATTCAATCGGAAATAACAAATTCTTTGATACTCTTTGAAAATGCATCATCCTGTTTACATTTCATTCAATAAGTAATTAGCAGCGACGGGCTGACTGACCCGCGCCGTCTTCGTTTTTGTGCTTTTTTAGATATTATTACAATCTACCTCGCAATGTCTTATAAACTATGTTTAACCATAATTACGTTAGTATTAAGATTGCTTAAAAGTGTTTTAACATCCGGACAAACCTATTGAGGTTTTTGTGATGTTTCTGTTTATATTTTATTTATTCCTTAATTAATAAACAAAAAAAAAAAAAAACAATTAAAAAAATAACTCTAGAAAGTGAAAAATGTATTTTTATTTTTATTTTAATTTCGGAAGTTGGTGTTTTTGTAAAAAAGTTTTTTGAAACCTACCCCACGCCAATCCATATGTACCAATACTTGCTATATAATAAACAAGATTGACAGGAAGTTTTTAAACATGAACACATACACCGAGTGGATTAAATACGTATTATTGAAGCTAATTCAAAAACAACCCGAGCGAATTCAATAAAATTTATATGGGACCACTGCTCGAGCTCGAGCGTCCTTTACCAAAGAATTTTCAAAATCGGTCCACATTTAATTTGACAAATATCGACTTCCTCCTCCTTTTTTTGAAGTTGGTTAAAAATACTGTAAGTACCTACTCTTAAAACGCGTACCAATAAGACATCCACATTTCACTGTTCTGTCTGACGCATTTTCAATCAGATTTTTTTATTTACAACATTTCATATAAAAGATATGAATATATCGTTTCTAGTTTTTTTTTGTAAGTAATACGAGCGTATTGTTTTTAGATGCCATTTCATTTGAGATAT
The DNA here is from genome assembly GCA_916701695.1 of Agrochola macilenta. NCBI lineage: Eukaryota > Metazoa > Arthropoda > Insecta > Lepidoptera > Noctuidae > Agrochola > Agrochola macilenta. The sequence continues at coordinate 8,382,423 of OU753552.1, read as the reverse complement.
TAATATAATGTAAATATCTTGGAAATATTAAATTGTGTCGTTGTCGTTGGAACTTTGTAGTCCTTAAAAATATACCTAGCTAGTTGGAAACATGAAACCAAACAACATTTTATTTTTTATAACAGCATCACAAAAGGGTGATGTATATAAAATGTTGATGGATGGAGAGGGAGAGCAAGACCGAAGAAAAGATGGATGGATTGTGTGAGGGATGTTATAAAAAAAAGAAGTGGATGATAGAGTGACGGCGGAAAAAACGTACTGCACCGACCCTAACTATCATAAAACAAAAACAGGAAGAAGAAATTAACAGCACCACAAGTCCCCTCGTTTTTCAGACGTGTCCAATCTAATTGCAACGACTGTTCAGTGCTCTATTGGCTGCCTAAGTACCTGTTAATTTTAGTTAGGACGATCATCAGCGCTTGTACTTGGCACAATTACTTAGTTACTTGCTATGAACGTATTATTAATGTTTGTTGTCGTATTAGCTTATTGTTTCCTCAGCGCACAAAAGACACGTCCTCGCAATCGCAAAATTGTTACACCCAGATATGGTGTTTTTCTTCTGTAGATTTTATTTTTCTTAAAAAATATAGCAGGCTAGATAGAGAGTCAGCCCGGATCTAGAGGGGCGCAAACCAGGGCCCGTGCCCCGGGCGCCTGCTTCAAGGGGCAACAAATTCAAGCGTAGCAGACAAGTGCACCACCTAGCACACCGCAACTTTGCAATAAATGAGACAATCTTTCCATCTTTTTTTTTTTACAATAGTTTATTATAATTAATAATCATATCGCGGGCTACCTTGGCGCATCCCCCATAAAGGATTGTCGAGGGAAGAAGGCATATATTGCCCCGCCCCAAAAAAAAAACTAGATCCGTGGCTGTAAAGAGTTTCCTAAAACTAAGCTGCGCCGTGCACGGGTAATCCTAGGCTAGTTTATAAATTTCAAGGGAAGTTTTAACACAAACAAGCAAAAGAAAATTTTTGGGCTTACTTCCTCAAAATAAATTTAAATTATAAATACTGATATTATTTTTGTATGTGAATGTACATTACGTGAATTTAAGATGCGGAAGAGTGGAGTGTCGTAATACGGACATTTATAATACTTAAAAGGACACTATCTTTTATTTCACTATAGATTATTTTCTTTAACAAGCTTTGTACCACATAGCTAGTGATGGGACTAGCTATGTGGTACAAAGCTTGTGAAAGAAAATAATCTATGTGTATTTGGACTCGCCTTAGAAGTAAAATTTGGAAAATACAAAGCGAATGGGCAGCTGAAATTATAGTTAGTGCTAGTTATAGTTATGAAGCGGGCTGTAGTTCATTCTTAAGAAAAACTAAGAATAAGGAAAGAGACGAAAACGACGACGAAGGGAAGAGAGGAGAGAGGGGAGAGTGGTCGTGGTCCGCGAACCTTGATTGCTCGATTTAGGATTCAGTGACGTCAGTGTGTCGGCGCGGCGCCATCTATTAGATATTGGCAAATTGTTAAAACTGTGACGGGGTACTCTCTCTAGCGCATAGGTGTCGCTACTTATAAATAAAGCTGTAGAAGAAGAAGCTGATATCGAAAAAAAAAACCTTTTTTTGTAATGCCCCGATGTGACAGAATACCTAGTTCATTTTCAACATAAGATAAAAAACGTAGAACAGAGCAAAAAATAAAACTTACTTACAAAAATTGAAAAACTTAAAAAAATACCGTAGCATAATTTTTTTATCAGTTGATTAATTGAAAAGTTGTCACTGCACAACGTTTGTTCTACGCCGTTGCTTCCCGTAAGTGCCACTTGTTATCGTACTACGCCATCAGAGTTATAAACTTTTCATGCTAGAACCATTTGTTCTGATCCTATAGCAAACTTTCAAATAGACCGTCTAAACTCAGTGACGCGGAGCACTCAAACTGTAAAGCGACATTGGTTTGTATAATGGCAAATGCTGACCTCGGCAAATAAAAATACAGAATGGTTTTTTAAAAAGGGGTGTTACGGCAGGCGCCTTAGATCTTACCGTTAGCCACATGCTACAATAACACGTTCCTAGACGTTCTTAACCATCGAAGCAGTGTCGTATATGAAATATTATTTATTATTAACCTCAGTTGATCCAGAAAAGTCTTTTCATGCCACCTGCTCAATAAATTCAAATTATTAAATCAAAATCAATTGACAAATTATGTCATGCAAACCTAACCTAAAGCAAATCATTAAAGCCCCTGGGCTCTAGCCGGGCAATAATTCTGTACTGAATTTCGTTTTAACGCTGCTGGTAATAATGAATACAATTTGATTGATTTGAAAAAAGAACATCAAAAAAATAAAAACGTAAGAAAAAAAAAGAACCTTTTTTTTTGTCTATTACAGTATAGCTCGAGAATGATTTTCAAAATAATTCAATTAAGTACGAGTATAGTGGAATAAGAAGTAAAAAAAATTACCTATATTAATTAAATAGATATAAACAAAAATAATTACAACAAAAAACAATTGCTTTCTGTTTATGGTCAAGACAATAAAATATAAGTAAAAATCTGAATATTGTGCATAATAGACTCCCTAAACCGCTGGTTCTACATTATCTGTGGCAGTAATGGCGGCATGGCATGTGATTGCAACAGCTGATCGGTTGCTGTGGCGCGGACGCCCCGCGTTAGATTGTGGGATTTGGGCGTCATATTTATGAGGTTATTATTTAATGGGTTTTTGATGCAATTGCATGAGTTTAGATAAAATATTGTTTTAAACTGCACACACCTAGGTATTTCCCGTACTAGTTAAACTACTAATTCGAAAATCGAATAAGCAATTCGATTTTTAAATTAGTCGTTTATTACCTCGCAGTACCTGCGCGTGCGAAAACTAGTGTATTCTCCGCAGGGTTAAATGTGTCTTCGTCTTGGGCAAGCTTGAATCCCACGCTGTTCTCAGGATTCTAATCATAACTCCCACACTTCGCTCAGGAGCCCTAGAATATTTCGTTGCGCCCGTGGCATAACACACTGCTTTATCCCTGTAGTGCATAATCTACTATTATTATAGAGCCTATAGGTACTGAGGCTCCTGAGAACGTGTCCTGTAGCTACAACGGTTAAGGCACCTGACTTTGCAGCTCCGTCTCAAAAATCCAACCTGTATATCTCAATCAATCTGCCTAGCCTTTTCCGAACTATGTTGGGGTCGGCTTCCAGTCTAACCGGATGCAGCTGGATACCAGTATTTTACATGGAACGACTGCCTATCTGACCTCCACAACCCAGTAACTGGGTAATACGATACCCCTTGGTAAGACTGGTGTCAGACTTTCGGGCTTCTGACGACACGTAACGACTGTCAAAGATCCACGAATGACAGCCGGGACCAACGGCTTAACGTGCTTTCCGAGGCACGGAGGATTCTCGGTATGTAAAGATGGTCACCCATCCACTGACCAACCCCGGCAAGCGTAGCTTAACCTGATGGATCGACCAGTGCGGCTGTTGTTACTTAGCCACGAGCTCCTCCTGTATTTCTCAACAAGCTTTTATTTAGTTCCACTGAGTAGTGAGTATTTTTTTAAATTTCGTTTTAACAACAAATTCGTATGGCAATCTGTCTGAGAACTGTGCCCAGATTCCCAACCTTAATAACCTAAGATCGTAGAATTAGCGCCATTGGCATTTGGTATTATTTGTTTTGATTTTAGTAATTTCAGTCAGCATTATTCATTTTACTTTGCCTGTAAAATTGTACCATGATACTACCAATTTTCGGTGGGATATATCTGAACGAAGAATGCATAATTAAAACTTTAGCAGTTGCTTTGTTATTCAGCGTGGTAACTGCGTAAGGCCTCGTGCATAGTAGAGCGACGCGACGTGACTCTAACAATACAATTTCTAAGAATGCGGTACAACAATACCGGTGTCGCGTCGCGCTAGTCTGCACGACGCTTAACACACATAAAATGGCAATCGATCGCAATGTCTCATTTTGACAGTTCAGCCACGTTCATTGCGTTATTTACGTTATTTAGAAATGGATATCAAAATGATATCTACCTTACCCCGCCCGGGGTGCTACTATTTACAATTATCACCAGAAAATTTGACAGGAAATAATTTTTTACTTTAAATTTCAGTTGCCGGTGGCGGATCCATTTCTGGAAAAAGTCAGCCTTTCCGACCTAGGTAAGTTTTTTTTAAATTGCTTATAATGTAGTACCTATTTAAGCCTTTTTCGCCTCTTAAGAGGACCACGCGCTTTGTTTTCTCCCTGGGTAATGACATTGGAGCAAAAAAAATGCTATACAATCTATAGGTGCACCAAGCCCATGCTTGTATGTTTGGTGTCTTTGTCAATATTATTTTTCCTTCTAAAATTAATTTAAGTAGACCATAAAGCAAATCATAGGGACATGGTAGAGGCCAAAGATTTGTAGTGGCATATACGTAGTGATTTTTTTTGCTCTAGTATCAATTAACCTGGGAGAAAACCGTATACGTTTGTTTGGAATGAACGCCAACGACCACGTTTCCTCTTAAGGAAACTTTCACTTGTAACAACCATTATAAAAACAGTTTTCCTTATAATAAATCTCAAACGGGGAGATTGTTGATGACGGCGATGGGGTTAAAAATACGTATAAAATGTGTCAAATGAATTGAAATATTTTATTATTTCATAACAATAACAAAGGAACACACGCATTCACATAAAAGAGACACTGGTGACACACATATGAAATGATTCATCTGTGTGTCACCAGTTTCTCTTTTTTAATAATAAAATATCAATTCAATTCATTTGACACATTTTATACGTATTTTTAACCCCGACGGAAAAAGAGGGTTGTTATAAGTTTAGCGTGTGTATCTGTCTGCGCTATCGTAGTTCCAAAACGGCTGAACCGATCGTGTTTTTGTTTTTTCTGTTTGAAAGGTGTCTTCATCGAGAGTGTTCTTAGCTACGAGTATGATTCAAGAAAATCGGTTCAGCCGTTTGAAGATTATCAGCTCTTTTCTAGTTGATGAGCATCTTCCAAAGGTCTAATCGATATGAAATTTGCTATTCTGTTACTTCAATGATATTAGAAGAGCATAGTAACCTTGAACTGATGCTGCAGCATCCCCTGGAATTTGCAGGATACCCAACTCCCTTACCAATTTTCAGTACAGGTATCGTGTTTGGGCTCATCGGAATGATGTCAATGAGTAGGTTATAGATAGACTGTGAACAGGGTCTGGTGATGGGGTAGGAAAGAGAAATGAGGAAACGTCAGTGTCGGGGGTTTTTTAAATTTTAAATTTAGGCTTGTCTTCTATAGTAAGTACGATATTTATTTTTCGAAGGCCATCTAAATCGGTCTCTGGTATATCTACACTAATGTTGTAATATGTAAGTAATACTCGTAATGGTGAACAGTCATTTCACCAAAAAATATAAATATTTACAAATTTTCATTTAACAAGTAACGATTGACAAAAATATGATTTGTTATTTCATCATTACACAATAACAAGTTTGCCAAATAATTAAATTAAGAAAATCATTAGCCGATAAACTTTTTTTTAATAACGTATTATTTGACAAATTATTCATGTTACCTCGTAAAACAACGTTTGGAATAAAAACGTTTTACATATTGAATTACGCGATTTCCTAAAAATTAAACTCATTAAATAAGCAAAAGGTAATTTTAATATATAAACCATAGAAATAAAAAAAAATGCAATGAAAAATGAAATGACTTATGTTAACAGAAATAAAAATATAATTTTAGTAGGCTACGCGGAACCGAACTAGTTAGATTAGGTTGAATATTTTTGCTCTCGAAAAAGGTTAGGTTAGGTTAAAACTGTGACCCCTACGCCTGAGTCGAGCGAGCGAAGCGAGCGGTGCCGCGGCAGCGGCCGGCGAGTGCCAAAAACGAATAGAATATATATAGTTTTTTTTGTTATAGGTTTAAGTTAAATAGTTTTTATAGTTAAAGAACTTCAGACCTAAATGGAAATTTCCACCATGATCCATTTGTGACTGGTTCAGAAAAAATATTATAAAATTATATTTAGTATAAACGAACCTATATAGGTATATACTAGTAAAATCCAAAAGAATCACAATATTAAATGATAAATGTATAAATGATTAAATTATAAATATCATGCGAAACATTTGTAAAGAGAAATATTTGATAAATAAATGTTTGTAAAACGAGTGTTTATAAGATAAAATATTTGCAAAATAAGTTGTTTGTAACATAAATAGTATACGAAACGTTGGTTGTTAACTAAAAATTTGTTAATGGAGTTTTGGTGAAACATTAGTGAACCAAGTAATAATATTTTATAGAGGTGGTTCTGTATGTAGGGGTAATCTTCGGAACTATCCAATTCCGAAAATTCTTTCATTAGTTGGCAGCTTACAGTACCTACTTCCGAGTGTCATCTACCTATCTATATTTATATGTAATCTATATAATAAAAATTAAATGCTGTTCGTTAGTAAGCGCTTCACTTGAGAATGGTCCGAATCAAGGCTTGTGCAGACCAGCGCGACTTGTCGCGCGACGCGACACCGGTTATTGTTATACTGTGAAGTTTTCTTAGAAATTGTATTGTTCGTGTCGCGTCGCGCGACAAGTCGCGCTGGTCTGCACAAGCCTTCAGGTTTTTACGGAAATATTTTTTTAAAACTTTCCCTGAAAATCTGAAAATTTGGGAAAAACTGGACGTTCTTTTTTGGATGGATTAGGACTACGTCAGTCAGGTCAACTAGTAGGATATATTTTATGTTGAAACAAAAAAGGCAGAAGCTTGTAAGTAACTACGTTTGCTTAGGTTCGCATGATAGATGTTTAGAAAAGACCTTTAGATAAAGGGTTTCTGTCTCAGCAATCTGCAGAAACGATTCAGATACGGATCATCCCATTGGAATCGTTTCTACTTCGATAACTTTTTCTGCTATGAGTACGTGCTTCAAAAGGTTCTGGAAAATAATCGAAATAGGTACCTACTTAGGTATACATATTTGCCGGCGATTTGGAAAGAACGATTTCCATTTCGTTACTTTTATAGCCTCTTGTTTGAAATTAACGATCTTTACATCTATGCTTTCCCAGTATTTAAATACTTAATATCTTATACAAAAACTGCATCTTTTAATAAAAAGCTAGTAGACATACATAATTAAGTTGGTACACGCATCACATGGCTCCATCATTTTCATGGCGTAGCGATACCTGCCCTTATTGCAGCTTCCGTTTCACTGTAAAGGCTTATTCCACTTTTCCCCGTTGGATGATCCCCATTGATGTACACTTAAGGATCTCGCAGACAGGCGCGACGCGACACTTGTGGAACAATTTCTATGAAGAAAATTGTTCTAACGGAGTCGCGACGCGCCTGTGTGCGGTGTACCTTATGCGGTTTGCATGTTCATAAGAGCATTCGATTAAACTATAGTAGGATAGTTCTCTATCGTGGACTGTTCACTTAAATCACATAAAAACAAAGCTAACGTCACTATTTGCATCCCTCCGAAACATAGTTCGATGCATTCCACATAGACTGCGTCACACCATCTATAACGCCTTAGTAAAACCACACCTCCTATATCTGGCTGAAATGTGGGGTAGTGCGGCATATACGAAGCTAGCAAGTCTCCAAGTAGCACAAAACAAAAAAAAAAAAGATTTTTAACTACCCATATTTATGTAAAATTTATGAAGAAACTAAAATAATGAACATGATATATTCACAATACATGTATTTTCATTCGTAAGGTACTCAACAAAAGTATAAGTACAGACTAATTTATCGTTTACTAAAGTAAAACAAGTAACCCAACGTAGCACTCGCCGAGCTAGTTTTCTGATTTTACCGAAGATGAGAACGCAAAAAAAAAAAAACTTTTGAAGGAGCACAATTGTACAACAAAATACCCACATGTATAAAAAAGTTACACTCATTCAATGCATTCAAAACTCAATTAGCTGAATATTTAAACACAAATGACACCCTTCCTAAAAGCTGAATGCATTGGATGGGTGTATCATAATTACTACTGTGACGTCTGTGACGAACTTTATATTTATAATTTATTTTAAGCATTGTTCTCATGTATGTGACTATGTGTCTTTTTTGAAAATATCTTTAAACCTAAACTAGCTTATTTTCTAATTTATTTCGATTAGCCTCAATGTGAATTGATGATGAATGACCAAATTTACCTATTTACCTATACAGCATGTCATGTATGGGAAAGTTGTCGTCATATTTATGGGTGCAGCTTTTGGCACAGGGGAGGCAAATCAAAAAAAAATCTTAAGCCGGGTACCCCGCACATGTTTTATATGGTTATAGAATGAATATTTTTTGTCTCCTATGTTTGGGTCCTTCAAAACCGTCGGTTGGCGAGCGACCCTGTGCTTGCTAGCTGTGTTTGCGTATTTTGCATGATACAAAATGGCAGGCCGCGCAGCGGGATTTTTTCTAAAATTATTGCTCAATATTATATTGTTATTGTACAGTAATTATTAACTCTAACATAACACTACAGTAGGTAGGTACTTAGGCATACAAAATCCAAGGGGGGGGGGGGGGGGGCAGTTGCCCTCCCCTGCCGAAACAAAGTCGGACGTCACAGTCTCTTTTAAAGTCCAGACATAATTTTGGTCAGGCCATATGAGGACCATGCAGATTAGTGTCTGAAATGGTCTTTTCAGAAAAGAACCAAACTGATTTGAGTGGACCTGTCCACTGTCCAGTCAGTGCAAGCATTTGTCAGTAATCGTGGAACTCAACTCGACGAACAAAACCAAAGAAAGTACATTTGCGTAGGTTGCATAAACTACTCAAACTGCCATTTTCATTCTCTGTTAGTTTTAATGATGGCATTAAAACTAACAGAGAATGAAAAAAATAAAAGAATATTAAAAAAATATTCATAGTCATTAGTATAAAAAACATATATATTACTTTACAAAGTAATCATGTAATTTTGTAACGTTATTGCAGAAACCAGTTTTTATGTTGCTGAAAACATGTTGCACCCAAAAAAAGCTAAATTTTGCCAAAAAAAAACAATTCCCTGCAACATGAAGGCCCATAATACAGAACCCAAGGCATTACTTAAAACTAGATTAAAGCCATTTTATTGATTGAAACTGGTTTTAAGTAAATCTTGAGTTTTGGGTAAGGTTCTGAAATACGGGCCTGAAACATGTTGGGCAACTATTGTTTACGATGAAAACCGTGATTTTCAAAACATCAGCAGACCTGGAATACAGGCGCGGTACTAATATAAACTTGCCTGTATCTATTAAACAACAAAAATTTTAGCCATATAAAATTTAACGATTCTTATGATAGCGATAAACTCGGTTTTTATCACCGACCCAGCAGTTTCTCTCGCCATTTTGATTGTGTTGACGAACAGCGTTCACGTTTACGGTTTACGTTGCCATTCATGTTTATTCTAAACGTATAGTTCTTTATTACTAGTTATTTACAAGGTTATAACGTAATGCTCACGTGAAGTGTATTTAAAATTCGTTCAGTCAAGAAATTCAATACCTATTATGTGGCATAATAGCCAAGTTTGTGATTTCATACTCTAGTAGTGTTTGGAATTCGCAAAGTGAAGAAATTAGATATGCTTATTTATCTGCGTCAAAGAAAACTCACATGGACTGAAGGTATCATATATCGTATTATAGTAAAGTTATATTGCGTTTTGTCGGTGTAAGTATGACATGACAGCCTAATGCGAATCAATCATATTTTATGAAAACTTCCATGCATTTCACAATCAAGTCTTTCCAGTATACAACCATACAAACTGGTTTTGTACAGGTTTTGTCGACGGTAGAATAGACAAAATGACAGATTGTGATTGTTTATCTGTCATTTTGTCTATTCTTCCGTCGACAAAACCCGTTTCTATTGTGGTCATGCTAACCGTGCTGGGCCGTGGAATCGGTTCGATAGTACACACAAAGTAGTAAATAATGAGTTGTATGTACTTCTAACAGAACTATAACTAGTTTCCCTTGAGCAATTAACCACCATTACTAAATCATAGTGCGCAAATGCATTGTGGAACATGAGAACACAGTTTTAGATGCCATGCATTTTTCAATCCGTTACTTTATCGTGTCCAATTAGTTTCGGTATAGGTTTTTTTTGTGAGCCTATTCTGTCTCACTGGGCAAAAGCCTGCCTCCATTCCCTATAGTTTTACCTATCGATAATATTATTGAGGTAGGCGCTCAAGCCTCCGCCATAAGTCTATACTTGCCTACCATATTATAATAGTGAATTGTTATATCACTAAGAACTAAACCAGGCGTCTTCCATATTTCGTTAAATAATTATGGCAATAGAGATCAACGGACGAGTGTGTCTTCCGTATGATGACTGGCATGCTCATTTTTAGTTTTCTAAACATAGAGCGCGTTGTCTACCGAGAATCGACTAAATAGCGTCAAACGTTTTAAAATTCCGTGAGCATAATGGAAAAGCAAACCGGTACAGTTATAATTATTGTAGATAACCATGAAAAGTAAGTAGGCATTGGAGTTTCCATGCATTCATGTATTATTTTATTATTTTTCTTATCTGAAACAGTAACTATCGCGTCCAATGTCACTTGAGTTTCACTCTAATTGTTTGTAACGGTTATTATTATTATACCAATAAATTAGTGATCGCAGTAACTAAGGTATAGGAATTTTAAATCATTTCGATTGATTCAGCCTACTCTTTGAGAGGATTCTCTTGTTAGTGACATAAATAGAGTGAAACAAGCTAAAGATACTACAGAATACAAATGCGTCATTGTAGACGTATAATTGTCTCTGAGAGGTGGTGTGTGATGCATTATAGTCGCATCTCCTCGGACACACGGTGGGCGTGGGCAGACGGCCAAGCGACGGCGACGTAGCAGCGGGCGGGGTGCTAGTGGTGTCAAGTTCGTCGCGTTTCGGCGTGGCCGGCGCGGCTGGCGCGCGCGTATAATTAGCAGTGAGCCGTGGGAGGCGCGCTGGGCCGCACCGAGTGGCGGCGGGCGATGCGCCGCCCGGGCCCCGCGCATGCTGCGCTTACATTACTTCTCGGACAACCCCGCGCTCGCCGTCGACGACGCCGAAGAGTCCGTGTACTCCATCGACCTCATCAAGGAGTTCGAGGCCGTCGGCCGCGCTTGGAAGGCGTTCCTAGCTGACTGGCTCCTCAAAGGTGCCGGCTTGTTTATGTCACCCACGCTGCGCGACCGCTTTTTCGTAACTCTCTACCTGTTGATGTTTGCGTTTTGTTTTCGTTGTGCCTGTCAGTGCGGTGACGATGTGATGATTGAGTCGCTATACTCCGGTATCTTCAGGCAGTGCATTGACATCGCCCGCGGATTATCCACTGTCATTGAAATTTATTTGAATTTTGAAACTTTTTCGTTACCCCTGTACCTACTTATTAGAAATTTTAGGTGATGTTTTAGTTGGCAGGTAAACTATTTCATACTCGGAAGTTCAATAGGTATACATACGGAGGGTGTTCACAACAACTTAATTTCATGTGATTTGCACTACCTGCTGAATTTTTCAGATGTGTTTCTCAGATTGCTATATGGATATGCACCAAGGCAAGGCGGGCTCAATTACAATTAAAAAATGTAACCTAAAATAATATTCAGATTAGTATTCAAATTCAGTTTCATGCATGACTTCACGAACTCAGTCCACTTGAGGTTTCTAATGACGTCACATCCTTAGCGCCGCGTGCGCAACGCACCAGCAATGAACGTAAATAAACAAATAGGTATTCGCATCTAACATATAGTGAACATTATTCGGATAGCAACGGCTTTTTATCTAGACGTGTAAGATACCTACATCATTTTTTTTTTTCTCCCGGTTTTTTAATAATTAGATTGTCTGCTGCCAAAACTGTACAATTGGTGGTCTAATTGACAAATGTGATACTAATCAGCTGAAAATTCGGGATTTATATAATACAAAAAAATAATTCTCCAGGATACATTAACCCTCGGTTTCTGAATGCCGCTGTCAATCTACATTATACCTGTTGCGATTGGTTGATCAAAGTAATTTTGACCAATCACGTCACTACCTACACTACCATGATTCGAAATATTAAATAGAAGGCCTTGCAGAATACGGCGGGCTAATTATCAAACTCAAGCATTTATTTCAAATAAACCAATTACAGGCAATTTTGAATTGTCAAGGGGTCGGTCAGTCACTATATGAAGCTAGATGCCCATTCCAAAGCGCAGTAGGTACCTATGGAGAAGAACGGGCAAGAAACTCCACGGAAACTCTTTTAAATCATGATTTGGTTACAAAATATTGGTTACATCATTCATGTTGAAGTTATACATGTGAGAACGACGCACAACGTTAAAAGCGTCCGTAAAAAAAATAACAAAAAATTACAATTCAAAAATAAAATAAAATTAAAATAAGCCGTGGTATCTAGCTTGTACTATCGCACTGCTGGGCAAAGGCTTCTGCTTTCCACACATTTCTGTCCTCTGCTAATTGTGAGTCAGTCCTTTCGGCAGGAGTCCAATTCGTCCCTCCATCTTATCATCGTATTGAGGCTATTCTATTTACCTAATGCAGTTTATTGCCTTATTTTTTCCAGAGAACAGAGACTCAAACTCAGTCTTTCTGGTTTATCTTCCTTATTATTTGATATAATTTCAGTTGAATTTCTAGCTGGAATCCTCTTCATTATCTACATATATTCCAAGTCTTCTTCCTCATTCCTCAACTATTTCTATCCTGTGCTTTATCTAAGTACCCTTCTACGATCCTAATTACATTAATTATTCACCGTAATGTCTTTCATATTTTCAGTTCTGCTCCGCGTTTGCATTTATCATATCAAACGCATGACTCACGCGCATCGTAGTTTATAATTGAATGTAGTAGTGATAAAATATTTATTGCATTAGATGCACACTAGTAATATACTGCAATCGAGGCGTTAGAAGACAAACACTGCGATTTAGAGTGATGCAAATGTTAGATTCTGCAATTTATAGAAACAGTTCATCATACACTATTAAACGAGCATTTGTAGTCTAACGATTTCGATAAAAGTTGCAATATAGGGGGCTTAAATATAATTCCGGGGGCGAAAAATCGATCTAGCTAGGTCTCTGGGAAAATTCGTTTTCTCCGTATTTTCACCCGAACAGAGCTCGGTCGCCCAAAGTTTAGAACAAGATACCTTAGAATAATGACAGTGCAGAATGGAATTAGTACCTAAGTACGTAAGTACTTAGGTACTAATTCCATTCTGCTACTATCATGGCAGCATGAAATTAGTATGTACTACATGTAATTAGTATGAACTATCCTATAGGTACTATTAAATGAGCATTCTCTATTTTCACCCGAGCAGAGCTCGGTCGCCCAGGTACTATTAAATTAAACTAACAAGTATGATTTAATTCGGGTTTTTGGTCAAAGAACTACTAGTCTCAGTATCTACCCTAAGAAATCTTAGCATCGTGAGATTGTGTCCAAACTTCCGAAGCTAGAAGTTGTAACTTCAATATACAATCGCGTGAGAATTATCTCTAGCTCTGACTACTGTGCATCAACGGAACTAAACCTAAACTTCTACTGTCGTACTTACTCGAAGGTAGTGTAGTCGGAAGATATAAGAACTGTGAAAGTAGGTTGAGTTAAACTTCTATTCAAGTTTAAAGGACAACTCAGAACTTTGCAGCCTAGGCCGCCTAAATGCATTCTGAAGTTTATCGCGTTTAGAAGTTGGACAGCTCTAAAGTTAAGTATCTTTTGGTCACTCTACTTAATATAAGAGATATAAATAATTTAAAGTGGCACTGTTTACATCTAGCGTTGTCGTCGAACGTATACGCAGCGATAATGCTACGCCTACGCCGCGTCTAAGTGGCGTCAAAGTGTCGTCACCTAACGCCAGATGCAAAGTAACCCTGAGTTTAACTGTTGTACAAGAGAATATTGTGCCATTGAGTTGGAAACATGTAGTCCCCATTTCATTATCTCAGACTATTAAATGCATTTAAGGTCGCGGTAACTCTTGGGTGCCCTTGAACTATTTGCATTCAGTCATTCTCTGCACGTACCCGTACTAAGCGGTTTCCGCTCTGGAATACAATTTAATAAAAAGGGCAGCCATTAAAAGCTTTCTATTATTATGTTACAAAAGAAAGCTAAAGGTTGATAAATAATTAATCTGTATTATTCTTTTATTTTACTTACCAATGTAATTTTCGTAGTCAAATCACCCAGATTAGATGAAGTGGCCGTGGGACCGTGTTACCGTGGTCCCGGACCGCTTTTTAACTTGACATATGCGCAAAATAATAATAATATGTACTGAGCATTGATCATATCATATCAGCGGGGTAATTGCGAAACACACAGTGCCAATGGCTTTCATTTGGACAGTACAACAACATTCATTGCGTTATTTACGTTGTCGAGCTATTTTTTTTTCGAACATATGAAGCGATGGATTAGCAATATCCTTCGAAATCATTCAGATTGTGATTGAAAGTGTGTTACGCAATAAGGGAGCTGGAATCAAGGACAAGAGTGTCAGCAACCTAATGATGTCGTGAATTCCACAGAAAATTTCAACGACGAATTACAACATCCGTGTTGCATTTAGCTCTGCTTACTTTTCGTTTCCGTCAGCTAATAGGACCCGTGAAATAATCGTTATGATTCAACAGTACCTACTATATTGTTTGAGAATTACGAAATCTATTGTTTGTTTAGCTTCCTCGGCGATTTTTTGTAACTCGATATTGTGGACGTGACAACACAATGACTTCGACTCGAAATAAAGATTATGATCTAATGACAATTGGGAATTCAATCGAGTGTGAGAATTACGACGAAATTAAAGATAAATTTGTCAGTGCTGATGCTTACTAAATCACGAGATATTCTTCGATGCACTTGAGTCTAACAAAAATTAGCAATTTAAAGCTTAATATTTCGCGATTCCTGTATTGAAAAATGATGCTCACACACCCACAATATTTTTGAAAAATCTTTCCAACGACATCCCACGCCATGGGACAGACGAGAAAAATAAATACATCCCACTTTACGTGTAGGGGAGAAACCCCATATTACCCTATATTTTTCTCGATTTTATTTTACCACTTTGCCGGCGTCATTAACATGTATATACCAATGCCAAATTACAGCTTTATAGTACTAACCGTCTCTGAGCTACGCTGCGGACAGACAGACAGACAGACGGACATGGCGAAACTATTAGGGTTCCTTATTTACTACGGAACCCTAAAAATCATATAAAAATTATGCATATAAAATGGATAGCATAGATACCCATTTTATATAAATCCGATCCAACCTGTCTCTTGATGTCCTCTCCCAGCGGCGCCCTAAGCCGAGGTCCGTACACCACAGGCGGTACCCTTAGCGTGTAGTCGCTTAGCTTGTAAGTTTTATGCCCTGGCTGGAGGCCTTCATTTATTGAGGCAGCCATAGGAAAGTCCGGTCAGCCGACAACCTCCTAGATAGACCGGCAAAGTGCCATAAAAAAAAACCGTTTTATACTTAAATGACGGTGTTTAAAATTATTATTGTTCCCATTCGCCACGTAATAAATTAATGTAACTGTACCTACCTACAATCTTGAGGGCTACTACGATGTGGTTAAGCAAATTTGATTGCCCATAAAGCTTCGCTTTACAACTTTTAAACTTTCTTTATGAATTATTATTACTTTTATTACTGTACGCGTCATTTGCTTTCTCACAAAGAATTTTATTGGTTAAAACACTAGCTGCTGCCCGCGACAACCCTTATTATTTTTCTAAAATTAAAGCCTAACTTACTCCTTATAACATCTAGGTATTTGCCAGTGAAAGTTTCGTCAAAATCGAACCAGACGTTTCGGAGATTAGCCGGTACAAACAAAGAGTCTAGAGTTTTTTTTTTGTTGTAACTTCCGTATAAACTTTAATGAATTTAGTAAAAAGCTGTTATTTGGACATTACAAACAGACAATTCAATTTTATTTTATTATTATTATGAATAGAATAGAATAGAATATTCTTTATTATGTACACCATAAAAAATACAGATATAAATGTAGACATTTTACATAGGGTGACACAATGGGCGGTCTTATCGCTAAAAGCGATCTTTTACAGACAACCTTTGGATGGATTAAAGGGAGAAGGAGAGACAAATACTGCAGGTAGTCAGTGGTGTACCATTTACATACACAATAAATACATACTTCATAAAGCATACACTTATCTATATATATATATATACAATAATAAACATGAAACAAGATCAAGGAACTATTAATATGTAATGATGATGTTTAACGAGAGAGGAAGTGTTTTTTTACCAGAATTTTAAAACTGGACGAAGATTGAGCACGAATAGATGTATAGATTATAATACTATACTTTATCATCGATCATGGTTCCTTTAACAATCTATGACCACCCATACCTCCTTACTTATCTATTGATATCCTTATCTATAAACGAGTATATCTATTTCTATGTATATATACTTAAATTAAATGCCGTGCATTAGTCTCGCAAAAACTCGAAAAAGGCTCAACCGATTTGAATATATATTTTTTTGTGTTGTTCACTTCGGTACTGGGGTGGTTTAAAAAAAAGAAAATTAGGAAAACCCAGAGGAACAGCTGAAAAATAGAAATACAAATTTTGACATGACAACGTCTGATGAGTCAGCTAGTAATACGAGTATTTTATAAATAAGAAATTAACTGTCTGTTGCCTTTTCACGCCGAAAATTTGGCACACCGATAAACTATGATCTAGGTTGGAACATAGGATACTTTTTAACCCGGTTATATGTTCCCGTGGGAAAATTTCCGACCTCCACGGGGGCGAAGCTGCGGGCAATATTGATCTACATAAAACCAGCGGATTTGGTATATATAGATATAGTCGTGTGTATGCATATTGCACAGAAAATGTAGAGCGAATCAAATACTCAAAGCATCCTATCTATTAGTTTTGGCGAAGACTGTTGCATTGATTGATATACCTAAGTATTCTGTTAATAAATACACAATTTTAGTACTTTTTTTTTTTTTTTGTTTGAGAAATCATCAAATGACTCCTCCCGCTCTGGGCGGAGCGAGAGGGAGTGTCAGACTTTTACTGAATAAAACCCACCCGTGTTCCTTCCGTTGCCTGTGTGCCGGGGCCGCGATATCCCTTTCAGACAAACCCGCAACCCCAGCAGGCATTGGTCCTTCCGGACCCCATCAGTTGGTGCTGACATCCCTTTGAGGCGCGCGTGGAACACAACGCGCTGTCGACCCGGGCCTGGTCCTTATCGGACGGCGAGCTACCCATTGCTCACCGTCCGCAAGCCCGCGCCTACGGTGCACGGAAGTCAGCTCGTGACTCCCGACGCCCGGGGCGTCTCCTGCGGCGACTAGGGGCGCGAGGGCGTGCAGCTAGAATATCCCTCGCGCGCTCCGCCTCCTCCTTCGCGAGCATAACTGCTTCGCAGAAGGAAGTGACGGCCTCCCATGCACTCTCGCTCCGGACCATGGCCTGAACCAGGGCCGGACGCGAGAGATAATTTTATATTCTGAAGTCGACCTATTTTAGCTATGTTAGCTGTTTTTGACCTGTTTTGGGAAATTTTAGCCAAATATTAACTTAATTCACACGTTATTAATTCTTTGACTGCCTCGTCTAGTGGTCCCTAGCGCGACTGCTGTGTATGAGGTTCCTGGTTCAATTCCCTGGTCGGGAAAAGTGTTATTGGGATTTTCCATCAGGAATTTCTCAGTAGCACCCCGGAGTCTGGATTCATGCCCGGTTGATAGCAATAGTACCTCTCTAACTACAATAGATATACCTCTGCCTCACCAGTCGGCGAAAACAAGCGTGATGTTACGTTATGTTATTACTTATGAGCTCAACTAACAGAAATGGCGGGTTTCTCACCAGCTATCTTACTACGTAACATATGTTCGTAAACGATTACGAGTAATCAGTTTAATTTTAACAGTTCAACAACATTCATTGCGTTATTTACGTTGTTGAGATTTTTTTTCGAACTTATGAAGCAATGGGTTAGCATTCTGGTCACAAATCCAGACTCCGGGCTACTACCGAGAAAAACCCAGCACTTTGCCCAACCTGGGAATCGAACCCAAGACCCCATGGTCTACGGTAGCGCTTGCGACCACTAGACCAACGAGACAGTCTCCTCTTTTTAACCGACTTCCAAAATGGAGGAGGTTCTATGTTCTTAGCCTATGTGCTTTTTTATTTTATTTATGTCCACCGATTTCTT
Source organism: Agrochola macilenta (assembly GCA_916701695.1). Taxonomy (NCBI): domain Eukaryota; kingdom Metazoa; phylum Arthropoda; class Insecta; order Lepidoptera; family Noctuidae; genus Agrochola; species Agrochola macilenta. The sequence continues at coordinate 8,364,070 of OU753552.1, read as the reverse complement.
CGTGAATTGTAGTCCAATTTTCAAAATTCTTTTTTTGTATGAAACGGTATGCTCTCAAGTTGGTCCCATATAAATTTTATTAACTTTGCTTTGATAATTATTGAATAATACGTATTTTTCCCACTTAGTTTATGTGGATGATATGATGATAACTTCCTGTCACTGTTATTTATATAGCAGGTAGTGGTATTCGAATTTGTGTGGGGTAGGTACCACAACTAAAAAGTGAAAAATAAAAATTTTCTACAAAAAATAAAAATGACTTCGACAAAAAAAACACTACAAAGTGAAAAATAAAAACATTTCTGCGAGCAACTTGGAAGTAGCGCTCGCTGGGGTCACGCGCGGTTGATCACTGTTCTAACCTATTTCAACCAAGTTACTCGCAAAAATGTTTTCACCATTTTCTAATTATCCGTGTTTTCGCAATATCCCTAGAGTTTTCGCGAAAATTCGAATTATCAAATCATCCTACGACATATAGATATACTGTTGGCGTACCTACTTTAAATAATAAAGCACAAACAAATCTAAAACGCATCTACTCGTAATAGATATGCCCATGTAACTTGCAGAAAAGTATGCAAGTAGCTGCTTGACGGTCATTATGACGGTCCCATAGTCCACCACGCGGGCCCAGTGCGGGTTGATGGATGTCACATGTCTTCGAATTTTTGATTCTTGGACATGCCGGTTTCCTCACGATGTTTCCCTGTACCATTTTAAGAGCAGTGGTGATGAATTAATTTACACAAAGTAAAGCGCCTGCTTAGATTCCAACCCACGTCCTACAACTCGTAAATCGCGGCGGTAACAATAAGTAAATAAAATAAATAAATCTTTTATTTCAGACAATGTAACAGTTCATATTATCACAAATTCCAATCCAGAAGTTGTTATGGCAAGCAAGACTTGCATATCTACTTTTATGCAAGTTTATGGCTTGTGTATTCCGGGCTTTACGTCTTATAGTGTCATAATAGGGGTGGAGCAGGAGATAGCACTTAGAAAGTTAGAATGACTTTGTTAACTTACTCTACCAGGTAATATCTAGCCAATATTGTGCGTTGGCGTGCACTACAGAATAATAAACTAGCACAAATTTGTTTGGCTGTCATATCTAATGCACACCAATGAGTGCCTACCGACGACAGAGGGCGATTAAATTATGAGTAAGTTGTTTGTTTATCTGTTTTGCATACTGTTCCGTACATTATGTATAAGTATATCTACCTATAGGTACATCATGTACGGAGAGGGGCTCGTGGCTAATTAATAACAGCCGTAAAGGTGGATCGAATGGCCTGTTGACTCACTTTATAAAACAAAACAGCTTTGACTAAAACCGACATGTCCTAGAATCAAAATTTCGAAGACATGTGACATCCACCAACCCGCACTGGGCCCGAGTGGTGGATTATGGCCCTCTCTCTCTCACAGAAACAGGAGGCCTGTGTCGCAGTAGTGGGAACATTATAGGCTGATTGCTCATTTATTGGTGGAAAATGAGACCGTCATAATGACCGTGAAGGTACTTGCATACTTTTGTGCAAGTTACATGGGTATATTGGGCATGTGTATTCTTGGTTTTAGATTTTTTCTTTCAATGTTCTACATGTTGCTTCAGCTAATCAGCTTCTGTATTAGCTTCTGTATGGAACGAAAAACATGTAAACAAACTAATTTTCGTTTAACTTTATTTGTTTTTGGACTGTGTTTACGGGGGTGACACTGAAAGTTCTTAGAAAATCAAAAACTGAACAAACTAGCAAATTATTAGTTTTATTATATCTTTTCAAAATAGTGTCTATTTACATCAATACATCGCTGCATCCGACGGAACCACTGAGAAAAGTACTTTGCCCACTCGTCCCTAGGGGTGTCTTCGACGGCATTTTGAACCGCAGCCACTGCTTCCTCGGCGTCCATAAAACGTTTGCCTCGAAGTTTTTCTTTTATTTTCGGAAATAAATGAAAATCGCAAGGTGCGAGGTCGGGGATATAGGGTGGGTGACCCAGTAATTCCACGTCTGACGTCGCCAAGTAGTCGATTGTTTGCTTGGCGGTGTGCGACGAGGCGTTGTCGTGGTGAAGGAGGATCCTACTGCGAAGTCGTTTCTCCCGAACTTTTTCCAAGACAAGTGGCAAACAATTGTTTGTGTACCACTCTGCAGTAACTGTTTTTCGATCCTCTAAAACAATTGTTGCGTAATGACCTGTCCTTCCGAAGAATGAGGCCACCATCTTTTTTCCCACGCTTCGACCTCTCTTCACTTTAGTTGGCAACTCCTCGGAAGGAAACACCCAGACAGCAGACTGTCTCTTAGTTTCAGGATCATAACAATAAATTCAGCTTTCGTCACCCGTAAGTATGTCGAACACAGCATTTGAGTCACCTCCGTTAAATCTTTGAACCGGAGTTTTTGGGACTCGGTCAAATTATGAGGTATCCACCGGGCACAAAGCTTCCTGACCGCTAAATGTTCATGGAGGATTTTGTGCACTTGACTCATACCGATGCCTAAGCTTGTCGGAATCTGCTGATAAGTCACTCTTTTGTCAGTCTCTATTATACGCCGCACAACACTGATGTTATCTTCAGTCGTCGCCGTAGAAGGCCGTGAGGGATCACGCAGATCATCGGTGAGCTTAGTGCGACCACGTTTAAACTCATTAAACCAGTTGTAAACAGTGGCACAAGATGGGGCTTCATCGTGAAAGGCTAATTGAAGTCTATCATAACTTTCTTGTAGACTTAAATGACATCGAAAGTCATAAAAAATCGTTGCTTAACCTTGAAGATCGATCTTTGCGACTGTTATTACACACAAAGGCGTTCTTGCGACCTTGTATGTTCAATATCAAAATTGTTTACGAAATAAGTGACATATCTTCACGGTCACTCGTTATTAGACGTTTCTATTATAGTTTATAGACAAGAGAATGGGTAAATCCACGTGTCCATCTAACCTTTGATACCGAACTTGGAAAGATAGGGAAACTATTTTTTTACCAAATTAAATTACAACTGTCATTCTCTAACAGTTGTATGTAATGGCTGTAACACAACAAATAGACGTAGTTTGTCAATTTGATAAAGAATATTCTGTCTCCATTCATAACAGCATCAGGAAGGAGACTGCCACATCCGCCCTTATTTAGGGCCTACGCAACATTTGTATTTATATTACATACATCTCTAGTATTTGTGTATCTTACTTTCTTTTAGGTACACGATTAATCCCTTTTTTCTTTCATCTTTCTCAATTTCTATAACCTCTAAATCTCAATTTTCCTACGAGAACTCCCTGAGGAAACTTTTTAAACGACTTTTACTTCTTTTTCTAACATAGTCGGTTTATTGTATATAACTTTTATATTAGATTTATATTAGAAATATCTATATCATAAACCTGTTTGTGAATATAAGGAAAATAAGGTAAATCAGCTGTTGGGAAATAAGTACTTAAAACTAAATAAAGCGTGACATCATCATAATCTTCCCTTAAAACGTGCGTTTGCTTAGAATCACCATTATTATTGGTATAGGAAGTCTGTCATGCTATTTAAATAAGTCGTCCCAGCCTTGATCCGTCTCCTTACTATTTGTCGCCTTAGTGTGAGTTTTTTTAAATCATCTCGACTTAAAGCATCGACCGCGTTCGGCGCTCCGATTCGCCCTTCACTGGCCTTCACTGGTGAAGGGCCAATCGGAGTCGAGATGGTTAAAAGATACTCCACCAGGGCCTCTGGGGACCCTCAATAATCGTTCATATTCTATAGAGTACAAAAACATTGTCGTAATATTTGGTGACCTATCTACTGTTATTCCGGTAAAAGGCGACAAACAATATGTAAAAATTGACCCATTTATACCCATTAGAGAGTCGGACAACATTGGCGCAGTAGGTAGGTAACTATTATCGCTACTATGGAACGTAGCGACAGTAAACAAGAATAATGAATTCAGCATTCGAGATTGTATACTAATCGATTAGAATTCAATGACACGCCATTGTTTTTATTTATTCGGATATTACACTTATTAACGAAACTTAACACGAATGATACGTTATCTACTCGCATCTAGTCGATATCTCTCGCATCAATCGATCAGGCCATATCTTTTTATCATACATTTTCAGTTAATTTTGCGTAATGTACGTCACTCAACTCTTTAAACAAATGTTTTTCTAAAATGTATCTCCCACGTGTACCTATTGTTTAAATTAACAATAACTCGTTTATGTTCATTTGAATAGAATTCTTTTCTCAAAACTTAAAAAACGCACACACTAAAGGAAACTAAAATAATGCTTATCATCTCAGTTGAAATTATCCAATGGCGTTTCAAATGTGATAGTTGAGTGTACATATACGTATGTTAGTGTATGTACCGAGTTTATAAATAGGCATCAAAAATGAGTCATTTCTTATTTTATGTCCGCGTTGTCGTACAATGAGCATGTTCCAATGTACATCAATACTAAGTTTTTTTTTGATGATGCTATTTTCAGAGGAGGATGAGTCCCAGATATTCGTCAAGTTCTTCAAGTTCCACAAGTGTTACGACCTGATACCGACTTCGGCGAAGCTGGTGGTCTTCGACACACAACTCCTGGTCAAGAAGGCGTTCTTCGCTCTGGTTTATAACGGTCAGTGTGTAAAACTGTTTGCGTATGGCATTTAAATTATGTTGAGTGCATTACGACGGCACTTTACAACCACTTAACGCGTTTTTGTATTAGCACAAAAATATATTTTAGTCATCATGCCGCTGTTATCTGCTCATTCTTTTTCCTGTTGTTCAATGTCATCTTTGTTGTGTTGTAATGTGTTTTATTAACCTTAGATAAAGTTATAGCGAATCAAGGTATCAGAAAATTGCCTTCCATATTAGTAGTTATAACAATTTTTTGACACCTTGACCCTCTTCTAATGGCCATTTATTCATCTTTGATAACTAAAAACTTTATTTATGTCTGAGCGAATGTTTTATTAAAAGCATTGCGATTTCTTATCTACTCTGTCTAATTGTCTAAAGCGATTTTAATAGCGTTCTAATGCCATGCGAGGTAATTAAAGAAATCAATTGATGATGTAACTTTTCTGATTTATTTGTACAGCTGTGGTGTTTGCAATGTTCGGCCGAACCCCATAAGAAACAATACGGCCGCGTTGCCATGGAAACTAAGGTGTATATCGTTCCTGCATTTTTTTGACAGAAATGGCTTATTTTAAAACCATTGAAGCTCGATTCGCGAATGCTACACCACTGGTTATTGTATTTTGCTATTTTATCTATGAATACATTAATAAAAACAATTCCAAAACACGAATTGACCGTTCTTGTATGTACCAGACTTTAAATTAAAATCCTGATAAGCTAGCTTTTATCAATGTTATTAGAAGTTAAGGATATACGATAAAAAGTTCATTGAACTTTTTATGATTTCAGAACATTTTTGAAGTGAAAATTTATTTAGGCGCGTTTAGCGATTTTTGGTAGGGGATAAACTTATAGATTCGCGTCACCGACATGCTCGCGCCGTAGTGCTGTACTATAGAATATAGATGGCGCTAATACCAGTTTTAAGCTTTCACGTCTTTCGGCAGTCACAATAACTGTCGATTTAAAAAAAAAAAAACCTTGTTATGAGTATTAGGCGCCTAATTACAGTCTCCACCGCGTGGTTGTATTGTTTCTTAAGGAGGTTAATAAGTAAGTGTCCGACAAAAGTAGATAGGCTATGGCGATAAGATATTTACTCTTATTTACCCGATTTTAATGATTTTATTAGTAAATAAATGTTCTTATTCTGCCACAGATTCTCTGTACTCTAATTGCGTAATACACGATCAATTAGAACCTGAATCGTTTGGAAACTGATTGCTAATCCATTGCTTCATAAGTTCGAAAAAATCTGCTCAACAACGTAAATAACACAATGAATGTTGTTGAACTGTCAAAACGTAACAGATTAGTCGTAACCGTTTACGAAAATATATTACGCAATTAGTTAGATAGCTGGTCTTTTTCAATGTAAATCAGTTTACCGGATATTAAAACCCTGCTATTTTGGTATCGGTGAATAAATTTGAACCGTGTGACATCTAGTAGGTCAATGCGGCCATACTAAACGACCTATATTCTGTCGTCAGTGCTAAGATAGACCTATATAATAAAAATGGGTCAACATAACACTATCACTCTTCCGCGGGTCACAGAGCAGATCTCAGTTTCTATGGCGAAAATAAGATATCATTGAGAAAGTGGCTTTTCAAAAAAATGCCGATGTTTTATTTATAACTTGCACTAAGCTCAAGCCTGGTGGGAAAAAATTGTGTTTAGGGAATACTTTCGTAATGATTCGTTTGCGGGTTTTTGCCACATAAAAACAAGCTGCTGCCTTTCATTCGACTTAATACTTATCTGAAGGGAAGAGCAGATGAAAATATCAATAGAGCCATGGTAGTTAGAGAATATTTTCGTAATTATTCGTTTTCGGGTTTTTACCACATAAAAACAAGCTACAATACAGCCTTCAATTCGATGCAAGCAATTCGATTTAACAACTATCTGACGGGAAGAGCAGATTAAAATATCAATAGAGCCTCCGATTCGATACTCGACAAAAAAGTTGCTATTTCGCTTTCCGTATCTATTTTGCTTTTCCTACAGCTTATTACACACACCATTTTAATGTGGGAATTGATATAATTAAAACCTGCAATATGGCATGTATTGTTTGCTAAATATTCAGGCATACGTGATATTTGTCACGCTTGTTTCGCTTGTAAACACGCCCAATAAGGCAAGCCCGCTATCCGTCGGTACTTATCGGTTAAGCTGGCCTTTCCACCAGAGCGAGGAGACAATCCACCATTGCTTCATATTCAAAATGACATTTTAATAATGGTTTTCTCCTTGCTTACATCTCCGCTTCCTTGCGCAGATCAGGTGGAAGCCAGCCTTAGTGTTGCCAGGTATATCATATTCTCAGAAAGTCTCATAAACGCACGTCAATTGTTGTGTTTCTGTCTCATCGTGTCTATTCAGTAATCAATCATGTATAACACTATTATTACAAGTTCGTAGAATCTGTACAAGTGTAACACATCAATCAATGTTTCAGAGCGGTTCACTGCTAAGAATAGGTTTCTTTAAATCACCCAGTTATTTAAATTGCCAACTCGAATTAAATAAATGCGAAGAGAATTCTTCCCATATATTTTATTCGAGTTGGCAAACTATGTTAGTGTCCACATGCTCTGTTGACCATGTTTAATTTGGCTGTGGTTATATTTAAGTCCGCCTTTGTACAATATTTTTTTTTACTTGTGCATGAAGTTTTAATAAATAAATAAATATTTTCCGCTCTGTTCTTGCAATACGCAACTGTGGCTGATAGGAAAGCAACAACAATATAGTAAAATTACGCATAGCTATGTGTCGTAGTGAATTGTTAACATAATACAAATAAATATGTAGGTAACGTAAAGTAGGTATCTATAAGCGAAAACACAGAAGTAGGAAGACAGAATAACTATAGAGCACAACTTGATGTGATTCTTGCGGGATGCAAGCATCTTTCTATTAAGCGTTATCATATTTTTGTGCATCATGTCGGGAATGTCATAAGTATGTAAATAAGTAATTTGTAAGCGAAGCAGCACTTTGTAAACTGATTACACCCCGGATAGCGGACTCGTTACTCAACAGACAAAAGAGCCAATTACTGTAATGACAGGCTGATTTTTACTGTGAAGGACATTTATGCTTCTATTAGGTGGAGATTGTAAATTAAAACATGTAGCAACGTCAATACTGCTACTCGTACTTTCATAGAATCTACGACGCTGACTGTGTGCGAAGCTGATGATAGCTCCGACACTGACTTATCACGATCCTGCGAGTTTGCCACGGAATCTGCATTAAATATCATTCGAATGCCAAACATCAATCGTTGGGCAGTAGCCCACCACAAGCAATCCCGTTTAGGTCCTCGTGACTCCGAGTTGTTAGATGTGCAGCCTTCAGTTCAGAGATGAAGGAACGAGATTCGAACATCCTATTTTGAAAAGGGAGGACTTTCCGACCAGATTGGCGTTGCGTGTAGTGGGCCGCTGCCCAACAGTAGTTGTTAGACTCTCGTAATATTTTTACGGCAATCCCTGATAGAGCGATGCAGAATTCTGTGACATCAGTGAAAGCGTTATCGTCATCTCTGAACTTTGCTGTGACTATTAGCATTGTAGTAACAATGTAGCCGTGGTTGTCGCTACAAATATATATACGCATGTAATTCCGAAATTAATAAATACCTTTAGGCAATTAACAAATTCTCTATACAGACTCTTGGCCATCCATTAATTGAAGATAAAACCAAATCATTCTATTGTTCTCGCTCCCAATACACCTGTTGGGCACCAACACCAGTCCAATGTCCTTTAAAACGTTGGCCTTTGGCCACCATCAGCCAATACCAATAATCGTCGTTGCCAACAGGCGTCCGAGCCGCTCCTCTATGGGACTCTCAGCGGCAGAAGTTCGTCGGCATGCTCACCATCACGGACTTTATCAAGATACTGCAGATGTACTACACCAGCCCGAATGTCGCTATGGAAGAGCTAGAAGAGCACAGACTTGAGACTTGGCGACGTGAGTATACTTTGATTATTTGACTAGAGAATAAAATACTTTGAATATCCTCCTCCTTTAGCTAAAAGCCTCGGAATATTCATCCGTATCACCGTCGATGGACAGCGTCTCAAAGGCTGGTATAGTCCGACCACGGTCACAGGTTCCATCGGTTATCTTCGAAAATTACAAATAAAATGTGACTAATATATTGGTTTATATTTGTACCTACATTATAATAAGTTGACGTACGGATTCCCTCACTCCCTTACTGGATCTGTAAACTTTTTTAGTATCGGTTTTTTTTCACCTCATTTATGGCCATAAATAAAAGCCAGTCTGCATCAGAGGAGTTGTCAACCAGCGCTTCGCAATGTCTTTAAGGGCGGTTGCACACGGCGACTCTTTGCAGCGATTCAGTCTGGATGCAGTAGCGATACAGCTAAGCGTATACCTTACTTGAATTACTGCTGGAGTCGTCATGGAAATTCACGTTTCATAAACAAGCGCGCATATCGCTGAAAAAGTCGCAGTGTGTAATCGCTCTAAAAGGGAGACGACCACTCTGGGGCTATCTTGTAGATAATAGACTTACTAATACGATCAACTAAATACCCCGTAGAAGATGGCGGGACAAGACTAAAGAATCGACCAGTGAAAGAAAACAAAGAAAAAAGTATTTATTGAGACAAGCACAGGAGATCACAAATTAAACTAAAACACACTCATTGAAACATAAATAAAAAATACAATAAAAATAAAAACAAAGTAATTTTAAAATAAAAGCAGAAAGTCCTGTGCGAGGCCAAAAGGCCTATCTCAGCATGATGCTGCGACATTTAATAATAAATGTCGCAGCGCTGGCATTCTGATAGGGCCCGCAGTGATGTCACGGATAGATAGATGCAGAAATAAATACTAAATAAAAATAAATAAAATAGATGTATCAAATACAAATATATGTAGTCCGCGTGTCTGCACCCGACGTAACATCAATTACTTGTTTATGCCTTTAGTGTCTGTGGTGCTCTATGGCATCGTTGTGACAAGTAAAGAGGCGCAGACGATGGTCCTCATTAGCCTTGGGTCGCAAGCACTGGATGTCATGGGGAGAGACCTTTGCCCAGCAGGGAAAATCATACAGGCTAACAGTAACACTAACATCTAAAGTCAGGCATTTCTTGACTAATAATACCTAATATTACAAATGTGAAAGCGAGTTTGTTTGCTTCGCGTTCACGCTAGAATAGCTGAACAGATTTCCATGAAATTTGACACATGGGTAGACCATGACTTGGCTTAGGCAATAGGATACTTATTATGCCGATAATTTCCGACTGCCCAATATATTTTTTGTTAAAACAAAAAATTTCACACCATTGTACGATGTCGCGGGCAGAAGCTATAATAGTTGTTTAAACGAAAATATTTTTCAGATGTGTTGATGGGTTCCGTGGTGCCGCTGGTGTCGATAGGGCCGGACTGCTCTCTGTTCGACGCCATCCGCATGCTGATCACCAACCGCATCCATCGGCTGCCTGTCATCGACCCTCGGACCGGCAACGTCCTCTACATACTTACACACAAGAGGATACTGCGTTTTCTTTTCTTATATGTAAGTATTGTAATTACTCGTATGTATATGTTTTTTCAACCATTACCAACTAAACAACGAGGTTACTACGACTTCTCAGCGCGGATGCTATGCCCGGATCGGACAGTGTCACTGAGGTTAACCATTAGGTAACCAGTAGCAGCCCTAGTTCAAGAATTGTAACCGGATTGTGGCAATAGGCTTGCCACCTTAGGCTTTAAACATAACAGGCGAAATCTGCATGGTGCTATACGCCTCTGTCTATCCATTGTGGAAAACTAGCGTGCTGTAACATCACTGATGTTATGTTTGAAAAATGTAATACAAAGCTCGCCAAAAAGACGACCGTTTTTTATAAATTGCCAAATATTTTAAGTTCTGTAGTTTGCTCTCTTCAATTAAGGCAAAAAATGGTCCCGTATAAGCGATTTATGTGAACAAAACCATGGCGAGATGTAGAATATAGACAACGCCATATATCGCGCTCTGCGGTAAAAAACTTCATGGATTAATCATAATCAGGTGAACCCTATTAAAACGTCAGGTGAATTAAGTCTTAGTTCACAATTTCTTTTTTATAAAAATCAATATAAAATATAAAAAATTGTGGTCTGCCGGTGTCAGGAACACTATTTTATCATCCTTTGTGTTGCAAGACACTGACGAGACTGAGGTTGAAACGATAATTATGAATTTGAAGGACGACTGTGCAGTTGGCTGGGATAACATATCAAATAAAATTATTAAACAGTTCAAGCACATTTTGGGACCGCCACTAACTTATATTTTCCAAAAAGTTTATCTTTAGGTCTTTTTCCCGAGTGCCTAAAAAAAGCTGTTGTTGTCCCTGTTTACAAATCAGGCAGTAAAGATCAAATAACAAATTATAGACCTATTTCCTTACTGCCTACTATGTCTAAAATATTAGAAAAAAATATGAATAAAAGGCTTTACAAATACTTGGAGGATAAATCAATTTTATCTAAACGGCAGTTTGGATTTAGGCCTAAAATATCAACAGACGATGCCGTGCACCACCTGACTGATTATCTAGCACAAGAACTTGATAATGGTAACCACACAGTAGGAATCTTTCTAGACCTCGCCAAAGCTTTTGATACGGTTTCTATTCCTATTCTGTTGCACAAGCTTGAAGCCATAGGTATCAGAGGCACCCAGCTGAAACTATTTAAGAGCTATCTAGAATACCGTACCCAATGTGTACGGCGAAATTTGTTTCTTATGCTGACGACACTGCCCTTCTATTTTCAGCTGATTCAGAAAAAAATGTCTACAAACTTGCGCAACAGGGGTTCAATATTGTTAATAAATGGCTTCAACTCAATTCACTAACACTAAATGCAAATAAGACAAATTACGTTAAGTTTTCGATGCGCAAGCAAATATCAACAAGCACTACCTCGACATTGTATGCTCATTATTGCACAATTCCTACAGATAACCAATGTGTTTGTCCCAATATTAAAATGACAAATACAACAAAATATTTTGGTGTTATAATAGATGAAACACTTTCGTTCAAACAACATATACAAGCTTTAAATAGTAGAATTCGGAAGCTGATATTTGTTTTTAAAAAGTTACGCTATATTGCTGACCCAAAACTAGTTAGACAAGTTTACTTCGCTCTATGTCAATCAATATTAACCTACTGTATTACCACATGGGGTGGAGCGGGTAAAACAATGTTACTAACCATCGAGAGAGCTCAAAGGGCGATTCTCAAAGTGTCTACTTTCCGCCCTTTCCTTTTTCCTACTAACCTCCTATACAAATCTTGTGAAGTATTAACAGTTCGACAGCTATTTATAATGGGTATTGTATTAAAACAACACAGAGCTCTACCCTATAGCACTGCATATGCTAATAAAAGACGTAAAGATATAGTTTGTCCACAAAATACAACAAAACATGCTTTTGTTTCCAAATTTTACCTGTACCTCGGTCCTCTTCTCTATAATAGACTAAACTCGAAAGCAAACATTTATTCCCTGAATTACACAAATTGTAAGAGAATTCTCAAGGATGCTCTCCAAAGTATGTCTTACGAAGATACAGAGAATTTACTAACTGTGCTAAAGTGAAAAATTTCACCTACGTTAAGTATAAGTATATCAAATTTAGAAACTAAGAGTTAAGCTCTTCAACATGTAATTAGTGATCTATTGTCAACCTGTTGTTTATTTATTTTATAAGTTTATTTTAGCTCCTCTCGCCTGAAACACAGGATTACCTAGTTCAGGCACGTAAGTCTTAGGAATATAATTTACATTTAAGCAAAACTGTACTAATTTTTATGCCTTGTAATTATTTTGGAATAAATATTATTATTATTATTATTCTAAATATTTTTATAAAAATAAAGAAATATAAAGAATAGTAGACCATCGGCATCAAGAACAAGGTCCAAGCTCCCGGTGGTCAGGGCTCTAAAGAGAGGAACCGCACTATGGTTGCCGTGTGCAGGAGTAATGCTTTCTTAACTACCCTTGATCCGGCTGCGCAACGAGAGCCTCCTAAGTGTGGTCGAGGGTCTCCGCTATTAGACCATTAACCGTACCAATTATTGCAGAGTCCACGTCCCGCATGTGCTGAGTCAAGCTACTTAATCTTTTATATTTCTCAGCTATAGCGAGATTCTCGTCATTAGGGACAGCGAAATCAACAATAATTGCTCGGCGCTCTCATCGATCTGTCACCATAATATCAGGCTTATTGGCTAAACTAGACCTTCCAGTGATGATAGATCCCAGTACAATGTGGCATGACCTTTCTCAAGAACTCAGTCGGGCACATACTTGTAGTATGGTACAAGGTTGTACTGCAAGGCAAGTTCCTGGTGAATAACCCTAGACACTAGATAGTGTCTATGCAAGTACTCGCCGTTAGCAAGACGAGAACAACCGGAAATAATATGTCGGATTGATTCACCAGGACGGTGGCATTCCCGTCAGATGTCAACCGTACCATTCTTGACAATGTATTTCCGGTAATTTTTCGTCATGATAACTTCATCCATAATCGCACAGACTAAACCTTCGGTTTTCCGAAAGAGGTCGCCGAAGCGGAGCCAGGTTACGGAAGCCTAAAGGTCTACATCAGACCCATGAAAGGCCCGGAAAGTGTGTCCGTGAAGCTCTTTGCCTTGCCATACTTCCCTACGATCGTTAGTATCAAGTACTGCAGGTTTGCGCCAGTTCTCTTTCGCCAAGGAGAGCAGGGTGAGACCCCTGTCTACTACGATCACATTTCGGTGCATCCCCACGTCATTGAAGGAAATATTCCCTGAGACTGCAAATGCGGTTGTGGAGGGTTTTATCATTTAAAAAACGTCAACCCCCACACTTCCGCGGAAAGTATAGTCTCATCATTGATGACCGTGGGTGATACATGTGATTTGCCGGCAGAAAAGTACGGACCTTCCTATCCAGAGCGTCAAGGTCCATCTGAGTCCATTTAAGTATGCCGAAAGAATACATCAAAACCGGTATTACTCAACCGTTGAAGGCACGCGCAGGAGCGGATCCAGGGCTCAAAAAAGGTGGTGGTCACGTTGGATTAGGAATCGCTCACGATCGATTAATTAAATAGTAAAACCATACATTGTTAAAACTCCAAATACCACTTTTGGTCCAGCTCCTTTGGTAAGGTTATACACTCGCACGCAATGGGTGTGTGTTTTTCCTCTGTAGATCAGTAGGTATGCCCACCGTGCCCGCAACGGCGGATCCGCGCTTGGGTACGCGCCTTGTTTCCGCGTGATAAAAGACTATATATCACCATATTCAGGCAGCCACAGAAGCGCTCCTTCAACGATTGTTTCATATCGGCAACGTTGATGCCTAATGCTTCCGACATACCCAAATACCCAAATAGGTTTTGGTTGAGGAGAGGGATCTAAGGGGTATGGAATCCGAGACTTACATAGGTTCCCACGGATTCATCCCCTCGCTTTACATGCATGACTGCATATTTGTCGAGACAGAGTTTTTCGTGTGAATTTTTCAGTAGAAACCCGGTGTTTGGATTTTTGCCTAGCTTATCGTAGGAGCATAATCATAGCTGGCGACATATGGGACTTGGCTGTACTAAACTTCTAATTTATATAATATGTTTAATGTTCCAGATAAACGACTTGCCAAAGCCTGCGTACCTGCAAAACAAGCTACGCGATCTGCGTATAGGCACGCTCAACGACATCGAGACTGCCACCGAAGACACGTCGATTATCGACGCTCTGCGAAAGTTCGTCAACCGACGCGTTTCCGCGTTGCCACTCGTTGACACCGATGGACGTCTCAAGGACATTTACGCAAAGTTTGACGTCATTGTACGTATCATTTGGAATTTATATTTAAATCTTGTTTTTGACAGCTGTTAATTTCGTGACATATGTGTATGAATTACTTTGGATTTTTTGGCTAAAAACTTTAGCATGCTTACATGGTAGCTTGAATGATCATGCTAGCTTGTATCATACAGTCATACTGACGTTAAGGAAACCATTAATAAATTATGCGTTTTCTCATTTAAAATCCGTACCATGTGTGTATTGTTACGACCTGCAGGATTTCGCCGCGTATATATCATCTTGTAAGGCCAAACTGAAGCAAATTCGTCGGTTTCGTTTGGTCTTTCTAAGTAAAGTAAGGCTTTATTTAACTTTCCGAATCTTAAGCGACTTTTTAATAGGATAATTACAACACACAACTTAAGAGGGTTTATCCTAAAAGTTGGCAACGTCGCAAATAACTGTCAAATATTTACCTGTTTTGATTCTTATAGCAATAATACTGAATAGAAATAAGAAATGTGGCTAACTAGCGAACTAGAATATTAATAATGAATTACAATTATAACATTGAATTTGATATTGTACCCATTTTAGGTGTAAAAAAACACATTTGGAAATTTCCAAATAGTTCTTTTTAGATCTAAAACTAAACATTAATTAATTATGTTATTATCTGCGCATAATGTAGTTCATGCTGTGCTTTTCTATAAGTAATGAGTCGCTTAGATTTAAGTTTGAAATGTACTAATTATAAAGTAATCGTGTACTCATTGTTGAAGAGCCTAATAATAAATAAATAAATAAACATTCGGTGTTACGATATTAATGATTGCATTTCATAATCAATATTCTAGTTCGCTAGTTAGGTTAGTTTTTTATTTCCACACAGTAATATTGCTAAATTAATGAAAACAGTGAAATATTTGACATCTATTTGCGACGTTGCCCACCTTCAGAATAAACGCTCTTAACATAATATCATGCCTGCTTTCGCCGAAGGGTCAGGCAGAGGAAAATACAAATAAAATTTAAAAAAATACAATTCATAAACATACATATTCATTTGAATCATTTCAGATGTCCATCACCTGCCACATTTATACTGTCAAAACGTTCTGTGTTACTCAGTATATCCATTTTAATTGCAGAACCTGGCAGCTGAGAAGACATACAACGACCTGGACGTTACGCTGAAGACTGCCAACGAGCACCGCAATGAATGGTTCGAGGGCGTCCAGAAGTGTACCCTTGATGAGACGCTCTTCAATGTCATGGAGAGGATAGTGCGTGCCGAGGTAAATCGATATTCTTTAGACAATCCTTGAAAATACTTATCTAGAGGTTATTTGCAACAATTTTGACCCCGATAACGTGGGGTCCAAATTTAGTTGTTTTCGAGTAATCGAACTTTTTGGACATAAGCATGACATTTGTTCATAAGCTATCAGAAAAGTATCAGTTCGACAATCAGAGTAGAGCACATTTCATACAATTAATAGTTTTAGGTTGAGAGATGAAAGTTCCCATATATCTTAAAAAGGTCGATAACTCGAACACAACCCAATTTGGACCTCAAGTTATTGGGATCAAAATTGTTCCAAATTAGGTCTAGTGTACCCTTTTTCAAGGAATCCACCTCTCGAGCAAGCTAATTTTGTAAACAAATCTAGGTAAATAATAAGTACGAGTATATTAGGTATAGTAATTATAGATTTTTCAAAACAACCCCTTAAAATGGATAATAGGGGTTGAAGTTCATCAACAACCAACAACAATCAACGCAGACGAAGTCAGTCGAGCTAATAGTTAATATAAGTATGAAATCGCCAACCCGTCTTGAGCAAGTGTGGTGATCAATGCTCGTGCCTTCTTTGTATGAGAAGAGGCCTTTGCCCTGCAGTGGGACTATCATAAGCTGGTATTATTATTATGTGGACTTTACTTGATTGTGAGATATAAAGTTATTGTTCTGATCTTCCAGGTGCATCGTCTGGTTGTAGTAGATGAGAACGACAAAGTGATCGGCATCATATCTCTATCCGATCTTCTCATGTACCTGGTGCTGCGTCCGACCGGCGAGTGTGGTGCCGGCGGGACCAGCCTGCGCAACGAACACTCATCTATTGAAGAGAAGGACGAGACTGCGGCCCCGGAGGGAGCCAGCAGCGCTGATGCTGGCCAAGCTGACAGCGGCCAGGACGAAGCCGCAGCCCTAAGCACGGCCGACGACACCGAACAGAAGAATACCGTCGACAGCGAGTGCCAAGATCCGTAATGTGATTCCTTGATGAGTTTCTTAGTTATAGAGCTGGCAAACGCGAGCGCGGTTTATTTAAGTCTGCATTTCCATTTTGATAAATGTTTAGCAGTAGCAACTAACCAGTGTAAGTGGCGGTAAAGTTGATCTGGGTTTGAAATGCGACTACAGGCGGAGTACTGGGTAATATGACAAAGACCTTTGATTTGATGCAGAAAAGTTTTTGGTGAGCTGGTTCAATAACATTTTAAACATAATTTTCTGCGAGTGCCAAAGCCTCATGCAATAACTTGAAGCAACAATTAAAGTTGTACCGTCTAAACATTGTTCGGACGATGCAAGTCAGTTGTTGCTTAAATTTTATTGTACGCCACCGGCAAGAAACTTGCGTCATGTAAATGGGGCTCAATATTTTTTATTTTGACGGAAGTAACATAATGTTGATTTAAACAAACGTTTTATTTTAATAGTTATAAAATATTACGAATTAAGAATTTTACAACCGAAGAATATTTTTATATGTTCATGTTCATCAATCGTTGGTCATTTATCATCAACTTGTCATGTTATTACTTCCAAGCCTGACATAAAATACTTTACAATCAAATATGAACGATGATTTTCACCAGATGGGAGTGAAATTTGAAAAAAAAAAACTGTTTTTCATTTCACTTAAAAGGGTTTTGATATTTCTTTTTTTCAATTCCACTTTTGATATGATATTTGTGTATATTCTATATTTGTTTATATAATTTTTGGTTTCATCTATAATTATTATGTTTGACACTAAATCGGTCAGGTACCGACAGACCGCTGTAGGTGTATAGTTGCGTCTAGTATATAAACGTGTTGTTATATCTACGCGTGGCTGGCGCTACTCCACTTCATAGGTACATATTTCCATATCTAGAATGCAGAATTTTTATTGCAAAAATTTCTAGCCCTACGTTATTTTTGTCGCCTTTTCGAGCCTTCAAAATTGCTGATATCGTTGATTATCCATCAATTAATTTTCCATACACACAATTCAAGATGGATTCATAGTCCGTTCTTGGGCAATTTATTTAAGTCATTAGACGATTTTTCAAATTAATCATCTGATAACTCGGTTAATGACTAAACAAACAAACAAAAGAGTTCATATCTAACCACCGTAAGGACTATTCTTGCTTGCAGCGCTCGGCGGCTACAGAACCGGGCCGGTAACAGATGTGGTCATCGTGTTCACGGGATTTTGTTTTGAAACTGGTTAGATATGAATTTCTTTAATGGTACATACTTTTGGATACACAATCGTCCAGATACTGTGTAACAAAAAGATACACAAGGCGCTGAAGGTGTTATGCTTGAAAATACGATAAAAATGCAATATTAATTCAGTAATACAATTCCGCCTTCAGCTAATAACCATACTAAGATAGAATTAAGTTGATATTATAATTCTGTGCAATCTCTCGGTACCTAGCCACAATCAGTAAGTAGCATACAGTACGTTCACACGTTGAATCTTTCATGTTATGTTAGTTTTATACGATACGATACTACAACGGTACGCTTTCATTCATTGTATTTGCTATTCAGTCATAACCGGGCATGGATTCACGGTATTTTGGTCATGTTTATCAAGTATTAAACATATGAATACCATACTCCTATTAAAATATTGTAATATCCATATTCGATTGTTATCATAAATGTTAGCTGATGTATTCATTCACACTTCAATACCTATTTAAATGTATGTAGTGAGCAGAGAGTTGTCTAACGTACCCCCTCCACCTCTCCCACAAAAAGTATCCGCCAAACTAACGCTATTTAGTTTATAATTTTTTGTTTGATAGTAATTATTCGAAAATTGGAGTGTTAATCAAAAGTAAAGCGCGTGATGATCAAAATTATAAAAATAACGCGTTTTTTCGTTTCTGCTAGACTATTCGAGGTTAGTAGGAATCTAGTACAAATCGACTATGAAATTGGCTGTTATAAACAATTAAACAGTAACAACGTATACTTACTTTAGAATATACATTCTTAATTTTGGTGTAATCTAAGCCAAAGACCAAAATTCAAGATGCTCCCTACATTTTGGTCACTGTGTTTTAAACTTACGGATAGGATTATGATCTTGTATAAAATTGTAGCGATTCGATTTATTACTAACAAACAAACCAATGTGTACCGATGCTTCCCGTAAGTATTATAAAATTGTGTTATTAATTTATGAGTAGAATAACGTTTTAGTAAAGTTTTTATCTGTTATAAATGTTGTATTAATAAATTCAAATAAAATGTTCTGTAGCAACGTCATATGTCTATAATAGTTGGAATGACTTTTCTTGATGTTTCAAACCATTGTGTATATATTACGTAGTTCCAAATGAAATGATACATACGTTTCTTCTTAATGGTTATTGTGTTCAATGTTTGAAAGAAGGAAGCGCACATGCATGATACGGCATTATGAGGACTTTGAAATAAAAATTTGATTCCGTCACCACTTTGTTTTTTTTTTAAGAAAGAATGTTTTTTTTATTATTCTGCACAAACAAATACGTACGTTTGTACGTAGTAATCATTTTCACCCCATAACAGCAGAGAGGAGGGCGGGGAACAAGGTGGACCGATGACTGTGAAGGCCGCAGGAATCCGCTGGATGCGGGAAACAGAACCGGTCGAAGTGGCGGTGTTTGGGGGAAGCCTATGTGCAGCAATGGACGTCTTTCAAATGATGATCATGACAGCAGAGAGGAAGGACTTACGATGTTCATTGGCTATGATGTACGGTCAGGGAAATTAATTGTTAAGCAAATTGACGCCCAACTCAGAGACACAAGTCTCAACGTGACACTGCCAGTTTAGTCGACACCGCACCTGCTCAAATACCAAAACAGAAAAAATAAATGCGGGGCAGTCTTTGGGGACTGCTGATATAATCTAAGTAACTTGTGAATTGTATATCTATGTACATATACGTATATTATACACAGTATACATATAGCTCATGGGAAGCGTGCGGTGACGATGACGCGAGTTTCACGCTTTTTGTTCACCCAAAAAGTACACATATATAAACAGTATACCATCTAGTATTTAGTCGGTTATTTAAATAAAAACAGCCGTTCCATACATTTTGACCGCGTAGGTATTGCACTTTTCTATGAAACAGCAGTTTTTTTTTTTTATAACTGACGAAATATGTCAACGCAGGGGCTTCAGAATGGGCAGCTCGCCGTCCGATAAGGACCAGGCCCGGGTCGACGGCGCGTTGTGTTCCACGCGCGCCTCAAAGGGATGTCAGCACCAACTGACGGGGTCCGTAAGGACCAACGCCTGCTGGGGTTGCGTGTTTGTCTGAAAGAGATATCGCGGCCCCGGCACACAGGCAACGGAAGGAACACGGGTGGGTTTTAAGTCAGTAAAAGTCTGACACGCCCTCTCGCTCTGCCCAGAGCGGGAGAAGTCATTTGAGGATTTCCCACCCTCAAAAAAAAACGTATCGATATCCCTGCCACCCTTTGAAAGGCCTTATATGGTAGGTATGTATATTTTTACAGAACATAAATGAATATCGAGCCTTTTTTCCCTGTTAGACAGAGGAGTACCAACACTATCGGGTTTAAACTAAAATAGTTTCGGTAAATTCAAATTCAAATTCAAATATTTTAATTCAGATAAACATCCATATATTGTTAATAGTAGTACTTAGCCTAATGTTAGTATTAAATTAAATTAATATTATAATAAACAACAAAAAAAAAAAACATAAATTATTTGGATAAGTGTGTGTGAACACTTATCCACTTTTGTAAGAGGGGAGAGTTCCACCGATCTGAAAACACATTCAGGATGCCATTGGAGGAGGAGCGCAAGCGCGCCATCATGGAAGCGCATCGCTTCCGCATTATCGCGGCGAACCCGTCGACGCACGCTTCCGCAAACATCCCTGATGCGCTACATCGCCACGGCAACCTCAAAAGCACCCTGAAAGCGTTATTGTACTGAACGCGCAGGTCGCTAAAAGCCCGCTGGGTATAGTTGGTCCACAGGCTACACGTGTAAAACGACTGGCAGAAGGCCTTAAAAAGCGTTATCTTTACAGACTCAGTACAGCGTGCAAACCTGCGAGCCAGCATATTGCCACGGACAGCCAGCGACCTGCGCTCCCTGTGTAAATCTACATTGTCTTTTAAGTCATCAGTGACCCAATGACCCAAATACTTGAAGTTCGAAACCCGACCTAAAAGAGACCCAGAGAGTGAGAGCTCCGGCAGCTCAAAAAAAGCTCTTACTGTAGTGACAAGGGTAAAGAAAGGTCCGCTTTAGATGTCCGGTCAAATGGAAAAGGTCCGTAAAGAGTAGTTAATATAAAGGGTTTCAGGGTACAAAAGCTTGGTACCCAAGTAGCACGCAACCTCTATAACAAGCCGTACCCTGTTTTTTATAACGGCATTGCCTCCATAAACAAGTTCTAGTACAGCTGTTGTAAAAGCAGTTTCAGCGCCACTGTAGGTACCCCTGCAATTGGCATAATTTATACGGGCATCAGTCCTACAATGTTTCTACTATTACTATTGTAAATGTGTGCTATAGTTTGACCGAGACAGCTGTTCCGCGCCTTAGGTATGTGCGCGGCGAGACGGGGGGGGGGGGGGGGCATTGCAAGCCGCTCATTCGTCAACGCTGCCTCGCCGCTCATTCCTAAAGCACTAAGATACAAAGGTGTTATGCGAGCGGTAGTCTGCGGATACTATTTAAAATAAGTTCTGGTAACGCGACTACACTCGCATCTTTGAATTAGAGTTTAAGGCTCAGTATTAAATGTACACTAGCGATATTTTGGGGAAACTTAGGTAGGTACGAGGGGTGTTCAATAAATAGTGAGAATGAGTAAGACGCAATTATCTTTTATTATATGTTATTTAATTTTTCGACGTAGTTACCTTTCAGGTTTATACACTTTGTATATCTTTTATCTAATCCTAAAATTCCCTTTCTAAAAAAAACTTCCTGATCCCTTAAAAAATCATTTACGGCGGCGACTACTCCGTCATCATCTTCGAATTTCTGGCCCCTGAGATGTTCCTTTAAGCGCGGAAATAGGTAGAAATCACTAGGAGCAAGGTCCGGTGAATATGAAGGATGTTCCATCAATTCGAAGCCAGCTTCTTGAATGGCAGCCATCGCAACTCTGGACTTGTGCGCTAAAGTTGTTTTGTTTCACCAAGATAACGCCCCTGGCGTTATCTTGGTGAAACAAAACAACTTTAGTTGAGTTTGCCACGCCGTTTCTTGCGTATTTCCTCACGCAACTTTGTTACTTGTCCTGCGTACATAGTACCCGTAATAGTGGCTCCATGATTAAGATATTCGATCAAAGATCAAAGAAAAAAAAGAAAGATCGAAGAGAGCCCATGATCTTTCCGGCGGATGGAATCGCCTTAAATTTCTTTGGAGTTGGAGATGACGGTCGCTTCCAAGTCATGGACTGTTGTTTCATTTCCGGGTCATAATGGTGAAGCCATGTTTCGTCCATAGTTATGAATCGAGCCAAAAATCGGTCAGGATCTTGTTGTAACAAATCCAAACAGCTTTGTGAAATTCTCAGTCGAGTTTGTTTCTGCGCGTCAGAAAGCATTCTGGGCACCCAGCGCGCTGACACTTTTTTCATACCCAAGTGGTCGTTTATAATATTATGGACAATTCCTATCGAAATCTTTACTTCTTCAGCTATAAAACGAACAGTACCACGACGATCCGCCAAGACAATATTTTCAACTTTTTTAATCATTTGTTCAGTCACTGCCGATATGGGGCTTCCCGTTCGTGGGTCGTCGTTAGTGGAAGTTCTTCCTCGCTTGAACTCAGCACACCAACGCGCAACCGTAGAATATGGAGGAGCATGAACCCCTAATGTTGCTCTCAAGTCTTGATTTACCTGCTCCGTAGTACAATTTTTCAAGCAGAGATATTTTATTACCGCGCGAACTTCAATTTTATCCATTTTTAAGAACACGTTCCGAAACGACGCAAACAATAGACTTTACTTTTAAAAAACAAAAGAGAATTAATTGCTTTTTTTATTATCATCTTAACTAATGTCTGGGCTATGCCTGCCAGTATTTATTTTTTTTCTTTCCAAGGAGAATGTATCGCATTCTCACTATTTATTGAACACCCCTCGTATGTTTTAACAAAGACCAGCGGGTCTAAAATGGCCGCTTTGGCAATCGTAAAATGATCACAAATTGTCATCGTGTTAATAACTGCGTACCAATTTCATCTGTTTGACAGTTTTATGGACATTCGTAAGATGGTTTGGCAGAATCAAGAAGTTAGTCAAGAGCTACACAAATAATTTTGAAGATTTTGTGAAGAAATGTCGAAGATTTTTTGAGCACGCACGTGTTAAGGAGACCATTTTTACATCGCCGACGAAGTGTAGCTCTTCGGCTACTTGTTCGGCTATTTGTTTCGGGTTATTTAAATGGAAATAGCCTTTGAAATGCCGGACCTCGAGTTATTTGGTTTTTATAGGCTAATTAAAAGCGTGTGTCGTGACCTTATCCTTGAGCTGGAGCCGTACATAAAGTATGTATATGCGATGGCATAATGTAGGCCACCTACCTCCAAGGCCAGTAAATATATTGTGATAAAGTAGTCTGTTATAATGAAGTACTTCCATATTTATATACATACTAACATCTAGTATTGAGAGGTTTACCCGTACACCCTTGATCAAAAACAAACTTTGATGATATATCTAGATAGATGCCAAGTTACTACAATCTTCTATTCACATTATAAGTGCTGACTAGGCACTTAGTTTTTGTGAGAGTCAAAATGGCGGGTGCGGGTACCTACCTCACGTAAGATTTTATCTATTAAACTTGTATGGAAGGTAATTAATTCCACTTCTTTTTGCTCCCATAAGGCAATTAAATTAAACTTATAGGACGTAGAATTTCCACGCATGTCGAAACAAATAACACGTTCCTATGACAATCTATAAAGGTACTAGACTCGTGAAGGCACATTAGGTACTCGTTGTGATTTTGTGCTCGTTGTTAGCTGTAATAATCTATAATCGTCATTTAAATTCTTTGCATAAATATTTAGTAATGGCTCCTACACACAATTTATTGACTGTCTTGCCGCTGGGCAAGCCGCGGCGCGCCGGCCCTGCCGCACAAAGGATCGCAAAGAAAAAGGTCACCGGCACTGTGTGAAGGAGCTTTAACTATTAGCTGACCCGACAGATGTTGTCCTTTCAATATTTCAATAGTCCGTACAAAAATCCCATAGACAAAAGGACGTCAGTTTCTGAATTTGAAAATATTCCGGGAAACTTTTCCAATTTTCTTTTATTTATACCTCGGATTCGAAAGCTCAACAATTAAAAAAAATCGTAATTTTTTTTTTTTTTTTTTCGAATTTTCCGTGGACGAATTTGTTTAATTTTCTCTCTTTTTTAAAATTTTTTCTAACCTACTTGTAACAACGTCATCTCTTCGACAAATACTCCATACAAACATTTCTGTATTATTTTTACCTATAAGTAAGTAAAATTTAAAAAAAATAAAAAACTTAAAAAAACGTACACGCGGGGGGTAAACTTTTCGCGGTATACATTTTAACATACTTCCTTGTCCATACCCTACACGTTAAATGAAAAAAAAAATGCAAAGTTAGCCTAAAATTCTGCGTAAATTCTCCGGACTATAGCTACCGCTGGCTATGTAAAGGGAGTCCTTTCAGAGCGAAACCGGAGCGGATCTGCTAGTATAATATTATTATTTAAATAATGTTTTATCAATTATTGACTTTATTAGCGCCATGGTAGCCCGCGAATATACATTTTCTTACGTTTTTTTGCAGCTCAGTAGGTATCGGGTTGAGTATGAGAACATGGTCTGTTTGGAAGTACTAATCACAAAAAGTGCTGGTCGGATTTTAGTATTTTAACCATTAGATAGAGCGATGCTCGGGAAACTATAATATTATGTTACATCTAGACTTAAAATAGCATAGTGCAGTGTACGAGTCGCGTGTTTACAAAATGCGTCTTCATATCAACACTGGGCAGGCAAATAGTAGGCATGTTGGTACAAGTAACGTAGGTATGCTTCTTTTTATTTACCTACATGTTATGAACACTACCTACACGTGTTGTTTATTATAATTATGTAGGTATCTATTTTTTCTCAAACATATGTGAAACTTCAACAAGTCAAAGTCTTTTCTCTCTTCAAATTATTTTTGAAGATAACTCTATAATTTTACTACTCTCTATAGTTTTAAACTTGACTGGACCACTATACTATTGTAATTTGTCCAGTTATTGCTACCAATTTACAAAGGATGTATATAAATAATAACGTATTCTTACAGATTTTTATTAAATTAAGTATGAAACTATTGCATTCTAGAAATCGGCCACACCTGTTAAAAATCAAACTTATAGGTAGTTTGATTAGTAACTAATTTGGATTGGATAAATTCAGACCAATTTTTTTCCCCCAAATCATCTGTTCGTTTGCTTCTTTTCTTTGACAACGCTTTTCCTTTTTCGTCTTAACGCAGCTCATGTGTTGCGGTAAAGATACCTACGTAGCTAGAACCTACATACTTACAATTTGTCTGCCCACAAGTTTCTTTAGCACAACCCCGTACGTACAAATGTCTGCTAAAGAAGTATTTGTAAATACGCGTACGAGACTCATCCTCCATCCGTGGCGCATGCGTAAAAGTAGTCAGTCCCGTTCAATACATGAACCGAGAGCACAGTGAATGGAATCACACTTGCAGCGACTACGGCTCGGAAAGGACGCCGTAAACGCTCTAAGTGTGGATAATCTTATATATACGAGTATATATACCGGGTGGCAGGGACATCGACGCGAAAACTGATAGCTACCATTTATTCGGTACATGATTCTGAGCCCCGCTGCGTAGAAATTTTTCGTCGGTTATTTTTTTTATCAGCTGTTCCATACGTTTTGACCGCGCCCCTTCGACTGTCAACTGTCAAAACGCATTTCAAAAAAACTCTGATCGTGACCTTGACGTGGCCCCGCCCCTTTTGGGTTTGCTTGCGATAAAACCCCGATTTCTCGCTATTTTACTATGAAACCCATTTATAACAATAACTGTTTCGTAATCTGTACAATATTTCCAATTGGATCTTATAAGACTTATATGAATGTGTTTTACAATAAAACGAGTCTGTTTACTCAAAAAAAAAGTTTTGTTATTTTCACCCATTTTTCTCATTCAAGAACATAAATACCAAATTTCTGCATATTTTTACATTATAAAATCATTTTTCTACGAAGATTATTAACTTTCCAATAAGAAAGAACAATAATTCTTATTGGAAAGTTATTATTATATGTTCAAATAACGAATTGAAACGCATCATAGAATTTCGCGGCGCCAACCCGACTCACTCAACGCTCTGTAATTATTGTAAACATGTCAAAGTTGTTTATGTTGAGAGATAAGTTGCAAGTTTGTGGGATTATTTAAGTGTTACAAACGCTTAAACGTTCAACTAGATTAAATATTACCACTTAACATCACAAAGAAAAACCACTTGACCACGATAGTTCCGACTCACAATTTTTTTTTATAAACAAATAAACTTTTTGTTTCATAATTATTTATAAATTTTAATAAAAACTACATTAAATTACCTCCCTATTGAAAGCAGTTCTATTTTTATGATTTATTTGAGAAATAAAATATAAAAATATTAATTCGCAACATTTGCGAATTGCCGCCATTTTGTTTGCAACATTCGGAAGTAACTTCCGAGTGCCATACATTCGTTTTAATGCTTAAAATGTTGATAGCATGTCATGTTTTATTGCTAGTTCTGTCTTTCATGCTCACAATACCACAAGAACGATAGAGATAGGACGCTTAGTTTCATAGATAATCGCAATATAGTGTGACCATAATCAACCTGCCGTAGCACGGCAAGTGTCAGTTGACTATAATTTTGACAGCTGCCGTGGTACGGCAGTTGTCATTTGAAGGGTTATGTATTGCACTTTCCTATGGAAAAGCAGATTTAAAAAAAAAAAAGTCGGAAAATTTTAACGCAACGGGACTCAGAATCGGGTTATTCCACTAATCCCCAGTGACAATCCCCATCAGTGGGGATTTGTGAACTTTTTGTCCCCAAATCCCTATTGATGGGGATTGAGGGACAAAAAGTTCTCAAATCCCCATCGGTTTAAAAATAAAATACAAACAAGTAAATTATTATATAAGAATCACGAAGTCTTTATTTCTTACGGAGGAAATGAAATGAAATGAAATGAAATTGTTTATTCTGTAAATAGGATATCGGAATCACTTTTACACGTCATATAAAAAAATATTAAAAATAAGCTAGGTGAGGTCGGTGTTTCCTATCTGACTACTCTGAGAAGAAAGGCCGAAACAAACTCAGAGGTCACAGTCTCTTTTAAAGTCCAGACATAATCTTGGTCAAGTCATGTGAGGACCATGTAGATTAGTGTCTGAAATGGTCTTTTGAGGAAAGAACCACACAGATTTGAGTGGACCTGTCCAGTCAGTGCAAGCATTTGTCAGCAATCGTGGAGCTCAACTCAGAACTTAAGGAGCTCAACTCGACGAACAATACCAAGGAAAGGATATTTAGGTAAGCCGCATCAACTACTCAAACTGCCCGACCATCATTAAAACTGAGAAAGAAAAAAGAAATGAAAAGGGAAAAAAAAATATCCACATAATCCTCACATTCACAATAATTAAAATAATATAATACTTTACAAAGTAATCGTGTCATTTTGAATATAATTTTCAACAATGCCAATGTGTATATAAAACTGGTTTATTGTGATGAATAATTAAAATGTCAAGTTTTATGGTTTTCACAAGGCTTAGCAGAGCGAGCAGCTCAATCCCAAGCTTTTTTATCTTCTAAATAATCTCAAATTTTATAGTACCCTTTTTTACAAAGTTTGGTTTTAATACAGCTTTTAAATCGTTTAATGGGTAAGTTTCGAATGTCAATGGGAAATTTGTTGTAAAAGCGTATACATTGACCCATGAACGAGTTGCTTACTCTGTGGAGACGTGTGCGATGTACAGCAAGGTTGTGTTTATTCCTGGTATTTAAACTATGAATATCGGACATTTTCTTAAAATTTGATATATTTTTGTGTACATACAATAGGTTTTCAAAAATATATTGTGAGGCTACAGTCAGAATATTTATTTCTCTGAATTTCTCTCGAAGGGAATCTCTTGGACCTAGGTTGTAAATGGCTCGAACAGCCCTTTTCTGTAGAACAAAGATAGTATTAATGTCCGCACCGGTTCCCCAAAGAAGAATTCCATATGACATAAGACTATGAAAGTAACTAAAATAAACAATTCTGGCTGTATCTACGTCAGTTATCTGTCTAATTTTTTTAACAGCATAGGCGGCCGAACTGAGCCTTCCTGACAATTTTTCTATGTGTGGGCCCCTTTGTAATTTACCGTCAATAGTTATTCCAAGAAAAACTGTTGACTCAACAGGGTCCAACTCTATTCCATTAACTTGAACATTGGTAGTTAGCTGCCTGACATTTGGCGTTAAAAATTTAATAAGTTTAGTCTTTTTTTCGTTCAGGAGAAGATTATTTACATTAAACCAATGCACAACTTTAGAGAGTGCATCGTTGACTTGTTCAAAGTTGACTAACTGACGTTTGATTTAAAAAATGAGGGAAGTGTCATCTGCGAATAATACGATCTCGTGATTATCCTTTATGTAGTAAGGTAAGTCATTTATGTAAATTAGAAATAAGAAAGGACCTAGAATTGAACCCTGCGGAACGCCTATGGTGACCGCAGATCCTGCAGATCTCTTGCCATTAACATCGACCCTCTGAATTCTGTTATTCAGATAAGAAGTCAGAAGGTCAAGAGCCTTGTCCCTCATGCCATAATGGTACAGTTTCCTGATAAGAGTATCATGATGTACGCAATCGAAGGCCTTGGACAAGTCGCAGAAAATGCCAAGAGCATCTTGCGAATTCTCCCAGGCCTCGAATATGCTCTTCAGTAATTCCACGCCCGCGTCTGTAGTTGAACGACCCTTTGTAAAACCAAACTGTTTCAAATGAAGTAAATTATGTGCATTGAAATGTCCTAACATTTGTTTTAAAATTAATTTTTCAAAGATTTTACTCAATGTAGGTAATATCAAAATAGGCCGAAAATTTGTGGGATCAGTTGTGCTGCCAGATTTGAACAGTGGAATCACTTTGCTAAGTTTCAACAAATCAGGAAATACACCAGATGCAATACAAGAGTTAAAAACGATTGCTAAAAAGGGTGAAATAACATCAATTATTGAAGACATGGTATGTACTGATAATCCCCAAAGGTCAGCAGTTTTTTTTACATCAAGTTTATTAAAAGAATCTATAATGTCGTTAGCAGTAATAATTGTAAATTCAAAAAGTTTGTCACATTCTGGTACACATTCTTTAAGTATTGAGTAAGCAGAAGTGGAGGACGACAATGACAGAGTTTTGGTTGTTAAGATGGGAATATTAGTGAAGAAATTTTCAAACTCAGTTGCCACCTCCACGTCTGCCTTAATATCTACATTATTGATTTTTAGATGGAAGTCACGATTCCGTACTGTCGTTCTTCCCGTTTCTGAATTAATAATATTCCAAGTTTTTTTAATTTTATTTCCAGAAGATTTTATTTTATTTTTAATGTGTATGGCTTTTGCTGAGGAACAAGCTCTTTTAAAAGTTTTAGAATATTTCTTAACAAATTCTTTAAAAGTTTCATCATGGTTATATGTTTTTTCATGATACAATTCAAATAACCTCTGCCTACTTTTGTAAATACCTGGTGTTGCCCAATCACTAAATATAACGCGGTCAAAAACAGGCAATCTTTTTGCGGTGAAAGCCTTCCTAAACTCACAATTGATGAGGTTAAATAATGAAGCATACGCTTGGTCCGGGTCGTTATGATAAGGCAAACCCGGTAGCTTTTAGCCATTAAATTATTTTTAAAATGTCCTAAGCGACTTTTTTTTTTACAGGAACAAATCTCACAAGTTTTCTTTGAGCTCTGACTGTTTTCTGAGGGAAAGTGACTAACTGGCCACAGTGATCAGAGTCCAACTCATTTATAATTAAATGGCTAGAAGGTCTGAAGTTTGTAAAAATATTGTCAATACAGGTAGCACTAGTTGCAGTTATTCTAGTCGGCTCAAATAATAAAATGAGGTAAGGACACATTGATTATTTTTATAAATAATCAAACAAATTAAAGTGATGGCTACATTAATAGCCTTAGTGTAAAATATATCTGTCATGTCATATGATTACCTAGGCAATCGTCCATTGTCAAAACAAATCTATCTCCTATAAAAGGGTCAAATGGCACTGCAATTTCTTCCAAAATCTCAGTTACATATCGCGCCGCTGTTAGTGACCCATTCTCAATGACCTGGAGTTCCGTATGTGCCCCAATACAAATACCTCCCCATACCATAACTGACCCTCCACCATATGCCTCTTTTCCAATGATGTTGCACTGAGCGTACCTCTCTCCTAGGCGTCTCCACACTTTAATCCTTCCATCATCTGGCTTCAGGCAAAATCTGGACTCGTCTGTGAATAGAACTTGACTCCAAGCTTCATCATTCCAATTTTCGTGAATGCGAGAAAAATTAACTCGAGCTACTCAATGGGATGTGACAAGAAGTGGGCCTCTGGCAGGCAAGTGTGAATTTGTTCCGGCCGATTGCAGCCTTCTTCTCACAGTTTTTGTGCTAACTGTAACCCCACGAACTTCTTGGCGCTTGGTTCTTACCTCAGAAAAAGTGAAAGTCCGGTTTCTAAGCACGCTAGTAACAATGTACCGGTCATCTCTGGCCACAGTTTTCCGTTTACGTCCCTGTCCTGCGATTCTTGTATACTGGCCAGTACGCACGTTAATTACAACAGGAGAATTTAAACTCTTTTTATGCGTTCCTCTAAATTTGTCTATGAGTGTATAAGTAATCACGAAGTCTTTATTTCTTACGGAGGTGGGGGAAGGTTAAAACGGCCGCTTTGGCAGAATCAATCAATCAGAAAAATATGATAATATTATGAATCACACAAACCGTCACAAACTGACAATTCATAATATTAACTGCGTTCAATTCATATTACGCAATTCATCTGTTTGACAGTTTAATATTAAATAAATGGAAATAACTTATAAACTGAAGAAATAAAAAATAAAAATCTCATTGGATTAATAAAAACTGTTCAGAAAATTTATCCGGTAAAATTAGTCTTCATTTTTTTCATGCGGCTATATTATCATCGAATATGATTCTGATATGAATTGAATTGAATATGAGTCAGCTAAAATATGTGTCACCATAGTGGAATTGCTAGGACTTCAGAAAATTAAATGTTTTTAGAGGAATTGCTTAATGTGGCCGTTTTAGGCTCCCAAAACTCATTGATTATTTTTTATTCAAATTCAATCAATCTGCCTAGCCTTTTCCCAACTATGTTGGGGTCGGCTTCCAGTCTATCCGGATGCAGCTGAATACCAGTATTTTACATGGAGCGACTGCCTATCTGACCTCCACAACCCAATAACTGGGTAATACGATACCCCTTGGTAAGACTGGTGTCAGACTTTCGGGCTTCTGACGACTCGTAACGACTGTCAAAGATCCACGAATGACAGCCGGGACCAACGGCTTAACGTGCTTTCCGAGGCACGGAGGAGTCTCGGTATGTAAAGATGGTCACCCATCCACTGACCAACCCCGGCAAGTGTAGCTTAACCTGATGGATCGACCAGTGCGGCTGTTGTTACTTAGCCACGAGCTCCTCCTTTTTATTCAAATTCAAAAGTCATTTACTCAAACTAGGCTGAGAATCAGCACTTTTCGAACGTCAAAAGTCCCCCAAAACTTCAGCACTTCCTAGTGCGTTATAATCAAACAAATTAAGGTAATGGCTACATTAATAGCTTTAGTGTAAAATATTTCTGTCATGTCATTAGTAAATGCTTAAAAAAAAACAATTTTTGGGATGTTCTTTTTTCGAATTTAATTTGTTTTTATGTAGTTATTGCGTAATATTGCATTCTTTGTTAATGCGAAAAAATTTGCCAACTTTTGAATTTGAGTTTAAATTTAGGTTTTGTTAAAAAAATGGCCTTGACTGCCTTGTTTATCGTGTTAAGTGTGAATTGTTACTTCAAATAATCTGAGAATGCCAGATCTAAACGCCACTCAAGTTGCTAGGGCTGTTATTTTAAATTGTAGTGCCATTTGACCCTTTTATAGGAGATAGATTTGTTTTTATGCATGATAATGCACGCCCCCATACTGCGGCTGTAGTTGTCGAAAATCTTCGAGATGTTGAAATCAATGTCATGGGGTGGCCAGCGCGTTCACCTGACATAAACCCCATAGAGCATGTATGGGATAAGCTTGGAAGACAAATTAAAAAAGAAATCCACTAATTTGAGAGATCTTAAAAACGCATTACAGGAAGAATGCAATCTCTCAAGATTTTATCGATAACTTGATTAGGAGTATGCCAAGGAGACTGGAAGCAGTTCGAAGAGCTAGAGGGGGCAACACTAAATACTGATAATAGCCCACGTTATAGCCTTTCCGAAGTATTTATAAAAAATTTAAATAAAATGTTAAGTACAAAAAAAAAACCTGTAAAATTGTTCCTTTTTTCTTGAATTGGTTAACTTTTGTCATAAGATCGTTTGTTTATTGACGTTTGCAATTTTAAATTAACGAATAATAAACAGAATCCAAATTAATAAACTAAATTATCACAAATATCGCAGGTATGCTGGAAGAGATTTCTTTAGAAATAAGCATCACCTTTGTACGTATTTTTCTGTTCCTTTCTTCTTGTCTATTTATATGTGTGTACATAAACTGTTAAATAAATAAATAAATATCCATGTTATTTTGTCTAATTTACACTTTTTTTTGCGTTCCTCTAAATATGTCCATGAGTGTATATTGTTGTTTGTATTTTATTTATAAACCGATGGGGATTTGTGAACTCGTCTTCAAATCCCCATTTATGGGGATCTGTGGACAAGAAAGTTCACAAATCCCCATTGATGGGGATTGTCAATGGGGATTAGTGGAATAACCCTCAGAATCTTGTACCGAATCCATGGTATCAGTTTTCGCGGCGATGTCCCGGCCACCCTGTATATACTCGTAATATAATCAATTGCCGTAATAGCTCCTACAAACTATGCCGGCGGATTAGCCGCCGGCACTGCCGCCGTGCAACCCGCTTCCGGCCCTGCCGCACAAAGCCGCACAGAGGATCGCAAAGAAAATGAAGGCGCAAAAGCCGGAGGTACGTGCCGTGCGGCAAAA
Organism: Agrochola macilenta; assembly: GCA_916701695.1. Lineage (NCBI taxonomy): Eukaryota > Metazoa > Arthropoda > Insecta > Lepidoptera > Noctuidae > Agrochola > Agrochola macilenta. The sequence goes on along the minus strand of OU753552.1, from coordinate 8,330,846 downwards.
GCCGTGCCGCCGGCATAGTGTGTAGGAGCCGTTGGTCTCGCAAAAACTAGAAAATGGCTCGCCCGACAAGGACCCTTACAAAATAAAAAAAAGGCTTTGCTACGCATCAGCCGGGCAAATAAATGTAATAAATGCAAGAAAGCGCTCAAGAGAATATGTAAATAGAAATAGAACAACAATAATTATTAGCTTTACAACAATAAAATCTGAAGCGAACAAGACGTTAGTTACAACCATAGAAATATAAAGGTAGACACGGCTACATAACACACGATACATTTCAAGGATACGCTGACCTGTCATTGTACGGAAATCCTATACAATGCGAGATCAGCTTATACTGGATATTATAGCTTGATATGTAGCCGGTGTGTACAACAATATAATCTCAATTATGGTTACGGTGTAAGGATTTTCTGGAAAGTCCTTTAACGCGGCTTGCGGTAGGAGTAAACTGGTAACAATCGTCACGTAATGAAAAAGCGTTATGCCCGAAAAAGTAAACGAAAACAACAACTTTTGACACTTTGAAACTGACAAAGTGTCAAAAGTTGTTGTTTTCGTTTTTTAATACAGAGCCTTTCTAGTTTATGTTTTTAGAAAATAAAATAGACAGATAGAGAGGAAGTGTGAATCTGGTCCTTGGTTGGTAAAAAACACTACAAAGTGAAAAATAACTTTAATTTCGGAAGTCGGTGTCTTAGGTTTTGAATTTTCGTTTTCAGCCACCGTGTTTTTTTTGTTGTCGTTTTTATTTTTTGTAATTTATTTTTCACTTTTTACTTGTGGTACCTACCCCACACAAATTCGAATACCACTACCTGCTATATAAATAACAGTGACAGGAAGTTATCATCATATCATCCACACAGTTAGTTCGAAGCAACATGGTTTTGTGTCCAACCGTTCTACTATGTCTAACTTGCTTATTTACACTACTTTCATTAGTAACGCCTTTGAAGCTAGGGGTCAGGTTGATGCAGTTTACACAGATTTTGCAAAAGCCTTTGATCGCGTTGATCACTCAATTCTTTCTATGAAATTGAATTGCGCTGGTACTCATGGCTCTCTGTTGCGGTGGTTTGAGAGTTATTTAGCTAATCGTTCTCAAATAGTTGCCTTGGCGGGTTATGATTCTGTACCTTTTTTTCCTGTCTCTGGTGTTCCACAGGGCTCTAAGTTGGCCTTTGTTGTTTTTGGTATATCTGAATGATCTTTTAGATTTAATAAATTGCAATTGTTTAGCCTACGCTGATGATTAAAAAATATACTGTAGGATATCGGACTTGAGTGATTGTGCGATGCTTCAGAGAGATCTTGATGTGATTCAACAATGGTGTTTGAACAACAAAATGACGCTCAATGTTAAAAAATGTCAGACTATTACATTCACGAATAAAGTGAATTACATTAAATTTGAATATCATATTGATGGATCGGCACTGAATAGAGTGTCGGTCATCCGTGACCTAGGGGTACTCTTTGATAGATCTCTATCTTTCCGCGATCACATAGATAGCATAGTGACTAAGGCTAAAATAATGCTTGGCTTTATAATCCGTATGTCAAAACCTTTTCGTAGTAATAGTAGCATTATTTTACTTTACAACGCAAGGCCTAGTAAGGAGCTGCTTGGAATATTGTTCCACTATTTGGTCTCCCTATTACTCAACTTATACTAATAATGTAGAATCTGTTCAGGCCCGTTTTGTTCGGTATTTATGTATGAAGAATGGGATTCGAAAAGCTATACCTGATTACAATGACAGGTTAAGGCACTTTGATATGATTAGCTTAAATGAAAGACGTAACCATTCGGACTTACTAATACTTCATAAAATTATAAACGGTTCCATTGATGCACAATTAATTAACTATTTTAACTTTAGGCCTAGCCAACGTAGTAAGCGTCATCATCGTATTTTTGAATTACCTACATCCACCTTGAATACTACATTTAATAGCCCTCTTACACGTATGGCAAGGCAATATAATGAAAGGTCTAATTTGACGGATTTCCCTATTGATATTTTCTCCATGACTTTCGTTTCATACAGGCGCTCCCTATTTAAACAGTGTGATGAGTATATCTAGCTCAAATTGGTTTGTTTTGTAGTGTTGTAGATTTATGTCTACACATTTTTAATTGTTCTCCTTATAATCAAATTTCTTCTTTTTTTTAATTTTTCATATGTGAATTTCATGCATACCTGTCATTTGCATGGTTACTGAAATGATAATTTTAAATGTTATTTTAATTTGAATTGTAAGTGACTGTGCTGTTGGTGTGCTTATGATAAATAAATAAATATTTTAAGTGAGAAAAATACGTATTATTGAAGCTTACTCAAAAACTATCCAAGCAAAGTTAATAACATTTATATGGTTCTCTATTGTGTTCCTTAACTTTTTTATCCATAATCTAAACTGCCATAATTTTTTTTCTTCTAATCATCTGTTGTCCGAATGATAACTTGCCCGAACTTAATGTCACATAATATCACATGCCATAAAATTTAAATCCCTAAATACAATATGCCCTAAATTTGTTTGTCATAAATATTACAATTAATAATATACAAAAGACAAAACGGTTTACAATAAAAAAAATAAGTTCTAAATTCAAATTATTTAATGTTTATATGTAGGTATATCCTATTAATATTTTTAAAACAAATTTGTAGTAAATTAAACAATATTAACATTAATATTTTTTATTTCCCTATAAGCATGCACACAAGCATACACCATGCATGCAGCAAGCATAAATATAATTATGTAAAACAAAATTTCGAATTTTTTAACATTATGGTTACTGAAGTTTATAGCAAACGTGTTATGGATAATGATTTTCGGACAAACAATTTTAGGAGAAGAAAGGGAGTACCCATTTATATAGGACCAACTTGAGTCGGTCCACAATTGACGGAGAAGTCCATTAAAAAATAATAATACGTACTCTACGAACAAAGAACCTCCTCCTCTTTGAAAGTCGGTTAAAAATGGCTAAAAACAAGAGCTGTGATGCAGCAATAAGAAAAGAATTTTTGAATATATAATTTATGAATAATTTGAATTTTCATTTCAAACTAAATGAAAAAAATGGGCTTACCTACAGAAAAATAGCCTGTCACTTAGAGTGTTCCGTAAAGATGGTATTTAACGCCATTGCACATTACAAACACCATGGAACATCGGCTATTGTGCCTAGAAAAGTTCGGGTTCTAGAAAAGACCACAATTCAGGAAGACCAGTTTATTTAGATTGGTTCTATTCCTGGTTCAAGCAAGTGATATTTCAAAAATGTTTGAATGTAGATTTCCTTTTTTTTTTTCATTTCTTAATGAGAATGGTCAACATAGTCGAAGGCTTTTCTTAATTCTGGATGATTTGATTAGTTATGAAATAAAACACGAATGATTGATTTATTAACATTTTATTACGATCGATTATAGTAAAACTAAGTTTACATATCAGCACATAAATAGTTTCCGGAGCGAAGCAGCGAATCGGCTATATCCATTGGTCCAATATCTTTCGTTTTGCCTACGTAAATTATTTTACTTACCTTTTTTGTTAATCGGTCATCCTTTTGTTATTTATTATCCATTCGAATAAAAAAAATCTACGCTTCCCCATTTATCAAGGTACCTTTTTTATTACGTTTCTGTACATTTCCTTTCTTCCTTCGAAAGGGTCTACGCATTCTCTGAACTTCTCGTATGTGGCCATAATCTTTTATAACATTCTGACTAGGTGTTATCCTACTCTTACAGGAATGAATTGTTTCAAACAATTATTTCCTGATCTACAATCATTTTCCCTCTTATCATAATAACCGGTGCTGCTGCGATCCGGAGAGGCGACAGCAGAAACAGAAAAATTATAATCTAAATTATACTGATAGTGTGCATTAATACTTTACGACTATGATTCCAATGATTCGGCCAAAAAGTTAAAAAGAGAAAGGTTCTACATAACTTAGTTCTTTAGGAATGTTATTTAGGAATGCATGCAAAAATATTTCAAAAGGAGAATTTGTTTAACAAACAAATATACTCGTACAAATAAACAAAAAAGAAAATCAGCCATAGTCGTAATAGCAAATAACTTATGACATACTTATCGTTAATTAAATACTTAAAAACTAAAGAAACCTAAAAAAGTAGAGATCCATATTTGTAGGCAAAAATTAATTAATACTCTTATGTATTCTAAAATAGGAAAGTAAGCATTGCAAGACAGAGATACATGATGACAATGTCTAGCTGAACCACGGAATGTAGAAAATTACCATGCTGTATGATTTTTTTTGCTAATTGTAATACCTGATACTGTGTAACCTGACAGGCAGGTTATATCATTCTAATATTAGTTGGTTATAATGACAAAGCTAGAAATAGTCATTCTGTAACTGGACAACTACGGAGCGGAAATATTATGTGGAGAGGATTGTGTTAGGAGTATTCTCGGGTGTTGTGTTCATGCGAAGGCGCATGACAGCCGGCCAGCCAGTGCGCTGCTGCAAAAATAGCGCGATGTTATTCTCGGCTCTTAGTTCCATTCTCTTGGAGTTTAGTGGTGGATTACGGTTCGTCAGTGGGGGTCTCTCGGCTGACACATCGGTCTGATTAATAGGATGTCTGTATACATTTGGATCGTTTGCCTGGTATCGCATGTTTGTCGCTGCGATCAGTTCATCTCGTCACAGTAGGTAGAAACATGTAGTTTTTCCACAATATAGGTGTACTTACGCAATACCATCTCCAGCCAATATTTCCTCTCGACTCTGTATCCGTGTATTCATATACTCACGGACAGCAGAATCTACACTTAAATATAACAGCAGTGCTTGGATAACTCGGTTAAATATGGGGGACATCGATTCGGCGCTTTAAAATACACCAGCTCGATCTCCACTCAAGGCTAAGGGAAACCAACCTTAAATAACTAAAAGTTTGCGACTAAACTGGTATTAACAATCCCCACTGCCCCCTGCCTTCAATGTAGGTAAACCTTTCAATGTATTTTAAAGCTTAGAGCAAACTGTGCATAGCAGCTGGACATCTGAAACTATTTTGAAATTGTCTTTTGTCCGATTTTCGTTCCGCATCTGCCTTTCGCAGCGATCTAGGTATTGGTGGAAACAATTCGAATTGTGCATGCTCGCATTCAGTTTTACGACAATTATTGACAGTCAGATGATTGGACGCTTGCTGTTAATCGAGCTAATTGGCGTGCGATTGGAGAACCCATTAGAGTCTTATGATGGACTTCTGCTGATGTTGTATGTCAGTTCAGGCTCAGTAATAGTTCAAAATGTTTCATTACCAGAATTATATTTGGTGGACTGTGATGCTGCTGAGATATGCATGACTGATTTCAGATTGACCTAAGTTTGTCCAGCTATGGTTGCACACAGTCTGCCCTACGCTTAACATTTTAATACTTATCTAAATGTATAATAATCTTAACAGCACAATAATTAATTAAGACTTACAGTTACAATCCTTCGTATCAACAATTTATAATTAAAATTTCAAGAACTATCTATGAAAATAACGAGGAAAATACCTAAATTAAAATTTTGAGCGTCATAATTTTGGTAGCAAATCCAAAATGGGTATAGAAAAGATTTAAAAAATATTAATTTAGATTTAGGCTGGTGGTCCTGGAGTGGCTACAACGCGACGGCGCGGTGGTTACTGGTACATGACGTGTTCCGATCAAGTTAACTACGGATGATGGTAGTAACAAAGAATCGTTTGGTGGTTTCTTATTGTGCACCTAGGTAGATAAAGTGTCGACTGGCCATTTAATAATAGCTGCCGAATGTTGATAAGTATCGTTAAGAAATCATGGCCCATAGGCCCGTCATGAGATCGAATGAGTTCAGACTGGAGGAAATCAATTTCATCAAGCGGGTCTATTATCTACAATATGCCAGGAGCGTGCCGTTAGCTTTTTCAGACATGGTATGCCTTCATCTAAGTATGTTCTGAAAACGCGCTCAACGCAATGCACCGGCAAGATGGTCAGTCGCAATTGAAAAGGATGTTAGAGGTAGCATGTACCAAGTCTTCGACTGCCGCATTGACTGCAGTTTGTCCAAGTCTTACCATGCACCAAGCGGTCCACACTGCAGAAGACCTCATAGGTAACTTAAGAGTCGTATTTGATCGCGATCCTCAGCATTGAGGGAACGACGAAGAACAACAACAAAAGAAATCACCGTTTTGTAACGAGTTTACCTATCAGATGGATGCGATCTTTGCCATGGATGTTTAGAGTACCCAAGAGTGCCTTATTGATGTCATGGTAGAGCACCATCTTTTTACAGCATTCACACATAGTCATAAATTCTGACGTGATATTGATGCGCAGGAGTCGAATTTAGGCAGTATCTTTGCAACGCTTTAAGCTTTCCGTGTCGGAAAGCACGTTAAGCTGTTGGTCCCGGCTGTCATTCGTAGATCTTTGACAGTCCAGAAGCCCAGAAGTCTGACAACTTGTCTTAACAAGGGATATCGTATTACCCAGTTACTGGGTTGTAGATGTCAGATAGGTAGTCGTTCCATATAAAATACTGGTATTCAGCTGCATCTGGTTAGACTGGAAGCCAACCCTAACATAGATGGGAAAAGGCTAGGCCGATTGATTGATTTGATAGAAAAATGGACTGCAAGTCAATTGTATATCCCTCACCCAAGCCAACAGCCCCAAATGGTAATTATAATGTGTCTGATAGAAGGAGCACATTAATACTAACAGTTATTGTTACATAGTGCGTGATTACACAGAACATACCTAAATACTATTAAATAGAAGAGATTAATGTGGTATCATCTCTATTTGAATACGGGACGTGGTTGTTGTAGTCCCGGTTAGAATGCGCGTGATTTAGAGATGGGCAATGCGTAATGTTCGTGGTGATGTTAAGATTTATTTTTGTTTATGTTGTGTTCCTACACCGTCCGGCTGCCGAATAGTCGGTGCCGGGTACCTAGTGGCGAAGTATATGGGTAAGAATGAAAGGTAGTACACACACTTGCACAGTTCGCCACCGGTTACCCGGCACCGACCCGGGAGTAGGAGAGTGTTAAAACCCACTTTTCTCTGCTATGTCCGATATTCAATTTGTTCTGCAGTTGTCAGCGACCCGATTTTTGTCGGTCGTAGTAAGCTATGTCACGCGCATTCTAAGTAAGCCTCTAGTCTTCAGACGTGCGGGGTTCCCCTGGTCGTAAGGACTGGCTGGAGTCTCATAGGCTTACATTGAGCCATGTCTAATAGTTCAGGTGCCAACTGAGATCATTCATATTGTCAAGTCCCGTAGTCGGTTTCAATTAATATTCTACCTTGAGAAGAGTATTGCACATAATCATAATTCATTGTCAGTTTTTGACTCATATCAGTTGTTACGACCTTTAACAACTTAATTACAAATCAATTCATTTCAAGTTGAGTACACCTCGACTTGAAAAAGCCAACAATTACTAGTAATTTATCAACATCAACAAATTCTAATCATTAAAGGTACGGCCAAACCGCCAGGACGCCGGCGTCCGGCATCTTAGGTAGCGTTCAGTTGTTTATTGTGAAGTTCCAGGTACGGGAACCGGGTACGGGAACCGGGTACGGGAACCGGGTACGGGAACCGGGTACCGGGTACCCGGACGCGGCGTCCTTGGCATTTGGCCGTACCTTAAGGCCTTACCAATTTATCATAATTTTAGTTATTCAAAGAGAATTTTTCCCTGAGTTATTCCCTGACAAAATACTTAACCTAAATACATAATAAAGTAATAACGGTACTTGCGTAATTAGGTACAACATGTAAGAAAATGACTTTAGATTTGTATTTTTTAAACTTAATTTTAAATTAACCCTGTTTTTGTCTCATCTGAAGATCGAGTGTATAAAAAGCGACTAGCAGTAAAGTAGCTATTAAATAATATCTGAGAAATACTTGAGACCTGTTAGTATTAGATATACCAACAGGTCTCAAGTATTTACTGTGTGTACTGTAAATCAGTAGGCAACGTTTGCACTTTACACATGTGGATATTGTAAAGTGACGTACAATGAAATACTATACCTAACTAAAAATTTTGGTATTTAGCCTAAATGATATAATATTAAAATCAAAAATAAATATATAAATACTGAAGAGTTCTAATAATATATTAAGTTTATAGTTAAACCATTACTTAAAATATCACATTTTTAAGAATAATATTACATAGAGTTCAAAATAAACCATAGGTTAGAAGGAAATTTGACTAGAATTTATTAAATTATTATGTAATTAATGAAAGAAGAAAATGATCAAGTTACATATTAATTAATGACAGTAGGAGGTAAATTGTTCATATTTCATAAATATGTTACTTAAAATTATATATTTGGGACAGTCCGGTTCTAGTTGGAAATCATGGAAATCGGACACTTCTTGTTTACTTTTTAGTAAATCATCACTCTTCCGAAGTAATATATTAACGAAGTTACAAGTTCTTTGTTTTTTTATAAAGGCGGACAAAACAGCCCAATTCAAAAAGTGTGTCAAATTAATAGGAGATAACCGTTTTTTGAAGTTAATACTTAATAACTTAAAAGTCGATAGGGGTGTGTGACCGCCCCTTGTTATTTAAAATTAAATGATACTGATATAAAATTCATAAACAGAATTGAATCAAATACTTAATAAATATACTCGTAAATATTCAACAACGTTTTGAACTGCATAAAAATATTCTGTAACAACGAACAGGTGAAAATGGATATAAAAATAATGAAGGTATCGTAACTTCTTTGAAGTTACAATTTCGAAGGCTAGCAACCGCAAACCACAAAGGTTTGTCATTGCGGTTGCGGCCTTACCGCTGCGGTCTGCGGTCGCCTTCGGAATTGCACCTCAACTTAGGGCAATACATGAGATACAAAATAGGTACAACTATCTGTTGTTGAGTATATACAAACTACGAAAAATGTTGATAACAGGAGAAAATTTTTGGGTAACAATAAATAAATATCGTAGAAATTCATTAGGTGATATGTTTAGATATTATTATTATTTTAGAATTTGGAATAAAAAAAATAGATGAAGGTAGATTTATTTAGAGACTCCCGTACGTCGAATAGAGCCAAACACTGTTTAAATGCCTACGCATATGAATGTTATACTTGTATATACTTATGTGTTATGGTAAAAAATGATGAATTTTGATATTAATATCATCAGATATGTTTATTGATGTCCTGTATTTTATGATATTGAAGTGAATTGCCGGAGTAAACGTACGGGATATTGGTTAAAATCATTAAAACAGTTTATATACTACATATTATAAGGATACATGTATAAAGATGATATATAGTTTATAATATATCACTAATATTAGTATGAGTCTACAGTAAATGGCCAAGAAGTATATTAAATCGGCAAATATATACAGTCGGTGACCCGAGGTAAGTATCCACTTCACCACGTAAAGTACTAGATATGGTGGACACTTATCTCGGGTCACTGGCTGTACATAAACTACGCTAAAAGTTGAAGAAGCATGTATTTGAAGTGTGTATGCGCATAGATATAGTCAGGAAAATTAATTATTAAACAAATTGATACCCTACCTTCTATTGTATTCTATTTTTAATTATGGCTAGCAAAGCCGATATTGACCATTCTGCCAATGTCTAAAGTCAATTAGAAAGCCAGTGTGCATTGTTATAAATCTTACGAGTATATATAAAATTCTCGTGTCACAATGTTAGTCACCATACTCCTCCGAAACGGCTTGACCGATTTTTATGAAATTTTATATGCATATTCAGTAGGTCTGAGAATCGGCTACTATCTATTTTTCATACCTCTAAGGTAAGTAGGTAGGTAAGGTAGGTAGATAGGTAGGGTAGATAGGTAGGGTAGATAGGTAGGGTAGATAGGTAGGGTAGATAGGTAGGGTAGATAGGTAGGGTAGATAGGTAGGGTCGGTAGGTAGGGTAGGTAGGTAGGGTAGGTAGGTAGGGTAGGTAGGTAGGTAGGTAGGTAGGTAGGGTAGGTAGGGTAGGTAGGTAGGTAGGTAGGTAGGGTAGGTAGGTAGGTTAGGTAGGTAGGTAGGGTAGGTAAGTAGGTAGGGTAGGTAGGTAGGTACGCCGTAGATAAATACTTAGTGCTACCCGTGCGAAGCCGGGGCGGGCAGCTAGTATATAAATATAATGATAAAAATCTTCGATGATACAGTTGAACTTTAATGTAGGTAGATCATGTGGGGTTATAGTTTCACCGAGACTGCTGTTCCGGCAGTGCAGGCCGCTCACGCTATCCCCTGCCTCGCCGCTCATTCCTAAGCGCGCCTTCCGCGTCTCGGTCAAACTATAGTACTGGACTGAAATACCCTACCTACGTTGATTTGCCGTGTCATACAACCGTCGAAGAATAACAGTTGTGATTTGAATATTACCTACGGACAATTTAAGTTTGTAGTCAATTTCCTTAATAATTAATTTTCCTGACATTACATTGCTACACGACAATTACCCTCCTTTTTTGGCTTCGCCGCAGTCGGTATAAAATAAACAGAAGACCATAATTTAGGTCAGATTGTAAGGTCTTCGACAGATAAAATTATTTATAAGTTAAAATTATTAAAGCCGTGATTAGTCATCGCTAGGCTTTCCCATGTTACCGTGAACACATGACCACATTCTATTTGACAAAGAAGTAGTAAAATAAACAAACATCACTGTTTTCTATTGAATTTGCAAAGTTGTGTGTGAAAATTATATGCTAAGAGAAATGTTGATAAGAAAACTAAAAATAAGGTTGTAAGAGGCATGTAGAGCGTTTCATCTTAGTCTAAACCCTTTAAGTAGGACAGTCGTGGGAAGGAGCTTAGTCCCAGTTCCCGTAGGCGGCGTCAGGATATGCCCATGGTGGTCGGCTGATGGAACTCGTCACGGTGGAAGTCCGGTTTGTGCGCGGGTCGTAACTGTAATTGTTAAGATCTTTTTTAGTACACAATGAAATCCTTCTAAAAGAGACATTCTGTGTTACTATTCTGTAAACTTCACTTCGAACCTCTCTCAAGCCACCAGACACAAATTGAAAGAGAGCTGTTTTTTTTTTTACAAAAAATTCTCGCGGAATTATTATCCTATCCTATACTATTAAATTTGCAATATCTGATATCAATCAATCTGCCTAGCCTTTTCCCAACTATGTTGGGGTCGGCTTCCAGTCTAACTGGATGCAGCTGAATACCAGTATTTTACATGGAGCGACTGCCTATCTGACCTCCACAACCCAGTAACTGGGTAATACGATACCCCTTGGTAAGACTGGTGTCAGACTTTCGGGCTTCTGACGACTTGTAACGACTGTCAAAGATCCACGAATGACAGCCGGGACCAATGGCTTAACGTGCTTTCCGAGGCACGGAGGATTCTCGGTATGTAAAGATGGTCACCCATCCACTGACCAACCCCGGCAAGCGTAGCTTAACCTGATGGATCGACCAGTGCGGCTGTTGTTACTTAGCCACGAGCTCCTCCCAATAGCTCGCTCAATAGCCTCTAGCAATATCTGATATATATATATATATATATATATTTGTAATCACGTTCTCGAAAACGGCCCTAACCGAGCTCGGTGGCCCAAAGTTTAGAACAAGATGCCGGTTACCTTAGAGTTATGACACGGCAGCATGGAATTAGTGTGAACTATCCTATACTATTAAATGAGCATTCTCTATTTTCACCCGAGCAGAGCTCGGTCGACCAGGTACTACTATTAAACGAGCAATATTTATATTTAAATATTATATATATATTTGTAATCACGTTCTCGAAAACTCCTCTAACGTTTTCGAAGAAAGTTGCAATATAGGGGTTTATGAGGGGAAAAATCGATCCAGCTAGGTCTCATATCTGGGAAAATTTGTTTTCTCTATTTGCACAGCATCCGGAATGTGATACAACGTTGGTATACTTGGACAATATGTTTATCTATTTTCACCTGAGTAGAGCTCAGTCGACCAGATACTTAAGTATCTATTATCGGTTTCTTTCGAATTTCTAAGTGATGTTTAGAGAATACTAATATTAAAAAAAATTGTTTATTTCTTAACCAAAACTAAACAACAATCATCAACTTGTTGTCTAGTTTTGGTTAAGAAAAAAACTTATTTTTTTTTAATTTAATTGTAAATATCAATGGGCAAGAGAATCAACAAGAGATCGTCCCACGAATACGCGATGCATATATCATAATTTTTTCGGATAACTTGCAGGAGCGCTCTGCTGTTAAGGGTTTACCGAAAAAAAGTTCGAACGATCGTGTTTTCGTGCGGAGATCGTTTTTAATAGGACAAGGGGTTTATGTCTTGTTCATCGATTAATAAATAACTTAACTTAATCAAGGGACGTCATGAAACAACTAGGTAACAGTAACAGCAAACAGTGCGAACATTCTTATCGCCAGGAAAGCCGTCGGCACTAATTATCGCCAGGAAAGCCGTCGGCACTAATTATCGCCAGGAAAGCCGTCTGTTTTTTAAATACATGCTGATTCTAAATTTATCGGCAATCTTTTAGGGGTGAAAGAACAACAACCAACAAACAACAACTTAACAATAAATAATATATATGAACAACTTCTATTATAGGATTGGGTTACGTTTTTATTGGAAAAGTACTACTTTATTAGGTAGGCAGTTTTCAGTGTTGGATACTTGTTACTTAATTGGAGTTTCTTCAAAGGCTTATTGAAACATTGTTTTGTGAGCAGTGTCTATATTTTAAGTCTTCGGTACCACAAAGGCTATTAAAATTTAGACTTTGTAGTAAGACTTAATTTATTTATAAATGAATTATTAATAATATATTTATTAGGTATAAGAAATTAATAGGAAATTTATTATTAATGAATTAGTAAAAAATTACTCTGTATTCACTATATAAGTATCTTCCCAGTGGTTCCCAGGCGATCATTAGTACCTATTGATGGTTTTTAAGCTTATATTTTTAATAATCTAAAGTACCTACCTACCTGTAACTAATCACAAACTTTATGTATATTAACTTTAAAATGAAGGTAGGTAATGTAGTGTTTGACATCTTCGTTTACTGTTTTAAAAACGCAATTTTTTCGTGACGCTGGCAGATTAATCGAAACGGATCGGTGCCAAAAAAAAAACGCCTTTTTCATGCTCGAAGTGTTGGTTTGAAAGCTACGAAAGTTAAGAAACCAATAAAAATTAAAACCGTTTAACTCTTGCTTTCTCCATTATGTTTTCTTTAACTTTTCGCAATAAAAACCTTTCAATAAATAATTTTGAACTCGTAGATGTCAAACACTTTGTATCCTATACCATACGCTATCGATGACATGAATTGGTAGGATTTTTTTTTTTTTTTTTTTTTGGGTGGGAAATCATCAAATGACTCCTCCCGCTCTGGGCGGAGCGAGAGGGAGTGTCAGACTTTTACTGACTAAAACCCACCCGTGTTCCTTCCGTTGCCTGTGTGCCGGGGCCGCGATATCCCTTTCGGACAAACTCGCAACCCTGGCAGGCATTGGCCCTTACGGACCCCGTCAGTTGGTGCTGACATCTCTTTGAGGCGCGCGTGGAACACAACGCGCCGCGCGCCGTCGTCCAGGGCCTGGTCCTAATTGGACGGCGAGCTACCCATTTCTGATGATGAATAATGAGGATGAATATTGATTCATATTGTATTGACTTAAGATACCTACCTAATGCTCGGCGGAAATATCTGTGGACCTGAAATTGCCTCTCGCTAGCCTAAGTTTAAGTAGGTAAACGGCACGGTAACGGTAGGTAGGTACCCGGAAAATGCGCATTTCACGTCAACGAAATTGAAATATTACTTTCATGCATATTGTTTGGATCATCGCACTCCACGGCGCTTTTTTGTAATGACACGTGATGCGATGCGGCCCGTCGCACTGTGGATCGAAAAAAGGCTCCCGAAGACATTGGAGCTTCAATTTTAAAGTGTCGGTTTTTTGCTTGAAATATCTTCTAATAGCCAATATTATGCATAAATGTGTCATAGAATACAATCTGGTAGGCAAATTGGCAACTTATTTTTTTTTTTGCTAAAAATATGTATGGAGCTAATATTTATATCTCCGGAACGGAGAGAATGGCCGATATATCCTTCCACACGGTGCTGTAACTATTTATTTATTAATTTTTGATAAAACGCGCACCTAATCTGAAATTTGTTACATCAATGTGTGCAAGGATATTCTCTCCGTTTAGGAGATACAAAAAAATCTGGTGGGGCTGTGTCGGGGCACACGGCCGTTGGTTTAACGTGAAATGTCTATTTTAGCGAGTCAATAAGTATTAGCTTAATTTTTTTTTTTTGCATAAAAGTAGAAGTTGTCAGTCTGCCTATCAGATTGTATCCTATGATATATTTATGCATAACATTGGCTATTAGGAGCCATTTCAAGAGGAGCTCGTGGCTAAGTAACAAAAGCCGCACGGGTCGATCCATCAGGTTAAGCTACGCATGGGTTGGTCAGTGGATGGGTGACCATCTTTACATACCGAGACTCCTCCGTGCCTCGGAGAGCACGTTAAGCCGTTGGTCCCGGCTGTCATTCGTGGATCTTTGACAGTCGTTACGAGTCGTCAGAAGCCCGAAAGTCTGACACCAGTCTTACCAAGGGGTATCGTATTACCCATTTACTGGGTTGTGGAGGTCAAATAGGCAGTCGCTCCATGTAAAATACTGGTATTCAGCTACATCCGGTTAGACTGGAAGCCGACCCCAACGTAGTTGGGAAAAGGCTAGGCAGATTGATTGAGAAGCCATTTCAAGCAAAAACTCGACACTTTAAAATTTAAACTCCAATGTCTTCGAGAGCCTTTTTTTTTTCTTAGGGGGATATAATTTGGAGCATCCTGCAGCCTTAGTACGAGCACCGTTTTGTCGACGGAAGAGTGGACAAAAATTACGTTCTGTTTATACAGTACGACGGCACCAAAGTAGAAAGTCAACTGCACTTTTTACGCAATTCACTCTTTTACATAATTCTTTGTTTTGTCATAGGACTTTTTTTTTCTGTTTTATTCTCAATTTTTTCTGATATTAAGTTACGTAAATAAAGACTTTTACAAAAAAAAATCTCATAGTGTCGAAGAACCGTAAGTATTTTAGAACAAAAAAATGTAAGTATAGTAATTAATCAATATTGGTAATATTACCTATTAACTAAATGATGTAAAATAGGAGAAGATAGCTTTGTTCTTCTATTAATTATCACAGTTTTGCGTTCAAAACGCTCTCTTGTAAAATCATGATTTTGTAGATAACCGTTTATACTTTGTGGCCGTGGACATAACTGTCAGTTATCATTGTGATTTTGACAGTTTGGGATAGAAAACTTTCTTCTGAAATAGTCTACTTAAAAAAGGACCTTGACAAAGTTTGTTAGAAATGAAATACAAAATGACTGCACTCGTAGCATGACGCTTTCTATTTCTACGAAGAATAGACACGTCTCTTTCTATACAAAGTGACATTTCGTTTCTCCACTTTTGACATCACACAGTAGAAATCTTTCTACAATCTGTAATTTTGTCTTTCGTTTCTAACAATCTTTGTCTAGGTCCTTTTTTTTGTAGACTATTTCAGAAGAAAGTTTTCTATCCCAAACTGTCAAAATCACACTGACAATTTGACAGTTGTCTAAGGTAGTGAAGACAATTTGATTTTGTAATCGCCATGATAAAAACAGTAGGAAACTTTCTACTCGACGGCCACAAAGTATACACGGTTATCAACAAAATCATGATTTTACAGAAGAACGTTTTGAACGCAAAACTGTGATAATTAATAGAAGAACAAAGCTATCTTCTCCAATTTTACATCATTTAGTTAATAAGGCATTACCAAGGAAATGGTTAAGGCCAATATAAATAATGATAATAATATATTAATGTTTATGACTTAAGGTTTTTGTATTTTAATTTGGTGTTTTTGACTTGGCTATCGCAATAGGCTAAGACCTGTAATGGTAGTTTTAAGGCATTTAAATAAATAAATATTACTGTAATATTTTTTTGTTCCAAAACACAGTACATACTTCGACATTTTGAGAACAATTGTTGTATTATCTTCATATAAGTGACATAATATCAGTAAAAATTGAGAATCAAACAGAAAAAAATATCCTATGACAAAACAAAGAATTCTGAGTCGAATTATGTCAAAGTGTGAATTTCGTAAAAAGTGCAGTTGGCTTTGCTGCCGTCGCTCTGTCTGCACGGAACGTCACTTTTGTCTATTCTTCCGTCGACAAAACGGTGCTCATGCTACGCGTGCAGATTGTAGAAATATAAATAATCATGCTACGCGTGCTGGGCATTCAGTAATTGTTCTTTCAAAAAAGTCAGGTCTACAGATATTTTCGTCGCGTTCTGATTGATATCCAGGGGCCGTATTTTGAAGTGTTCAAGCTATAATTGTTCCATTGCGAAAAGGGGATGACGCTATCGGTCTTGTGTAGCTCCATCTCTCTCCCAGACGACGTAATGCCTGTAACACGTCACAATACGGTCCTACGTCAGTACTTACACTGTTTCTACTTGACGGTACGTTGACGGATTGTAAGTGTGTGGCGGCTGTGCTTGTGGTTGCATTCTGTTGGTTTCCGAGGACGGGGTTGAAAGACCACTTGACGATCCTACTGGTTGCAAGTTAGAGTCATGCCACGTAAGTAAAGCATTGTCATACCTGGAAAATGGTGTTATTTGGTAGACGGGTGCAAAAGAGTTAGAAATCTAAAGCTAAATTCTAAATGTTAATTCTATCGATTACTACTTAAGATGTTGATGGAAACTTTTGAAGAGTAATGTGGTGCTAGATGGGTGTTGTGACTGTTCGTTGCATTCCGGTAATCATTCACAAGTTCTAGAGCCTTCACTGTCTCGTGAAGCAGCGTGTAGGGCTTTACTCACATGAGTCAAGTCAAGCGAACGTCGATTAGCGCTATCTCATGAATAACGTCCCTGTCTCTCATACTATGTCCGTGAACAAAGCTTTACACACTCATAAATATAACTATTACCCATGATTCGCTAAAAATCCTATGTTACCTACAACATTATCTTCAAAATTAAGAAAAAACTGGTTCATTCTGCTTTTCATAAAGATACTGACTCCATATTTCCATACAGCCCTTCATTCCCGTCTCCTTCGAAGATGTTGCGGTCGCCGGTGGGTCTGGCCTGGTACGGTGATGGTGGTGGGATGGTGGTGCGGTCCAATGGGTTCGGGGCCGGCGGGGTCTCAGGGGTCGGGACAGGCGGGTTCGTCTCCAAAGTTGAGTTCTTGATGCCGTATTTGAAGTACATGAACATGCCTGGAATGCACGTTGAAATAGCGATTAAGAACCTATTTTTGTTACAGATGTGAACATGTTAGTGTTAGGTATCTCAAAAATATTTTAATAAAATTAAGTCTACAGATGTTGGGAACAAGGTCCAAGCAACTGTGGTGATCAGAGAGAGGAAGCGGTAACTGAATCAATCACCTTATCCAAATCACTAATAGCAAGCGCCTACGAAGCTGTAGGTAGAGGCGCTTGGCTATTACGGCTGGATTACACGGGGCTAGTTATTCAAGCTAGAATAACAAGATTGTGCTAATACGCTAAGATATAATAACAAGATAAGGTAAGATAATATTTATTTTGTAAAATGTGTTGGCAACATGTTTTGCCATCTATGGCGTACAAAATTAGTTGCACTAGACAATAAAAACAAAATTTAAAATGAAAAAAAATACAATGCCAAAATTAAAATTAAATTAATATTACAATATCAAACATTTTAATTCAGGCCACAGAAAAAAAACAAAAGCTAGCAAGGGAACTCAAGGCAAGCTAACTCTAGCCTTGTGTATGTAACTATCCCTATTTTTTGGCTAATAAGCTAGTCAGAAAGATAGTAAGCTAGTGTGAAAGTTTATTAAGATGGGGTTCTATTTTTGAACTAGTAGCGCCCTCGACCACAGATTTTACTATCCTGGCTTGTACACTAGCCTCGTGTAGCCGGCGAAGCTAGTATACAATCAAATCATTTAAGGACGGATAAAGTCACTGCAATGCTACTGGCTTAAAACTTCGTAGCATCGTGTAACCAACTCTAGCATGTGTCAAGCGAGAATATTACTTGCTTTCTATCCTAGCTTCAAAAACTAGCCTCGTGTAAACCGGTCAATATGTTGTTGGCTGGGCCTAACGACTATCGGCACAAATATTGATGCGTCTTCATTCAAAATATCAAGAACCTCGCGCGCCAAGACTTGATTTGATTTTTGTTACTCGGCTTTCTCTTAAGGGGGCGTCCATTAATTACGTGATGTTTTTTAGCAACTTTTTAACTCCCCCCTACCCCCTGGTGAAGTTTTAGACTAACCCCTTCCCCCTACCTAAAGTCGAGTGTATTTTATTGGTGCAAAGTATCTTAAACAATTACAGAATATTTTATCAATCATGAAAGAAAGAAAGAAATATATTTTATTTGGGGGGCCGCTTTTCGGTTTAGAAATGCGCGTTAAACGAAATACTATATATAATATATCACAAGGAGAAGGGAGGATGCCCCCTTCCCCTTGTGATATACCCATCGTAATTTTTACGAACCCCCCCGAGCTTCATGTGATTTATGGACGACCCCTAATACCTTTTTATAAAGATGTTGAATATTATTCCCAAGGGGCCTACTTCAAAACTTTTCACTTTAAAGTGAAAGCGATAACACTTTAAAGTTTGTAAACGAGTAGATAGGACTTTCATTCTTAAAAGGATAATATTAACCCGTAGTTTATTTTCACTTTAAATATTTTTTATCTTGTCCCAATAGACAAGTTTCACCGTTAGCCGACTTTTAAAACTGTATTGTAATTTCTATTACAAAATGACAAATTGCCGATGATGGAACAAATATTTTAATTAATTTCTTACCGAGTATCATCCAGATAGTGAATCGGACCAGGGTCAAGATGGAGAGGTTCAGGATCAGGTAGATGTTGACGATGATGGCAATGGTCGGCACGAAGGGCAGTCCAGGAGTGGTGTAGATCAGAGCAACACTGAAACATTGATTAAACAACTCAGATTAACAGAACAGAAACATAATTCAAGCAAACTAGGTTTTATTTAAAAATAACGATTGTAGTTTTTAATCGATGGATTTTTTTATAGTTTAATCGATGATTACTTCATTAGCTATATAACAATATTGATGTAATTGAATTCAGCTAAAACGCATTCGATCCCTTACCACGACCATCGCTCAAGAGGCGGCAGTACTAATAAAAATCGTGTCGCCGAAATTGCGTTGAGCGAACAGCTTCTGTTATCTTCACCATTCAAAGCCTACAGTTTCTATAAGTCATTATAGTTTAATTATTCGATCATTACTTTATAAGCTATGTGACAATATTGATGTAATTGAGTTCAGCTAGAACGAATTCCATCCCATAGCAAGAAATCGCTCTAGAGGCGGCAGTACTAATAAAATTCGTATCGCCGAGTTTCTGTCATCTTCACCATTCAAAGCCTACAGTTTCTATACGTCATTTGTGTAGTAGTGCTATACTGACGAGCAATACAAAAAACGCACTTGCAAATTTTAGTGCCAAACAAATCTAAATATCTCCTAAACCATACAAGTTAGCTACATGAAGTAAACAAAACGTGTGCGAATGGGGAAACCCCGTCAGGAACGAAGTTCCTTCTCACGTATGATTAACAAAATTTTCGCGGCCGGCAACTTATATTTTAATTTTGTCCTGCCTATCGGCTTTAGCACCCTCGAAAACTACGAAAACGACACCAATGACGAAAAAAAAAACACGCAAAAAAAGAAAAAAATCATACTTTCGCTCTCCTTCCTAGCCTCTCCCAATACAACACAACACAGCACACACAACAGCACATACAGCTTTCTACAATTATATCCCACGACACTATAATCACTTCACTCTTTTCTTTTGATTCTTTCTGCCGGCGTTCTCTCTCTCAGTCTCTCTTTCTTTAAATTTGAATTAGAAGAAGACATTCGCAAGTATTAACACTTTTTAGCGTGACGATTTCTGAAAGTTTACAAAGCCGCGTAGAACTTCGTTCGAAAAATCTTGAACACAATTTTATGGGTTATCAAGATTTTTTACTTCACGTAACTTTTTATACTGCTCGTCAGTGTAGATCTTTTTATACTGCTCGTCAGTGTAGATCTTTTTATACTGCTCGTCAGTGTAGATCTTTTTATACTGCTCGTCAGTGTAGATCTTTTTATACTGCTCGTCAGTGTAGATCTTTTTATACTGCTCGTCAGTGTAGATCTTTTTATACTGCTCGTCAGTGTAGATCTTTTTATACTGCTCGTCAGTGTAGATCTTTTTATACTGCTCGTCAGTGTAGATCTTTTTATACTGCTCGTCAGTGTAGATCTTTTTATACTGCTCGTCAGTGTAGATCTTTTTATACTGCTCGTCAGTGTAGATCTTTTTATACTGCTCGTCAGTGTAGATCTTTTTATACTGCTCGTCAGTGTAGATCTTTTTATACTGCTCGTCAGTGTAGATCGTTTAAATGCTTAGTTTTTATGGAAAGTTTTGACGTGCTAACTCTAGCAGCGACCGTCGTATTGTCTCCGTGCTCTGTGAATTCCATCGATTAGCAATCGCGAGGTGTGGACTATATTATTATAGTAGTATTGGATTTCTTTCCAATAATAAAAGTCCACACCTCGCGTTCACGACGAAGATAAACTCTTTTTTTTTCTTTGCGGCAAAATAATTAATTTCCATGTAAAACTAGGTAAGTACCTAGTCGTAACGAAGTGTGAATAAATTAGGTATAAGCGAAAACTTCATAGCGTGCTTTCTTGCATAATAATTTAAATTATTATGCAAGAAATTGCGCTAAGAATGTTTCGCTGAAATGAGCTTTCAAGTAGGTACCTACCCGGTCTATGTTCAAGACTGAAATGTTTATTAAAACGTGGTTAAAAGGTGATAATATGTAGTGTCAAAGTTATGCGGCTGCGACAAGCGAATTGAAATTCAGGAACTGATTAAGTTTTTTCTAAGAGCAAGACTTGTTTTTCTTTTGTAAGAAAATTTGTGTTTTTAAGTTATTGAATCTAAAAGTTTTATTAGGCAAGTAGGAACAGTTATTACTAGTTTCTGTTTATAATTTAGTTCCGGGTTAGGTCTACCTAATAAGAAATAAAAAATATTTCTTCCGTCATCATTATGATTATGCTGTCTCGTCTCGAATTTAGAATGAAATCAAAATCGAAATCTATATAATTACAAGTAGTGCGCCCGATGGTATTTCCCTTCCGCAAAAATGCCGAACTTCCATACAATCTTTCATCCCCTATTTGAACCTTTTAGGAGATTAAAGTCCAAAAATCGTTATTTAAGAAACTTTTGTGCAAAATTTCATGCTTCTATACCCAGTGTTTTACACTGTGCGTTGTCTGTCAGTGAAAGATAAAATTACTAAGAAATCAAATTATCCTTACCGGTTCTGTGGTCTCCTCGAAATCATCAACAAGATGGTAAAGATGGCAAGGATCAGCAGTATCATGGTAACGTTCGTGAAGGTGGAGGTGCCAGGGTTGCCGTACGCAGCGAACAGGTCGAAGAGGATGATCAGTAGATACATGATGCCCACTGATTTGATGACGAACATTCCTGTTAAGAGGATACAATCAATTAAAGCAGGAGTTTATCAGCGGGTCAAACGCATCACAAACATCACGCCTTTATTCCCCTAAGGGTTGGGCAGAGGTGTACCTTAGTACACTTCCAATTTGCCAGTAGGGAATGTTAAGTCCCAGCCAAGTAATGTTTAAGTCCTATGTAATAGGGTATGAGCCTATGGCCATAAACCGGGCTCAAATACGGACTCCGGGCTGCTACTGAGATACACCAGATGCAAAACCCAAGGTCAAGCAAGGTCCAGTGCAAGGTTGCCTGGAAATGATCGCAGTAAGCGATAAGGCCGCCCATTGTATATTTTATAGTATATTACTTTTTCTTTATGTAATGTATAATCTGGTGTACAACAAAGTTTATATAAATAAATAAAAACCCAATAACACTTTGTTCGACCCGGAAATGGAACCCAAGACCTCATTCATGTTCAGCAGACATTTTCCTCGAAGAGCTAGGAGGCAGTGGTTTTACACTCACATATCGCGATATTATAGGTATAACAGGCGGCCAACGATGATTATTCATAAAGACAGACGTATTAATACATGTCTGACGGGTTTGAAAGTTATTTCGATAGTATATAATTCTATTGGCTTTTGTTGTTTAAAAACCTACTAGTTAAGTAAGCTTTATCCGGAAAATATTTATTAAAAAGGCATGAAATGAACACCGTTCAAAGGGACTCGTACACAAAGTTGTATTGAAATTAGCTCGTTTAAAAGTTTAACTTGACACTCTCGAGCACAAGCTCAAAAGCTATTTCAATACTATTTTAGTAAAAACGATGGCTGTGAAAGTTGAACCTAAAGCTGTGAATTTACGTTCTATTCAGAGCCTTTGCAGTTACAGGGAGAAGTTTTATCATTGTTCTAAAGCGAACAACTTTCAAAAATGTATGAATCTGAACAATTCCATGAGTCGCTGTCTCATTGAAACTCGTAAAATTCACTTTACACTGGGATTATTTTTGAATTATCTCATCCGGGAAATAAGCCTTTGTTTTGATTTTTTTATAATGCCATCACTAGAAAATAAATGCAGTCAGTAAGTACTCTTTGTCGTCTTTAGCTATTCGAATTCTGGCATTCGAGACGTTCACTGGTAACTTGACGAATTCGGGTGTCTATGAAATGCGACGATAACTTAGATAAAGCTGGAACATGTCCGAAGTTGGGGTGTATAGCATAATCAGTCTACAATGTTCCCACTGCTGTGGCTCAGGACTCTAGTCTGTGAGAGGAGCAGTGGGTCCAGGTGGACCTACCACGCGTGCCCAGTGCGGGTTGGTGGATGTTATATGTCTTCGAATGTTTGGTTCTAGGTGATGCCGGTTTCCTCTCGATGGTTTCCGTAATTGTTTTGAGAGCAGAAAGTATAGGCCTGGCTGCGTTTCGAACCACGGGTACCACTGGGCAACCACTATAGGTAGTGTACAGCTGGGTAATTGCGTTTGATGTCAAAATTAGCATTTCGGCAGTTCACCCACGTTCATTGCGGTATTAACGTTGTTGAGCAGACGAATTTTTCAAACCTATCAAGTAATGGATTAGCCTTCAAAACTTCCGAATTGTGATTGAAAGTGTGTTCCGCAATTAGGGTGCAGATCTAAGAGCTAAACTTACCGCTCATTTCCGTCGCTGGTCCGCAGTCAACCCATGGGAACAGGCCAGGGCACAGGTAGCTCATCGCGTGCAGCTGACGGGAAACAGCCGCGAGGAATCGGCTGCAAGTACTGTTGTTGCCCGAAGAACCACCGCCAACTGCACATAGATGGCGCTGCTTTAATATTGCTGGTTGCGGCAAACAAACTTGAACTTTCTGTCAATATTGTAATAAACCTGTTGCTAGGCAACCCGTAAGTGTTGTCTGAGCATTCAATCGGTGTCGTAAATTTAGTCATCGTTTAGTTGTTGCTGAAAATGATTTTTGGGTTAAGTAACTGCTTTGCGTTTGCACATTACATTTAGGTACCTACTGTTAGCTACCTATTGTTTAGAGTTAGTGAAATCGGGCATTTTTATTTATTGTACAAAATATTATAAATCTGCGAGGTACTAACTGTCTGTTGTGAAAGGTTGAACGAAATAACAACACCAATAAATTAATTTCGTGAACATTAAATTTAATTAACTTTTCAGAAAGCCGATCTTGCTAAGATAAATATTTACGGGTCTAATCTAATCAAGTTCGTGGTTTGTTAAAAGTATCTAAGTATCTATACATATGACGGACACGACTTTATCGACATTTAATTAGTTATAACAACTTGCTCTATTAAATGGTTGAGTTGAAAATTATTTCTTGAACACGCAATGTCGAGAGTCAAATATCAATTTATAGAAAAGCAATCGATTTTTCCTTTCTTTTTTTAAAGTAATTGTAAAGACAAAGACTATGAATGTTCCGCGAGAAGTTTATAAGTTGATGGCATAAGACAAACACTAATTTATATTTTGAAGTGAGGGGGGAGGGGGTGAGTTTGAAGAGCTGACAGTCTGCGTCATCATAATAAAATGTAAAATAATATAAATGGATTTAAATAATATGCAAGTTATGCCATAAATACGTTGCGTTTTTCATTTCGTTCCGGTGCTAACAGTACCTACAGGTACAACAGTACATATTCACAATTTTATACTACTATATACATAATAAGTATAATACATTGACATTGACAGAAGCACGATTTATTCCGGTTTCAAATATCAGAGATAATTTTCTATTATTTTTTCATATCACAAGGGAAATTAAACTGGAGCAGGACGAGAACTTTATGTGTACAGGAAAGGACACAGAACTGTGAGATAAGAAGGTATATTAGAAGGGAATTTACCTACTTGTATTTAGCAATTTTTTTTGAAAATACCGGCCAAGCTGAATGAAAGTAAGGTCGGCCACATACTTACGAAATTCCGTGTCGAAATATCGATTCGGACTTTTGAAGGCGGCAAATCAATACAATAATCCTGCCACGTACAGTCGGAATTCCGTTTCGGAATTTCGAAGCGATATTTCGAAGCGGAATTGCTAATCTATGTGGCCGCCTAAAAGGAGGCCTAAGGGGCAGAGCGGCGAGCTTTGGAATCAGAAGCTGGACTTAGGTTAAGGGATGTTTGTATGTGTGATTTGATCTTGTCTAAACCTACATTCAAATTAACTAATAAGATAAATTACTTGATCTTTAATTTAATTAAGTAACTTTCTATTTATTTTGTAAAACTACAAGGCTGGCATCGCTTTGCGATTAAAGCCGTTATTCCAAATAAAGATAAAAAATGAAGGAGATTTAAATTTAAATGCTTGAATTGTAGCTCGTAAAAATCCCAATAAAGATTTCATGAATAAGTTCTAGTAGGTACCAGAGTTATTCTTTACGATAACATTGTAAGTATACCTTTTATTTTTATGTACGAGTATTTAGGGACGAGAAGCAAGGGACATAAGTTTATTTTTCCTACTTCCACGAATAAAGATAAAGAGCGCATACAATCAAAGGAGTCTCTAAAAAAATCTGTTAGAAATTCCTGTGATTCGTGTAGAGAGAATAGTTACCTATTAAAACAATAATGAATCTAATAACAAAGACGATCCGGTAGAATCGCAGGTGTGCTCTCAGTATTATAATAGCACTTACGAGTACAATACATTTTCATAATAATTTTATAAATGTGAAAGTAACTCTGTCTGTTACCTTTCACGCCTCAACGACTGAACGGATTTTGGCACACAGGTAGACCATTACCCGGCCGAACCGGGGTGATGGTCTACTTGTTTATGTATCCACATAGGATGCTTTTATCCAGATAGTACGTTACCGCGGGTAATTTCCGACATCCACGCGGGCAGAGCCACGGGCAAAAGCTAGTCTTACATATTTACAGTATTTATAAAATATCATGACAAAATTTATTTTATTTTGCAAAAGTACGAAAGCAGTATTAATAATTACCAGCATAAATTCACAGATCGCTTGGCAATAGCAAATGACGGTTACAAGTTTTAGCGGGAAAATTTGACAGAGCATGAGCATAAACTTAGATGGAACAATGTCTTACCGTAGTAGTTGTTCTCGTTGTTAGAGTTGACCAGGAAGGTGTCATCGCGGTACTCCTCACTCTCATCGCCAGGGAGGGTATCGTCAGAATCCGGAGAGCTGGAAACATTTATAGTTCAGGAGACAGTGTCGAAAGAAATTCAACTTCTGTTCGCTGCAAAATCGGAGCATGATTTTGGAAATATAATTAAAGAGATGTTTGTTAAGGATTATTCCTGTATACTAAACTTCGCCCCATTTCCACGCTGCAAGTTTCTTGCCTGTGGCATACAACAAAATTGAAGCGACAAATTGCATCGTCTTAACGTATGCCACAGATAATTAAGTCGCACAGTGTAAATAAGGTTTTATTTTTTATGATTTTAGACTGACAATTTCAATGCAGTTATAAATAATTAAAAAAAAAAACTGTCTTGATTAGGAATTTAAAGTTCATCGAAAAGGGAGGCCTGTCACATAGCCGCGTAGCTAACACACACATATTTGATGACACATAAGGGTGCGGCCGGCCTTTCGCGGTGGCACATTCGCAAGACATTCGCAGTTAGCTTATGTTACCTTCTGGTGACTCGACGGACCATGACGCGTTGGCTAGGTGGCATGATGTGGGTGGACGCGTGGGCCTGGAAATAATAAATAATATTAGTCTGAATTCTGTTTAGCACCGTAATTGCGTAACGTAGGTTCAACTACAATCCGAAAGATTTGCAGGAAATTGCTAATCCATTGCTTCATATGTTAGAAAAATTCGTCTTCTCAGCAACGTCAATAACGCAATGAATGTTGCTGAACTGTCAAAATGAAATGCATTGTAAGTGTACTACGCAATTACGCCGCTAGTCAAAACAACAGTCAAAGTGATGGATATCCTAACTTATCCTACAATATATTTATATATAATATGTATAATATTGAAAATGTGAAAGTTTGTATTTTTGGACGTTTGTTCCTCAATCACGCAAAAACTGCTAAATGCATTGGGTGGTTTGGCACACAGATAGTTGTGGATGGAGTACCTGGATCCTACATAGGATGCTTTTTATCTCCATGTTGTAATTTCAGTGAAATATTATAAATGCGACAGTGAGTTTGTTTGTTACGCGTTGACGCTAAAACAGCTGAATAGATTTGGATGAAATTTGGCACATGGGTAGGACCATGACCTGGATTAGGACATAGGATACTTTTTATCCCGACATTCCCACGGGATCGAGACTTATGCGGGAAACAGCTTGGCGCAGCTAGTTAACTATTTTAAGGGTTTTGTTTTTAAAAAGGCGAAAATAAAGTTGTAACGGGACATAGAAACTTTCCTATTGATAGTAACTAACACTTGCAACTCCCATTTTTAGGGTTCCGTAGTAAACAAGGAACCCTTATAATTTCACCATGTCCGTTTGTATGTCTGTCTGTTTGTCCGCGGCTTAGCTCAGAAACGGTTAGTACTAGAAAACTGTTATTTGGCATGGGTAAATACATACTAATCACGCCGGCAAAGTGGTAAAATAAAATCAAGTTTTTTTTTGTGTACCTCCCTATTTCTCGTCCCGCAGTGTGGGGTGTATTGAATTTGTGAAAAGCATTTTTGGATTCAGGGATCCGTTTGCGAAATATTAAGCTTTAGTGCTGATTTTTTTTGAGTCATGCCAGCTAAATGGTTGGTTTTATATATGTGAAAAAATTCATGGCAGTAGTATATATAACGAAATTAAAAGGAAAACTATCACAGCTAAGTAGGCTTTACAAGTCAACGAGTAATAATCAACCAACTCACGTTTGCAGTTGCAAAAACATGTTCTCCCATACATTTCGTATGGGAGAACATGTTTTTCAACTACATTGTTAAGTTTGTTCTTGAGATAAATTCATTCCAACTACGAAACCCTTCATTGTACGTGGTCCGATACGCACTTTGCCGGGTTTCGTTTTTAATACTGTTTGTATCTCCTGTGCGTATCCCAAATAAAATATATTTATTTCTTTCTGTATGTATTTGATAGTTTCAAGATCCTCTTATGCACTAGTAATGCCAGTTGTTATGTTTTCATGTAGTGACGTAATGTCATCTATACATAGTATATCATACATCCGTAAAATATACAAACGTAATCGAACGGAAGTTTATTCATACATTTACGTTCCTGCCACGGCTTCAAAGTATTGTTTTGTGGATACGTATGTCGTTTCTTATTTCTTGACCTGAGAGTAACTGCAGATGTTGTCTAATCTTCTTCTTTTCGTATCGTTAGTTACTAACCTGGTGTCAAAGTTTTAAAACCGCCCACGGGCCTCTGAGTTGGCTTCACATACCGTCGAGAAATATATCTCAGGCATCGGTTTCTTCACGATGTTTTCCTTCACCGTTTTAAAAATCTAATGTTATTTCGGTATATTCGGAGTTGTTTCTTGAATTATATTAACTACGTATGCGGTGCCTTATCGTTTGAAAACCTTACATAGGTAAGTACGCACATTTGTCTTATCTTTTTGATTTTCGCGAAAATATTGTATTTTCAGTTTCTCAGACATACTTTTTTATTTTATAAACATTAAAATGCTTAAAAACAATATTTAACAAACACGATTAACTACATATTTACACTACGTACTAAATTAAGTGACGAACTAATTAACTACAAATTAAAAGAAAAAGGACTCTTAGGCGTCGAAGTACTCATCCTCAATGCTGTAATATTTTTTGTCTACATTATTAAACAAACCGTAAGTTATTTAATACTTCTAGAACCCTATAAACCCTCGAAGAGAAACTATAGAAGCCTCTTTATCCATCTCCGTAGAAATCTTGATGAGTGGGGATCAGATGGCTTACGAAGATAAAGTTCGTTAGGAAGGTAAACGTTTTATTTGAACCTACATGTTATAGGCACTAGCAGTATTTTTATTTAAAATTCGGAATCTTCAGGGATGATATTTGAGACTTGTTAGGGCAAATTAGGGCGGGCCGCACCGCATCGCAACGCATTACAAATATTTTCATTTCGCATGAACCATCGCGACGACTTATTCTTGGAGTCAGATTAACGGACCGTGTTAGGAACACAGTGCTGCGCTCCAAAACACAAATCGCCCACGTCACCCAAAAAGAAGCCAAGCTTAAGTGGGACTGGGCCGGACACGTCTGCCGCATGTCGAATGAGTCATGGGCCAAAACTACCAAGATGTGGGTCCCAAAAAACGTCCGTCGACATCGAGGCAGACCCAAGAGACGCGAGACGAGCTTGACGCCTACAGACAAGATTGGTCCACACTAGCTCAAGACAGAGAGGAGTGGAAAGAAGAAAAGGAGGCCTTTGCCCTGAAGTGGGACAACACAGGCTAAAAATAAATAGATAAATAAGTGAACCATCGCACACTACAGGCGGCACATACCCACAGGTAGCACTTTAGTTTTTTTCATATCTTAATTACTGAGAAAAATATTCATAAAATCTGACAATAATTACAATTTGAGAAGTAGGAATTACTTTTAGTTGTTCCAAGAAATGCTGAAAACCAGTGTATCGAATCATTATACCAATTTAGATTATAGGTATGCAAAAATAACAGAGTTAATCGTCTTTTGTTGATATGTATAGCTGCTACAATTAAAAACATAAGTGAAATTATATTTAAAAAAAACCCCAACACAAACATTTCCTCATTTCTCTTTCTTACTCCACACCAGACCCTGTTCATCATCTATCTATAACCTATTCATTGAGACCATTCCAATGAGCTCAAACACGATACCGATGCTGTAAGTTGGTAAGGGAGTTGGGTATCCTGCAAATTCCAGGCGCTGAGGCGCTGCTAACTGCTTATCATGGCTTAGTGTCCTCTAACTTGAGATACGGAGTAATCTTTTGGGGCAGTTCAACAAATAAGAATGTAATTTTCAAAACCCAAAAGAGGTGCCTTAGAACTATGTTTGGACTTCATGTAACTGAGAGCTGCAAACCATTTTTCAAAAAATATAAAATTTTAACCCTTCCATCCATGTACATTTTAGAGACTATAA
This sequence comes from Agrochola macilenta, assembly GCA_916701695.1. Taxonomy (NCBI): domain Eukaryota; kingdom Metazoa; phylum Arthropoda; class Insecta; order Lepidoptera; family Noctuidae; genus Agrochola; species Agrochola macilenta. The sequence goes on along the minus strand of OU753552.1, from coordinate 8,301,003 downwards.
TGTTTGTCAAATCGAACCCAAATCTATTCCCCTTATTATCAGATAAAGTGATTCGAAATAGACGCGATAATAGTAAACTCTGCATTCCTAGATCCAGGACAGCTCTACTGCGAAAGAGTATATTCTGTATGGCGCCAATTCCTTATAATACGTTGCCAAAATATTGGAGGGAATACACAACGGAAAAATTAAGAAGTACATTAAAAAACCTTGTTTTAAAGGAAGCATACTACAGCACTGACGAATTTATGAAGGATAAATTAATCAAATTTTTTGTAATTGTATATTCCTAATTACTTTGACATTCAATTGACAATTTTTTTATTTTATATGATGAGTTGTTAACTATTGAATATTCTATATTACATTTTAATTTATAAATTCTAATTTGCAATTGTTAATTATTGGAATAATGGATAAATTTATGATTATTTGATTCAATTTAATAACCTACCTACTTATACCTATTTGTACGCCGTTAAGGCAAAACATGACTGTAACATAATTTAATTGTGACATCTTGCATACCATGTGTGTGTATACTCATGTTTTGAACAAATAAATGATCTCTTTATCTCTCTTTATCTTTATCCAGATGTTGCTGCGGCATTAGTTCAAGTTTACTATGTTCTTCTAATTTCATTGAAGTAACAAAATTTCAAATTAATCAGACCTGTGAAAGACCATCCTCTCATCGTCCATTCCTCAACTAGAAAAGAGCTGATAATCTTCAAACGACTGAACCGATTTTGAAAAAACAAATCCAACTAAGAACCATCACTAGAAAAACTGCTTTCAATGAAAAATAAACCGCATTCAAATCGGTTCAACCATTTAAGAGCTACGGTGCCACAGACAGACACATACACATAGCGGTCAAATTTATAACACCCCTCTATTTGCGTCGGGGCCGGGGGTTGAAAACCAATTGTGACACCGTTTAAACTTTCATTAATACCACGTCGCCCTTTACCTCACACACGTAAAACTGTAGTTTATTCATTACAAATCATTCAAACTGGCCAAAATACACCCAAATGACAAAGGATACCCAGTTCAATAAATTCCGCTTCATCCGCCGAACAAACATTGCTATGTCCACGAGCCGCGAGCCACGGATATTGCGGCACTTTATATTTGTATTTTACCTTTGGCTCGAAATACTCGTATCAATGGGACTGTATAAACACGGGTATTTTTGTCATTTAGATTCAGCCAGCAACATAAACAAGAAATAAACACAAAGAGTAGTATTCTTCTGGAGTTATCGACCTAATTACTGAGTAAGCAAGCTGAAGTGGTAGTGGGCTGGTCATGTTTGTCGAAAGATCGATCCCGGAGGAGCAACGAGTCCTGAAGTGGAGACCGCGTATCAGCAACCATAGTGTGGGATGCCCCCAGCTGGACGAACCTGCTGAGCTGGACGACGACTTTAAAAAGGTGGCTAGGTCGTACTGGGTGCGGAAGGCAGGACAGGGTATTGTAGCGCACCCTGGGAGAGGCCTACGTCCAGTAGTGGACTGCGATAGGCTGAGCTGAGCGAGGTATTCTATCTATCTGGTGACCCGCTCTACAGCGTCGTTTGGGTGATACCTACAGAGTTAGTTTTCAAAAAGCAGTCTTTTAAATGTAGATCACAGAGTTAGTTTTCAAAAACCAGTCTTTTAAATGTAGATCAAACTGACGCGACGGTGCATATTAAACATTATTGTCAAATTAAAATAATATTGTGAATTTCAAAGTCTTATAACTGTCCTCACGTTATGCTTTTATAAAGTAAAGTAACTAGGTATACATAGGATAAAAGAATATATAATAGATATTATCGATTCTGAACCATCTCTGAAAATTTGGACGGCCATGGAAAACTGACCCGTACCCTATCACAATCTGAATAATGATTTTGAAGGTTATTAATAATCCATTGCTTCATAAGTTCGAAAAATTTGTCTGCTCAACAACATCAATCGCGCAATGAATGTTGTTGAACTGTCAAAATGAAAGCCATCGCTACTGTTATGTTACGCAATTACCCCGCCGTTAGGAATCGAATGAATTGTCAGTCTGTAAATACGAGTACAGATACAATGGTGCAACGGCATATGAATGGCATACAGTTCTATGGCAATGGACCGACCTGCCAGATATTACTTTTGCGTTGGGACACAGTACCACAGTATAAATATAGACAGTACAGAAACTACGTAGTATCTAAACGTTCAAAACGACACACTCACACAGCCGCGCTCATTGACGACACCTCAAGCGATTGTCGCGGTGCTGTCAGTTGCGGGTGCCGTGTCGAGACGAGTGGTCGCCGCGATCTTTTTAAAAATGGAGCGTAGGTAATTATTTCAACAAATAGGCCTAGTTTCCATCTGTCCATATTGTGACAGTATTAAAATAATTGGCAATTATTGAAGCAGCTATTATGTAAAACAAGAGGTAAGTCATGTTCATACTGTCCAGGTTTTGATTGAGTCAAGTGTTTTCAGTCCCAAGGTATTAGGTACCTACCTATTGAAAAAGATTTTCCTTAACAGACACTTAAAAATTAAAAAGAAATTACAATGAAAGAATATGCTCATTTTTTTCAGTAGGTAATCGCTTAAAGATCCGACATCCGACACACAAATAAATCATTTTCTGTTTATATATTTTCACGCCAATAAAATGAACGAAATGTGAAAAATCAAAACATTTTCTCTTCATTACTTCACAGAGGGGAATAATTAAATAACAGCTCTCGGCTTACGAAATCCGATTACAGGTAACAAACGGAGGAAAATAATAATTTATAGCTATTATTTGGGAATGAAATTACGAAATATGAAATTGATAAATTATAGTATTAGTTGTAGCGCAAAGCTACACTCGGCGCAAAATGAGTCTACATAGCTAACTGAAACCGTAAAAGAAGAAAAAGCTTTTTTTTTCTTTTTTTTTAGATCACCCAAAAAGAAAAGAAAAGAAGTGGCAAGGTCATCATTGCTCCAGTGCGATGTGAGTATTGAGTAGGGTTGACTGTTGAGGAAGGGACTCATTTTGAGCCACTCAGACTACGCTGGGTTTCCGTTTCGCTCCTCCCTAACCTATATACTTTGCCGTAAGTACATATTCAAGCCCGGTTGGTTTCCCCCATTTCGACAGAATGTAATTAATCAGCTCCTCTGTATTAATGGTGGGCTTGGAGGCACTAGTTTAGTTCGAGAGCCTGTTCACACGATGTTAGTGTTAGTGCTTGCGTAAATCATTACGTGTTACAGTCACGAGCGATAATATTACTATAGCTCTGCTATTTATTTTATTTATTTATGCAACCAACAGCAATACTCATATATAAGTACTCGTATGTTATAGAGTATATGTGTTACAGTATTGTATGGCTAACAATAGGTTTCCCTGTACAACTAGGATAAGTAAAAAAAATGCGAACGGACTACTTAGAAACATATAAATTCAAAAAGTGCAATTTTAGGTACGTATATTACTTATAGTTAAGTTTAAATTTAATATCTGTTTTCAAGAATCATCCAAAATCTGTCGTTAAGATGACGGCAAATATATGTGATCATTTGTGAAATGCATCATCATACAAGTGGCAGCACAAATACGTGATATCGAAGGAACACCAAAACTATCTGACGAGACCAGGGACGCCAAAATTTAGGATGCTGCATTGGTTTCAAAAATATGTGTCAGCTCTTCGCATAGTTATATATTTATGCTCGTGACTGTACATCGTTTAATATTTTATTATAATTATTTATCTAATAATTAGTTATCATTATTTATCTAAAATTAAACGAGTCTTATTTCTATTGATATCTTAAGGTCAGTTCACATCGACACGTGACGCGAAGCGATGCTGCGCGCATTTTTGAAGATAGTGATACAAAATATAACTTTATTTACTACTCAAAAAAAGATAGACATTTCATTGAGATAATTGGAAAAAGCATCGCGGAGTCGCGCTGCGCCGCGCTTCGCCTCGAGATGCCTTGCGGCGTAGCGCGACGTATCACGAAGTAGCGAGGCGTAGTTCGCGAGACTGCCGCGACTTCACGATGCGCCTCGCGACGCGACGTCGCGCTGCATCTCGCGACACCACTGGCCTCATCAAGCATCGTCGCGTCTCGGTGTGAACTGACCCTTAACATTTCGGATAGTTTTTCAGTTCTTTTCGTAGGTTCTTAGAATTTGAGGATGAAACAATACACCTATTGATCTAACAATATTTTCTTTATTTCGGTACATTGCCTTAGGTCAAAGTATTGCTTTTTATTAATTAATTATTGGCTAGACCATTTTATTTATACGTCGGGTTATGCACGATCAATTACTTTGTACAATATCACGAATTGGACAATGGTTACGTTTATGGTTGCGCTTTCACGGACATTGACACTGACACACAATATAGGTTTTATTGTTATGATGTCTATGGGCGTTTTCCGTCCGCGAAAACGTATTGCTAATGATTGAACAAAAGTTTAGGCGAGTTTAATTTTTACGGCACCATTGCGCAGTTCTTGCTCACGCAGAAAACATTAAAGCTTAAATTAAAGGCCGTAAATTTTATTACGTGAAAATTATTAATCGTTTAACTGCGAGGGCTGATTCAATGATATTGCGATATAGATATTGCGCAAAGTTATTGTACTCGTAGGTGTAGGGGCCGCCTTACAAATCCCTACTTGTCCTAGTAGTCGGCAAAATCGTAAACTTTTGTACCGGATATTGGTACAGGCATTAACACGGTAATACCCGTTGCACCCATAATCCACTATTGTATCTTCATTGCCTTGAAATAGGTCTCATTTTCCTTTGAAACTGTAGTATAAATTTTTGCCGGCTACTGAGACGGACAAAAACAGTTGCAACTAAATCCGTCACGGATCTTATTGCTTCGAGATAAGTCTTATTTTCCTTTGACGCAATAGATTTACCGCTATCTTATTGGAGGAAGCCTACGTAACCGGCCGTTAATGGGACATTGATTTTTTTTTTATTAGAAAAACTGTCCTAAGGCATGATTGACTGTGAAGACTGTGAGAAGTATACAAAGACGAATCTTTTCTAAAACTCGATGTGCCCCACCCACAGTACGAAAATATCAGGTAAACCAGAAAATTACATAGAGTTGTTAATCGATAATTTTGTAATCATGTTAATTCTTCCCTAAATAGACTACTAACTCAAGTCATCCGTAGCAAAGAGAACCTCTACAGATGGGGATTTATGAACGACTCGAACCTCAAGTGTATATGCAGCGTCTCTCCGCAGACAATGGCCCACAATCCATCTTACGTCGCAAATCCTGTCACCTGTGCACTTGAGGATCTTACGACTGCGTCAGTGAACGGAGTTCGAGTGGCAGAATTTTGGGCTAAACATAACATTAGAATTTTCACAACCTTATTTGCCATCGATACGCTAAGAAGAAGATCAATGCTAAATAGGCTCTAACTTCCGTGGTTGTGACAGCTGTATATAAGATCTCATCATCGTGCGTTCGTTTTTCCGAAGATAGACGATGATTTGATTCCCGAAGCGCATACTTTTCTTGGGAGAACTGTAAGTGCGTACGAAATAGGTACCTATTTTCTCAATGTTCTGCCTTGAATTGAAAAAGTCGGTTAGAAAATGGGGCAGGGGTGCAGGCGTGGCGGGAATGTAAAGCAATTCTGTTAAGTGGCCTCGGAGATAAATGACTGCACGGTTATTGACTGACTCTTCAATGGTTCCGCCTAATAAACGGAAATATTCATATCTTTTCTTTGTTTATATTTTCTTAGTTTACTGGAATGTTATAATTATTCTATATACCCATATTTATCAGACGTTTTTCGTGCGAACAACATTAGTTATATTATTTCGGTAGTCAACAAGGAACATAAAGTTTTTAACTTACCTACTCCACGTAGACGGTGACGAACTACGTAGAAACTAAATAACTTAATTTCAACAAAAATAAGAACTGAATTTATACATTTTTTAGTTTAATATACTTATAGATTTTTGCAATGATTTGTTTGCCTAATCACAAAAATTAAATTAGAAATTTTGATCAATTATAACAGCCCTTAGTTTCCAAATTTGTGCGTTGCTCTTCAAGTCACGATATTCTTTCGAAACAGCATAGCAATTCTCTTTACAATCACATAAGTTTACAGCAGTGTTCTCAACAAGTTTCAGATTCATAGCAGCTGCATCTATATCTTAAAAGGCAAGATAGAAGAAAAGCTGTTGGATAAGTAAACATTATTTTACTAAAAGAAAAGCAACAACTGCTCGCTTGGTAAAAGAAGACACAAGAAAATGATTATTACTGTGCTGCCGGTAGTGTATAGTGAAAGATTCAGAATAGATATTGTTTGGGCAATTACGAAAAACGTACTGTGTAATTCAACTGAGCGATTCTGCTATAGATTCAGAATAGATATTGTTTGGGCAATTACGAAAAACGTATTGTGTAATTCAACTGAGCGATTCTGCTATAGATTCAGAATAGATATTGTTTGGGCAATTACGAAAAACGATCTACGTAATTCAACTGAGCGATTCTGTTATAGATTCAGAATAGATATTGTTTGGGCAATTACGAAAAACGTATTGTGTAATTCAACTGAGCGATTCTGCTATAGATTCAGAATAGATATTGTTTGGGCAATTACGAAAAACGATCTACGTAATTCAACTGAGCGATTCTGTTATAGATTCAGAATAGATATTGTTTGGGCAATTACGAAAAACGTATTGTGTAATTCAACTGAGCGAATCTGTCATACTACAATCAGAACCGTCAAAGACTTCCCGTTTCCTGTATGTAGGTATGTTTTATTATGAGAATTGATTAGTTTATGCACTCGAATGTGTTCTTTAATATTTAAGAACTTGTATTGTAAGGAATCAAGTGGTTTAGCATTTCAGCCTTTTGGATGAAACTCGGATATAAAATTAAAATAAACTAGCTAGCTATAAAGGACGATGCGACAAAACGTCCCCCTAAACTTAACACCGACCAACAACTTGGCAAAGTAATAAATTTTTACTATTACGACATCTCTCAAAAATACGGGGTATTCCTAGAAAAACATGTTTAAATGTTATTATTTTTTGGCACACAATATCATGTTCTAAACCATAATCTAGATTTTTTATCACTATTTTACATTATTTTCCACAATTTTCTAAACTGATTATTATAGTAAACAAACGGAAAAGCTACACCGATAAAATAACAATAATAACCTCTCTATCTTGAGGTGCCAGCCAATAAAATAAAACTAGGAACATTTTTCTTTCATCAAACATCGGTTCATTCTGTCTGCTCCTGGAGATATTTACCAAGAAAATGAGAAAATAGTTGAACAAGCTCACGCGAACGTCGAACTAGTTCAACAAGATGTGATTCTGAGCTCACGCCAACGACGACGGTCATATCTTATTTCTTGTAAACTTCATATAGGTAATAAGTCATAAGTCTATTGCTTCAAGACCACATTCTTTTTATAATATTTCCTTTCTGTATTGATCCGATTTGCTGTCTATAATTTTAAAGAAAATATGTAACTATTCTATTTTACTTTTTTTTCTTCTTCATCTACCTTCATAATACGCGGGAATATGTAGTTTGGTTTACAATTCGTTTCTCTTCTTACAATTATGGAATTGTTGTCATCCGTTCGTCGAAAAAATCTGACATTTTTTTTAATGATTAATTTTTATTTGTTTAGGAATCAGTTTAGCGACTCCCTAATGCTAGACCTGTTTTTGGGTACAGAATGGAATTTATAACTTATTATTGTTATTTTTACACTTTTGTGCAATAAGTACAAAAAGTCTTAACTGTATTATATTTATTTTAAACATAGGTATTCACTTTTTAAATGCGTAATTCTCGACGCAGAAACTATTAAGTAATTTTAAAATTAGCTACTGAATTTAGGGTAGATTTTTCAATAGTCAGTTAACTTTTATCTGAAAAATAATACAAAAGATTCCAAATCGAAATATTTATTCTTCGAATGAGTTATCTCAGTATTGAAAAATCTGATGACCTCTGAGTTTGTTTCGGCCTTTCTTCTCAGAGTAGTCAGATAGGAAACACCGACCTCACCTAGCTTATTTTAATATTTTTTATATGACGCGTAAAAGTGATTCCGATACCCTATTTACAGAATAAACAATTTTATTTAATTTCTCACTTTACACAACTTTACTAAGGCTAAAATTATCCAACGTTAGATAAAATGATTTAATCCGTGTAATAGAATTGACGTTTGACAGTTTTCGTATGGATAACTGTCAACAATTTAAAAGTTATTTCTTGGATAAAAGATATCGGCGGCGGTAGAAAAATCAGCCCTAAATAAATTATGTTTTTTGCGAACGTTGCACAGAGGTATCCCGTCAGAGCAAACCGGCTACTGTTTTATTTTCTTTGCCGCTAGCTTTAATACACAATTTTCCACGTTAAATGTTAACAGTCTGTTTATTTTCACAATTTCTCACGATTTTCCAGTCCTGCGCTACATTTTGCTGTAATATAATTTGCATGAAAATAACGCCATCACTTTATGTCGGACGAGTTAAGTATAATCTACTTGATTGCTATTACTTTGTGTATGAAAGCTTATATTTTCAAAGATATTCTAAGTACGTAGGATATCTGGATGTTAAACGAACATGTTTTAATTTAATATAATTTCAAGGAAAATCACCTCATATATTTTACTAGCCTCAGACCGCGACTTTGTCCGAATTATATTTGTTTCCCACCCCATCGCATCGCATCGCCCGCCCGCGCTGTTATTTCGTTTTCGCTTAGCGTTTCTTCTGACGTTTTTGCTTTTTGCTCGGCTCTTAAGGCTTGTAACGTGATTTTACATAACCTTCCTCAAGAATAAAGCTATCAAATGCAAAAAGATTGTTTCAAATCCGACTGGTATTTCCCGAGATTAGCGCGTTCAAACATACAAACAAACAAAAAACAAACTTTTCAGATTTATTATTCGTATAGATCCTATAGATTTTCAGTAAATTCTCTATTACTTATGATTTTCAGTAAATTCTCTATTACTTATGATTTTCAGTAAATTCTCTATTACTTATGATTTTCAGTAAATTCTCTATTACTTATGATTTTCAGTAAATTCTCTATTACTTATGATTTTCAGTAAATTCTCTATTACTTATGATTTTCAGTAAATTCTCTATTACTTATGATTTTCAGTAAATTCTCTATTACTTATGATTTTCCCGTAGGTACCTGTCGTAATTATGTAGGCGTGAATTGAATTTGAAAGTAAATACTGGATCAGTTTCAACCTTCAAAGCTGAGCAACTCATTTTGTAAAAATAATTGTTCGCCATTGTACAACTTTGGTTTGTTCTCATTACCGTCTTGACTGTTATGAGCTCGGAGCGCAATAAACGTCGGAACTACGCCTTCAGTTACAATTTATCTTCCTCCGCTAATTACTTCAGTAGAAATTCTAACCTTTTTTCATGCAGTTGGGAAACATTACTTGTAAATGTACCCGGGTACCTAAAGGAAATTTTTCATTCTAGCACATTATAGATTTTTTAACAACGAACTTTTCAACAGGGAAAGGAATTTTGTAAGAGCTTCTGCCAAAGTCCCGATTTTGTCTTCTAATGTAGATACTTGAAAGGAGTAGTCAACATTTATTTATTTTAGTCCTTTATGTTGCCTTTGACGGTCTTTTTATGCCGAGGTAAAAATGGCAGTCCCGAGAAGTATAGCATTCCTCCCTGCTTTCAGGTCATTTGAAAATATAGAAGTAACTGTGGCAATACCATTATTTGATTTTAATTTTGTTTTCATTATTTGGTATTTAATCCTACAAAACAAACATCACGTCTGTATTTCCCGTAGGGTTAAGCAGAGATGCACCCATAGTGCACTCACATTTCGCCAATTATGTGTAAGTCCTATGTAATAGGGGGCAAACCTATTGCCATCAACCGGACACAAATCCAGACTCCGAACTGCTACTGAGAAATTCTAGATGGACAAAGCCCAACCTATGATAATGTATTTTTATACAGAATACAATTAATATACAGAAAAACTAGAGCCTACTGACGTCGAGTTCGACGATAAACAAGCATGCCCAAGTGGCCTACGTAGATCTGTGTATGTCGTAATTTCTGATATCAGCATCACCTACACATCAATAAAAGTTTTAAAAAGAAAATTTTACAGGTTATAAAGTAAAATAAAAATGTTAACACATTCCTGGGGAACTTTACAAACAGCTTTGACATTTATATTTTTAACAAGAAAATTTTAAACTAACCTAATGAGAAATTATGCACTTAAACCAACTACTTGTAATCTGTTCTTATGAGAACAGATGCCAAGTAGTTGGTTCCCAAAAAATCCCAAATGATAGATTTAGTTTGTTCAAAAATTGGCTTGGGTCACATTTGTGGTGCAAACCATCATGTATGACTTTGGCAACGACGACGGTCATGCGCACGACATACCTATAATAGCATGCATCTATTAATTATGAGACAACATTGATTAAACCCTCGGAGATATTATACAACATGTCCTGGAATTAACGCACGCTACCAATCATCCCAATGGATATTATGTTATAATCATATTACATACACCGATTTTTTACTGTTACTTTATTTATTTATTAAATTAGTTATACTTTTTGTGGTAGAAAATAGTGGTCACATGACAAACCTCCGCACGCACACAGTCACACACGTTTAAGGCTCTAGTGTAGTAGGCACTACTGTAATTTATGTAGTTATAATTATTTTTGGGATAAAAATTACCTACTCGTATATTAAAAATGCCAGAAATCGATTCAGTAAACGATTCTGAACAAACAATTTTCATAATGTGTATTAATTCAGTTACAGATTGTATACAATGTTGCAATTAACGATGGTCACATACCGTCAGTGTCCAATACAGAATTTGGGAATGGATCCTCCCACATTCAAGATTGGATGCTGATTATGTTTGTGGCATACGTGTACATAATAATTGCTACAGTTACACTATGTACAGGTACAGACATGAGCACTAATATGTAAGGTACATTTGCCAACTTTTAAAAGTACATTTCATACTATTAGGCAATAGGTTTTATCTCAATGTTGGAATCATTATTACACTAGAAAATCGATTTTGAATTTTGCTAAGTTTATATCTACATATATTAGTGCTCGTGACTGTACAGTAACTTGGTATCGGGAATCCTTTTTTTAAGTACATGTAGACTTTCCAGAATAAATTTTCTCAATGCTGTTTAAAATAGCATCAAAATCCGTTGCGTGGTTTAGAAGACCAACCCAGTCACACAGACAGTCAAAAAAAGACTAAATATTTATAATAATTTTGTAAGTATACTCGTAAATAGATCTCGATTTGTAAATACTGTCTCATACACACAAATACGAGTACAGTCACGAGCACTAATATATTACTATGGACAGGTCGTTAATAATATCTGATTTCATGATTCATCCATTAATATCTGCCGTCAAGTTATCGGCAAATATATGTGATAATTTTTGTGGAAGCACAAATATAAGGCATCGAAGGAAAACCAAAACTACCTGACGAGACAAGCGACGCTAAAATGTAGGATGCTGCATCGGCTTCAGAAACTTGTGTCACCTGTTACTTAGAATGCTCAGTTAAATTCAGAAGAATGTGATAGCTCGTTGTGATCGAAAATATCTGAAATACATCACAAACATCGTGAGGAAACCGGGATGTCCTATCCTAGAACCAACAGTTCGAAGATATGATGTCTCAGTAGTGGGAACATTATAGGCTGATTATGCTTATGCTTGATTAATAACTTACCGTGAAAGTCGTCTCGCGGTTGGCACTAGCAGTTCCCTCAGGATCTACAGGTGTTCGAAGACTCTGTGGCAACAACTCGATCAGGTTGGTGGAGTGAGGCTGGTACCTCAGCACTAGGACGCAGGTGGAGACCAGGGTGTATGCCAGAAGAGTACCTGGGGAAGAACAGAAGATTCTATAAATAAGTGATGGAATATATGTGTACTTGTTTACTTGTTTTCGGCAGGGCAGGGTCAGCGGTGTGTTCTACGGAAGAATTAACTAACTTGCTGGGTCGCGTATTTCCAATCTATGCAAGGCCAGAACGCAGCCATAGGAAACTGCTCGCGTATACATTGTAATGCTATTTTTAAATCTGTGATTACAATGTATGCACGAATTTTGCGTACTGCTCGTGTATAGTTTGTAACGTAGACACGCGCGTCCTGGTTCCAAACTACATCATTTACGCTTGACATGAGTTTTAAACATAAATACTTAGTTCAAATTAAAAAAAATGTGGACTGGGTGAAATGGAACAGATAACGGAATATGAAATGGGTTAGGTTAGGTTAGAACTGTGTCAACCGCGTGCGAGCCGAGCGAGCGCTACTTCCAAGTTGCTCGTAGCCAGGCAGGCTATTTAGCGCAAGGTGCATTACGTCGCAAACAAGTTGGATATTAGTTTACAATTTGTCGCAATATATACACGATTAGTCCTTATGCGTACTGCCACTGTATATTTTGGAATAAGGTAGTTAATTAGGTCACTACGAAGTATACGCGAGTATTTGCGTACTACTCTTGTATAGATTGGAAGACCTTAGTAAAAAAGTAATTTTCAATCCATACGCGATTAGTTTCACACCCTTGCGTTCTGGCCTTGTGATAGAATAGAAAGACGCTGCTGGGTCGTATTAGTCGGTAAGATTCGAGAACATTTTGCCGTCACGTAGAGTATGAGGATGTCCTCAAATTTAGGGCCGCTAGCCTGCATTTAGCCCCGAGGGTGGGAAGTCATAAAACCCACCCGTGTTCCCTCCGTTGCCTGTGTGCCGGGGCCGCCATATGTATAGTTTAGGATACTTTTTATCCCGATACCCGATTCCCGGTGAAACCGCGGGGCGTCTTATTCCTTAAGTTAATAAACTTGAAACTTGGCACAAAAAGTACTAGGCTTGCATGACTTCAAGATAGTATTTCAATCATTAGACGTTGTGCACAATTTCTGAACAGTAACCTAACAAAAAGTACTAGGCTTGCATGCATTCACGATAGTATTCAATCATTATGTTATGCTACTAATTTAGCATAAATTTATTTTACAACTATCTATATATACAGATATTATTAAATCATATTAATAACTATGTACTAAATAAAACTAACTATACAAATAGATACAAAAAACAAAAGGACACTTAGGCGTCGAAGTATTCGTCCGCATCGCTGTCATCCGGAAACGTGCCCAGAAGACTGGCAGCATTGCCACGTTGAATGGCTAATAATAGGATTTCGATGAAACAGACAGATAGTTTATAACCTGAATTAACACATGAGATACTTTTTATCCCGGTGGTAGGTTTCCATGGGATAACTTCCGACTTCCACGCGAGCTTAGCCGCGGGAAAAAGCTTGTAGAATATAAAATGGAAAAAAAAATAGAATTTAAGCATACAAGTCATACATATAACTTACTAAAATTATTTATCAAACAAGATTCTATGATGACAAAATTATACCTACCTCAATAAACCTTGTTTCAAATCGAATAATTTGTCTTTTATAAGAGGATTTATTAGCAAAGACTGATTAAATGCAATGTTCTGCACAGAAATAATGTTTTCTTTGAAGTCGACTACAGAAATAATTAATTGCGTAATAGATGTCTGCTATTTTTCATTTTTCTGCTTGGGGCAAGCTCTTTGTAAATTAATATTGTATAGTGTAGTGGTTCTTTGTATTGTGGAGAGTAATTTTTAGGGTTCCGTAGCCAAATGGCAAAAAACGGAACCCTTATGGATTCGTCATGTCTGTCTGTCTGTCTGTCCGTCCGTATGTCACAGCCACTTTCTTCCGAAACTATAAGAACTATGCTGTTGAAACTTGGTAAGTAGATGTATTCTGTGAACCGCATTAAGATTTTCACACAAAAATAGAAAAAAAAAAAACATTTTGGGGGTTCCCCATACTTAGAACTGAAACTCAATTGTTTTTTCCATCAAACCCATACGTGTATCTGGATAGGTCTTCAAAAATGATATTGAGGTTTCTAATATATTTTTTTTCTAAACTGAATAATTTGCGAGAGACACTTCCAAAGTGGTAAAATGTGCGTGTGTGGTGTAACTTCTAAAATAAGAGAATGATAAATAAAATTAAAAAAATATGATGTACCTTAATTACCATGTAAACTTCCACCATAAATTGGTTTGAACGAGATCTAGTAAGTAGTTTTTTTTAATACGTCATAAATCGTAAACCGCAATTTACCTTTCATTCAATCAACTCAAATATAAAAATAAAATAAAAAATTTAATATCATCAATTCGACATTAATTTGACATTTTTATTATTAATATCATAAACATATTTATATTATGTTACTTGCTGCTTCGGAAGCCTTCATGGGCGAGTCCGACTCGCACTTGGCCTTTTTTCTAATTTTGATTTGAATTAAGTTGCAGGCGTAGCCTCATCATTGGCTGGTAATAAATTATAGTGCACGAGTGTGTTCTCATCTCAAACACAGGTGCACTACCTTTTCCCTTACTCATCCGTCCGATGAGACAGCATCCCGACACGACTAGGGACAGATAAGGCGCAAGACCAACGGATTTACGTGGTTTCCGAATACATCATTTAACACTCATTTATCTTCAGTTTCCTGACATCCCAATTTAAGTATTTGGGATTGGCACAACTTGTCTTTAATTTAACACTCGTTTGAATATCTAATTATACGGGGTGTCAGGGACATCGACGCGAAGCCGGTTACCATGGATTCATTACATGATTCTGAACCCCCCTGCGTTGAAATTTTTCGTCGGTTATTTAAAAAAAAAACAGCTGTTTCATAGAAAAGTGCTATCAATACCTACGCGGTCATAATGTATGGAGCAGTTGTTTTTTTTTTAAATAACCGACGAAAACTTTCAACGCAGTGGGGTTCAGAATCATGTACTGAATTCATGGTAGCCGGCTTCGCGTTGATGTCCCTGCCACCCTGTGTGCAAATAAAATTATAACGCATATTCGTTCGAAGTTTAAATTTTTGTTTCTGTTTGGCTAGTCTGTCTATCATAATAAAGTATGTTATAGTTTCTTTCTTACGAAATGTATGAGAAAAGTTTTTTGCGATTTCTGACTTTTCTAGTACTCAAACCTCAGTTGGTCCAGTAGAGATTTTTGATCCTTATAAGAAACAGGATTAATTGGAATCAAAAAAAGTTTTTGTGAAAACTGCCCATTTTCTTGATGAATGTATTATTTTTTCAAAATCTGTGAATGCAGATCGAAATCTTTCAAAAAGTTAAGGACAGTCTCTTAAGACCGTTTTCCTGTAGCTACAACGTATAAGGTAGCTGTCCTTACTGCCCATCTCAAAAATCCACCCTGTATACATGTTTCGTGGAAAACCGGTTTTCCATTGCATTTTACTTGTCAAGAGGGTCGGTTTATTTTTGGACAAAGTATCAGCATAGGGATTCAACATGGAATTCGCTAGACTTTTCAGTACGTTACCCGCAAAATCACAATCAGGAGAATTTTGAAGGAAATTCAACTGCTGCTTCATTAAGTTGAAAATTTCGTAAACAACGCAATGAATATTTTTGTCTGGTCAAAATGAATGGCGTTGGGATTGTGTATGTGTTACACAATCATATCAATTTCCCCACCGCCACCGGTGACAGCGATGTGGATGAATAATATATTACGAGTATATATATTTCTGTTTGGTTTGAGTGCATTTATTACACATAATTATTGTACATGATAAAATATAATAATAATATAAAGGATTATATTAATAATGATATCTATATATATAATAAAATGATAAACTGACTGACTGACTGACTGACTGGGTGATATATCAACGCACAGCCCGAACCGCTGGTCCTAGAGACATGAAACTTGGAGGGTGTGTTCTTTATGAAGAGTAAGTATCCACTAAGAAAGGATTTTTGGGAATTCCACCCCTAAAGGGGTAAAATAGGCGATGGAAGTTAGTATGAAAGTCCGTCAGTTTTGAAGTTAGGATCTTCAAATTTTGTTTTTAGGCTGACGATTGAAAATTAATTTATATGTGTCTCAGCGTTTTTGAAAATTCCACCCCGAAGGGTTAAAAAGGGGGATGAAGTTGAAAAGTCCATAATTTTCTAAGAAAAATCTCATTTTTTTTAATCTAGGCTTATGATTGGAAGATAACGCAACGGTGTTGTTAGAATTTCAACCCTTAAGAGGGTGAAAAGGGGGATGAAATGTTGTTTTTAATTAAAGTTCTTTATTTTTTAAGTTAAAATCACTAAATATTTCGGCTTATGGTGGGAAACTATACAACATTAATCGTTGTCATTTTTTAATTTCAACCCACAAGGGTCTGGAGATCATCATGGAGAGTGTGATTGTCGTAACTCACTGCTGGGCACGCCACAATTGAGGCGATACGCCCCCTCTTTGAGGAGTGGCTAGAGAGGCGACACGGGGTCCACACTTTCCGCCTGACACAGGTCCTCACCGGACACGGTTGTTTCGGGAGGTTCCTGTTCCTCATAAGGCGGGAGGAAACGCCCGTGTGTCACCACTGTGTGGATCGCCCGGAGGACACAGTGGAGCATACGGTGAAAGTCTGCCTGGCTTGCCACCTGGTGTCCTTCTGGAGGCGATTGGTGACGGTGATCTCTCGCGCCCGGACCTGGTCCAGGCCATGGTACGGAGCGAGAGGCCGTGGCAAGCCGTCACTTCCTTCTGCGAAGCAGTAATACTCGCGAAGGAGACGGAGCGCGTGGCGGAGAGGCAAATGTCGCGTCCACACGCTCCCTAGCTACCGCAGGAGACGCCCTGGGCGTCGGGAATAGCAGGCCGATTCCCGGCCACCGTAGGTCCGAAAGGGATACCATGGCCCCTGGCAACGTGGGTATTAGTTAGTAAGAGTCTGCCACGACCTCCCGCTCCGTCCAGAGCGGGAGAAGTTATTTAATAAATTTCCCACCATAAAAAAAAAAAAAAAACGGTCTGAAAAGGGCGACGAAGTTTTGTATTGAATTTGTTCATTCGCTGAATTTTTTATTCAAGTAAAAATAATATAAGTACAAGTGTACTGTTTCTACTGTTTCTAGCATTACAGTATTTTACATAGAGCGACTGCCTATCTGACCTCCACAACGCAGTTACTGGGATTACCCAGTAACTGCGTAACAACCGTTCTTACCAAGGGCTATTGTATTAACAATAGCCCTTGGTAAGAACGGTTGTCAGACTTTCGGGCTTCTGACTTCCCGTAACAACTGTCAAAGATCCACGAATGACAGCCGGAACCAACGGCTTAACGTGCTTTCCGTGGCACGGACGGGTCTTTGTATGTAAAGATGGTCACCCATCCACAGACCAACTGCGGCAAGTGTACCTTAACCTGATCGATCGACCTGTGTGGCTGTTATTATTTAGCCATGGGTCCCACCCCCGGAGTACCCCTCCTGGGTTCTCCGGGGGACGGGCCCGTCCCCTTCTCCGGGAGAATCGATATAGATATAGATTAGGATAGTAAGGATACGAACAGAATGCAATACTGCTCATCCCTCATATCAAATAGCGTGATAATTTGAACCCTACAGACTGGCCACACATATGTGTGGCCAGTCTGTAGGGTATAATATTATAGGGAACATCTATGCTATGTTATTGAGGCCAAAATACTAACTGGATCTGCCAGAGGAGAAACAGTCTTCGTGCCGCGTATGTCATTGATACCAAATTACCTTCCGTTTGAATTTAAAAGATTGCAGTTCCTAATCAAGGTTTGCTTCGCGATGACTATTAATAAGTCACAGGGACAAACTCTGAAATTTGCTGAAGTTGATTTGCGGCAAGACTGTTTCTCCGTAAGTCAGTTTTATGTGGCTTACTCACGTGTTAGCTCTCCAACTAGCCTGGTTGTTTTAGTACCCGCTTCCGAATTAGTGAAAAACATTGTATAAAGAGAAATACTGTGAAGGATTTAGGTAGATACCGGTCCTTTACAGTAGGTATTTCTTGACAGTATTCCTCAAATATCTCACATAGTGGAGGACAATTAGCCATGAACAAAGCTCTATATTGTAATTGTTATAATAATTCATAATTATCTAGAAAAAAAGAATTTATACTCAACGCAGACGAAGTAAAATAAAATAGTAACGAAGTCAAACCTTACATTGAATATTCGAGTCTGATGCCGAAAACATAGTTTTTTGAATTTTGGTCTGTTTGTTTGTAAGTATGTTCCGGCTTGCACAAAAACGGATGAACGGATTTGGATGATATTTAGCACGAAGATAGTTTATAACCTGGATTAAACTATAGGTTATTTTTTAATCCCAGTAGTACGTTCCCGTCGGATATTTTTCGACATCCACGCGGGCGAAGCCGCGGGCAAAAGCTAGTATTAATATAATCCTTTGATTTATATTAATATATCAGTGCTTTTATAAAATTAATAAATTGCTGCAGAAAGTTTTTACGAGACGCACACAGCTACTCATCCTGACACAAAAAATTAAAAGAAGATGTTTATTACCTACGAGTAAACCAAGATTCTGGAACGATTCACTGAAAGCTGCGTTGTTGAAGTTCCATTGTGGACGGCATAATCCTGCCATGGCTTGCATTAAATAACTATAAGGCGTTGAGATACTTAACCCGCTGAAAGAATTTACTTCGCCGAGAATCTTTTACGAGCGACTGTGCAGCGAGCTTCGGGCCGTGCAAAATATTTCACGATGCTGTGGGAAGCGACCAAGATATATTTTTGGTTGAAAATTTAAACATTAAAAGCTGTGGCTTGTGTGAAATGAGGAGTATGGCCAAATGGTTATCAAGGTATCGGATATTAAATTTTTTGTGTTGATCTTCATCATTAAAGTAGGTATTTCAATCTTATTATGTATATGAAAGCCCAGAGAAGTTAAGAGCCCGTTTAAGAGCGTTTATTCTGAAACAACGTCGCAAATAGATGTCAAATAAATCACTGTTTTGATTAATTTTACAATAAAACTGTGTGGAAATAAGAAATGTGGCTAACTAGCGAACTAGAATATTGATTATGAAATGCAATAATTAATATCGTAACACCGAATGTTTAGTTTTAGATGTAAAAAAACTATTTGGAAACTTTCCAAATGCGTTTTTTACACCTAAAATGGGTACATCATCAAATTCAATGTTATAATTGCAATTCATTATTAATATTCTAGTTCGCTAGTTAGCCACATTTCTTATTTCTATTCAGTAATATTGCTATAAGAATCAAAACAGGTAAATATTTAACAGTTATTTGCGACGTTGTCAAGTTGTAGGATAAACCCTCTTAACAACTTACGGATGCGTTACAATTATAGTTATTATGTGATAGATACAGCGTTATTTGCTCGTACGATTATAGAATTGTCTAGTGCCTCGCTGGAGGCGGTGAAAAAGGTCGAACAGTTGTTTTGAAATAATTTTATTTCGAAAATGACATCAAATTGAAAATACTTGTTCGACAAAGTTTACTGATATAACTTAGTAACTTTGTTAAATACTGTAAAACACTTAGTGATAATACAGCATTATACTGGTGAAAAAAAAAAAAAAAAAATCTTTATCCTTTTTGAATTTTGTCGGTCAAAAAACAGTCAACATATTAATTTAAAGCGCTATTCAGCATTGCACACTCAGCATGCAGCAGACAGCATTTGTCTGGCATTCATGCCGAAATTAACCTTTTTGGCGGAGCCGTGACACATTGTTGTCAAAAGATTATTTTAATTTTTTTATTTTCTTTGTTTTTTGTGTTTCACTAGCTGTGTCCAAATAAACGGTTTCTTTCTTTCTTTTCTTTCTATTATCATAATTAATTGAATGAAAACAATAATTTAGGTACCTACGTGCTACGCGTTGCCAAGCAGCGCCAATATATATATTTTATTTATTTCTGATCAAGATCCATAAGTGGTTAGTACAGGTCTTAACCTAATGTTAGTAAAAAACCACACTCTACAGGGTTACTGTTAACTCGACGTATTCCTTGAAGGACTTCATAGTAGGGTTAAAATGCAACAAATTAAGCCACCAAATGTTCTACCAAAATTCAGTAGTTTTTGAGTTAGTTAGAATTTTAGTTTTTTTTATGAAAAATCCCAGATTAAATCATTTGAAACCAATTTAAAAATGATTTCCGGCGCGACCGTACTGAAATTTATCATAGTTGATGCGGTAGCAGATCTTTACTAATAATTAAAAGTTCAAAAATGCCTAAAACGTTGGCAAATATCACTAACCAAACATTAAATGTTTTGTAATTTTTGCTACAACTTCATAAAAAAAATTGTCTAGTGCAAAAAATAAATACTACGCCTGATGTACAAATTACCAAGAAAATATCTTTGTCTTATCAGCTATTCAGAAAGGTACGATTGTCAATACTTTTGCATGTGTGACAGGGAAGAGAATACTTTTATGGGGAGCAGGGAAAATTGCGAGACGATCAACCTATTGTTTCGTATTCGTATTATTCGTAGTTTTTACCTGCACTTGAACTCCAAACACTCGGCAAGCTTTGTGATTGGTCACTATTGTTCTCTTGGCATGACAGGTGGTGCGACTTTGCAAAATCTGGTGGTTAGTTAGTTAGTCTCAACTCTACGTCGCGCAAGATCGTGTTTTGTTATCTGGCTATTTCCCTAACTGTTGCCGCCTATCTTGCTCTTGTGCTGTGCTGTGCCTTCATAAGTGCTGACTATGGCTGCATATTCTAATCCTGAATACGCTGACATAATGTACTGTTACGGACTTTGTGACGGTAACGCTGCTGAGACGCGAAGAGAATATCAACTTCGCTTTCCCAACCGCCGACTCCCACACGTTAGTGTCTTCGGATCGACTTATCGGCGAATATCTGAAACTGGCAGTGTCCAAAGAAGCAGGTAAATTGACACTGGTCGTGCCCGGAGATACACGGCTGAGGTCGAGGAGCTTATTCTTCAACGTTTTATTGACGACCCCAACATATCGACAAACATCGTAGCGCGTGAGCTTGGTATGTCACAGTGGAAAGTCTGGTCTGTAGTTCACTTGTCAGGCCAACATCCATACCACTACCAACCAGTCCAGTCATTAGAAGAGGGAGATCCGGCGAGACGGCTTGAATTTTGTCGTTTTATGCTTAGTGCCGACGCCGAAAGTGAAAACTTTAAAAAAACTTTCTGTGGACCGATGAGTCATGTTTTTACCGTGATGGTATCACAAATTACCACAACTTACTGGGCACCTAAAGCAGAAGCAAACCCTAAAAAACTGAAAACCACCGCATCCCAGCGTAGGTTCTCGCTTAATGTTTGGATGGGTATTATCGACGACAAATTAATTGGCCCACATTTTTTACCCCGAACACTAAATGGGGAACTTTATGAAGATTTCCTAAGAAATCATTTAACAGCACTGCTCACTGATGTACTGGAAGAAAGAAGAACAAACATGATTTATCAACATGACGGATGTCCAGCCCACTTCCGAATCACAATTCGACAATTGCAGGATGAAAACTATCCAAACCGATGGATAGGGCGCGGTGGGCCGATTCCGTGGCCTGCACGAAGCCCTGATCTGACGCCGCTAGACTTTAACGTCTGGGGTCATATGAAAGACCTAGTTTATGTGACCCCAGTAAATTCAATTGAAGAACTAAGGGAGAGAATAACAGATGCGGCGGACTAAATGAGGGCAACAATCACAAAAACCGAAGTGAGGAAGCGAATAAGAACATGTATTCGAAACCGAGGGCAGCACATAGAACAAGACGTGTGAAATGTGTGTGATTAAAGTTTTCAAATTGATATTGATTAAAAATAAATAATAATGTTCACGAAATTGTTTAATTTGATGTTCCGAATAATCACCTTTTTGTGAGGATCACGCTTTCCTGTACTAAATCAAAATCGATTTTCATAATGTAGTCCATGACTTTGTATTAACTTTCCTCCTAACCTTTTTGCATAGCTGATAATACAAGGATATTTTACTATTAATTTGTACATCAAGCGTAGTAATTTTTTTTTGCACTATACAATATTTTGTATGAAGTAATAGCAAAAATTACAAAAAAAAAAATGTTTGATTAGTGATATTTGCCAAGGTTTTAGGCATTTTTGAACTTTTAATTATTAAAAAAGATCTGCTACGGCATCAACTATGATAATAACTTAAATTTCAGTACAGTCGCGCCAGAAATCATTATTAAATTGGTTTCAAATGATTTAATCTGGGATTTTTCTTATAAAAACTAAAAATCTAACTAACTCAAAAACTACTGAATTTCGGTAGAACATTTGGTGGCTTAATTTTTTGCATTTTAACTCTACTATGACGTCCTGCAAGGAATACGTCGAGTTACCAGTAATCCTGTATATAAAAATTTGAAACGACTGACACAGATTTACGTGTGCAGTCGTGAGCCAGCATGGGGCTCTCCCACCTATCACACAATATACTCAGGATGCTGTGAAAGCTAGCACGTATTCTACCGAGAATGGAAGCGCACCGTTTCCGTGGCATGAAAACCATCAACCCTGGCCTCGGTGACCATCCCGGAAGCGCTACAAAAGTGTAGTAGAACCAATAGCATCCTGAAAACATTGTTATACTGGACCCGCTGGGCGCTGTATGCCCTCAGCGTATACCTGACCCACAGACTGTACGTGTAAAAAGACTAATATAGCAGCAAACAATAAAATTTGTTACTAATTCAATTAATAATAAATTACGTTGGATACCTATTTAATTGATTATACCAACCCATGTTTTTATAAATTAGTACTTACATGTAGCAATTTTGACGAAATTAGGAATGTAGAAGTAGAACTTCTAGTGAAAAATCGGCAGGCTACCAGAGTTTCTTGCCCATTCTTCCTCATACTCGTAGGAACCTACTACGGTTGGGAATGGGCAACTGCCTTCACCTTCCTGGCTGATCGACCCCTTGACAATTCCAAAGTGCCTTTAGTTGGTTTATTTGAAAGAAATGTATTTTTTTTTGAAACCCTCATAATTTTACCGCGAAGGTCCTATTGTTAGATTCCGCTCCTGTTCGAACTTTTACCTGCTAGAAAAAATCCCAATGTCCTCAATAGAGCGTAATCACACCGACGGCGACGATTCATCAGTGGGTTTCCAGCGAAGCAATTTGTGAACGTGCTCTCCGCGGGTGCGAAGCGAAGTAGCCGCGACTACGCGATGTGTTCTCCGCGTTTTCATCATTTTATACACTTGCTTGTCATAAAAAATCATTGTACAAAAAAATTTTTCGCGTTAATTTCATGCTGACGTGACACAGATAATTTTCAATTTGCCGCCAAATCGTAAACAAATGACATGAATAAAATACATACACATTATTATTGGCAAAGAGTTCCATTTTCAAAATTTGAACAAATTTTTTTATTATATCGTTTACAAGTGGCCAGTTCTAAAAAATTTCAGTGTCGCCCTCGTATCTTATGTTACTCAATGATAATTACAGTACGAGTATTCTATTGGTGAAAGAATATTTTAAATCATCCAGTAGTTTTTAAGTTTATTCATTAAAAACAAAAATACAAATATTTCTTTAAAATATTAGTGTAGATTTGGACACGGAAAAGCAAAAACCTTGAAACCTACAGTAACGCCTATAGAGTGAGGCATTAATATTATAATCTATCTGTATTAAATATATATACTACTTTATTTTACTTTTTATACATATAAAGTCGCTTTTCGTGTATTTTTTTATTTTTTTGGGTGGGAAATTATCAAATAACTTCTCCCGCTCTGCCCGGAGCGGGAGGGCGTGTCAGACTCTTACTGACTGAAACCAACCCGTGTCCCTTCAGTTTCCTGTACATTACCAGGGGCCATGGGACTTTCGGACTTTCCCGCGACCCCGGCAGGCATCGGTCCTAGCGGACCCCATCAGTTGAGCTGACATCTCTTTGAGGCGCGCGTGGAACACAACGCGCCGTCGACCCGGGCTTGGTCCTTATCGGACGGCGAGCTACCCATTGATCACCGTCCGTCTCCTGTTGCAGGTAGGAGCGTGAGTGCGCGAAATTTACCTCTCCCTCACGCGCTCCGCCTCCTCCTTCGCGAGCTACTGCTTCGCAAAAGGAGGTGACGGCTTCCCACGGCCTCTCGCTCCGAACCATGGCCTGGACCAGGGCCGTACGCGAGAGATCACTGCCGCCGATCGCCTCCACAAGGACACGGCGGTGCCCCGCCCAAGCCTGGCAGACCTCCACCATATGGTCCACCGTGCGCTTTTCGTGTCTGTATGTGTGACCGCGTTGTTTTTCTAAACTGCGCAATGCCTTTTGGTTTGTGGTTTTCACCATCATTTAGAGAATTTATTCCGGACACGATCAATCTAAATCTGAATCGTTTTGAAACAGACTACTAATCCATTGGTTCGTAAGTTCGAAAAAAAATCTGTTTAACAACGTAAATAATACAATGAATGTTGTTGAACTGCCAAAATGTAACAGATTAGTCGTAATCGTTTATGTGTTACGTAATTAAATATCTGGTCGACCGAGCTCTGCTCGAGTGAAAACAGAGAAAACTAATTTTACCAGAAATGAGACCTAGCTGAATCGATTTTTCGCCCCCGTAAACCCCTATAATGCAACTTTCATCGAAATCGTGAGAGCTGTTTTCGAGAACGTGATTGCAAATATAAATTTACGAATATTGTTCATTTAATAGTAATAGGAAAGGATTATTCTACTTAGATATTGCACAGAAATATCGATGTTTTGACATGCTTCATTAATAGATTGCACCCGTGTGGAGCAGGGCCGGGTCACTGGTAGAGTAAAAAATAAAGTCTCAAATTACTAGAGTTATACTCGTACTTAAAAAAAACATTCAGTAAACTCACAGAAAAAAGTAAAGTATCCTGTATAGTCTGTATCAGAAATACAAAAACTAGTATAACGTAATAGCCGCACGCACCTCTGACTTTTCGGATTCATGTGCGTATTGTATAATTATCACTTGCTTCAAAAACGGAGAAGGAAAACATCGTGAGGTAACCGGCATGCCTTTTTTTTTTTTTTTTTGGGTGGGAAATCATCAAATGACTCCTCCCGCTCTGGGCGGAGCGAGAGGGAGTGTCAGACTTTTACTGACTAAAACCCACCCGTGTTCCTTCCGTTGCCTGTGTGCCGGGGCCGCGATATCCCTTTCGGACAAACTCGCAACCCTGGCAGGCATTGGCCCTTACGGACCCCGTCAGTTGGTGCTGACATCTCTTTGAGGCGCGCGTGGAACACAACGCGCCGTCGACCCGGGCCTGGTCCTAATCGGACGGCGAGCTACCCATTGCCCACCGTCCGCAAGCCCGCGCCTACGGTGGCCGGAAGTCGGCTCGCGACTCCCGACGCCCGGGGCGTCTCCTGCGGCGGCTAGGGGCGCGAGGGCGCGCATCTTGCATTTCCCTCGCGCGCTCCGCCTCCTCCTTCGCGAGCATTACTGCTTCGCAGAAGGAAGTGACGGCTTCCCATGCACTCTCGCTCCGGACCATGGCCTGAACAAGGGCCGGACGCGAGAGATCGCCGCTGCCGATCGCCTCCGTGAGGACACGGCGGTGCCCCGCCCAAGCCGGGCAGACCTCCACCGTATGCTCCACCGTGTCCTCCGGGCGATCCACACAATGGTAACACCCGGGCGTTTCCTCCCGCTTTATCCTGAACAGGAACCTCCCGAAACAACCGTGTCCGGTGAGGACCTGCGTCAGGCGGAAGGTGAGGACGCCGTGGCGCCTCTCTAGCCACTCCTCAAAGAGGGGCCTTACCGCCGCAATTGTGGCGTGCCCAGCGCTGGGTTGTGACAATCGCACTCTCCATGCCGCCATGAGATCCCGCCGGAGCTCTGTCCGCTGTGCCGTGATTTCTCGCGGCAGCGGAGTTACGCCCCGGCGTTTCGCCTCCTCGCGCAACTCCCACATGTGCGCGAGGACTTTTGCCTAACTTTTGCCTAACCGGCATGCCTGAGAGATATTTCTCGACAGCTTGCCAAGTCCGGCCCATGGGCGGCTTTAAAACTCTGACACCAAGTTAGTCACTAACCACACGAAAAGAAGATGTTTTTTTCCATAAACTAAGAGATTAGATTACGTCATAATGTGCTGTTGTTAATTATCCCTAACAAATGGGCCGTGTCTACCACAGAGACATCGAGCAAGAGCAGCTGTGATCGTATGTCAAGTTGTGACAATGTGATGTAAACAGAACTGACGAATATTAATTAATAACTAGGTTGAACAGTCTTACCAAGGAGTATCGTGTTACCCAGATACTGGGTTGTGGAGATCAGATGCTACACCCGGTTAGACTGGAAGCTGACTCCATCATAGTTGGAAAAGCCTCAGCACGTTGGAAAAGCCTAACCCAACTTAGTCTGTGGCCTAACCTTAAAGTGTTGAACCTATTCAACACCTGTCAAAAATTATTTTGCTCAAAAAATACTTAATTTAAAATAAAATATTAACTTACGTTTTATCTACTTATGATATAAAGTAAAAATATAAAATAAATATTATGTTTTTGCAGTAGGACAACTGAAATCACAGAGCGCTAGTCTATTTCTATACACAGGAGGATCATTTTGGTTTGTGAAGGATCATGTGTTTTAACACTTTAGTAGGACCAAAAGAAATAACATACCCTCGTGGACTGGTCGGACAAAAGAGGTTCAAGAGAAAACACATATGAAAATAGGTCACCCTAATTAAAAGAAACAGTCTTCAACATTTAAAAGGGCTACGAATCCACGATTATTTATTTGAAAAAGGAATGAGTTCGCTTTGGAATTGTATGCGTTCACTTTTATAGGGTTCCAATTAAACTATGCAAGTGAACAATGCAATTGAACAATGCAAGAGAATTATGCGAGACAACTATTTAAGTGAACAATACAAGTGAACTATGCAACTGAACTTTACTTCACTACTTGGTTCACGCGTATTTAAACACTTTCTTATATGCAATATTTTTAACTATACTCCATAGGTTTACTTAGTTAAATAAAGGTAAACAAAAAAACCACGTGACGAGACAGCTGTTCAGTAACCGATTAAACGAAATACCTGTCACTTTAGTTGTGTACTGTTTGTACGTCGCAGCTGTACTCTTCAATTTAGCAACGTTTTATTTCGATGACATTTAGAGTTTGGGCTCTTTACAATAGACAGATTACAAAATATTAATATTGTTATAAAACTAACAAACAAAATTGTGCTCAAGTAATTACATCTACGAAGAATAGTTTATGAATAACTGATAAAGTTTAACATACATTAATAACTGATAAAGTTTAACATACATTAATAACTGATAAAGTTTAACATACATTAATAACTGATAAAGTTTAACATACATTAATAACTGATAAAGTTTAACATACATTAATAACTGATAAAGTTTAACATACATTAATAACTGATACAGTTTAACATACATTAATAACTGATAAAGTTTAACATACATTAATAACTGATAAAGTTTAACATACATTAATAAAAGAAAAATACTATTATAAAAATCTAAAATAAATTTAGTTCAGTTTAGCGTATTTTTAAAGATGAAAATGTCATATATAAAAACCCTTTTTACGATTTATTTAACTACCTAAACCTGTGGAGTATAAGTCATTCAAAACAAACAAAAAATCAGAATGTAGTAATCATTTAGGCATCAGTCTTGTTTAGGTATCACTATATAGATACGTACACGGCCCTTCGTACTTTGTCTAACGACAGTGTTCCTCAGTTTGGGCACAAAACACAATGTCTTTCGACCTCCCTTTCTAAGTAGGTCAAGGGAACGATGGGTGCCATCGGCTTGCGAGAGTTATCTGAATGAACTGACAAAAAATATTCTATAGCTAACAGAACCAAGAAATATTACTATACAGATATTCTGTGTTTATCGATATTGTTTTTTTTTCGTGTTATTTTCTGGTAGGTAGACTAGCACGTTTCCGGTGACTTCTTCCACACTATGTCCTTGAAAATTCCTTATTTATTGTGTACAATAGAAAGGAAACCTCTGTGCAAAATTTCAGTTTTCTAGGTTCAAGGGTTTGTACTGGGCGTTGATGAGACAGTCAGGCCTTTTCGGGTAGGTATATGTATTGATTAGAAGTAAAAGGAGACATCGCGTTTTGGCCCGCAGGTTGCAGTTGTGAAACTGGGCACCACCACTGTGTTAAGCTAAAGTCCGCAAAAAAGCTAAAACGTTAAAGCGGGCAAGTTCGAAAGGGGTACAGACAACACTGAAGGAACACGATAAAAAGAGGTTTTCATTTTAACAAATTGATTTAATTTACCGAAAATAACCGCCAATTTTTGAGATAACCCAATTTCTCGGGAGCCAATTTATATGAATGTAAGTATATGTGCATAACCATTTCAATAGCTGTATGAAAATTATGAGCTTGATTAGAGAGAGAGAGGTAGATGCAGCTTTCCATAAAAGCGGGGAGGGTTTAATGGAAAGCTGCATCTTCCTCTCTCTCGTATTATTTAATAATAGATTTTGGGTACGATCCGATACACGAGTATATAGATATGAAACCTACGATGTTAAAGTGTATTGATTCTATCTAAAATAAATCTATATACGTGAAACAAAAACTTTGTAGCCGTTTTTACGAAAACTACGCGAACGGAGGACTATGAAATTTGGCACAGTTAAAGTTTATATGAGAAAGGAGTGCAGAAAGCTAATACTCATTTAAAATATGCATTAGAAATATATAAAATTATTAAGAAAATATTACCCATGTACTATCATGCGTTTGACACACACACACTTGACACTCTTTTGTTTATGGTTAAGGGGGATGTGCTAAGGTAGCCCGCGAAATTAAAATTTTGTTACTTGCATTCGAAATACACCAATTTTAATAAGAGTTGTAAATTTTATAGTGTAGGTAGTGTAATTTCTTTTTATTATTAATGTATTTTTTGACGTACAATAAAGTATTTATATATAAGAATGAACTTTTAGTTGAAAAAGCGTCGTATTGAAGATATTCGGAGGGAACAAAGAAAGTGTACCATCACAGCCTTTGCAATGTGACCGTATTAGGTGTTGAAAAATTCAATTTACTAGGAACCGTCCTCCGTCTCAGTACTCACTTCGTAAAACGAGGCCCTTCTTGTGCTTCCGTTTGTCTTTACTCTTTTATACCGTAATGTATTCGGCTTGAATCACAAAGTAAACCTTAAGAATCCCAAAATTTTCAGCCATTACTCGAGCTCCTTAACTTTGTAATACCCATTGTTTTCTTAAAAGATACAAAATCACAAATTACTTTTTTGAGTCATTACATATTTCTTTTTTATTTAGTGAATGTTTTTATTAGATAGTCTTCTTCGGTTATAAAAATTGTAGGGCAGTTGTTATGAGCCATGCCTAAAAGAAAAGTACCTATAATACTTTAAAACAATATTTACTTGACCCCTGATATATCGCGTGAGCCCCAC
This sequence comes from Agrochola macilenta, assembly GCA_916701695.1. Lineage (NCBI taxonomy): Eukaryota > Metazoa > Arthropoda > Insecta > Lepidoptera > Noctuidae > Agrochola > Agrochola macilenta. The sequence continues at coordinate 8,271,394 of OU753552.1, read as the reverse complement.
GGGCCACGATACAGAAAACCTTTTAAAAAAAATCATTTGTAACGCCTTAATATTCATGAAATATTCAGGTATAACGTTGATGTAGGTCCCTTTGCAGGCGATCCACAGGTTCCTAAGTGCAATGGCAGTGCAAATGCGGTTCCCACAAGATGACGTGTGAATACATTTTTCTAACGTTGCGTGCCAAGTGTTGTGTGGTGAATGTTTAGATATTTAGGAGCAAATCAGGACGGAAAACATGAAATAAATTAAAAACTCGTTACAAATATGTAATTGAACACGAATGTTTTGAATGTCTCAATACTCAACTACGTACAGTTCATAAACGCATTATGAATTGTAGGTAAGTAATTAAGAAATGTGAGTTTTACAAATACATACAAATGAACTGTCAAAAAATTAGAAAACTGTCAGAAAATTACAAAAATGTTTCGTAAAAAGACATCGTGGTGCTGTTATAAAATGAACATCTGCAAACTTAATTAAAATAAGGACTCATTCAAAGGTGCCTAATGTTTCTGTCAGCATTCAGTACAATTTAAGTGATATTACTTAAAATTAAATAATCTAGTTCTCTTAAATAGCATAGAGAATATTATTGATCGTAGCCACGTTTACCAATGCTTTCTATTTATCAAGGCGAAATTGAACTGTGATAGAAAACTGACAGCCTAACTCAGTGAATAATTTCCCTGCTGTCTGCACAATTTTGAAACGTCTAGGTAGGTAGGTGAGAGTGTTCAACTATCAGTGTTCAACTATCACAGGCTGTTCTAACTTGTTGCCTGTATTCAATATTTAATTGAGTCAACTTGGGTGTGCCACTTGCACTCATCTTTTCCCGGAACTTCCACGTTGGTCTGTAGAGTTTGCAGCTTCGTAAATGTAAATGTGAAGTGTTGAATTTCAATCTATTGTTAATTGAATTATTTTATAACAGATTTTGCTTGAAGTTTTGCTCATTCATACAATTGTTTTTAACTATTTAGTCGTTACATTAATTGATTTTTAAATGGTTGACAGATATGTAAAGAGCCTGTTATAATGACATAATTTTATGAATGACGGGCTCCTGTATTTAAATTTTTTTGAATGTGGATTTTGTAATCATCAAAAAATCTAATAAAATTACAATAAATAATCTCACATTTAAATTTGTTATATACGTCTTTGCAAATTATGTCTCTAAAATCATTAGAAAGAATCAATTAAACAAAAAAAACTTTTTACAGAAAAGTGGGAGACGAACTCGGTTGTATTTTTTTGTAAAAAGTTTATATTTTTCACTTTTTAGATGAGTTTTTTGGTATTTGAATACTGCTAAATAACAGTGACAGAAACTTATCATATCATCCTTAAAGACTAAGTGGGAAAAATACGTATTATTGAAGCTAACTCAAAAACGATCCAAGCAAATTTAATAAAATTTATATGGGACCAACTCGAGAGAAAACCCTGTATAAAAAAAAAATGATTTTTATAATCGGTCCACAATTGACGGAGAAATCGGTGAACAAACCCAAAAAAAAACACGCTACGAACGTAGAACCTCCTGCTTTTTGGAAGTCAGTTAATAAATAAGATCACACACAAATTAAATGTTGCAATTTGTGATATTCGTATGTCACAAATTGAAATAAAATATTAGGAAAAATTATTTGTAGATTCGGGAGTCAAATATTTAAAAATATCCAAGCTTGTTTTTAGCATCTCCGTCAGTTCTTCACTCAACTCGTTTCCTATATTTTCTGTTGAATCACTTCAGAGTATGTGGTCTTCATGTCACACCGCCAACGTGAGCATCCTTGCCTGTTGCGTGATCGAAAACGGCGGCACGCGACCTTTATATACATGTAAGTGACGTCATGACAATTTGATAGCATTTATGACGTGAACGGATTGGCAGTCATTGTTCGTATTTGACAAGTGAGGATATTTATGCGAATGTTATAGCAACTGATGGCATTTTTCGGAGGATTCATTGATTGTAGGCAAGGCCTTTAAACTGGGAATAAGATACTTACAATGTTATTTGGGCTCTGGCAGAATATATAATATTATGGTTTTTAACGAGTTTTTTTTTTTTCGCCCTTGTTGTTACAGCACGGGTCATGACAAAAATGTGGACCGTATCCAAAAGGCTTTTATTTGTATAGTTTTTATTTTGTTCTAGCCTAGTGTTTCACGTCAAGCGTTTTTGTACTATTTAAAATGCGTATTGCGTTACTAAGATAAAATTGTTTCAACGTTAAACGGCGAAAAGCTTGTAATAAATCGTACTGTTCTAAAATATAAATAAGCAAGTAATAGCAGTAAGCCTTGTTTAAAAACGGGTTAACCCGCTTGATTTTAATTATGTTAATAAATAAACCTGTCGAAATTGATTGACATTTTAGGTCACGTTTGTAACGATACGCCCGTTTTTATTGAACGGAATTTTATTTCGCCGAAATTTTCATTTTTTATCTTGTTTTTTTTTTAGGTGCTGTCCTGACATACAGGTCAGGTACACAACGGTCCACCTGAAGGACTAAGTGTGGAAACCAAACCCCATAACATAGAACATAGAAGGCAAGAAGTCTCTTTGATGAGATTAATAAAAGCACAAATCTCTGCTCGGGTTAAAATAGAGAATGCTCATTTAATAATACAGAATAGTTCATACTAGTTGACCATGTATTCGAAGTCAATTTCTATATACAAATTCTATGCTGCCATAATAGTACTTACTAATTCCATACTGCCATGTTGCGTTTCAAAATTTGGCAAACAACAATGGCCTCTAGAAATTGTCCTTGGTTGTGTATGTGTGTGTAGTGATGTGGTAAAAACGGTTCAATAAGAGCCACTTTACGAGCATGTGTGTTGAAAATACGTATTATCGAATCGCAACCGTGAAATTCTGATTATTAGTTCCGGTGGCCATCCGTAAGTAGTCTTCATCATCAGTTCCACTTCACTAAATGGTGGTTTCCGAAAGCAAATGCACGAGTTACTTATAAAAAAATACCCAAATCGCTATCGGTGTGTCTATAATATTTGAAGAGCAATTTCTCCAGGATCCCATCATCAGATGGGACAATGGGACCACCATACAAACAAAAATATTTTTTCAAATTGGTCCAGCCGTCTTCGAGTAATCGGAGAAAACACTTAATTAAAAAAAAGATTTCGACGAACTGAGAACCTCCTCCTTTTTTGAAGTCGGTTAAAAATATGAAATGTGGTTAACTCCGACATCCATGACTTGTGACTAAAGCGCCATGTAACTTTTTCACAATATTGTAGTGGATTATCACTTCAAAAACATACAGCAAGTTTCCCCGCTAGTGCAGACATTTCAAGGCGAAGTAGGAACGACTACTGGCCCCAATTCAACACGGCGAGATTGGCAGGATCGATCGCAGGAAGTAATCTGACGCTACGATAGCGTACTATTTGATATTTCTGCTGGATTTTGGCGCCTATATAATTTAAATTAAGTTACTTAAGCTAAGGTAACAAAACAATTTGTAAACCCACATAAAATATTAAGTACCTGGGCGACCGAGCTCTGCTCTGGTGAAAATACAGAATGCTCATTTAATAGTAATGATAGTTAATACTTATTCCATATATAGTACTTAATTACTAATTCCATGCTGCCGTGATAGTAGGTACTTACTAATTCCATGCTGCCTTGTCTGTCAATTATTGTCAAATGTCAAATAGTCTGAGGTAGCCATCTTGTTCTAAACTTTGGGCGACCGAGCTCTGCTCGGATGAAAATACAAAAAAACTAATTTTCCTGACTGAACTGATATGAGACCTAGCTAGATCGATTTATAGCCCCCGTAAGCCCCTTGCAACTTTCATCGAAATCGTTAGAGCCGTTTTCGAGAACGTGATTACAAATATATATATAAATACAAATATTGCTTGTTTAATTGTATAGGATAAACCAGCGATCTGCCTCTGCTTCGCAAGGTTTTTGTGACTTGACAAAACATCGAGATTTCTTAATTATCTATAAGTTTAACATTAATGTATTAAACACAAACCTTCCGGAATAAATTCTCTAAATAATGGTGAGTAAAAAACCGTATCAAAATCCGTCGCACAGTTTAGAAGAACAATGCGGTCTCACTGACAAACAGGAAATGCGACTTTAATTTATTATTATGTAAGAAATAGAAATCACGTACATATCGAATATATTCTTGAATAGTTACATATAGGTAGGTTGGTAGTTAAGGATTTGTAGGTCCGACTAACTGACTGGAGCCAAGCCAAACCTCCGAAGTTTCGAGGTACATCCTCGAAACTTCGGAGGTTTGGCTTGGATGTTAAATATTTATCCACCCAGGACTGGTCAAACGGAACGTCGAAGTTTGAACACGAGTCCAGTTCCAAGCAACAGCTACTTTTAAATATTAGCACTAAAAAGTGCCTTCGCGATAATAAAAGAAAAACCGGCCAAGTGCGTGTCAGACCACGCATAAAGAAGGGTTACGTAGTTGGGATGAATTTATCCCTAAAACAAACTTAACTTTGCAATTTAGATACATGACCTCCCATACATTGATATACGTCACCGTCAATTCTCCATCTGCAAATTTAAGATTCTAATGGCAATAAAACAAATAAAAAATAAAAATATACGTATATATAACCAACGATGTTCCGACTTTTTCTTTTACTTGTGCTGTGAGATCTTGCTTCCTGTGAGATCTTGCTTCCTGTAAAATTTCATGATTCTACAACGGGAAGTACCCTGTAGGTTTTGATTTATTTGCGAGTGTAATGTGTAATATGTCACATAAATTAATGGCCGTATTTTTTATTGCCTTGTCTTAGAAGCTTGATTTTTTTATAGCTCCAAGGGAACATAGATCTACGTATTTGATATTCATTTTAATATGATACCTCCACGCGTTCCTGAGAAAATGGGTCTTGACAGACTGGCGGACGGACAACTAAGTGATCCTATAAGGGTTCCGTTTTTTCCTTTTGAGGTACGGTACCCTAAAAAGGCCCAAAACATACTGTTTATTCAGCAGCATCTTTTTTCTTGTTAGCTAGGTGTGATTATCTGATTGCGTTGAATATAGGTCAGTCGCTTCCTTGTCTTTTCGTTCCGCCGTCGGCCTAGCTTTCCGGGTCGTCGGTTCATCGGGAACCGGTTTGTTCCGGGACAGACTCGGTATTTATTTTTTAAGGTGGTTTTATTCACCTACTTTTGTCAATAAATGTATGTATGTAAATGACGATAAATAAAGACTGGTCCGAGTAAAAGATCGATAGATTATGTGCAATATAATATGATAAGGAAGGAGAGAGAGACGTAATACCAAGAACTCAAATAAATATTTGGGACAAAGATTATAAGGCGACGGTGATGAAAATCAGTAATGTCTTATTTCGAAACCTCTTATGGCCAAATTATTTAAGGGGACTAAGGAGCTAGACGCAAGTTTTATAAAGCCTAAAACTATATGTTCCACCTCAATAAAGAAAATCAGAAAAATTTAAATGATATTCTTCTGAATACATGGTAAATGTTGCTGTGTAGAAAACATAATACAACTAATTTGATACGATAAAAAAAATTCACGAATATGCATCTTAAAATTTTCTTTTAACGATTAAAAACCATAATAATATACATGGAACCATTACAACAACAAAAAACTCAAATCTGTGTGGTTCATTCCTCAAAAGACTATTTCAGACACCAACCGACATGGTCCTCAAGTGATCTGAGCAAGATTCAGAACCTCACTCAAAACTCAAGCATTACTTAAAACTCGTTTAAAGCCTTTTGATTGGTTGAAACTAGTTTTAAGTAATGCTTGAGTGTTGAGTGAGGTTCTGTAATACGGGCCTATGTCGGGACTTTAAAAGAGACTGCGACCTCTGAGTTTGTTTTGGCCTTTCTTCTCAGAGTAGTCAGAAAGCAAACTTATCTAGTTTTTAAAATATGATTGACGTGTAAGTGTTTGTACCAAGCTACTTACAGAAATAAAATCATTTATCATTTAAGTCTAGAATTATTTTTATTTTTTTGTTATTAATCTCTTCGTCAGCATCGCTGTCTTTTGTTTATGAGCTTGAAGTGTGTTGTTTGTATGGTCTTTGAAAGAATCTTCTGCCTTCGAACTATGAACATTTTTAGAAGAAACGGTACTTTTTAGTGTCTATTTTCTATCAGTTTTATAAGATTGTTACAATCAAAACCCCCGATACAGACATTTCCTCATTTCACTTTCCTACTCCATTGCCATCATCAGGGGCTGTTCATCATCTATCTATAACCTATTCATTGAGACCATACCAATGAGACCAAACACGATACCTGTGCTGTAACTTGGTAAGGGAGTTGGGTATCCTGCAAATTCCAGGTGATGCTGCAGCATCAGTTCAAGGTTACTATGTTCTTCTTATATCATTGAAGTAACAGAATACCAAATTTCAAATCGATCAGATCTGTGGAAGATGCTCACACCCATTCATCAACTAGAAAAGAGCTGATTTTTATTAATCTTTAAACGTCTAAACCGATTTTGATAAAACATGTCTAAGAACCATCGCTAGAAAACCTGCTTTCAAATAAAAAACCGCATTACAAACACCGCTTTTGCATCGAGGGTTAAAAAAAGGAAAGATATTACTTGAAGTCATAGATTTAATTAATATGAAACCACTGAACTAAATACGGGGATTTATTGGCGTGAAAACGTCTGTTCGCTCGGTGTACGTAAGTTCGATATTTCTGACTGAGAAAATACTGTAATATTTGAATCCCTATAAACTACGAGATATTTATTGCTAGCTCTTGCTAAATTGCTTCGCTTACGGAGGGGGCTCGCATACTCGCATCGCTCGCTGTTCTCATATGAAAGGGCGCATAGCTCACTCATGACGTAGGTGGGTTCACTTCTCCTCTCGCTTAGCTCATGGGCTCGGTTCGATCTGTGAAACTATGCTCATCACACTGTGCTGAGTTAGGGAACCCCATTTAAGATAGCTTAGCTTGATGTGAATGTGACAGAGGTGGTCGCATTCACATCAAGCTGAGCTGACTCTTCATAGTTGGGATAGAACACGCTAGAGCGTGATAGAGGCAAAGTGAACCACCTTAATACCAACTAGCTCTCATTGGGTTAAAAGGTTGCAGCTGTGACCGTTTGAATCTTTAAAAAAAAACCTATGGCGCGGAGTCAAACTGCGTCTAAAAGTTAATTTTTTTGTTCACTATAGTGTTTCTTCGGTATTTCATTAGTTCGTCCTCGACGACGGCCTCGCCACACAGTGATAATAATTAAAACAGCTGATATGCCATCTACATCACATTCAAAACCAAGCGGTGTACATACTATAAAATAAGAATACGATGCAGTGCTATGTTCTCATTGCATGTCAGAGGACATTTAAATCACAAGGGCGTCGTAAACGAAAGAACTGAATTATTCATTACATACGAGTACATTTGAATGAAATGCAATATATGTTGTTGTATGAATACTCTTTTTGTAGATATGAATAGGGTTGAATAGATCATGCCACTAATAGGTTTCATCAATCTCTCTATGTCTGTGAGGTTGAACTGCGCACGCTGCAGTCATTTCTTGCTAGGCAATGGTTCATACCACGTGGTGAACCCTCCATGACACACGCTAAAGCTGCGGTCCCATCTCTGGATAGTGGGCTGACCAAGCGTTTACGCCTGGACAGGAACGGCCTGCGCCTGGTGACGGGGACCACACGGGACACTGCTCTCTAAACAAACACTTTTACACAATAGGCATAACGGACAGTCCTCTGTGCAGGGCGTGCATGGAGACTGAGGAAACCGTCGCGCACGTGCTCTTTGAATGCACAGGCGTCACCCAGAGTAGAACAGAAACCCTCGGGTCACCCAGATCTTTCACAGAAGTTCTAAACAAACCAGGAGCATTAATTAGCTTCTGGAGGGAGGTGGGCTGGTTGGAATAACAACCAAACGGCCGCCATGGCCCACGCACAATGGTCCACCTGACGGACTAAGTGCGGAAACCAACCCTATAACATAGAACATAGCTGCGGTCCCGGTTGCCATGCTAAACTATGTGGTTATCGGTGGTATGAAGCTTCTAAGTAGTCTTATATTGTCACTGTTAGATACCCAATTTTTTGTTGAGATTGTTTAAACGTAACTCCATATAAAATATACATTGGTTAAACTTGCGAAGCAGCTAGATGGACCAATTGATAAATTGCCTGTTGATAAATACCTAATAATAAAAGCTATGGAAAATATACTACTTATGTATTTAGAATCTCTTTTGTCCTCCGGAAGGGTTAAACATCAAAAAGACTTGACGGGTCACTAGGTATTGTAATAAAAACACGCTAAAGGATCCAACAAAAGGATTCTTGGGATTTGTTCAATTGAATTGTTGTGTTCAGTGGGTTCAATTTCTTCAAACAACATAGTTTTATTTGTTGTTCTGAAAAGAAAAACAAACGAAAAGATAAATTTTACTTTAATTGTGTTCTAAATATCTCCATAGGTAAAGTTTCATCGAAACAATAATATTTGAACAACTGAACAATACAATTTATTTTACAACTAACTATTATATATATTATGTACAAGAATGTAAAGAAAAAAATAAGAACAATTGAATATTTTAAGATTACTTAACATTTTCGGTTGTTATTTTACACACACATGGCCAACCCATATTTAAAAATGTTCATTCTTTCGCAACTTGTAAAAAATGTAGGTAAATTAGAGGAATTTCCGATAGATTGAGACTGAGATTTTGAATTTATTGAGAATGTGACAGTTTAAAAATATGAGTTTAATTATCAAAAAGAAAAAAAAAAAAGAGTGAAATTCAAAAAGTTTAGTTTAGTTAATAAAATACGAGAATGCCCCTCTGATGTTGTTATTCTACTTCTTTGATTTGCTATGAGGGTTATTGAAAAAGCACAAAATTTTGTCAAAAAGTACACTTTTTTTAATCAGTTTATTTAGTTATTCGTCAAGTTACTTATCTGCAGATTCAGGCTATAAAAACATTGTTTCTGGTTTATAAAATAACCTAGACATATAAACGGTGGACAAGCGGTATAGAATCCCGAGAGGCTACTGTTTGGAGAATTTATCAACCGTCTGTGTGCCAAACGTATTAAGTTACTTTCTATACGAACCTGTAACTATATAGAACTGTTTGCAAGAAGTTTAAAAGCCTCTTTTATTTTATCGCCGTTGTTTCATTTTCTTAAAATATATTGATCAAAAAGTATTAGGACTATTGAAAATATTTCTTAATAGGTATTTAAATACAGCGTTTTGGGGGACTGTCTTATTAATTTATTATATTTAAAAAGTGCTGAGTTGCAGCTTAATTATATTCAAGGATTATTTTTTACTCGTATTTAAAAAAATCTGCATTAATTCAAAAGAGTTATATTATTGTATACGATTTATATTTCGAATAAGTTTTTTTACGGTTTATCACACAGTAAGATTATGACAGTAGCCACAAAGAGACGGGGTTGTTCCAAATAATAAATTTAAATACTTGGTCAATAACAGTTTCGTAGCGCTTGCTACGCCAGCGTAGCGCTGTCTTCACCAGCGTAGCGCCGCTACGAAGCCACCTACGTAAATGTTCGGTCATCCTCGCTTGGACAGTTAGTGTTCTAGCTAACGAAGCAGTGAATAGACAGGTATACAATATTGGTTGGAAGTCACCAAGAAAACCAAAGAAAAATATTAGCATTTGAAAATGTAGCAGCATTTTTAGTCACAAGATCGTGTGGTATCGGTAAATGAGACGAACTTCCAAACATTACTGGTATGCCTTGTTCAAAACATCCTCCTTAGTGTTCACCTACATATGTTATACAGGGTGGCCGGTGAAATGACGTCCTATGAAACATTTCAAAACACACTCAAGATAAATACACCACAAGTCGAAACCTAACCGACATTGTTACTATCATCAATGCAGTTTCACTGTCATAAGTCCCAACCTCAGCTGCTAGCCTACTTAGCCATCCACTAACATTATCTGCTCCAACTTCGGACATCTATTATATAGATAAGCTCGCTTTTTATGCTGGCAGAACAAATGCCTTCGAAGTTAGCGCTATCTTGTTTCCTGAGACGGGCATCGGGCAGTTAGACATCACGTTGTTTTATCTTTTTCTGCCTTTCTCAGTGGTCAGATCTTTAAACGAACAAAATAGGCGGACATTGTTTGCCCCACAAGGCGATGTTTTAATGTAGTCGGGGGAATAAATTGTCCATCAAATTGACACACTACGCCAATTTGCCGTGTTATAGCCATTTAATAGAATTGAAAAAGAATGATTGTTGTGATTTGAATATACAGACAATTTAAGTTGGTAGTTCACTGACTTTACGTACAAAGACAGCTCCGATACCCGTCTAGCTGCATGTAAGGATTATAGCTTCCTACTGATCCCGTAGAAAACACGTTGAACGCCAAACTTGAAAGTCATTTTTGCTGTTCAGGCCACGTCAGACAATATAGGGAGACTTGTTCCAATCAGGCGGTGTGAGGCCACGTTGTTCGGCGGACGGCCTTGTATTTGAACGTCTATTTTGACCAACCTGTCGCTTGTATTACCTCCTTGTCTGTTTAGCTATTTGACCCCCGTGGCTCTCTGGACAAAAGCCCAGCGCTATTAAAAAAATATTTGTAAAATTATTAAGTTATGAACTTCTTAGCCACTTTAGCGAGTGTCAGAAGATTCATAAGAAATATTTATGGTGGTTTCATAAATAAAACGGATTAATTTATTTGATAAATTGTGACGTTGCCCACTTTCAGAATAAACGCTCTTAATCTGAGTGACTACGTATGACATTGAAAGTTTACAAGTACTTATGTGCGTAGTACATGCCGTTTGCGAGTATTACGCAAACGGCGTGAGAACGGTGCGAGTTAATACTTATTAAGTAAGACTTAATTCATATCTATGGGCTATATACTATAATATGGCTATTAATCTACGATTATTTGCCGCATAAAAAAACAAAATGCAATAAAAATAAAAAACAAACGAATCCAAATACCTGAAATGAGGGTCAGAACCTGGCCTATCATCCTTATGAGTATTTTTGTGGCCTCTGAAGAGATACCGATATCCTATACTATTAAATGAGCAATATTTGTTTAAATACTCGTATATATATTTGCAATCACGTTCTCGAAAACGTTTCTAATGATTTCGATGAAAGTTGCAATAGGGTTTACGGGGGCGATAAATTGATCTGTCTCATATCTAGGAAAATTCGTTTTCTCCGTATTTTCACCCAAAGTTTAGAAAAAGATAGATATACCTTAGAATAATGACATGGCAGCATGGAATTAGTAAGTATCTACTATCATGGTAGCATGGAATTAGTAAGTATCTACTATCATGGTAGCATGGAATTAGTAAGTACCTACTATCATGACAGCATGGAATTAGTATGTACTATCATGTCAGCATGGAATTAGTGTCTACTATACATAGAATTAGTATGTACTATCATGTCAGCATGGAATTAGTATCTACTATACATGGAATTAGTATGAACTATCCTATACTATTAAATGAGCATTCTCTATTTTCACCCGAGCAGAGCTCGGTCGACCAGGTACTAGATTAATTATTTGCAATAATGTTTAGACATAAATAAACTAACTGATACAATCACGTTTTATCCCATGCACAACAACGCCTCGTTCGATCTGCAAATACTTATATTTAAAAATAATTTGATTCGTGTTTTTTGACTTTCAAAACGTGAATCTGAGAATAACACTCGACTTACGAAAACAAGTTCTGCATTTGCATCTGTAAATTCGTATTAAGTTTTAATTTTTATGTCCCCAGTAAAATGGTACGAGCTCGTCTGGGCCAGATGCTAGTTGTAATAAAATTGCATTTTTTACGATTCGGTGTTAAATAACGCTGGTTCAAACATCAGCATAATATGATATTTTTTGGCACGAAGGTGGCCAGATTGAAGTATTGGTGATGGAGAATTGCTTTGTACAAGGTCCACGTTGTCTTGAGGGTTTTCATTCGCCATTATTTATAAGAAAATCAATATTAAACGCAAAATGAATTTAATTTGTGATTTAAGACCTGCTTTTTAAGAATTAACGTAACAAAAAAAAAAAAATGAATTAACAGAAGCAGGCGTGATCTGTGTCACAATTAGAGTTGGGGACGGGGCTCACTAGACTCGGACTGTCCCACACAGTTTTTTTTTTTGGGAGCTCTCAGCCTTGTAGGTCAACCTAGAAGGTTGTCGGCTGCTTATCCGGACTTTCCTGTGGCTGCCTCAATAAATTAAAGCCTCCAGCCAGGGCATAAAATTTACAATCTAAGCGACTACGCGCTAAGGGCACCTGTGGTGTACGGACCTCGGCTTAGGGCGTCGCTGGGGGAGGACAGCACGGGACAGGCTGGATCGGATTAATATTATTATTAAGGGAATTTAAAGCTACAGGCTCAGCGAGGGCTGGCTCGAGCAAGGGTCGGGCCGGGAAGGACGACGACTTCGCGCCGCCGACGAAGCGGCGAGGACGGATAGACGCGGACGGTTTTTGTTTTTGAGTGCGTGTCGGCGTTGCTCGGTGCCATCTTTTATAGGCCGATTCCTTCCACAACTCGCCTGAGTGAGACAATGATGACATTAAACGTTGATTGCGTTCCGTCTTACGTTATAATTTGCTCATGCACATTATCTTATGTCACGACAAATTCTTTTGAATTGTACACTTTATGGATAAATAAATATTAAGTACATATAAGCCTTATTAGTACGGAAACGGAAATTAAAGATCACCCTTTTGGTTCATTAGTGAGGTTTTATAGGAAATTGGAAAATCAAAATAAAATAAAAAAATTCCAATTCCGTAAAAAATACGAATAAATTCAACTTCTAATACGATCCTATGTTACTCTCTAGTCATACTGTATATATGCAAATACTTGTACATTTACTTTTTGACAAGAACGCAGTATTATTTGATGAAGTCTCCTAACACAGGCACTGTTTGGTGAAAAGGAGGCTCCAAACACTGAACCCTTTTTAAACTGAAGCATAAATAAAGTTTATTATTATTACTGCAATAATATTACTATTATTAAAAATGTCCTTGACATATCTCAGGACCCTGGACCGTTGGAAGGCGTTCTCATTATTTCTCTTTATTTATGCATTCTCTGTCTACGTACGCGTAGCCGATCGCTACGTGTGTGGCTGCGAGGTGGCTGAGTAGTGCTACGAGGTGCTACGCGGCTACGTGACTATTCCTGATTTCCATATCTCGGTATGGAATTGAAAAATGATAAGTCCGCAATGATCTGCATTATGTTTCTGTATGAAGATTTTTATTCCTTTATTTCAAATGCAATAAAAAAAAGACGTGTGGCACTCGGAGACTGCCGCGGTAAAGCTATTGCATAGCATTTTTTTATCAACTTATGCAATTTGTGTCACAGTGATGCGCGCGGATCTTAAAATTTCACTCTATGGGGGTAAGACCGTAAAATCACGAACAAAATGGTATATAATCTTACGTATAAAACAAATAACAAACTTACGTACCAAGTATTTATCAAAACGTCCGCTAACACAAAGCACGCACTGTTCTCGGCACAGATAAACAAGTGATTTCACCCATCGCTACAATATTTATTATGCTTCTAACAACGTAACGCCATCTAACGAAAATGTCAGGAATTTATGTGGCTTTCTGTCAATACAAGAACGAAAACTGAAGCGAAACAGAGTGCGCTGACAAGGGTGTTAGGTTTTTTCGTTACGGAATTTCTGGATTCGGTCTCCACGCTCAAGGCCCGCGATAGAAGCTATGCAATAGCTTAATAAGCGAAGATGATTATTAAAAAAGTGCAAAGGAATTTGAACATGAAAAATATTATCATTGTTTATGGCGATGCATATTGCTGGGCAAGGAGTTAGAAAAAAATACATCTTAGCCTATTCAATTGCCTTCGCTATAAACATTTTAAATCAAAACAAATAATAAAAATATTTTTTGAAAAAAAGTGTTTCTCCATAACATTTGCATTTTTAATATACGCTTTCCTTTTTTCCTTCTAATTAATTCACATCTAGATAGAGAATATGTGAGTACCTAGTTATCCAGCAGAAGCTAAGTTATAAATAAGTAACAGGAACAATTGTGTAGCATTTCAAGCTCAGAGAGCACCTTAGCCTCACTTCGGTGAGTTAAGTGCCTCACTTGTTGAAAACTAAGTTGAGGTAATTGCTGCAGTAAATACCTGTGTAAATAGCTTACTGTTAATAACTTAGAATGGGTTTTAAATAGGAAATAAATTGTCAGTATACTTACTGACAATACGTGGTTGATTTGTGACGGACACTTGTGTTTTTACTTACTATTTATAACTTAGAATGATTTTAAATACTAATTATTAATTTTTTATTTGTTATATTCCTTTATTCCCAGTAGTTATACAGATTTAAAAAAAAAAATTTTTTTTTTGAAGATGGGTAATTAAAACCCACCCTGTTCCTTCCGTTGCCTGTGAGCCGGGGCCGCGATACCATAAAAAGAAAAAAAAAAAAAATTGCCTAAGTTACTCCATAAAACATCAGCTATCTGCCATTGAAAGTCCCGTCAAAATAAAACAGACGAATACAAATTTAAAAAAATTGTTTTTTTTGCTATAAGTACTGTATTCTCGTATACTTTCCTAAGCATTTAGTAAAAAGCTGATATTTTGACAACAGAAACTTCAATTTTATTTATTTTTTATAGATTATTGTTTATAACTGCGAGAATATTTTATATATATATATATATATAAATTTATGCTATATCTTATGCTAAGAATAGTACCATCCCATTTCTTCCCGTGGGTGTCGTAAAAGGCGACTAAGGGACTCACTAGAGAATGGGCAGCAGCATTCACTATGTATTTTAACACCATACTGCGATCGCCAACCCGCCTGCCAAGCGTGGCGATTATGGCTAAACCCCCCCATTTGGGGGAGGCCTATGTCCAGCAGTGAACGTCTTTCGGCTGAAATGATGATGAATGGGTTATTTATGTCTAGGAAGTAAATACCTGAATCTTACTTACTATTTATAACTTAAATGGTTTTAATAGCAATTATTGTTATGCTTTTGTATATTAATTTAGAATATTTTGTTATTGTAATTTTGTTTAGTTGGATGTACTTTTATGAGTTGAACCATTGTATTTATATATACTTTATTGTACACCAGATTATACATTACATAAAGAAAAAGTAATACACTACAAAATATACAATGGACGGCCTTATCGCTTACTGCGATGTCTTCCAGGCAACCTTGGAATGGACAGTGATTTTCTGGACATAAAATGGGGTTGTCTTAGGTGCAAATAAAAGGTATATAAGTACAATATACTATAATAGATACACATTGTATCTGTGCTATCACAATAAAAAGTAAAAAATAAATATTATCTAGATGACCAAAATGAAAATAATTTTAACTACGTTTATTTAAAGAGGAATCTGCTATCGAGGAATTGTCATCGTTGATTTCATTATCTTGGCTGAAGATGAATGCCAAGCATGGTTGAAAAGGCAGGAAAAGTCTTCATTTAGCGTCAGAATATCGACTTGAAATTAATTGGAAGGAATCACAGCTGCTTCAAAGATCGGTCGAAGTAGATATCTAGTACTTAAGTTTTTAACGGGCATCCACACCGAAGTTGGTTTTTGTAGCAACTTTTTACAACATGATAAAATTAAGTCATTTTCAATAGGTTAACTAAATAAGTTTTTGTTATCCGTTGTTGATCAATAACACTTGCAAAGCCTTTACATTTAATTGTGAAAAAAGCCAATTATTTTAAAGTACTTGCCGTGGGTTGTTCATCCGCATACAGCTCTTCTCCATAGCTAACGACCAATAGAAACCGTGCACCTAGATTCTGACGTTTCGTAAGTTCCTCGGTCTGTGTCGGCCTGATCATCACTTACCATCAGGTGAGAAGCAGGTCACGAGCTTCCCTGTGGTGAGTTTATTTTTATTTGAATTGAATTAATAGCTCATATACAATGGTTTAGCAATTAAAAAGACTCAAAAAAAAAAAAAACATGATTTAAGAAAACTATAAGAAACAAAACATCTTGTCTCAATCAATCTGCCTAGCCTTTTCCCAACTATGTTGGGGTCGGCTTCCAGTTTAACCGGATGCAGCTGAATACCAGTATTTTACATGGAGCGACTGCCTATCTGACCTCCACAACCCAGTAACTGGGTAATACGATACCCCTTGGTAAGACTGGTGTCAGACTTTCGGGCTTCTGACGACTCGTACCGACTGTCAAAGATCCACGAATGACAGCCGGGACCAACGGCTTAACGTGCTTTCCGAGGCGCGGAGAAGTCTCGGTATGTAAAGATGGTCACCCATCCACTGACCAACCCCGGCAAACGTAGCTTAACCTGATGGATCAACCGGTGCGGCTGTTGTTTTTACTTATTGTTGTGTTGTTACTTAGCCACGAGCTCCTCTCCTCAAACAAAACATCATGTCTCGATCCTGGGAATTGCGATACTTTTTTATTAAAACTTCTTCACGTTGTATCGACGCGAAAGTTTTCAATGTCCAAAGTGAAAAGTTTTTATGCGAAACTTAAACAATTTCTTACTACATACTTTATATGTGGTTTTTTAATTGATCTTTCCTGCATATTCTTTTCAGGTTTAGAATTATGTGCAGTCGGGACAGTATAACTAAGATTCTTCTAATATTAGAGACACTGAAACTGCCCGTCTCGTAGTCGGAAACGCGACTGCTGACCTGAGTTCGATTCATAAGTTGGGAAAAGTTTAATAGGGATTTTCCATTAGGGATTTTTTCGTAGCAGCCAGGAGTTTAGAAGTTGGTGGTGTGGCTTGGAAAGCACGTATAGCCGTTGGTTATGCGCCGAATTTCTTGCCGGTCGTGTCGGATTGCCGCCCCATCAGCCTATGAGAGTGAGGGAAGAGGGAGTCCACCTTTGTTTGCGCACACACTTGTGTATTACACTACCTTCTCTTGCGTACTTCGCAAATCTCCAATACGATTGGCCACCGTGACCGAAATTCAGTCAATGACTACAAAAATAAAAATATCTTCGCACAGTTGAAGTTGCTTGCACGCTACAGTTTACAAGACACAAATAAAAAAAACGGGTTAGACAAATGGCAATCGCTTTCAAAGAGTTTCGTATTTCTAAAACGACTTTCAATTATAGATTTGACACAAGTCTTTAGGCAGCTTAAGTCAATTCTCTCCCTTACATTTTTAACCGACTTCATAAAGGAGGAGATTATGTCTGTATGTTTTTTTATTTCTTCGATATTTTCTAAATGGTTCAGTTGGTTTAAGAAGCTTGCGCGGTGGTCCAATATAAATTTTATTAACTTTGCTTAGGTGGTGTTTCAGTTAGCTTCTTTAATACGTATTTTATCCACTTTGTGTATCTTGATGATGTTAATACTTCCTGTCACTGTTGTTTATATAGCAAGTATACGAATTTGTTGTAAAGTTTTTTATTTTGCACTTTTGTGAAAAGTGTAAAATAAAATTGGTGGCAAAAAACTAAAATACAGATCCAAAGCACCTACTTCCGAAATTAAATTAATTTTCACTTAGTAGTGTTTTTAATGTAAGTCGGTTGTTTTTTGACTTCGTTATCGTCACTTTATTTGGAAAAAACCTTGTGTCTAAAAGAAGCTTACCTACGTTTACAGTGGGTATGTCTTCATAACAATGCTCCGTTGCATCTTTCAGAAACCTGTGTACTTGGACAGGGTACTTACCGATGCTCATCATTTCCACCAGCACCTCAAGTTGGATCATTAGGGCCACCACGGACGCTGCAATTCCTCCGCAGATGGTTGCGAAAGCAGGGGTGCCAGTGCTCTCAGAAATCGCTGCCAGTTTCCTAAAAGAAAAGAAAAGAAGGAATTCATATATGTGCCAGCACTTTGGATACCATTGAAGAACTTTTGTATAGATTGACGCATAGTTTTACTCTTAAATTTGCAAAACAGAATTTAATACGACTTGAGTTCAAACTGCCGTTGCTTGAGAGCACGAGGAATCTCTGTCATTTACTCCGTCTTTCCGAGTTTTCCTGAAATATTTTCACGACCGTTTAAAACCACGTTCAAAGTACTGCTTCACTTCCAGTAAAATTATTAAGCGTGTCATGCACATTCTTGTTCCTCGGTCGTGAAGACCGCAATGTATGTCGGCACTCCTCAAAGAGACGTGCGCTACCAGTGTCCTGAAGGATTAAAACGACCCTGTGTGGATCTTTGGCAAAGAAAAACTTTTTCTCTTGAATTTTAAAGTGAAATAAGATGCGGTTGGCAAAAGTTCGCCTTTCAAGAAATGATCGGTAATGGAATGTATTTACATGTATTTACCTAGTTTAACCTGTTTGTTTTTATTTTATTTTTTCATTTTGTAACAGTAGTTTAAAAGGAAAACTATATTAATTTAAATTATATAAATAGTACAGTTGCAAGTAAAATTATTTTAACCCAAAACAAACAACAGCAATATTTTTAACAACCAATTTCTTCCTTTAATAAATTAATGCATAGAGGTATTATTTAAATATACCTATGAATGAAAGGAACCGGTTAGACTGGAAGCCGACCCCAACATAGTTGGGAAAAGGCTAGACAGGGTTGTTTTTTATGAATGAATAGAACCCCAACTACGATTAAGTAATCAATACTCAATTTCGGGACCACACTTTAGAACTGAGAAAAATACTAAACGGATCTCGAAATTTTACCACTAATGATTGGTAGCATTGCGGGGAACCGGGTCACTTATAAAATAGTTAAAGTTGGTTTTCTTGTCTGTCTGTGTGACCGCTTGGTTCTTCAAAACTCTTTTTTTCACCAACATTTAGAGAATTGATTCCGGAAGGTTTATGTGTGTGTCCCTTCTATGTCGTTTTTTTTTTTTCAATTTTTTATGCCTATAAACCCGCTATCAATCTGCTTAGCCTTTTCCCAACTATGTTGGGGTCGGCTTCCAGTCTAACCGGATGCAGCTGAATACCAGTATTTTACATGGAGCGACTGCCTATCTGACCTCCACAACCCAGTAACTGGGTAATACGATACCCCTTGGTAAGACTGGTGTCAGACTTTCGGGCTTCTGACGACTCGTAACGACTGTCAAAGATCTACGAATGACAGCCGGGACCAACGGCTTAACGTGCTTTCCGAGGCACGGAGGATTCTCGGTATGTAAAGATGGTCACCCATCCACTGACCAACCCCGGCAAGCGTAGCTTAACCTGATAGATCGACCAGTGCGGCTGTTGTTACTTAGCCACGAGCTCCTCTTTATAAATGCAAAACCATACTTAAATATGAAATTTTACCTTTCTAGCATGATTGCAACCCGTGCCGACCGAACCACAAAGTTTGTCAAAAATCGTGTTTTATCCTAGTATTGTCAGTCCTATAAAATGCAACAAATGAAGTGAATAAAAGACAAAATGAAATAAAAGAAATATTTATCTTTGTTTAAACAAAAAATAACAACCATCACCAACACATACCTAAACATGATGACGACAAGCCAAAAGTAGGTAACAATTCTCTTTATAAATTCTGCTCCAAAGGAACACAAGCCCTCGTTGAAATGGCCAGTATTCGAAGCTGTTATGTCGCAACGCATTATTTGTATCTAAGGTTCCAGTTATAGACCGATAAGGACCAGGCCCGGATCGACGGCGCGTTGTGTTCTACGCCAGTATTCGAAGCTGTTATGTCGCAACGCATTATTTGTATCTAAGGTTCCAGTTATAGACCGATAAGGACCAGGCCCGGGTCGACGGCGCGTTGTGTTCTACGCGCGCCTAAAAGAAATGTCAGCACCAACTGACGGGGTCCGTAAGGGATAATGCCTGCCGGGGTTGCGAGTTTGTCCGAAAGGGATATCGCGACCCCGTCACACAGGCAACGGAATGAACACGGGTGGGTTTTAGTCAGTAAAAGTCTGACACACCCTCCCGCTCCGCCCAGAGCGAGAGAAGTTACTTGATAATTTCCCACCAACTAAAAAAAAAAAAAGGTTCCAGTTATAGAGGGCAGTTGAGATAGCTTTAGGTTTAGCTTGATATACCAGAAGAACTCTCTAGTTTTGGTACTGCAAGAACCTGTTCTCTGTCGGCAAATGATACGAGTATACCAGAAGAACTCTCTAGTTTTGGTACTGCAAGAACCTGTTCTCTGTCGGCAAATGATACGAGTATACCAGAAAAACTCTCTAGTTTTGGTACTTACTGCAAGAACCTGTTCTCTGTCGGCAAATGATACGAGTATAACAGAAGAACTCTCTAGTTTTGGTACTGCAAGAACCTGTTCTCTGTCGGTAAATGATACGAGTATACCAGAAGAACTCTCTAGTTTTGGTACTGCAAGAACCTGTTCTCTGTCGGCAAATGATACGAGTATACCATAAGAACTCTCTAGTTTTGGTACTGCAAGAACCTGTTCTCTGTGGGCAAATGATACGAGTATACCAGAAGAACTCTCTAGTTTTGGTACTGCAAGAACCTGTTCTCTGTCGGCAAATGAAGCGATAATTAGTAAATTGTAAATTAAAGTAGTAAATTGTCCTGAAAGTCAGTTTTTATTGCTTCTGCCTTGGATTTTCTCGTCTAAGTACGAATTTGCTGGATCGAGGATTTGAACGTGGGGAAATCTTCGTTGCTCAGACCAAGCGGTTCTACGACCGCATGCAGAATATAAACGGAGTCTCTTATGCTTAGCTGGCATCGATCTAAAGCTGCGACAGGTTTAGGTGGCATCAGATTATTTCTACCTTTTTTCGAACTTGTTTCAGGGAAAGAAATCTCTGGCAAGCTGATTTCAGCATTCAGAATCTGTTCTTTGTCTTAATGTTCCAAGTTATGTGTAGTAAAAGTCGATGCAACAGCCAATAACTCTCTTTGTCTTACTTTTCTTTCCTCTTCGTCTAATTGTCTTTGTCTACCTCTTTCTTGTTTGCCCACCAAATATTTGTCTACACCACCTAAGCACATCGACGTGGCTCTCTCTGTTTTTTTCACATTACGTTGTTTTCTTCTAATTTCATTTTTTCAAAGGCATCAGCATGTGCATGATCAAATTAATAATTTATCAAGGTCTCTTTCAAAATTATTTTCACGGTTCATAAGTGTCCCGAGTGTTTTTTTTGAATTTTTCTGCGTTCTCTCCAAATATGATATAAATCAAGTTTCTTCACGCAGTTAGGAAATGCCTTTGTGGGAATTCTTGCTTCTTCCCAAAATATAATGCACTCCCTAATCACAAGATTAGCATTTTCACTGACAGTCAACTTGACTTGACAACTGACTGACTTGAAAACTGGTCGAATAAATGATAATTTTGCACCATATATTTGATAGTTGGGCAGTCCGCCGATGTGGAAATTTGTTTTTTTATCACTCTGTAATTCAACCGACATCTTTATTCAATAAACTACAACGTACTAATAATCTAAAAAATCACGTGTGAAATGATAAATAAAACATAGTTACACACAGGTCGTAGCGCAGTACCCGCGCAATTTGTATGACAACTTGAAATCGCAAGTCGGCACGGGTTATCCTTCATCAAGCGGGCAAATATATATTTTTAGACTATATTGGGTTATAACTATAAATTTAAGGGACACCCTAATTGTGTATGATGTTCGGCAGAAGGTTGAACATACGAAAATGGCGGATCCGTGGGGCCGTCTACTACGTTTTTAGGCCCAATAACAAGACCCAGGCCACAAGTATTTTTTTAATGATTTTTTTATTTATTTTTTTAATTTGTCCTTGCCAAAACTTCAAACGTCAATAATTTCATTTAAAAACAACAAAACTGGAAATCTCGATGTTTTGTCAAGTCGTAAAAACAATGTGAAGAAAGGGCGGGGTCGTCGTAAATAAATATCAAAATATTTGGCTGTTTCATTTTCTGAAGCTAGAAATGCTTCACGCCTTAGCGTGAAATGTCAAAATCATATTATATTATTCAGGTAACTTTGACGTTAGATAATCCTATTACAATAGTATTACCTTTACCCGTTCAGATAGTCTATTGAACTGATCCCCTAAGCCGTATTGTATCTTTAAAGTAAATGTATGTATAAACACTAAAATAACAATTCGTAGTCAATATGAATCTTTATTTTGGATAATTTAATACATAACATAAAATCACGCTTGTTTTTTTCGAAGGGTAATTAGCTCCTACACATGGGTACTATGCCGGTGGCATGGCCGTCGGCACTGCCACCAGCCCTGCCGCTGGGCAAGCCGCGGCGCGCCCGTCCATGCTACACAGAGCCGCACAAAGGATCGCAAAGAAAAATGAAGGTGCAAAAGCCGGGGGTACGTGCCGCCGGCATAGTGTGTAGCCATTAGGCAGAGGTGTACCATAGTACACCCACATTTCGCCAGTTATGTTTAAGTCTCATAATATATTAGGAGGCGAGCCTATTACCATCAACCGGGCCCGAAACCAGACTCCGGGTTGCTACAGAGAATTCCTAATGGAAAAACCCAACAACAATCTGTCTGACTTAGGAATCGAACCCAAACCTCTTCCTCGGTAGTAGCGCTTGCGATCACTGGACCAACGGGTCAGTATTTTTATACTCATTAGTTCATGGCTTGTAAATTATTTTGCCTGTAAGAAGAAATAAATGTAAATGAAAATGTTTGAATACAGCCTGTGGTAATATGAAGCCTAATTGGCCAATTCATCACGGCATTCATGTGTTACTAAACCAATTTGATATACAGGGTGTAAGATTCATCACAGCCGTTATGTATGAATTCCGCACAAACAAAGCAACATTGAGAATTTTTTTTTGAAATTTTTGGTGGTGACATTTATTTTTGAAAAATCGCTGTTTAAGGCAGAACGCAAAGTAACGCACGCCAAAAAAATTGCTTTTAAGTGCATGCCAGTGGGTAATTACTTAAAGCTCAAGAAAAAAAACTGCCTACTTATTCCCAAGTATGTTGGGGTCGGCTTCCAGTCTAACCGGATGCAGCTGAATACCAGTACTTTACATGGAGCGACTGTCTATCTGACCTTCACAACCCAGTAACTGGGTAAAACGATACCCCTTGGAAGACTGGTTGTCAGACTTTCGGGTTTCTGACGACCCGTAACGACTGTCAAAGATCCACGAATGACAGCTGGGACCAACGGCTTAACGTGCTTTACAAGCCACGGAGGAGTCTCGGTATGTAATTATTTTAAGACATGCAAAATTTGTTTTGAAAAAAAAAAAAAACTTTGACCTTATATCTCCGTAACCAGACGGTTCCCAGGTCCAGTACAACAAGACCCGTTATACCGTAAATTCCTTACAACATTGAGTATTGAGATACATTCCAGAGTGGGCGCGTTCCATGAGGTGGCGGCCAGCCCACCGGTTGAACGCGTCCCAAAGGGTCATGGCCATCCGGCTGGTCCAGGGATCCTGCCGCGAGAAATCACGGTACAGCGGACAGAGCTCTGGCGGGATCTTATGGCGACATGAAGAGTGCCATTGTCGCAACCCAGTGCTGGGCACGCCACAATCGCAGCGATAAGTCCCCTCTTTGAGGAATGGCTAGAGTGGTGCCACGGCCTGACGTCCATCTTCCACCTGACGCAGGTCCTCACCGGGTACGGTTGCTTCGGGAGGTTCCTGTTCCGGATAAGGCGGGAGGATTCGCCCGGGTGTCACCATTGTGGGGATCACCCCTCCACCACGGTGCATACGGTGGAGGTCTACTCGGCTTTGGCGGCGCACCGCTCTGTCCTCGTGGAGGCGATCGGTGGCCGTGATCTCTCGCGGCCGGCTCTCCAGGCGCGGCAGTCCAGGACATGGTGCGGAGCGAGAGGGCATGGGCAGCCGTCACCTCTTTCTGCGAAGCAGTAATGCTCGCGAAGGAGGAGGCGGAATGCGTGAGCGCGAGGCAAACTTCGCGCCGTCACGCCCCTACTCGCCGCAGGTGACGCTATGGGCGTCTGGAATCCAGGCCGATTCCGGGTCACCATAGGCGCGGGCTTACGGACGGTGAGCAATGGGTAGCTCGCCGTCCGATAAGGACCAGGCCCGGGTCGACGACGGCGCGTTGTGTTCCACGCGTGCCTCAAAGAGTAAGCACATCTGACGGGGTCCGCTAGGGCCGATGCCTACCAGGGTCGTGGCAAAATCCGGAAGAAAGAAAATTTGAATTTCGCGGGCTAATTAAGCGTATGCAGCTAACACATTTACTTTCAAAACGTTCCATACGACGTGTTCGCATCCACACGCGGAAGAATGAGGAACACGTCGTTAGAACGTGAACGATTCCCACAGAACATCAATAGAAATATTATAAATAAAACAACCTATTTCGATCCCATTAACTTGTTTCCTTTTAATTCTTAACTAGCTTTTGCCCGCGGCTTCGCTCGCGTGGATGTCGGAAACTATCCCCCGGAAACGTACTACCGGAATAAAAAGTATCCTATGTGTTAATCCAGGCTATAAACTATCTGTCTGCCTCATCCAAATCCTATTAGTAGCATAAAATAATGATTGAATACTATCGTGCATTCATGTAAGCTGTGTGTGTCGTACTTTTTGTTAGGTTACTGCTCAGAAATTGTTCACAACGTCTAATGATTGAAATACTATCTTGAATTCATGCAAGCCTAGTACTTTTTGTGCCAAGTTTCAAGATTTCAACTCAAGGATCACGTTGATACAAACTTTGCCCTCCCTTTTCAACCCCTTAGTGGTAGAATTTCAGAAAACCCTTTCTTATCTTCATGTCTACGTCATACAAAGAACATACCCATCAAGTTTCAGGTCTCTACGATCAGCGGTTTAGGCTGTGCGTTGATCCGTCAGTCAGTCATTCAGGACAAAGCATTTTATATAGATTGAGGGTTTTTTTTTATAATATTCCTGCTGGGGTTGCGGGTCTGTCCGAAAGGGATATCGCGGCCCCAGCACATAGGCAACGGAAGGAACACGGGTGGGTTTTAGTCAGTAAAAGTCTGACACTCCCTCTCGCTCTGCCCAGAGCGGGAGGAGTCATTTGATGATTTCCCACCCAAAAAAAAAAAAAAAGGGTTTTATAATACAAAGCCGTTAATAATTTTTTTAGTGGAGTGATTTTTAATATTATCCATTTACAAGCATCTTTTGAAGCGGTGCTAGGGCCACTAAGTGCAAGCGGCGGTAACTGTTTATTGACAGTAACACCACAGATTAATACAGATGGTACACTCCGTAAAATCATTAAAATAATAAGCGACTCTTGCTACCACACAATAAAGTGCAATTCAGGTCGCATCGCTCTAATTACCTACAGTTATATTCCCCTACAAGTTGCCTCTCTTTCTATCGCGTAAATCTTAGACTTTCTGACTACGTTACAC
Source organism: Agrochola macilenta (assembly GCA_916701695.1). Taxonomy (NCBI): domain Eukaryota; kingdom Metazoa; phylum Arthropoda; class Insecta; order Lepidoptera; family Noctuidae; genus Agrochola; species Agrochola macilenta. The sequence continues at coordinate 8,245,904 of OU753552.1, read as the reverse complement.
TCACTGACTTGGCCCAACAAGTCGGGCCCGCCGCGTACTTGTAGCTTCATACCTAAAATACGGAGTGAACCATCCTACTTATATTATAAACGCGAAAGTTTGTATGTATGTATGTGTGGATGTTTGTTACTCTTTCACGCAAAAACTACTGAACGGATTTGGATAAAATTTGGCACACAGATAGTTTATAATCTGGATTAACACATAGGATACTTTTTATCCCGATATTCCCACGGGACCGAGACATATCCGGGTAAAACCGCGGGGCACTGCTAGTCTGTAATACGAGTATTAATCTGTGGCAAAACTGAGGCCGAGGTGAGGTCAAACTGGTCTAGCTAATCGGGAAAGTGTTGTATTATTTGTTGTTATTTCGACATGCAACTGAAAGAAATTGAAGGTCAGATAACAGCCTTTATGCACACAATCATTTAAATGAAATGACTGACTGAATGACTTATGTGGTGTAACTATGAATGATAAGGCTGAGGAATGATATTATAGGCAACGTTGCGGTTTAAGGGGCATGCGCTAAGGTAGCCCGCAAAATTCAAATTTTCTTTAGTTTTTTACATTTTGCAGGTCAGTGTGAGGTTTTATGTTGATTAAAATATGATTCCCGACCGTAAACAATATAGCTTTATTTAATTATAATCATTACAATCAGCAATACAACTCCATAAGTAAGCACAATGGCCAAATATCATGATTTCATGAAATAGTCATTCGATGCGATTATATGAACTTTACTGCTTTGCTTTGAACCTGCTGGGGTCGCGGGTTTGTCTGAAAGGGATATCGCGGCCCCAGCACATAGGCAACACGGGTGGGTTTTAGTCAGTAAAAGTCTGACACTCCCTCTCGCTCTGCCCAGAGCGGGAGGAGTCATTTGTAGATTCCCCACCCAAAAAAAAAAAAAAGTTATATGAATTTAGAGAGTTGTATTGATCATTTTTATGATTATAATTCTATAAACAAACATTTGATACGGCCGCAAATCATACGAGTATTTAGATCAACATACAACATGATACTGACCTGCAAATTGCAAAAAACGTAAGAAAATTTTAATTTCGCGGGCTGCCTTGACGCTTTCGCCATAAGAGAGGTTTTTCTATTTTGATCTGCAATCAGCTCTAAGGCAATCATCAGTCAATAAATTTTTAAGCAGATGTGGAGTATGTAGGGCACGATAGGTAAAAGAAGTTGTTTTTTTTTTTTTTTAAAGGGTATGCTTAGGTGGTTTGATCATGCTGAGAGGATGATTGAAAGGCGATTAACAAAAGGCATCTACAAGGCCAATGGGACTGGAAACGCTGGAGACACCCGGAAGGACACAATAGACAAGGATGTTGTTCAGGCTAAAACAATAACGATTAAGTAGGTACAAAAATTAAAACAGTTTTTCTGTAAAAAGTGAAGTATGTATATTAGACTAGTTCAACCGCTGCTTCGAGTTAATCCGTTTATCCACCCACAATAAAAGACTTCCAAGTTATGGAACAGTTTCATGCTTCATTTACTCCATAGTCAACGAGAACTGTAGCTTTCTCAAAACCTATTCTTGAACGTCGGTTTCTATTTCCCCCCAGTCCTTTTCATTAAATAAACCCTTTGTTGGATACTATAAAATATACAAGTCAGATAATGTAACTTATTTAAAAAAACAATCTCAAACTGTTTAATGCTAGCGTACCGTAACTCGGAAATGTGTGTCGTGCTAGTTACTTTGAAATGGACGCGACGGATATTACAAACCACTGTGTAGGTATTATGTATGTTACGCGTGCGTTCATTATAACTTGGACCCGTGACACGATTGGTAGCACTGAATTTTGCAGTCTTAGTTTCAATACTAATAGAGTTCAAAATGGCGACTGATAGAACAGTATTACCAATCACGAGACTCTCGTCACGGCTCAAGTTATAATGAACACACTGTAGGTAGAATCGTGCTGTGAAAATATTGGAGGAAGCTAATATTTAATCAAATATCAGCTGTTTATTTACAGATTGCACGAGACGGCTCGATCGACGTTTATTATGGGATTGCTCAATATAAAGCCGTAAAATTATGTAAATTGAACCCAGAGAAAGTTTGTCGGTCTGTTCGGAACCTTATCAACATTGTTATATTTCACCTTATTATTGTATCGTCGATCCAAAGGCATCGGTATAAAAAAAGAGCAAGGAAATGCCTCGGCGTCCGCTGCTAAAGGCGACATGGTCAACACTTTTCAAACAAACCAAGCGTGTCACCATTTAATCACACTATGACACAAATTATGTATAGAAACTGACGGTTTTTAATGGCAGTTACGACAGAAGTTATGCGCTCAACGTACTTTCGGCGCCACGGATTTTATTCGAACTACCGTCTCTTGACACTGTGCACAGCTATTCCGTGCTCTGTGTTTTTTTTTTTTATCCTGGTCATTGGACCCTTTATCGGGTTGGCTGATGAATGTGGTCTCTACGTCATAAGTATTTGAAGGTCCACCATGTAGTTTTAGATTGATCTCAGGGTTGATCACCAGTAAAATAAAGAAATGCACAAAAAAATTTGAAACACTTACTTGAAGATCAGTCCGTCAAGAGCCATAGCGTAGACAACACGAGGCATCGGGAACATCGAGCCAAACATGGACACAGTCAGGCCAGCGAGAGCGCCGATAGCAACGATGTACTTGCAGGTCGGTGCATTCACGTGGGCGAACATCTGCACCAAGGCCGAGTCGGTGTCCACTTGATCGTAGGGCACTGGGGGCAACAGAAACGAGTACATTACGAGTATTATACATAACTTCATGCCGCAAGGGGCGATCGAAGGTTAATCTGCGCTTGTCGAGGTTGTCACATATCGAGACCCCTGCGAGCCTCGACAAGTACGATTAACCGTTGGTCCCGGCTGTCATTTGTAGATCTTTGCAGTCGCGTAATCAGAAGCCCGGAAGTCTAATAACAAGTCTTACCAAGGGGGCTTGGCAGAAAATGATCATGCCTGTTTTTCCCTGGAGGTGACCTATAGAACACGCACATTACATTTCGCCAGTTATGTTTAAGTCCAGCTGTGCATTAGGGGACAATTTAAAATTGGTACTAATCTTCGAAACTGTTCATCACTTTTGGATTTTGTAAAATTTGTCATTTAGTTGACTTTATTGTAGCGTCATTTTTGATCGCCATTTTTGAATTTTATATCCAAAATTGGATGAGTCCTTTGTGGCAAAGGAATAGTTTTGCATCCCGTTAAATATGTATAAAAGTGCCTAGACCTGCGTAACGTAGTCATCGCATGTTTAAAAAAAAATAACGTCCTCCTTTCGCACTAATATTTAGTTATCAATTTGTGCTTATCGCAAAAACAAAAAACAAAATGCTATCTTAGTATAGATACGTTACGTTTACGTCACGCGTTCGTGATAGGGCCTTTTTCACAATAACCGGTGCTGTACCTACGACAAAAAAGGTTTGTGTATGATACCTTGGTTTGGTGTACATTTTTATTGGAACGAAGTTCTTCAACGCGTCAAGACGCGTTGAAGAACTTCGTTCCAATAAAAACAGTGTCAAAATAGTGTCACAGTGCGTCGATTTTTTCAATGTCTAGGAAGTCATGCGACTATTTGCGCCAGTTTGATTCAAACTTTTACGCTCGCACTGGTTGGGTCAACTTTTCAATGGTGCGACCGAATTTCTTACTTACCTACCGTTTAAATTACCAAACATCTTGTTTTAAGTTAATAGTACGTGGTCGACTGAGCTCTGCTCGAGTGAAAATAGAAAATGCTCATTTAATAGTTTAAATGTACATACTAATTACATGCTGCCATGATAGTAGGTACATACTAATTCCATGCTGCCATGTCATTATTCTAAGGTAGCCATCTTGTTCTAAACTTTGGCGACCGAGCTCTGCTCGGGTGAAAATACGGAGAAAACGAATTTTCCCAGATATGAGACCTAGCTAGATGGATTTTTCGCCCCCGTAAACCCCAACTTTCATCGAAATCGTTAGAGCCGGTTTCGAAAACGTGTCGGATCACGCACAATGAAGGGTTCCGTAGTTGGGATGAATTTATTTCAAGTCACTTAACATTGCAGTTTGAAAAACATGTTCCAGACATACGGAATGTATGGGAGAACATGTGTTTCAAACTGCAAATTTAAACACTTTGCCATTTATTTACGAAATTAAGTAATTGTTTATTTATAAAATAAAATTTAGATTCTTTGAAATGGTTATCTTAAGATTAATATGCATTTTGTTTTTTTTTTTTAATGTGTTTCTAAGTATTAGAAAAAAATACTTATCTGTCTTGAAGTTTTTAGAAAACTACGTTATTTCAACATTTTCTTTCTGCTATATTTTGTATGGAAGTTGAAAAAAGTGGTTCAGCCATATGCAAGTAGACCATTTAATGATGTTGAAGAGATTTTTAATTTTCGAAATCAAAAGTCATTTCTTGTAACTAAACAATCAAACGTCAGTCTCGCGTCATTTTTCGGAAAACTTGTTATGAATATTACCGAAATTCTATGAATACATAATTTATTTGAAAAATGCCTTTTAGCAAGACAAAGAATTCGACTTTTCAAATCACAAATAATTTTGTTTCCCTTTCTCACAAAGAATGAACAAAATTGATCAAAATCAGTCGATTTTGAGCACGGCCCCTTAAGCGTGATGTTAAATATCCTGTAGCCTTCCTCAAGAATTAGGCCATCAAATGCAAAAAAGCTTTTTCAAATCCGACTAGTAATTCCAGAGATTAGCGCGTACAAACAAACAAACAAAAAAAACAAACTCTTCAGCTTTATGTATCGATAGAAGATTGGCCATTTCAACGTTAATCATTAGATAAAAAGGCTTTATAAAATATCTATATTTTTTTTGTTTTTGCAAGCACTTTCTCAATAATGTGATACCTATCATTCGAAGAAGCCGAAGTTGAACTGTTGACAAACGCTTTCTGAAGTCTCAATAAAGTTCAGCAGAAATAAAGTTTGTTAACTTTTCCAATAAGATTATTTACACAGATTCTTTACTCTGAGAAAACTAGACAGAAAACATGGTTTTTATCATTTTTTGTTAAAATATGAAAGCTTTTATTACTAATCTATACAAGACTATATTAGTTTTTTAAGTGGATACGAAACTCGATAGAAAAACAAGTTTTTTTTCGAAAAAGTATTAAAGTATAGTTATTTATCTTTTTGTGATCTTGGGTACATCAGTCATTAGATGCAATGGATTCAATAAAAATATTAGAAGCATAATCTGGTTTATTCCATTTATTATATTTATATACAAGTTTTTTAACTGGATAGAAAGACATGTTTTTTCTTCGAAAAAAATATGAAAATAGAGTTATTTATCTTTTTCTGATCCTAGGTATATCAGTCAACAGAGAGCTGGTTTCGATTTATTTTCGAAGGTAATATGGAAATTAGTTATTTTTGTACCTACGGGTCGTAACAAACATGCAAAGAAGTAAAAATAATAATTGGAATATCCAAAAGGGTACGCTTCATAACGCTCATTAAAAAAAATTACCCATCAATATGGGTAAAATTTCTCACCTCGCCATCTTTACGTACTGTCCAAGACTTGCTTGTACAAGGTTTGCTTTGTTGGTTGCTAGGCAACGGAAGAGGGTCGAAGTTGGAAATCTATAATATAAAAGAAAGTCGTGTTAGTTATACTATCTCAAGAACGGCTGAACCAGTTTAGCTGAAAATTGGTGGAGAGGTAGCTTAGAACCAGGAGTCTAACATAGGATACTACTTTTTAGTAGGGTAGGTAGGGTAGGTAGGTAGGGTAGGTAGGTAGGGTAGGTAGGTAGGGTAGGTAGGTAGGGTAGGTAGGGTAGGTAGGTAGGGTAGGTAGGGTAGGTAGGTAAGTAGGGTAGGGTGGGTTTTTTTTAAATATTTGATTGATTGCGGAACAAAGTTCGCCGGGTCAGCTAGTATATAGATATTATATTAGTTAGTTTACGAGTATATTAATTATAATTAAAGTACTTTGACTAAAAGAGCCATTTTCAATAGGGTTCCTTTTATGGCTGAAAAGAATCTATTAAAAAATATTGACACATATAATTGATTTTTTCGCAAGCTACAATGTTTTCAGGTTTCATACTCGATTGACGGTATATTTTTTATTGCTGCATTCATTAATTTTTGAAAAGTATAGAATTAATCTCCATAAAATTTTATATACAATGGTATATAAATCAAGAAGATTCTGAGTACTAGCAGGAGTGGAACAATAAAAACAGTTGCAGAAAGGAGGCAAAACAACATTTTAGATCGCAAAGCACTCTCTAAAGCTTCGCATTATGAGTCGTGCAATAGAAAACAATACTAACGGCTTCGGAACAAGACAGACATAATATTTTAACAAAAAATCTAAAATTAAGTCACTTACTGGTAACTAGGTACTTTTAATATATAATATGTTCGCAATAAAGAGACAGGATTTTCCGTTACTTATCTCTGCATACTGTCAAAGCTTTTGTACACACTAGATACTCATCTATTTTACCAATCAGTATAAAGTTTTAATTAAAATGCACGGCAATATTCATCGTCATTCCGCGCCATTTCGCTCTAAGTGGAGTTCACAAAGGAGCTTCTGGTGCTCAATGTGATAACTAGACGAGTAGGTATTGATCTAGTAGGTACTCGTAACAACTGACTGCCACGTTGGTCCAATGGTCGCAAGCGCTACTGCTGAGCATGCGGTCCTGGGTTCGATTCCCAGGTCGGGCAAAATGTTGGCTGAATGGTGCAAAACCTTGATCAGACTGAATATTAATAATGGTATATATTCATATTCAGTAAGTATAAGCATAATGTTCCCACATCTGGGATACGGGCCTCCTCTTTCAGTGAGAGGGAGTGAGCCATAATCCACCCAGTGCGGGTTGGTAGATGTCACATATCTACGATTTTTTTGTTCTAGGACATGCCGGTTTCCTCACGATGTTTTCCTTCACCGTTTCGAAAGCATTGGAGATGAAATTATTTACACAAAGAAAAGAAACTGTACAAATTGCTACAAATTGTAAGTCGGGGCTGTTACCACTAGGCCACCACAGCTCCCATACAAACAAACTACTGCTCTAAAACATGTCCTCACCTTTACCATATATTTATTTCAAAATTAATGTTAAAGTGTTTTCGTTATAGCAGGGGGATAATGCTAAGCAATTCGAGGTATTATACTCTTCTACGAGTATATCTATAAAAATCAATGCCACTTTTCGTTGTAATTTTATAACTCAAGAACGGCTGGGCCGATTTTGGTTTTGAAATGTTTTTCATAGTCCAGGGAAGGTTTAAACGGTGAGAAAATTAGGGTAGGTAAGGTGTGTAGGTAGGGTGGGTAGGTAGGGTAGGTAGGGTTTAGTGCTACCCGTGCAAAGTCGGGGCGGGTAAAGCTAGTTCTAAATTAATAACAAATGTCGTTCTTCGACAGTTGCCTGAAATGGCTCTAACACGGCAAATTGACGTATTGTGTCAATTTGATAAACAATTATACCATAATACATATTTGAAGATCTTCCTATTTTGGCCTAAAGTTAACTCTTCCATTTTCGAGTTTCTTATAACTACATAATTCACGGGGACTGTTAACTACATTATTCACCTCTCGTCTGGTGATGCAAAAACAGCTTCACAAAATACACTATAATTATTTTCCATTGCATTCATCCTTTATTATATTTTATAAACTCACTCGGCAACTCACGAAGGCACTCCAAAGGCAAAAATTAAAAATATATATACTGACAACGTTGATCTATAAATATCAGTCCATATTGCCTGGACTGTGGGTACTCAATCATCTCTCGAACCATTTGCATCAACCAAGTACACTTGCGAACATATTACAAAGGAAAATATTCTGGTGTATTATGGTCAGAATGTGAAACCTAGTAACTGGGTTGTGGAGGTCAGATAGACAGTCACTCCATGTAAAATACTGATATAGCTGCATCCGGTATAGTAGTTATGAAAAGTTGTATAGTTGGGAAAAGGCTAAGCAGATAGAAATAATATAAATCGAATGTACTATGCATTCATTTCTACATTCTAACAAGAAGACTACAATCGATAACTTGACAAAAAAAAGTCTTACACCGTCACTGGCGTAGCAACGAAGCCTTTTAATCTATTGAAATAGGATCCATAAGGATACAATGTCAGCACTAGCTGTTTCATGTTGTTAAATTGCAGTATGCTTTGTGCAGTATCTGTTTCAAGATTTTATAAAGTACCCTCATGAAATATAATGTATGTTTCCAATTTGTTTTCTGCTATGGATGTGGGAACTGCTTCTCATCTTGCGCGGTAGATATTTATGACGTTTTCAACTTTTAATATTTGTTGTGTAATTTTTTACTTAAAAAAACACTACACAACAAATATTAAAAGTTAACACAAAAGTGACACATACACCCTGTATGTGTCGTGGTTTTACGTGTACAAACCAATAGTTAGTTTCTAATATCACGAAACAAACTCCTTTTACACAACATCTATTTACTAAGATACGTTACGCCTTGCCTTGCACAGAAGGATTAAATAAATAAAAACAAGACTAACTATCGGACGCAGCAAAAAAATAGGTTCGCTTAGAAAGCGGTCGTTATAACACGCAACTAAACTACTGCTACTGGACTGTTAATTTACGTTAAAATTATGGCATTTTGAACTTTACTACGGTTTAGATGAACTGAATGCTCTTTGTTGATTTTGAATATTTCAGTGGCAAATTTTACAAAAAATATTGGGTGCCTGAAAATCCTGGTATCGGACTAAATATTCTCTTTCATTTTTTGTCATCTATGTCATGGTATAAAAATATTGTCAATGTTGCCATAGTATAAAAATTAATGCCAAAAATAGTAACTTTATAAATCATGCAAGAGGCAAATGGGAAACATGAAATACGTCTGTGCGATGTGATGTATTAAAAATTAAGCACTATTTAAGTTTAATTCCTAAAGGAAGCAGTTGACTGAACAAAGGAAATGTGCATCGTTTCATAAAATACTAAAAGTTCATTCTTCCATGTTGTGTTCAGTGGGAAAGACTGAAATTTGATTGAAAGAACATTAACGTCCTGGTTCAAAGAGATGCCAACCTCTTTTAGTTTCAATATTCTATGAACATTGTGCATCTTTACTTTTAACATTTCTCTTGCAACACTTTAAATTCGTTTGTGAAAAAATATGTCCATTTGGACTTGGTAAAACTACAGTTACTCAAAGTAACTTAAAAAAATATGAACTAAAAGTTTCTAACCAGACAGAGATTTTCAATTTGTTCAAATAGACAAGTTTTCTTTCCATTTTTCGCCTTTTTCTGAACTGCAGTAGGTTCGGAAACATTTTCTAACGAAATCTATACTAATATTATACCGTTAGTTACTATATAAGGCGAGAGAGCGAATTTTGTGATTTTTTCAGATCGGCTATATGTTAAGTAATTTATATAAATAAAAGTATTTAATAATATTATACTAATTAAATAATATCTTGAATTCATGCAAGCCTTTTTGTTAGGTTACTCTCCGAAATTGTACACGTGTCGTGAACCATCTTGTATGATGATAACTTTTTTTGCGACATCTGATTTTAATTAAACAAAGCCTATATTCTGCTCCAAATTAATATTTTTCTTTCCGTGAACACTACATTAAAATCCATTTAGTAGTTCCGGAGACGTGCGCGAACAAAAAAATGTGAGCCGTCACGGGACGCCTGGCAGATGTGAAACATCGACATTATTTTGTAAAAGTAATATGCAGAAAAGAACATAATATTGTGATAGGAACTAAATATGTCATAAAAAAATCGTTAATAATAATTAATATAATATAATATATATATATAATCGTTAATAACGATAATAATTAACTAATCGCACAGTCGATTGCGCATGGCGACGCGTCGCCACACCGTACACACTACTGCATATAGACAGTATATATATACCATCATATAGCGTGGCGACGCGTCGCCACGGCATGCGTCGCCACGCCAGAAATCGGTTTTACGTGCGGCTATAGATGTTTCACATCAAAAATCAGACAGTCACCGGATTCCACTGTTTTATTATACATGTACGTATAATAAAACAGTAGAATCCGGTACGAGTACGTATAAATTACACACATAAACTTTTCGGAATAAATTGTGTATTTTTTTTTCTCCTTTATTTATATTTGCGATTTGTCGCCAGACCATAAGCGAATTCGTTCCATGTCAAATTGTGTAAATAATGTTGAAAACTGCAACAACACAAAACAAAGCGCCTTTAATTTATAAAATTTATAGATAATTAGTCAGAAGTTGCTACCTATGTAGTTATATATTACATATTTTAAATAAATCGTAAGTTCAGACACAGCTGTACAAAGCCTAGTTTGATCCGTTCAAATGCATCCATTGCCATTTCACCAACGTCAGAAATACCACACATACCCGACATGAAGTCGAAACCATAGACATACATAATGGACTAAGCGTTAGCCTCACAAAAGTTGCCACTCTCTAGCTAGAAACAACCTCTCTGTTTTCTGGTGCAGAATTCCAATTCCTAAAATTCCAAATTAATAGAAAAAGTTTTTAAATTGCAGAGAATAATAAAAAGGTACTTATTTCTTTAAATAACTAATTATTATTTCTATACTTTAATGGCTAAAGGTCGACAAAAATAAAAATATTTTCAACAAAAAAAAAAATACAATTAATAAAAATAATAGAAAATGATTTTTTTTTTCTTTTAAGGCGAACTAAGTCTTGATAGTTTCTATTTTTTTTTTAATTCATAAATATATCAATAAAATTTCAAAGATTGTACTCGTATGTGCTAATATTTTACGAGCACGAAACATGATACATTAAATTAAAGTCAAAACATTATTGGATCATAGGTCTCGAGTTCGAACACAAGGCACGCACCTCTGAGTTTTCAGATTTGTATAATTATCACTTGCTTCAAAAATGGTGAAGGAAAACATCGTGAGGAAACCGGCATGCCTGAGAGATATTTCTTGACGGCATGTGAAGCCAAGTCAGAGGCCCATGGGCGGCTTTAGAACTCTGACACCAGGTTAGTTACTAACCACACGAAAAGAAGAAGATTGGATCAATCAGAATTTTAGAAAGAGACAACTACTACTGGCCGCACATTCGTCTCTCTTCTGCTTTTCGGTCTATATTCACTGCACAACTGAATACGGAAAGTTCAGTCCAATCTATTTAAATGGTCGAAACCGAACAGTTATTGTCTAACATGAATATTGTTCGGCACATTTCATGTATAACATCGGAATAACAGTTCCATATTCGAACGAGGCTTTTGGGTATTACGAGTAAAGCGATTGTTATATAGTGGTTTGTTGGTGAGTTCCTGTACGAATGTGAAATGTCGGCCATGCATACACATCACAAATAGAGTGCTCTTTGCACGCATAGATTGGCATAGGGTAGGGCTACCCTAAGCCACATATTTTTGTTCCTGTGTGTTTTAACTGTGCGGTTCTCTAAAGCCACAATGAAATTCGAGGGGATTTTAGTCAAAGAGTTTATTTATTAATGTTGTTTAAAGTTAAGAGACTGAAACGTTAAAAATATGTAATATAATAGTTAGAAACGGTTCGATGCAAACTGTACAGGATAACATTGTATTTTTTTTGTGCAAATTACTATGTTATGTATATATTCTAGTTACAGTAACCATACAATATTAATTATGATTTTTTTTTGTAACAATGGGCCAGTTTATTATTATTTTTCCTATACTTAATAAACCTCCTATTCTTAACTAAACTACCTCCTATTCTTAACTACTACGGATACAAAAACAAAAAAAAAAATACCATAAATCGCTTACATTTAAGAGTGTTCATCTAAAAAGTTGGCAACATCGCAAATAGCTGCCAAATTTTGCATTTCATAATCAATATTTTAGTTCACTAGTTACCCATATTTATTATTTCTATACAGTAATATTGCCAAATTAATAATAAAATAAAAGCGAAATATTTGTCCACTTACTGTATAAACGCTCTTAATAAGCTATCCCATTTTTTAAGTAAACTTAGTCAGGAATAAATATTTCAGTTCATTCATGATAATGACAGAGTTTTTCTTAATTACACAGAGCACGCAATGCATTTTGTAACCTGAATGGGGTACGTATTTTACAGAAACGGACGTTAGTTTAACTGATTAAAATGTTATGTTTGAACTCATTTCGAAAAACTGGGTTTCGTAGTTGGGATGAATTTATCCCAAGAACAAACTTAACTTTGTAGTTGACAAAATGTTCTCTGTTAAATCAATATAGGTCACGGTAAATTATCCAACTCAAAATTTAAGTTGTAAACACAAAAAAAAAAATGTGGTAATACTACAAATTAACGGTTTTCGGACTTTTTCCTTTACTTGTGCTGTGAGACCTTACTTCTTGTCAAATTTCATGATTCTGGGTCAACAGGAAGTAGTAGTAGGTTTTGATTTATTTGCAAGTATCAAAATATATCGCATAACAGGCCGTATTTTTTTTGCGTTGATTTTTTTAGAGCTCTTAGGGACCGTAAACCTACGTATTTGATATTAATTTCAACTTGATACCACCTGAGAAAAAGGGTCTGGACAGACTCACAGGCAGACGGACGGACGGACGGACAACAAAATGATCCTATAAGGGTTCCGTTTTTTTCTTCCAACGTACGGAACCCTTAAAATATTCGGATATGAGCATTTTCTTGTAAAACTTTACAAATTGTGTGGGAATATTTAAGTATGCCTATTTCACTTAAAAAAACCAAACTCACTACCTGTAAAATAATTGCCAGATATGAAAACCCGTAAGGAGCCACAAATATTAGGACTATAGAAAAACAGCTGGTATACTTAATTCATTTTATTTCATTGTCATCGTTGATTAACATATTAATTCTCAGTAATCACATATAATACTTAAGGTTCACTCCACACAGTCATTTAAATAAAAAGCGACTCTACGATACATTAGAGTGCAATTCAGGGCTGCATTCCGAGTTACGCTGTAATCGATTTGAGCGTGGTAGCGCTTGTACCGAATAAACATGAGCGCGAATTATAACGATGTATCGTGAATCGTCATAGATGACGCTGTCATAATCGTGCTATCTAAATTGGAACGCCAATTATTGATGTCAGCGCTGTGCTCCCTTTCACCGGCTTCATAAAGTTCATAACTCATTTGTTGGGCTTGGTATAACTTTTTATAACAAGCTACCCTCTTCTTTGGTAGATTTGCCTTTTAATGCGTTTAAAACGAAAGTAAAATCCAAGCTTTGTTCAAAGGCATACTATTCTATCAACGACTACTTAAATGATAAGAATAGTTGGTCGCTGTAGTTAACTCAAGACAATGTTTATGTTCTTTCTCCAGCTTACCCACTGACAAGTTATATGAGTTTATATAAGTAATTGTTTAATTTATTTGACTATAAAAGTCAAATTATTTAAATTTAATTATTGTTGACATTTTAAGTCAAGTTATTTTAATTTATTTTTGACAAAATCTACTCATCACACTGTTTTTTTATGAGTTGTATTGCAATATGTGGTTAGCTAGTGACCTCGACAATTGATCATATTATTTATTACTATTAGTAATTAACTGTTTGTTTATTTATTTTACCTCGATGGTCCTAGTTTATCATTTATAACTTCCAGTTACAACTATATGTAAGCGGGCACGCCCTTTATGCCTGGTGGCTTTTATTAAGATATTAAGTTCTGTTTACGTTTTGTTTTTTATTTCTGCCTGAGTATAGTTCTCGATGATTTTGTTTGGTATATTGGCGTGTGCTAGCTTATATATGGCTAATAATTTAAATTATGTTTTGTGTTGCTTAATGTAAATTATTTTGAATACTATTATATAGAATCTTCTTTTTGTTCTTTTAACTGAACAGAAAGCTGTGCAGCTGGGGAGTTTGTTGCGCCACTTCTTCTTCCCAGCTAACGCACTAGGAAGTGGTGAAGGGTGGGCGTTTTGGGGGACTGTCTTATGTAATTTTGACGTTCGAAAAGTGCTGATTCTCAGCCTAGTTTGAATAAATGACTTTTGATTTGATTTGATTTGTGAGCGATTACGTTATAATTCGAAAAGCGGCCCAGGTTGAACAGCGCTAATTACCTACAGTTATATTCACCTAGAAGTTGTCTCTCTTTTTATCGTGTTAGATCTTCTGACTACGTTACGCTCACTGAATTGGCCCAACAAGTCGAGCCCGCCGCGTACTTGCTGCTTTATACCAAAAATGCGAAGTGAAGTCTCTCTCCGTCTATATTAATCTGTGGTAATACTATTACTTGGTTTTGTATCGCATAGTAAATTGTATGATTCTTGATCACCAAAACGGTATTTTTCAACGAGGTAACTTGTTTTACTGTAGACCGCAACATTATATTTACTAACTGTGCGTTTGCACTGGCGAAACATCGTAAAAAAACACGTTGAAATCTCTAGTTCCTGTCAAAAATTGTATGGAACATTGACAGAAAATAGAGATTCCAACATGTTTTCCTGTGAATGTTTCGCCAGTGCAAACGCACAGTAACACATATTTAAAAAAAAATGCTAAATTAATATACCTACGTAACTATACCGAAGCGAACAAAAAATTCTATTTTAATTCAACGATACCGTGTGAATGTGTTATTGTACCTTGTTTTAAACTAAAACCGACAATTTGTGTATTGTAAGCCTTGTAAGGCAGTGTCAGAGATTGGCACCATTGGGTAACATTTCAGTGTGGCAACACCAAACTGTCAAGTTGTCAGATGGCAGACCAATTAGCAGCTGGACACGTCTGTCGCTTGCCTCAATCCATTAGTTTCTCTTACTTCGTTACTTTGTGATGTTATTGAGAACGAACTCATGATTAACCATACTAATTAATGATAATGAACAAACCTGAAAGAATTTTGTGCATGAAAGTTGTACTTAACTCATTTACAATATTGCGATATAGCAATGAGTTGTTTGAAGACAATGACGTGGTTTTACACTATGAAATTAACACAACTGCAGCATAGCTTTAACCCTGACCTATTCAATGTGGGGGGAACTTCGCACGCGAAATGCATTCGGGTCAAGCAAAGACCGCGTGTGACGTCATGAGATGGCCACCATGCGTGGCTTGTTATGCTCCCCATATTTAGAAATTAAGTATGTCTATATCGAGTTTGGTATTCGAACAACACATCTTACTATCTAACTATTTAATTTTACCACTATTTATTTACCTACACAATTTATAGTTAAAAAAAAACTTGACTTCCTTTCTTCATTATCAAACAAACGGCTGATTTTGTTTCTGAGTTGAGTAGACGGGTGCTGCTTGTAGTGACTGGTCGTCTTGCTGATCATGGTTTTGTTATTGTTATTAGTAATTAACTGATTTATTTATATTATTTATTTTTACTTCGATGGTCCTAGTTTATCTTTTGTGACTTCGAGTTACAACTTTAATAGCTTTATGTAAACGGGCAGGACATTTATGCTTGGAGGCTTTCATTCGGGTATTAAGGTAGATTTCGATGATTTTTGTTGGTATATTGGCGTGTGCTAGCTGACATATAGCAAATAATTTAATTTAATATTCTATGTTGCATAATGTACATTAGTTTGTATAAGTACTATTCCAAGAATCAAGTTTTTCTAACAGACCTGTGGTGCTGGGGAGTTTGCTGCGCCACTTCTTCTTCCCACCTAAGCACTAGGAAGTGCTGAATAATTTTGACGTTCGAGTGCTGATTCTCCGCCTATTTTCAATAAATGACTTTTGAATTTTGAAGTTGTCAAAATCATTTCAGAAACGCAAAAATTGACGACTAAATGATTTTTTTCAAATAATAAACTGTTCACCAAAAGGTCACAGGTTTCCAGTTGCACGATCAAAAGTCGAAACAATGCTTGACTGAAAACAGCAAAGCGAAACCCTAATTAATATTGTGTTTCTGCCGTCCACCCAATACTTTTAACGAATAATAAATACCAGTTTCTGTTTATTCCGAAGTTCGAAAAATTGCCACTGTCTATTCCAATACAATTCCGTGAGACAGAGAACGGCTCTCGTAACCAATAACTATCAAAATCATGAACTTTCATTTATTAGACGGCTTAGCGCAACTGTATTGATGTTAACCGCAAACTGTCAAGACTTGGGAGATATCGAAACTGCACTTTGTTATCGGTTTCCACAACTTCGGCTGCCTTAAAATAGTTCTCATTTCACACGTGTCTCTCTAGATTAATTTACAATTGAATTATTCCACATTGGCACGATTTCATGAGTTGATGGACAGTTTATAGAATTCATCATTTCGTTTGATAGTGTTGATTACGGCCGAACTATTGACCTATACTATCACCAGTTTTGGCGTACTGGAGAAACTTATCTATCTATGGTATTAACGTGTCAATAATCTGCCAGAAACTAGGAGTCTTAAGGAATGTGACACAATGACACTTAATTTTTAAATATGGAGAGCATACCAAGCCACGCAAGAGAATAATGATAAATAAATAAATCTTTTTATAAATTCACAACAAGGTAGGTAATGAGGTCAAAAGTGTGTGAGTGAGTGTTGTTCGCGCACTCTCGAGTGAAATCGGAAGTGAATTTTATAAAATAGAAGCAACCACATAGCACTTAGTTAAAATAATTACGATCAAAGTTTTCTTGTAGGTACTCGTAATTTGTAGGAGTTGTAATAAACTGCCAAAAATTTTGAACTTTGTAAAACTAATTGGCGAAGTTTTGATTACTCTTTAGCTAAGTGACGGTTAGGTCGTTAACATCGGTAGACCAAATTATTTTATTTATTTTACTGAGAAGAGATTTTAGTTTATTAATAAACTTTTGACAGATGTGCTCGGGTTGTCATACATTGGGTGCCTGAAGACGGGCGACGTCACCGACACCTAGTGAATGAAACCATGTTCTCTTTGACGAAGACATTTTATAGCAATCGAGATGTCGCGACGCCCCCGTCAGGGGGCGTGGCGAGCGGCCATTTTAATGAACTATAAACCAAAAGATGTCATGTTTCTGCGGAGATTCTTAACACCGCGATTCAGCGGAGACTACTAAAAGTACAACGCCATCTATCGATGCATCAGTAAATTAATTATCATTTATAGTATTAAACTAAACCTAAGATTGTACACCTAGGCCTAACAATCGTTGGCGTAACGAGTTGGACTCTTTTCAATTGGCCGAAGAAAGCAAAAGATAATGAGAGAGATGATGATAACTAAAAGAGTAAGTATAGGGGAGACCTTTGCCCAGCAGTGCGACACTATAGTTTTTTTTAAACTTTTGTGTTTCATTTTTTTCTCCTTTTTTCCAACTATGCTATATCTGCTATATATGCTAAGCCGACCCCAACGGCTTCCAGTCTGACGGATGCAGCTGAATAGGCAGTAGTTTACATGGAGCGACTGCCTATCTCATCTCCACAACCCAGATATTGGTTAATACGATGGGTTGTTTCATTTTATTTTAAGTTGATAATACATATTACAGGTATATCATCAGAACTACACGGCAATATGTGTTAAGTCAACTGAATTAATAATCTCAACTCAATTGAATTAAGAGAACTGGGTGAAATATCGATTCTTAGATTCAACGCTGACAGCGACGTGTTTATTCACAAGCAGATTTAAAATTTAATAAAACGTATATAATTCTATTAAATATTATACTTACTTAATAGACTAAACGTCTATTACAGTATAATTAATAAGTACTTTTATAAGATAGTTATAAGATAATCATTTATTTGTTCAAACATGACACAATACATACAACTCAAATTGATAGCATGCAAGAGATGTTAAAAATAAAAATAAAAACAGATCACGTTTGCCTTAGACATTGGCAATCAAATATTAATAAAATAATGTAAAATGTGACTCTAATACTAATTATTTAAAAATGTCACGATAATATCTAAAGCATTAAAAATAATATATTAGTAAAACATGATCAAAATCCCTCATCTAAAAACTCATTCAAATTAATTATAAGCTTTATCTGTTAATTAAAAGCTATTCCTTCCTTTCTAATTATGTAAAGTAGGTTAATGGTATCATCCGGTCTAATGTTCTGAGAAACCATGTTACGAGCGCACTACTAAGTTAATGTGACGTTGGTTACACCACAAATGAAATTACGACCAGAAACTTATGAGAACAGATAGTACCTACCACCTCTAGGCATTACTTGGTTGTCTAGAAAACTGACCTTTATAGGTATGAAAACAATAATTAAATAGCACTGATTGAATAAGTGGATTTTAATTTAAACTCTTTATTTTTACTATTTCTTTTTAATTAGATTTTTCATGAAAATTTACGCCACCAGTTGGTGCTACTTTGACAAGAAGTGTTCCATTTCGCTAATGAATACAAAATATGTGATGACCTCAGAGTTTAGTTATTACTCTGAGGTGATGACGTTCATTCGTTTCATTTATTCGTTCACCATTCAGTCGCAACTAAAGAAATTATAGGCGTTTTGACACTTTTGACAGGTATCCGGACCTGACGTTTCAGTGTTGCCGCCTAATGAATGTAATTTCAGACAATCCTAATTCTTCTCACACATTAATTTAATTTGAGAATGTAAATACTACACTTGAATTGTGGCTTACCTACCGCAGAAAGAAACTATCTACATAAAGAAATAGAACACGCAATAAAAAAAAAAAATGGGTTATTTGTAATGAAACTTTTGAAGAGGCAAACAATATTTAACAAAAAACACACCTCGTAGGCGATTTACTGACTGAACCGAAGTTACCGGAATGTTGCCATTTTAAATATTATAATTATGTAAACATTTAGAATTAAGTATTGTATAATTATTTCATTTCTTATACCATGGAGCATACCCCCGATGGACTTCATCCCGTCAACGCCGGCTGTCGCTGAAAACCAGCGCTGGGGCTATGTCTCGCATAGGATCGCAGCATTATACTGAGCGATGGCCGTTTTGGGTGGATGTGACGCATATTTTCCTCGAACGTGGTCTTTATTCGCGTCATGTTTACCGCAAAGAAACGTATTTTCTTTTTTTACCACAGATTAAACAAGCTGAACTGGCAGTGGGCTGGCCATGTTTGTGGAAGAACCAACGGCCGCTGGAGCAGACCACTCCTGCAAGCGAGTGTGGGACGCCCCCCAGCTAAATGTATCGACGATGACGACCTTGAAAAGGCTGAATGGGACAGACTGGATGAGGAAGGTGGAGGATAGGGTAGTGTGGCGCAGCCTGGGAGAGCCCTATGTCTACCGGTGGACTACGGATGAGTTGATTGATTGAGGCAATTTCTTCGTGGTTCATAAGTAAAAGAAGCTTCAATAATTCACTACAAACTGTTGCTCACTTTGAACCTGGCGGTGGCGGAGACATGGAACGAGAACTTGGAACTTCAAGTTATATCTGCACCATACCAAAAGTGTTAATTAAACTTAGTTTTGGAGCTGATTTTCTTTACATGACGTCCGTTATAACTCGAACACTTGCGGAGGTGGAGGTATGATTTCCGCGGAAGTTTCTCGTTGGCCTAGTAGTCGCAAATGTAACTGCTGAGCATGAGGTCCTGGATTCGATTTCCGGGTCGGGAAAGTGTTTTTGGGTTTTTCCATCTGAAATTTCTAAGTAGCAGCCCGGAATCTAGATCTGTATGTGATGGCAATAGGCTCGCCCCTAATAAATGGGGCTCAAACAGAACTAGTGAAATGAGGGTGTTACACTATAGGTACACTTCTGCCTAACCCTTCGGAATACAGGCGCGATGTTTATGTTATATTTATCCAAGACTCCAAGACACATAAAACAAATCAAAGGTAAACCTAATCAGAAAAGCATACTTGCTTCTCAAGGGAGACAAACTCAAACTAATATTAGTTTAATCATGCTAAGTAGTTCTAAGTATTATATAATTCTGTATCAATGTATACCCGAGCCATGTGTTATTTTTTTGTATATTGGTTCTGACAGTGAAATTAGCCCCTAGTGCCAATTATACCAATGAAACTGAAACCGATCAACACATCTAAATTGTATTTTCAAGAGCTGTCAGTGTCAATAGTTCACAACAATGATGACACTGACAGCTCTTGAATGCGATTTATATGAACTGATTGCGTTCAGTTTCATTAGTGAAATCCGCTCTTAATCTTGTAAGTTACCAAGGAATACCTAATCAACATCAACGGCTTAATTGAATATTTTGAGATTTTGGATTTTTTAAGTCTGTCATACGAATATTGTTTTGAACTATACTTATAACTATACAGTCGTGGTGGAATTAAGAAGGTTCATAAAAGGCAATTGTCTCTATCGATGTATCCGTTTTTTTCGGAATTATTCTAATAGGTATGCGTTAGTACGTGTTGTTACGTTACGTACCACGAGATACAGTCCCCGTCACGAGAAGATATACATTTTGTAAACAAATAACTTCTAATTAGTTACGTAGCGAAACAAATAATCCCAAATTTAATCAACTCAGAGCAACATATTCAATTAAACATATACAATTTCACTTGGTCGGGTTATATTTTAGCGATATAAAGCGCTGTCGTCTAATGTTTTGTGGTACTGAACGCGTCTGAGTTCCAATTCCGACAGCGCTTTATATCGCTAAAATATAACCCGACCAAGTGAAATTGGTCGTTAGTTTCGTATTACACGTATATTGCTCTGAGTTGATTAAATTTGGAATTATTTGTTGTTGATTGAATTGTCGCTACGTAACTTAGTAGAAGTTTTTTATTTACAAAATGTATAACTTCTCGTGACGGTGACTTTTGAACTAGTATTCCATAATCAAATAATTTTGTCCTAATTGATGTTACTTATTTCTACTCGAAGAAATATTACAAATTTTATAAGCCAGTGTACAAAAATTAATTTGATTTCAGAATGACTTAAAAAAAATATCAAGTTAAAAAATTTACCGCATAATGAACTTTTTGGGTATTAAAATTATTTTTCCAAACCTTTACATGTTTGGAAACTAAATTGCTAACGCAGTATAAATAGGTAAAATAATAAGTTAAATAGGTGACACGCAGACGTTACAGCTAGGTTCAAGATGGCGACTTTAGTTCCAATTGTCTGTTAGATCTGCCGACAAACTGTTATACAGTTTGGCAGACTTTATGTATGTTATTGTTAATACAGATTTTGAATAAATAAATAAACAATAATAAAATAAAAATTTGGCCACGCGTCAAAAGATCCTTGTACTCACGAAATTTCCAGTTTAAGCTGATCTCGCATTGTTTATAATTTTCGTGCAATGAGAGATCTATTTATACTGGAATAGTATAACTTAATATTTAGCCGTGTGCACAGGCTGTAGGTGCGTTCCTGCGGAAATATCAGACAGAGAAGTCCTTGCTGAAAAGAGAAACCGAATAAAAAATGAGTCTTGTACGTACCCATCAGAGTCAGTATCATGGAAGTGGAGACATAAGCGAGGAGGATGATCCCGAGGCTGTTTACAATCGCCAGAGGGATGGAACGCTTGGGGTTGTTCGCTTCCTCGCCGGTGGTAGCGATGATGTCGAAACCGATGAAAGCGTAGAAACAGGTTGCCGCTCCGCTGAATACCTGGTTGACAAGGAAATTAAGATAGTTAATTGAATCAGGCGTGACTTTGCGGAAATCCATTATAAAATACAATAGACGACGTATATTTAGTAACCTAATCCGCTTAAATGTTCTTAAAGAATCATACAGAACTGTAAGAAATCGACACGTGTTTCACCTCTCAACGAGGCATCCTCAGGATGACGATTGACATGTTACAAACCGGACACGACGAGTTGTCACGGCCAGAATCGTTATAAGCTCGATAAGTAGCTGCGGAGAATCGCAGCAAAGGTGACCTTGGAATACTCGTATTTAATTCGTTCAACAGTGTAAAGTTTCCCGTATTATTAAGAAAATTAAGTTAAGTGATAGGTATTATTCCTGACTAGCTTTTGCCCGAAGTTATCCCCGCGCGGATGTCGGAAAATAATATAATAATAATAATATAAAATAATATAGTACCCTGTGTTAATTCTGGTTGTACCAAATTTGTGCTAAACTTCATCCAAATCCGTTCAGCAGTTTTTGCGCCAATCCACAACATACAAACAGACAAACGGTCAAAAATTATAAAAAAAAAAATTCTCTAACCGACTAATAACTAACGAAATATTTTCTAGACTCGTTGTACACCTAGTAGCAGTTACTTTTTTTTCAAAAATATTCAATGTATAGTTTGTACTTCCGTACTATTTTATAATTGTATCGATATAGATTTGTTACAGGTAGGTGTACTACTACTATTTTCATAATGTCCTTCAGCAAACTTCGTGTTTCGTCAGACGTCGGATTTCTATCAGTTGCCTTTTTGCACTTGGTAATTATGGTTGACGGCAACGCGGGCGCAGCGGTAGGAGTCAATACGTACAAGCACCAGCCATGTATACTAGGGATGGACCGCACATGGGTTTCACCGAATACGAAAATTCGGCCGAATGTTCCGTAAACGGCATAATTGTTTCCCTTAAGTGAACAGTATACAGGTCTGTACTTGTTCACGCAAAGCGCGCGGATTGGCGCCGGACCCTCCCGCCCGCTATCCCCGCTGTACCAGATGTTGTTATTGCATCATCTAGTAAGGAGGAAAACTTTGCAACGTGCGTTTGTTTTGGTAATTTTTTATTTGAAAAGTCATCTTTGTTGAGTTTTTTTGCTTGGTTTAATTGTTGTGTACCTAAAAATGAGTGGAAGAAGGAGATCGAGACTATACTTTAGTACCACTTTGCCGAACATTCGGCGATACAGCCGAATATTCGGTAAACCTGCCGAATAAGCCGAATACCGAATATAAAACTAATATTCGGCCCATCCCTAGTATATACACCTAGTATATACGAGTAGTGTGGTAGGACAGTTTTTTTCTCAATTTCTCATTAACTTTGTTAAGTCAAGTTTGTGTGTTAAGCCAAGTCAGAGGCCTATGGGCGGCTTTAAAACTCTGACACCAGGTTAGTCACACGAAAAGAAGAAGATTAACTTTGTTTTTTTATTAATTTCTTTACATACATATAATATAGGCCGGTTATTGTTGATACAATATATTTTTTAATTCTGGCGAATATTTATTCAAACATCGTCTCATCACATGCATGAGTTCTACTTTTTAGTTTTTTTTTCCTCCAATAGCAGATCCAAAATATTGACAAAATTGATATCCACAAAAGAAGTGACTTGTCGAACTTTTGTCACACTAAAACACGTTAAGCCGATCAAAATAATTCCAGGAAATGTAATAGAAAGAGAGAAAATACGTTTATAATAATATAAACGAAAATAATAAAAACTTACACGAAGATCTGCAGATTTCCCAATAGAAATATTAAAATACCTATCTAGCTATAAATAATTGCTGAACATTCAAGGGTGTTTCAAGAAGCCCTTGGAGAGAGGCTTTCAAAGAATAGTTAAACAGGAAAACAACTACAAACGGGCCACTCTGTATATATATAACTATACATATTGGGGTTTATTTAAAAACGTTGCTTAAAGTTAAGTGACGCTCAAATGCCAAAAATGTATGGTTAAACAGTCGTTAATCATTCCTTAACTTTAAGCAAAGTTTAAAGATAAACTCCACGATAAATTAAAGTCGCTTGTCGTATCTGTGTGACCGCGTAGTTCTTCTCGCAACGGATTTTTATGGGGTTATCACTATCATTTAGAGAATTTATTACGGAAAGTTTATGATAAGATAAGATATATTTATTTGCTCAAACATGTGTACACATACAGAAATAAAAACGTGCATGCAGGATAACATAAAAAAATACAGGTTCAGACATGTTTGCCACGTGTTATGGCGTGCAAAAATTAATAATTATGATTGTTAATAATTTAGGTAGTCAAGTCATTAACATTAAATCACCTTGAATTTAGCAAACATTAATAAATTATAAAAATCAACAGTAAACAAAAAATTATTCCTAAAAATCTATGTCAAAATAAATGGTTCTGTCAGAAATTCCTTAATATTATAATTAGCTTTGTCAGTTAGGAATGACATTAGTTGTTTCTTCAATTGTACATTATTAAGCTCCCTCCAACTTTTCGGTAACTTATTATAAATAATGGGAGCCATGCAAAAAACACTCTTGCGCATAAGTGCAGTCCTTCGTCCAGTCCTTAGTGACTTCGATCACGCCTGTTTCTGGGAAATGTATCTGCCAGTCGCGAAAATAAATTACTATTATTTCTAACAAACATTACTGATTCCAGAATATAAAGAGATACCAATGTCAAAATGTTATAACGTATGAAATAGGGCTTACAACTATCGGTCGTTTTTAACTTAAACATGGCCCTGAGGCATCTCTTTTGTGCTTTAAATGCAACTTCTTTGTTAGTTGAGTTACCCCAAAAAATAACACCGTATCTGAGAACAGATTCCGTTAGACCGTAGTAAGCAGTTAGTAACGCATCTATATTAACAGTGCGTGACAAAATGTACAAGGCGTACGCACTACTGCTTATTCTTTTAGTCAGGGTCTCTACATGCGCCTTCCAATTTAAATTGCGATCTATTGTTAGTCCTAGAAACTTCGTTGTATTAACTGTGTCAATTCTAATGTCATTGTATGTTATGTCAAGATTGGAAAGAGTCAATGCGCGCTGGCTAAAATGCATAATTACAGTCTTATTTAAATTTATTTTTAAATTATTATTGTCTAACCATTGTATAGTTTCTTTTAATGTATTATTTATGTCCTCTTTATAAAAAATCCTTTGATTACTCGGTATAGTTATTGTACTATCATCCGCGAACAATGTCATAGGGTGTTTGATTGCCATTGGAAAGTTATTAATATAAATTGTAAAAAGCGGTGGTCCTAGTATACTTCCTTGTGGAACTCCGTAGATAACTTTACGTTCCTCCGATAGAAAGATTTCTTCTCTTTTGGTGCTTATATTCATTCTGCTTATTTCCGTTATTTGTTTTCTATCCTGTAAGTATGATTTTAAAAGCTCAAGGACATTTCCTCTTACACCGTAAGCATCAAGTTTTTTTAGTAAAATATTATGTTGCACATAATCAAATGCCTGGATTTCTTTTATCCATATTTGTCATAACCGTATGTAAAAAGTCGTAAATAGCCATGTTTATTGTCTTGTTTTTCCTAAATCCTTTTTGTTCATTGCAAAGAATATTATTTGCTTCTAAATATGAATTGAGTTGTTTATAAATATAGTTTTCAATAATTTTAGAGAATATTGGTATCAATGAAATCGGCCTGTAGTATTCCATTAACTCTCTATCTTGTTTTTTGAACAATGACTTTATCACAGATTTTTTAAGGGCATCTGGAAAAATACCTTCGCCTATACACAAATTTATAATATAACTTAAAGGGCAACAAATTTCCTCGGCTACTGCTTTGAGTATTTTTGTACAAATGCCATCGTAACCTACACTATTCGTATTGTTAAGGGCTAAAGTAATTTTTAAGACGTATATTAAAAGTATTTATACATTAATAATTGGTAATTATATTTTCGAGCCGTTTGGGGTTGAAACCCGCGGTCCGTGGGGTCCGAGTGCTCACGGCCTCTTTAAAGAAATCTCCAAACGCTACTTTACACTTCCCGTGACCCAAGGGCTGGTTTTTACCTTGGGCAGAGGCTAAGCATTGCCATACAACGTGGCAATGCGGCCAGCCTCTTGGGTACATTACCAGTCGACAGCGATGCGGATGAATTCTTCGATGCTATATTTTAGTTTGTAAATAGTTTTAGTTAAGTTAGTATATAATTTTGCTACTTTTATTAATTAATTAGTTATAAATTGTTTGTACCCATTTAAATAAAGTACTTTGTGTGTAAATACATGAATATAAAAACTTACATTTAATAAAGAGCACTCGATGTCTTCTCAAGTCGTAAACCATACGCCGCACTGTGGGCTGAAATCGGCTTTTATCAGGGATTTCAATTTGCAAGTGCCAGGTTTTTTGCCGGATATCGTTTCTATTTATTAATTTATACAAAAATTAATTCTGCGAAAAAACAAAGGAATTTTATTTTTTTTACGAAAATTATATAATGCTCCTAAAATCTTGATTCGAGACTCTGAGGCTTCTTCCGAGAGAGTCCCAATCGGCATATAATTTTTCACGATTATTTCAGCCCCGTGTATTAATAATTTATGTACGGTTGAAGACATTAGTACCAGTCGTATAATTCCACGTACTGTTCTGCTGTTTTGCGGGCAAAATCTTTAAATTTAATTACGTCGATCTTTTCGTCAAATGTTATTGCTTGCAAAATCACAGCAAATCTTTTAAATAGTTTTTCATCCAAACCGGTAATAGCTGCAGTTTTATTGGGAAACTCGTAAAACTTTCTTGCGGTATTCCCATCATTGGTAGTTCCCGAGCCTTGTTTCCACTATATCAATCTACAAATTGAGCTCATCTTTGAATTTATTTTGAAGTCATTTTTTTTCTTGTCTGCAACATTTCTTTATAAACACAAAGAAATGTTGCAGAAAAGTAATAAACATTACTCCTCGTTACCCACCGTTTGAAGTCGAGCCTGTACTAAATGTGTAACAGACATTCCATGCAATTTATACGGGAGTGTAGGGGTGGTACTTGTTGAAAGACCTACACTGTCCTCCCATACCTATTAATACTACTGATAATTGAAAATATTGTAAAAAACAATTATTTTTAAAAGAGTAACCGTGGAGTTTCTTGCCGGCTCTTCTCCATAGGAAACGACCTATTGGAACCGTGCACCTAGCTTCTGACGTTTCATAAGTGCCCATGTAGGTTTATGTGAAATAAAATATTTTGATTTTTTTGACAAGCCCAAATCGTATAAGTCAGAACACACAGTCTTTGATGTTACAGCATCTAAGCGGTTCATTTCTGAAGGTTTTGCTAAGCACAGGTAGCACGATGCATTTGATCTGGCTTTAGAAAGGTACGTGCAGACTTTAGTGTTGATCATTGTCATCATTAGTTGATGAGTCACCCTGTTACTATTACTACACTCTGTGGGGATAAGGGCCTTAATTTCATCATCTATTTGTCTTTTAAGATCAATGACGACTGCTTCTCTCTCCTTTAC
Organism: Agrochola macilenta; assembly: GCA_916701695.1. NCBI lineage: Eukaryota > Metazoa > Arthropoda > Insecta > Lepidoptera > Noctuidae > Agrochola > Agrochola macilenta. The sequence goes on along the minus strand of OU753552.1, from coordinate 8,218,642 downwards.
AAAAGTTAACTGACCTGGACAACAATACAAAGCTGAGCATAGTTTTGGGTTTTCGTCCATAAAGTATTATCTCCTTCTGTCAGTTTTAATGGCACCAATTAGGTCCTGAAAATGCTTGAATCATCTTGCTCACCCTCCATTTTCTGCTTGTATCGGCTTTAGTTGGAAGCACCATCAAATCCCCACTTGGTTATCAGTTTTAGCTGCTTATTTTGCACATCATCGTCACAAAGACTTTGAAGGATCCTCGTCACCGTGATGTCAAGTAAAGTTTGAAGTCTAATCACTGACTGCTTCGGAGGGTAGCAATCAAGCTTAGTTTGTTGCACTTTATAATAGGATGGATAAATATCCTTAGCACCTTCCCGAAAGGCAGCCTCTCGCATCGTAATATATTGCACTTTGACAGTTTTTGTGAAAGAAGCAATCCAAGCGCTTTCTCAGTTTCTCTGGTGTAAAGATGACTGTTTTCACTGGTTTCTTAAGCGTTTAATTAACTTTAACGGCTGATTCAGGATTTTTCATCAAATATTCGATCACAGAGGCGATTTGTTCATGCCTTTCTTCTTTTAAACGTGCTGCAGCTGCATATGCCAATTCACTGGAATATTCGCCTGTATGATCATCAGATCTTTTCTTTTTCTGTTTCATCTTTGAATGGTTTTCGGGACCTTTTTGTCATTGCAACGGATGATGATGTCGACTGTTCTTGAGAGGCTGAGTGTGCTCTTGGTATCTCATCAACAATTGGTTCTTGATTAACTAAAGTTTGCACACAACTTGGCCAATCAATATTTGCTTGCAGCCAATTTCCGTACAGTCTTCTGAAATTATCAAGGAATCGGTTGGATATCTGCCACCTCTGGAAAACTGCTCGCGTGAATCTCCGACAATTTTTTTTTGAGAGTTATGTACTCAATCTTCTGCAGAACAATACTTCATTCTAAATTGGTGATTAAACTTTCCATTCTAAGATTTTATAGTCGCAGAGCAAACATTTTGTGATAGCAGTTACACAGTTGTGAACAATCTAAATTATAAAGCAAAATTTTAACCCTTTTATTGCAAAACGTCGATTAGTTAACTATCCTAATTAGAGTTTTGAAAGATGTACTAATGGACATTTGTAATCGTCAAAAACATTTCTTATAGCTCATAGCAAAACTAATCAACAAATTAGCTTACTTATCAGAAAAAGGGGAATTTAGTCCATAGTTGGCATTGTTGCGCGATATTGCAAATCATTTAAGGCGTTTTTCATTTTTATTTATTGGGGAGAAACCTCGTACCTAATGCATATTTAGAACAAATGTGCACAGCTTCAAGATGCTTCTAATGCCTTCTATTGATGATAATGTACCTCTTATAACGTCAATGACCGCTATTTTTCAGACAGTTTCAATCTTCTTCAATAAAATAACGCTTATTGGAATCACGAGGTTTTCACAGCATGGCGACGTTATGTAGGTAGGACACTACCTACAACAGAGAGGTATCTTAATTCTTCATTTTTAAACGTTTGCAGCTCGCTTTTGAAGGGTTGATTGTGACGGACCCCAAGATGAAAGCGTTGCCCGAGGTAGCCCTGATCGACTTCTTGTTACAATCTAAACTCTTCTTGTTACAGTCTGAACTATTCAGACTTATTAGAAGTGGTGTTTTGGTTGTATGCAAAGTTTTAAAACTCATTTTGTGTTGATAAATATCTAGCTCAAACATAGTTGTCTAAGTGTGGGTACACTATAAACCTCTGCTTACTCCTTCGGGGATATAGGGGTGATGCTATTTTATGTGACGTGTTGTTAAAAGTCTGTATTCCTCAACTTAAACACTAAAAGGAACCGTTTCATAAGTATAAACCAATGAAAATAGTTGTATGATTAAAAAAAAAATCGGCAGCGATAACCGGTATGTGGAGTATGACAAAAAATCATAAATAATTAGAACTATAACCACCTGTAAGGATATTACGGTTTTCCTTGCCGTTTAACAGATAATTCGATTTTTCATATTAGCTTCAAACAAATTTTTCGTAAAACATTTATTTTTCCTTCGTTTTGGGCAGAATTAACTCGGGTGTCATTTCTGTAATAACTAATAGAAGCGATATCCGGCAAAAATCCGGCACTTGCAAATTGAATTCCCTAAGTCTATGAAAGCCGATTTTCAGCCCACCGTGTGCCGCTAGTATCGTCAACATGGCACTTAATGAAACGTCATGGTTTGGGTAGACGCTTCTTATTTGTTATCTGCTATCTAATGGAGCAGAACCAGGAAAAAAATAATATACATAATCTATAATGGTTAACTTAACAATTAAAGTGTAAGGAGATAGTGCTTGTTGTTTGTGTTCATAGTTTTTCACCACTAGCGACCGACCCGCCCCTGCTTCATGGCGTCATGTCAAAACATCCAGATTTCTGTGCATAGATAAGTCAAATGTATACGTATAAATGTATATGTATATGTGGATGTGTGTGTGTTATGTGTGTGAGTGAGTGTTGTGTATGTATGTGTCGATGTGTGTGTGTGTGTGTGTGTGTGTTATGTGTATGTGTGTGTTGTGTATGTATCTGTGTGTGTCTTCTTCTTTTCGCGTGGTTAGTGACTAACCTGGTGTTTGAGTTTTAAAGCCACCCATGGGCATCTGACTTGGCTTCACATGCCGTAGAGAAATATCTCTCAGGCAGTTTCCTTACGATGTTTTCCTACACCGTTTTTGAAGCAAGTGATAATTATACAATATGCACATGAATCCGAAAAGTGTGAGGTGCGAGTCTTGGGTTCGAACTCGAGACCTATGTGTGTGTTATACAAATGTTTTAAATGTGAAAATCGAATCCTAATTCATTGTGTAGATGATCTAAGCGGTCACACAGACAGTCCCGTAAAGCGACCTTGTTTTATATATAGATATATATTTACAGCAGTTTTAGCGTGAGGGCTTTTGCTATTTGTCAAGCTTTTCAGATTGATTAATCATCTAAGATGTCAAATAACAACGTGGGGAAGGCAAGAATCTAAAGATTTTGAAGGGTGAGTCGCTGATTTTAATAAATTTTTTCTCTTAAAATAAATCTTGAAAATATCTTCAAATTTTGAAAGAATAAAGCAGTAGGGTAGCTTTACCGGAAAGGATTCACTGCCCACAAAGAAAATTTAATCACGTTGCTGTGCAGCCATAGATATTCTTTGAAGAAATGACTGCTTTACTTTAAAGAATTTTATGTTTTCCTGCGGTAAACGTTAACCTTTGCAGGTCAACCAGGCTTCTAAGTAAAAGAGGTTAATTTTGATTAATTGACTGCATACCCTGTGGCTATTTAAAGTACACTAACTTCGAGGAAGAGCTTCGAATTTTCCATTGAAATGGTCATGAAAAGTGTCAATTTCAGATTTATTTAAAAGTAGTCTTTGACTTCATTAAAAATTACACGGTTCTGATTATTTTTGATAATCTAAGTTTTCTTGGCAAACTTGGAAAACATCGTGAGGAAACCGGGAACCAAAATTTCGAAGACGCGTAATCCACCAACCCGCACTAGGTACGCGTAAAGACCACGCCGGACAAGTCCGGGTCTATCCTAGGAGGCTTGTCTCATGCAGGAGTTATGCTAAGTTTTCTTGTCGCCGTCTTGTACAATTCGTCTAATCATAAAATATATTACAAAAGACAGTAGCCTTCAAAATAAAATACAATAACAATAGTTCCAGACGAAATAGTGTCATTTGTACAGTTGCACCACGAAAAAGACCGGTAGCTATGTAGATATAACAGTGCTGTGAATGTCAAATTGCTACTACTGATGTGCAATAGCATTTATTTCAATCAAACCATTTACAGGCTCTTTTAAATAGTCAAGAAGTGGGTCAGTCAGAAATATGAAGTGACTTGCCCATTCTATAGCGTAGTAGGTACCTATGGAGAAGAACGGGCAAGACACTCCATGGACATTCTTTTAAATTATATTGTTACAAAATATTACTTACATCATATATATCAAAACGATTGAAATGTTCACTACATTATACACAAAATGAGTTATCATTTATCATTGCATTCTATTTGAATTAAACTCTCTATATCATTTATGAGGATCGTCCGGTCGTTGGCATTTCGTAGAGCAGCATATATGCGAATGTATATTTTCAACAAGCTATCAATTTTGTAATAGATATGATTTCACAATCATTTGCATTGCTAGCAACTTAAAATATTACTTTTCTAACGAATTTCTCATCAAAAATACTGCAATTGTAAGGAAATATTGTCTTTTAACAAAACCTCATTCAATGAAATAATGGTTCTGCATAATATTATTCGCAATGATATGCTTTATTATGAATTGTTCAAGATAACTTTCAATATTATGATTTCATTTCTGAACTGCGATCTCTCGATATTCTTTTTACTTTTTTCAGTGTCTACTTTTGTTGAAAGAAAACATTCTTATTTACATCGAATGGCTGAGATTTTTTTTACGCAATAGTTGTCACTAAAGAATATTATTACACCTACAAAGTCAAAACGCGTAGTAAAATGTTATGTACTATCAGTAAACACGCATGTTTAGTCCGCTTATTTTAACTAGAATATATATTATAACACTCGACAAGACTGTTGCTACTCATTAGTGAAATAATTTTTGGAAGCGTATCGGTAATTCCGAAAATTACACCCTAGATACATATTCACAAATTTTACCTCTTAATATTTTTTTTACGAGTAATATCTGTTACGGGTAAGCGCTTGGCCTGCATATCACCTGATGGTAAGTGATAATCAGGCCGAAGATGGAAGGGAGGTTCACCCGGCATCGTCAACCAAAAGAGGAACTGGCTATTTTACCTCTAACTGCCGAAACACAACAATGCTGTAATAATTGTTGTTATGGTGATAAGAAAGATGGTGGTAGCTAGCCAGGTGGACTTAGATTATAGTTTATAAGTACTTACGCATTGATCTTATACTCATAGCTTGGAAACTTGCAAGTTTATTAAAAGAAAGAATCAGCTCCGTTGGATAAGAGGAAATGGTTTTAATTCAGCGTGCAAGGTTTGACGAATACATAGTAATAAACCAACAACGCAACTAAAGCTTGTAAAAAATAGCAAGATTTTTCCTTTGTTAAATAGTATATTTTAACAAAAGGAATAACCGCATCTTGCTATTTTTCCTATAACTGTCCCACGGCAGGGCTAAGAAGTCTTCTCATGCAGAGAAGGCATGAGCATTGATCACCAGGCTTGCTCAAGACGGTTTGGCGATTTCACTACAGGTTTCCTTACGATATTTTTCTTCACCGATGTCATTGAGGTCCAAGATAAAAAAAAGTACATTTGTATTGAAAAAGTCACATTGGTAGATTTAAACCCACAACCTCTTGCATGAGGCGTTAACCACTGGGTCAACACGACCTTGCTGTACAAAATTATGCATCAAGACTTCATAAATTCACTTTGTCAGTACCTACAGATTATTTCACAAACCAAAATAAGCTCACGCGGGAGCCTGGTAGATGTATAAATACGATTGAAACTATTTTGTATGAATGGTTTATTAAAGGAAATAAATATGGCATAATCAACTTCAGTCTTTTTTTAAAGATTTTTATTTCTTTATTTAAATTTTCGATGTTGGCTGTTGGTTGTTGGCCGCGTCGCCACGCCAACAGGCGGTCTGGCCCGCCGCATTAGATGTTTCACATCAAAAAAGGGTCCCAAATTAAATTAATAATGTAAGTACAATGGGTGCGGGTCTGAAAGATTAACTTTTCCAGACCACCTTTGACTACTAAAAGGTGAAAAGAGATAGTGAGTAGAACTACGTATACACACAATACGTACCAACCTAATACCATAAAATAAAATGAACTTGCTAGTTCTGTTATAAAAGCCATTGTTATCGTTATCTTCAATTAACTGTCTCCTATGGTTGAAAAGTCAGTTGAAACTAGAACTCAACCGGCAGCATTATGGATAGGGGACGCTACTCGCCAGTCCCGATCATGATAGTAACCTCCAGTTACATTCAAACTTCCAACTCTTTGTCTTCGTACTGTGACCGAGATCGGAAATGAATGAAACTTCAGTTGATCCAGTTCGTTCTGTGAAACAGAAGTGACCTAAACTCCTAACCTAATCAATTGCAGCTGTCTGAGTGGTTATAGACGTTGAATATCCGCTCTAGATATTGAAATTATATGAGATGAATTCAAACAACTTTTCAATATCCAAGCTGTCGATTGCATGCAAGTTGCTTGCGTAGTAATGAAAGCTATAATTTCATGCAAGTTGAAATGAAAAGTTAGCACGCAGCGCTCACCTGCTAGCACTTTATTAATATCTGACACGGCAGCTGCTTACGTCGTAAACGTTTTAGCACCAGTAATATGTAGTACACATGGCTTTTATTGGTTTCTTAGAGTCAGGATCCCACATTATACGCGGGATACTAGGAAACTAATAAACTCCGAGTATAATTGAGAGCCGAGTATAATTTGAATGTTGGTTATAATCGTCTAGAGTAAACGCACATTTAGATCAACTTTGGCCTAAATTTCTGGGTATAAAATGGGGCCCTCACTGCTTACAAATATTCTGTCTGGCTAATATCCAACCTACTTTCCGCGTCGGCGTCACCCTCGATAACGATCGGAAAGGCATGTCAATGTCACTGTAATTACATTTTTGCTTTGTCTACTTCGAGTGAAACGGAATGTAAGATAAAAAGTAAAACTCAATTTTAGAATGTATGTGACTGGCTTTCCAACAATATTTCAACTGACGTATCCTTCTCTAAATATTACTTCAAAATTCGAACGGAATCGAGGAGAGTATCCGCGATGACTTTATAAACAAATGAGTTCGATATCGATTTGTTTGCTATCGTTGAGTGAGGTTCGAAGTGAATTTTAGGGCCACAGCAGACTAGCTACTTTTAGCATCGGCGATCAGCGATTCTTCACCAGCCCTCTGTGGCATATTGCATAACTTTAAAGTTAAACATATAGACAGTTTAATACTTACTCCACTCCATCCAAAAGGTAAGAATCCGTTATGCTCAGTCCAATTCGAGACATCTATGTAGAATAAGCCAGCCGTCATGATGAAAACCCAAATGCTGAGGTTGATAGCATTCAGCAAGTTGTTAAAGAACAAGGATTTTCTCACGCCGGCGACTAGCACCATCATCATCATTAACGTGATACCGCAGGCCATCAGATCCGGGGGTTTGCCTGTTGACAAAATAAAGTAGGTTAATTTCTTCATTCATATTATAAGAATTTTTATAACTAACAAATAATCTATAAAGGACAAACAGACATGGCTATATTATTTTGCAGTTCATGTCGGTACTACTTCCGTCGTTACGTCTTTATACATTACTTATGTTGGTTTTAAAAGATTTTAACAATAAATATATGAATAAATATAGAGATTTATTATTCTAAATATACTTCCACAGTACCATGGGCAGTCAGTTTTGACACCAATTGGTAACAGGCTGATATTTTTATGCGCTATTAAGGTTTTCTACCAAAATGGTAAAAAGGACACCAAGGATTTGAATTATAAAATCCAAAGGCTTTTCACAGAATGTGGGTTATCTTTACCCTCTTGGTGATATTGGTGTACCTAGTAAATATTTTAGATAGAGCACCGTCGGCCTTTGTGAATGCATACCTAATATTCTGATACTACAAAGCTGTATTGACAATACATAGTTGCAGTTTTATGTTCTATCGAGCACAGCATCACAGTCATTTCATGTAAAATTCTCAGCTGGAAGCCAGCCTACGGACAATGGCCCGCCTTCCATCTCCCGCTACATGCCGTCATCTATGCACTTCTTTTGACTGTGTCAGTAAGCGGAGTTCGAGTATCTGAATTATTGGCTAAACATAGTTTGAACTGTTTCCTTTCGATTTGCTAAGTAGAAGAGCCCAATCATTGGTGGAACAAGACTGAGCAGATAATTATAATGAGCACCAAAAATAGAAAATCTACAAAACATTGATGTGTAAAATATTGCGGGACTTTTGTTTCTAGGGTGAACCGTTTCACAAGGTTCTTTGTTCCTACATCTAAGATTATTATAACTCTTTACTAAATTAGCAATATTTGTATAGACAGGGTGTTCGGCAGAAGGTTGAACATACGAAAATGGCGGATCCGTGGGGCCACCTACTACGTGTTTAGGCCCAAAAACAAGACCCAGGCCACAAGGATTTTTTTAAAGTTTTTTTTTTTTTTCGGAATTTGTCGTTGTCAATACTTCAAACGTCAATAATTTCATTTAAAAACAACTAAACTGGCAACATTATATTTTTATTTTGATCTAAAGTAATTGTAGAATCTTATAAAATTCGTATTTGAGGCAGATGATTGCTAGAAAAGTAAATACGAGCCCTTAAACTACAAACAAATAAAAAATAAATACCGAAAGCCCGACTTTGAATTGCGTTAAAAAAAAAACTAACAGTGATAGAGCAGTTCTAATTTTAGGGAAACATCTTTGGTTCATGCTCAATCTAACTGTATGCATGCTAGAATAAATAAAAAAAACTGAAATTTGAGCAACCACGAATTTCCTTTAAATTTAAAGGAAATTCGTGGTTGCTCAAAGGAAATTGTTAAAAATGGCCTATGAATCAACACGTATGAAACCTTTACAGTAATTACTAGTTTGTTTTATAATTTACATTACAATTATTACAATAGAACGGACACTTCTTAATTTCGAAAACATTTTAAAAAGTAATTCACTTCGGTCTTATTCCCAAGCGCCATTATTTTTGTTCCAATTTGACGTTTTGGTGTAGGCAAAGGGCAATAGCTCATACAGCCAAGTCTTTTTGCGCAGCGGTATAGTGTGCCCCGTAATTACAACGCTCAGCACTCTCAGCGCTTGATCTATGAATAAGGTGATTTAGTTACAAACAGAATAAAGTGATTAAAAGCGCTGTGTGAAACGAGCAACCGCGACACTGACTGTCAATGAATTGACAGATGACAGTTTGACATTTCATAGTAATGACAGCGTTGTTATTTTGTCACTCGCATCCTAACTCCTGCATTTTCTGTTTTTTTTACCTATTTTAACTAACAACTTGGCGTGAACAAAGGACTGTGATTTCCTCTTGAAATATCGACCTCTGGCTGGGATTTCATAGCCCTAAACTAGTCATAACTACAAATAAATTAGTAACTACTTATAAAAAAATAATGGTTCTGACTACCTAATAGTAAATTATGCATTTAATTAAACGTTTGAAGGTAAAATCCAATGTATTTTCACTAATAAACGCTAAGTTAGTATGTTTCTATTGACCTAATTATAACCCCAAAATCCGGAAGTGTTTTAGATATTTTACAATTCTTAGCAGTGTCCGTGATTTTAATTTAGGTTCAGTCGAATATATGCATTATTTAGAATACAGAAAGTAAATTCCCGTCTCTGTTGGTTCTTAGGCGAACGATGTATGGACGCCGAACAATGTCCTTTCAAACGTCAATAATTTCATTTAAAATAACAAAACAGACAATTTTTTTTTTCTAGAATAACTAGAATCTAATATATTAAAAAAAATTTGGTTCGTATATTAATTAATTTCACTTTTCGCAAATTTCCTTCGCAATCCTTTCGGTGGAAAAAGTCCCAGGCAGTTAAAATTGGCGAATTGTTCTAGTTGTTTTAAGAGAAATTGTGCATATTGCATACCGTTAGATTGGGCATGAACCAAAAATGTTTTCCTAAAATTAGAACTGCTCTATCACTGTTAGTTTTTTTTTTAACGCAGTTCAAAGTCGGTCTTTCGGTATTTATTTTTTATTTGTTTGTTGTTTAAGGGCTCGTATTTACTTTTCTAGCAATCATCTGCGTCAAATACGAATTTTATAAGATTCTACAGTTACTTTAGATGAAAATAAAAATAAAATGTTGCCAGTTTTGTTATTTTTAAATGAAATTATTGACGTTTGAAGTTTTGGCAACGTAAAATAAAAAAAATCATTAAAAAAAACCCTTATGGCCTGGGTCTTGTTATTGGGCCTAAAAACGTAGTAGACGGCCCCACGGATCCGCCATTTTCGTATGTTCAACCTTCTGCCGAACACCCTGTATATATATATGTCGGAAATACGTTACTAAGTTGACTAATCGGGACGTCAGCGTCTACAACATAACGCTCGGACCAGCTGAAGCAAAGCAGACTTCATGGGTGGCGGACAAGATGTGAAAACGTTTGGAAACGCTCGCGCGTTTCGAATAGTTGTGTCGTGTACCTACAGTGTGTGAAATGCTCGTGTGATTAATGTGATCGTAAATTATAATTTGATCTGAACTACAATCTTTTTTTCTATTGCGCAATAACTTTTTTTTGAAAATTCGATCTAGATAGGTCTCATATCTGGGAAAATTCCTTTGCTCTATTTTCACCCGAGTGGAGCTCGATCGCCCAAACTTTAGAAAAAGATGGCTACCTTGGAATGGCATAGCAGCATGGAATAAGTATGAACTATCCTATACAGCTTTAAATGAGCATTCTCCATTTTCACCAGATCAAGCTTTTGTTTTTTATGACTTTAGACTATAAAAAGAAAAACGATAGTACCTAATAGCTCCTACACACTATGCCGGCGGCATGGCCGCCTGCACTGCAAGCCGCGGCGCGACCGGCCCTGCCGCACAAAGCCGCACAAAGGATCGCAAAGAAAAATGCAGGTGTAAAAGCCGGGGGTACGTGCCGCGCGGCAAAAGCTGTCAAAAGTTGTTCCTAAAAAATTAATAATGAGCGAAAGATCTCTTCACGAAAGCCGACCATAAAAACAGACGAGAAAAAAGCTACAATAAAAAGAAATACCGTCTATGCGTAGTCCCAGTTCGTCCTGAAAGGCAACAACACCTAAATAAATTAGGAATGTACCACCTTTTGTACGAAACAGGCTGTGAAGTACGAAGTACACACATCTCTATTCTATATCCGTAAATTGTCTATTGTAAGTCGCTTTTCGTTTCTGTTTGTGTGACCCCTTAGTGCTTCTAAACCAATGAATTTAGCTGCGGTTTTTACCATCATTTGGAGAATTTATTCCTGAAGGTTTAACACAGAAATGATGTTTTGACATGTCGCCACATCAGGACATTGCACCCGCACGAAGCATGGGTGGGTATGGTATTTTCGGTATGCGGTACTTATACATAGATACAACAGGTCACTATTGTACCTATGTATAAGTACTGTATATATTGTATACGGAGTCTTTGTTTGTATAGCGATTATACATGAAGTCAAACGAGCTCTCGATGCTTAAACTGTGGCTCTCGGCTTTATATTCATGATTTCGTGCCGAATACGTGTATGGTGTGTATGTAGAGTTTTGTTGTAATTGCGATCTGTCTAAAGTATTCCTATAATATCGTTTACAGTAATTCTATTAGTGCATGTTTTAACACGGAACTCCGTCAGCAGTTCTTTTCTGATGCTAAGCTACTTTCATGGTAGCTGTTCTTCGATTCTTTTCTACCTCTTTTCTTTTTCCCTACGTTTACTGACGAAATAATATTTATTTATTATATTCACCGTAAAGTGCATTCGTTGTAGTTTACACGCGATGTCCTGAAAAAAGTATTGATTCGTCTTCATTCGATAAATATTTTCCAAATGAGGAATATTTTCCGTCCGAGATTGGATTTACAATCACATCTAGCGCCATTAATTGTGGGGAAACTGTTAAAACTGTGTTTCCAATATTTCTTCGTGAGTTACGGGAAGCAATCATGGTTTGGCCACGTTGCGGTTCCAAGGTTCGTGTTCCCATTTCACAAATTGTTTGACGACTGTTAAAAATATAAAGTCAGGGAAATTAATTGTGTATCAAATTGTCTACCAAGTTATTTCGTCGGTATATTCAAATCGATGTATGAAATGGCCATAACACGCCGTAGTAAGTCAATTTGATAAAATATTAATTTCCGTAACTGTACAAGAATATGACCTCTTTCTAAAGAATGAATTTAAAGAAAGAAATAAGCATAAGCATAACCAGCCTATAACGTTCCCACTGCTGGGCACTGGCCTCCTCTCTGTGAGAGGCAGTGGACCGTAATCCACCACGCGGGCCCAGTTCAGGTTGCTAGATTTCACATGGCTTCGATTTTTTGGTTCTAGGACATGCCGGTTTTTTCACGATGTTTTCGTTCACCGTTTTGAGAGCAGTGGTGATTAAATAAATTACACAAAGTAAAGCGCCTCCTTGAGTTTGAACCCACGACCTATAAAATTCGGAAGTCGGGGCCACCACTGCTCAATTAAAAAAAAGACTAATAAAAAATAAAATGTTTTTTTTTTAAATTTTGTGACGTCATAGTACAATAGTGCTGTCACTACAGACCAAATCCTTGAAAAACGCTAAAAACTTAAACGTGGTTCAAATGTTTCGAAAGGGGTAATTAAATATTAAAGGGTATTTAAATATAAACCAACAATTTAATGCCTTTGGAGCAAGGCACCGCCTTAAAAACGTTTAATGGAACTACCTTTGTGGTAACAAAACGCTGTTGTGGCATTTAGGTCAGTCGGTTTGGGGGGGTGGACGATACTATGCGAGTTGAAAAGTCGAATATGGCTGGTATAAGGATATTGTCACGCTACCGTCTCGGTTCGCAGTGATGTATAGGCAGAAGAAAAATGTGTGTGTGTGAAAAATAGGGACCCACAACACAGCGCTGATTTTCAGTGGTCACCCGAAAAAAACGTACGGAAACTAAGTCAGGTTTAATGAATTATACATAAATTGGTAACAAAATAAAATTAAATAAATAGTACTTAGAATATAATGCCACTATACAACCAATTATATGAATAGATATGATTAAATAACATAAAAATAATAATCCGCAGGCAGGCAGGTATTACTATCCTACTACCTACTTTACGGTCAACACCCTAGCTAGGAAAGTATTTAAACTGGTTGGTTTTACGAAGGACAGCACCGTCACCGTGCACCGTCAGGAAAGAAGTTCCTTCTCACGTTTGATTTAAAACACAAACAAAACTTTCGCAGCCGCCACCTTATTTTTTTTTTTTTGATGATTTGAAATCATCAAATGACTTCTCCCGCTCTGGGCGGAGCGAGAGAGCGTGTCAGACTTTTACTGACTAAAACCCAACCGTGTTCCTTCCGTTGCCTGTGTGCCGGGCCGCGATTTCGGACAAACTCGCAACCCTGGCAGGCATTGGCCCTTACGGACCCCGTCAGTTGGTGCTGACATCTCTTTGAGGCGCGCGTGGAACACAACGCGCCGTCGACCTGAGCCTGGTCCTAATCGGACGGCGAGCTTCGCAGCCGCCACCTTGGATTTACATTTTAACGTCACTATCGACTATAACACCTTCTGAAACCGACATCCATGACGAAACATTTGAAAATTTCCGCAGCCACTATCTTTGATTTACATGTTGACCTCACTATTGGTCTTAGCACCCTCGAAAACTATGAAAACGACTGTCATGACGAAACATTTTAAAATTTTCGCAGCCGTCATCTTGGAAAATCATTTTGACCAAATTCACACTTTCTCGCTATCGAATTAGAAGAAGACAGTCGCATGTATGAATGCTTTTTCGAGTGACGATTCCTGCCACAAGGCGCGTTAAAGAACTTTGTTCCAAAAGTCTGTTACATTACTTTGAATCATTGGTTTAGCAACACCCATAAACCGCTCATATAAAAACCGTATTTCAGCCCTTTAATACACGGCACGGTTTCTTTATGGTACAGCGTATAAACCGCGCCGTAGAAGAAAACGTGTCTGTCAACAAGCTTTCGTAGTGCTAAATACAACACTGACGACCGTGCCAACACACGGCGAAAATACCGTAATTGTTCACGGCAAGAAAAACGTGTGTATTCAAAGGGCCTAATTCCGCTTACAGTGAAAACCCACACATATGGGGTAGCTTCGTGAACCTATTGGCATAATGGTGCTTAAGTTAAGCACTCGGCTCACACCCCAAATGCTTGCGACACGTTTGACAAACAATTGATGTTGGCGTCGGCTAGCCAAAACAAGTTGGTCCTGTTGGGTATTACCATATTACCTACATGAGTTTAAAACTAAAGTTGGTGTAACACTAAACGTGGGCGGGTCTGGTGAGGCGGTTTACATTAAATATGTCGTCCTTCAAAGTTTCTTGTTAACAACTTGCTGCTCGCGACTAGCATTGTTCGCATCGCTCTGGCCTCGCGTTTAGTGTGCCGAAGTATAAAGCACAGGTCTCACTGGGAGCGAAGCTAACTTGGTTTAGCTTCGCTCAAGTACCTACCACGTCTTTTCATACTTAGGTTCACACCGTGAACTATAAATAATAAATAAATAAGCTTTATTGAAACGAAAAACTCAGTTTACAGAAACTCTGTGTTCGATAACAACTGCATTAGTTTATTACTGTGTCACAGTCATTAACGCCCACCTCCAAAAAGTCAGAAACAAATGCAAATTCAAAACAGCAGCAGAACAGCAGTTTTTTTTTTAAACCGACGAATTTTCACGCTGGGCGTTCAGAATTACGTACTGAATCCATGGTAACAGTTTTCGCGTCGATGTCCCTGCCACCCTATATATTGAGCTGTTTATTTACTCGATTATAAAAAGTGATATTTCCGCCGAACAACTTGATCTCTGGCAGATTCCACCTGGCAGGCTATGAACCGAAGTAAGAAAATTCGCGGTATCTACATTAGCGAAGCTAAACGAACTTAGCTTCGTTCCCAGTGTGGCCTGCGGTTTAAGCGGTAAAACCATTGCGTGCGGAAAACCTGATAAAAAACTCAAACTCAAACTCAAAGCATTTATTTCAAATAAACCAATTGCAAGCACTTTTGAATTGTCAAGGGGTCGGTCAGTCAGAAAGATGAAGCTAGATGCCCATTCTAAAGCGTAGTAGGTACCTATGGAGAAGAACGGGCAAGAAACTCCACGGACACTCTTTTAAATCATGATATGGTTACAAAATATTGGTTACATCATTCATGTTGAACATGTGAGAACGATGCAAAACGTTAAAAGCGTCCGTAACAAAAATAAAAATTCAAAATTTAAATTAAAATAAGCCGTGGTAGCTAAGAGATGACCAGTCCCTACTGACGGCGCCCGTTCACGAACATGACGCATGGATTAGCACCATTCAACTCAACCATTTTGAAGGGAGCTAAATGATCCAACACACGCGCCACCGTCAGCGAGACATTAGAGTGAGCATGACATACTCTCAGCCGCCAAGGCACATTCAAGTCAATGAAAGACATACCCAGTACCTAAATGGTAGCTTTATAGTCGGTACATAGTACTCACAATGTGCTAAAACAAAACAGTTTCAGGTTTTGGTTTCAAAAAGTAATCATTTTCGTTTTGATTTGATTTCTTAATGTTGTGGAGGTATTTAGCTTGGACCAAATAAAAAACCAAGACAGAGCGCTGTCAACAGTGAAGTGAAGCCGGTTTCGTAAACCTGTGTGCACCTGTGTGGTGTAGTTTGATTGCAGTGTCATTGTAAAAGGTTGTAAATGTGTTCGTGTGAGCGTGTATGCACAGAGCGGCGGTGTTATGGCATGCTTCACTGTATTGTTTTGTCTTGGTTTTTTATTTGGTCTGAGGTAGGATATAACTTGTTTTTTTGTTTTTCAAATCTGCGCTTATTATATTTTCGTACTACAAGTACCTACATTCATAGCAGCCTCAGTAATCGATACTTTTAGTTTTCGACATGAATGTGTAAAACTATAATAATAATGTGCAAAAACACTAAAACCATTTGATCGCCCACTCCAGCTTTGGTATCACCGCAATGATATTTAAAACAACAACCGTCACCGCCGGTCTATTTTGTAAAAATATTACCGTGAAAACGTAGGTGAAGTGAGTTTTCTTTTCAGATGCTTGATTGACACTATTCACATACTCTCTTCAAGTTCACTTCACCTTAAGAGCGTTTATCCAAAAAGTTGGCAACGTCGCAAATATCTGTCAAATATTTACCTGTTTTGATTCATTTGGTAATATTACTGTATGGAAATATGAAATGTGGCTAACCAATGAACTAAAGTATTGATTATAAAATGCAATAATTAATATCTATTTAGTTATAGATGTAAAAATAGTAGTTTATGAAACTGTTGCATAATGAGGGGTATTAAAATACGAATGTGTGTTTAAAAACCGAGCCGTAGGCAAAAACCTCGCCTACGGCTCAGTTTTTAGCGGGGGACAGCAGCACTGCTCTAGCGCATGCGCGGTGATGTGGTGGATGCAGGCACCATTCATACGTGAAGTTATACCGAATTTTTTGGGTTGGTTTGATCTTTAACTTTGACCTTAGTTTTCCTCAGGTTGAATCCCAATGTATGAGAGTGGAAAAGTAGTGTATGAAACTGCACATAACTAGGTATTAAAACACTCGTGTGCTACTATTAAAAACCTCGCTTACGGCTCGGTTTTTAAACACACACTCGTATTTTAATACCCCTCAATAAGCAGCAGTTTCATAAGCCTAGC
Source organism: Agrochola macilenta (assembly GCA_916701695.1). Lineage (NCBI taxonomy): Eukaryota > Metazoa > Arthropoda > Insecta > Lepidoptera > Noctuidae > Agrochola > Agrochola macilenta. The sequence continues at coordinate 8,202,084 of OU753552.1, read as the reverse complement.
GTTGAAAATCCAACAATGCACTTTTATTTAGGGATTCATTTAAGTGTTACTACGAGTATGTGTTGGTGAAAACGGGCATAAGACAATCAATTGGTGACTCAGTAGACCACAAAGAAAATGGCTAGACGACTTGGGTGTTTGTACTTTGGAATCTTCAAGCACGTTATCATAATGGATAAAATCCGGGAGGCCTTGACCTAACAGTGAAACAAAGTACGGTTATACCAATCTATACTACTATTATAAATTTTGAAAGTAAAAAATAAAAGTAAAGTCTGTTACTTTTTCACGCCTAAATAGATATTTAAGAAAGACTGATACTTGGTGAAGGAAATAGGAAAATTTTCATCCAGGTAATTAGTATCAGAAAATTACAATAATACAATGTACTATAAGCCTTTTTGTAGAAAAACACAAAATGAAGTCCCACTTCTGAGTAAAACTCATAGTTATGAGAAAGCAATTGCTTTGCGCAGTTAAAAAGAGCAGCCGCCGCCGCGCCGCCGCCGCGCCGCCCGGATGTAAAAAGTTGCACAGTTACCTACTTTATATCTTTGTCATTGCTTGCAGTATTTTATTACTTACCTACAGCAGAGCCGGTTTATTGCCTTCAGTGTAGTCAATTATTGTTTCATTCAGAGTAGAATACAGACGACGAACTGCGCCCTTCGGTTTCACCCGCATAAGTCTCGATCTCTTGGGAATATCGAGATAAAAAGTCTGTCAAAATGTTATGTCCTAACCCAAGTTATGGTCTACCTATGGGCCAAATTTCATCTAAATCCGTTGAGCCATTTTAGCGTGAAAGCGTAAAAAATAAATAAATAAATATACAAGAAAACTAATATTTTCTTATTATAATATCAGTTGACCGAGCGAGCGAAGCGAACGAAGCGTCTCTGTTTCAAGTTTGGCAAAATTTGTGTGTCAGTTTGTTGGTACTTCCCAATTACGAAAACGATAAATTACCACCCAAACAATTTATCTTTGATAAAAAATACAGAATCCAACTTCATGAGGATCGCCGATGCGAGGGTTTGCGCCTCGCAGAGCTACGTATCTTCACGGACGGATCCAAAACAGGTAGTGGCACAGGTGCTGGACTCTTCTTGGGTGACTTCAACATACACATAGCAACACCATTGGGAGTCCATAACACAGTGTTCCAAGCCGAATGCATGGGTATTTCTCTTGCCCGTTTAGCCATCATGGCCAGGTTAAGGACCACTCGATACGTATATTCTCAATACTATAACCATTCAATGGATCAAAGGACACAGCGGTTCGCTGGGAAAGATACAGTCGATAAACTTGCCAGTAGGGGATCGAGCATTGCGCCAGTGGGGCCCGAACCCATCACGCCACTCCCCTTCGGTTACCTACGCACTCTGGTAAGGAAACGAACTAGGGACCAACATAACAAACTATGGTTGGACCAAGGTAAGTGCAGGTAGGCTAAGGAGGCACTTTCTTCAATCGATGGCCGCCTCACGTAACAGGTTCTCCGACTAACTAAACAACAGCTGCGTACTGTTACAGCAGCTATAACTGGCCATGGGTCATTTATTAAACACCTCTTTTTCATACGAGTAGGAGTCACAGACAGGTCGCTGTGCAGGACCAGCATGGAGGACGACGAGACAGCAGCTCCTAAGCTGTTAAACTGCCCGGTGTTGGCCACATACAGGGCAAAGTACTTCGGTAACCCAGGTACACTACGTGAGATAGTCAGTAACACCAAGGTGTTGCTGGCCTTCTTTGAGGTGCTTCCTGGGGTGGATCGAATGACCGATTTTCCCACCTGTACGCAAAATACGCGCTTTGATGGAGTTGAGGATACCAGCCCGTATTACCTATTACCTACTGTTGGTACTCCTGTCCTCTACAGGTCGTATTTTATATTAAAGGCTAGAGCGATTTGGGTATTTTTTATAATAACACGTGCAGTTGTTCTTGGAAAGCACCATTTGGTGAAGTGGAACTGATGATGAAGACCACAGATGGCCACCAGAACTACTCAATAATAAGTATTTCACGGGTTGCGATTCGACTACATTAATATAAATACCAAGCAATTTATGCTTGTCACAATGTATATGGACAAGTGGAGCTGATGGTGAAGTACCAGGAGAACTCCTCAACGATTAACGTCCCTGCTTCGGGAAAAGCAATATTTTGTAAAAGGTGATGAGTAGTCAACATTAGACTATTGTAACTTAGATAAATTACAAACTGACCCACAAAAAAGCGAAAAATAAAAACTTTTTTACAAAAAAAACTACCGACTTCCAAAAAAACACTACATAGTGAAAAATAACTTAAATTTCGGAAGTCGGTGGCAAATAACGAAAATACAAAACCAAAGACAATGACTTCCGAAATTTAAGTTATTTTTCACAATGTAGTGTTTTTTTGGAAGTCGGTTGTTTTTTTTGTAAAAAAGTTTTTATTTTTAATTGAAACCATACCAAACTATTATGAGACCAACTTTAAGTTACTACGTTTGATTATGCATCATGTTTACAAGAATTTTGTTTAGAACGTCATATCAGTAATAAAATAATAATAATAATACCAGCCTGTTACTGTCCCACCGCAGGGCAAAGGCCTCTTCTCATACAGAGAAGGAAAATATTTTTTGTTTACCGGGGTAACCAAAAATTGCCTAATCAGTAGTAAGAATGCGTATTTGATTCGAGTTTCTAATAGAAAACGACGAATCAACGAATCGAAAAATTATAGGGCGAAACTAGTATCTGTTGATTACAATCACCGACGTAGAAGGTACCATTTTCTGCCGCTTGACCGTAGACGTCATATTAATGATATAATATGTTTCTTGTTTAATATCGCAAATGGTACAATTGAATGTCCTGAACTTGTTTCAAAATTATTGAAAAAATTATGGAGACAATTATAGCTCATTAAAATATACCAAAAAAAAACATGAAAACATATATTTAAAAAAAAGAAGGTTGACAACACTTTCATAAATTCCTCTCACAGTACTTCTGACATACCAATAAAATCTTCGTCCATCCATCCGCAAACAGGTCGCCTGTTGGGTTGGAATCCGAGAGATCATTAAGTGCGGCCAGGGTGCGAGGAATTGGCGACTTAGCACGTGCAACAGTACGACATGGAGGCAAGGCAAACAGCCTGTGCCTTCTGCACCGGCAGTAATTGTCTGGGACAAAAAAGCGCGCCAGCACATCAAGCAGATCAGGAGCGTCAATAGCGCCACGGAGCGTCTTACAGGCTATTGTGAGCTGATCTCGAGCTCGCCTTACCTCTAGCGATGGGGCTGCGACAGCGATCATTTTTATATTGTACCCTATGCAACCACTAAGGCGTAATGCATACTTTCTGAGAGCCAGTCGCATTTTTAACGAAATTTGTTGTGAGCAAGGCATTGATCTTTTCTGCACCAATGCAAGCACACTAAGGAAGCTCTTACCAAAGCCATTTTTTGTACAGGAGGCACCTGCATGCACTTGAACCGTTTGTTGTCCTGATTGGCTTAAAATTTGAACAGATTGGCTTAAGATTGAACAAAATTATTGTTTGAATAAAATAGAATAGAAATAATTTATTTTGATAATAATGTAGGTAAGATGAGATGTAACTGAGACTATGAGACTCCCTCATAGTCTAAGCTGAAAAGCCGAAACAGTTTTTGAAAGTGTGTCGTCCCACTCATTGACGAACGACCAAAAGAGAGACTGAAGTTGTGGCGAGACAGTGCTTCCTTACCCAAACCATTCGTTCCACCTGCTGAAGATCTCCCACCTGGACATGAGTTGCCTTGGGTAACCTGGAAGTCTCTAAACAGACTCCGAACCCAGGTTGGCCGAAGCAAGGAAAATCTGTTCAGGTGGAGATTCATAGACGAGTCCGCCTTGGAGTGTAATTGTGGTTCTGTTCCACAAACGATGGGACACTTAATATCCTGCGTGTCCTGTCAGCTGCACCTTACAGGAACTGATGGACGCTAGTAATGGCGCCAAAAACATAGCCGAATTTTGGGCCGAGTCGATTTAGATTGCTATCGACACGCTAAGAAGATAGTCTAAGTTTTATCTTATCTGTCATTCTGTATTTATCTGTGAGGGCTTGTAATGAGCAATTTAGTTAAATATTATTGTTACTATAATGTTATTAGTCTGTAAGCCTTCCGAAATCAAATAAAATATAAAAAAAATTAGCAAAGCGACTCACGATTACCGATTTTGAACACCAAAGAATTGATGTATCATTCATCATTATAAAGGTGTTAGGCTAAGGGACATACAGTATTCATGAAAATTAAAAACACAGTACCTATATTTCAGTTTACTGAAACATTGAAATACCTACATAGATAAATATCAATATCTGTGACCCAGACACGTTTTCATAATGGAATATTTCGCGGAGGTCCGTCCTACATTCAAGGAATGCGCAATAAATAAACACTTAGCCTAGAATCCTAGTTATAAATGGTGTGCATTTTTCTACAAAGTTTTATATATCACAAACCGAGGCCATACCCAGTGATGGAGTGGCGTCTCACTATTGTAGATTATAAGGCAAGCTTGCTATTTTCTATCTTGCACCTATCTAGATGTACCTATAACTAGCCTTCCAGAAGGACGTCGTCCTGTCCAAATTTCAATAATTCATATAAAATTCCCATAGAAAATGGAATAATTTTTCCGGCAAGATTTCCAATTTTTCTTCAAAGTCAAAGTCAAATAATTTATTTCAATTACGCACATAAAGGCATTTCTAAACGCCAACATAAAAAAAAAAAGAAAAGATTTTTGTCGCCCCTTCCAAAAGGTAGTTTTTGTGGAGAAGAATGGGCAAGAAACTCCATCGTTACTATTTTAAAATGTTTTCACAACATTTTTGTATACATTAATTATACGAGTATAATTATACAGGGTGTCCGGGACATCGACGCGAAGCCGGCTACCATGGATTCAGTACATGATTCTGAACCCCACTGAGTTGAATTTTTTTATTTGTAAAAGAAGACGATGCACCTGGAATAAGATTACTATACCACGATAGGGTAAAAATTATAAAAATTAAGCAACGACAGATAAATTAATTATGTGATAGATACATGTAATAAAACAATGATGTAAGCAATATTTTTTATTTAAAACAGAGGACAAGAAGTTACTGGACCGTTCTTCTCCATATGTACGAGTTCCTACCACGCTATAGAATGAGCAACTAGCTTCATATTTCTGACTGACTCCTTGACAATTCAAAAGTGTGGATTAATTGAAATACTCGTAAATGCTTTGTGAGTTTTAGTTTATACACAAAGGCTTTCTTTTTCAGTGACATTGATCTTTGTTGTTTTCTTAGCCTAGAACCCTAGTTTCATAGGGTGTTCATTTTCTCACACACGTTTGATATAGGTACCTACCACGCATCTTGACTGAAGCCCTAATCGCATTAAGTGCACTTAGCTTAGTGAGTGACGTCACATTGTAGTAGATTATAAGGCAAGCTTCTATAAACAGAGCTCGTCGTTTTTCAGTGACCTTGATCTACGTCTAGAATCCTAGTTTTAAAGGATGTTCACTCTTCAACACAAGTTTGATATAGGTACCACATGCCTTCACTGTGACCCTTCTCACATTCAAGAGCGCACCGAAGGAACGATACGTAATTGCGTAATAATTGCGTTCGTTTGCTCCCGTGCTGCATCGTTATTACTTAAGGGGCCTATTACAAAAATGCGCGTAGATGCATGATTTCCTCGTTGGAATTGAATACTATTCGTTGTTTAGTATGAATAACAATTACTTGGTAAAAATTGTTCGTTTTCTCTTCTACAATAATAATAAAGCGATTTTTTCATTATTTATTTATTTATCTAGCAATAATCGTTCTCCTGATGCATGTTTTGGCAAAAACTCATGTAGAGCTCATTTGAGAGCTCTAATTTGCGGATTCTGTTGAATATAATTCATCAAAACAATTTTTCTCATATTAAACATATCCGATACTTTGTTAATAATAGAATACATTTTTGTTATGACTTTTATTTAAAGAAAAAATGATTGGACTTAATTCAATTTTCTACTAAAAAGGTTTGGAAACAAGTCTGAATATCCGAAGTTCTACATCATTTTCGTACGTAGTATTTATACTAAAATAATCTCCAACATTTGTTTAATAACAAACAATTTTATTAATTTTTTTTATTGCTATTTCTATTTTTTTATGAATAAAATAAAAGTACCATATATTTCACTGCGCCGGCAATGTGCGCTCAGTATCGCAGGAATGCTTTAGCGCAGCACCGAAATGTAAGAGGGCTCTTAACATTTAGTTATGCAATTATTAAGTAAGATATTTAAGGATTCACTCTATAAATCGTACACTTTAGAAACACGATTACTTGTAGTACCTGGACAAAAAAAAGTATTCTTTAAAATACATAAAAAAAACCGATGACCTACCGTGAAGTATTTACGCCGTAGATACTAATATCTACGGCGTAAATACTTCACGGTAGGTCATCGGTTTTTTTTAAAATAACAGAACTAGAATATGTTTTCCATAACGTATTCATACTTTTTTTATTTGTATTTGTTTTAATAATACGAAGGTAATACCGCCCATCATCGCGCGTCATTAACTAGCGCCAGAAGCTCGGTGTGCTCTTAAGAACACAGCTCAGTGTGTGACGTTACATGTCATTTCAGTAGATTTTAAATCTATTATACATCTATAAGTATTGCTGAACATGAGTTCCTAGATTCGATTCCCGCGTAAGGCAAAGTGTTATTGAGTTTTTCCATGTAGAATCTCAACCCGGAGTTTGGATTTTTTCCAGACTGCAGCTGGCAACAGGCTTGCCCCCTATTACTTGGGACTTATGAGACATAACTGGCGAAATGTGGGTGTACTACAGGTAACCCTTTCGGGAATACAATCGTGATGTTATATTATGTAAGTAAGTTATGCTATGTTATGTATATTCGTTTTTCAATGACTTTGATTTTTGTTTTCGTTTTTTTCTAGGATGTGTCCGAAATAACAGCATAGGATGTACCCCTTTATTTATAAACGTGGCCTTTAAGTTAAGTAATGATTAGCGACTGTTTAACGATACACTTTTGACGTTTAAACGTCTCTTATCTTTAATCAACGTTTATTAAAAAACCCCACAGTGATAGATTAAAACTGAGCTTTCTCTTGCAGTTTGTAAGCTCATAAATGGTAACGAAAAACGTAAATTTTTTTTAGACATGACTTTTTTTTTTATTGGCATATAAAATGGGTTCAAACAAAGTAAAGCCCTGACTCCTGCACTAGGTAAAAACACCTGTGTTTTCACTAAGGGCCCAGTGTCTTCTCCCAATCAGTAGGTTCTGGACAAACTAAATTAAATAATCATTGTTATTAAAGTATTGTTAGTAACATAACATTACCATTTTAACCATTTTAAGGTTTTTGTACCGAAAGAGAGAGTATTTTTAAGGCCCAAAAGCGGTGCCTACGAGCAATATTTGGATTAAAAGTTACTGAAAGTTTTTTTTTTTTTCGGTTGGGAAATGATCAAATAACTTCTCCCGCTCAGGGCGGAGCGGGAGGGTGGGCGTGTCAGACTTCTACTGACTAAAATCCACCCGTGTTCCTTCCGTTGCCTGTGTGCCGGGGTCACGATATCCCTTTCAGACAAACTCGCAACCCTGGCAAGCAATGACCCCGTCAGTTGGTGCTGACATCTCTTTGAGGCGCGCGTGGAACACAACGCGCCGTCGACCCGGGCCTGGTCCTTATCGGACGGCGAGCTATCCATCGCTCACCGTCCGCAAGCCCGCGCCTACGGTGGCCGGAAATCGGCTTGCGACTCCAGACGCCCGGGGGTCTCCTGCGGGGACTAGGGGTGCGAGGGCGCGAATGATGCCTCTACCTCACGCATTCCGCCTCCTCCTTCGCGAGCATTACTGCTTCACAGAAGATAGTGACGGCCTCCCATGCACTCTCGCTCCGAAGCATGGCCTGAACCAAGACCGGACGCGAGAGATCGCCGCCACTGATCACCTCCGATCAGCATCGCTGTGTCCTCACGGACACAGCGATGCTTCGCCCGACCGGGCAGACCTCCAGCGTATGCTCCACCATGTCCACCGGGCGATCCACACAGTGGTGCCACTAGGGCGTTTCCTCCCGCTTTATCCTGAACAAGAACCTCCCGAAACAACTATGTCTGGTGAGGACCTGCGTCAGGCGGAAGGTGAGGACGCCGTGGCGCCTCTCTAGCCACTCCTCAAAGAGGGGACTTATTGCCACAATTGTGGCGTGCCCAAAGTTACTGACAGCTGTGTTTCAATTCTTAAAAGTCAATTTATTTATTGACATCTCCGTGCCTTTACAATTTAAAAATCGACATCTATTTTTATAACTTCATCGGAAAGCAGATACCGAGTTGTAACCTTGCGATCTCAATACCAAAACTAGTTACGCACAGGTGGATAGAGGAATGCTTTGTTGAGGAAAAGTGTATATTTGGTATAGCACCGGCAATTTTTAACCACATTCCATAAAATTTAATTCCATAAAAGAGGAACCAGTAACAACTTTAAAAAAGAAACTGACTAAACTTTTATTAAATAAATGTTATTACTCCGTATCGGATTTTCTAGCTTATAAACTTTAGATGTGTATTGATGTTTGTATGTTTGATGATGAACTGCATCAATATTTGCATGCCAAAATGGTAGAATGTACAAAGATTCTCTAATATTATTGTTACCACCTTATTGTAAATACCTACATTCTGAGCAAATAAATTAATATTCTATTATATAACACCACGGCAGTATTGCTCGATGGGCTAGGCAGAGGTGTACCTACACCCACATTTCACCAGTTATGTACACTGTGTACTGTGGTCGTGTGTGTGTGTGTGTGTGTGTTATGTACTTATGTTGTACCGTTAGTGTACAGCAGTAAATACTTACACAAAGACTGAAAGATAACCTTACTCTTAGAAAATTGTACGCATAGGTAAATGTTGTAATCATTAGCAAAATAAGTACCAAATTAGATTTGTTACATCGAATATCACAGAAATAGGCCCCCAATAATATACGTAACATCATTTACCTGAACTCGGGTATCTACCCTCATTTACCGTCGTGTGTTTGGGTACGGTTTCATCTCGAACAGTTCCAAATAGACTATACACAAAGCCCTCGAGACGTATTACAAATTATGCAGACTAAAAACCTGTATCTTAAAAGAAATATTGTTGCTTTTACAGTAAATAATAGGTTGGTAGGTAGCGATATGGTTGCTTATAAAAAGATTGGCTGGCTTATTATTATTTGGCAATTGACACTTTTTGAATTTTATGCAGTAAATTTAGCACTAACTTAAAAAATGTGCCAATTGCCTAATACGTTTTCTGGAGTTGTCAATTCGTCCACAAATAAATTAACTGCGTGCAAATTGCATCAAGAAAAAATAAGATTATTTAAATGTCGATTCGAATTTCTAAATTCGTGCGAATCAACCAATAAGCCGATTGGATATATCTATACGTAGACAAGGATGGGCTCGTAATTAAGCTGCTTGTGCTTGAATGAACTTCTACAAGTAATCCAGCATCTTCGTAGACGTCTTATCTTAAAAATATGGCTTCATTATCTTTTCATAATATTCGTATATATTTTTGGTAGGATCTAAGTAACCAAAGACTATTAATGCATAATTCCCTTTAGTTTTACATTACTACTCTATGTATCCTGAAATTAACAAAACGTCTGCTTATATTTTGTTTCAGTTACAACTATTTCGTAATATTCAATGAGGAAGAAGATCTTAACTTGTCCTCCATGTTATGATCAATAAACAAATAATGGGCCGGTACATATTGCCTGAAAACAGGTCAAAATAACTGTTTGTAGTATGTAAGTTATACTTCAACTCAAACTCAAAGCAATTGTTTCAAATAAACCAATTTCAGGCACTTTCAAGGGGTCACTTGTCAAGGGGTCAGTCAATCAGAAATATGAAGCTAATTGCCCATTCCAACGCGTAGTAGGTTCCTATGGAGAAGAACGGGCAAGAAACTCCACGGACACTCTTTTAAACCAGAATATTGTAACGTACCGTAACGTGTATTGTATTGTAACTACTTATTAAAAACAGCTGTAACCTTTGCTAAAATAGTGTAAATATATAGTACGTACTTAATGAATTGTAAGCAACCTAAAGTGGCAGTGGGCTGGCCATGTTTGTCAAAGGACAGCTGGCGGGTGGAGCAGACGAGCCCCAGTGGGGACCGCGTATCAGCAAGACTAGTGTGGGACGCCCCCAGCTACATGAACGACTTCAGGAAGGTAGCTGGGAGACGCTGGATGCGGAAGGTGGAGGACAGGGTGGTGTGGTGCAGCCTGGGAGATGCCTATACCCAGCAATAGAAATTGCAATAGGCTGAGTTGAATAATTTAATGAATTTGACTTATAAAATAATTATGCGAGCCACTTTGTTGAACAAATCCTATTATATTATTTGTCTTAGAATAACTGCTAGGTTGCACCTTTTTTTGATCAAATATTTAACGCGTTACAAAATAACCGCAAGTCGTAAAGTAGGTAGCTTGGCTTACAATGAAATATGTACCTAATAGATTTGAAACACTTTAATTTAGTTTTTTTATTCTAATTAATACCTACTCAAAAATCTGAAATTTGACTCATAGACCAACTTATATGGTAAGAAAACTACGAGTATCATGATTTCAGTAATTGGTAAAATACAGAGCATTGTCTAAAATAATTTATAACAATTAAAAGACATACAAACTTTTTTTTTTCGATGGTGTCTGCATCCACAAACCGCGAACGGGAACGTCGCCCAATCGCAATTACAGCAGGCCTAGCCAACTTACAAACGTTTCTTATCGAATCTCTTTCTACAATCGTTAACACTTCAGCGTAAGTGATTTTAGAAAACGATAAGTTGGTAGCCAACTTGACATGACTAAACTACTACGATCAACGACAAACTACGATCGCTCGTTCTACAACGTCTTTAATAAAAATCTATACTTTAGTCTAGGTGGTGAGCGTTCCTACAAACGTCAAACTAACTTCCGTAACCTGGCACAGATCCAGACTCCGGGCTGCTGCTGAGAAATGCGTGATGGTAAAAACCATTAACAGTTTGCCCGACCCGGGAATCGAACCCAAGACCTCATGCTCAGTAGTAGCGTGCTTGCGACCAGAGCAACAAGGAATTCAATGTAAATCAGATAGATAGGAAGAATAATTAAAATGCAAGTACCTAACTTTGTTTTAATAAGGGTTATGAGCGTTTATCCTAAAGTTGGCAACGTCGCAAATAAAATATTTACCTGTTTTGATTAATTTGGTAATATTACTGTTTATAATGTGCCTAACTAGCGAACTAGAATATAAATAATGAATTGCAATTATAACACTAGATTTGATGTTATAACCGTTTTAGGTGTAAAATGTCCATTTCGAAAGTTTTCAAACACTTTTTTTACATCTAAAACAAAATATTCGGTGGTACGATATTAATTATTGCATTTTATAATCAATGTTCACATTTCATAGTTCATTTAAATTTAAATTAATCAAAACAGCCAAATGTTTGACATCTATTTGCGACGTGGCCCACTTTCAGAATAAACGCTCATAACGGATTTGGAAGCACACAAATAGTCCATGCACATAGCACACCGATTGCGTAACACAGTCACAATCCGAAGGATTTTGAAAGAAATTCATAATCCATTGCTTCATGTTTTAAATATTTGTTTGCTCGACAACGAGTAGGTACTGGTGCATCCGGAGATATTTCGGGTACGTATGGCCAGCTTATATTGTCAATTAGTGCCCTTTGCAAGAGCGTCGTTATGCAACATAATTATGTACTATTGTAAGCGTTTTGCGAAAGAGTATGGCCGCCAAAAATTGTACATTTGGGGAAAAGTTTGTGTCCTTCTCAGTTATGTAAAAAAAAACAGGCTTATTTAAAAATTTTATGAAATGTTTTAAGTTGATCTGGTTAACAGAATTGTGGAGAATCATATACAGAGTTGATATGACAGAGGGGCATTAAATAACACTACGTTTACTATACGTGTTTAGTATTAATTCGATACGGTATAAAAATAAAAAGCACCTAAAATGAGTTTTTTTTTTTTCAAACAAACTAAATAGCTTACAAATCAGAGTAAAACGCAACCACCCTTTGAAAATAAATTTAACTGACCTACAGATACCTAGGTAATAGCGGCAACGTCGCGCGCGTCGGCGTGTGTTATCTCGTCAAAGCGGGCGGCGGTGGCGCGGGCGGCGCCCCCGCTCGCGGCGGCTCCTCGGCTCGCGGGTTTTTGTTTTAGGTATGGTTTTGAAGTACAACAATCACAAAAAAATTAAATTCTCGATGTGTCATTCACATGAATGCACAAATTATACCGACAGAGAATAATGTTATTTATTTTTCTAATTAAAAATCATGTCAGTGTATTCTAACGCCGTGTAAGTTACACGAGGCATTGTTGAACACTTTAATTACACACACACACACACACACACACAAACCCAAAGTTTAATTACGTGTCGTATCACAATAAAAGCAGTCGATCACAAAAAAAAACACTAACACTAAATAATAATAATCCCAAGTTACGTGTCCTGTCACAATAAAAAAAGAAATACTGTCTTAAACTTATTTAGTGTCCTATCACAATAACAAAACAAAATCCCAATTGTCAGCGCGCGAGTTCGACAAAACGGAAGCGGAGCAGGTGCTACCGTGTTACGTAACATCTTGTACGTTCCGAAAGAATAGCGTCGGCGCACTGAAAAAACCAGTTTTTAGAAGCCCCACTGCCCCAGCCCCACTTACCGATCGCAACCCCTGCCCCTCGATCGCTAGGATGCAATAGCAACACACTGACCTATATCTATTTCTTTTACGCGTGGTGTTTTGCAGATGATTGTCCCTCTCGTAATGAAAATGCAAGTGTGTGTGTATTTATTGCTTCCTTGTTTGCATTGTCATCTTTTTAGCGAAAATATTTGGTTGTACTTGTGACTTGCGTCACAGCGGCAACAACGCATAGGTTATACTCAGATTTATCGTTTTAAGGTGCATGACCTATGCGTATAGACATAATCAGCTGTTAGGAAAGATACATCGTGTTCAAACGGGGCAAAAACTTAAAAAATCATTTGCGACTAAACTACTGCTCCTATTTAATTGATTTTTGGTACAGAGCTTGAAAATGGTACCTAGTATACTCAGTTTAAAGAAAAGCCCCTCTGTCGTATCAACTTTGTATAATTTTTACTCGAAGTATATTTCGCTTTTAGGAATTATCGGAGATTTTTTTTAAATTGGCTTCTTTCTACTTCCATACAAAATTCGTGTGTCCCACTACGACATGTCGCACATTGAAGTCAAAAATATGTACCTAATTGATAAGTAACCACTTACATTTTGAAATGGTTAACTTTTCCTATAAATGTTCTAGGTTTTTTTTTAATTTGTCTAATTCAGATAAAGTTTTTAAAGAATTAAAAACCAATTTTAAAAATGTGTCTTACTTTTCGTCCCCGTATGTTACTTCACGTATGTAACTATTTATCTGTGAAACTAATGAGAATCCAAGCGCGTTAAAACTATTCTTGGGTCAAGGCAACACCATACTACAGGTTGGCCAACCGCCGGAAAAAAGGCGCCATTTATTTTTCACTACAAGTGAACATCAAGTCGGTCGGAAAATTTGTCTCGAGAGATTTTCGTACTTATATGAGTTGATAATTTAGGTATGATCCGAAGTTTACTATATTGTTTCAAATAGTATGTGTTGCTAGACTATTTGATTACCAAATAACGCTGTACGGTGCCTTTTAACTTTAAAACTCACATCAATACATTTTTTTTTGCTATGTCCATAGTATTTTTGATTCACGGATGATCCCGTATGTTACTATTGTGTGACGTAATATTCGTGATCTGTTGTTAAGCTGAGTGTATACTATAGAAACTTAGTGATTTGCTTCTTTATATCAAACTCAAAATTCAGGTATGAATAGGATTCATTCATTTTCAAATTAAGTAGTTACCAATAAGATTTAAATTGTAGTTTCATATAATTTTATGATAATTAAAAAATAAAGACTTCCTAATGAATTTTTTTTCATTTTAATAAGTCTTAAAAATGGTTTTTTATGTAAAATATAAATAATACCTTACCATAACTCATTATTTTCACAATTTGAAAACAAGTATGTTTTCGAATTGTCAAAATAACCGTCATTACAGAATAATTAGAAATTTCTCTTACATGAAGTCTAGGCTTTACAAACTTCACGTGTGTTACCTTCATTCATGAACGTTACCGTGTGTTACCAATTCACGACTGTTATTGTACAATTTTTGGCGGCCATACTCGAAACATGACGGTGCGGTGCGCGATGCGGCGCGCTCGATTCCATACTCCATAGCGAACGTTTGATTTCTTTGATGGGGTTGATATATTTCAATTAAATTCGACACACGTTTGTCAGTGAAAAGTATATCAACGTTGAAACACAGACAGTAGACAGGAACATAAATAGGTAAAGCAACAATATTACCGCCCACACTGTTGGGAATCGAACCCAACACAACTCCTTGGACGCGGTGTGCACGCGCGGGCATCGGGATTAGCGCGTCATCGTTATAGCTGAGGCGCGGCGCGACGGCGACACGGCTCGGTCACTCGCTACCACGGACTCCACCGCGATGGACGATATTCTCTTCTCTAATTCCGTGATATTTTATAATTTGTAAATCAGTACGGCATTAAACCATTGTCTATTTCATACAGTCCACTCTTTTATTACTTAACGTGCTAACACACACGTTTTTTTAAAACCGTAATATTATGTATGAATTTACACCTGTACGGTACGGTCTACTGAAACTAAAAAGTTAACCAACCTGTACAACGGAGCTAAATAAAATCTCATTTTAATATCGTGCCAAAAACCCTTTTTACACAATTTTAAACGCGACATAAAATCTAAACAACTGAAAACGTTTAAAAAACAAAAACGGTTTTATAACCGCGTGCTCGAATCGGAAAATTACTTTTTATTTAGCAAATAATCGTAAAGCGCAGACCAGACTGGGAACGAAGCTAAGTTCGTATAGGTTCGCTCATGTAGCCAGTGTGACCTGCGCTCTACCGTTTGTCACAGATGGTTTTTATAACGTGAGCTGGGTGTCAAAGGGATAGGGATGGGGGGTCTTTCTGAGGGGAAAGGGGAGGGAATGCTGGCCCACTCCCGACCCAACCTAAACGGTCGATCCTATTAAATATGCCCCAGTATTTATCAGCGTTGATCAAAATTGTACGAGTACTATACGCGTGGTCTCTACATAAACAATATTTAATTTGGTTTTCGATTTTAAAATTATTGAACATTAAAGATTTGAATACGGTGGCACCTATTCGCATTTTTATCTCTGTAAATAAAATTGAAATATTTTAGGTTCGAACCCAAACTTGCGCTTTACTTTGTGTAAATTATTTCATCACCACTGCTCTCAAAACGGTGAAGGATAGGGCGTTTGTCTGTATGTCCGCGTTGTTCTTCTAAAATACGCAATAGATTTTGATGACGTTTTCAACATTATTTAGAGAATGTATTCTGGAAGGTTTATGTGTATAATACATTAGTATTAAAGTTATAGATAATTAAGAAATCTCGATGTTTTGTCAAATCGTAAAAACCTTGCAAAGCAGGGTCGAGTCGCTAGTTTAATATAAACCGAAGATTTTGCTGTTATTAAACGTTCATTGAAAACCTGGGAACTACGTATACGATTCAGAGTTCTACGAAACCGACGTAACGAATGGTATCGAATTAGACGAACTTTGATTAGTAGTTTTATGTCTTGCTAAATAACTGCCTAACCTCTTAACACTTTATCAAACCGTGGTTTAGTTTTAATGCCCCTTTTCCAGTTTCAAATAAGTATGTAATATTTAAACTAATTTGTTTAATTTAAAAAGTATCACAGATGACCAAAGTGTAAAATGAAGTATCACAGATGACCAAAGTGTAAAATGAAGTGTCGCAGATGACCAAAGCTGAACGACTGGTTCTTGTTCTGTCTCGACGATGTTAATGCATATGTCATGCAGTAACATCGTCGAGACAGAACAAGAACCAGAAACTCATTACTGATCAAACTGATGCGAATCCCGTGCGGGACGCGAGTCGCGACTGCGCGCGTCGATTGTTTTAATGATTAGGAAATCACGTGACTGTTCGCGTCAGTTTGAACACTTCCTTATAAGTTAGTGGACACAATAGGCGCGAGCGAATTTCGTCACGCATCCCACACGGGATTCGCCTCAGTTTGACCAAAACTTTACAGAGCATACAAATAGGGTCATCACGTTATCAGGAAATGGAAACGCTATATTGCTGAGAGAACGCTATGTGCTATGCTTAAAAAAACTTAATCGGTTGGTATACTAAAGAGAAATTAACTGTAATTTATTTTTATTCATCTAACGTGGATGTAAGATGAATCGAGAACCGAAACGATTACTATATTTATAATTCTGAGGCCTCTGCCGGGGCCTGGATCAGTCCTAAGACTTATTAATCCAGGCTTAGGAGCACGCGCGGGTGCTAAGGCGGGCGCGAAATATCGAACTTATGAAACCACTGTTTGCGTTCAGCTATTTTACTGGCTAGGTACTATTTATGAATTTCATCTTCATTGTCCTACTTCTAAAATTCGGCTGCATCAGGTTAGACAGCAAGCTGACAACAACATAGGTTAGGCAGATGATGAAGATGACTTTTTTGTTATGTTTTTTTGTGATGTTCAATAAAGTATATATAAGATATTTCTTATCTCAATAGGCGTAGCAATAAAACTCCAATGTGTTGCTGAAATTAAAGATTTAATTAATATCTAGGTTTTAGTACATGGAATATTAGTAAACTAAAATTATGTCGGCACTAGGTATTTGTATACACAAAACATACCTGAAATTAAAGAAACGACATTTAAAGTTTTCTATTGCGCCTAAGTCGATTCTCCTTCTAATTTAATATTCTAAATAAAATAATTAACAACTAAAACATAACATTGTGTTTTCTATGTCATTTTGTCATCACTACCAAAAGACATCCGTGGTATCTGTCACTGTCATAAAACAACTCTTTAATAAGGCTATGCAAAAAGTATGAATAATAACAACAATAAGAAATACATTTTCTTTACATATATATAAATAAATAAATGATCTTTATACTCCATTCATTCGTTGGTTACGCCTACACGATTTGGAAATGTATCCCCTTAATACGAGTATATCGCCCCGTTCAGTTACTCTTCTATGCAGGCAGTAATGAAATTTACAAACCGTTTCTATTCACAAAACTTCCCCTCATTGTTGCAGTGTTATCCATTTTAATTGTCTAATGGTGGCCATACATTATGCTGCCCATCGTCCAATAGACATGATTTTTTGAATTAGAATTTTTAGAATTAGAATTTCTTCTTGAGCAGTGATAGCCTTGTAGTGAGACCGTTGGACTGCCAAGTCATAGGTCTCGAGTTCGAACCCAAAGCACGCACCTCTGACTATTCGGATTCATGTGCGTATTGTATAATTATCACTAGCTTCAAAAACGGTGAAGGAAAACATCGTGAGGAAACCGGCATGCCTGAAAGATATTTCTCGACGGCATGTGAAGCCAAGTCAGAGACCCATGGGTGGCTTTACAACTCTGACGCCAGGTGAGTCACTAACCACACGAAAAGAAGAAGAATAGAATTTCTTTATTTTGCATAAAATATGGTACAACTTAAATGTTGCTGTTCTTAACTTAAATATAAGAATTTCCACATATTTTGCTAACTTACTATTTCAGCATGCAAAAAATACCTTATAATAAAATTATGACGCTGCGGATTGGATTAAGTAGAACCGACCGTGTGTGGGCGTGAATTGGCATGACAGTTATACTTGACGGAACAATCGATCATGCCGAATGGACCGAGTATGGCGGTCGTCGTAATTTCAGTTGAGTCAAGCATTTTGGTTTCCTCATCACGAGTAAAGTGCTCAAGGCGGCTAAAACGTCGTCGTCCGTCACTGGTGACGCCGTGGCTTCAACTGAACGTCGCTGCTGATTGGACAGTTTAAATTGATCGTGTGTGGTGTATATGAACGAACTGCAGGTTGGATCAAGCCTTTAGCGTCATGACGATCGGACGAAAGGCAGTATGGTGTATGGCCACCGTAACGTTATTTATCATTTTAATTTTAGTATTCCCATTGAAGATAATTAACGAGCGGTAATGTTCTTGGACGGATGTCAGTGCTCCCAATTATTAATAGTGTCGCGTAAACAAGTGATTAAAAAAATAATGCACCGAGGGAATTATAACCAACACATAACATAAAATAATATAGAATAATATCACGCCTGTTTCCTTGAAAGGTTAAGCAGAGATGTAACAGTACGTATAGTACACCCACATTTCACTAGTTATGTTTTAAGTCACACCTAATAGGCGGCGAGCCTATTACCATCAACCGGGCACAAGTCCAGACAGCGGGCTACTACTAGGAAATACTAGAAAAACCCAATTACACTATGCCTAACCCGGGAATCCAACCCATGTCTAAAGATCGGCAGTAGCGCTTAAGACTACTTGACCAACGACGCAGGGGAAATCCCTCTTGTTACAATTTCAAAGATACGTATACTCGTAAAATACGAGTATAGCGTTCGTTTGTGTTATCAGTAAGATTCAAACATTAAATGGTTAGCGATTGATTTCAGAAAGTAATTATTAGTAGAAGCAGTAATTTAAATTATTGTACGCGTTTTTTAACCGACTTCAAAAAAAGAGGGAGGTTAAGCAAGTTACGATTTTACTTTTTTTTTAACAACAACGGTGACATTCGACTAAACTCAACTCATTGTATTTTAACCGGTCTAATGTCAGCATATATTTCTTTTTCTTTGAATTCTGAGATGACGCTTTATGTGCCTGAGTTGAAAACACAAAATGAATTAAGTGAAAAAGCGCTTTAAAAAGTTATTCCTCATCTGGCACTGGAGTTAGCTTAGCTAAGTGAAAATGAGGAAGTTTCCAACTTTCAAAGTAATTCATTGCTTACTCATCGTAAAAGGAATTTCTGTAACGTATTCTATGTACTGAGATGAGATTTCCTTGTGGATGTAATGGGGGATAAGTTACATTTTAGTATAATATTATGTCAAACTGACACATTTATTCTTCAAGTTATCTGATCATCTACTGATCATAAATAAATCAGACTTAAGCCAAGAAAATCAATTATTTTTTGGACAATAATTAAAAGCAGGCAGTTTAATACATATTCTAGCTCATTAAAGGCCTATTTAGATATAAGCGAGAGGTTATGGGAAGCCTCCTTCTGCGAAACAGTAATGCTAGTGAAGGACGAGGCGGAACGCTTGAGGAGAGGCAAATTTCGCGCCCTCACGCACCTAGCCGCCGCAGGAGACGCCTTGGGCGTTGGGAATCCCAGTCCAATTCCTGGCCACCGTAGGCACGGGCCTTCGGACGGTGGGCAATGGGTAGCTCGCCGTCCGATAAGGACCAGGCCCGGGTCGACGGCGAGTTGTGTTCCACGAGCGCCTCAAAGAGATGTCAGCACAACTGTCGGGGTCCGCTAGGGCCGATGTCTGCTGGGGTCGCGGGAAAGTCCGAAAGGGATACCGTGGCAGGGGCCACGGTATTCCTTTCGCCTGTTGCCTGTATGTTGCCAGGGGGCAACATACAGGCAACTGAAGGAACACGGTTGGGTTTTAGTCTGACACGCCCTTCCACTCCACCCAGAGCGGGAGAAGTTATTTGATAATTTCCCACACAAAAAAAAAACGAGCAAACATGAAAAAACTTGCCATGCTTGCGACACTTGTGAGTAAATTCAAGTGTATTTTCAGGAAGGCGTTGATGAGGTTGTCGCTTATACCCGACTACTCCAGAAGGAGGGTAATGTTTTATCGGTTAGTGCTTTTATAAGTAGCCTCGGAAAACCATTTTTTTGACTACTAACAGGCTTCTCAGCTACGTATACACACAATAGCTAGGCACCTACATGTTATTAATACTAACGAACTATTTACGTAAGTAGGTACTAAATACAGAGTCGGTAATCCTCGCAACGTTGCACGAATTAGTTAAGCTTAGGTTAAGTTTTAAATCTATAGTTAATAGTTTTATCAGAGAAAAAATTTGAGAAAAAGAATTTGCTGAGATGTTGCTCCCTTATTCTTTATTGCCATTTTTTAAAATTTAATTTATTATTGTATACGAGAATGTGACTGAATACCTATTTGTCTGTGTGCCGTCTTAATTTATTGACATTTTATTATTATTGTTAACTGTTAGTGTTTGGCATGAAATTGTGACATGTAATTAATTACCTTGATTTTATATTTTTATTTTCATTTTATTGATGTGACACCTTGAAAAATTGTTGATACCTAAACAATTTTGTATGCCTTCTACCGGGACATAGCATGGACCGACATTTATTTGTAAAATATTTTTTTATCCTATGTTCACAAAATTAATAAATTAATTGAGATTGAATTGAATTGAAATGATTTGAAATGAATTGGAATGAATTCAAATAAATCAAATAAATAAATCAAATAATTTATTTGCATATTACATGTTAAAAAGGTGTTACAGGTATAAAATGTACATTGTAATATAACCTAATGAGGTGTGCAAATTTATATCTTAGGTACTAATCGCAACATTAATTAAACAGAATAAATTTTAAATTAAATACATTAAATATAGAAATGTCAAAATAAAAAGTCAAATCAAAATTTCAATAATCATTATGCTTGTGATGCCATTACAGATAAAATCAGTCATCTTTCATTTAAATAATCATTAATTGAATAGTAACATTTTGCAACTAGGAATTTGCGCAAATCTAATTTGAATTGGTCCATTTTGGGTAGGTCTATGATACTTTTTGGCAACTTATTGTATATTTTGGGTGCCATGCCCAAAATGTTTTTATTAAATACTGCTTTTTTATGACGTATTACGCATATTTTATTTTTGTGTCGTGTGCTTCTTGGATGTGTATAAAGCTGTAGATTCGCTTTGACAAAGATCGCCACTTCATATATATAAAGACACGGGAATGTCAATAGTTCGAACTGTTGAAAATGTGGCTTACAAGTTTCTGTGCGTTGTATGCCACACATTGCCCTTATGCATTGTTTCTGGGCTTTGAACGCCATTTCTCTGTCTGGCGAGTTCCCCCAAAATATAAGACCGTAACGTAAAGTAGATGCAACATACCCGTGATACGCCGTTAATAATGTTGCACGATTTGAAACTTTTCTTAGGTTATGGAGAGCATACGAATACTGGCTAAGTTTTTTGCATGTATTTTCAATGTGTGTTTTCCAGCTCATATTTTTATTTATCCAAATACCTAAGAATTTTGTATGTTCTGCTTCACTGATAGTTTTGAGACCGTAATGAATATCCGGTTTTTTATGGTTTGTTTGTTGTTCAAAAGAAATGTAATTTGTTTTTTCCAAATTTATTTTTAAGTTATTTTCAGTTAGCCAAGTAATTATATTATTTAAGTTGCCGTTTATTTCTTTTTCGAATGTCACATCATCCTTACTTTTGATTAGTATTGTGCTGTCGTCAGCGAATAAAATCATTGGATTATTAATAGTTTTAGGCATGTCATTAATATATATAATGAATAGTAATGGAGCAAGAACACTGCCCTGCGGCACACCAAATATGCATTTTCTATGTGTAGAAACATAAGTCTTATCGGTTCTTGTATAGGGGCAGATTTTATTTATGTATGTAATTTGTTCTCGATTAGTCAGATATGATTTGATAAGTTCAAGGATATTGCCTCTAATTCCATATTTTTCCAGCTTGTTTATCAGTATTTTATGGTTAACAAAGTCAAATGCCTTTGACATGTCCATAAATAATGCAACTACAGGAGTTCTATTGTCAACGTTAGTTAGAACATGTTCAACCAGTTTGTATATGGCAGATTCAATGTTTTTATTTTTCCTGAAACCATATTGTTCGCTAACCAAGATTTTGTTAGTTTCTAGAAATGAATATATGCTGTTATGCATTACTTTTTCAAAAATTTTAGAGAATACTGGAATGAGCACGATTGGTCTATAGTTGCTAGGATCTTGCTTATTGCCTTTTTTATGTAATGGTTTAACTACAGAGATTTTCAATTTTTCTGGGAATATGCCTGTTTCAATGCTAGCATTGATAATGTGGCAGAGTATTGGTGCAACGATATGAGATGTGGCTTTTATTACCTCGGTGGTTATGTCGTCATATCCAGCGCTTTTAGTATTTTTTAAGGAATTAATAATTTCAAATATGTCAAAGGGTACTGTTACTAGGTGTCATAAATATTGAATTAGGATGAGAATTTATTGTTGGTTTACTATTAAGATTAATGTCACTTTGAGATTCAATTTGGTTTATAAAATAATTATTCAATGACTCTGCTAATTGTTCAGGGTTATTTATAATTTTGCCGTCAGTTTTTATGCTATCAATACCTTTTTTAGGGTAATTTGATTTCTGCTTATTAATTATACTCCATGTAGCTTTGCTTTTGTTTTCAGCAGTATTTATAAAATTATTGTTTTGTGCTTTTTGTGTCTGTTTGATTATGTGTTTTAATCTTTTAGTATACGTTTTAAGTTTATTTTTATTGTCTAGACTTGGTGACTTTCTATATTCCCATAGCATGTCTCTTTTTCGTTTTGAACATTTTTTCAGTCCTGTTGTGATCCACTTTGGTTTTTTAATTACCGAAATTTTTATTTTGTTAATTGGGAAACATAGGTCATAGAATAATTTAAATAGGTCGTGGAACTCATTAAATGCTTTATTTGGGTCCGAGCATTTATAGGCACCATGAAATGATACATTTTGCAAGTATTCCGTAAACTTTCTAATATTTTAATTACTATAGTCACGTTTGTAGATAAACCAATGAGAGAAAGTGCAGGTTTTTTTGACACGACATTTTAGCAGTTGTGCTGTATGGTCTGATATTGCTAATTCTGTGACCTCGCAGCTACTTCCTCTAATATTGTGAATTGAAATGAATTGAAATGAATTGAAGTTAATTTAAATTTAATTAAATACATTTTAATGAATTTAAATAGTACCTGGTCGACCGAGCTTTGCTCGGGTGAAAATAGATAAACATAATTATCGTCCTGTGAAAATAGAGAAAACAAATTTTCCCAGATATATGACTTACTTTTTTATTAAATTGCTACTTTAATCGAAGTCGTTAGAGCCGTTTCGACAACGTGATAACAAATATTGCTCATTTAATAGAATAGGATTTGTCAAGCCGGAGAACCCAACTCAATTAATGAAGGTGGCATCTGCCAATCCAGGCAATCCAAATTAATGATTTGTTCGTTGCTTCGATGTTACTGTGCTAAATCTAAGTTAAACTTTAATCAATTATATACATAAACCTTCCGGAATAGATGCTCTAAATGATGGTGAAAACCGCATTTAAATCTATAATGCAGTTTAGAAGATATAAGCGGTCACGTAAACAAACACGAAAAGCGACATCTAGCGGTGTACGAACTCCGCCATCCTAGCAGACCTCTGTGGCGAACTGTCACTAACGTGGCAGCCTGACAGATTGGCACTTATGACGGGAGCTTGACAAGAGGCCCCAACATAGGCACGTTATTTTGTAAAATGTGTGACATATAAAAGTTTTACCGTCAATGGAACCCTTTTCAATAATCAGACCCACCGCAACCACAGGCTTTGTTTTATACCTACTAGTGACTATAGATATACATTTAGGTACCTACTCTGAAGCTCGTTATGCATTACTGAGTAGTTCCATTCTCTAAGTAAGCGGAAAAGGGGATTCTGCAAAGATTTAGTGAATGTCGATTTACAAAACAAGTGATTTCGCTTTCGAGTTTCCGGTTTCTTGAAAAAGGTTTGAATGTACCTCTACCTACCTTTTCTCTTACATAAACGCCTTGTTTAACTTAGTATCTTAGATTTTAACCGTGTAAGTTCACTCGCACTCAATCAATCAATATACCTAGCCTTTGCCCAACTATTTATGTTGAGAAAGTCTCTTCGAATCGTACCGGATATTTCACTCGCAGTAGTAGCCACAAATCTGAAAGTTACGTATTACATTAGAAAAAGAATTGTCAATTTATAAAGCTAACGAACTAAACATAGTATCTCGTAGAAAATACTAAGATTCCGTACAATCAAATAGATTGTTTGCCTGACCTAATTCTGATTCAGATTTGAGATAGATATTAATATTATTTGATCCGAAAGAAAATATTTGGGTTATTAAAGTATAGTATCAGACATACGGGTATTTTACTGGTGCGATGTGCGTTTCTAAGTTGACAAAATTATCGTAAACGTCCACGTCACGGTTTCATGATAACACTGGGAAGTAAAATGTATGCAAATATATGAAGACAGTTTTAAATTTTCGTCCACGATAGAGTTATAACCTGCACTTATTTCCATACATTTTATGAACGTGGACGTAAAAGCGCACTTTAGGTACAAGGATTGGCCCTTTCGTAATTTAACGTGACGCAAATAGTTCATGCAGGGAGACAACCAACGCCGTTGAGAGGCCTTAATCTAAAATTTATGATTCGCGGAACCAAGATTCTCTCCCAGTTAGAGTTACGATGGTTTGTTCAAAGAGAACAGGGCCCGGTTCCAGTAATTTAAAAACATTTCAGTGGTCTTTCGGTTATGTGGTTTTGACAGATTTTATCGTTGTGTTCAAAATGTGTCAAAACCGGACTTTTAACCGACATCAACCCTTGATAACCAATCGTCAGATAGAAAATAATTTGTTTTATGTAAATGACAAAATACTAACGAAAATAAACCGAAATTATGTTCAGTGGTTCTAGCAATACGAGATTAGCAAAACCGTAATGCTCAATTCGCCACATTTTCTTCGAAAATTATTTTCTTGTAGCACACAATACGATCGGGGCGTATGACAGGACTAGCTAGACTAAGTGAGGTTCGACCAGCTGGCATATTAGATACAAGTAACTTAAGATGTTTTTCGCTTTGTTCTTTATATCGTAAGTATATTTTAAATATTATTGGTTGCACTCGAATCATTAGAATACCTACTTACTCATCACGAAGCAACCAAACGCTGCAATTTCCGATGTCGAACATTCCCTACCTACAGTTTAGGTGGCCACACACGTAACTGCAAGCATGACAACCCTGCATGAACAATCATTTTGTGCAAGCGTGCTTGAGCGTCTGTATGATGATTTTGTGCAAGCATCTTGCTTGTGCAAGCGGAATGAGGATTGATAGAATTATCATTATGCGGCTTGAGGAAGCATGATTGAACGTGTGCAGGTGTGTACGCAGGTTAAGCTTTCCGAATCATACGCACGCCAGTTGCACACAATTAATGCAGCTAAAGCAATTGCGTCGTCGTCGTCCATCACTCAAGCAAAAACTGATGCTGCTCCAGCTTGCTTGTACAGTGTGTTGCTTATAAGGAAGTTGTGCACGCTTGCACAAAATGATTGTTCATGCAGGGTTGTCATGCTTGCAGTTACGTGTGTATATTGTTACGACGACATACATGTATAGTAAGGGTAGTTCAGACTACGCTATAATATACAGGGTGGCAGGGACATCGACGCGAAGCCGGCTACCATGAATTCAGTACATGATTCTGAACCCCCCTGCGTTGAAATTTTTCGTCGGTTATTTTAAAAAAAATCAGCTGCTCCATACATTTTGACCGCGATATTGTGCGAACGTGTCCATATAAAATGAATGTTGGGCGATATTGTCATGTGCTATGTAATATTCATATATTAATTTAAAAAAATCTGCTGTTTCATAGAAAAATGCAATACCTACGCGGTCAAATTGTATGGAACAGCAGTTTTTATTTCTGCAAAAATTTCAACTCGGATTCATGTACATGGTAACAGTTTTCGCGTCGATGGTCCTGACACCCTGTATAGTTATAGTTTATAACGCAATATGCTTTACTATAAAGCGAAATAGCACAGCGTAGTCTGAAGAGCCCTCACTGTATTAGTTGTGTCGAGTATTTTAATACAGGTAGTATTGGTACCTTCGTGAGTTCACGGTAACAAATTAATACCTACCGCCCAGTAAGGTAGCGAATCTCACCTACTTCTATGTCTGATTAACTCTAAATCTTAAGAAAGTTTCCATAAAAACTATCCTCATACCCTAACTAATAATATGCGAAAGTGTGTTAGTTTGATTGTTTCTTTGCTACGCTTTCGCGCTAAAACAGCTGCACACATTTAGATGAAATTTGATACATGGGTAGAACATGGCCAGGATTAGCACATATAATACTTTACATCTCGATATTCGAACAGCATCGAGACTTACGGGGGTGAAACCGCAAGGCACAGCTAGTTGTTAATGTTTCGTGAAATGTGGGTGAAATAAACTATTTCCATAAACCGTCTATGAAATAAGTACATGAATATTTTAAAAACCATGAGCTTCATAATATTCTTGAGAAAATTTGCTCCGAAACATCTTTCAAATCCGCAAAACCGCTACCACTCAAGATTCTCCGTGTTCAAGATTTCCTAGCTTTATTGTATTATGTATTTTTACCCGACTACGGCAAGGCCAAAATGAAGGGTTATGATTATGTCTATGTATGTTTGTTTGGATTGACGTGTGTTCCACGGGAGTGTCTATACTACTGAACCGATTTTGATGAATGAGGTAGCAAAAGATTTGTAATAATGGTCCGGGTGACATAGGCTACATAAATTATCTCTAAATTTAATATGGTGGACTTTACACGTAAATGAAACCAAAAAACAAGTGCGTATCGGACCACTCACATTGAAGAAGAAATTTATTTTCATTGCTTTCCTTGAACTACGATTTTTAATATTTATTCACACGCTGAGATATCAATTAAGAAAGCTTTTACAAAATATAAAAGTTTTCCAACGTGCGGTCTGGATTGGGTGTTGAAGAAAGCAAACAAACAAAAAACATTCGACAGTATGTGGACTTGTTATTTTTTTGTTTCTTTATATTCACTGCGCTGCCGGTTCAACTAAAGTGTTGACTATAGCTGAGGGGAAACGCAGCGCTAGGATTCTTTTTTTTTTGTTACTTAATAATGGTTTTCTCGAATATCCAATCGACGAAGCCAAAACTGTACATTGTTTTTTTTTAAGCAATTGTTGCGAGGTCTGGGAACGATTCTTATGTCAAAAATATTTTCTTTAGAATGTTTAACTGTTTAACTGAATATAAGTTCCAACTTCACGCAAAAACGCTTCTGTAGGCTACAAATACATAGACGCTATTTACTATGGGGGATGAGCCCTGGATGGACACGAAGTCGGCAGCGTCGGCGGCGGCGGCGCGGGGAGCGGCGCGTTTCAATGCATAGATTTGTAAGGAACTGTGCGGTACCATTTAAAATCGCGCCGCTGCCCCCGCACCGCCGCCGCCGCCTCCCTGCACCCGCTGACTTAATGTCCGTAGCCTTACAAGAACAAGTAGAGTGGAATATGTCCCATATCAAAGAAACTTCCAATTTGAGGAATGTAATTACATAAGATCACGCCGGTTTTCCCCAAAGGATTAGGTAGAGGTGGGAATGTAGTTAAAGGGTATTTATTGCCTGATTCTGATTTAGCGGATGGACGAACTCAAGATAGTAGATGGAATCAGACAGTCTAATGACAACTTATTTTACCAAAATTTCGTATAAGTAATTAATACCAATATTTTCTAGAATTCATTTCGGTGCGTTTTATTTTACTTGCGAAATACGACTTAATACAGAACACATACAACGCATTCTGCAATAAATAACAGAAAAAAAATCTCCATATTGACCTTCATATTTTACTATCCTCTTTAGATGGCATAGAAATTAATATACAAATCGAAAGCATTGACTGATGTGATCTGATTGATCGAAAGCGTCTTTAGACGTTGTCCGTTCATTCGAGTGGTTTGTCAACGGTTAGAAAGTAAATCTTTAAATCCGATGCTGCTCCTTAAGTCCCATCGGAAATAATCTCTCTCCTTACATGCCATGAGGCAGGGAGGCCTCCTTACTCAGAGCCCTTTTCATGATTTCTGATGTTTAGTCACCTAATCCGCTTAACTTTTCTTTAAAGAGTCATAAAGAATCCTTTAAGAAATCAAGCGTCGAGTCAAGGGACGAACACAGTGAACACTCACTGCGTTCGGCGCTTGACGTGGCAACACGGTTGAATGTTTGTTTAACAAAATCAAATCCTTCCAAATCTGCTCAACAAAACAAAACAACGAACCTGAAATAAAAAAGAAGAAAATAAAATTTTATTTTCAAATTTTAACTATCAACTTTTATCCTCATTATACACCATTTATATGATCATAAAAACATTTCGCAAGGTTGCAAAAAAAAAATAAACGCGCGACAAGCTTTTATGATCATATAAATTGTGTATAATGAGGATAAAAGTTGATAGTTAAAATTTTAAAATAAAATTTTATTTTCTTCTTTTTAGAGCTTCGATCAATAATGCACTAGATACAATATCCCATACAAAAGTTCTCTTAAAACTGTCGCCAATTGTGTTTACGTAATTCTAGTTTAAATAAATATACCTTAATGTAAATTCAACCTTAAATGCAATGCTTAAAGTTGTATTCACAAAGCTATGTACAAAAAACAATAAAGTCAAACATACATCAAAACAAATTCAACCTTACACGCTTGTTTTAAAGTTCGAATTACAAAGTGCTAATAAAAGCAATAAAAATTTATGACAGAGGCTCGCCGCTTGGACAAGGAATGAGTGGAGTCGAAATGTGTCTATATTTTTTTCTATGAAAAACAGAAAAAATAAATTATACTAACAAATTCAGTTTATTATAAGCCTTGATACTCAAACATAAAGTTTTATTACAATGGCAAAATTAAATCTTTCTGTCGTCGGAGAAACAAATATTTAATTACAATGGCTAAATTAAATATTTCTGTCGACGGAGAAACAAATTTGTCATGTCGCTTGAAAATAAAAAGTAATTTTTATAGTTCAAAAATACTTATTGTTACTGTTTTACTGTTTTTAGTAATCTACGCCTTTGCGTGTTTCCAGTTATGTCCAATCTATTAAAATGAATCGAACAATTTGTCGAATTTTTATAAGGCTTATATATTTCTTTTCCTCTTTCTTTATAAAATAATAAAATATAAAATAACAATACTACACCATGCATTCCCTGTTCCAGAACAGTCGATGTTTGTTACAATAGTTGGTAGTTGTCACAAACATTGGTCAAACAATCATAATATTTGGTAATTGATTTATATTTACTATTTAATTCTGTTTTTATTTTATGAAAAACACTTACTGATAATAAACTTACCGAAAAAAAAATATTCCTTCCAAAATCTTGGTGTTACGGTGGTTATTTACAAATTTTTTGAACGCGTACTGCGGCATTTTGACGTCTTAACGTTGGCTATGATTGGACCATACTAATTTGAAATAAGACCACAACCCAATCTGTGCTCTTATTTTTCGTTCCGTTTTTGAAGCGCTTACCGGGAATCTAGTGCATTATTGATCGAAGTTTTAGAGCATTTAAATAAAAGCTTTTTTAAAGTGGTTTTTTTCCTTTAAATTTATTACAATTTGCGGTAAACTATAGAAGATTACGAAAAAAAAACAATATTGCTCATCCCCCACAGTAAGTAGCGTCTATGTATTTGTAGCCTACAGACTTATAGGGAATATCTATGCAAAAATTAAACAAAATCTATCTGGTATTTATTGCGTGAAGTTGGAACTTACATTCAGACAAACAGTTAAAAATTCTACAGAAAATATTTTTGACATTAGAATCGTTCCCAGACCTCGCAACAATCACTTATAAAAAAAACAATGTACAGTTTTGACTTCGTCGGCTGGATAGTCGAGAGAACCATTATTTTGTAACAAAACAAATATTAAAAAATCCTAGCACTGCGTTTCCGCTTCAGCTAAAGTCAACACTTTAGCTGAATCGGAAGCGCAGTGAATATAACGAAATAAAAAAATAACAAGTCCATAAACTGTTGAATGTTTTTTGTGTGTTTGCTTTCTTCAACACCCAATCCAGACCGCACGTTGGAAAACTTTTATATTTTGTAAAAGCTTTGAGTGAATATTTTATAGGATACCTACCTATGTTGCTGTTTCTTAATTGACATCTCAGCGTGTGAATAAATATGTAGAATATGAGCTTAATGTCGAAAATTAAATCATCTGTTCCGTATATTACTTTGAGTTCACTTAAATGGACAAAATGTATGGGACATGGGACATTTTTTGCGATTTCAGGGTTGGTTCCACATTCAAAGTTGTTCATAATCATAAGTATTGTGTTTAACAAATAAATAATCAGCCATTCATTGATTCATTGATTCATTCATACATTTCATTGTCACAACGGGGTCAGTGTTGAGCATTTAAGACACGCTGGTATATTGTGTAAGTTAGTTGAGCATAGCTCGCATAGCTGACGTAATTTTTCATACTTGTGTGCAAACCGCAAACTACGAACTCAAGTATGAGAAATTACCTCAGCTATGAGAGCTAGGCTAAACTAACTTAGCTTAGCTCTTGGTCTGCAACCCGCATAAAAGAGACAGTAAGCTATTACGTAGATAATTAATTAGAGTCCTGTCTTTTCTTGCTCCCTTCATAAGTCAAAGGCATTTGCTATGGTGAATTATGACGTTGTGGGGTAGGTAAGTGACGCAAAGCAAATATACCATTAGAAATTATAAAGATCTTTAAGTACTGGTATGGTCACTAGGTGAATTGTGTGCGTTGGGCTGAGGCCAATTCTGATGAGATGATAGGTTGCAGTGTGGGGTCAAACAGGGTGGTTTGGCTTCTCCGATATTGTTTAACCTGTACATACTCGTAGAGTGAGCTCAGTTGCTTGCAGGCCGGCTTTTATATAGATGGAGTAGCTTTTAATAATAATTATCAGTTACGCCGTTGATATGGTACTATTGAGCCGGTCAGTCTCAGGCTTGAGAAAGCTGTTGGATGTGTGTGAGTGGTATGTTGAAGAACACGGTTTAAGGTACAATGCCAAAATGAGTGGGTTTTTTATTTTTGGACAGACTCCTCGGAAAGTTTTCCTCCGATTAAACTACCAGGTAACATCTTCAATGGTGTTCTTCCATTTTATATTTCTCGGCCATATTGTAACCGCGGGCATCATAGATGATCTGGATGTAGGAAGGAAAGGCAGGTTTGGCGGTTTGATGCAACATGCTTGTCCATACGTGTGCTCGTTGCACGTGTGAAGTGAAAGTGATGGTTTTTAAAGCATATTGTCAGACATTTTACACGTGCAGCCAAGGACAAGTTGTACGCAGAAAGCCATCAATGTTCTTCGAGTTCAATGCAACAATGTGTTCAGGATGTTGCTGGGGTTGCCTCATTTCTGCAGTGCGTCGGGAATGTTTGTTGATGGGCACACTGAGAGCTTGGCAACGATCAGACATAACCGTGTCGCGTCGCTACTGCAAAGGATCTTAGGCATTACGAACAATCTCCTGAACGTCATTCGTCCATTATTTCTGCAATCCGCATATTTACTAACATAGTTATGAAAGTTAATGTTTACTAATAAATTATGGTTGTTCTTCTGAAATAAAATGATTATTATTATTATTATTGACTCCTTACGAGGTTTAGGGTAAACAAAAACGAAGGATGT
The DNA here is from genome assembly GCA_916701695.1 of Agrochola macilenta. Lineage (NCBI taxonomy): Eukaryota > Metazoa > Arthropoda > Insecta > Lepidoptera > Noctuidae > Agrochola > Agrochola macilenta. Next base: position 8,170,175 of record OU753552.1, on the reverse strand, counting down.
ATAATTATTGTATTATCAGCTGTAAACGAAGTCATCCAAATAATTATAAGTTTACAAAGCGGGGTCACTACCAACATCACTAACATCAGTAGTATCCTTACAAAAGTCTTATAACTTCAAAGTACATATGTTTACTTGAAGCAGGGCATTCAAAACTAATCCTTCCTTCACAAAGGTCACTGCTACCTTTGTTCTTGCCAACTGTTTGTTCCATTTCTCCGAAGCTTTTTCTCGAGCGTCCTAACTCAAGGCTAGGGCCTCAGATTTGTAATTCTAGTTCATTTGTTAGACTTTAATTGCTATTAATGGATCTGTAGTGGGTGAGTGGAAAAGAAATCTCACCTTAAATTGGACATGGTTGTCTTAGACCTGCGAAACTGGAATAAATGGCTCGAAAAGTCGAGTATTTTATGTTTTCTTGCTCCTTTTCATCATCATTCATCGTATGGCCTGGCCAAGATTATGTCTGGAAACTTTGACCTCTGAGTTTGTTTCGGACTTTTTCTCAGAGTAGTTACATAGGAAGAAAGTTTTAAAACTTTAGTTATTTTTGACAAAAGTGTTTTTTTTAACCGATTAACAGAAATACAATATCATATAATTTATCAATTGGTCAATCGTCTCTGTTTTTAACCCCCGACGCAAAAAGAGGGGTGTTATAAGTTTGACCGCTATGTGTGTGTCTGTCTGTGGCATCGTAGCTCTTAAACGGGTCAACCGATTCTAATACTGTTTTTTTTTATTGAAAGCAGGTTTTTTAGCGATGGTTTGAAGATTATCAGCTCTTTTCTAGTTGATGAATGTATGTGAGCGTCTTCCACAGGTCTGATCGATTTTAAATTTGGTTTTCTATTACTTCAATGATATTAGAAGAACTAATAACCTTGAACTGATGCTGCAGCATCACCTGGAATTTTCAGGATACCCAACTCCCTTACCAACTTACAGCACAGGCATCGTGTTTGGGCTCATGGTAATGGTCTCAGTGAATAGGTTATAGATAGATGAACAGGGTCTGTTGATAGAGTAGGAAAGAGAAGAGAGAAATGAGGAAATATTTGTGTTGAGGTTTTTTTAAATTTTAATATAATTTTACTTGTTGGATGATGAAATTAAATATTAAAATAGAAGTCAAAACTGTATCCGAAAATGTTATAATAATAATAATAATATTCTCAGATCAAAGGGGCAATTCCCGTCATTTTGCAGAACGGGTGCATTCGCATCTCATTCGCAATCTGTCAAAAATACAATCTATTTACCAAAAATTTTTGACAAGTTTGATAGATTGCGACTTGAATGTGAACGTTTTTAAGTACGAGAATTGGCCTTCAGGTAAAACTTAACTAACAATAAATGTTACTAAAAAATAATTTCTATTATAGATAAAACTATCTATCTGCCTAGCCTTTCCCAACTATGTTGGGGTCGGCTTCCAGTCTAACCGGTTGCAGCTGAATACCAGTATTTTACATGGAGCGACTGCCTATCTGACCTCCACAACCCAGTAACTGGGTAATACGATACCCCTTGGTAAGACTGGTGTCAGACTTTCGGGCTTCTGACGACTCGTAACGACTGTCAAAGACAGCCGGGACCAACGGCTTAACGTGCTTTCCGAGGCACGGAGGAGTCTCGGTATGTAAAGATGGTCACCCATCCACTGACCAACCCCGGCAAGCGTAGCTTAACCTGATGGATCGACCAGTGCGGCTGTTGTTACTTAGCCACGAGCTCCTCCTACTCATTACTACTATTGATACTGTACTTTAATAACCCAAATATTTTCTTTCGGATCAAATAATATTAATATCTATCTCAAATCTGAATCAGAATTAGGTCAGGCAAACAATCTATTTGATTGTACGGAACCTTAGTATTTTCTACGAGATACTATGTTTAGTTCGTTAGCTTTATAAATTGAATTTTTGAATTTATAAGCAGATAGGCAGTCTATCTGACCACCACAACCCCTTGGTAAGACTGGTTTTCATACTTTTGGGCTTCTGGCTACCTGCAACGACAGTCAAAGATCTGCGGATGACAACCTGGACCAACGGCATAACACGCTTTCCAAGATATGCAAAATGCGATGGTCACCCATCTACGAACCGACCGCGGCAAGCGATCTTCCGTCGACCCGTGTGCCAAGCACCTAATAATAATCACAATCTTCATGAATATCCAAATATTGAGTGAGTTTGAAACAGTGATCCTAAAACATAGCCATAACTTAACGCACAGTAAAGCTTGGCAAAGGATTAAATAATTTTCAGCCTCTCAGTTTTTCATTGGTTTTATAATTTCATACATTTTATTTCGTTGTGTATTTATTGTTCACAATTTATTTAAACTCTTCGAAAATGTAAACGACAGTTTAATGGAACTAATAAAATATTACCTTCGTGGATATTTATTATGGAATCAGTTAAAGGTATAGCTGTTTTATTTCTGCAAATCAATTGGGCATTACAAATGCAGATGTCTAAAATCACATAGTACTCGTAGGTCAAACTTCTGCTAAGTTTAGTATATTATACCACTTTTTAGCAAAAATTATGACTATGTTCAAATCTACTTGTACAAGGAAGCAACTTTAATTGCACTGTTAAGTCTACTGTCATCCAATCCGAATGAATTAATTAGCCTACAGTATTGCCTCCAGATCTTCTATAGTAAGTATCTAATAATTATCTACATATGTAGTTTAAATATAAAGTTGTCTTAGTTTCATAATATACAAACACACTTGGCACGGTTTGCGAGACTTATAATCTTATATGATCTGCATATTCTGCGTTTGCAATTTCGTTTTCAAACATGTAAACAAATATGTGTTTTTGGAAAAATAACTTTAACACCCAAACATAAAGTTCAGTTTGCTTTAGAAGTTTTTGTCGACTTTACAATAAAATAGTAAAAGTCAGTCAGAAAACAACTTAATTTACACTAAAGTTCATTTTTCTTTTAGTGGAAATAAAGTCAATTTGGAAACAAGGAATTAAATATAGAATAGTAAATGATGTAAAGAAGAGATAATATCCTCGGGCACTGTTTCCGTACGGAACTTAAGACAAATAAGATTTTGATACGAGTACAATGCTCATGAAACAATAGAATAAAGAATAAATAGAGTTAAAGAGGTTATAATAGAATAAGAATTTGTTTATTTAATATATTATTCTAATAATCATGACTACATACATTGCCTGAGGTCTGAATAAAGATAAAGGTAGGTAGCTACTAAAATATACGCTAAACATACCTACTAAAATATTTATTCGGAGTTTCCTTTGTGTTATAAAAGTATCGGAAAACTTGACATCCATCTTATATAAATACGAAATATTTCATTTATATTTCAATCTACATAATATTTTTTGAGAGAGGCACAGCTAGTTACTTATTACAGTCTGGCCGTCGATAGAATACGTTCCTGACACCTTTCATTTGGACAATTTCTAGTTGTATTAAGGATTGCAAAATACACTAGTTAGTATGAAACTGACAAGTGTCAAGAACGTATTCACTCGACGGCCGAACTGTAACTACTACAACCATTTAAATCTTTTGTTTGAGTAAACAGAAATTCGAACGACAATTTGTACATAATATTTAGGTAGTTAGTTTTAAGACCCTATTCGTATGCATGGGTGATTTTTTTTAACTAAAATGCTTTAGAATGGTTTTATTTTCGATTCCAGAAACCGTTCCAATTTATATTACATTTAAGTCGCACGTTCGTGATACGAACTCAGTAATACTAACATTAAACTGTGAGACTAAGGAATAAACAAGACGTTCCCTCCACTGCGCTATTTCTACGATTTAATTTGTTTCGAAACGCGAATGTTAGCGTAAACACAAACCACACTACCAGCGGAACTTATGATAAGAACGGAATCTGTGTCAGTACGTTTTCATTTCAGCGTGAATTTAATACATAAAAAATTGGAGAGCTGTACTTTTTAAAAGGTAATTTATTCCATTTAGAACCAAAACCTTTTTTCTATTTTTAACCGACTTCCAAAAAGGAGGAGGGTTTATGTTCGTAGCGTATTTATGTTTTTTTTTTATGCTTGTCCACCGATTTCTTCTTTCTTATTTATGCCAATTGTGGACCGATTATGAAAATTATTTTTTCGTTTGAAAGGGTATGCTCTCGAGGTGGTCCCGTATAAATTTTATTAACTTTGCTTGGATATATAGTTTTTGAGTTAGCTTGAATAATACGTATTTTTCCCAGTGAGTCTATATGGATGTTATGATAAGTTCCTGTCACTGTTATTTATTTTGCAGGTAGTGGTATTCAAATTTGTGTGGGTTAGGAACCACAACAAAAAGTGAAAAAACTAAACTATTTACAAAAAAATAATCAACCAACTTCCAGAAAGATACAACAAAGTGAAAAATAACTTTAATTTCGGAAGTTGTAACGTAACGTTTTCCTCCGTGGAGGGAAACGTAGGTCACAAATTAAATTATAATAAAAAAGGTATTAAAATTAAAAGTTAAATTAGCAAAAGTAAAGGTAAATTTAGGACACAGGACAGGCTCGGGTTAGGCAGGAACAGGCACAAGACAGGCTCAGGTTAGGCAGGAACAGGCAGGCAGGCAGGCAGTGGAACAGGTGGGCAGGCAGGCAGGCCGCAGGCAGCGTGCAGGAGGCTGGGCTGAGGATTATCCCCCCTGGAGGTACACTCCAGCCTGTGGAACGGAGTAGAGGTTGTGAGACTTTGTAGATATCGGAGGCGCTTTGAGGCGCCTTACCTAGCGGGAGGACCGCGCTAGCGTCACAGGTGACGGCGGAGGTCTCTCGGAGAGTAACGTCGTCTAGCGTCGGAGGCCTTTGTGTGCGTGTTCTCGCTGCGTTTCACGCCGCGTGGTTAGAGTTCGTTAGAAGTGAGCACCTCCTACAGAGCTAGGCAGGAGGGCCGAGCGAGTTAAACACAGTATTACACAGTATTAGAATGTTTATTATTATAATACATTCAGGGTCGATAGTTCAAGTTACACAGTATGATTAGAACACCCGCGCACGCTAGTTATGCTAGTTACATGAGATTAATATTCGAGTAGCTAACTGTTAAACAAATAAGACTTAAGGGCAGAAAAACAGTGAATCCGTCTCTAAAGTTAAAAATACGACTCTCCGAAGCTAAAGACAAGACTAGACTCTCAAAATATGAAGACCGTTTTTATCGTTCTGTGTCATATTTTTAAACGTTTTAAAAACATATTCAAATTAATTCTTAATTTAGATATGACCAGCTCTAATAAAAACGGCTTACAGAGGAGAAATCTTAGATCTACGCTTATTGCGAAGGTTCAGTGTGTACACCCACTTTATGAGAGAAGATAGAGTGTACTTATCTATGATGTGTTCTGTCTATGTTTTAGAAAAGTAAATTACGACAGATGACAGTTTAAGATGAAAACTTCAGAATATAAATATTCTAAAGTTTTTACAAAAGGGAAAATTAAATACTATACAATCGATTTGGATGCTAAAACAATCAAGAGATAATTAAGAGTATGCTTTACAGAGGTAAACAGTGCTACAGAATATAAAAGTGAGTTAAATATAAGTGTCATAGAATATCAATAGGAAAATATATCAAAAGGTGGTTTGTTTAATATAATAACATAAAGAAAGAGTAACGTGTTTATACGTAAATAAACTAAAAGATGTGGTTCCAAATAATGGAATACCACAAAGTCAGTGGCAAAAAACGAAAATTCAAAACCAAAGACACCGACTACCGAAATTAAAGTTATATTTCATTTTGTAGTATTTTTTATTTGGTTGGTAGGAAACAATAAATTAAACACAGGTAGTTGTATGAAAACTTTTACTAAATCAGACGGGTTCCACCAAAAAATCTGTGGACAGTAGCCATGGTTATACTGTTTTTCACAAAAAGTAGTTCATTTCAATTCGAAATAACGTAAAAATACTGGGTTTGGAACGAAACTTATTTTATCCAATCAATTTTTCTCAGTTTCTGTAAAATCAAAAAAGCTACTAGGTACATACTCAAATATTCTGTGTAGTAAGTTTTTTATAAAGTGATGGATTTACAGACGTAACTGAAACTGGAAAAAATAGGCCTGTGATAACAGGCAAAACCGACTGCGACAAAAAAAAAACTTGATAATAAGTGGAACAATTTAATCATCGTAATAACCGCCATCTTAAAGTTTTACGCTATCTTGTTCTATATTTCGCACAAAGATTTAAAAATATTTCTTTGTTTTAGACGTTCTTAAAGTTTTATTTTTAAAACGTGACGACTCTATTTTAATTTTTATTTAAAAGAGTGTCCTGGAGTTTCTTCTTTATGCTTTAGAATGGGCAACTAACTTAATCTTGCTGACTGACCGACTCCAGTAATTTAAAAGTGCTTGTAATGGTTTAATTCAACGAATGGTTTAGTTCAACGTGTCGCGGGTTCGATCCCCGCACGGAACAAATATTTGTATGATCTGCAAGTAGTTGTTTCGGGTCTGGGTGTTAGTCTATGTGAGTTTCTATGTGTGTAAACGCACCCACGATACAAGAAGAAATTCTTAGTGTGGGGCAAAGTTTTAAAAGAAAAAAAAAAAAAAAAAAAAAATGAAATAAATGCTTCGAGTTTGAGTTTGATTGTGTTTATAATACGAGTATTGCAATAAAATCCTTAACCTTACATTTATTATAAAATTAAGTCCCCCACCGCGTCTGTATGTCTGTCTGTCTGCCTATACGCAATAAACTCAAAAACTACCAACGGATTTTCAAACAGTTTTCACCGATGGACGGGGTGATTCTTGCGGAATCTTTTGATAATTCATTAAGGTTTTGTGTAAATTAGCTGAAATATGACGATTATTGTTGAAAATGTCAGAAAAAATCATGACAACTGGGGGCTTTACTGGCGTGTGCAGCGTAAACCGTAAACGATACATGAAAATTATGTTCTACAGATCAAATCAAATCAAATCTTTTTATTGTGGGCATAGGTTATACAGCATTGTTCATCTTAAAAAGTTCAACAAAAAAGTCATTACTATCTTTCAGAATTTGATAAAAATTTCATTGTTATTTCAGAAGCTATATTGACCGGTATTATATTAATCCTTGCGTTTTCGCTCTATGTCTGCATCGTCTTTCTGATCATTATGTCCAAGATATTTAAAATGTTCCTCCGCCCACTGTGTTCCACTGGATTTTATGGCAGGTATCGTTGTCGGACATTTCGTCTGGCCTAGCTTTATTTAACAGCACCTGTCGTGGAAATGTAATAATTTTGTATTACTTTTCAAAATATGGCACAATATCAGTTATATTAAACAGGGCAACTAAATACTTAGCAAAAAATTTTAGACAGGTAGGTAGGTACCACAGTTAGCAATAGCTATTAGATTTAAGTACCTACGCGGTGAGCTAAAAGTATTAGCTTTAAAACTTCCTAATAACTCCAAAGTGCATAAAAAGCTAATCCCATCATGGAGATAGCGGAACGAATGAAAACGAGTTAGTGTAATGTTTTATTTAATTGCATGTTATACCAGCCAGCCATTTAGTACTTGCAATCGTTAGATTTCATTCATTTTAAAAGCATTACTTCCAAATTCTCGAAGAAACGTTGTTGAAAGCTTCAGGCTGTGTTGGTTCTTTAGCACCTTGGAAAACAGGTTGAAGCCGTAGTCATCCCTAGGCAAAGAGATAAGTATGCGAGTATGCTTTTTTACTTTTCCATGAATATGAAACACATTCAAAGTGATTGCAACCAGACAGCCCTCTGCTGAACGTCCCCTTTGTTACGCTATTGGAGGCCTTATAAGAGAGTGGCCTCCATAGTGCACCGTATCCCAACAAGCTCTAACAGCATTCTGAAAGTAAGGGCAGACCGGCTAGATGGTCCATTTCCTAGCTAACTGGATCTCACTCCACGTGTGTACTTGATTTCGTTTGACGTAGCCAGCCTAGTTTCATTTAAGCTTGGCGGCCGTGTGGAGCTTTGGAACGCAATATCGAGTCCCTTATACGATCAGTGGAAAGAATGCACATGTCCATAAGATTTTCTTCAGAGAGAGAGGGAGAGGTCCCTTCATTATTAATTTCATCGACCAGCGCGACTTTATCCCGAAAGGTATCTCGCCTCAAACGGATTTGTTCGCTTGTGAAGTGTTGGGTGGAATATTAACCGAGAAAGATAAGTAATTTGCGATTAGGTACGATTACGATTTACGTTGTTATAAAAAGAGTAGAAATAGAGTTTGAGTCGAGAGACGTCCATTGTTGGACATAGGTCTCCCGCAAACGTCACCACAAAGATCGATCCAGTGCTTCTCACCTCTAGTGGATTCCGAAAGTCATCGATCTACCTCATGGGAGACTCGCTAACGTTGCGCCTTCCGGTACGTGGTTGCACTTCAGAACGGCCATCTGTTCTGCGAGCAATATTGACCGGCGTGCCCCCAAGCATTATACCTACCTTTTATTTTTTTAATACCAAAATCTAAGTCTAAATTCTGTTTCCAAGAGTGTGGTCACTAAACTTAAATCAGTCTACAACATTATTTACATAACGTGTACCTTTTTCCTTTCTTCATCTGTGATAATTCAAATGGAAACTTGCATGCATGGCATATTTTCTCAAATGGCAGAATATCTCGCTTTGTTACGCGTTGGTTGGAATACTAACCGACGAGAATTCAGCTGGGTGAGTGTGCATTCACATGTAGATTGCAGATTTCGGTTCTTGTGTATAGTAAAATGACATGGTCGGATCGTGCCCTTAGAATCAATTCTGAATAAATAAATGTACAGTAATTATTAATATATGAAAATTACTTCTTAAATGTACTAAAATAAATCACAACAATTACATTTCTCTAGAACAGGAGACTAAAAATTCCAAAAAAATATGTATGTTATTTGATTTTGTGTGGTTTTTAATTTGACTTTGCGTTTGGATACACGCATATGACAAACACTGTATCTGTAGCTCGCCTGAAGATCTGATTTAATAAAAAACACCCATGGGTGTCAGAATCGTATTGCTAAGCTAAATACCTATAAAAGTCAACCGTTTCATGATTATCATGAAACATCGACAATATATTCAAGGGTGTGTATCCGAAAAGTGAGTGAGTGTATGTGTAGTAGTACATACAATTATTATAATTATAAAAAGTTTAGTAAAAAGAAACATCATTTTTAAGAATACAAATTAAAATTAATAAGTTATCAACCGTGTACAGTTAACATAATGTAAGCTAGAACAATAGAGTTCTAATGAACTATCCTTTTTTTTTTTTGGGTGGGAAATCATCAAATGACTCCTCCCGCTCTGGGCAGAGCGAGAGGGAGTGTCAGACTTTTACTGACTAAAACCCACCCGTGTTCCTTCCGTTGCCTATGTGCTGGGGCCGCGATATCCCTTTCAGACAAACCCTAAAACGGCCTTAGTCTAACACTAGGCGACACCTAAATAAATGCTGAAATATGTAAGAGCACACTATTGGATATTGAACTTTCGGTGCCGGCCCGAACGTTTACTTTAGCGTGTCACATCCAAACAGCATTTTTTTTCCACCTTTTCGCCTAAAAATATTAGACAGTACTTACCATACATTGTTCCGATTTTGTCAGCCAATTTGCGAGAGATTGCACCGTCACATAACGAGTCGAAGCAGGCGCTTAAGGCCCGGGCACATGCGCTGGAGCCGATCTGAGAAACAAAGGGAAGCATTAGTACCAATTTAGTTGATACAAATCTACACTAATATTACCTACCAAGAGAAAAGATTTGTATGTTTGTTTGTAATGAATAAACTCAAAAACTATTGAACCGATATTAAAAATTCTTTCACCAGTAGAATGCTATAAATTATCACTGAGTTACACAGTCAAGTAAGTCGCGCGCGTCTATGGACTCCATTAGGACGTTGCGACCGAATTCAGTCGTAAAACGATCGATATCTATGTCGAGACTGCAGGGCCTGGTCCAAAGTGACTAACCAGAATGTATCAGTATCGCTACCAAGCACGATAGCGATATAGCTTACTACGAATACGGTATTTACACTACAGCTCATTTATAATCTTAATTTGAGGTTTACGCTTACTCTGTTTCTCGTTGTATTTTTGCTGTTGGGTGGTTAAGTCCCGAGCCTTTAAATTCTCAAACTGTTCAAAGATTTATTTGATAAAGATAGCGTGGTTATAGTTTTACTTGCCACCCGCACATTGCGTGACATAACAATATAAGGAATGACATCAAAATCTCTAACCCAACGGAGCCTCAGGTATATTGATCGTTCCAGAAAGCACTAGGTAAATAAAGTATTGATCAAAATACTTTTGACCTATTTAATTTGCCTACACAAAACCATTATGCCTGCATATACCCCGTAGTTAATGTAACAAGACTGTGAATGAATGAATGAATGAAAACCATTACCTACGAGTTTTGTTCCTAATTCAGTTTTGAGTAGTGTAGTCTTCACTTCGAAATTCAAACATTGTTGAGGTGACAATCCGCTGTGGTTAACATGAATTAGTTTGACGAGTAGAATAATCAACATTCTGACAATATTGTATGTGATGTGACGTCTGTTATACATATGCCTTTTAAAACTGATCTAATTCAGAGCAAAAATACCAGTCAGTTTAAAAGTGTTTGCAGGTAAAAATTACTGCTGGATTATATTTCCAAGTTTTATTTTAAACTGTTTGTTGGAAAAACGGTTGGTTTCGTGCTTTTAGTATGCTAATAACGTTGCGTGAAATATGAGTCACCCAATTTAAACGGTGGTGAAAGCTGAAAGTTGTTTTGATATTTTTGTCGTAAACTGAGTCAACTTATTTTACCTAGGGATGTAAGTATTTTATCACATTAAAGAAGACAGAAACCTTTTAGGTCATTTCTGTGGTTTCGTTGAAGGCTGGATTTGTAATTGATCAATGTCGTTTTTATGCAATTATCAAGAATTTATGTTATAAATCTAGTCACGGAGAATTCAAGTTAACCAACAAATATTTTCAGCAAAATCAAAAAAAGACTAAACTAACACTAAATCGAACTAATGGGACTGATTCCACTGCAAAATTTTAAGAATTCCACTTTGCCCCACCAATGGGGCGGCTTTTTGGGACAAAGAGGAATAAAAAATGGAATGAATTCACTCGGTTTAAAAGTAAAAATGGGTGTTCCACAAGGCTCGATATTGGGTCCTTTCCTCTTTTTAGTATATATTAATGATCTACCCCAATTATTAAAAAAACAACCACAAATGGTGTTATTTGCTGACGATACTTCTCTAATTTTTAAGATAAATAGACGTGCATCAAATCTTGACGACGTAAATAACGCCCTACTACAAGTCCAAAATTGGTTCACTGCTAATAATTTAGTATTAAATGGGAAAAAAACTAAATGCATAAGATTTGCTTTACCGAATGTTAAAAGTAGTGATTGTGACATAGTATTGAATAGGGAGAAATTAGAATTCGTCGATAAAACTGTTTTCTTGGGGATTACGCTCGACTCAAGGCTGCAATGGGGTCCTCATTTAACATCTCTTGCAGGACGCCTAAGTTCAGCAGCATATGCTGTGAGAAAAATCCGTCAATTTACTGACGTAGATACCGCAAGGCTAGTCTATTTTAGTTACTTTCATAGTATCATGTCTTACGGTATTCTACTATGGGGACGGGCTGCTGATATAGAGTCTATTTTTATTCTGCAGAAAAGAGCCATCAGAGCACTATATGGTCTCCGTAGACGCGATTCTCTAAGGGAACTGTTTAAAGATATTAACATCATGACGGTACCTTGTCAATATATCTATGAAAACATCATGTACGTTAGAAAAAATCTAAGTCTTTTCAGTAAAAGAGGTGATAGACACAATTATGGCACTAGAAATAGGGACCAATTAGTTCAACCGGGTTTCAGACTGGCCAAAGTAGACTCAACCTTCATGGGGTACTGTTTAAAATGTTACAATAAAATACCTCCCCACATACTCCAATTGAATGAAAGGAATTTTAAATCTTGTATAAAACGCACACTATGCTGCCAAGCATATTATAAGTTGGGGGATTACATCGTTGACAAAAATGCTTGGCTCAACGCTGGTCCAGCTCCACAAGGCGCATAAACTGATTGATTGGCATTCGTAAATATTGTTGGAGCTACTGAAGATTGTAGGACTATCTTTAAATTGTATAAATTCAATTTCATAGTATTATATAATTGCATAGCACATGTGTGAGCACTATGTACTTTAAAGCTACCATTTACTGGGTCCGTCTTTCATTGACTTGAATGTGCCCTTGCGGCTGAGAGTATGTCATGCTCACTCAAATGTCTCGCTGGTGGTGGCGTGTGTGTTGGATCATTAAGTTCCCTTCAAAATGGTTGAGCTAAATGGTGCTGATCCATGCGTCATGTTCGTGAACGGGCGCCGTCAGTGGGGACTGGTCATCTCTTAGCTGCCAAGGCTTATTTTGAAATTATTTAAATTTTTAATTGTTTTTGCTTTATTACGGACGCTTTTAACGTGCACGTCTCTCTACATTGTTCTCACATGTATAATTACAACATGAATGATGTAACCAATATTTTGTAACAATATTCTGATTTAAAAGAGTGTCCGTGGAGTTTCTTGCCCGTTCTTCTCCATAGGAACCTACTACGCGTTGGAATGGGCAACTAGCTTCATATTTCTGACTGACCGACCCCTTGACAATTCAAAAGTGCCTGTAATTGGTTTATTTGAAATAAATGCTTTGAGTTTGAGTTTGAGTTTGAATTCGTTGTTACCATGTTTAAGATCTTCAAAGTTATTTTATATCAAAAAGTACCTAACAACACAATGGATCTTTCATTGCGAAACTAATCCGTTATAAGAATAGCCAAGACTGTTATTCGGAGATAATATTTTTGCACTCATCGTCATCATTCGGCCATCTCACTCTTACCGGGTGTCTTACTAGATTGCGGCTACACGACCATCGCAAGTTCACGCGAATGTTCATGCAAAAACAGTCTTTAATATTTCCATTGCTGGGACACGCTGGGTGAGAGGGAGAGGGCCGTAATCCACCACGCAGGACCAGTGCGGGTTGTTAGATGTCACATGTCTTCGAATTTTTGGTTCTAGGACATTCCGGTTTCCTCAAGATGTTTTCCTTCATCGTTTTGAGAGCAGTAGTGATGAAATAACTTACACAAAGTCAAGCCCCTGTCTAGGTCCGAACCTACGACCTATAACTCACTACCACTGGGCCACCACGGCTCTGTTTTCTGAATGTTCATATTCATATTTATTTCACACAGACATTCGCGCGAATAAAATGTTTAATTACTAGTTTGCGCGAATACCCGATCGAACATTCTGATATACCAAACCACCAGGCCACCTGGCCTAACTATTTCCTTGTCGCAATATAAGCGATCGTCATCTGAAAACGCGACTGTCTCATTCTAGCGATGATGTGGTTGACGATGGAGCACGCTTGCTTAGCAGAAACCTATGTAAGTATTCACTCTCGACTTAAAGACGCCCAGGGTATAGCTTACAGGAAACACAGACTTCGGCAAGGAATTCCCAAAGCTACTGGTCCATGAAGACGCAAAGGAAAGGCGATTTACCGATCTCCCTGAAGCGAAAACTCATCGGTATGTGTATTCTGCCCGTCCTAATCTACGGTGCTGAGACCTGGTAGCTCACGGAGTCGCAAAATTTTCGCCTTGGAGTTTGCCAAAGAGCAATGAAACGCAGCATTCTAGGCGTAAAACGAACTGACAGAATACGTAACACTACGCTACGGTCCAAAACGGGGATCTTAGACGTAGGCAAAAAGGCTGGCAAGCTAAAATGGGATTGGGCGGGTCATGTCAGGCGCATGTATAGTGACCATTGGGCAACACTGTTTACACGGTGGGGGCCTAGGGACGGACGGCGCTGCCGAGGCCGGCCCAGGCGAGGCGACCTAGACGCGTATAGTAAGGGTCCCAGGTGCCCAGTTCCCAAAACCAAAACCATTTTATGCTGGGGCCACATTGTCGCACTAAACTTCGCGTGCTCTTTCTCTCGCACACCGCTCGACGTCTCGCTAATGCTGGAGCTACATTGTCGCGTTGTCGCGAACTAAACTTCGCGTGCTGTCTCTCGCACACTGCTCGACGTCTCACTGAGCAACAGAGACCGCGCAAAGTATAGTTCACGATAACGCGACAATGTAACCCAGATGGTGGTGCATCGCCGTACGCCCTGTTGTTCGATGATGGAACGGGCTCGGCAGAATTAAACTGTACAATTCCAATGCACAGTCCCCGAAATGTAACCGACAGGTTGACAAATCGGTGACGATACCTGAGCCTCATGAAAAAATTGTTGGGTAACAAATACATTGTCGTATCATTAAGTTAGTTTAGCTCCCGTTTACACCCTATATTTTTTTAAAGGTAAAAAGTTAGAAAAGATACTTACTAAGTACTCCAAAATCATGTTCCAACCGATGATGAAAGCGATGAATTCACCAACGGTCACATAGCTGTACATGTAAGCGCTTCCAGTAGTGTGCGGCACACGGACTCCGAATTCGGCGTAACAGGCTCCTGTATGGACAAAAACAATGATTTAATCATAGATAGAGAGAATAGAGAGAGATAAAAAGGAACCAAAAGAAGTATGAAGTCATAAGAAGTGGCGTTCTTTAGTTTCTGCATCCCCCAATGGGAAGAGGGGTGAGAAAGTATGTAAATTAAAGAAGGGACTTCGGTATGCATTTTTATAATAGTACTATCAGCCCCCCGCGGTTTCACCCGCATAAGTCTCGATTCCGTGAGAATATCGGGATAAAAAGTATTTTAAGTGTTAATCCAGGTTATAAACTATCTGTTTGCCAAATTTCATTCAAATCCGTTTAGTAGTTTTTGCGTGAAAGAGTAACAAACATCCATACATCCATCCATACTCACAAACTTTCGCGTTTATACTCGTAATATTAGTAGGATTGCTTAAGATTTTAATTCACTTTAAGGTGCTGATAGACTTAAGCATTCAATTGTAATAAGCATTCTAGCAAATGTTACATTACAGAAAAATTTACGGGAGCGGTTTACTGAGCATTTTAGCGACCATTCTAGTGAAAGTTTTGCTTCGAGCTTTTTGCCAAGCTGAGCCATTGTGTCATTGTTTCGCCGCCGTCCCTCTTTGCCTAGAGCGTTCGTGAAAATGTTCGTAGCGATGTTTGGCTCTGTTCGTTGTTCAGCTCCCGGCGAATGCTCGATGTTCTGTTACAAGTGAATGCTCAAGTATATCAGCACCTTTAAGTAAAGTACATAAATGCCCAAAGTTCGAAGATTTCTACTATCATTAAATAAATTTTAATCGAATCTAAATCTCATGTATGAACAAAAACAAATTTAAAAAAAAGTAACATCACCAACCCGGGTGATGATACTTTTTTTTTAAATTTGTTTCCCCGAAGGGATAAGCTGGGTGTACCTATAGTATCTACACCCACATTTCACCAGTTATATTTAAGTCCCATGTTAATGGGCGAGCCTAGTCATCAACCGGACACAAATCCAGACTTTTGCAAAAAACTTGATGATTGAATTTTTTTTCACAAATTGCAAAAACTTGATGATTGAAATTGTAAATAAATTCTTGTTTAAAATTAAATGAATTCACAAGGACTTACCGGAGAAGATGGAGGCAAGGGCGGCGATTATAAAGCTAATGACAACGCCAGGCCCCGCGAACTTCCGAGCAACCATCCCAGCAACCAGGTACATGCCGGTGCCAACACAAGAGCCGACACCGAGAGATGTTAAATCCATTGTCGTTAGGCATCGCTGTGAAAAAAAGATATAGTTATTTCTGGTTGAAAGGTAACAAGTTTCTGATACCTTTAAGAAAGAATCATCAATGATAATATATATACAGGGTTATTGGTTATATGTCGGCAATCCGTTAAGGGCACGTAGCAGAGGTCATTTGCAACCAAATGACTCATGATGACCCCTATGCCAAAGTCAACCATTTTCGAGAAATTTGACATTTTATATTTTAAAATGTATGAAATAAAAATACAAAATGTTAAATTACTCGGAAATTGTTGACATTTGCGTAGGAGTCAAAGTAGCTCATTTGGTTGTAAATGATCTCTCCTACATCCCCTTAACGGATTGCCGACATAAAACCAATAACCCTGTATATAGGTTATAAACTTTTATCTTTAGACCCAGCCACCAACGAGGTATTTTTTTATTTCGAACTTTGCTCCGACAATGTTAGAGTCCTAATTACAAAAACTGGTTTTGAAACCAGTTTAAGGCCCGCTGTCATTAGTGTGACTGTCGAAATATGAAAACAATGATGGCGCACACACTCTAAACAAAATAGTCACACAGTCAAAATTTACTGAAAAAAAGCTGTTTCGTTTGTAAAATGACAATGTTTATAGAGTAGTATTAAATTGTATATTACAAACATGTTTATAAAATAAGTTTACAGAATCATATAAACCATAATATGATGCATACGCAGTGAAAGCCAGCGCGGGGTAATCCTATCTCCTTCCAAGGGAATTTTATTTCTTACCGGAAAAGGTCTGTGCTAAGGCAATCTAACAAGTGTTACAAGTATTGCTACAATTTGTTTCATACGAGTATCCTTATTTTTAATATGGCAATAAAACCGACTTTCATTCATTCGTATGCTTTGTGTAAAATGAAGGATACTTTGTAAGATTCTTATTTAATTAAAATGAGAGTTTATTACAGAAACAAAAGGTGTTTTAAGAGTAGTTTCCCTTATGCTTTGCCCATTCCCTTCGTCTTTGTTACGAAACTTTAACTACAATTTTGTTGTGATACTTTTGTGAGTTAAATATTAATACAGGTATGTATAAACCTTCCGGAATAACATCTCTAAATGAAGGTGAAAACTGTATCAAAATCCATTGTGTGGTTTAAACGAATTAAGGACACAAACATGAAACACAAACATGAAAAACGACTTGGTTTATAGATTCGAAAAATGTACGTATACTTTCGTATTTTATTTATAAGATACAATATTCAATAACAACATTTTCAGCTAATTCAAATTTCAGCGCTCACAATTTAGAGAAATGCCAGTTTACATCGCATTGTTTCACGTACTGCATTAAAATAGTTTCAATATTGAACAGTTTTAATACCTGCAATTTGTATTGGAATCAAATGAATGAATGATTGCCCATATCTATTCATATTCCATGAAAGGCAAAATATTATAATAGTTCTATGTTCTCTAATAAAGTTGGTAACTATCGATTCTCACGAAATTATACGAGTATTAACTCGTAATCACCATATTTTCATGAAACTATTTCCTGCAAATATAATTTCGAGAGCTTTACTGATGTTTTAAAAGTTTATAATTTAGTATTAAAATTAATGTGATGTGCTATACAAATAAATATTTTTGATTTGATTTGAATTGAGCTTTCATCAACTTTAAACATAAAACAGCGCCGCAGAAAACGTAAGAATGAATTTTGAATCTCTGTCAGTCATGACCTTTCATTCTAAAAGTTGACAACGTTGCAAATTGACAACGTTGCAAATTGACAACGTTGCAAATTGACAACGTTGCAAATTGACAACGTTGCAAATTGACAACGTTGCAAATTGACAACGTTGCAAATTGACAACGTTGCAAATTAACAACGTTGCAAATTGACAACGTTGCAAATTGACAACGTTGCAAATTGACAACGTTGCAAATTGACAACGTTGCAAATTGACAACGTTGCAAATTGACAACGTTGCAAAGTTGACAACGTTGCAAATAGCTGCTTTGATTAATTTGGCAATATTACTGTATGGAAATAAGAAATGTGGCTAACTAGAACATTAATACTGAATTGCAATTTTAACACTGAATTTTTAACCGTTTTAGGTATAAAAAAGACATTTGGAAGGTTCCCAAATACTTTTTAGGGTTCCGTAGCCAAATGGCAAAAAACGGAACCCTTACGGATTCGTCATGTCTGTCTGTCCGTCCGTATGTCACAGCCACCTTTTTCCGAAACTATAAGAACTATACTGTTGAAACTTGGTAAGTAGATGTATTCTGTGAACCGCATTAAGATTTTCACACAAAAATATAAAAAAAACAATACATTTTGGGGGTTCCTCATACTAAGAAATGAAAAAAAAACAAAAAAACATCAAACCCTACGTGTGGATATGTATGGATACTCGTAGGTCTTCAAAAATGATATTGAGGTTTTTAATATAATTTTTTTCTAAACTGAATAGTTTGTGCGAGAGACACTTCCAAAGTGGTAAAATGTGTATCCCTTTTTGTTTTTCAAACCCGCGACCCCATCAGTAAAATGTGTATCCCTGTAACTTCTAAAATAAGAGAATGATAAAACAAAAAAAAAAATATATATATATACGAGTATATGATGTACATTACCAAGTAAACTTCCACCGAAAATTGGTTTGAATGAGATCTAGTAAGTAGTTTTTTTTAATACGTCTTAAATCGTAAATTGCAATTTACCTTTCATTCAATGTTACTTGTTGGTACGGAACGGGCGAGTCCGACTCGTACTTTTCCGCTTTTATTTTACATCTAAAACAATATTTTTGTTAGAACGATATGAATTATTGCATTTCATAATCAATATTTTAGTTCACTAGTTAGCCACATTTCTTATTTCCATAATTAAGGTTGTAGTCAGAAACCTGCCGAACAGTCTTACAAAGGGGTATTGTATTACCCAGTAACTGGGTTGTAGAGGTCGGACGGGCAGTCGCTCCATGTAAAATATTAGTATTCTATTGCATCCGGTTAAACTGGAAGTCGATCCCGACATAGTTAGGATTAAATTGTATGTGATTATTTCAGGTTCGATCCGGATTTCGTTTTACAGTCTACAGAAAAGCGCTACAGTCATTGCACGAACGCTTTTGTTAAAAATATCCATCCAGTACGACACACGTACAATTTCATAAAATATTGTATTCTCATGGATGGACGAGCTCGAAATACTCGTATTTAATCCATATTTTAATCATCTGGCATGATTTTAAAGCCGGTTATGTGATAATTACAATCCTTTTATTTGTTAAAATCGTCTCATATGAATACCTGATGGAGAGCTTTTCCATTGGCACAAGGGTTGTAATTAAGAGTTCATAAAAAAATTCAGACTATTTGATTAAAACTGGAACATTTAACGTATTAATTATTTTTCAGTTGCATCAAATTGATGCTTATAAAATAATTTTAAACTAATCCGGGATTTGTAATTATTGGAGTTCATTTCGTGGATCCACAACTAAATGAAATGGATTAACCAAGTATCTCAATTTATTTAATAAAATAATTATTTTTCATTTGAATAAACCCATTGCAACGTATGTTGAATTTAAAATAAACATTTATTGGATGGAATAATATTTTAATAAAGCTGCTGCGGTTTTGAACAAGAATTTAAAAAAATTTGTCGACCACAAAATAAAGCTTTCTTTTAGCCTACACACAGCAATACGCAACGTTAACGTTAAATGGAAATGCTAAACTTTAAAATTCAGTTTGTTCAATATAACTCGCCGACTGGTCGGCCAAAAGGCTGTTGCATCTTGATATGCGACCGCATTGAAAAGTGAACTGTAGCGCCTGGCAAATAAAGTGAAATATTCCTTATTTCTATAATAGATAATACGCGAAGTGGTTCACGTAGAGGCTAACGTTTAGTGTTTCACAAATTGATACAATTCATTTGGATTATCAAAAGAACTCAAAAGGAATTCTCATTCAAATGCATAACGTTCTATT
This sequence comes from Agrochola macilenta, assembly GCA_916701695.1. NCBI lineage: Eukaryota > Metazoa > Arthropoda > Insecta > Lepidoptera > Noctuidae > Agrochola > Agrochola macilenta. The sequence goes on along the minus strand of OU753552.1, from coordinate 8,150,327 downwards.
ACTTTTCGAAGTTACTATTATAAACTTGGCAGAAAATAATGCAGCATTAAAAAAAAAATGTTTCTCATTTTGAAATTCCTTCGCAGAGACGTTTGTTTTTAAAAGAAAAGCAGAAAAATATGAAAGCGTTCCCGCGGAGTTTTTAAAGTTTTATTTCCGTTCGTAGCTTGGTTAAGGAAATTGCAATTATCACATTGAAAACACTAATTACCGCCGTGAGCGACTGCTTTTATGGTCGATTCACACTAGGTTGACGTGTCTTACCGCCTTATAATAATTTATTATCTTCGAAATGGAGAAGTTAGGTAGGGAAGGGGAATCTCACATTGACACAACAGTTGTCAAAGATTTGTATTGAAGTATTGTTCAAAACCGCTGATGTTCTCTGGAGGAAGCCTTCACCCCGATGCATGGTATTTTTATTATTAATAATTCAACAATTATAATCACAATCACTTAAATTTAATTTATACCTTTTAACTATTTTTTTTTTTTATTACTATAGGAATCTAAAACAAATGAAAAGATGTTATGAAATAATTATTATGAAATGATAACAATAACGATTAAAAGTTTTTTTTTTTAAATCAATACTTTGTATTAAATACATACTTATTGCGTGTAAAAAAATTAAAACAAAATGTTAAAGGTTTTTATTTATTTTATTGGTTGTTCAAAATCTACACACTAGGCCGTTTCCTCATTGGTTGGTGCGGTATCGTTTCGGTATAGAATGCTCGGTATACCGAAACGATACCGCAGTGCTTTAATTTTTCGTCATTGGTCGGTAAGCAGCAGTGTGGTATAGTATGCTCTGTCCGTTACGATACCGCACTGCTTTCATTTACGGACCTGACGTTATGTTTTCGGTGTTATTTGTACAGTACCGCTTAATTCATTGTAATATACGCGCTCGGTAAGCTTTCGGTACCGAGTATACAGAGCATGCTGATGCTGCACCGCTGACGTACCGACCAGTGAGGAAAGTCGTTTCGAAAACAAAATATCCCTGATTCAGCTAACTTGCAAAAGTTAATCAAATAATTTCACAAAAAAAAAAACTTACAAACACTTGACCACCATACAAAGCTAAAAAAAATAGATGTAAAGCTAAACTATATGAGTAGGTAGATATCGTTGGGCCTAAAAAAAGATGTTTAAGGCTAAAGGCTGTAGACAAAGATATTTAAATATACCTACTTACGAGAGACACGACAAAGTGAACAAAATCGTAATTTACTTGCATATAGCAACAAGTCAAGTATAGTTCTATGGCTCGTGCCCCTTAAGGCAGGTCACATTGCGTGCTAAAAGAAAATTATTTTCGAAGAAACTATGCCGAATTGCACATTCCTTTATTGCATAACTCGTAGTGAGAAAACGACTGGACTTTACTATTGTTTATTTGCGTAAGTTGTAATTTATTTTAACAAATTTTGGCAGGGACATCGACGCGAAAACTGTTACCATGGTTTTTTTTTTTATGAAATTGTACGTGGTTTATATGAAAAAATCTGCTGTTTCACAGAAAAGAGCAATACCTACGCGGCAGAAATGTATGGAACACCTGTTTTTTTTTTTTTAATAACCGGCGAAAAATTTAAACTCGAATTCATGTACTGAATGGTAACAGTTTTCGCTTCAATGTCCCTGCCATCCCGTATGTACAAGTATATGAAATAACCCTCCATTTTCGGCTTCACTGCAGTCGGGTAAAAAAGGGAAAGCTCATTGGGCAATAAAAAAAATCGTCCGAATCACTTTTAAAGGGCCCAAAAGCCTGGCAGCACTCCACGTTGGATGGCAATGCCGATTCTTTGACCTTAAAATAGGCGAAGCCTCTGATCACGTGAAGACCCGGCGAACCGCTTAGCTATGTCCCGAAATACTCATTTTTTGCATAGTATTTTATAATTTACCCAGTATTTATATTACGTATATGTGTCAAACTATCTGACGGTTGGTAATCAAAAGGTTGGTATCAAACTTGGTAAATAAGTTATTTGGCTGTTTTAAGCTAGATGGTCTCACTGATACATGGTATCACAGTTTGTCTATGACATTTCTTCTGATAGCGTTTCTTATCTTAAATTTCTTTGACTGAAGATCAATAATGATGACATCAGTAAATATGGGAAAAAATATACCATCATTCATCCGTTATGAGCGTTAACAAAATGACGGTTATGGCAAATAAAGTTATGCAAAATGAGTGTTAATTATTTTACCCAATATGAAACCGTATTTAGCAACCATTCTGCAATATTGGCTCTGCGTATTTATTGAGCACTGGGGTTAAAATTCCGCCTCAAATTGTCCGTTTCATCCCACGCCAACCCACACAAAGTGGCGGTGGCAGGCTCAACGCACACAACTTGATCCCAATAGGAGCCTTAGATAGGAGCCTTGCCTTTGGATAGGAGCCTTTTGGCCTCGTACAGGACTGCATAATTTTTTAATTTTACTTTGTTTCTTATTGTTTTGTATTTTTTATTTATGTTTAGTGTTTGGTTTAATTTGTGATTTCCTGTGCGAGTCTCAATAAATACTTTTTCTTTCTTTCTTTCAATAGTAGCATGAATGACGTTTAAAATAGAACGGTATAAATTGATGGTAGGTATTTTAAACAGTTAAGGTACCATTCCGTAGCCGACCGCAGGCGGCAGCAGCAGCCGACGTGTCGCCGCGACATACCTTCCGTGGCTAGCGACACGTCGGTAACATAGAAAGTCATAGAAACGAGTCGTGTCGCGGCGACACGTCGCCTGCTGCTGCCGCCTGTGGTCGGCAATGGAATGTTACCTTAAGAACGAGATCTTACTCGTTCTTTCAGTTTTAGTTTCAAGGTGGGTTCTGTGTATCAGTTTCTGGTAGTCTTGTCATACAATTTTATTATTTAGCTACACAGTATAATTGTTATGATATTCACACCTTTAAAGAGAGTGAGATTATTAACGTTATGGTCTGCGCACACTGACTAGAAAAATCTACCTAGTCACCGCTCGCCGGGATTTGATTATTCCACTAGCGACTACGCAGTCGAAAAGTTGCTTTTGACTCCAGCGCATACCGCCACTGTATCCTCTAGCGTCCTCTTCGATGCTCCAGAGAAAACTGCGCTGCGATACTCCAAGGTCGATCACCGAGCTTTGAAATATACACCTTAATTTGATTGAATAAGCATGAAATTCAATTGATAAATATAAAATCCAGTGCCGTCCCCTCCGCCAGACTGCGCAGGCGAATAGTACATGTACTATGATGCTAGTTATGACTTACTAGAGTGTATTGCCCTCTGAGAATCACGTCCCGCACCGCTTAGCACATTTGCTGCGGATATTGGTGTCCCATAAATATCTTCCTAAACGACCGTTTTATCCGCTAAACGTTTTCTTTGGCTGAATCAATGTATTTGAACCGTAAACGGTTGTACTTATTTCAAATAGGAATTTATTAATGTAACACTTTCACTGCCACCCCCGCCTGCCTGCCCCCGCTGCTGCCCTGCCTGCTTTTTCTGTCTCACTTTCTATGCTGATGTAGAAAAGTTCTCAAATTGTAATAATTTTAATTTTGGATAACCTTTAAATGTTATCACGCGGGCGCTGCGCGGTTGCTACGGCGTAGCCACCAACGCATCTGCAAGGGCTACATGGTTGTAAAAACAAACAAAAAACAGTTATCATGCGAAACCATTAAATTCATCTTTGTTTCATTTCTAGAAAGCATACATTTTATTGGTACATTAAAATATTATAAACTAACAAAGAGTTTCTATGACGAGAACATTTTCAATTCAAGTCCCTTTTGTTGGTAGATTATAAAACTAGTTCATAACGAACAAAATATTTTCAATAAATACACTCTCGGACATCTGAATCAAGCCAACCTGCATATTTTTTTTAAAGGTCTTTATATTTTTAAATAATGGTAGTGTAAAGAAAAAATAAGTGGTTTTAAAGCCAGCCACTATTATTTTCGTTTGCTATTGTTTTAATTTGAAATCGGAGTACAAAAAAATATAGTTTAATTGCAATAAGTCGTCTTTCGCGTTTCTCAGGGGTAGGAAAATTAGCGTGGAATTTTTAAGAAAACAATGGTTTACATAGAGTAAACGTTTTTTTTTGTAAATTATGTTATTTCGAAGAGCATTTACGATGGCCGTCGTGCGGTTTGAAATGGAATTTTAGCCACTATGACGTGCTGTGATGTGGAATGCAACATTCATACTTTCAAGATAGTAGTTTTTAGCTCCTGCAAAGTTTCTGGAGTGGTTATATCGAACACGCCTCTTCAGTTCATCCCATATATGTTAGTTAAAGTCCATCACTTGGCGCTAACATGAGTGAAATGTAATTTCCATATTTGAAATGAAAATTATGAAATTCATCATCAAAGTTTACTCAGACATTGCTGGAACGGCGCACAGCTTGTCGCATGAAGTTTACATGTAATTACGTAAGTTCGTTGAAATTGACCAGACAGTTTACAGACGACGAGAGAGCAAATTAAATGAACACTCAGGTCCTCTTTCGCGTAATATTACAGAGCTTTAAATTAAATGGTTTGTTCGCCATTATTTTAAGTATGCTCTAACTCTCAGGTGACAATTCTCAGGAATGCAAAGCTCTACAAAAGTTTAGTGTCTCAACGGATTCTTCATTAAATTCTGTCTTGTAACTAACGGAATCGGGTTTTAATAAATAACAAACAAAAGAAATCGGACAGTACTTATAGCCCCGTATCCTAAAGGTACATACTAGAGCATTAGGTCGAGCACTTCCATGTAATGTAACGTTCTTACGAATGGTAAAATACAAGCAAAAGCTCAATTTTAAAAAGCATTTCCATGCAATGTATCGTTCCTGCGAATGCTCGACGCTGCATTCGACGTAATGCTCACGGCGAGTAAGTATTTACCTGTAACATATTTATATACCATGCGTTCATTGTAACGACCTGCCCTCGGCCCGCGCACCTCACTCCACGTCGTCCGCGCTCGTGCCTTTGCTCGATAAAATGTTACACCAATAAACTCGTTGGTTTTTTAAATTAGGCTGTAACAAAACATCGTGTTTAAAGTGCGGTTCGATATAACTTCAAAACGGCGAATGATCGATGTTCTGTTACAAGTAAATGCTCTAGTCTATACTCAGTTTAATAGAAAGCGATCGTCGCGATATTTTTTCGGCGAACCGACAAAGTCAAATGAACGCGATGGTCGCGTCTTCGCGCCACGACTGCTTATATTACGACTCGGCCTTATACATAAAGAATATCAATCGCATCGTCGCGTCGTCGCGTATTAGTTTGTCGTACGGTATGGCGCGGTGGCGTGCCTTGCGTATATCACGTAAAAGGAATGACACCACAGAATAATAGCAATCTTCACCCCCTGAGAAAAACCATTTTGTTCAATGATTGTTTATATGTTTACATATGATATTTTTTTTTTTTTTTTTTTTTGACTTCATGTGAAAGGTGAAAGGGTGAACAACAATGAATTGGCTCGGTTTGTTTGAATGAAAACCAATGTTTATGTTAGTAAACCTGTAAATGAAACGAATATTCTAAACACCAATCGAGGAATTACATAGTTGGAATCCAATTTTTTTGCGTTTTTGCTTTTGCGTTTTAATGAAGTTTCGATTGCGTTCTTGGGTTTGCAACGTGCATGTTCTTACTCGTATGTATAACTTGCGAGAGAAGATGGAATATCAATGAGTCCTTTGGCATCACAGACTACCTTGCTTACCTGAGCTAAGAATGTATCACAGTCTCACTCTTATTATTTTCCATTTAATCACTCTAATCTCACCAACTTTCTCTCTATGGCTCTCTCGTAAGAATTCCTTGCTCTATGGAAAATGCCATTGGGCCGTACCATAGTATAATAATATACTTCGCCAGCTATAACATTCCGAGACACAGTGGTCACGTGGGTAACACAAGTCTACGTCATCACATCTGTGTTACCAGAAGTTTATAATAATAACTCCCCAACCACCTTTATTACCTGTGCGAATCCGCTAAAACAATGAGGTTTTAATTAACATTTACATTGTTTGTTAAAACCTTATTGTTTCGTTTGATTAGACAAACGAAACGACAATTTGAATGCTTTGTACTACATTTTTTAACAGAATGATGACTGCAATCTTTCCTTAATTCGTGTTTTGTTGCAATAAAGTGGCAACTGGATAGTGACGTAAGCATGTGTCACTCCCGGAATGCCAGACCTTGTTTTATAAGACCATAGGCCGTACCAACATGCGGTCGAGCGCGTCACAACTATCCAAGGAATATAATCTGCTCTCTTACCCAACAAGAATAATTTTATGAACTTCATTCATAAAATTATTCTTGTTTAACAAATCAGTTTTTTTTCTTATTATGAAAAAAACTTCAGTTTCTCATATCATGAAAAAAATTACTTTTGTATCATTATTTCCAACTGACACGTTGCGACGTACTCCGTTATTTCCATAGATACGATAAAAAAAACCAGCCAAGTACGTGTCGGACCACGCACAATGAAGGGTTCCGTAGTTGGGATGAATTTATCCCAAGAACAATAATCGTGGATTTATGATTTCAAAATTAGAAGTTATCAACAGGACCTTACTGTCGCGGCTTGCTTAAAAAAATCAGCTGTTTCATAGAAAAGTGCAATACCTACTCGGTCAAAATGTTTTTCAGCAGCGGTTTTTTTTTTAAATAACCGACGAAAAATTTCAACGCAGGGGGTTCAGAATCATGTACTGAATCCATGGTAGCCGGCTTCGCGTCGATGTCCCGGACACCTCGTATTTACTTGCAAATAATGTAGGTACAAAAATCACTAGTTACAGTTGTGAGGGATCTATGTACTTACCTACATTCTACCTAATATAACAAGCAAATACAAAAAAACAACAGACATATAATAGGTACCTACTTCATTAGTTCAGATACGAACAGTCTATTTATATTCAAACCAACTTTATTCTCGAACTATTATAGCCGCAAAGAAAACTTTTAACTAAAGGAGAAAAGAATTTCCGATAAGATACCTACACTTTTCACTCAGTTTCAAAAGGAAATTCTCGATACGCTGTGTAAGATGTCTCTTGGATGTTCCGCTTTTGAATGAATTCTTTTACGATGTTAATTTAACAGCAATTCCTACCACTTGAGCCTCTACCTATGTAGTCTTGAATTGCAAAAGGTCGTTTATGCTAAACGCAATCAGATTTTTGTCTGTTAAAGTGGTAACTCATCAAAGGAGTGTTAGTGATGAGTTCATGTACATATTAAGCTGATATCATACAATTCACCAAAGTTAATATTCATTTTTGTTTCATTCCACGTTCACACGTCACCGACAAACTTGCATAATAATGAAAATTTATTTGCCCATTTTATTTCATTTTTCGATCATTTCGAGTGCGAGTGAAAGATGCATCCAAAATTCGACGTTTTTGGGTTAGTTCACTATTGATTCATGTTTAGTTTTGATTCATTTTGTGTTATTTAATTGACTCAGGTGTGACTTTGCGGAAATCTATTATAAAATACAATAGACGACGTATATTTAGTAAGCTAATCCGCTTAACTGTTGTTAAAGAGTCATAAAGAACCCTGTAAGAAATCGACACGTGTTTCACCTCTCAACGAGGCATCCTCAGGATGACGATTGACTCATGATGATTGACTGTAATTTTGTGTTGAGACGTAACGACAACAAAAAGTGAAGCGTCACTCGGTTATCAGCTTATCGTACTAATGTGGATGTTCCTTTTGTTACATTAGCTGGATTAGCTGACTTGCTCCAGTAATATCACAATGTCATCTTAAGGGGCTTAGGAAAGGCACTGTTCTGGACTTGAGTACCTACTCTGCAGTTGGTACATACCAAACCAAAACATACCTCACGCAGCGAGCCCACCAAATTCGAAAACCAAATCATATGTTTTTAAAACATCATGACTCACCACGAGATCTTTCAAATTTTGAAGTGATACTTAAGCTACGGTTTTCTAGAAAAGCGGTAGCCGCCATATAACGGCCGTGTGTGTTTTCCTAGAGAGCTGCACTCATTTTCATGATAGCCATCAAGCTGTCATGAAAATGATGGCAGCTCTCTCTAGGAAAACACACCAACTTACTTCCATAAATAACGTTTCAGTGACATCATTCGCCGGTAAATTGCGGACGCGACGTGGCAGCCACCGCTCTTCTAAGACACCGTAGATTTAGAGAAAATCCTTACCAACAAGTTATTTACTAGGAAAAGGGGAACACTCCAGTTCGTTGTCTTGCTTTCTTTATTAATAAATCCGTAGTGAACAAAGTAAAAATTGGAACTATTTTATCAATTCTTAGGCAGAGTCGTTTTGTAAAGCAGACTGTACTGAAACCATTAAAAATTTACTCATCGGAAGGACCAGCTTCAACCGGATTTGTGGATGGAGGCAGACAAACCACCTTTTGAAATATAAAGCGGCCGGCTCTGGACGAGGTAACTGCGAATTAATTATATATTCAGATGCCCGGAGTGAAAACCAAGTATTAGCTTTAGTAGTGCATGTAATCATTTAGAAGAAAATGTTTTTTTTGACCTATTGAAAGCTATTATAACAATATCTTTAATATTTTTTTATTTATTTTACTATTTATGTAAATAAAATAAATACAGATACGACGTAATTATAATTTTAAGTACAAAGGAACTGCTTATTTCTTAAGAAATTTCTTCCAGCAGACCTGCGCAAGGAGAAATGAGAAAGAAATGTAAACAATAAGTGTAGTAAGTGTGTGAGAACAAGAAGAAAAAATATGAATATGTATTAAACTAAAATAGAAATAATACCTATACGTATCAAAGTCAAAGTCAAACAATTTATTTCAATTAGGCATATACTCGTAAAAGGCACTTTTGAACGTCAATTTTACAAAAAATAGATTCTAGTCGCCCCTTCCAAAAGGTAGTTTTCGTATGGAGAAGAATGGGCAAAAAAACTCCACCTACTCTTTTAAAATGTTTTTCCAATATTTTGTATACATTAAATAAACAGGGTGGGACATCGACGGGAAAACTGATAATATGGTACAAGATTCTGAACACCACTGCATTGAAATTTTTCGTCAGCATTTTTTTTTTTTCAGCTTTTCTATACATTTTGTCCGCGTAGGTATTGCACTTTTCTATGAAACAGCAGTTTTTTTTTAATAACCGAGAAAAAAATTCAACGCCCCGGGTTCAGAATCATATACAGAATCCATGGTATCAGTTTTCGCGTCGATAACCCTGCCACCCTGTATAATTATATGTCAAGACGATGCACCTGGAATAAGATTACTATACCAAGATAGGTAAAAAGAATGAAAATGAAGCAATGACCGATAAATTAATTAGGTATGTGATAGGTACCAGTCACGAGCACCAATATGTATCCACTTAGCAAAATTCCAAAGCGATTTTCGCATGGAATAACGTCTGCAACTTTGAGATAAGACCTATTTCATATAAATGTGGGTTCCAAGATACTATGTTCGTAACAACATAAAATTACAATCACCACAATAGGAGAAAATCACTTTTTAAAGTTGCTAAGTGTAAACATATTGGTGCTCGTGACTGTACGAGTACATGGTGCTCACATATTTACAAACATTGTAAAATTATACGATATTCCTAACATTTTAACAAGTAATACTAATAAGTCAGTGTGTGAGTTCAAGTAATCACATACTCGTATTGTAAAATCAGTGATAAAAAAAAACAAATGATATAATTAAATTAGCAACCAGTTTTATTTTGTCTAGATTCCAAGCATTCTTATCTTGGATATAATCCTCGAATTTTTAATATGCTTGTTTACAAAGTGTACTTTTAATTTGAGTTTTATATTTAAACATATGAATATTGTTTTTTTTATATGAGTTTTTAATTTTTAACAGAAAAATTTAACATATACTTTAATAAACACGTAAATCTTAAATTGTATCGGTATATAAATACTCACAGTTGAGAATAAAGGTAATGCGTTATGTGACTATTACCATGATTATTTTAAACTGAATCAATATACTTCTTTCAGTTTCATGGTAACAATACTGTAGCCACAAGAACACGAAGAAACAAAGTCGAACAATGTTCCTTTGTAGTTTCCAACTAGTTGCCTCAAAGCTACCTAACAACTATGCTTGAACTCACCACTCGTCTTGATCAAGTTTAAGGCTGCACATACCCAGTCCTGGCTTCTTGAGCTCTGCTTTTAGTTTTGGGCCAAGTTGCAACAGCATGATCAGCATTAATTATTATGCTTCAACATGTTGGTGTTACCTGATTTCATGGAACTTAAACATAACTGGCGCAATATATGTACTATAGATTCACACCTCTGCCTAATCTTTTGGGAATTACAAGTGTGATGTGATGTTCGTTATGATGGTGAATTACAAGTGTGATGTAATGTTCGTTATGATGGTGAATTACAAGTGTGATGTAATGTTCGTTTAAGATGGTGAATTACAAGTGTGATGTAATGTTCGTTATGATGGTGAATTTAGGTTGATTTGAACATAGTATTATGTACTGCACAATTTTTTATTCATCTATCTATATACATATAAATGAATCCCTATTTTTCTGGTCACGCCATAACTTGAGAACGGCTGCACCAAATTGTTTTTTATTTTGTGGTGTGGTCTTTATTCTCAGGACAAGTTTCTTAGGATAGGTAGGTGAAGGTATGGTAGGTAGGTATGTAGGTAAGGTAGGTAGGTATGTAGGTAGGGTAGGTAGGCACGTAGGTAGGTATGTATGTAGGTAGATCGGGTAGATAGGTATGTAGGTAGGATAAGTAGGTAGGTAAGTAGGTATATAGGTAGGATAAGTAGGTAGGTAAGTATGTATGTAGGTAGGTAGGTAGATATGTATGTATGTAGATAGGTAGGTAGGTAGGTAGGTAGGTAGGTGCGCCGTAGATAAGTACTTAGTGCTACCCATGCGAAGCCGGGGCGGGCAGCTAGTTGTTAATAAATAGTTTGTAGGAAAGCCACATATTCATGAAATTATGATGTAACTAGCTTAATCCGCGTGGAATTCTGGCTGCCGACCCACGCGTCGCATCGTATCGCCCGCCCGCGATATTATTTCGTTTTCGCTTAGCGTTCTTTCTATTTATTTTTCTTTTTAGTCGGCCCCTAAGGGCTTTGATTACGCTACGATATGAGCGTACCGTAATGTTGAATAGCCGTTATCCTTCCTAAAAAGTGGGCTATCAAGTGCTAAAATATTTTTTTCAAATCCGCATGAAAGATCTAGAGATTACCTACACCCTACATACAAACAAACCGCTAATTTTACCTCTTTATTATTAGTACCTTTACTTACCGAAAATAGGGAAAATGAATTTTCCCAGATATGAGACCTAGCTAGATCGAGTTTTCGCCCCCGTAAACCTCTATATTGCAACTTTCATCGAAATCGTTAGAACCGTTTTCGAGAACGTGATTACAAATAAAATAAATATATACATTTCTGTATAAAAATATTTCTCATTTAATAGTATAGGATTATAACTTTATAACATTAGTATTGATTATATTATATTATTATAGATATATCTAACTTGCAGGATTAAATAGCTGTCCATTAAATCCAAGATGACGTACTAGTTATATTAACTCAAATCAGCATCTTAAATAAAATTTACACTCACAAAACTGAAAAGGTCTTAGAACTTGACAGGTTTAAAACTTGTTCCATGAGCTAGGTCCTTAAATTGAGTAGCAACCACAGACTAGCAATAAGAGAAAATAATTAACGTCTGCAGCAGATGCCATATGTAAGGAGCACCATTTGTTACAATGTCGCCACGGGAACTTTCTGTTACATTATTTACTTGGAAAACTTTGTTAGATTTAAGTTTGTTTTCTTCAACAAAGAGCGATAGTATAATATCCAAGATGTTACCGAACGATCGGTCAAGGATGTAATTTATTTCCTGAACGTGTTGTATGACCAGTTCTATCTCTTTTCTATGAAGAATTAAAATAATTAATAAATTTCTCTTAAACAAAGTGAGCGTCAATTGTTCATTTTTAGGGTTGCCAAAGGATGCCAATGAGACCTTATTACTAAGGCTTCACAGTCCGTCCGTCTGTCACATGGGCTGTATCTTTTGAACCGTGCTAGGTGGAATTTTTACAGAATGTGTCATAAGCGCTATGGCAACAAATTAATAGTAAAAATTAAATAAAGTAAAAAATTAAACACCCTCCCCCAACCCCCATAAACTTCAATCAACATATTGTTGTTTTTTTTTTTACCACTACGCCGAAGAAATCTTTTCACATGCCATTTTGTGTTTCCTTCTGTTTCTACGGTAGGCAAGCTACGAGTGCAACGTAGAGACAAATATTGCTCCCACGAACGCAGCGTATGTATAGCGAAGGCCTCTTGAATTTATACAAAAAACTATGCATTAGAAACAAACTTATATTACGTTGCACACGATAAGTTATCAAAGTTTGTAATGCATAGTTTTTTCTAGAAAATCAAGAGTGTAGATATCATAACGCGACTATAGTTTACCTTTTGTTTTACCTTTAACCGTGTTAATCATTATTTATATTTAAAAACGTATTTGTTGGTAGCTACCTGTTCTTCTAAATCCAACGAAAATTTAAATGTAGGAGACTGCAAGACTGCAACGTTTGTCTTCCAAGCATCACTACGAAATTTAAAAGGTGTCAAGTTTCGCTTTCGAACAGTTTTTCCAGAAGATTTTTGATAATTTTAATTGTTATTGTTATTATTGTTTTTTTGCGAGTATGCGCATTCATTGTTTTTGTAGAGCGATAGTCTAAACTTTACATAACAAATATAACTAAAAACATTAAAAAAATAACTACTCACAAGCCCGCGACGGACGGTCCGCACGCGGATTTGGTTGGAGAAATCTGTGAGCATACGTGGTGTCGGCCGTCTGTCGCAGAACTCGCAGATATCCGTAAAATGTACTTACCGAAAGTCGTTGTCTGCCCGGTAAGGACACCTCCTGACTCTGTTCAGATTCACGAGGGTCCTTAGTCCGGATGAGCTTAGTGAAGAGGTTGTGAGTGTCACGTCGCCATCCTCCCCAGTCCACCTGACGGAGGGTACCCAAGAAGCTGCAACAAAAGAAGACAAGATTAAAAAACCTGTTCATAAACTTTTACAAAAGAGTAAGTACTAGTTGGTAGAGATATTACATCAGAATTTTGTCAGAAATACTACTTCTGAGTCGTGTCAAAGATTCTAATTTTCAATTTATAGTTTGACCGAGACCGCTGTACTGCGCCTTAGGAATGCGAGGCGCGGCACGGAGCGGGACTCCGTGAGCGTTGACGAATGAGCGGCCTGCAATGCCCCCGTCTCGTCGCGCACATCCGTGGCAGTTGGTGGGGCTGGCTGCATTTTTGCAGGCTCAACATAATATGACCAGCCACAGTTTTATTCGTGCCGCATTAGAACTGCCGTTATTTAGTGGGATGGTTGATTTAAGAGACGGGTCTTCAGTTTAGCCCTAGGCTTCTACTAGTTTTATAACTTAGCACTATACCAGCAACTTCGTCCGCAATCCTCTTTATTCCATATCCCATAGGAATTTTGAAAAATCTGGCCCTATTCCCGTCTACATCGTAGAGGAACCTCTGTGCAAAATTTTAGCTTTGTAGGTTCAAGGGTTTGGGCTGGGCGTTGATGAGCCAGTCAGTCAGTCAGTGAGTGAGTCCGGACTTTTCTTTTATAAATTCGGTTATGACATTTTGTGGAATTTGTGGCTCAATCACGAGAAAACCGTTAAATGAATTTGGATGAAAATCATCACTAGCACTTTGCCCAACCTGGAGGTCGAACCCTGGACCTCGCTTAAAACTCGTGCTTGCGAACGTTTTGACCAAAGACTTAAAATAAGGGTTGTAGAATAGAATAGAGTAGAAATACTCTTTACTAAGTACAACATACGAATTACAGATTATGTATACTACAAGTACATACATTACACTATTACCACATGGATGTGGTGGATCGAATGACCGATTTTCCCACCCGTACGCAAAATACGCGTTTTGAAGTGGAGTTGCGGATACCAGCCCGTATTACCTATTACCTACGACTATTACTACATGGAGTATAGGAATACACCACATACAACACCTTCCTATAAGGAACATCAAAGTGTGTAGAACTTTAATACGTATTGTTGGTCAACAGCAGTCAATTCATGACGCAAACAATTTTTTGCACACTGTTAGCGCGCTATAATGTAATTTCCAACCACGTTATAGTGCAAAAGCTCTAATCAAAACTGGTAATATTAGCTCAGGGGTAACCGTGCTCTAGGGGGTCCAAACGCCTCCTGCCGGAGGCTCTACGCGGGGATCGTGCGGTCCATGGCCCTTTACGGGGCACCGGTGTGGGCGCGTTCATTAAGGCTGCGACCAGCCCAGCGATTGAACGCGTCCCAAAGGGTCATGGCCATTAGGCTGGTCAGAGGATACCGCACGGTCTCCCGTGAGGCGGCGAGCCTCCTTGCCGGACTACCGCCATGGGATCTGGAGGCAAAAGTCCTCGCGCACATGTGGGAGTTGCGCGAGGAGGCGAAGCGCCGGGGTGTAACTCCGCTGCCGCGAGAAATCACGGCACAGCGGACAGAGCTCCGGCGGGATCTCATGGCGGCATGGAGAGTGCGATTGTCGCAACCCAGCGCTGGGCACGCCACAATTGCGGCGGTAAGGCCCCTCTTTGAGGAGTGGCTAGAGAGGCGCCACGGCGTCCTCACCTTCCGCCTGATGCAGGTCCTCACCGGACACGGTTGTTTCGGGAGGTTCCTGTTCAGGATAAAGCGGGAGGAAACGCCCGGGTGTTACCATTGTGTGGATCGCCCGGAGGACACGGTGGAGCATACGGTGGAGGTCTGCCCGGCTTGGGCGGGGCACCGTCGTGTCCTCACGGAGGCGATCGGCAGCGGTGATCTCTCGCGTCCGGCCCTGGTTCAGGCCATGGTCCGGAGCGAGAGTGCATGGGAAGCCGTCACCTCCTTCTGCGAAGCAGTAATGCTCGCGAAGGAGGAGGCGGAGCGCGCGAGGGAAATGCAAGATGCGCGCCCTCGCGCCCCTAGTCGCCGCAGGAGACGCCCCGGGCGTCGGGAGTCGCGAGCCGACTTCCGGCCACCGTAGGCGCGGGCTTGCGGACGGTGGGCAATGGGTAGCTCGCCTTCCGATTAGGACCAGGCCCGGGTCGACGGCGCGTTGTGTTCCACGCGCACCTCAAAGAGATGTCAGCACCAACTGACGGGGTCCGTAAGGGCCAATGCCTGCCAGGGTTGCGAGTTTGTCCGAAAGGGATATCGCGGCCCCGGCACACAGGCAACGGAAGGAACACGGGTGGGTTTTTGTCAGTAAAAGTCTGACACTCCCTCTCGCTCCGCCCAGAGCGGGAGGAGTCATTTGATGATTTCCCAACCAAAAAAAAAAAAAAAAAAAAAGTGGTAACCGTCAGTCCGTCTTAGCTCGTGGCTAAGTAATAACAGCCACACGGGTCGATCCATCTAGTTAAACTACGCTTGCCGGGATTGTTCTGTGGATGGGTGACCATCTTCACATATCGAGACTCCACCGTGCCTCGGAAAGCACGTCAAACCGTTGGTCCCGGCTCTCATTCGTTGATCTTTGATAGTCGTTACGGGTCGTCAGAAGCCCGAAGTCTGATAACCAGTCTTACCAAGAAGGGGTATCGTATTACCCAGTTACTTGGGTTGTGGAGGTCAGATAGGCAGTCGCTCCATGTAAAATACTGGTATTCAGCTGCATCCGGTTAGACTGGAAGCCGACCCCAATATAGTAGGGAAAAGGCCAGGCAGATTGTTTGGTCACAGTCAGTCCAGACCACGTATTTGCTTACGTCTACGGAATTGGTGACAAGTTATAATATCTACCAGCTGTTTGCACGGTTTTACTCGCATCATAGGGGAACTACTATAAGAGTGGTATATGTGTCAGCTGGAGACAATAGCCATATTTTTTTTAAATCGGTTCTTAATTAATGATTAAATTGTTAGTAGGAAATATTATAGTACGTCAGTGGGAACAAAACCAGTGTAAGCTGCTCTTTATTTTATTGAAACTCCGTACTACGGTAGGTCAACTTTAGGTAACGCAGCCTGTGCACACGATGCGTTGCGGTGCCGCACCGCAAAGATTTTGCCCTATTGGCGGTCACACGGGCGCTACGGTGCCGTAACGTTGGTACGCCGCAGTGGCGCCGCACCGCAAAGCGCGTAAATTGTCATCTATCAAACATCTGTGTTTTTGACACCACACAAACAACTAAACGGTGCCACTCCGTTGTAGCAACGCGTACACCCCTCTCCACCTCGTCACGCGGGCTGCAAATCTGGTGTACGTGCGGTGCGACGCCGGGACGCACCGAGTGGATTACCATGGATATTTGGATGTAGGTCGCATCAACGCATCGTGTACACAGGCTCTTAAGCGGTCGACTGTACCCACTTAATTGTTAAAATTATTCAGATTACATTTGGCACCAATTCAAATTGTACGTTGCGTTACATAATTCAAAAGCAGCTTAGTTTGAAATGAAGTAGTGTTTATGGAAATTGTGATTCGATATAGCTTTACAATATCACTGTCTGTCTACCTACTTATTAGTCCATAGTTTGTGTTGACAGAAATATTACATTTGTAGGTACCCAATGTCTTAGGCCGAGATTGATAGCATAATCAGCTTATATTCTCACTGCTGGCTGTAATGGTCTGTATTATCCGCTCAGTGAGACGGAGCGGGCCAAATGTTTTCGAATTTACGGTTCTAGGACTTTCCGGTTTCTTCATGATGTTTATTTGTGAACCGTATCGAGCGCAGTTGTGATGAAATAATTTATATATAGAAAAGTACCTGCCTGAGGTCCAATCTACGATTGGTAAACCTAACCTTCGTAAAGTTCCCAAAAGACTAAGTACCGTCAATTGCCCTAACTTTGCCTGGCGTTCTATGTTTGCCTATAATGAAAAAGATGCATTATATTTTCATTTTACTTGTATGGTAATCAAAACTTTAAGTGTTACGATTGCTATACAAGTAAGATGAAAAAGAAATGACATCTTTTTCGGTAGAGGCAAACATAGGACGCCAGCCGTCGTTAGGGCAGTTGACGGTACTCAAAGTTAAATCCGAGGGAAGATTTGTGAAGCTACCGTAAAAGCGTTAAATAAATTCTTGTTAGCGATGTACACGGTTTGTACATTAAAATCCACTATAAAAAGCTGAGTGTCTAAGACGAGGCTGAAATAAAAAGGAATTTAGTGACCTCATCGATAAGGCCACTAAATTCCGAGTGACAGGAAAGATTATTTAGGGCTGGTTCGCGAAGTGAGAAAGCTTTCATTTGTAGAATAAAATATAATAATAGGGTGTTTTTAAACTTTGAGAAAAGATCTTTTTATCATAAATAATATTATAAATGCGAAAGTGAGTTTGTCTGATTGTTTGTTTGTTACCCTTTCACGCTAAAACGGCTGAACGGATTTGGATGAAATTTGGCACCAGGGTGATCATGACCTAGGATTAGGACAAGGATACTTTGTATCCTTATATTTCCACGGGATCGAGAATAATGCGGGTGAAACCGCGAGTCATAGTATGTTCGCAACGCCATAATAGTATATTACTACCGCAATCTGTAATTACTACTTTGCTGGCAGTGCTGATGATGGCTGAAAGCGCAGCTCCAGGCCAACACAGCGTGGTCAGCATTGTAGCTCTTGATGGACAAGCTGGAATAAAGGCCGAAACTGAAGGTCGAGAGGCCTGTATAGCGCAGACAGCAAGGGCTGCAATGATGACCAAGCTTGAAGGCCGAGAGCGTAGCTAAGCTAAGCTCGAGGCCATCATAGTGTGGCCACCAACGCAGTCATTAGATTGCGGAGCAAGCCTTGTATAGTGCTACTTAAACAATGCGAGTAAACCAGCTTAGTATTGAAAAATGATGGAAAGCAATATGACATAGCGGACAAAACCAACTACAGGCCCATCTCTTTGGCCGCTATGGTTGGAAAGGTATTTGATGGTCTGCTTGAGCGCCGGCTTGGTGAGTATTTAAAGTTGAGTGATGCTCAGTTTGGTTTTAGGAAGGCGCTATCAACTGAGACTGCTATTCTGGCGCTTAAGCAGACGGTCAAGTACTACACAGATAGGGAAACGCCAGTATATGCTGCTTTCCTCGACCTCTCCAAGGCTTTTGACTTGGTTTGTTACGACAAACTTTGGTCGAAGCTTAAACTTCTAGAAGTACCCGAGGAGCTTATTAATATACTAAAATTTTGGTATAGCTCGCAGATTAACAGTGTGAGATGGGCGGGTGCTCACTCTGACGAATACGTCCTGAAGTGCGGTGTTAGACAGGGTGGACTAACGTCCCCGACCCTGTTTAATGTTTACATGAACCAGTTGATTGGTGAGCTCAGCGAGACCAACGTCGGTTGCTCGGTTGATGGCACTATGGTGAATAATCTCAGCTACGCAGACGACATGGTCTTGCTGAGTCCATCAATCAGTGCGTTCAGGAAGTGGTTGGGTGTATGTGAGTCCTATGCTGCGTCACATGGACTCACATATAATGTAAAAAAAAGTGAGCTATTGATTTTCTTATCTAAGTCAAGCTCGTTGGATAATGTTCCTCCAGTGACGTTAAGCGGAAAGCCACTACAGAGAGTCAAACTGTTTAAGTACTTAGGGCATGTAGTCACGGAGGACTTATCTGATGATGCTGATATAGAGAGGGAGCGGAGGGCGTTGGCGGTTCGATGTAATATGGTAGCCCGCAGGTTTGCACGTTGTAGTAGGGATGTTAAAATCTCGCTTTTCAAGGCGTACTGCCAAACCTTCTACACGTGCAGCTTGTGGGTGAAATATACGCAGAGAGCCTACAACGTCCTGCGCGTACAGTATAATAATGGGTTCAGGATGTTGATGGGGCTTCCGCGCTTCTGCAGCGCTTCGCAGATGTTCGCGGAAGCCCGTGTTGACGACTTTCATGCCATTATAAGAAAGAGAACAGCGTCAATAATGGGTAGGTTGCGCGGAAGCTCCAACAGCATCCTGAAAACATTATTAGACAAAGTCGATAGTCCCTTTATAAGGCACTGGGTACGGAGGCATGTGCCAACCTGTGTTTGGCCACGTCAGTTTTAATTATTTTTAGTTTGTAAAAGTTTACTAACATAGTTTTTTAAGTCATTGTTACTAATACTATATGGATTGTGTGTACTTGTATGTGTAGTCCGAATTAAAGAATATATTATTAATATCGAGAATTGCAAAAAAAATTACCGCGCCGCGCTTTTGTTTCCTTCCCGAAGTTTGTTTATTTTTTATTAGGCAATGATGATTATACTGCGTCGTACCTTTACAGCCAAATTCTAAATAAAATCTATTTTTGAAACAAATCTCTACAATGGATTTACAAATGAAATAGCTGGTGGCTAAAATTCAACTTTGCTGGCGCCTATTCATGTAGCGCGGAAAGGTCGACTTTGCTCATTTAAGAAGGTTGTCAAAATATTAACCACATTACAATTATTTTGAGTAAAATATCTCTCAATACTTTAGGAGGTAATCGCTTTTGAATCTTGCGTAAGTGTAAAAGTGTGACCTCATTTTTTTAGGTTGGCAAGGACATGTTGAGCAGAAATTGTTTGCAAAACAAGGCACCAAGTGGGATGTGTGCTTGACACTCCAGGTTATCTTGCTTAATGTGGAAATTGATCGAAGAGTAGCCTTGAGTCAATGGAAGAGGATGTTCGTGAACTTCGCTGAACAGAATTTTCCTTTTTAATTGTTAATTTCTTATTGATAACTAGAGTGGCTAAGCTACCCATTAATATATGATTTTCCAGATAGAACGTGCGGAAATAAACTGTGAAGCTCATAAATGACAGCAGCGTGAGCCATGATGGCCCAGTGGTAACGTCCCCGACTTACGATTTGTAGGTCGTGGAGGAAAACATCGTGAGGAACCCGGCATGTCCTAGAACCAAACATTCTAAGACATTGTGACATATACCAACCCGCACTGGACCCGCGTGGTAGATTACGGTCCACGCCCTCTCGAAGGCCTGGTGTCAGGTATGCCAGCAGTGGGAACATTGAATGCTGATTATGCATCAATGACAGCGTAGTCAAGGAATCGTTTTATTTTTAATTTGAATTTGGACTTTATTTGATTTTATGATTCGTAATTCAAATAAAATCGCCTTTTTTAACTGTCTTTCAGTTTAAAAAAAATACAATTTTATTTTTGAGCCTCAAAGCTTTTCTTCCGCACGTTCTTTATGGTAAATAAATAATTTCAGGGTTACCTACTTGTTGTGTTTTATTTGTCAAGATTTTTCCATACTTGCTGTGTGAATCTATATGCATACACCACAGCATACACTACAAAAGAAATTAAACTTGAATCGTGTACAATATGTAAAAAACAACCCTGTCTGATCCGAAAGAGGCACATGTGGTACTGCAATAACATTACCTAAAAGCAATAAAAAATCTTAATATTATTATTATAAAAAATTTAAAAGTTATTGCTATAAAAAAATCAAATTTTTGTAACAAAATGACTCCAAATCCATAAAAAAAAATACAAATTTTCGACAGGGGTTTAAATTATGACTTGTAGACACCCGCAAACAAGGGCCGCCCACGCCCCGTGCCGTTAAAATTCCCCATTGAAAAATGTGACGGTGGTTTTGTTTTTCTTTTTTCCTGAAAATTACCTACCACATAAACACACTCTCAGTACGATTTCTACTAGCAGTGATAGCCTAGTGGTGTGACCGTCGGACTGCCAAGTCATAGGTCTCGAGTTCGAACCCAAGGCACGCACCTCTGACTTTTCGGATTCATGTGCGTATTGAATAATTATCACTTGCTTCAAAAACGGTGAATGAAAACATCGTGAGGAAATCGGCATGCATCAGAGATAATTATATCTCGAAAGCATGTGAAGCCAAGTCAGAGGCCCATGGGCGGCCTTAAAACTCTGATATCAGGTTAGTCAATAATCAAATAAATAAAAATAAAAACACCCTTACGGATAGGTCAGTGCTTTTTTTTCCTTGTTGTATAGATTATAATGAAACTGCAATTTGTAAATACAAAAATAAACATCCCCTTTACGTGTAGGGGAGGTAAACAAAAAAAAAATTTTTTTTTCATTATTTTACTTTACCTCTTTATCGGCGTGATTAATATGTATAGCCATGCCAAATTACAGCTTTCTAGCAGTTTCTGAGCTAAGCCGCGGACAGACAGACAGACAGACGGACATGGCGAAACTATTTTTTTTTTTTTTTTTTTGGGTGGGAAATCATCAAATGACTCCTCCCGCTCTGGGCGGAGCGAGAGGGAGTGTCAGACTTTTACTGACTAAAACCCACCCGTGTTCCTTCCGTTGCCTGTGTGCCGGGGCCGCGATATCCCTTTCGGACCAACTCGCAACCCTGGCAGGCATTGGCCCTTACGGACCCCGTCAGTTGGTGCTGACATCTCTTTGAGGCGCGCGTGGAACACAACGCGCCGTCGACCCGGGCCTGGTCCTAATCGGACGGCGAGCTACCCATTGCCCACCGTCCGCAAGCCCGCGCCTACGGTGGCCGGAAGTCGGCTCGCGACTCCCGATGGCGAAACTATAAGGGTTCCTTGTAGACTACAAACCCTAAAAATATTCATATGAGTTTTTTTTTTAATAACTATCATATTTTATTTTGGTTTATGTGGAAAAGTGTTAGGTTAGGTATAGATTTTATTATGTATTACTAAAGTAATTACTACATATTTAACTTACTTGAACAAGGAATATGACTGCAGCCATGACGCCACGCGAAAGCCTGTTGAAGAAGAGAAACCAAAGTTAGTTATAAATCTTTATTAATATAACTTAATCAGCGCGGACGGGAACATTAACACATAAAAAATATTATTTCCCTTAAGTACGGCCTCTCAATATTAGTCTAAGTAGGTTCAATTCAGTTCACTTTATGGATGATGATTAGGGATACGTATAGTATTTCGCAAATAAATTTAGTAACTTTCTTATTTGGCAGCTATTTAGTAAATTTCGCAATTATTGCATCTATTTCGTAAAAACGAAAATTACTTAACCCTAGGGGCCGAGTCACACGGGAATGGCAGTGGCCAGCAGCGGCCGCCAGCGGCCCCCGGCGTCGCCACTGGCAGCCGCTGACGGCCTCGCGCGACCTCCAGATCCCACGTGCCTAGTCTCCTCTTCACTAGTTTAGTTTCTACATTACATTAGCGCGGCCGCTTGCGTCACCACCAACCTCACGACCTCGCGACCTTTTCTAGCTTTTCAAGCGATACTGGTCTTTTAAGTATGTAGATAAAGTTTAATTATTAATTCAAAAAATTCTTTCACACTGAAAGTGCTCGCCGCGTCGCTGCCGGCCGCTGCCATTCCGGTGTGACTTGGCCCTTATGATGATGATGATCAAGAAAGCTTGTAGCTTTGGAGTACCTGTTGTGCCAATGTTGTGTAAATTTTAGCCTACACGGAACGGAGTCATACGTGCGTGCTTGCATACTAGCCAAAGTTCAACCGAGCTCTATGCAAAGCTGAGGTTCCCAAAGCCATTCTCTCATGCGAAACACTGCCCTAAAAGCCGATTGGACGGCCATTACCCTAAGCCGTATAGGCAATGCTTTATGTAGCCAGGAATACGACAAAGCGGCTCGTGATGATGGACTCTTACATACCCACGAATAGGATATTGTGTAATACCTATGTATTTTCAAGTCAACTAACGTGCATTGGTCTCTAGACTTACGTATAATCCAATTGTTCAAGTTAATAGATTTATTGTTCGTGAATAAGCTCGGTCAATCTGTATCATAAAGGCTAAAGCCTGAATTATACGATGTCATTTGATTACCGGTTGCAACAGTGCAACCGGTAATCAAATGACATCGTATCGTATTTTTAATCACACGAGTGTTTTAATTAATTTAATAACATTATTTTGTTAAAGAAATAGTGTTATAATAAGGTTCTATTTCTTTATTTTTGTTTTTTTTTATTTTGGTGGTTTTTTTTTTTGTAGATAAGTGTATGCTTTATGAATGTATGTATTTATTGTGTATGTAAATGGTACACCACTGACTACCTGCAGTATTTGTCTCTCCTTCTCCCTTTAATCCATCCAAAGGTTGTCTGTAAAAGATCGCTTTTAGCGATAAGACCGCCCATTGTGTCACCCTATGTAAAAATGACTACATTTTTATCTGTATTTTTTATGGTGTACATAATAAAGAATATTCTATTCTATTCTATTTTGAAATTTCGGTAATCAAAGAAAAGTAAAGTAAGTACCAATGTCAATAAAACTCGTTTTGAAGTTTTTACTACAATAAAATAATACAAGCTGCGCCTCGCGGTTTCACCCACATAAGTCACGATCCCGTGGAATTATCGGAATAAAAAGTATCCTATGTCATAACCCAAGTCATGGTCTACCTATGTGCCAAACATCCAAATTGTTCAGCCGTTTTAGCGTGAAATCGTAACAAACAAAGAAACTCACTTTCGCATTTATATAATAAATTAGGATTTTATGAGTATTTCTACCCAACAAAGATGCTAACTGTAACAGTAATTCTAGTTAATGCAATAGATTATGTACGTATTTTCTGCCATTCTAGTCCCTTCCATGAATATGGTCAATGATAAAAATTTATTCATAATGTGAACTGCCCAACAGAGCCTGATTTAATTTGTCAAAGAAGTGGCACCTAACTGAAGTACAGAGGCAAAATCAAAAAGCCATTATGACGATTTAGAAAAAAAACAAACGATGACATGGTTGAACCCGGCCAGCGCGAACTCTAGTGTTAAATTTAAAAAAAAGCAACAAGAACACTTTCCTATTCCAACATTTATTTGACGTGAGTTTGAAGTGCTCACGCATACAGGTAACTTTTTCACAGCATCCAACCCACGTTTGTTTTTGCCATCGCAATAGAATTGGGATTTAAAGAGAAGGGTTCCGTAGTTGGGATGAATTTATCCCAAGAACAAACTGAACATTGTAGTTGAAAAACATTTTCTCCCATACGGAATGTATCGGAGATCATGTTTTTCAAACTGCAAATGTAAGTTGGTCAATTATTACTCGTTAACCTGTAAAGCCTACTTAGCTGTGATAGTTTTCCTTTTAACTTCATAATATATACTACTGCTGTGATTTTTTCACAAATCCAAGTAGGTACAACCATTTCTGGCAGAGGGACACTTGACTCTAACAAAAATTAGCACTTTGAAGCATAATATTTCGCAAACGGTTCCCTGAATTGAAAAATGATTTTTACGCACCCTCATATTTTTGGACGACCTTTCCAATGACACCCCACGCTATGGGATAGACGAGAAATAGGACAGGAACAATAAAAATAAAAAAAACTTGATTTTATTTTACCACTTTGTGGCGTGATTTGTATGTACCCTTACCCATGCCAAATTATAGTTTTCTAATACTAACCGTCTCTGACTGACCCAAGCCGCGGACAGACAGACAGACAGACGGACATGGTGAAACACTATGGGTTCCTTGTTTACTACGGCACCCTAAAAATGGAAGTTGCAAGTGTTAGTTACTATCAATAGGAAAGTTTTTATGTCCCGTTACAATTTACTTTTCGCCTTTTTTAAAACAAAAACCTTATAATAGTTACTTAATACTTTATTGCATTCCATAATGTGAGTTAACTAGCTGCGCCAAGCTGTTTCACTGGCATAAGTTTCTATCCCGTGGGAATATTGGGATAAAAGTATCCTATGTCCTAATCCAGATCATGGTCTACCCATGTGCCAAATTTCATCCAAATCCGTTCAGCCAGGGGCTGTCTATCTTTAATTTTTTTCATTTTTTCTTATTTTTTTTTCAATGTCCCGCTATGATTTTATGGACTAACGCTTGTGTTTTTTAAAATAACGTACTGTTTTGTTTTGGAAAAAAAGTCTTCACCTCCGTTTTTTTGCATAGTCGACAAAATTTACAAAAAAAAATTTGTTAATCCGATAAAGTAACTCTTAAGCTATTAGAAATAATAAACAGAATCCAAATCGAGCCAATAACATAGTAGACATGGCAAACGCTATTAAACAAAATAAAAATTGAATAACATGAAAAAAAATTAGATAGTAACCGATTTTTTTTTATCGAAAATTAACTGTAAAAGGGGGGGGGGCTTTTAAAGTTATTTTCGATAATTTTTCAAGAATATTCTTAAAAATACGGGTGCCCGCACATTCCGGCACATGCCCATGGGCGACATTGTATACAAGTGATATTGGTTTCACGATAAACATGTCTGATTGATGTTTTTTTTAAGATTCTACATCGTTAAATTTGGATTTAGAGTTAAATTTTATAGCGAATATCAAAACTTTTTGAGTGATTTCGACAGGCCTCGCTTTGAAAACTCATCACTTCTTTTCAATACTTTTATTTACGAGTGAATGATGCATATACGCCCCATAGTTTGCATAGCGGCAATATTGCTGAAGCCTGATTTACTGTACGATAGCAGGCCTCTATGTGCATATACCGACATACAGTTTATAAAAGTTCGTTTTTTGGTTCGAGAAGTACCTCAACCAAATCCAAATCCGTAAACAAATGGCCAAAACGGCCTTATTATTTTATCCTGTCTGGTAGACTGTCTGTAAGAGTGCTGTGTGGTGTTACGCGAAAAGATAGAATAAGAAATTAGTATATAAGGGGAAGTCTAAAAGTGGAACCGGTGACTGAAAAGTTGTGTGGAAGTCGAGAGGAGTATGTGATGCGGAGAAATTTAGGAAAGTGTCGTGAAGAAAGTTTTTAGTATGAATTTGAATGGGTATAAGAGTAGGGAAGGACCAAAGAAACGCTTAAATGGCTTGAAAGGTAGTCACTGCTGAGATGACCACTACTAGAGAAGTAAGGAAGAAAAATAAATGTTGCGCCGACCACAAACACATTGGGACAAATGCAAGAGAATTATGATGTCGGACTAAGTTTATTACCCTAAGAACCCTATTTTATTTCCCTTTTTGTGTACTTTAATGAGGGGTATTAAAACACGAGTATGTGTTTAAAACCCGAGCCGTAGGCGAGGTTTTTAATAGTATCACACGAGTGTTTTAATTAATTTTATCTAATCTCATAACGTAATATTCGAATTATAAACTTCAAATACAACACAATACCGAAATTTAAAAAATAGAATCATATTATAACAATTTTTCTCTAACAAAATAATGTTATAAAACAATTTTTTTTCTATTACGATACAGGTCAAATCCAAAAAGTTCTTATCACCAAAAAGTTCCCATCAACTTTTGTAATGGAACGTTAGCGGGGGACAGCAGCACCGCTTTAGCGCATGCGCGGTGATGTGCTGGGTGCAGGCGCCATTCATACGTGAAGTTGTAGTTGAATGTCGTGGGATTTTTTTATTCTTGATCTTTAACTTTGACCTTTTATTTAGTAGGTTCAATCCCAATGTATGAGAGTAGATAAAGTAGTGTATGAAACTGCACATAACTGGGTATTAAAACACTCGTGTGATACTATTAAAAACCTCGCCAACGGCTCGTTTTTTAAACACACTCGTATTTTAATACCCCTCATTATGCAACAGTTTCATAAACTACTATATATACATAATTTTGTTAAAAAAAAAGGTGTTATAATAAGATTCTATTTTTAAATTTCGGTATTGTGTTTAAAAAGTATGTCAATATAAACTCGTTTTGAAGTTTTTACGATATGAGAGTAGAATACATAATTAAAAAATAGAACTCTAACTAAATATTTAATGAAGCCCGACTGTTCAGCCCTAAAATTAAAACATAACCAGCCTATAACATTCCCACTGCTGGGACACACGCCTCTTCCTATTATTGGTTTTTTTATTTATTTATTGGCATTCATGCTGTTTACTCTTTTTACGCCAGAAATAGCGAATTTCGTGTTTCCTTATGGGTCATGAAGGTTTTCTCATAAATAATAATAGCTCTATTAAATTCAGTCATTCATTTTTTGTGATAAGCTTTTGAACTCTTCAGAGGATTAGATTCTGTAAATAACAACCGACTTCCAAGAAAAACACTACAGAATTAATTTGGATCTGTATTTTAGTTTTATGTCACCGACTTTCGAAATTAAAGTTATTTTTCGGTTTGTAGTGTTTTTTTAATAGTCGGCTGTATTTTTTTAAATATTTCTAGTTATGGTACCTACTCCACATCCATTCGTATACCACTATTTACTATTTGCTATGTCCACAACAGTTACAGAAAGTATCATCCAACATCATCAAGATAGACAAAGTGTATCAAATACGTAATATTGAAGCTAACTCGAAAACTACCCAGGCAAAGTTAGTAAAATTTATATGGATGGCACCGCGCAACCTTCTGATTTTGAAAATTATTTATTTTATGGTAGAGCTAAATGATAAAAAAAAATCAAAATCAGTCCACGATTGACGAAAATATCGATGAACATACATTAAATATAGGTAACCTCCTCGTTTTTTGAAGTTGGTTAAAAAGAAATTAACTTTGCCATTTGGCAATTATTAGTCAATTAGTCTTCAGTGCTAAATAAAACAAAAAAAAAAGGGTGTCGAAATGTTCATTATTTTTGCGATAGGACGCTCTATTTTCGAGATATAAGCAAAAGAAAAAATAAATACAGTACTGTTTTTGCACGTGAAGTCGAGATGTTGGTGTGAATTTTAGTTCATTACAACGTATTTTATCCCACACCTTTTCGAGATTAAAATTTGTCAGGTTTAGTCTGGTTTAGTTTTTACAATCAAAATTTTAGGTAAAAAGGTCAATCAAATTCAAAATTGCCATTTTCACTAAATTAATAACTCATTGCCATCTTAGTGCTGTCAAACTAAAATATACACACATCAACACGGTCTAGGGATATTTTTAAAAAAGCGAATTACTATCAATGTGTTAATTATTTATATGACATGTATATATTTAAAAGATACGTTATTTAATATTCTACCATTTTTTAATAATGGTTAAGGTACTTCGATTAAAATTTCAGGATTTTATGGAAAAAAAATGAAGCATAGACGGAAACCGTATATGAATTAACTTTTAATTTATGAGTAAAAACTGAAAAAAATAGAAAAATCATTTAATTTGTGTTTATAAACTTGAAGTTAGTAGTCTGAGAAAGCGCCCATGATGTTCATAACACATCGGCAACGATTCGGCATGCTCAGAACAAGGTTGTCAATGTCTTGCTGCGGAATATTGTCCCATGTCCTTCTGAGGTGCGCAAAAAGTTGATCTTCTGTAGCCAGATTTTCAGGAACTTCCTTCAGAGCTCTTCTTTGCAGCATATCCCACGCATGCTCAATGGGATTTAGATCTGGCGATTGAGCAGGCCAGTCTAAGGCCCTAACATTGTGTGTATGTAACCAAGCTGCTACCATTCTCGCCGTGTGTGCCCGGGCATTGTCGTGCATGAGCAGGAAATCTTGCCCCATTTGTGTTCTGTGGGGCAAGATTACGGGCCCCAGCACCTGTTGGACGTATCGTTCTGCCGTCATATTGCCCCGCACCCAAACGAGATCCGTCCGTCCTCCAAGACGAATTCCTGCCCAAACCATAATTGTTCCTCCTTGGTATGGGTGAACTTCCTGAGGGTTCTGAAGACGGCTCCATCGTCCAGGAACTCGCCAAACACACGTCCTTCGTGAATCTGGATGGAAGCCGAACCTGGATTAATCCGTGAACAGCACATTGGACCATTGCTCACGGCCCCAGTCCACGTGGTTCCGAACCCATTCTAATCGTCGTCCACGATTGCCTCTCCGCAAAGGTGGGACCCGGAGTGGTCTACGAGAGCGTAGATTGCTTTCATGCAGTCGCCTTCTTACAGTTTGGTCACTCACAAGCACTTGGTGTTCCACTCGCAGCCTTTGGACCAATTGAGTCGCCGTTGCATTTGGTTGAGCTCGCGCAGTAATTTGCAAAAATCGGTCTTGTCTGGGGGTAGTGATGCGACTTGGGCCCCGGTGCCTCTCCGCTACTTCACCTGTGGCACGATAGCGTGTCCACAATCTTGAAATTACATTGTGGTGGGTCCCTATGGCCTCAGCAACATTACGCTGAACAGACCCAGCTTCCAGCATTCCCACAGCTCGTAACATCTCCGCCCTCGTCAAATGTTGGCGTTGTATGGCTACAATACCTCAATTTTAACTTTATCTTTCGTTTAAAAATGAAAAAAAACTGTAACTAAATGTAATTCGTATTGTTTTCTAAATTTCGCACAAATGAAAATACCCTCTCCTACACATCAAGACATTTTTATGGCACCGAAACAAAAGAATTTTCAAAAATTTGAATTTGGAATTAGTCTGAGATAAATTACAAACAAATCGGTGTATAAAAGATTCCAATGCGGCTAGTACTTTTCGAGTTATTTAATTGAGTATGAAATATCCCTAGACCGTGTTGATGTGTGTAGATAAGTTGTGTCACATAATTATGTCTATTTCAGAATGGGAAATCGTCGTTTGACAAGATAAAACTAAATTTTAGTGATTTTTAGTCTAGTTTAGAGGCATTTGTGACAAGAGAATCGGCACCAATAAATTGTAATTTTTTAACTAACTCTTGCACTCTGCCTATAGTGCATTGGAGAGTTCACTGTTTTATATTCAGTCTAGGCCTAAACCAATTCTCCTATGCCAAAAGCTTCAAATTGTATATTTGATAGAATCACATAAATATTCAACAAAAAAACATTGAGCGTGACGTGTAGTGATTTTATTTTAGTACACCCATTGACTAGCAAACAAAATCAAATCTGACATTCAAATCAGTCTGACCATTTCACAATTTGACCATATGTATAGTAATGTTCCGACATTGACCGTTTTCACACTGCGACGATAACTACACCGATATATGGTCAGCTCGGACGACAACGATATCGGCCGACAATATCGGTACGATATCGGTATGTGACAAGATGTAACCAACAGCTTATTGTCATGTGGTATGCCACAGCAGCCTCGAATAGTCACGTTGCGCCAGTAAAAGCTCACATCGCCGCGCGATTCCAAAAGTGCACGACAGTCAATGTCAGCGATGATACCGTTAACTACACCGACACAGTGTGAAAGCGTTTAGTAATTGTATGATACTATCATCCGACGATATCGTGTCGTTATCGTTATCGTCCATTGTGAAATCATTAGAATGTGTTTGTAAAGCCGTGGCGTGGTTTTTCCGAAACATTACACAAAAACATCGAAACAAAGAGGCGTGGCACATTTTGTGTAAGCAAACACGATGTTTTTGTTTTCTGATCTGCATGGAAAACATTCCCCGCGCGGGTGAAGAGGGGAAGGGCTTGTTTCATTTTTAACCGCCGCGAGACCGCGGTCGTCTGTCACTGTCTGTCAGTCAACACAGGTTTTGAGGATAGATTGTCCTGTAAATAGTTGTGAACAAGTTGTGATAAATTGACGATGGATTGTAATAGAGATACTGTTCGTCACTTTTTTAGCACGTGTTCTTCGTCGGAACTCATTACTACATCTACACAAAATGTCTTATTCAATAAATTAAAAATAGATACTTGCGCAGGAGACAGCTTGTGTATGAAAACAAATTTTTATGTGTAATGTTTCGACAAAACACGCGTAGGAGACACGGCTTCAGAACAAACTGAAAACAAACAGGATCGCGATCTCCCCATGTTTATGGCCGTGTCCTAATATAAGCGATCTTCGCGTTGATTTCGTCGGCAAATCAGAACACGTCATCGCGCCAACTGAGGGTGCGCTCGGGTTTTCCGAGCCGATAGCGAAGATTACGTATCCGCGTGACCATCGCTTTCTATTAGGACACCATGACATTGCTTATGTGAATAATTAAAAAAAAAAAAAAAAAACTTTATTTAAAAAAAAGTGACAACATTGTTACAGACATTACATTACAACATACAGAAGGTCTTAAACATAGGTCCTCTGGCTCCCAAACTAGGTTAATACCTGTAACTTGGGAGTCAGTGTTCCTCCTGTAAAAAGGTCGTTAAGTATGTCGTTGTTTATTTAAAAAAAAAAAATGTACTTTACTTTTTTTTTGACATTACAAAAATAAACTTATACAAAAATAACAATCATGAAATGAGCTAGGGGTGCTGTGTGAATAGAAGGTGAAGCGGCATCTACATCGCTACATGCGAACTACGCATCAAAGACCTGACGTCACACAACATCCTGACGTCACAGAAATCCTGCATCGCGCAATTAGAGTTTACCGCGCGATAAACATATATAGAATCTCCCAACTTCAAACCTCTGGGCAGTTGCCCGCCAGACATCACACCCGTCTGGTCGGAGGATCCTCCCTTTTCTATGGGGGATGAGTGAGCTTTACACCCTGTTCCTCATACCCCTAAACAGGTTTTCTATTTCGTCGTAGTTTTTTTCCATCAACCACGCTTTCACTGAGATTTTACACTTGTGTAAATTAAGTTTTTGTATCGCGAGCAGTTTATTAATCGCGTTATACAGTCGCGTTATAATTGATGTTAAAAAACTATGTACTGGCAGAAAAACGGAAAAGTAGGAATTTTAATATTATTCTACTCCCGGACATTGAAAATTGAGGACAATAAAATAAGGGGAACGTTTCACTTGAGAATGCAAGTGAACAATGCTGAATTCTTGAGACGATAGTGCTCTTGTTTGCAGAAACGCGAACCTTCTATGTTTCACCCTGTGATCTCAGCAGTTAAGAAGACTTCCAACGACTTTTATACTTCTGAGAACTTACTTAAGGTAAGTATTTTTTTATTTATTTCGTTATTAGCACAAAACTAAGTTTTCATTGTTAATTCAAACAGTGCAGTTTTTCTTTGTATCCACACTGTCAAAATACTGCTAAAGTTTATATAAAAAAATAATTATTTCCAATGGTTTCATTGGTCTAGGCAAACTCTACTGCTGAGCATGAGGTCCTGGGTTCGATTCCCTGGTCGGGCAAATTGTTATTGTGTTTTGCATTAGGAATTTCTCAGTAGCAGCCCTGACTCTGGATTTGTGCCCAGTTGATGGCAATAGGTTCGCCCCCTATTTCATGGGACTTAAACATAACTGGCGAAATGTGGGTGTATCTACTATGGGTACACCTCTGCCTAATCCTCCGGGGAAACAAGGTGTGATGTTATGTTATTTCCACTGTTTGTTTTCAATATAACGCACACGTTATTATAAACACGTAATCTTTATAAATAGTATAAAACAAAGTGACTTTTCGTGTCTGACTGCGTTGTTCTTTACTATGCAATGCATTCAAATGACGATTTATTTAGTACAAATGTAAGGTTTTTTTTAAATGTTAATTTACTTAACGTATATTGTCTTTGGTCTTGGTGTAGACCAATAAATTGTGACCTGCCCTGACATCAAGCAATTGACGACATGGTAAAAAAAAGGGTCTTTTGACTATTTTGTATTTGTATCTTGTCTACATTTTTTTTGTAATGTGCGTCTTGTTTTTGCAGAATAAAGATTATTTTTTCTTAGTTTCTTTCTTATTTTTTTATTGTCTATTGATAGCTCGGCAATCATATCTGGTTTCATGATTTATACATTAATATCTGTCGTCAAGATGACGGCAAATATATGTGATCATTTGTGGCTTAAACAACTGGCAGCACAAATATGTGATATCAAAGGAATACCAAAACTATCTGACGACAATGGACGCAAAAATATAGGATGCTGCATCGACTTCAAAAATATGTGTCACCTCTTAGAAGGCATTAACATCGGGCATGTCTTGCGTTATAAATACCTAGTTAATTGACTCAGGCGTGACTTTGCGGAAATCCATTATAAAATACAATAGACGACGTATATTTAGTAACCTAATCCGCTTAACTGTTCTAAAGAACCCTGTAAGAAATGGACACGTGTTTCACCTCTCAACGAGGCATCCTCAGGATGACGCTTGACTTGTTGAGAAGCCGGACCCGACGTCGTCAACGTTGACGTGTCAAGGCGTACAACAATATACGTCGTAAATTGCACTTTATAAATACCTGTCTACTCAGTTAAATTCAGAAGAATTTCATGCCTCGTTGTCTAAAAAAAAATATCTGACATCACTTTGGCAGCTTATAAACGTAACAGTATTATGTTTGCCAAGCTGTCCATAGTAATATATTTATGCTCGTGACTGTACCTATGTGTCTATTGTAAGTGTTAAACTTCTACCTATCCCATAAGGGAAATACAGACGTGCTCTGGTTTTAGGTATGTAATTATACTAGGTCCCAATTACCTATATGTATAGATTGTACTTATTTAGAGAATCTCCTTGTTAATTTGAGACGAATAATTATGACTTGAGCTCTGTCAGTTGCTAATCATGACACGTGTGTGTACAAACAGCTATTGTCGTGCCATATTATCATGTCTTGTCATGCCATGTCGCCATGCCATGCCATTGACTGACTGACAAAAAACTCACACAGTTTGACGATAGAAACTTTTTTTCGGATAATGTTCCTTAGATGGGATTCAATTTATTTTTATTCTTTATTATCAAAAGGGGTTTTTATGCATATGGAGATGCCAACCCCATCGTATCTTATCAATAATTTAACTTTAATTGAGGTGACTATTTAGTAACAGAAATATAATCATTGACTAAGGCATCTTCACCAGGTCACACAACCGGTCGCCGATCTAGGGTTTGCTAAAATGTTTTGAATTAGCCCAACGTCCAAAATGTTCCATTTGAATTCTCTAATCTATGTTCCATTATTTCATTATTTGCATTCATTCCATTCCATTCCCTTTCATTCTTGCTCTTAACGCACTCCCCATCAACTAATGTTGCTTATCTTCAATTTTGTCGCATATTTTACAATTAGGTGATGCGACGTTTCGCATGACGAAAGCAAACTTCGACGATGGATAGTGTCCAGAACGCAGCCTTAGTGCTTACTTAACATAACTTCTACTTAAACGTGTATCGTCAAACCAAGGCACACGAGGAGGCTCCTTCTGAATAACTTTATACCAAATTCCTTTCAGTTTTGCATCGAAGTAGTTCCTCCATCCATCAATATACCACAGCTTAAACTTGGCGCAATATGCCCAGTAATCTGGAATGTAAGGATTTTCGCTGCCCATCTCCACTGCAAGCTTTGACAGACGGTCAGCCTCCTCGTTGCTCCATACGCTTATGTGCACTGGCACCCAATGTATTATTACCATAGCCTCAT
Source organism: Agrochola macilenta (assembly GCA_916701695.1). Taxonomy (NCBI): domain Eukaryota; kingdom Metazoa; phylum Arthropoda; class Insecta; order Lepidoptera; family Noctuidae; genus Agrochola; species Agrochola macilenta. The sequence continues at coordinate 8,115,938 of OU753552.1, read as the reverse complement.
CTTTGTTAATATTGTTCATCAGTTTGAGAATATCATAGGCTATCGATGCACCTCTGCAACCAGAGACGCATCGAGCCACATGTTGTATGGCGCTACGGTGTCAGTAAAAATAATTACTCTATTGAGTTTTTCATTAACTGCATACGCCACTGCTTCATATATTGCAATGAGCACCACAGACATTATAAATACAGTTCAAAAGCATCAATTTTAAAACTAGCGTAATAACCTGTTCATTGGAAAAATAAAGGCGTTTCCACTCCCATTTACACTTTTTGAACCGCCTCTGTGAAAATTTTACACCGGATCAATAAATCGGAAACTAATTTTGACACCACTTCATGAACCAATATACGTATTTGGATTCTAATCATTATTTTGAGTACTTGATACATTCCAAATCCGTTTTGATCGTCATTTTAATTTGTATAGCGGATACCTAAGTATCTAGAGTAAACAGTTTAAGAATATCCGAGGAATTAATTTGTAGTTACACAACTTCATTAATCGTAGTAGAAAGTAATGGTTTATTTTTTGTTTCACCCGTTTTTTTTTAAATAATGAATACTCAATCATTTTTAACTAGCGACCCGCCCCTACTTTGTACGGTTTTCACGATTTGACAAAACATGGACATTTCCATAGAGTATGTACGTGTACTCATAAACCTTCCGGAATAATGTCTATAATGGTGAAAACCGCATCAAAATCAGTTTCGTTATTTAGAATAATAACGCGGTCAGACAGACACACAGACACGAAATCGATTTTAATTTATAATATGTATAGATATATATATATATATGTATATCTATAAGGTATATATATATATATATACCTTATAGATACTACTCCTACTAAAATGTTCAATGCAACTTTCAACTGTTCACGTTTTCTGACGTTGATGTGGACTACATTCAAACTGGAACACACTTTCGTTCACTTCATTAAAAACCACTTTGTAGAACTAGGTGTGGTCTGGGTGGGTTATAAATTATAATGCCGGACGGGTTACTATAAATATTTAAGACTAAATTCATATTTTATTTGTAAAGTTCACATAAGTACGTAAATAGTAAAAGTAATTTTTTTTGAACGCTATTTTAATCAGCCCGTCGTACGCGTTACAAAGGACCGGACCCAATGGTCCCAAGATGGAAACAAAAAATAAATAATAATAATAAAATCATTTTTAGGAGGTTCCTCTCTCTATCTGGAGCCCTGGGCCTGTTCCCGATACCGGTGGACTACAATTTTTTTTGTTTTTATATTATTTTATATAATATTTAAAAATATAGTTTATATGTGTATATCGAAATATATGGTAAACATACAAAACAAAAAAATAGACAAAAGTATTGCTGGAAACTTGTTGGCAACGTTCTGTTTGTAAATGCACCTGAAGACTTCAGTTTCATCTAAAGTAGTTGGCACACCTACAAACACGATCCGAGGGCAAGTCCGGATTTAGAGGGCTGCACTAATACTAATGTGTTTGAGTTTATCAGCGTCATGTTTCATATCCGTAACAATAATAACTCCTCCATTTTTGGTCTTGCAGACACCACGTGCATGCAGCTTCATTTGATGAGGGCGAATGATTTCTTGCACGAGGCCTTTTGTTTCGTTACTCGACTTTAATCACCGGTTTGAGCTCGTAAAGTTCCGTAAATATTTTTATTTTTAATCAAACTTGCATAATAAAGTACGAGTATTATTATGGAAGGTATATTGTCGAAAATACCTACTGATAGAGTTGTACGGGGACTTAATGAGAAAAGCTTCTTACTACAGATTTACAGAATCATAAGCTCCGTCAGAGGTACGACGCTACGGAGCCTCTACGAAATTGCTACATCGCTACGCCACTACGGTATTCGTAGCACAAACTACCATAGCTTTTTGGACATAGAATGAAATGAGTGGTTTAATTTATTGTTGTTTTAATCTTGAATGTAATGTGTTATTTTTTTATAAATATTTAATGTTACAATTAAGTGTTATTTAATAATTTTTAATTATGGGCGTACCCAGGGGGGTGAGGCAGGGGGGGCAGCAGCCCCCCCTTGATTTTGTATGCCTAAGTGCTGTTGTAGCTAAAAGTTATGTTATAAAGTGTTGCAAAAATGATGCTGCGCGGTCTGTCATGTTGTACCTATCTTACATAACCAACTTTAAAAAGGAGAAGGTTCTATGTCTAGCTGTTTTTTTTATGTTTTCAATGTTCATTGATATTTTCGTAGCAATATCTATGTACACATGTGCGGGGGAAATTTCTGATTTGCCTCCCCCCCCCCCCCCCCCGGGGCAAAAGCTGGGTAGGCCCAGGTTTTTAATGTTTTAATTGTTTTAAGGACTAATTAATTAGAAATTTCATTCTACAAATAAAAATATTTGAATGTGGATTTGAAATACACTCCATAAGCTTTGTTATGATGCCAAACCAATGTAAGAATCTCCATTCTTCATTGCAAAAATGCCGTTAAAACTAATATTTTACGTAAAATGCGCAAAACATCATTTTGGCGCTGATTTGAACTTAGCTGTCATAGAGAGCACAACTTAACACTTTCGACTTCACCCACTTTTCAGAGAACTCATATTGGAAATGAACACTTCAGGAGGGCTCCCGGCACTGAATGTGCTTCTAGATTGAAAGAGACACACAACGCCAGAACATTTTGAGCACTGTACAACGGAATTCAATTATCCGGACTAAAATTAGATGTATTTGGCTACCGACTTGGAAATTATTGAAAAAGCGTTTTGTGGCTTAGTCAAGACATCGCTCGAGGCCAAATTGAATTCTGTAGGCCGAATTCTAATTTGCTACGTGTTTTATCCTCTGAAGAGATATTTATTTTTATTTCCGTTAGGTATTTCCTTGGCGTCTGATGAACCAATAATAACAACTGTAATTATTAGTAGTAGTAGACAACTACTACTACTAATAATTACAGTTGTTATTGTTGGTTACAATACTATCACAAGATAGTATTATATATTAATAGTAATATTACTAGCCCAACAGATGTTGTCCTGTCCAAATTTCATAATTCATACGAAAATTCGAAAGTTTTTCCCGATTTTACCCATTTCTCGGGCTACTTTTACAATTTTTCCTTACGTAAATACCATATTCAGACTAAAAAGAACATTTAAAAATAAAAGTTAATCATATCGGTCTAGCCGTTCTCAAGTGAGACGCTAACGAACGAACTGTAGGTATTTAATTTTGGGAGCTAATTTTTTGAGCCGTTTTTTAAAATATTCGAGATGTTATTATGATCAGTTGAAAAACATATTGAGCAGTTATTTAATTTAATGGCGGTTGATTAATTATTGCGACAGTAAAACATGGACAGTAATAAAAAATAAATTTGTCGGTTATTTCATCATACAATGTCAATTCTAAAAATAATTGAGCAGTCCAATAACTGAATGAGTTGGTGAATCATTTGGGTTAGGTTTGGTTAGAACAGTGACCATTAACGCCAGATCCACTCTATTGTTGGTGAATCATTTGGGTTCCATCCGTCACACCGCTATATCTCGAAAACTACTTTACCACCTCATTGTTTATAGAATTGCTTAGAATGAGATTTCTTACTGACAAATTCCGATTTATTACTGCCACACGTAACCGCTCGCTCAATATTTTTTACCGCCCATTTAATTATTTTCCTGCTCAATTATTTATTCACTGATCCATTTCATTATTTTGTATTACTCATTTTTGTTTACTTTACTGCTTAGTTTTAACTGCTGAACTAGTTATTAAACGTGCCATTTATAATTTTTAACTTACCAAAACCGCTATTTACAACTGCCTTTTTAAATCAGTGCCTTTAATTTTTATTTTTATATGAGTACAACGCTATTTGATGTAGGCCTATTTACTATAACATTAGACAAATAATGGTTACCCTTTTCGATAATTCCATCTGAACGTATAATTAACTCAGCTATTTCACGATACACACATACAGCTATAATAAATGGAGTATAAGTCATATTAATGAATAATAAGTACCTGGTCGACCGAGCTCAGCTCGGGTGAAAATAGATAAACATATAGTCCAGGTATACCAACGTTGAATCATATTCCCGAGGCTGTAAAAATAGAGTAAACGAATTTTCCCAATTATGAGACCTACCTCGATCGATTTTTTCAAACCCCTCCCTATATTGCAACTTTCATCGGAATCGTTAGAGCCGTTTTCGAGAACGTGATTACAAATATATATATAGGTATATACAATCCTTAGTATAATCAAATAAAATCAACTTACATACGGCAGAGGCACACACACTCTTTCATGCTCACACACACACACCCCCACACACCCTCACACACACCCCCACACACCCTCACACACAAATTCATATAATACAGCACAGCAGCAAAATATAGAAATTATACCAAGTTTTATCTCCTATTATAATTATGTTTTATCTATAATAATTACTTTAGTTTTCATTTTCATTTTTGCAATTTTAGTTTTGCAGTCTCGAAGAGGCTAACTAGTATAACTGTCGCCAATTTCAACTTTTATTTAAAAATAATCAAAAATTTTAAATATTTTATATTTATAAGTAATGGTGCCCAAGATACAGGCTGAGCCTAGTTTGGGACCAACGGTACCTCAATAATGTAATTTAGATGTTGAAATAAACGATTTTTACTTTACTTTACTTACAACTATTGCTCATAGGATAATAGATATCCGTTCCTGCGTATACATAAAAAAAAAACTTTAACTACAAAATATGTAAGTATGTTATTAAAATAACGAAACACATAAACGATGAAAATGCTAACATTACACGCATTTATATCTTCCATTTAATCTGACAATTCAAACCGAAACCAGATCCGAAACGTCATTTAAATGTAACTGAAATCCCCCGTCCAAAGGAAATATAGCCTGATTCCACAACGCGTTGGCTCTCGTTAATCAATCTCGTCCAATTTCAGTTAAATATCAAACATACGTTAAGAGTAATGTTGAATACAATACAGGTAGGTTAATTCATAGTCATAATCCTTTAATATATTCATTTATTGGTTAGAGATTCTTACAATTATAAACAACATTACATTTGTTGTATTTACCTCCTACACCCAAACTTACAAACTTTACTTCTTTATAATATTATTATTATTAGTGTAGACAAGTCAAAAATGAAAAATAAATATAATGTCAATTATATCAATTATCAAATAATTATAAAATATCAAACAATCAATAAATCGTGAGCCCAGTGCGAGTTGGTGGATCGCATAAAGATTAAAAGTAAGATTAAAAGACATTTTAATCTTTAAACTTTTCAATTAAACAAGATAGCCCCGTCGTGTTTGTTCTCGTCGGATTTATCGCAAAAAGTACTATCACCCAAGGTTGAGCCCAGGGTCTACTGATGGAGCTGGTCACGGCATCACAATAACACAGGGAAGAAAAATTTATGGAAATATACAAAGACGCTTTCACGCGTCCACGATAACATTAACGCCCTCGTATTCGTCCACGATAATATCGTAACGTTAGAAATTATAACAGAACACATTATCCCTGATTCAAAATTGCTTAAAATTTCTGGTTTCACATTATTATAGTTTTACCTGTCTTTGATTTCAGAAAACTGGAAATAGTTTTAGGAGAGGCCTTTTTATATCGGTCTTGGAATAAAGATGGATGGAATTCTAATATATTGCGGCCACAAGGGTACGTACTGTGTGACGACGGGTCAAAGGGAAGGTATTTTTGTGAAAGTTTTTTTTTGTTTAATCTATGTTTTCAATTTATTTTGGTAGAACGGATTTGAGCCAGTTTATTGTGTAAGTCAGTTCAGGAATTGATGGACAGGCACTGGTAGACCTGCTTATACTACTAACTGAGCAATATTTATATATATATATATATATATATGTATATTTGTAATCACGTTCTCGAAAACGGTTCTAACGATTTCGATAAAAGTTGCAATATAGGGGTTTACGGGGGCGAAAAATTTATCTAGCTAGGTCTCATATTTGGTAAAATTTGTTTTCTCCGTATTTTCACCCAAAGTTTAGAACTAGATGGATACCTTAGAATAATGACAGCATGGAATTTGTATGTACTGTACACGGAGAATTAGCAAATTAGTATGAACTTTGCTGTACTATTAAATGAGCATTCTCTATTTCCACCAGAGAAGAGCTCGGTCACCCAGGTACTTGTATATTTTTTTAATTCTATAAATACTGGTTATTGAGAAATTTATTCGTAGGCAGAAAAAGAGGTAAGTTTCTGACGTTTATCCATTTCTCAAGTAATTATTTATTTTCATGTCCCAATGAAGTCATTATGTTACTAAAATTATCAGTTACTTAATCTTAATCTTTGTTAGTTAACATTTTGCTAAATGCAATCTACATAATGAATATTATTGAACCTAAAAATATTTGAACACAGTAATTTTAAACACAGAAATATATATTATAACGAGTGATTCATTTGGAGGTACTTTATTCAAAACTAAAACAAATATTTAGTAGTTATCTTTATTAACATACAAAACGACCATTCTTGACATTTATTTTTTAAAGATTATTACTTTCAAATGTTGTCCGTAACTGCGGTTAAGATGGTCCATTCCGCAATTCCAATTTTCAATGACGCGTCCGAGCGTTTACAGGTGATATTTGGCGTATAACGCGAGTAATGTTGGCTTCCAGTTGCTCAATCGTACGCGGCTTATCCATATATAATTTAGACTTTATTAGCCCCAGAGGAAAAAGTCTAGGGGTGTGATGTCACAGGATCTAGGCGGCCAACTCACAGATCCGAAGTGCGAAATTAACTGTTCACCAAATTGTTCTCGCAATAAAGCCATGGTTTCACGGGCTGTGTGGCAAGTAGCGCCGTCTTGTTGATACCAAATGTCCTGGAGATCACGGGCTTCAATTTTAGGCAACAAATAATCAGTAATCATGGCACGATAACGGTCGCCATTGACAGTTCTGGACGTTCTGGTTTAAAAAAAAAAAACAAAAAAAAAAAAAATTGTAGACGCTGCGCCGGCCTAAGTCTTTCCATGATGAAATGTCAAACTATACTGAACTAAAATACCATAACAGATTGTCACTACTCCCGCTATAACTGGCAAAAGATCCATGGACAAAAAAGTACCTCTAAATGAATCACCCATTAAATATCATATTCCATAAAAGGTTTATTTGAGTGAATATGAATTTTCTGCAATATTTACAGTCACATTTACAACCCTCCCTTAAATAAACCTAAGGTTAATTCAATAAACCAAGTTTCCGTAACAATAAGTAAGGAAAATATGGTAAAAACATGAATTCCCTTTGTTTTAAGTAAATGTGTAACCTAAACCAACAATCATAGAATTCATCAGATTAATTCCAGGCTCTTCATCCAAACGAACTTAGTGAGTAACCAGTAACAAAGTTAAAAAAAAAAATACCTACAGATTTTTTATTGTTAGAGTACCTACCAAATAGAAATGAGCAATATTTTTTTTATTTAAAACGCCTAGTCGCGTCGACTTGAAAAACTCCTCCTTTTTTTTCGTCGGTAAAAAATAACTCTTTTCTCTCATAAATGTTTGTTAACTATCTCTTTTTTTCCAAAGCCGTTCAAAGAAGAAATAACACGAGAATTTATTTGAAATGGTCCTCTTGCCCTCCTAAGTATACTAATGTTTTGCGAAAGAATTTAAAATTACAGTATGCTTTATAATATTTTGTGAACCGTAAGTCTTTCTTCTTCATAAAAAGCCTTTTTTTAAATACAATAGACGACGTATATTTAGTAACCTAATCCCCTTAACTGTTCTTAAAGAACCCTGTAAGAAATCGACACGTGTTTCACCTCTCAAGGAGGCATCCTCAGGATGATGATTGAGTTATTGTGAACCCGGACACGACGTGTTGCCACGTCAAGCGCCGCACACAGTGCGTGGTGCCTCGTTGAGAGGCGAAACACGTGTCGACTTCGTACAAGGTTCTTTATGACTCTTTAACAACGGTTGGGTGGATTAGGTTATTAAATATACGTCGTCTATTGTTTTTTTATAATGGATTTCCGCAAAGTCACGCCTAAGCCTTTTTAGTCTGTGACGGCAATCAAAGCAAATAAAACGCTTAGTTAATACATAGAAATACTAACTGTTGCCCGCGAGTTTGTCTGCGAACCACTTTATTTATCACATAATTAATTTATCTGTCATTGCTTCATTTTTCATTATTTTTACCTATCGTAGTATAGTAATAAAATTATATATTGTTGACAAAATATTGTAAAAACATTTTAAAAGAGTAACAGTCGAGTTTCTTGCCCTTACTACTACGAGTACTACAGTAGTACTTAGTAGTTTTAATCGTCGTCATTGGATTTTGAACGAATATGTATTTATAGAATAGGTATGATGACATTTTTTTTTTTTTAGTCCGTCATTGTGAGTATTCAAAAATATTGGACACGTTTTTTTTATTTTTTTACGTTATCTAAAGATATCGGCGATACATTGAGTTAAAATGTGCCATGACGTCACGAGTATGCAGATTTAATACTTACTTGTGACGTAGCGACCCCCACTCCCCAACTTAAAATGCGTTTTATCTAAGTATTTTTGTATTAATATGATAAAGCAATAAATACGTGTCTACTGTTTTTTTATTATCTGACTGACGGACTAATTAGAATTTCTTTTTTTTACCCAGGCATCATCCCTATAATAATCATTAGAATCACTAAAATATGTCATGATTTCATGAAAAAGTCATTCAATGGAATAAATTAAATCTAACTTAGAGAGTAGTATAAATGATCCTAATGATCATAATCGTTACACGACGTGACATGAGATTTCTGTATTATATTATGTAAGTTTATAATTTAATTGTGTTATACACATAAACCTACCGAAATAAATTCTCTAAATGGCTGTGAAACCCGAATCAATATCCATTGCATAGTTTAGAATAACAACGCGGTCACTAGCGGTATAAACTGCATATCTAGCAGTAAGATGGTTGAAGCCATGATATAGTTATATCCCTAGTGATATAGCTATATCCCTAGTGATATAGCTATAAACCGTAATATAGATGAAGGCGGTTCTTAACTATCGGAGTGCCCTAATTTTGTTATCGCGACCAATTTCGACATAGCTACTAACTATTATACGATATGATTACTAATGTTTAGCCACATCATGAAGTAGTCGTGCCTTTAACTGTTCATATCGTCAAATGTTGAGTATTCAATGATCTGGCCAGACTACATCACGATGTGACCAGCGGTCGATGTTCTATTTGGTAAATGGTCAACGACTTCATGAATACAGGGTTTTTTTTTTTTTTTTTTTGGGTGGGAAATCTTCATATGACTCCTCCCGCTCTGGGCAGAGCGAGAGGGAGTGTCAGACTTTTACTGACTAAAACCCACCCGTGTTCCTTCCGTTGCCTATGTGCTGGGGCGCGATATCCCTTTCAGACAAACCCGCGACCCCAGCAGGCATTGGTCCTTCCGGACCCCGTCAGTTGTCCGTAGTCCTTATCGGACGGCGAGCTGCCCATCGCTCACCGTCCGCAGGCCCGCGCCTACGGTGGCCGGAAGTCAGCTTGTGACTCCCGACGCCCGGGGCGTCTCCTGCGGCGACTAGGGGCGCGAGGGCGTGCAGCTTGAATCTCCCTCGCGCGCTCCGCCTCCTCCTTCGCGAGCATAACTGCTTCGCAGAAGGAGGTGACGGCCTCCCATGCACTCTCGCTCCGGACCATGGCCTGAACCAGGGCCGGACGCGAGAGATCGCCGCCCCCGATCGCCTCCGTGAGGACACGGCGGTGCTCCGCCCAAGCAGGGCAGACCTCCACCGTATGGTCCACCGTGTCCTCCGGGCGATCCACACAATGGTGACACCCGGGCGTTTCCTCCCGCCTGATCCTGAACAGGAACCTCCCGAAACAACCGTGTCCGGTGAGGACCTGCGTCAGGCGGAAGGTGAGGACGCCGTGGCGCCTCTCTAGCCACTCCTCAAAGAGGGGCCTTACCGCCGCAATTGTGGCGTGCCCAGCGCTGGGTTGCGACAATCGCACACTCCATGCCGCCATGAGATCCCGCTGGAGCTCTGTCCGCTGTGCCGCGATTTATGAATACAGGGTGGCAGGGACATCGACGCGAAGCCGGCTACCATGGATTCAGTACATGATTCTGAACCCCACTGCGTCGAAATTTTTCGTCGGTTATTTTTAAAAAAACAGCTGTTTCATAGAAAAGTGCAATACCTACGCGGTCAAAATGTATAGAGCAGCTGTTTTTTTTTTAAATAACCGACGAAAAATTCCAACGCAGGGGGGTTCAGAATCATGTACTGAATCCATGGTAGCCGGCTTCGGACAGATCTCAGAATTGATATACGGGGTGTCAGACCCCGTATATCAATTCTGAGATCTGTCCACGACATTCACATGAGACATGGCATGTCAAGTAGTGCTATTCTGTAAAATTCACTTCGAAACTCACTCAAGTGAGCGTACGCAATTCGAAATTGAACGAATAATTTTTTAAGAAAATTATCATGGAGTCACAACTCAACTCAACACCGTTCAAATTTCGATTTTAAGTGACATTAACTGAAAGACTACACTACAGGACACTGAAATTGGACCATTTATCTTTAGCTGCAGTGTATTTTAAAGTCAACATGAACCTTGTATTGGATTAATTGGTCAGTTTCGATACCAACTAGTAATTTTTATTCACTCCTGAATAGCTCTTGCTTACACAATAATGAATAAGAATTGTAAGACCGTTCTCCGACCCTGGTACATGTTCTGATTTTTACTTTATTCCAGTTTTAGCTTCCTCTTTCCTTGACCATTAGAATGATCTTTACCTTAAAATATATATTTCCTACATAATTATGTACTCTAAATTGAACTGTGAATGTAATCAAAACAGAATTAAAAAAAAATACATACTGTTTGTTGCTGTTGACGATAGATACGTCTGAAGTCACAGCATTTTGCTGAGCAACGACCAGTTCGTGCACAGGTGCGGCGCACGGCTTAATTTTTCTTGTTATTTGTTACAAAAGTCTTCAATCGGCATTTTGTTTTGATTGTTTGTTTGTAGTCATTTGCCAATGTTGCAATAGTAATTACGCAATGTATATTCTCTTTGGTCCCTAGCCCTGACATCAAGCATTGAACAAAATTGCCAAAGTTTTATTGGTTGAAAACGAGGCTTTTGGATTCTTTGTATGTGTGTATTTTCTTTGTAATGTGCGTTTTGTATGTGATGTGCGTTTTGTTTGTGATGTGCGTTTTGTTTGTTCAGCATAAAAATACTTTGTTTTCTATCTTTCTTTCCTTCCTTGATATTTTTTTTAAATCCGGTATATTTCGATAGTTTATATCAAACATCGGTATGTCCGTTGTTTAACCTGAGTTTTTAGCTTAATCCGTTATTTATTATTATTTTTGTTCATATTATTTTTCTATTCTATAAACAAAATATCCTTACGAGTGATCGTTTAATAAAAACCTCATAAATTATAAAAAAAATAAAGTAAAAATAATATAATAAATTAAAATTATTATTATTATAAAATTCTATAGCCAAAAACATATATCGCACTTTTCACTTACGAGTGGACATACCGGGTTTTGATATTTAACTAAGTAAAAAAGTTATACTCCCTCTTCTAACGCGACTGGATAACTCAATTGATCATCATGATTTGACACGCCTGAGACGGAAACAGGCTACTTTTTATTCTGATAAAACAGTTCGGTCCCTGCACTGTAGACCAATCACGAACGCGCAAAATTAGAACGATTTTAGAGTTGAAAATATCTTATACTTGTTTCGCACGTAGTATTTATTTAGTTTTAAGTTTTTATTTACTTATCATATTATCTATGGATGATGCAAATTGTGCTAGTCGCAAAAAAATACTGGGAGATGTCGTGGGACACCCGGTTGGAACGAAATTCTTATATATTAATAAAGAGGCAAAAAAATAATAATTTCTAAAACCTATGCTAGATGGCTCTGTTTTAAAAACAACAACTTTTGACACTTGTGACGTTGAAACTGACTTTTTCGGGCATAACGCTTTTCGTTGCGTGACAATTCTACCAGTGAACTCCTACCGCAAGCCGCGTTAAAGAACTTCATTCCAAATTTTATAGAAATTCGTTAGACGTTACGTTTACGTCAAATCCGCTGTACCGCACCATAGGTATGTGCGCGGCGAGACGGTGGGGTAGTGCAGGCCGTTCATTCGTCAACGCTCACGGCGTTCCGCCGCTCATTCGTCAACGCTGCCCCCGCCTCGCCACGCATTCCTAAGGCAGGTTCTTCAGCGGTCTGGGTCAAACTATAGGGCGCCAGACTACTTATTATTCTAGTGAAACATTTCGTTCCTTAACTGCTCGTCGAGTCGGTAGACAATAAGTTGATTAATGAGCATTTGTTTTACCATGCTCTCATGAAAGTGATGTAGTGGGAAAGCCGATAAAATTAGTTTTCCTCGTGTTATCTGTTTAAATACAATAAGTACTTGGGCGACCGAGCTCTGCTCGGGTGAAAATACAGCAAACGATTTTTTCCTGATATGAGATCTAGCTAAATCGATCATTCGCCCCCATAAACCCCTTTATTGCTACTTCCATCAAACTCGTTAGAGCCGTGTTCGAAAATTGGATTACGAATAAATATACAAATATTGTTCATTTAATAGTACTAGTGAGCGCCCAGAGGTCGAAATTCGATCACAATTCATTTAAATTTTAAGTTATACAACTTAAAATTTAAGTTATAGTACGAGGGGTGTTCAATAAATAGTGAGAATGAGTAAGACGCAATTATCTTTTATTATATGTTATTTTATTTTTCGACGTAGTCACCTTTCAGGTTTATAAACTTTGTATATCTTTTCACTAATCCTAAAATTCCCTTTCTAAAAAATTCTTCTTCCTGATCCCTTAAAAAATAATTTACGGCGGCGACTACTCCGTCATCATCTTCGAATTTCTGGCCCCTGAGATGTTCCTTTAAGCGCGGAAATAGGTAGAAATCACTAGGAGCAAGGTTCAGTGAATATGGAGGATGTTCCATCAATTCGAAGCCAGCTTCTTGAATGGCAGCTATCGCAACTCTGGACTTGTGCGCAGGGGCGTTATCTTGGTGAAACAAAACAACTTTAGCGAGTTTGCCACGCCGTTCCTTGTCCTGCGTACATAGTCCCCGTAATAGTGGGTCCATGATTAAGATATTCGATCATTACCACCCCTTGGCTGTCCCAGAAAAGAGAGCCCATAATCTTTCCGGCGGATGGAATCGCCTTAAATTTCTTTGGAGTTGGAGATGACGGTCGCTTCCAAGTCATGGACTGTTGTTTCGTTTCCGGGTCATAATGGTGAAGCCATGTTTCGTCCATAGTTATGAATCGAGCCAAAAATCGGTCAGGATCTTGTTGTAACAAATCCAAACAGCTTTGTGAAATTCTCAGTCGAGTTTGTTTCTGCGCGTCAGAAAGCATTCTGGGCACCCAGCGCGCTGACACTTTTTTCATACCCAAATGGTCGTTTATAATATTATGGACACTTCCTATCGAAATCTTTACTTATTCAGCTATAAAACGAACAGTAACACGACGATCCGCCAAGACAATATTTTCAACTTTTTTAATCATTTGTTCAGTCACTGCCGATATGGGGCGTCCCGTTCGTGGGTCGTTGTTAGTTGAAGTTCTTCCTCGCTTGAACTCAGCACACCAACGCGCAACCGTAGAATATGGAGGAGCATGAACCCCTAATGTTGCTCTCAAGTTTTGATTTACCTGCTCCGTAGTAAAATTTTTCAAGGAGAGATATTTCATTACCGCGCGAACTTCAATTTTATCCATTTTTAAGAACACGTTCCGAAACGACGCAAACAATAGACTTCTAGAATTAATTGCTTTTTTTATTATCATCTTAACTAATGTCTGGGCTATGCCTGCCAGTATTATTTTTTTTCTTTCCAAGGAGAATGTATCGCATTCTCACTATTTATTGAACACCCCTCGTATATCATTTATAGTTGTGTTATAGTAGTATGTACTGTATAGTACATACTAATTCCATGCTGCCATGTCATGATTCTAAGGTAGCCATCTTGTGTCAATCGCATGGTAGTTTTTTTATTAATTTAATTTTTTTCTAATGTATTTTATATAAAAATATTAGCTTTCTGCACTTCTTCTCCATATAAACTTTAACTGTGCCAAATTTCATACTCCTCCGTCCGCGTAATTTTCGTAAAAAGGCGTACAAAGTTTTTGCTTATAATTCTATTTAAATATACGTATATAGGATGTTTGCATCTAAACGTTCCTGGAAAACCTTCTAGATGAGTTGTTAGAGGAACTTAGCTGTTTCCTATTACCTAACCCGGTTGTGTACTATTACTTTATCCTTTAGGGGGATTTTTTCTTTCCATTTTGAGAATCTACTTTTTCCCTTAGAACTACAAAATCGAAATCCTCAATACAAACCGCAAAAAATAGGTAAACGAAGAGCAAAACGTCTAACAAAAAGATACTGATATTCAAGATAATATGGAGTTCTCAATATGAAGATGTGAAAGAGAATAAAAAAATCCAAGCTAAGCTTACAAAGGCTTACCATATAACGTTTTCAATTCAGAATGAATTTGCCTCTCGGTGAGGATTAGGTTCCATAACATTCAGCTCGTGAATATTTCAAACTACGAGTATGTATTACAGAACAGAACTTGTTGTACTGAATAATACTTAATTTACTACCGAGCATAGACGTATAAAACCTGCCGAGCTTAATTTTGACACTTACCCGAAACCTGTAAGACACTTTGTATATCATTAAGTACATAACTGTGACGTCACAGACATGAGAAAGTATCTAGGTAGTGTGGTATTTCACTATATGGAACCGCATCTTTTAACTTATTTACATGGTATCGTACCATACAAACCACACTTATGACACTTACTTTTGAACACTACAAAACATACCTTTACTTTTTATAACATAACATGCCTTTAAACAATTTCAACATCCAAATCTGAATTTTAAACTATTTATTCCAAAGATTTTTGATTTATTCCATCTTTTTGAAAAAATCTTAGAATATCTTAGTAATAATGAAAAAAAAAAAAAAAAATGTTTAACCTGCCATGATTAGGCCTACACTAGCACCAGTCGTATAAATTCGAAATGTTAAAAAAAAAATACTTTCGACGCTAGAATACGTGTGACAAATTCAGTCTTGCTACTACTACTAACTAGCTAATGTTTTTCTCTGCAGCTTGAACTGTTCTCACACAACTCTTGAGAACTAGCAAATCGAATTAACTCTCGAATCCGCTTGGGTAGAAAAAGTCAACTGGAGTTTCCCGTAAATTTTGTCGCGTCGTAAGAAAAAAGACTAACTGACAGCTGCTCCACTTTAAACCATTTTTGTTAATGTGGTACGGTTTTTTTGGAAATAAAGCTTAATTAATTTTACACTAGTTGACCCGACAGACAGCTTGTCCAAATTTCCATAATTTATACAAAAATCCGATTGAAAAAAGGACGTTCAGTTTTCCCCGAATTTGAAAATTAAACGGGTTTTTTTTTTTTTTTTTCATAAAAACCTAATACATACACAGAATAAAAATAAAATAGCTATTCTCAAGTGATGCGCTTACCATCGAAAAGCATTTTTCATTGTTACAGGGGTAATTTTTTTGTTTAGACTGATTTGAAAACTAGCCCATGTACTCATGGGCTACTTTTCAAATCTGGGCTGTCTGCTGTTCGTTGGTAAGCGTATCTCTTGAGAACAGGTGGACCGATTTTTCAAGTAACTTTATTGATACTCAGTCAATCTGAGTTACACCTATTAATCGTTTTGCATCGACCATCGCATCGAAAGAGGTTTTAAACTATAAAAATGACAGTGTTGACCTATTTACTGAGTTAAACCCACATCCTAAGCCTGCACTTAGTCCGGCTGTAGCAACGTGATAGAGTATAACTAACGCTATGATAGTTCTACAGCAAACGCTAACGTTCCGCACTGCTGGACTAATCCGACATAATCTATTACCGTCAATGTCAAGATTTTTAATAAAATGTTCGACGAACAAAGTTAGGATAGTTTTTAATTCGTATTGGGATACGTGTTTTGTGTGACATAGGAACCAATAAGAAAGTTATTACTTAAATGAAAATGTAAAACTTTTCTCTAACGTATCGTTGAGTTTCTCGGATAATTATTTTGAGCGCATAGAATAGAATTTGAGCTGCAAGAAACGTGATTTCAATTAACTTTAATGAATTATACATCCGAGTATACTTCAACATTTGTATACCACGCCCGACAATACATTTAAGGACTCAGTATCTCTAGTAGACGCTATTTTATTCATAAAGTTCACTTGAAAGGTCACACAAATAAAAACACAATAAAAAGAGATCTCATTTGTTTTTCAAGAAAATCATCTCAGATTCTCACCTCGAAACCGTTCCAATTTCGAAGTGAGTTTTAAAGAGACTAAAATACCCATAAGTAGGGATCTGATCAGGGGAATGATAATTTTATTAAGTTTAGTATAACATCGAGTGCTCAGATTCATTACGAGTATGTACCTAAAGATTGATCTTGTAAAGAAAATCTGATAAAGATTTATATTACTTTCTTATGTGCTTTATCCATTTTATTTGACCAGTAAGACGACCTAAGCTCAGCTCGTTGTTAACAAAATGACCTAGTGTTTAGGTGCTTGACTAGGGAAGTAATATCTAGCATGTTAATGCTAGCCTGAGACTACACGACGACACTGTCACTAAGTTTCACAAAAATAAAGTACTAAGTACTGCTCTATACTACAGGTATAATATTTTATTAAAACTTGTTTCGAGTACCAACAGAGCGACTATATTAAAAAATATCTCATAAAGCGGATTTTACATTAAAATTAGCTTAGCCAGTTACTAAGTCTCTGTAAGTACTAAGATCCGCCAAAGACGCAGGCTGCCAAGCTGAAAACCGTATTTTTCTTTGCGAATGAAGTTTATCTTTGAGTAGTTTCTGTGTGGTTACAGGCTTAGAAAAAGCCTTCTTACTTGCACCGAAGATATTTTCTTCCTAAGTTGCTGAAAGTTGGCAATGTTGCTTATAAGTAATTAATGAATAACATTAATAACACTGAACAAAAATGAATTTCGAAACTTTCCAAAAGCTTTTTAGGGTTCCGTACGCGAAGGGTACCGAACGGAACGGTTCCGCCCGCATGTCTGTCAGCGGGCTGTATCTCATAAACCATAATAGACAGTTGAATTTTGCCCAGATTGTGTATTTCTATTGCCGTCATAACCACAAATAATAAAAACAAAATAAAGTTAAAAATGAAAGAGGGTATATAAGAAACATGTTTTTTTCGGCGCTTTTTGCTAAATATTGTCCGGTAGTACGGAACACTTCATGTGCGAGTCCGTCTCGCACTTGCCCGGTAATAATTTACACAAAATAAACTGCCCATAGGCTCGAACCTACTACTTACAAATCGTAAGTCACGGCTGTTTCCACAGGACCACTCTATTTCGCTTTCCATCCACTAAAGTAGGTGTATGAAACTGCATTTAATAACTAGGTATTATAACACTAGAGTTACATATACCATGTTAAATAAGGAGCCTATGTTGGCGAAGCTATTAGTATTTTTTTCTAATACTTATGTGACGTGTCAAAAAATAAATAAACGTTAGTGAAGTCTATGAACGGCATTTAGCTATTTGTGTTTGTAATGTAAACATCGATAGTTCTAAGTTCTGCAATTATTTGAATAAACAAGTTTATTGTGAAATACAAGAAAATTTGCTACCCTTCGGTCTTGTTGATATTGCAATGAATTTTTAATTTATTGGCCTTAGAAACCATAATTGTAAGTATGTACAAGGAAACCTGTACCTACCTATTTATCTCCAATTGCATGTTAACATAATAATTATTATCATTAGGAACAGAGTTTTTGTTTTGTATAGTATAGTGAAGGAGGTATTTACCAAGCAATGTCACAAAAACCACAGAAAAGTACAGAAGGCGCACTCCGCATGTTAGGTCTACAAATACATGGCGGGCTCGTCTTGTCGGGCCAATTTAGTGAGCGTAACGATATAAGAGTTACGCGATAGAAAGAGAAGCAACTTCTAAGTGAATATAACTGTAGGTAATTAGCGCCGTGCGCCCTGAATTGCACTTTATTGTGT
Organism: Agrochola macilenta; assembly: GCA_916701695.1. NCBI lineage: Eukaryota > Metazoa > Arthropoda > Insecta > Lepidoptera > Noctuidae > Agrochola > Agrochola macilenta. The sequence continues at coordinate 8,097,643 of OU753552.1, read as the reverse complement.
CGTAGCAAAAGTCGCTTTTTACTTAAATGATTTTGCGTGAAAAATTATCGTTGTTCGTCAGTGACTCTGGAATTTATAATTAATTTGTTTAGTTTTTATTTCCGCGCATTATTTGAGAATAGTACTATTCAACCCTTGGCAGCAACCAGGCATTGATGGACACAAGTATGTGTGCCTCAGCTTCGCGTCGGCCCACATTTTCACGATCGTCCATCAATGCTTTGTTGCAGACCGCGGCAGTAGGTAATGTACTATTCTTATAATTTTTTTACTAAAACTACTTTTTACTAAATTCAAAACGCGAAAACGTGATATATGCTTAAATTTCAATTTAAAAAAGACGTGATTTCGACTTCTTTTTGTGTGCAATCACTTGACTGAGATTACGTAGAAGTGAACTTTACAGAATTACACTGCTAGTAAAACTATTTAATTGACCGAGCGAGCGAAGCCTCTCTGCTTCAAGTCTGGCAAAATTTGGTTTCGTGTGTCAGTTTGTTGGTACTCCTCTACAGGTCGTATTTTACAACCGATCTAGACGAAACTTGGTATTTACAGGTTTTAAAACTTTATAGTTTTCATTTTTCGTCGGGGATTTTTGATTAACGAGGTACTTCCTCCACAAAGACGAAAAAGGGGGCTACTGGATATCTCTGCCTTATGATATCCAATTCCCATGCTTTTTATTTTATTTGAAAGGTTAAGTTTAAGTTAAGTTTTAAATTTGGTGAAGATCCGATGAGGATCTTCGGCGTGATGAGCAGAATAGGTCCTCTTAATGCAAAATTGCTCGCTTTTAGATTTCTACCAGTGGAATCGGCCCTTTAACTACTAGATAGGGATTGATAGAGCACCTGAGACCACCATATCATCACAAAATTAGAGAATTCTGAAAATTATTTTCAGAATTCTCTAAAACGTTTTACAATAAGGTCACTAGATGGCGCTACTGTGCACCGCTAGATCGCGCTGTAATTGTCACTCGCTAAATGATCAGGTCCCGTCGAACATTTTGTGTAATTGTGTTTTGTTAGGTGTAAAGTAGCTTCAAAAGTAAAGTCTCGTGTTTAACAGATGATAGTACCTAGTTGGTTAGTTTATTTCTGTTTAATTATCGTCTTGCCACCATATGGTTTTTAGTAAACCTACAGCCGCAGTGGGGTTTTTTTAAATTTGTATAGGTATATTAATTATAGGATTTTAAACTGACATGGTTATTTTCACTACTAAAGTTATTTAAAACGGGATATTTACTATGTTTTTTAAAACAAAAAGATGGTAATTATCCCGTATTAAATAACTTTAGTGGTATATGCAAAAAATGTTTGTGCCCGCGAGGTCTACTGTTCGCAAAACTACTAATTTTATTAGTAGTACAGTCAGATGTATGTATTAATATATTGCTGGGTGGTGAGATTTCTCTGCAGCTGGCTGTGCCTTCAGTAATGATGTGAGCCGAGCTCTGTGTAGTAAGTAATCAAGTAAAGCGTAGGTATTGAATCTTGCTTGCTGGCGGGAAATTACATGTGGTTTTCCTTCGACATTGTGGTAAATAGTTCTGCATCGCTTGGTCCACCGCCAGTTACGTGTTTACATTGCACACTTAAATGCTATTAACAAAGAAAAAGTCCCACTGTGACCAATTGGTTATGGCCGGCACTCGCGGCTTAAATCACTATTACGACTGTTAAATAATGGCTATCGTCTGTGCGCTGTTTCACTCTATGGCCTGACGGATATTCTCGTCAATTAGACCTAAAATAATCAAAAAATTACAGGTAACACCGAAAAATTCAGAAAAATGTCGAAAGTGACGTAAAGCGCGCGTCAATGTCAAACCACGGGGCTTGAACGTTAAAACGTTAAGTTTTAGAAGGCCAGACCTGTTAAAATTATGCACACCTCGTTAATTCGTGAATTTCAATAACATTTATTATATATAACTTTTGAACTTAAAGTAGAATGACGATATCTGTCACGTGTATTTACAGTGAAAAATGTTTTACGTGCCTAACTTTGTTTCTGTTATCTACCTATAAAAAGTAGGTACCTACTGTAGAGGTTTTAACCTGGATGGCTTTCTCATCCAACCTATACGATTTTTTTTAAGTTATTAGAGAGATAAACACTATTTCCTTATTTTATTTTTGTATCTGTATCTATCTTTCCGTGACATCACTGCGGGCCCTATCAGAATACCAGCGCTGCGACATTTATTTTTTAAATGTCGTAGCATTATGCTGAGATAGGAGCCTTTTGGCCTCGTACAGGACTGCATAATTTTTTAATTTTACTTTGTTTATTTTTTATTTTTATTGTTTAGTATTTTTTATTTATGTTTAGTGTGTTTTTAGTTTAATTTGTGATTTCCTGTGCGAGTCTCAATAAATACTTTTTCTTTCTTTCTTTCTTATTTCGTATTTAGAATAGTAAAAGGTTCTAGAGTCAGCCCCGTTGGCTGACAGGTGGATTTTAATAAAAGTGATATTTATCTACAATAATATTGAAAAAAAACCGTCCAAGTGCGTGTCGGACTACTCACAATTTAGGGTTTCGTAGCTGGGACGAATTTATCTCAATAACAAACTCGTTAACTTGTAGAGCTTACTTAGCTGTGATAGCTTGCCTTTTAATTTCGTTATATGCAGTGTTCGGCAGAAGGTTGAACATACGAAAATGGCGGATCCGTGGGGCCGTCTACTACGTGTTTAGGTCAAATAACAAGACACAAGGATTTTTTTAAATTTAAAGGAAATTCGTGGTTGCTCAAATTTCAAACGTCAATAATTTCATTTAAAATAACAAAACTGGTTTTTTTTTAATTTATATTTTTCTAGATTAATTCTAGAATATAATATGTAAAAAAAAATATTGGTTCGTATATTAATTAATTTCACTTTTCGCAAATTTCCTTCGCAATCCTTACGCTGAAAAAAGTCCCAGGCAGTTAAAATTGGCGAATTGTTCTAGTTGTTTTAAAATAAATTGTTCATATTGCTTACCGTTAGATTGGGCATGAACCAAAGATGTTTTCCTAAAATTAGAACTGCTCTATCACTGTTAGTTTTTATCACGCAGTTCAAAGTCGGGCTTTCCGTATTTATTTTTGATTTGTTTGTAGTTTAAGGGTTCATATTTACTTTTCTAGCAATCATCTGCGTCAAATACGATATAATAGTTACTTTAGATGAAAATAAAAATAAAATGTTGCCAGTTTTGCTGTTTTTAAATGAAATTATTGACGTTTGAAGTTTTGGCAACGACAAATTACGAAAATAAAATTAAAAAAAATATTTTTAAAAATCCTTGTGGTTTGAGTCTTGTTATTGGGCCTAAAAACGTAGTAAACGGCCCCACGGATCCGCCTTTTTCGTATGTTCAACCTTCTGCCGAACACCCTGTATACTGCCTTGAATTTTTTCACGTATCCAAAACCAACCATTTAGCTGACAGAGGGGAATATTATATTAAGCTGAATATTTCGCAAACCGATCCCTGGATTCAAAAACAGGTTTCACTCACTTATAATATTTTTGTATGATCTTACCAACAACATCGCACACCATAGGATAGACAAGAAAAAACACACTCACTTTACGTGTACGACCTCTCCTACACCTATAGCGGTGTGGTTTTTTTTCCCCTGCCAGCCCTAAAAAAAACCTTATTTTTCTTGATTTTATTTTACCACTTTGTCGGCGTGATTAATATGTATATCTATGCCAAATTACAGCTTTCTAGTACTAAGTCTCTGAACTAAGCCGCCGACAAACAGACAGACAGACGGACATAGCGAAACTATAAGGGTTCCTTGTAGAGTACGGAACCCTAAAAAGAAAAATGTGTAAATTTGTATGTAGGGGGAACGACCAATCCGATTCCTAATATTATTTTATAGCAAGCTACATTATTTTACAGCTTATCCCTGAGTTTCATAGCGCTAGTTCTAAATATTTCTCGAATTGCAAGTCTATACATGTTTCATTCTAGGTAGGTAACTAAAACCTTTTGGTAATTTCATAATCAATAAATAATTTACGCACTACGATAAAGTTACACGTAACGTTACAAATGTTGATACCTATTTAAATATTTACCACCTAAGCTTGATATTTTAGTCTCAAAAGGGCATTGACCTTATCGTCACTGATCGTGTTGTGAGGCGGAACCCTGCGCATGACACTGATTTAGACGAACCCAGTACTCACAAATCCATTTTAAATAAGTATCTAATAATTTATCCATCCACAGGTAAAACGTTCAATGAACTAACAGGTAGAAATCAGCACATGAAAACATAAAACCTATCTACATCTAAGATAGATAGATAGATAGAATATTCTTTATTATGCACACCATACAAATTACAGAAATAAATAGGCCTTTCGTACAATATACAAATCTTCGATACTCGACGATTTAGGTCTTTAAGTGACTACCGCAATACAAATTCATGTGTCGGCGACGCGTGCCTGTGTACCAACCTCTATGAATTTGTATTGCGGTCGTCGCTTAGAGATCAAAATCGTCGGGTATCGAAGATTTGCGTAGCCTAAAAAAACCATGATGTTTTTGTAAAATCTAGTAAAAAACAATAGTTAATCATTTTATATCCCACCGTTGCAGGCTAAAACTTACCTTGATTTAAAAAAGTCAAAACATAAAATCTTGGAAATGCTTGAAAAGGACATGAATGAAAAATATAGATAGCGTTTCAAAGCCTCTCAAAGAATTACCCTAACAGGGCACTACTGCAAAATTATTCAAACAACCTATCTGTTACTTTACCGGCTAGTGGATACTATGAATTCCTGAAAAGGATTCAGTAGGAACGTAAAAAATATAAAATAAAATGTGAAATCTAAGAAATATGATAGGTATTATTTCCTTTGACACGCAAACCAGACGCAATGTAGTTGCAATTAATTACCTGAAAGGGTGATATTTACCACCGAGGATTATTATTTTATTCTGTGCATATTCGTTTATCGTATTTTACCCGACATTATGTAATGTAATTAGGTAGATTAGGTTTAACTAGGTAGGTACTATATTAAATGACTAACTAACTATCCATACAAATAAATACAAAACAAAAGGACTCTTAGCCGACGAGATACGAAGTAATATTAATCGTTAGTAAATTAGCGTGGATTTTGGATAGAAAAGTTCCCGATGATTTTCATACCAACTTCAATGTTAGGTACCTGTCGTAACATTTACGGAGTTCCTTTGTACAATCGATCGTTGTTCCTAAAATCGTGCTGTTTTGGCTATAAAAAAAAAAAATTGTTTCTTCCATTTTATTTGTGTTTTGAAAAGTTTTGGCTCAATACTCGTAAATTTATGTTAATGTTCACTAACTCAACAGCAAAGCAAGTTTGTGTTTTGCAGTGCCCAGACAGGGCTCATGTACCAAAACTGATATGATTGCTCTCATGTACATAATAATCATAGTAATAAAAAATAAAAAAAACGTATGATGATTCGTAGATCTGTCTATTTATTATAAACTAATAGGATTTTTTTAAGTTTGACTAAGTCACGGTTTATTTCAAATCATTGCTAGAGTAACTATTATGTTAACAACAGCCATTTTATTATAAAGAAATCCTATTAGTTACGCAATATTTGCAGAAACAAGGGAACGTACTCTTGTATGGATAAGTCAGGAAATCCGGGTTATAAATAATTTAAGCCAATACATATTCTAGTGGCGTTCGAGCCGAGACTACATAGGGAAGGCCGGACCGCCTTAACTTTAAACACGGCACTATACTAATGAGTTTGAAAATATTTACTATGTGCACGATTTCAGTATAAATCGATCTTTAATAGTAATGTTAGAAAGCTTAGGGCTGGATAGCAATATTGTTTTGTTATCTATACATCACTTAAAGAAGGTTAACGAAGTGTAAATTCGTGATGTTTTTTGTTTTAAACAAATGAGTTAAATTTGTGTGCGTTTGCTTGATTGAAGTAAACTAGGGCTTAGACAAATGGAAATCCCTTTCAAAGCGTTTCTTATTCCTTCAACGAGTTTCAACAGAATTGACACAGGTACTTTTTTTGGCAGCTTAAATCAGTACCATAAATTTTTGAATTTTCTATGTTATTGTACTGTACAGTAAAGTAGGATCACTTTGTTGTCCGTCCGTCAGTCTGTCAAGACGCCTTTTTCTCAAGAACGCGTGACGCTATCAAGTTTTTAGGAAATCAGAAGGTTTAGTAAATACTATCCGACTCGTAGAAATAATTGTCTCTTTTATTAATTGGAATCCTGCCTTACATTATAATTTCGGTCTTACACATTGTTCCTATGCTACTAAACACAATATTCAATCAACCAATAGGAGAATTACTTTAATTTATCAAACTTAAAACTAATGTTCTATAAAGTACGGGCACCCATCTCACTCTGGCACGCGCGCAACGTATAGCGTCGTCTGTCCGCACACTATATAATATTACCGTCGCCAGCGCAGCTGCTCAGTACGTATTTGCTTCCGAGGCCGGCATGTCGTCCGTTCGCGCGGCGAATGTTTATGCGGGCGCTATCGTAAGTATGTGGATACGTGAGTCCCACATCACTCCCTTCTAAGTGAAGCGTACTACAGGCTTCACGACTCTGCCGGATCTGGTGGTGTAAGGCTGAGTAGGTCCTTTATTTTGGTGGTTATCTTTGTCTTCACTCGGCTCGTTGTATATGTAGGCCGGTTTGAGTCTGTTCAAAGATATCACTGATGTACGTAGCGGTAACTTGATTCTGTAGAACTTGTCGTAGCGCTTGATAACTTCATACGGTCCATCGTACGGCGGTGTTAGTGGCGATCGAACTGTGTCGTTCCGCACGAAAACATGTGTGCACGTTGCGAGGTCCTTAAATATAAATGGCTCAGTATGACTGCTGTTCGAGCGCGGCACACTTTTGACCGATGCCATTGTTTCCATTAGACGACGTACGTAGTCGTTTTCATTAATGTTTGTCTTTGTTGACACGATAAAGTCTGATGGCAGGCGAAGTGTCGTTCCGTATGTCATCATTGCCGGGCTGAGATTATTATTGCGTAACGCTGTGCGCAGTCCTAATAAGACAGCGGGTAGCTCTTCTGTCCACTGATTGGTAGTACCGCGGGCCATTAATGCTGCCTTCAGCGTCCGATGCCATCTTTCGATCTGGCCATTTGACTGTGGATGATATGCCGTAGTGCGTATACGTGTTATGCCAAATTTCTTCATTAGCGATTGGAAAAGTAGGGATTCAAATTGGCGGCCTTGATCCGTTGATATTCGTAGTGGACAACCAAATCTAGCTATCCAATTTTCGTATAGGGCCTTCGCAACCTTTTCAGCGGTTATGTCCAGCAACGGAATAGCTTCGGGCCATTTGGTGCATCGATCGATTATCGTCACACAGTAACGGCAATCATTTGATATTTTAAGTGGGCCGACGATGTCCATATGTATATGTTCAAAGCGTTCTGATGATGGGAACTCGCTCAATGGAGTTACGACGTGGCGATGTACTTTAGCTCGCTGACAGTCGATGCACGCTCTGGTCCAATTGCTGACATCTTTATTCATATTCGGCCAAAAGAATTTTGAAGTCGCCTGCTTCCGTGTCGTTCTGATTCCAGGATGACATAAATCATGTTGTGCTTTGAATGCAACAAAACGATATGTATTCGGTAGATATGGTCGGGGCGTTCCAGTCGAAATTTCGCACGTGATTGGTCGGCTTATCCCTGTCATTGTGACGTCAGTAAACTTCAAGTTAGTTTGACTCTTCAGTTGCTTTAGCACGGGATCGCTTGCTTGTTCGCTCGCTAACTTATTATAGTCGATAGTGGTAGGGCATTGTATATCTTCTATGCGTGACAGGGCATCGGCTACTGTGTTGTCTTCTCCTTGTACGTACTTAATGCCGGTGCAGAACTGACTGATAAAATGCAACTGTCGCTCTCGACGAGGTGTGTCACTGCTACTTGCTGGGCGTGTCAGTGCGTGGGCAAGTGGCTTGTGGTCCGTATAGACCGTCACGTCGCCTCCTTCAATGAACGTTCGAAAATGCTTCACAGCTGTATAAATCGCTAATAGCTCGCGATCGTATACACTGTAGCGTCGCTGCGTCATACTCATCGCTTTTGAGAAATATGCGAGAGGTTTCCACGCGTTATTGATTTTCTGTTGTAGAACTGCGCCCAGGCTGTAGTCTGAAGCGTCTGTCATTATGGCGAGGGCACAGCCGGGTACTGGATGCGTTAGTTCAGTAGCTTCTAAAATGCTTTGACGGCACTTTTCAAAAGCTATTTCTGCTGCTGGGTTCCACTCGATGGGTGTTTTATCATTGCGCTTCCGGTTGTGTAGAAACTTGTTGAGCTCTGACTGTGATTCGGCTTGACGGGGTAAGCAGCTACGGTAAAAGTTGAGCATACCTAGGAAGCGTCGTAGCTCGGCGACAGTGCTCGGTTTCGGGTACTTTGATATAACCTCTGTTCGCTCTTCCGTGGGCTTGATGCCGTTTGTTGAAACATCGTAGCCAAGAAAATTTATATTCTTCTTGCCAAACTCGCACTTTTCTACTTTCAACATGACGCCGTATTCTTTGAGACGTTCTAGCACTTGACGTAAAAGAAGCTTGTGATCCTCTTCACTCTGCGAAAAGAGTAAGATGTCGTCGATGTAGCAGAAACAGTTGTCTATGCCCCGTAGTACTTGGTGCATAAATCTTTGGAACGTTTGGCTGGCGTTGCGTAATCCAAACGTCATGCATTTGAATTCAAACAGCCCAAAAGGTGTGGTAATTGCTGTTTTCTGTGCGTCTTCTTCATTTATCGGTATCCAGTAGTATGCCATTTTGAGATCAAGTTTTGAAAATATCTTCATGTTTTGCAGCTGGTAGGTGAAGTCATGTATGCGGGGTATCGGGTATCGGTCGGGTTGAGTGACTGCGTTTAGCCTACGATAGTCACCGCAAACCCGTAGTCCTCCGTCCTTCTTTTTCACAACATGTAATGGGCTCGCCCATGGGCTCTTGGAAGGTCTGCAGATGCCCATCTCCATCATGTGATCAAACTCTTCTTTTGCAGCCTTGTACTTATCAGGTGGAAGCGGGCGGGGTCGGGCGAAGAGCGGGGGGGCTTGTCGTTTCTATGTGATGAACGACGTCGTGTCTTGTTGGTTCCTTCAGGGACATTGGTCGAAGAACATCTGGATATTGCTTCAAGATTTCGTAGTAAACTTGATTGGAGCTAATGACGTGTACTGTTTCTTCGCCGGTCGATATTTCAAGCGCATCAATTGATAAATCCGTCACATTGTCGATGAGCTTTTTTCTGTGCAGATATACCAGTAGTATGAAGTGACGTAGAAAGTCGGCTCCCAGAATAGATGTTTTGACATCCGCCACGATGAACTGCCATAGAAAACTTCGTCGTAGACCAAGATTCAGTCTGAGCGTCTTTTCACCGTAGGTATTTATGGGCGTATTGTTTGCCGCATATAATCTGTATGCGCTGGCAGTGTTCATTTTTCTTTTGCTTGTGGCGGCTAACACCGAAATATCGGCACCTGTGTCCACAAGAAAACGTTCTCTGGTATCTCGATCGAAAACACAAAGGCGGTTGGTAGTACACGGGACACCGACGGCCGCCACCGTCGATGTCGGAGCTAGTTTAACGACGGCTGACTTTTCTTCCTTCTACAACACGGTGATTCGCAGCGCTTTGCCTTGTCACCATAGCGATGGTGGAATCTGCACTCCCACGAAGGATCGCCGGGTCTGATTGAAGTTTTGTTCCCCTGTCGTGACCGTGACTGTGAACGCGACCGGGAACGAAACGGGCGTCTGTAGCGATGAGCGGAGCGTCCGCGTAGTTCGGCCACTTCTAGGCACAGTTTCTCCATTTGTTTCGACAAAACTTCTAATTGTGTGGACATCACAGGTTCTTGTGACGTTGTGGATACTGCGGCGACAGTCATTGTTGAGGGTTCCGAATATTCTGCCATTTTGTCGGCCATAGCAGCGAGTGTATCGAGTGACGATTCCGTGTTGATCGATAGTACAACGCGCATTCGAGTGGGTAAATGGTTGAGCCATTCAATCTTCAAACCTTCGTCCGTGATCATGCCGGTTCCGAGTTCTCGCATCTTGCGTAACAACTGTGTTGGCTTTTGGTCTCCCAGTTCCAAGCCGCTGATAAGCTTCTGAAAGTTCTTCACGTCGTATTTGTCATACACCGTTAGCAGACGATTCTTCACAGCTCCGTATTTGTCCGTGGCAGGCGGATTGTACAGAATATCCGTGATATGTTGAAGATCGGTGGCTTGCAACTGCTGTAATACATATCGGTATTTCTGATCATCAGAAGTCTTCAACGGATCCACGACGGCTTCAAATTGGATAAACCAGGCTCGTGGAATCTCTCGCCAAAACGGCAACATTCTTGACTGGATGGAAACTGCAGCCAAGTCGACTTCGGGCTTCATCGTCTTGCTTCCTTCGCCTAAGTTGTCTTGTGGCATTATGATCACGTCGGGGTCACCAATTTAGGAAATCAGAAGGTTTAGTAAATACTATCCGACTCGTAGAAATAATTGTCTCTTTTATTAATTGGAATCCTGCCTTACATTATAATTTCGGTCTTACACATTGTTCCTATGCTACTAAACACAATATTCAATCAACCAATAGGAGAATTACTTTAATTTATCAAACTTAAAACTAATGTTCTATAAAGTACGGGCACCCATCTCACTCTGGCACGCGCGCAACGTATAGCGTCGTCTGTCCGCACACTATATAATATTACCGTCGCCAGCGCAGCTGCTCAGTACGTATTTGCTTCCGAGGCCGGCATGTCGTCCGTTCGCGCGGCGAATGTTTATGCGGGCGCTATCGTAAGTATGTGGATACGTGAGTCCCACAAGTTGAAATTAATATCTTAAGCTCTAAAAAAAATCAAGGTTCTACAACGCAATAAAAAATACAGCCATTTATGCGACATTTATTTTGATACCTACTCGCAAATAAATCAAAACCTACAGGGGGTACTTCCCGTTGACATAGAATCATGAAATATGGCAAGAAGCAAAGTCTCACAGCACATGTAAAGGAAAATGTCCGAAAATAGTTAATTTATAGTTTTATGTTTTATCTTTTTTTTTTACGATTACAAACTTACATTTGCAGTTGGAGAATTGACCGTGACGTATTTCCATGTATGGAAGAATATATTTTTCAACTAGAGTCCATAATACAAAAAGTACGTTGAAATGATTGAGCGTGTTCAATACAAATTCCCATACAAAGTAAATTTTCGAAAAAAAAAACAAATATTCAGAAATATATAGTACTAGCTGCGCCCCGCGGTTTCACCCGCATAAGTCTTGATCCCGTGAAAATATCGGGATAAAAATCATCGTATGTGTTAATCCAGGTGAACTATCTGTGTGTAAAATTTCATCCAAATCCGTTCAGTAGTTTTTGCGTGAAAGAGTAACAAACATCCACACATACATACATACATACAAACTTCGCGTTTATAATATTAGTAGGATAGCTACTATTAAACGAGCAAAATTTGTAGGTATATATATCAATATGCCTAGTCTTTTCCCAACTATATTGGGGTCGGCTTCCAGTCTAACCGGATGTAGCTGAATACCAGTATTTTACATATAGCGACTGCCTATCTGACCTCCACAACCCAGTAAGTGGGTAATACGATACCCCTTGGTAAGACAGATGTCAAACTTTCGGGCTTCTGACGACCCGTAACGACTGTCAAAGACCCAGGAATGACAGCCGGGACCAACGGCTTCACTTGCTTTCGAGATAAGGAGGACTCGGCATGTAAAGATGGTCACCCATCCACAGACCAACTCCGACAAGCGTAGCTTAACCTGATGGATCGACCCGTGCGGCTGTTATTACGAGCTCACATTTATTTATTTATATATATATATTTGTAATCACGTTCCCGAAAACGGCTCTAACGATTTCGATGAAAGTTGAAATATAGGGGTTTACGGGGGTGAAAACTCGATCTAGCTAGTTCTCATATCTGGGAAAATTCGTTTTCTCCGCATTTTCACCCGAGCAAAGCTCCATCCATCCAGCTCCCAAAGTTTAGAACAAGATGGCTACTAATGACATGGCAGCATGGAATTATTAGGTAACTAATATCATAGCAGCATGGAATTAGTAAGTACCTACTATAATGGCAGCATGAAATTAGTATGTACTACACATGGTAATAGTATGAATTTTCCTATCTATTTAATGGGCATTCTCTGTTTTCACAAGAGCAGAGATCGGGCGCCCAGGTACCAGGTACATTTGAATTGAAAAATAAATATTGAGGCTTCCTGACTCCTTTTACCGTGAATATTAATCTGGTCTGACGGATTAAAGCGCTTTCTGAAGCAAGAAGCGCTTGATTGATATCCTCTTAACTCCCTGATCGAAGACTCCATTATCTATATACGTCCCTATACCTATATCTACGCATTGAATACATCCAATAACCGGTGTCCTATACAATGATTGGCCGGCAATTATATACCTACTGCCAATTTGTGTTCAGACCCTCAGAACAAAGATAACCTAAGGTAGGCGTTAATTACATACGAGATACATATCACTCAGATGATGCACTATTCTAGAACTATTCAAAATGTATTAATATTGGACATATCAATTTATTAAGAACATAAGTAGCTCCGTGGTACAATAGAATCTCGTTTGGCCCCGTCACATAAAAAAAAAACTGTTTTAATATCTAAAATGGCGATTAAAAATCGAACCAGCGTGAACATGCAAATACGTCCATAAGTTCCACGACCTAATTGATTTTATCAGCACTCAGTATCAATCAATCTTTTAATTAAAAGTTTATATTAAATTCGAGTGTGAAATAAAACATACAACTTGCCAGGGCTAACGTTTTAAAACCCTTTAGTTATTAACATTGATGTTCTGAAAGCTAAATTCCTAAATGTAAAAAGGTTTTTTGGTGGAATTATTTATCGATGTAGGGATGGATCAAAGGCATTTTATGAAACGTAGCGCATTTAGGAGAGAACTGAGAAGAAAGAAATGCTACGTTTTAATTTAACGTGTTACTTAATAGACTTAGCTACAGAGTTAACTTGATTCTAAATAGAAAATTGATCGTGAAAAATCCACTTGTTCAGTTGAAAGAATTGGGCTAGTCAATACGCAATAGCTGCATAAAACGCATTTGCCGTCAGTGTCGTTTGTAAAAAAAACAATATAGGGTGGAGTCGGGTGCATTCACTTCAGTGACACTCGATTTAGTATCGCTCCACAGGGGAATGTGGGGAGAGGCGGTACTGAAGAGCTTCACACTGTGGACTTAGTCGACTTTTGTTTCATTATCAAAGCTTTGGTACCTATTAAAGCTTTGGTTTCCAAAGAAAGCGGTAAACGATCACACATAAGTGGCTGTCAAATAACAAACCATTTTTGACACCTTTATGTCAAATATTGGTAAAAATGACCGATTTTCATGACACCCGTAATAATATGACAGAACCGGTCTTCCTGGCTTTATAGAAGTTCTAAGGCTGTTGTTGACCGTTTAGGGTAAGCATGGAAGATTACGCAATGATTGAAAAAAAGTTTGAGCTAGTTTCAAAGTTTATTGCACATGGCCGTGTGCTCGATAGGATTTCCCATCGGTTGATAATAATTACGAGCTTCCATACATATTTTCCCCTATTTAACCCGTTTAGGGGATAAAAACTAACAAAGAACAAAGGGGTGTGGCTAAGAAATAACAGCCGCACGGGTCGATCGATCAAGTTAAGCTACGCTTGCCGCGGTTGGTCCGCGGGTGGGTGACTCCCTCATATCTCATACCAAGACCCCTCCTTGCCTCAGAAAGCACGTTAAACCGTTGCGTTGGTCCCAGCTGTCATTCGTGGATCTTTGACAGTCGTTACGGATCGTCAGAAGGCCGATGTCTGACACGCAGTCTTACCAAGGGGTATCGTATTACCCAGTAACTGGGTTGTGGAGGTCAGATAGTTAGTCGCTCCATGTAAACTACTGGTATTCAGATGCATCCGGTTAGACCGGAAGCCAATCTCAACATAGTTGGGAAAAGGCTAGGCAGATTGATTGAGGAGATGAAAACAAAGATCCGTCCTTAGTGGTCAATTTCGTTATAAGTACTATCGAGGACACAGGCGCCTGACCACTTTTCAAACTTATTGCCTAAGCAATAAAGTCGAAAAGTGGTCAGGCGAGACTGTGTCTTCGAGAGTAGGTAGGACATAAAAGGAACTCTAGTGGAAAAAAAATCCGCTAGAAAATTTCGAATTTCTATATCCAGAGGTTTGGGCGTGTGTTGCTTTTCAGAGATTTATTTTATTTTATTAAGTAGATCTCTTCATTGCATTGCAGCTTTTGGGCCTTAATTGATGGCCCTTGTGATCAACAAGGGCTTGTTCAATCATATTGCGCAAATTTATTGTAGGTATAGGAGCCGCCTTACTGTATTGTATCTGCATACAGTGCAGTGGTAGGTAAATACCTTGTATACGTATACAGTCAAATGAGCTATACCAATTAAGTTGCAAATGTAAGTTTGTACGCATAATATTGGGAGATTTATAATATTATTTTAAGACTATAGACTTCTTATAGGTTTTCCCGTAAACTATAAGAATACAACTATTATCAGATTTTTTTAAATTTTTAGGCTCAGTCGTTTCGGAGATAATGGGCTATGGTCAAATTTCATCTATTTTCTTAAATAAGTTTAAAACTATTTATTTTAAAATATTAAAAAATATATATTTGAGACCCTCATAATAAGCCCTTTCAGACGATATACTGAACAAAATATTTTTTTAAATTTTTTTATTTGCCTCCCAAAAGTGATCCCCATATTAAAAATTAATTTGTTTACGTAACACGTCCGTGGTTTGGCCACAGAAATTAATGTGTACCAAATTTCAATTTCGGTTCATTCGAATCGGAGCAAATTGGCTGTGACAGACGGACAGACAGACACACGAGGGATTCTATGAGGGTTCCGTTTTTTCATTCGGACATACGGAACCCTAAAAAGAATGTGTCCAAAAGTTCGATGAATTTAAATAATAGTCGTCGTTAAAGTCATAGACGAAAGTAATCGCCATTTAATAGAGCTCGACGATTATTCCGATAATTATGTAATAGCAAAATAAAATGGAAGATCCTTTTTGTTAGACTAACGTACGAGGGCTGCACTAAAAGTATCGGGAATAGAATATTTCCACTGTTCCTGTCATATTAAAATCTTTTTAATTGAAAACTCCTTGGTTTTAAAAATCGAATACCATTTATTTATTTTAAAAAAGATTCTCGGTCTTGTCACAAGGTTTTGTCAAACTTGTTTAGTCGTTGAGAAAATGGAATTGACTCGAGAAAATTCAAGAGCGATGATTTATTATGACTTTCGAAGTGGTTTAACACAAAAACAGTGTGTTGACCGGATGATTTCTGCATTTGGTGATGAAGCCCCATCCAAAACCACAATTTATCGCTGATTTGCTGAATTTCAACGTGGACGTGTCAAGCTCAGTGATGATCCCCCTCAAGGTCGTCCAAAAACTGCAGTCACCCAAGAAAACGTTGATGCTGTGCGTAAGCTGATTGAGGAAGATCGACATGTGACATACCGCGAAATTCAGGCAACTTTAGACATTGGCATAAGTCAAATACAAATAATCAAAAGTTGTTTTCCCGATGGATACCGCATTAGCTCTGTGAAGAGCAAAAAGCGGCTCGCGTTAATTGGTGCGTCAGAACTCTCAAAAGATTCCACGCAGGATCCTCAAATGCTGTATACAACATCGTATCAGGTGACGAATCCTGGATAGGATATACGCGTACGAACCCGAAACAAAAAACCAGTCACGAGTTTGGGTGTTCGAAAATGAGTTAAAGCCAACAAAAATTGTTCGTTCACGGAGTGTTGCAAAAAAAATGGGTCGTTTCTGAACTCCGTAAAGAGAACTGCAACCGCCGCATCATCCTCCATCACGACAATGCGAGTTCTCACACCGCGCACAGAACAAAAGAGTTTTTAGAGCAAGAAAACATAGAATTATTAGACCATCCGCCGTACAGCCCCGACCTAAGCCCTAATGATTTCTATACTTTCCCTTAAATAAAGAATAAATTGCGTGGACAGAGATTTTCATCACCTGAAGAAGCTGTGGACGCCTACAAAACGGCCATTTTGGAGACCCCAACTTCCGAATGGAATGGTTGCTTCAATGATTGGTTCCATCGTATGGAAAAATGTGTCAAATTTCGCGGAGAATACTTCGAAAAGCAATAAATACATTTTTAAATAGTAATGTTGTGTCACTTCCTTGACTCCCGAAATTTTCAGTGCTGCCCTCGTATTTTACTGATTTATAAACTGAATGAACGATTCCGAAATTGCTATTGAAGCTTTGTTAAGCCTGATTTACATGGTGCGATTCAATTGCCTGTAGCATACTCTAAGTTGAAGCGACAATCAAAGAGTGCGTTTCATTTTGTATCATTTGTTGCTTTTTTTTTGTATGTAAGAAACTAGCTACGTGTAAAGGAGGCTTTATTCAGTCGACTGCGCGTCGATGTCGCGTGCGTTAAAGTTGCATGCATTCCTAATGCCTCCGTGTTTCTATTGAACCCGGGATCGTCTTGAAATTTTCTTTAAACTTCTTTGTTACAATTTTATTAACCGACTTCCAAAAAGGAGGAGGTTATTTTTTTTTTCATGTATGTCAGTCGATTTCTCCGTCAATTGTGGACCGATTTTGAAAATTCTTTTTTTGTATGAAAGGGCATGCTCCCGGATTAGTCCCATATAAATTTTGTTAACTTTGCTTGGATAGTTTTTGAGTAAGCTTCAATAATACGTATTTTTCCCACTTAGTATATGTGGATGATATGATGATAACTTCCTGTGACTGTTATTTACATAGCAGGTACTGGTATTTGAATTTGGGTGTGTTAGGTACAACAGCTAAAAACTGAAAAATAAAAAAATGGCAAAAACGAAAATTCAAAACCAAAGACACCGACTTTCGAAATTAAAGTTATTTTTCACTTAGTAGTGTTTTTTTTTCGGAAGTCGGTTGTTTTTTTTTTTGTAAAAAGATTTATTAAATTTTTATTCGCAGTTGACGAGCCAATTAGAGCTGAACGTAGGATTGACTGAATGGAAATCTTGTCTGGCTTCATCCAACCGTGGATATTGTGTTGAATGCAATGACATAGATAATTTAAAATGGAAATATAATTCGTAGATGAAACTCGCTGTAGTTTATTTGTTCATGTGAAATACCTACATGATTATTTGGTACTATCGCGGCTCTGGCAGACGCCAGAGCCGCGATAGTACCAAATAATCCCACAAATAGACCACTTTTCGACCTTAATGGGTGACTTATATAGTGATCAGGCACCGGTGTTCGCGATGGTACATTATCCTAATCCTATCCTAACTAATATTATAAATGCGAAAGTGAGTTTGTTTGTTACGCTTTCACGCTAAAACGGCTGAACGGATTTAGATTAAATTTGGCACATGGGTAGACCATGATCTGAATTAGGACATAGGATACTTTTATCCCGATATTCCCACGGGATCAAGACTTATGTGGGTGAAATCGCGGGATGCAGCTAGTCTACTATAATACAGGATGGCATCGACGCGAAAACTTTTACCATGGATTCAAAATTGAATTAGCTTCCATGTTCTCCGTAGGACATAAAAAAAAAGGAACAACAGATTTAAAAAAAGAAAAACTGACGAAACATTTCAACGTACGGGGGTTCAGAATCACGTGCAGTATCCATGGTACCAGTTTCCGCGTCGATATCCCTGCCACCCTGTATATACGAAAACTAGGTACCTATGATTTGATTCGAGAGTCG
Source organism: Agrochola macilenta (assembly GCA_916701695.1). Lineage (NCBI taxonomy): Eukaryota > Metazoa > Arthropoda > Insecta > Lepidoptera > Noctuidae > Agrochola > Agrochola macilenta. The sequence goes on along the minus strand of OU753552.1, from coordinate 8,079,696 downwards.
AGATAGAGCTTCGAGCTTCATCGGTCTATCGGCGCTGAATTAACACGTTCTCACCCTGATAAAATCTTCCCGACCGAATCGAGATCAACTCATCGATGTTAAAATTAGGTATTTGTTTCACCACCGGTTGTTGTTCTCAATTTAGCGTTTGCGAAATAAATAAAGTATACACATACATACATAAACTGACGCATTCTTCCAATGGGGGGCAGGAAGTACAGAACGCCACCTACTAAGCGACATACTCCGTTTACTTCGTTTACGTTCATACATCTAGTCATAGACGCAGGAGTACTACGAGTACTGCTACTGCGAGTACTACGAGTACTGCTACTGCGAGTACTACGAGTACTGCTACTGCGAGTACTACGAGTACTGCTACTGCGAGTACTACGAGTACTGCTACTGCGAGTACTACGAGTACTGCTACTGCGAGTACTACGAGTACTGCTACTGCGAGTACTACGAGTACTGCTACTGCGAGTACTACGAGTACTGCTACTGCGAGTACTACGAGTACTGCTACTGCGAGTACTACGAGTACTGCTACTGCGAGTACTACGAGTACTGCTACTGCGAGTACTACGTGTACTGCTACTGCGAGTACTACGAGTACTGCTACTGCGAGTACTACGAGTACTGCTACTGCGAGTACTACGAGTACTGCTACTGCGAGTACTACGAGTATTGCTACTGCGACGACTACGAGTACTGCTACTGCGAGTACTACGAGTACTGCTACTGCGAGTACTACGAGTACTGCTACTGCGAGTACTACGAGTACTGCTACTGCGAGTACTACGCACCTGTCCTTTCTGAAGAACATCACCAATAAGGTCAGTATTTATGTCCTCTTAAGGCTGCCTGTCCATTGAAGCGGAGCAAAGCAGCGGAGAGGAGAATGGCAGTGGAGTTGCGGACTGTGCGGAGCGAGGTAGCGGAGCGGTGTGGCGGACTGTCCGGAGCTAGACCACACGTATTTTGCCGCATCGCCTCTCCGCTCCGGTTCCCCGCTCCGTTTCACCGCTCCGCTTCCCCTCTCCGCTTCTCCGCTCCGCTTCCCCTCTCCGCTTCTCCGGTTCCCCTCTCCGCTTCTCCGCTCCGTTTCCCCGCTCCGCTTCCCGGTTTTGTATGAATTTTTAAACTAGTATGCAAAACCCTGTCCACTGAAGCGGAGCGGAGGTTTTATGCAATTCCATTGGTTAATATTGGCACACCGCTACTCCGCTCCAGTGGACAGGCAGCCTAAGGCGTCGGTCCCAGTGTTTCCAGTCACAACTGCCTTGTACTCGTAATTAATACATTTTGTTAGTCGCCTTTTATTTATCCTCGCAACATGACGAAACCATCTCAGCATACACTTTTAAAATTTTGTCACTAAATCTTCTTTTAACTCACACCGTTGTCTTATCATTAAAAAATATCATATAATTATAACGATGAAATTAATATTATAATTAATAAATTAAGTATAGGTTTTCAGATGATAAGAGGTCATCTCGTAACATTATAGAACAAAGCTTGTCGACAGTAAAATGAAACCTTCATAGCAGAGCATTTCGGTAATGCTTTTTAACTTTAAAAAGATTGAATTGTTAAATACAGGTATCATAATATTAAAGTGGCTAGTTACCACATGATTTCATTAGCACGACAAAATTACCAAAATAAACAGTGCCTACTAATGCACAATTTGCCACAACAATTTTAATTGCAATTAGTCACCTCATACACCTAACGCATAGTTAAAATTCATGGAGGTTGGCCACTATGTAGCCACATAAAGTACCTATTAATACAATAAAACCGGCTAAGTGCGAGTCGAACTCGCATACGAATGGTTCCGTACCACCGTACATTATTTAGCAAATAAATGAAAATACTTAACGAAGAATATTATTATTTTTCATCTTAAATTTAATAAATCGCATTTGTATTTTATAATAAAATTATACTATGAATTACTAAGGTATATTTGCAAATTTCTAACTTGTTTAGTTGTTGAGATAGAGCTCGTACAAAAATGGTCTTTAACTGACAACTTTCACGGCCCACTATTTCGTCATTTATGAAGATAAAACAAAATATAAATACATTTGTTCTCTACTTGATGAGTTCTAGACAATGACACCCCACATGCCAGGGTTTGATTTTCTTTTTTCAAAATCAAAAGTTTATTGTATGGAGAACCCTTTAATTTTTAAATTTGTTGTTATAGCGAAAATAGAAATGCATAATCTGTGAAATTTTCAACTTTCTACCTATTACGGTTCATGAGATACAGCTCGCTGACAGACAGACATCCGGCCAACGGAGGCTTAGTAATAGGGTTCCTTTTGGCACCCTTGGGGAACGGAACCCTAAAAATTAATCAAATTCTATGTTGTAAAGAAAACAAGGCATCAAATTGAATCAAACACTTTACGAAAATTTTGCAAAATTTCAAGCATTTACTTACCCGCGTTCCTGTCCTTTGTCCACAGTACTGAAAAGTTGACCGGGAAAATTTTAGCCCCCTGCCTGGTCGAGTCTGAAGTGCCGTGCTTGACCGATGCGGAGAACGCCTGGAAAGCGGCTTGCCCGAATACAGATCGACCCGTGAAGCTGTCCGTGAACCTGTCCTCCCAGAGGCAGTGGGATGAGCCGCTCTGCAAGTTGGTACGGAACAATCTTGTTAATACGTCCACTAATACTGCTGAGCGTGCCCGCCTGCTGGCTGTGGGTGAGTGGGAGTCGGGCCTTTAGCTTCAGGCGCTACCGTCACCCAACATAGGCACTATGCTGGGTGACACCACTTTCCGGCTCGCTACCTGTCTGCGTCTGGGCACTCCTTGTGTGGCCCCGCATCGCTGTCAATGCGGTGAAGCAGTCGACTGTCTCGGACACCATGGTCTATCCTGCAGTAAAAGCGCAGGCCGGAGAGCACGGCACGCCAGCATTAATGACATCATCCGTCGTGCTCTTGTCACCGCCGGGGTGCCAGCTGTTCTAGAACCCAACGGCTTGGCACGCGACGATGGGAAGAGACCAGATGGAATGACCATAATGCCTTGGAAGTTCCTAGCACGGTGGGCTGTGCTGGGGCTGCTGCTGCAGGTGCGGAAAACCTCAAACGGCGCAAATACTCCAATCTTATTGGGATTCAAGACATCGCAAAGCGGTTGGTTGACTCTTCATGTGACCAGAAGGCTGGCCTATTCTTCGGCCAGAGAATCAGCATTGCCATACAACGTGGCAATGCTGCCAGCCTTTTGAGCACTTTTCCTGTTGACAACGATGCGGACGAATTTTTTGATGCCCTATGATTGTTCCCCCCCCCACCCCTTTCTTATATACTTGTAAATTATTACGTATTATTATTATTATTTTAAGTCTGTTAGTTTTTTAATTGTTTCATATTGTTAGTTAATTTAAATATTAATGCAAAATAATAACACGTTTACTTTTGGGTTTTTCTAAGTTAGTCAATGTATAATACAAAATCTTTTGTTTAGTTATTTTACAATTTTTTTTTTGTAATACTGAGTGAGAAAGGATTACATAGTTCTAGAGTTTATTAAAACTTGTTAGTCAGCCTTGTATTTAATTTGTTACAAAGAGGGGTAGCTCAGCAGGAGAACCATTTGACGCCCAAGCGTGCTCGATAATAGGACAAATGTTTAGAAATCATGAAACTCATTATTTTGATTCAGTATATCTACGAAGTTTTGTACACTTTTAAATGAATGATGATGATAAATGATTCGACTTACAAGAACGGAGATGCTTCAATGTTATATTTCCTTTATGAAAACATTTCTTATCTTTCATACAACATAATTATACTAAAAACCCTGTCCGTGAGGGTGTTAAGTATCGTATATATTATGTGGATTTTTTTAGGAAAAAAGAGTATGAAAATTCGCCGCATTTTCTTTTTCAATCAATAATTTTTCCTTTTTATTACATTGGGGATGGGCAGCAGTCGTTTAGCGGTTGTATAAAAGTTATACTCCTGTTGAAAATTTGCAATTTTTTTTAAACAGTGAATTTTAAATAGCAATAACTTTTTTATTTTCAATAATCATAAGATTTTTTATTACTATTATTGAGGTACCTGTGTGCCCCTTTCAGATCGATCAGTTTTTTTTACATATTGTATAGGTACCTGTATAGGACAATAAACCTTTGGTTCGAAATCTTCAGTCAAAAAGATCTTGCTCTGACGCTATCATTTATATCATATTTATATTATCTTTTATTACCTTGAGGCTATACTAATTAAGACCAGGACCGCACGTTCTGTATTGATGTAAAATAATTTGAATCTTTACAACATGTTTCTTTCAAAAACATATTTAAAATAAAATGTAGCCACATCATCATTCTCTAACCCTTATCCTGGTTTATAAGGGATCGGCGTAATATATCTTCTTTCATAATTCTCTATTAGTCGTTATCTCGGGAGTTAACTCCTCTCTAGCCATATCTTTCAAATAGTCCATCCAACGGTTCTTTGATCTGCCCCTACTCATATAGCCATTCAGTACCTACTTATAATCTAAGACATAACAAGAGCGTGTCGGACCACGCACAATGAAGGATTCCGTCGTTGGGATGAATTTATCCCAAGAACAAACTTAACATTGTAGTTGAAAAACATGTTCTCTCATACATTATAACTGCAAATGTAAATTTGCTCGCATAATATTGAGAGATTTGCCTTGTTATTTTAAAACCATAGGTTTTTTATAGGTTTATATTTATTATCTGTAAGTATAAAACTAGTATCCGCATTTGTTTTTCAAAATTTTTGGTTCAGCAGTTTCGGGGTTTTCTTTCCTTTAGATATGGGAGGAGAATGGTCTATTTTCATCATTTTCTTAAATAACTATAAAATTATCTATTTTAAAATTATACCCCATATTCAAAACTCATTTCCGTGTTTGGGTCACAGAAATTCACATGTGTATCTTCAACTTAATCGGTCCATTTGGAGCAAATTGGTGGTAACAGACAGACAGATACATGATCAGAGATCATATAAGGGTTTCGTTTCCGTTTATTCATTCGGCCGTACGGAACCCTAGAAACCAAATCTTCACGTACAAGTTTAAAAAATTTGAGCAAATCTAACAACGTGAAACTCGGAGACTCTTCCGCCTAGAAATTTCCGTTAAAATAAACTTAAATAGAAAAATTCAAGAAGCACTCATGTGTACAAGATGGAAATACATTTTTCAAAATAAACCTATTTCGGGATATTTTAAATTCTTTGCGGATCAGTGAATCAGTTTTAGGGTTCCGTAGTCGTAGTAGGCTCGTGGCTAAGTAATAACAGCCACATGGGTCGATCCATCAGGTTAAGCTACGCTTGTTGGAGTTGGTCTGTGGATGGGTTACCATCTTTACATACCGAGACTTCTCCGTGCCTTGGAAAGCACGTGAAGCCGTTGGTCCCGGCTGTCATTCGTGGATCTTTGACAGTCGTTGCGGGTCGTCAGAAGCCCGAAAGTCTGACAACCAGTCTTACCAAGAGGTATCGTGGTATCGTATTACCCAGTTACGGGGCTATGGAGGTCAGATAGGCAGTCGCTCCGTGTAAAATACTGGTATTCAGTTGCATTCGGTTAGACTGGAAGCCGATCCCAATATAGTTGAGAAAAGACTAGACAAATTGTAGTCAACAAGGAACCCGTATAGTTTCGCCATATTCATCCGTCTCTGTCCGTGGCTTAGCTCAACGACTCATAGAACCTACCAGAAAGCTGGTTTTTGGCATGGGTATACAATCATACTGGTGGGTGGATAAATAAATAAATATTAATCACGCCGACAAAGAGGTAATTTTTTTTTTTACCCACACGTAAAGTGGGAATAATTGTTTTTCTCGTCTATACCATTGTGTAGCGTGTCCTTGGATAGGCCGTTCAAAAATATTACGAGAACACGTTTTTCAACTACAATGTTAAGTTTGTTGTTGGGCAATACATTTATCCCAACTACGGAACCCTTCATAGTGCGTGGTCCGACACGCACTTGGCCGGTATTTAACTGATCGTTGGGCAGTGGTAATGATGGAGACTTCCTCCAGTGGAAAGTTTTCGTACTAAGGTTGTGAAGATAAATTAACATTTTGACTAACTAAAGTTTGATAGTAATATGACTTTTGATTCAAACACAATATGGTTACATAACATAGCGTAAAACGGTTAAGCAAGATCGACAAATTATTAGATAGTTAAAACAATAAAAATCGAAGAGTCATCTCTAGATTTATGTTAGGCCAAAAATGTTTTTTTTTCCATTTTCAAAGTGACATTTTTGCTGATTTCTAACGAGACTGGTGAGGTTTTTATTACCATTGAAAATTAACCGATAATTATATCTTTCCAACTTTATAAAATTAAGTCATTGATATTAACTGTAAAGAAAATAAATACAAAATGGAAGGAATCGTGTAAAATACACCTTTAGCCGCAGAATCAACACCCGATGAAATAATTTTATTTGTTTTTTATTTGTACCAGCTATCGGCGTCAGACAGATCGTAAGTGATTCGATACAATGGCAATGTAAAACAATAATGGAGTTAACCGTTAGCGGTGGTTTCTTCAGTTACTTATACAAAACGAATGCAGATTTTCTTTTTAAATTAAGTACTTGTTACTTGAATTTATGAGGAAATGAGGTAATAATTTAAGGGATAATCTTTTCTGTTAGGGGCAGATTTTGTATTCAGGAACAATGTCAGTTTGACAGCTTTTGTGTAACATGTCAAACGACCGTATTTATTCTTATGATAAAATGTTGTATGACGATTAAAAAATTCGAGCTAAGCCGGTGCGCCATGGAGCGCAGTATCCTTTTTTTTGGGTGGGAAATCATCAAATGACTCCTCCCGCTCTGGGCGGAGCGAGAGGGAGTGTCAGACTTTTACTGACTAAAACCCACCCGTGTTCCTTCCGTTGCCTGTGTGCCGGGGCAGCGATATCCCTTTCGGACAAACTCGCAACCCTGGCAGGCATTGGCCCTTACGGACCCCGTCAGTTGGTGCTGACATCTCTTTGAGGCGCGCGTGGAACACAACGCGCCGTCGACCCGGGCCTGGAGAGCGCAGTATCCTGAGGGTTCGAATTTCGGACCATAATATATACAATGCCCCCATGGGCATGTCACCGCCCGTATTTTTCTGAATATTCGTATTCATGAAAAATTATATAAAATAAACTTTAAAAAACTTTTGCCAAAAAAAAACAATGTTTTTTTTCGGAAGTCGGTTGTTTTTTTTTTTTTTAAGTTTTTTTTTTCACTTTTTAGTTGTGGTACCTACCCCACACAAATTCGAATACCAGTACCTGCTATGTAAATAAGTCACAGGAAGATATCATCATATCATCCACATTACCTATATATACTAAGTGGGAAAAATACGTATTATTGAAGCTTACTCAAAAATTATCCAAGCAAAGTTAATACAATTTATATGGGACCAATCCGGGAGCACCCTTTCAAACAAAAAAAGAAATTTTCAAAATCGGTCCATAATTGACGGAGAAATTGACGGACAAATATAAAAAAACACATACGCGTCGAATATATAACCTCCTCCTCCTTTTTGGAAGTCTGTTAAAAAGGGGGCTCTCCGCCTCAATTTTTTTTTTCATAATCCCTTGTTTTTTTTTTCATAATTCCCCTATGATTTTATAAAATAGTATTATGTAGGACTTACACTAGTGTTCTTTAAATATATACAGATTTTTTTTCGAAAAAAATATCTTCATCTCCGTTTTTTTTTCAGAGTCGACATATTTTAATAAAAAATGTTAGTTAATCCGATAAAATAACTCATAAGCTTTTAGAAACAATAATCAGAATCCATATCGAGCCAATAACATCGGAGTTATGGCAAACGCTACTCAAAATAATAATGATTGAATAACATGAAAAATATTAAAGATAGACCCCCCTTTTAAAATGAATTTTCGATAATTTTTCAAGAATATTCTGAAAAATACGGACGGTCATGTTGCCCATGGGCGAGATTGTATAAGGAACACAAGATTTCGAGCCAAAATCAAGATCACGGACGTTACCCAGAAACCCGCTTGACTTAAGACGGTGGCGGCGCCCAACGGTCCACTAACGCCACTTCTTTAAAAAAATATTATCTTGTGACTGCGAAGGAACAAAATACGACCTAGAGAAATGTGGCCGCATTTTGTTAGATTGAAATTTGTTGCTTCGTGTCTCAATGTAAAACATTGTAAAAGGTATTAGAACACTCTAGACACACTTCTAATTTACATAAATGACTTACCTTACTACATAAGGGATAATCACAAGATCGTATTATTCGCAGATGACACTTCCCTCATTTTTAAAATCAAACGTCAGTTAGTTAACTTTGAACAAGTCAACGATGCACTCTCTAAAGTTGTGCATTGGTTTAATGTAAATAATCTTCTCTTGAACGAAAAAAAGACTAAACTCATTAAATTTTCAACGCCAAATGTCAGGCAGCTAACTACCAATGTTCAAGTTAATGGAATAGAGTTGGACCCTGTTGAGTCAACAGTTTTTCTTGGAATAACTATTGACGGTAAATTACAATGGGGCCCACACATAGAAAAATTGTCAGGAAGGCTAAGTTCGGCCGCCTATGCTGTTAAAAAAATTAGACAGATAACTGACGTAGATACAGCCAGAATTGTTTATTTTAGTTACTTTCATAGTCTTATGTCATATGGAATTCTTCTTTGGGGAACCGGTGCGGACATTAATACTATCTTTGTTCTACAGAAAAGGGCTGTTCGAGCCATTTACAACCTAGGTCCAAGAGATTCCCTTCGAGATAAATTCAGAGAAATAAATATTCTGACTGTAGCCTCACAATATATTTTTGAAAACCTATTGTATGTACACAAAAATATATCAAATTTTAAGAAAATGTCCGATATTCATAGTTTAAATACCAGGAATAAACACAACCTTGCTGTACATCGCACACGTCTCCACAGAGTAAGCAACTCGTTCATGGGTCAATGTATACGCTTTTACAACAAACTTCCCATTGACATTCGAAACTTACCCATTAAACGATTTAAAAGCTGTATTAAAACCAAACTTTGTAAAAAAGGGTACTATAAAATTTCAGATTATTTAGAAGATAAAAAAGCTTGGGATTGAGCTGCTCGCTCTGCTAAGCCTTGTGAAAACCATAAAACTTGACATTTTAATTATTCATCACAATAAACCAGTTTTATATACACATTGACATTGTTGAAAATTATGTTCAAAATGACACGATTACTTTGTAAAGTATTATATTATTTTAATTATTGTGAATGTGAGGACTATGTGGATATTTTTATTTTCCCTTGTCATTTCTTTGTTTCTTTCTCAGTTTTAATGATGGTCTGGCAGTTTGAGTAGTTGATGCGGCCTACCCAAATATCCTTTCCTTGGTATTGTTCGTCGAGTTGAGCTCCTTAAGTTCTGAGTTGAGCTCCACGATTACTGACAAATGCTTGCACTGACTGGACAGGTCCACTCAAATCTGTGTGGTTCTTTCCTCAAAAGACCATTTCAGACACTAATCTACATGGTCCTCACATGACTTGACCAAGATTATGTCTGGACTTTAAAAGAGACTGTGACCTCTGAGTTTGTTTCGGCCTTTCTTCTCAGAGTAGTCAGATAGGAAACACCGACCTCACCAAGCTTATTTTTAATATTTTTTTATATGACGTGTAAAAGTGATTCCGATATCCTATTTACAGAATAAACAATTTCATTTCATTTCATTTCATTTCATTTCATTTCATTTCATTTCATTTCACTTGCCGTTACCCTTACTAGCCGTTATTCATAATTCCTTCTCAGTCGTGAGATAATATTAAAAAAAAAAAAACATTATTTTTTAAGGAATTGCGCTGGTGCGCCTTTGGGCGTCCTCTTAAGTGGGACTGGATCGGACATGACTGCCGCATATCAAATGAGAAATGGACTAAAAGAACAACTGATTGGGTCCCAATTAAACCACGAGCACATCGCGGCGCGCCAAGGCGAAGATGGGGGGAACTTAAGGACTGGCACTAGCAAAAGACAAAATTATGTGAACCAGGTAGAGTGGGGCCTTCGCCCTGCTGTGGGTCACAGGCTAATTAGATTAGATAAGATTAAAAAATTAGCCCTAAAGCGATAAGACGCGTAGTAGGTACCTATGAAGAAGAACGGGCAAGAAACTCCATGGACACTTTTTTAAATTCAAAAATATTAGTTACAGCAAGCAATCGGCAGCTAAGATATGACCAGTCCGAACTGACGGCTCCCGTTCACGAACATAACGCATGGATCACCATCATGCAGGTCAACCATTTTGAGGGGAGCTAAATGATGCAACACACGTGCCACCATCAGCGAGACATCGGAGTGAGCATTATATACTCTCAGCCGCCAGGGCACATTCGAGTCAATTAATTATTACCCGGTACTTAAATGGTAGAAAAAACGTTTATTCCGGGATTATATACAGCCGTTTTTTTCTCCATTGACCGAGGTCTTTTATGAAACTAAATATTACGATACAAATATATGAAATACATACAAAACTATTAAAGCCAACGAGATTTATTACCATTATAACTTTGCTCACTAGTCAGGTATAATAAGCTAAATATTAGTAAAATTGATAACAAAACTGCCAACAAAGTGTTCACATTGTTATTTACGAGTATAGTAAAAAATGTAACACAAACCAGCGAAATCATAGCATGAATACATAAGGGATGGGCCGTTATGTAAATGCCCGGGCATATAAAACGTAATTTTGTGTCCATATCTTCACGCTACTACAAAGAGAGATGAGCACGTATACATTGTAATTATATTACAAATGTTACATGAAAACGAAGGAATTACTTAGAGAGTTTTAGCAATAAAATGCCGAAGAGGTCGTTAAAAGTTTCGTATTATATTTTAAAGTAACTATGCTATTTTAATATTTTGAATATGGTTCATATATTACTAACGACCTGCGCGCTTTCACGGTTTTTACGACTTGACAAATAATCAAGATTTCTTTATTCTACTATGTAAGTTTAATATTTATGTATCGGTAAAGTTAAGGTTTTTATGCTGGCAAAGTGACGGCATTTTTTTATCACATCTGGGTATCACATTCTTCTGAATTTCATTCAGTTGGCAGCTATATATATCGCAAGACAGTTCTTAAATCTAAAATAGACCGTGTGCAAGTGACATGCAACCTTAGGCCGTTTGTCCACTGCACCGTGAATGGGACGCCAACGATAATGACGACGCCGAAGTAGCGACATTTACTATGACCGAGTAATCTCGTTTGTTGTTGACGTCCCGTTCACGGTTAGGGTGCAATTACGAGGTCGACTATACAAACACAAGTCTGCCACACCAATGAAGGACGACTTATATTAATGAAAACATCCCTTCGAGACGATATCCAGAGCAATTGACAGGCCATCTGTTGGTGGCCGAGACCGAATGACCGATTGTAGCACTCGGGATAGATTGGCATGCCCTTACTTAAGCCAAAACATACTGACCTACCTAATACGTAATAATATCTAATCGGTATAACCCTGGCAATTTTCTAAACAATTAAAATACAGTCTGAATAAATAATACAACATCACATCTGTTTTCCCCAATGGGCTAGGCAGCGATGTACCTGGTACCACATTTCGCCAGTTATGTTTAAAGCCCATTTAATAGGGGGCGAGCCTTTTGCCAATTAACTGGGCACAAATCTAGACTCCGGGCTACGGCTGAGAAATTCCTGATAGAAAAACCCAACATCACTATGTTCAACCTGGGAATCGAAACCCAGGACCTGAGTAATGCTAAGCACTTAGTAGCACTTGCGACCACTAGATCAATGAGGCATTATAAGTCCCGAATAAATATTATGAAAAAATATTGGGTTTCCACAAACTCGGGTTACCACTTTCGTATTTAGTTTTATGTTTTGGTCATTATTTGCGAAAGTCAAAGCAAAACAGAGATGTTAGCAAAACAGAGATATTACCAAAACAGGGATGCTAGTAAAACAGGGATTTTAGCAAAACAAAGATGTTAGCAAAATAAGGATGTTAGCAAAACTGAGATGTTAGCAAAACAGCGATGTTACCAAAACAGGGACGTTTTTACGTTCTTTGAAAATGTAAATTATCACGGAGATCATAATAACGTAGCTCAATGAAATGTTTTGGGTGCGAAACCTTAAAAACGGGAAGCTAAACTTCAATATTATATTAATAAAAAGAAAATGGATTTCATTATTTCCTACCTACCGCCTGAACCTCCCGAATGAACTTTGTAATTATTGACTATGATAAAATTATAATTCCATCATCGAAAATACGAAAGCTACTTTTTTGTATAAATAGCTTACACACAATATAAACATCTGCCAGCCTAGCCTTAGTATTGAATGCCACGCTATACCTACATAAATAATCTATTTCACGTTTCGCGACATCTAAGCAAAAGGACTCAGAGATGAAAATGCAATATCTATCAAAATACAATACAATCACAATACATTGTGATATTATTTGTGTACGTTTGAACTATTCTCATCATTAAAGAACATTTAAATTAATATGTTAAACTTTAAAAGAGCGGCTCGCCGGCACACAGATAAACCCTGTGAGGTTTTCGTTGTGTGGCTAAAACCAAAATGTAAAATAGGCGAAGTGTTTTAGAAATAAATAAAAAAATAAAAAATAAACTATTATTCCATCTATAATTAATACAAAAAGGTAATCAGGTTGTTCATTCAAATAGGTATATTTTTTTGTACTTGTACATACTTAAAATAAAAGTACTTGGGCGACCAAGGACTACTCTGGTGAAAATACAGAATGCTCATTTAATAGTATGGGATAGTTCACACTAATTCCATGTATAGTACTCGTGCATACAAACTCCATGCTGCCATGATAGTAGATATTTACTAATTCCATGCTGCCATGTCATTATTCTAAGGTAGCCATCTTAATCTATACTTTTGGCGACCGAGCTCTGCTCGGGTGAAAATACGGAGAAAACGAATTTTCCCAGATATGAGACCTAGCTATTCGCCCCCGTAAACCACTATATAATTATATTGCAACTTTTCATCGAAATCCTTAGAGCCGTTTTCAAGAACGTATTCACTAATATACATATATATATATATATATATATATATATATATATATAAATATTGCTCGTTAAATAGTATAGGATATCTGTTTATGAAATAAGGGAAAATACTGTAAGTAATGTAACATTGTAGTCTCATTATTTGTAGCCATTTTCTCGAAAAAATCAACACAAGAATTTGCTAGACAAAATATTTGTTTCACGATTTCATGGTTGGCCCCTTAATAAAAGATATTCGTTATCATGCGTACAATGACCCCTGCCAGATCCAACACCATTTTAGTTACACAATGTAGATATAGATTTAGATCAAGTCTGCCGGAGAACTCCGGAAATTGAGATGCGGTGCTACATTTCCCATTCACACCTCTATACCTAGGTTCTAACTGAACTACTAATGAGATTTTCAATAGCTTTGGCAAGCCGATTCGAGCTATAAAATCAATTTTGCTGGAAAAAAAAACGTTTTTTGTTTTTGTGCCGTACTCGGCATAGGCCGACGTTTCAATACCTACATCTTTCGTTTCTTGAGTATTTATTAATAGTTTAAAAAAAAACAGTACTTATTGCCTTAAAAGATTTATTATCAGCTGCTACAAATTATAATCATAGGAATTGTAAGCATTAAGGAAAATGTCGTTATTACGACTAAGAATTGAGGAAAGCAGTAGATCATTTACGGTTCTGATTAGCTCGGGCCAAAGTAAAAAATAGAAGTATAACTGCGGCACCTTTTATATTGAAGTATCACAGGAAAAACATTTGTTTGATAATTGATTAAAATGGATAGATGACATCTTTTTTCATGTTTAAAACTAAACATCATATGTCAGAATTAATATTTTTGTAATGTCAAGGCGAACATTACATTACATAAATATGCATATTACATCTTTGTGATTACTTTGTAAAAACGTGGGTCCCAATAATGATTGTTTTTCTTTCATAATCATAATTAACTGAATGTTCCCTTGTCAAATTTGTTGTGTTGAAGACCAAAGTAAAATATTAATTATTTGATTAAAGGATGTCAAACGTTGTATGGAACCGGGTTAAAAGAGACCACGCTCTCGTTTTGGAGCGAGTGAGGGTTGTGTGGTATTACAACACGTTTTTTTTATTTTAATAGATGGCTATGGAATTTTTGCTGGTGTGACTTCAGAAATGATGGCAAGTAGAGATGTATGGATGTATGAAGAAGAAGACATGCTTCGATAGATTTCATGTTCGAAAATAAACAGTCTATGGATTTTTGAATTCAAACTCAAACCATTTATTTCAATAGGGATGATGACTGGGGATGCCAAAAAAAATATTTAGTCCGTCAGTGAGATAATAAAAAAATATTAGACACATATTTTTTGCTTTATCATATTAATAAAAAATGGTTTAGATAAAACAAAACGCATTAAAGTTGGGGAGTGGGGTCTCGCTACGTCACAAGTCAGTATAAAATCTACCGGCTAGTGACGTCATGCCACATTTTAACGCATTGCCTACTCAATGTATTGCCGTAATCTTTTGACTACGTAAAAAAAGAAAAACATATGTGTCGAATATTTTTAATAATCTGCAAGAGGGACCAAAAATTTGTCCAAAAACAGGCCCTTGTGAATCATCAAGGAGTCGGTCAGTCAGAAAACTATGTAGTTGCCTATTCCAAAGCGTAGTAGGTACGTATGAAGAAGAACGGGCAAGAAACTCCATGAACACTTTTTTAAATTATGTTGTTACAAAAATATTAGTTACAGGAAGCAATCGGCAGGTAAGAGATGACCAGTCCCAACTGACGGCTACCGTTCACAAACATGACACGTGGATAACCACCATTCATGTCAACCATTTTGAAGGGAGCTAAATGATGCAACACACGCGCCACCATCAGCGAGACATCTGCCGACAGCAGACATCGTTCATTTATTTCACTTTTACAAATGTTTTTGGTTATATGACTTAACAAGTTATTGCGTTTTCGTAAAGATCATTTTCACCTAAAGCAGAATTTTGAAGACGCACTCATTTTGGTTGGTGATCGGTTTTACGAATTTTGATGATCTAAGTTGTGTCGTACTGTAAACCTAAGTATGCTTTTTCGCAACCGGCAAAGAACCAACTACATACTTTCTTTTTACTAAATGCTGGATTCACTGCCGGCAGAATTTTTATAACGATATAGTTACCTAATTATTTCGATAAGTGACGTCCAATTTAAATGAAATAACGACCAAATAAAATGAAGTATTTACAAAAAAACGATAAGAAATAAACTGATTTCAATCGTAAAGATTCGTATATAGTTGAATGAAGAATTTAATGAGTCACCGCTCCCGATTAGTAAGTAAGTAAGTTACTTGATAGTAGATTAGTAAGTAGGTTACGTTATAGCAGTATCGGCAAACGATAAAGTAGGTACTTGATCATAGAGGGGTGGCGGAATTGCAGGTTTATCCGGGACATTTTAGTGCATAATTTTATGAAGGAGTGAAGTGTTCAATGCTTGTCTATTACGACAAAATATCCGGCTTGAGCGGTTTAGGTGACTGACGACACAAGGCAATTTTAATATGTAATTTTGTAAATTACATATTAAAATTGCCTTGTGTCGTACAGACATGCTGCCTAAAAAAATACTATTTTTTTTCTATTTATAAATCTTTTTCGGTTTTTTAACTAACTAAGTTACGCGCACAGAAAATAAACAGAAAATATAACTAAAAATATTAAAACTGTTGCTTTATCCGAACAAAAGACATAACTCTTTTATTCGTCTTATCTTTTATTGATGCCTCTTTTTGAGAACCATGTTCAGTTAAAAGGCTAAATGGACTTTCCCATCCATGACTATCAGTCAAACGCCGTCCCGTTCCACAACAGAATAAAAATGATGTTTGTAATTCTTGTTTCGGCATAAATATTGTTTACTGTAATATTCAGTCACATGTTTTCCTTTTCCAAAGCTTTTTCTCTGTGTCGACATTTTAGTGAATCCACAATTTTTTTTTTTCAGTTTTTGCATTTTTTTTTTTTTTGTCAGTAGTCCGTGTGTTGGAATAAATTTCTATCCTCTAAACCACTCTTCATGATTGTAGTTTGTTCTATCAACTGGCACAACATGGACTGGTTGATCTGAAAGTCAGATTTAACAGCGGTCTTCGAAGGGAAAAGGATTTTTTGTGAAAGAGGTTTTTGTCAGCTACAAGTGCTGCTACTAAATAGAAAATATCAATTCGGCGGGCGCTTGTCACTAATCTAAAAATTAATTGACTTATTATCGCGCTCATACCATTACTATCTGCATGTACTGCTACTAATTCCCAATAATACTTACTAATACTGATACATAATAATAAATTATTTTTTACATTTTTAGGTATGAGCAGCGTTGTTGGTTACATTATAATGTTAGAGTTTGCTGTTATGTTCAATAAAAACAAAAATAAATGAAAACCCTATACAAATTATTCTCTAAACTATGGATTTTTTAGGAATACACCCAAGTGTGCACACAAGGGAATAAGCTAAGTTAAATATGGAAGTACAGCAGCGCGCTTGATATCGATTCGATTTTTTGAGCCGTTTAGTGAAGAGACTGTTGGGCCGAGACAAAATGGTATGTTTTTGTCACTTGCTGTGCACTCGCTTGAACAGTTAAGCGTTTTAGCGTTTTTTCGTTTCAGGTCTAGTTGAAAACCAGTGTCAGGCACTAGTTGTCTGGCATTTTTGCTGAACTTAGGCCTATTTGGCGCAGCAGCAAGGCACACTTTCCTGCTAATATCTTAGAACGCACTTTACACTTTTTATTTGTTTTCTTTCTTTTTAATTTGGTTTTTATTTGTAGTACAATAATTATGTTGTGTTTTGTGCCTCTTATTCTGTGCTAAATAAATGCTTATTAATTATGATGTGTTTTGTGCCTCTTATTCTGTGCTAAATAAATGCTTATTAATTATGTTGTGTTTTGTGCTCTTATTCTGTGCTAAATAAATGCTTATTTTCTTTCTTTCTTTCAATTTTTTTTTTTGGGTCTCGCAAGGAATGTTTTTTTGAAAATGGTTGTATTGAAAGGTGACTTTAACTTTAAACTCCAACTAAAGATAATTTTATTTTTTTAATAAGCTTATTAGAATATAAGCTGACACCGAGTAAGATCGGAAAAATGCTACCCAAGTGAGAATTACGAACTTTCCGGAGGCCAAAGTGTCGTCTTATGCATGACAACTAACCGTAATTGAAGCAATCAATTATCCCAACTTCTGGTACCTATAAAAAATACACCCAAAAGCATTATGCTGAAATAGGAGACTTTTGGCCTCGCACAGGTCTCGTTTTTAAAGTGTTATTTTAAATGCTTCTTTTTATTGTTTGTATTTCCTGTGTGTGTCCCGAATAAAATATTTTTCTTTCAAAAAACCGAACCGATTTTGAACAGGAAAACTTTCTCAGTAAAACTCTTCAATAATGGTCTTCAAAGTTTAATTGATTTGGTTCTTGTTTTCAGTGCCGCGACCCTGAGCTTACATACGTGTGTATGTTACCTACCTACAGATCAATAAAATGATTAAATTATTCCATACAAATGTCACCAGAATTCGGAGAGAGGGCAGACACAACAATGAAATTGTTTGAATAATTACACAACTTTTATAATTAGGTACAGTACGTGAAGTGAATTTTAAAATGCCTTCATGTTTTACATTTCGGTTGATTTATTAGCCATGTAAAGTAGGTAACTGTTCCTTTTTCATGTTCCATATTAAAAATGATATATATTTAAGTGTCCAGTTAAAATCCCAGTAGGTAGGTACTACGTGTTCAAACTAGAATCTTTTTAAAACAAAAAGCCTTCGTTTTTGTCAAGTTTTTTTACATAATTACCGAAGTGCGTGTTTTACACATGAACGCACAAAACTGAGGCTATTTCCAACCTAATGGTTTCATTTTGTTTCCATTTAACACCTGATTCTAAATTATTATTACCGATTTCCTATACAATTTACCGGTAGTTAGGTATTAGTAAATATCGCCTCGTAAAATTAACTTTTTATATCTAAGTAGATATATAGTAGAAAGCAACTAGTTTGCCATTGTAGCAACAAGTGATTATAGTATGTTGTTATTGTGTTAATGTTATTGTATTGTTGATGTGTTTTTGTTGTGTTTTAATTGTTTTTAGATACAGGAACTTTGCCTAGTAATGTAATATTAATCGTTTCATCAGACCGGTAAATAGTTTTGGAATTTCGCAACGTAGGGTCACAATTAATACATGTCATCATCATCATTAATGCGGAGCTTGTGACTAAGTAATAACAGCCGCACGGGTTGATCCATCAGGTAATCAAGCTACGCTCACCGGGGTTGGTCTGTGGATGGGTGACCATCTTTACATACAGAGACTCCTCCGTGCCTCGGAAAGCACGTTAAGCCATTGGTCCCGGCTGTCATTCGTGGACCTTAGACGTTAGTCGTTACGGGTCGTACTTAGAAAAAGACTAGGCAGATTGGATTGGTCTGTCAATGTAAATAACACATCCATCATCAGGATTCGTAATAACATTTTGGCCGGATACCGCGAAGTTTTGTTTATCAACTTATTTGCAGATACAAAATAAAATGTTATTGTTTTATTTTATTTTTTCATTAACTTTATTTTCTTTTTGTACTCTACGATAACTACTTACGCAATGTAACTCCGTACTAGTTTGTATAAATTGGAAAATGTATTAATAGAGAGAGCCCTGGCACCCATAACACAAGTTTAATCTTAGCGTGGGTGCCAGTGGATATATTCAGTGAATCATGCAATTTAAAAACAATATTGTCATTAACCTATCCTATTAAAATTGTAAATTTGGAAATAATTTATTACTTATTTATTTAAAATTAGACTAAGGAAATATGTTTAATTGTTCAAAAAGTTAAGGAAAATGGAACGATGAGCTTTTAAGTAATTCATGACTTTAACAAATATTACGCAATAACTGCTTAACATTGGCTTCATGAAGCCACAAAGAACTGTTCTAATCAATTACCTAATGGAAATTATGGAAGTATCTTAATTTTGTATCTGAAATGATTAAATTAAGGAAAATGGAATAATTAATTGCTATTTATTACAAAAATTGAGCAGCCAACCGTTGAGTTTTATTTAAATTACATAAATAATAATGAACTCATTTATAGTTATTCTAATTCCAGACAACTGCCAGGAAATATATATGTATGGTTGGTCAATTAATTTAAGTAAAATAAAAACATAACATTAAATAGAAAAAAAAATCTGCTTCAAAATTGGTAGAATTGACCTATCTTTTGCAAGCTCAGCCAGTCATCATTTCAGCCGAAAGACGTCCACTGCTGGACATGGCCTCCCCTAAGCCCCGCCACTTCGACCGGTTCTGTGCTTCCCGCATCCAGTTGATTCCTTCGGCCTTCACAAAGTCATCGGTCCACCTTGTTGGCTTTCCAACGCTACGTCTTTCGGTGCGCGGTCACCACTTCAGAACGTTTATGTTCCATCGGTCATCTGTTCTGCGAGGAGGAGCTCGTGGCTAAGTAACAACAGCCGCACTGGTCGATCCATCAGGTTAAGCTACGCTTGCCGGGGTTGGTCAGTGGATGGGTGACCATCTTTACATACCGAGAATCCTCCGTGCCTCGGAAAGCACGTTAAGCCGTTGGTCCCGGCTGTCATTCGTGGATCTTTGACAGTCGTTACGAGTCGTCAGAAGCCCGAAAGTCTGTCACCAGTCTTACCATGGGGTATCGTATTACCCAGTTACTGGGTTGTGGAGGTCAGATAGACGCTCCATGTAAAATACTGGTATTCAGCTGCATCCGGTTAGACTGGAAGCCGACTCCAACATAGTTGGGAAAAGGCTAGGCAGATTGGATTGGTCATCGTTCATCATCATCGGTCATCGGTCATGTTCTGCGAGCAATATGCCCTGCCCACTCAGCCATTACTAGCATTAAAAGTCTCGTAATTATTGGCCATTTAAATCTTACATCATTTTCTTAGTCAGAGATATTGGACTTACCACCTGTATACCAGGCGATAAGACGTTTTCCCGTGTCAATGATTGATTTACGAAATAGGTATGTAGGTATATATATTAACATTCATTGTCAGTCACACTCGAGTGGAATATCAAAAGCGCCGACATGATGCCATATTGAAGTTGAAGACTGAGCGTAATCAATTCCGTTTTCCATTAACATTGTAATAACGTGTGGAGGAACATTCTTCGAATGAAATAGGACAAATAACAGAATTATAACGATATTCATTACTTCCGTGAGCATTCTTGTAGAGCTTTTTGTCGCTAATGGGCACAAAATATGTCTTGACTAGTCCCAAAAATCTTGGAGTGGGTTTCCCGTCCAACCGGATGCAGCAGTAAGTATTTTACATACCTATCTCCTCAACCTAGTTACTGGGTAACACGATACCCCTTGGTAAGACTGGTTAAACTTTCAAAGATCCTGAAATCATAGCCGGGACCAGCGCACAATTGCTCAGCCCATGATAAATATATTAGTCTATTAGCGGTAACTGGGCTCAGGGTACGGAAGTTCATAAGGATTGCTATACTAGCTGAGGTGGCATAATTGCCATAATTTCTATAGAACTCACTGTTGCTCAGTACCTCGTCTATCTTACGACCCGCTCAGGAAATTTGAGTTTTTAATACAGTACCCTATTTCAGTGACAGCCAACAAGAAATATAAAAGATATCCTTGACTGGCTGCCTGACTGACAACGCATTGACAAAAAGAATGAAGACACTCATTTTTATTCAAATGTTTATGTCTGTCTTTAGTCATATAAGAGGGCTTATCCTAAAACTTGGCAACCTCGCAAATAGCCGTCAAATATTTACCTGCTTTGATTAATTTGGCAATAATACTGTATGGAAATATTAAACGTGGCTAACTAATGAACTAAAATATTGATTATGAAATGCAATAATTAATATCGTAACACCGAATATTTCGTTTTAGATGTAAAAAAAAGGATTTTGAAACTTTTCAAATGCCTTTTTTACACCTAAAACGGTTACAACATCAAATTCAGTGTTACAATTGCAATTTTGACGACACGGTTGGCGCAGTGGCTGAGCGATCGACTGCTGCGCAATGTGTCGCGGGTTCGATCCCCGCACGGAACAAATATTTGTATGATCTGCAAGTAGTTGTTCCGGGTCTGGGTGTTAGTGTATGTGAGTTTCTATGTTTGTAAACGCACCCACGATACAAGATTTGACAGCTATTTGCGACGTTGCCCACTTTCAGAATGTAACACGCTCTTAAGCCTGGGTTACACGGTGCAATGTTTGCCAGTGACATGAAATACGGTGAAGCAACAATAATAAAACTCGCAC
Organism: Agrochola macilenta; assembly: GCA_916701695.1. Taxonomy (NCBI): domain Eukaryota; kingdom Metazoa; phylum Arthropoda; class Insecta; order Lepidoptera; family Noctuidae; genus Agrochola; species Agrochola macilenta. The sequence goes on along the minus strand of OU753552.1, from coordinate 8,058,145 downwards.
CGTCTGAACAGTGTTTAGATGATACAAGTCCCAATTGTCCCAATTTTATTGTATGCCACAGGCTAGAAAATTGCATAGTGTGAATTGGGCAGGCTGTTATCCAACAGTTCAGCTAACAGGCAGGATATTTTTATATTTACACGGGGAAAATTTTTTGAGACGGGCAGTTAAGGGCAGGTACTTTTACCGTTGTAGGTACAGGAAAACCTTCTAAGGAGACTGCGCAGACAGACGTAAATAAATACCTCAAAAAATTATGTTTTTTACATTCTCTTTTATTTCAATTTACTTAAGTTATAATACAATTTATTTTACAACTGACTATTATTTATATTATGTACAAGAATGTAAAGAAAAAAAATAAGGGGAACAGCTCATTGGGCATCAAAAAATTCGTCCGCATCGCTGTCAGCGGGAAAAGTGCCCAAAAGGCTGGCAGCATTGCCACGTTGGATGGCAATGCTGATTCTTTGGCCTAAGAATTGGCCAGCCCTCTGGTCACGTGAAGAGTCGACCAACCGCTTGGCGATGTCCCGAAATATTCGATGAGCACTCGGACCCCACGGCCCTAGTGTTTCAACCCCAAACGGCTCAATTTTATTTTTTCTGTTTCATTTAACTTTTTTTTTTTCTTTTTCTGTCGATTTGTGATCTTCCTGTGTGAGTCCCAATAATAACTTTTTCTTCCCTGCTTTCTAAAGTTCTTCTTTACTCCCACGTACTACTCAAACCTCAGAATTCGACTACAGTAGGCACGAATAAAGGTTTCATTGATGAAATTATTTGGACCAAGTATGTATTGTTACGCGGTTTGTGCGGTTGTTCTAATTCTTCCTTCAAGAGATGTTTACCGTTTCCTATAATATGTATATATATAGTACCTAAAATATTTATTATCAATTAGGACTCTGACTGTAATAGATGAGTCATTTTGTTCTTATAATTTCAGGCAAATAATTTCGTAACAACTATTTGAAAAATCGCATAGCTTTAGAAAAGCAATACATGTAATTTTACCCGACATTGCATAAATGGTGTAATTTATACACCTAACATCGAGTTGATTAATAATTAGTACTCATAGAAGCAGACATATTGACCCCGTCCTAATTATTGGTAAGTACTTGTTCCTAAGTTATCATAACTGGGTTGATGACATTTTCGTTTTTCCTAATTAAGGTTAAAATTTGTGTTTAGGTCGCGGTCGGCTTCCCCTGAATACCTCTGACAAATGATTGTGTATAAAATCGTCATTATAAACAAATTATGTAATTTACGTAACTGATATCATATCGATTTTTGTGCTTAAATCCGTTAGTAGTTAGTAAAAGCTAGAACCAAAATTATACCTCGCAAAAGATACGAAGTCTACCGTTCCGAAGTTATTATATGTACAAGGTACATTCAAAACCGTAATTAAAAGATACATTCAAACCGAACATCCTAAAGCTGTTGCCGCGTTCAACGAGTTTAAACAAAGACCTAAGTCAACAGAAGTAAAAGAGAACTCGACAACGGCGCGACCCAAAACCAGGCCCCGTACATAATAAATTTGTGGACTGAATTTCAGACACGGGTTAAAACAATCACATTATATTCCATCCCCCATTTATTGATTCCGTTAAAACACATACAAAACCAAAGTCACGTACACGTACGAAGATTTATACCGATAGCCAAATCCATTTCGGAAGTATTATTAAAGTGCCACAGTTTATTAGTATATGGTACGTTAACAGGCACTAACGTTTGAGTGCGACGTGGAGGCTTAGTTTTTCTTATAAATAAATTACGAGTATATCGCGAAACGGAAGACGATCTTCTTCCCGCAACCACTCCAGCAGCGCCCAAAAATTTTTTTTTATACGAAACATCCTGAGAAAATATGAAGAACGTTGAGGCGACAGGTAGGTTGAAAAAGATACTTACTTATAAAACCTGTGGTAAGGCGCCAAACGCGCGAGAGCGGCGAACGCGTAAGCTAGCAGGCGCCTCAAACTTGCAAGCGATGCGAACTAGCGAGCGACCAAACGAGCGAGCGACGCGGGGGCGGAATGAACTTAGTTGAGCAAGGGTAGGAGAAGAGCGTGTCGACCGCACTGGGAGCACGGGAAGCGACCGTGAGCCTCGACAGACCGAGTCACACTGAATTGCTGCTTATCGACCTCCCCTCGCGCACTCTCCGATCCCGTCCGCCTTACCGCCACTGTGCCCGCCTGCGTTGCCGAAATGTTAGGAGGCTTTGCCTATTCATCTCTCATTATTCTTTGCTGTGCAGCGATCGATGCCCACGTGACGAATATTCACTTCTCAAAAACTAATCGATAACGGAAAAACAAAAAAAAACTTCCTTCTACTTACTGATCCACAATCCAAATAAAGGTAAAAGAAATCAGGAAATTTCTAAGACAGAATTTAGGAGCCAGAAATAAGTAAGAGTAAATTGGCCGAATCTCACAAAATAACGCTTGAACCGCGTCGTTCCCTGTTATTACAAACCCTGCATGAAGTCCCTTTTGTTTAATAAAACAGTCAAAATGAAACAGCGCTGTATCTTGTGCGGGACTAAATATTCTATTATTATATTAATTTGTTGGAATTACGAGTAAGCCAAGTGTTATTCATAATTGCACCTGGTATTAAGACAGACTAGACACTAGTCTAGGGTTAAAATCTAATATACTATGAAAATTCGGAACTCCCTTTGAATCTTAACAAAGCATTTCAGCAAGATTTTACGATCATTTCTTCTGCGTACGTACGTATTTTGGGTGTATGAGGAATTTTGCAAGCTACCTTACAACATCAGGTTCGGCCAAGTTTTCAACAATGTAATGCAAAATTAAGAAAACTAAAGATTTATCGGACAATTTAATATGATAAATTTAAGAAAATCTTATTTCAATAATTTTGCTATCTCTTCCTGTATAATATTATCATATTGAAACGACCCTGGCCCCGATACTGGCGGACCACTATTTTTATACATGATTTTTACAAAAATATTCAAAAATGTATAAATGGACATTGACAGCCCTTGAACGCGGATTGATGTATTGTTATTTGTTTTTTTTTTTTTTTTTAAATATCAGAATTTCAAAATAAATATCAAACTAGATTTATCGTCGTCAAACTAGATTTAGCGTCTATGTTTCTGATACTCTGAGCCTTAATACCTTACTGCTCGCCATATGGGCTGTCCTTTCTACAGTTACCGAATCGTCGTCGAATATACGAGTATACAAATTAACACAAAGCTACAGAATGTTTTATTTCGGAACCTCAGAGCACCAGAAAAAAAAAGGTTCGGAGCAAGTAATATATCTACTCTCTTACGAGAGGTTCGGAGGATACCTTGCTTGATTTGCGAGATGAACACCCTTTATGGAAAATTAAAAAAAGAAAAAGAAGGCTGCAACCTGCACGCGCGGCGCCGCGGCGCCCTAGGCCCGAGCGTCTGCGTCAGTACGCCACCTCCGTCAAGCCAATTGACATAATTATGACAGAAAATATTTACTGTCGTTTTATTTAATTTTTTATCAATAATTGTTTGTGTTTTTTTTTTGCAGTTATATGTCTTTACATGTATATTTATTTCTCATCTAGGTGTATAAATACATCATAATACATATTTTATATGCCCGCTGTAGCGACGCCGGAAATAGCGCTAGTCAACCAGCCACATCGCTCGATGTCCAGGTGGGATGTCCCCATTCCTCCCAGCCGCGCTTCTTTAAAGGCGAACGGGGGCTATGGATACACTATGGCAAGGTTCACAAACGACATAGTGTACCTTTGTGCCACCCTACCCCATTCCCAACATCAACAACTCCAGATCAAAGTTTGTGGAAAACGCTGGCAAAATTCTACCTTAGTATTAAAGAGAGTTCCCCGGGGCGCGAGACAGTCCGTTGCACTTAGCTTGGTGCAATGTCTCCGTCTTGCGACCCAGGAGTCACAATGTGACAGACAACAAAATTTGGTAACTAAAAAAACTTTGAAAAATCTAATCCAAATCCAATACAAAATTACCTGTTTCCAATAACACTTCACAAAGAGGCTTATGCACACATGTAGAATCCCAATTAATTGAAGGTGACATCAGAGGAGCGGCAAGGCTACTGTTCAGTAGCGATGTGGTGGCACCCTACTCTCCGAAGACTGTTACAGCCCTGGAGAGTAAACATCCAGCGCCTGCCGATGGTGTCACCTTACTCGACCCCCTCCTCCCTCCTGATCCGGATTCAACACCCCGGTACTGCTCCCCAGCTGACTGCAGCCGGGAGCTCCTTCAGAAGTGGTACCACTGGCGGCCTAGACTGACTGACTCCGTAGCATTTAAAAGACTTATTGAGTTCAGGCGCCAGGGAAACTGGTGAATCACTTTTGAAGGAGTTTGCGGCTCTAGTTACCCTGATGCTCAACGGTGGCGTGAACGATGCCTTCGTCGATGTCTTGTACGGGGCCAATTTATGTGAAGCAAGAGGGACAGCAGCGTTCGACCCATTGCCGTTGAGTGTACCTACATGCGTACGGCAGCTCTCTCCAAATGCGCTATGTTGCAAATTGTATAAAATTGCAAATTGTATGGAGGCTGCCGTACCTTGCCCTTTCCAGTTTTTTAAACTCCGGTAAAGGTGAGTTCATCTTCAAGGTTGACATTAAAAACACCTTGAACTCCGTTAATAGGGACACTTTGTTGGCTGAAGTAAAAAAGGAGTTATCGGAAATGTATGGCTTTTTGTGGCAGTGCTACAGGCACCCTTCAAAATTACTTTATAGAGACAACGTTTTGGAATCTGCAGTTGTTTGCAACAAATTGATCTTATTGGGCCAGTCATTTTCAGTTTAGCTATTCATCCCATAATACAACAACTAAATTAAATGTGCGGTATTTAGATGATGGGACTCTAGGAGGTGACGTAGATTGACTGTTCTAAAAGATCCAATCCATAGGCCATCCTATAGGATCCTCAACCTCTCAAAATGCGAAATTTACTTTTGTGACAATACTGACAGACAATCGACCATACAGAAATTCAATTCAATAAACCCAGATATTAAAGTTTAGGAAAAAAGTTCACTGCACCTAGGTTCCCCAATATATGCATGCATTTTTTTTTTTTTATTCGATATTTACTTCGCCAAATAATAGTAAAAAAAAATTCAACGCCAAAAAAGCAATTCAAAGTACTTTAAAAAAAAGTTAAAAATAGCCATCCGACCCGGGCTATTTAAACGCCATTTTGGCGCGCTTGGTGTGGTGACGTCACAGTCTATGACAACAAACAAACAAATGTCAAATGTTGAGGTTATGTTGAAGAAGTATTGTGCTCTGCTGCAAATAAACAGTGTTTTCTATTTTCGACTAATACATCATCATGGAAACAACTTCTCCCTCTATAGAACAATGCAAAAAAACCGACATACAAATACTGCATTGTGCCTAAGTGCAAAAATACATTATGAAATGCACCCGACCAAGTATTTTTTTTTGTCCTGAGAGGTTCGGACTTACGGAGAAAGTGGTGTAAAATTATGAAAAGAAACATGCTATCTCCCAACTTGTTTTCAATATCCTAGTATTATGACAACATTCTATACTTAACACAATCTAGATTTCGATATTTTGCGAAGCTACATAGCTTCGCAAAATATCGAAATCTAGATACCTGTACCTAAAATAACATTATTTTAGGTTATGATGCTTTTTAAAACTAAATTATTCCGGAAAAGGTGTGGAAGATAAAATAAACATTATATGTTATACTTAATTACCTTAAAGCTTTCACTCCTTTGATTTCAACAGACGTGAAATCGGTATTTGATGTAAAAATATGGTCATCATGAACACATCAGCTTTCGGCAAACTATCCGATTGGGCTTTCACAAAACCGCTTTCAGTCATTTTCGAAAGAGTCTTTCGTGTATTAACAAATGTATTACTTCTAAATGTGTAGTAAAATCACAATAAAACTGACTGAATCGCAAAAACTCCTACAAAACACATTGACATTACATTGTTGTAATAGATTATTACGTCACATTCGCTCTGATCAATAGCGTCGCTTTTCAAGTATTTGATTTTCCCACAGATATTTTACACTTTTTAAAAATTAATTTCTTGCTCATTATTAAATTATAATAAAAAATATTGATGAAGGCATAATTTTGAAGTAAAATAGTTTATAAAAAAATATATTTGACCCTTATTTGAATTTCATGCATATTCCCTATTTTACAAGACAGTCACCAGTTGACCTTTCGTTGACGAAAAAAGAAGAAGAACCTTTTAGACAAAATCGATCAAATTATTCGAAGTACTCTAACATCAATTATAAATGTGGCATTGGACGACCGCGCGTGGCTTCAAACCACACTACCCATTCGCTTTGGTGGGCTCGGCGTCCGCAAAATTTCTAGTGTAAGCTAACCTCGGTTCCTGTCCTCGGTACACAGCATCGAAAAATTAACCAGAAAAATCTTAACTGCTTCTCAGGTTGACTCTGAAGTGCCGTGTTTGACTGATGCAATGAATGCTTGGAAAATGGCTTGTCCGGATACTGAGCAGCCCGAGAACCCGTCTTCCCAGAGACAGTGCGGCGCTACCAGCACTATACTGGGTGACACAACTTTCCGGGTCACTACAAGTCTGCGTCTGGGCGCTCCTTGCGGGGCTCCGCATCACTGTCAGTGCGGTAAAGCAGTCCACCGCCTCACACGCCATGGCCTTTCCTGCAGCATGAGCGCTGGTTGACTGGCACGGCACGCAAGCATTAATGACATCATCCGTCGGGCTCTTGTAACCGCCGGGGTGCCAGCTGTTTTAAAACCAAATGGGTTGGCATGCGACAATAGGAAGAGGCCAGAAGGAATGTCCATAATGCCTTGGAAATTGGGTAGGCCTTTGGTATGGGATTTCATATCGACAACCTATAAACTTATACATGGTGCTTTACCATCAACTGCCTTGTAACTTAGACCATCACTTAAGTACGAGAAAAATAACGGACGAAGAATTTCAACGCATGGTATTTAGAACACGATAAAAAACTAGTAATTATTTCAATGAAAGTTACAAGATTCGATTAGAATTTTTCCTACTGTACCGACCCAACTGCCGGTGTTCATAAAAGACTGAGGGAATATGCAAGTAATTCAATACTTTTTGATAATTGAAATATACGTCGTTTAAGAGTCAAGAAATAATATTTTTTTTACATTCTTTTATGCATTACATTACACAATTCATTATTATATACGTTTTTTCGGGGAAACGGAACGTCTTCTCGAAACCCGAAAACCGAAGTGACGCAAAAATAATGTATCCGATTAAATATCTATTATTTGCAAAATATTTGAAATATCACAAAGTTTTTATTGGCTTGAATAATATATTAGTTTAACAGGAACCGTCTAAATATCCAAATCAATAATAAATATTTCAGTTGATACCAAAATGAACGCATAATTATCGGTCGGCTCCCAGCAGAGGCGGAGTTTGACGAGTCTACATGACATGTTGTGAGATAATTTATTGACTGACATTATCTACCTGTACATAATGTATGGTTTACAGACCGGATACATCTGAATATCAGTATTTTACTATGTTATTTTACATGAACAGCCGGGACCAACGGTTTAACGACGGACATAGGTACTAGCTGTCATTCGTGGATATTTGACGCACTTTAAGACATTGGTCAAGTGCGTCAAATATGTGCGTGCGTGATCCACCAACCTATCCACGGACCGACCTCAGCATACGTATCTTAACCTTGTGTAGTAGTTATTGTAGATCAGTTTCTAAGAAAGAGACAGAAGATCTACTAAGTAGCGTCAAGTTGCCATGGTAGCGAGCGAATACGAAATAGACACAAATTATTTTGATATTTCCTTTTTACCCGACGCCCCAGAAAGAGGTTAATTATTTCCGAGAATATGTAAGTATAAATCTCTATTTCTTTATTGATAGATTAAATTCTTCTTAATCGTGGGAGTGACATAGGCTATATAATATTATTGCATTTGCAAATATAAAAAACCGGGTTCCGTACTTGGGATGAATTTATCCCAAGAACAAACTTAACATTGTAGTTGAAAAACATGTTCTCCCATATGGAATGTATGGGAGATCATGTTTTACAAACCGCAAATTTAAGTTGGTTGATTTTTACTCGTTAACCTGTACAGCCTACTTAGCTCTGATAGTTTTTCTTTTAATTTCGTTATAAATACTATTGCTGTGAATTTTTTCACCAATCGACGTACTACCATACCTAACCTAACAAAAAAAAACAGTTAAAAGCTTAATATTTCACAAACGGATCCCTGAAACCAAAAATAGTTTTCACAAACTCACAATATTTTTGAACGACCTTTGTAACGATACCCCACAATATGGGGTAGACGAGGAAAAAAAAACATCCCTACTTTACGTGTAGGGGCGGTACCCTAAAAAAAAATATTATTCATCATTTACATTAGGACACGGAGTAAGAAAAAGGAATCACACAACGATGAAGGCAGGATGCTGATAATGAGCAGAGAAGGCACTCAGTTGTTCAGCATAAATAATATTTTTATAATTAAATCAATAAGCAAACTATTAATGTCATCGCACACCATTTCATCTCAGCAGCGGATCGGCATCACTCCGCCTCATCGGCATTGATTCGTCGTCAACTAGGCGTCAACCCAACGTCAGCGAAGTGACTGCGAGTTGACCACTAACCGCATGCCGTTTACTAGGTCTTCTTCTTCTCGTGTCGATAACTTATATTTTGTCCGACAAGTACGTAGCGGCCTGGACAGCTCTGACGTTTGCCTCATTTAAATCCTGGAGAGTGCAGGTAGTTGTGCACGACGGATAGGAAAGAAAGTGCGGCATATCCTGTTATTATACCATCAGGCCAGATTGGTTCTGCGGTGGTCAACTTGAGCCCGAACAGGTCGTACAATCTCGGTTCACAAATTTCCATAATGGCCACTGCAGGTCGTGACCAGGGGGATTGTTATTCTGTGGAGATGGGGGATATTTGTTTCTCCACAGGGTGCATCTTGTCATAATGCTGATTAGTGTGCTTTGCAGAATTGAGTTTCATAGAAAGACTGTTGAACGGTTCGAGATGAACCGATGTCGATCCTGTACCCAATTGATATGTGTGCGTTGACCTCAAGTGTTGCTAAGTGTAAGCTCAAACCTATTTATATCTATAAGATTACTAACAAACAAGGTTCTCTGAAATTAGTATCATGAGATGGACACGTGCGTCAGAATACATGCTGAGACACCCCGAAATAAATTCGATTATAGTCAGGAAAAAGATGACGATAATAACACCAAAATAACTAACCCTGTCTTAGTTTTATTAATATTTTGCAAGTCAATACAATTATTATCCTCTTAGCCGATTATTGGTAAGACAATATTTCCTTCATTCAACAGAGACCCTGTGGGAGAGTAAATAAAAAACCAAGGTCGAACTTCTCGGGTAATTTTGAGATAGTAGTAGGTTGGTAGGTAGTAGATTTGAAAAATGTAACAGAAAAGGGGGTAGAGAGGGAAGATGTGCCCTTTTCGGTTCAGAAATTCCCAGTTACACATTTTAGGTGTGGTGAGAAACAGATTTTCGTCACCTAAAATGTGTAAAGTGGAATTTCTCTTTATAAAAACGAAAATCTCTCTTTAACCTCCGGTATCAATGTTTTATAGTTTTTCTTCTTACAATAGCTATATACAAAAAGACAATAAGTATATTATTAAGTTTCTTCGATCAACAAAAAGTCATTATTATTTAGAATTATTATCATATTTTTTTATGTTTTATTTATTATGGAACAAAACAAAATATAAACAGATACATCACAAAAACCTGAATAGGTTTCTCCGGATGTTGAAACACTTTTATGCAATCTAATACTAGCGAAATTATCATTTATTTTAAATTTATGGTTAAAACATTTCTATCTCTAATCTCTATCTCTTCTGTAAATCTAATTATGATAAAAAAAGTCGCTTTTCCCGTATATCTGTATAATAATAATAATAATAATAATATTTATTCCAAAATAATTACAAGGCATAAAAATTAGTACAGTTTTGCTTAAATGTAAATTATATTCCTAAGACTTACGTGCCTGAACTAGGTAATCCTGTGTTTCAGGCGAGAGGAGCTAAAATAAACTTATAAAATAAATAAACAACAGGTTGACAATAGATCACTAATTACATGTTGAAGAGCTTAACTCTTAGTTTCTAAATTTGATATACTTATACTTAACGTAGGTGAAATTTTTCACTTTAGCACAGTTAGTAAATTCTCTGTATCTTCGTAAGACATACTTTGGAGAGCATCCTTGAGAATTCTCTTACAATTTGTGTAATTCAGGGAATAAATGTTTGCTTTCGAGTTTAGTCTATTATAGAGAAGAGGACCGAGGTACAGGTAAAATTTGGAAACAAAAGCATGTTTTGTTGTATTTTGTGGACAAACTATATCTTTACGTCTTTTATTAGCATATGCAGTGCTATAGGGTAGAGCTCTGTGTTGTTTTAATACAATACCCATTATAAATAGCTGTCGAACTGTTAATACTTCACAAGATTTGTATAGGAGGTTAGTAGGAAAAAGGAAAGGGCGGAAAGTAGACACTTTGAGAATCGCCCTTTGAGCTCTCTCGATGGTTAGTAACATTGTTTTACCCGCTCCACCCCATGTGGTAATACAGTAGGTTAATATTGATTGACATAGAGCGAAGTAAACTTGTCTAACTAGTTTTGGGTCAGCAATATAGCGTAACTTTTTAAAAACAAATATCAGCTTCCGAATTCTACTATTTAAAGCTTGTATATGTTGTTTGAACGAAAGTGTTTCATCTATTATAACACCAAGATATTTTGTTGTATTTGTCATTTTAATATTGGGACAAACACATTGGTTATCTATAGGAATTGTGCAATAATGAGCATACAATGTCGAGGTAGTGCTTGTTGATATTTGCTTGCGCATCGAAAACTTAACGTAATTTGTCTTATTTGCATTTAGTGTTAGTGAATTGAGTTGAAGCCATTTATTAACAATATTGAACCCCTGTTGCGCAAGTTTGTAGACATTTTTTTCTGAATCAGCTGAAAATAGAAGGGCAGTGTCGTCAGCATAAGAAACAATTTCGCCGTGATCTAGATTTAGGTTACAAAGATCGTTTATGTAGATCAAAAATAATGTAGGCCCTAAAATACTTCCTTGGGGAACTCCGAAGGACGTGTTTTTTTCAGTATCGCTGAGAACATTACCAATCCTTACACATTGGGTACGGTATTCTAGATAGCTCTTAAATAGTTTCAGCTGGGTGCCTCTGATACCTATGGCTTCAAGCTTGTGCAACAGAATAGGAATAGAAACCGTATCAAAAGCTTTGGCGAGGTCTAGAAAGATTCCTACTGTGTGGTTACCATTATCAAGTTCTTGTGCTAGATAATCAGTCAGGTGGTGCACGGCATCGTCTGTTGACATTTTAGGCCTAAATCCAAACTGCCGTTTAGATAAAATTGATTTATCCTCCAAGTATTTGTAAAGCCTTTTATTCATAATTTTTTCTAATATTTTAGACATAGTAGGCAGTAAGGAAATAGGTCTATAATTTGTTATTTGATCTTTACTGCCTGATTTGTAAACAGGGACAACAACAGCTTTTTTTAGGCACTCGGGAAAAAGACCTAAAGATAAACATTTTTGGAAAATATAAGTTAGTGGCGGTCCCAAAATGTGCTTGAACTGTTTAATAATTTTATTTGATATGTTATCCCAGCCAACTGCACAGTCGTCCTTCAAATTCATAATTATCGTTTCAACCTCAGTCTCGTCAGTGTCTTGCAACACAAAGGATGATAAAATAGTGTTACACGAAAATGGTGTGCTTGTTAGATATTGTGATTGGCCCTGAACTTTTTCAGCCAAACATTTACCAACATTAACATAGAAATTATTCGCAATGTTGGCAGATGCTAACTGTGATGAGTGTGCTTGTAATAAACCTGAAGATGACTGATTTAGTTTTGAGTTATACGTTACACTTTTAATAAAATTCCAGATTTTTTTACTATTTGTACCTGCTTTTTCTAGTGCAATTTTGTCATAGTTGCTTTTTACATTTCTTAGAAGATTATTACAGAAGTTACGATATCGTTTATACGACAGTTGCAAAATTAAATTATCTGGATTAGATTTCGCTTTCATATGCAGTTTATCTCTATTTTTCATACAGCGAATAAGTCCTGTCGTGATCCATGGTTTTATGTTGTAGTTTTTGTTATTTCGCCGAGATATGACCGTGTTCTTCTGAATTGCGTGTTGTACATTTTTGATTAGGTACAACATACAAAACTGCGGATCAGCGGAATTGTAGACTGGGTCAAAGTCGATATTGCGTAAGTCTTCTTCAAGTTTATTTACAATTAAACTAGAAATTGTGCGAGTGACTACTTTAGGTAATTTACAATTTAAAATAAGTAGGGTAGCATTATGGTCGGTTATTGTTGAATTAATTACAAGGGCAAGTGCAGGGAAATTTGACTTGAGCATAATATGGTCCAAACAGGAGCCACCTTGATGTGTAGGAAGTGTGTGAGCAGGAAGCAAACCATAGAAGGCGCATAGGTTAAGGTATTCCTCAGTGGATGCATCAGAATTTTCTGGAAGAATATTGATATTAATATCTCCAATTAAAATAGTATTTTTGAAAGACGATAGGTTCTGCAAGGTGTTGTTTAGAGAGTCAGTGAAATTGCTTATATTTCTAAAAGAGGGGGGTCGATATAAGGCAAGTATCGCTAATTCTGACCCAATTGTAATTAACAATCTGTTACAGTCGTGCATATTTGGTTCCTCGACAGACACATTGAGATGATTTCTTGCATAAACTATCACCCCATCGTTCTGATTGTAATTTGTGTTACTTTTATACATATTATATCCCGGAATTAGTGGAATATTATATTGTTTCGAAAGCCAACATTCGGTTAATACAATAACGTCACAATTTATTTCTAAACGTTGTAAAAATACGGTAAAATTGTCGAAGTTTTTAAAAATACTGCGAATATTTTGGGTTAGTATGGTAAGTGGACTAGTATAGGAAGAGAGATATTGCTTACAGTATTCAACGTCACAAGCGTGGGATTCAGATACAGAGAAATTATCTATGTCATTAATTAAATTATTAATCATAATTATAAAAATAAAATAAAAAACTATAACAAGGGCTAAAAAAAATATGTGATTAGCGGCGCTCTTAGGCGCCTCCATAATCAACAGAATTGATGTACCTTTTTTCAGCCATTATTTTCGCTGGGCAGTCAGAAGCACTTGTCTTGTGATTGCTCGGCTTTTTGAAGTGCAAGCAAGTAGCACATTTTGGTTCCTCAGCCTTCTTTGTGCATTCTTGAATGGAGTGACCCTGATCACCACAGTGGCCACAGGTACTGGTGGTCTCCCGACATGATTTGGCCGCATGTCCGTACTGCTGGCACTTATAACAGCGTGTGACTAGAGTAAAGTCTCTCACAGGGCATGACGACCAGTTTACAAACACTCTGTCTTTTGATATTAGGGCTTTACGTATATCTGCAGATACTTCTATTATATAATTACAGGTCTCAGCGTCCTTCTTACCTGACTTATGGCTTAACTTAATGGAGGTCAAAAAGGTCTCGAGGCTATAATCCTGAAGGGTCTCTGCTAGATTTTGGTGGAATAAACAAGTAAAAACTTCATTCTGTTGCATGGATGAGGGCACTCCGAGAACTACTATTCTAGGCTTCCTTTTTGGGGGTTCGTCTATTGTAAGGCCTGAATTTGATAGCTGCATCGATTTTTTCACCTTCTCAATATCGTCCTTTGATTCAGTGCTTATAATGATGCCGCCATTTTTCGTCTTACGTAGTCCTCTTACCTGAAGCTTCATTTGCTCGGGGCATATAATTTTTTGGACAAGTATTTTAGTCTCCTCACTCGACTTCAGTTTGTCGTTTGGGTATATGGCCACTGAGCTTAAATTTATCGGCTGTATAAAATTGTTGGTACCTTTTTTAACCATTTCAGCGAAGGAATTTCCTGTTACCGGTTTCATTGAAGCTCCGATTGACAGCTTAAGGGCTTGCAGTTGCTGCGACAGATCAATTTGATCTTCGAGTGTTTGGACGGTGGAGTGGGCCCGGACGGCTCTCATCTTAAGGGACTGGTACTGAACAGCCATCTGCGATGTGCCGTGACTGACTTTCCGGCATAGGGCACTTATACGCAGTTTTTGCTCCATGTTTAATTTGCCGTCTGTTACAATAGAGCACACTTCATTAAGGCACTGCTCAATGGACGACATCCAGTTCTGGATTTCCGGCGTAGGTATCACTTCCATCGTGACATCTTCTCTTTGGCTGGGTGGTTGAGGGGGAGGTGCGGTTGCGGGCCCGGGTGAAGGTGTAGGTGTAGGTGCAGGTGCGGACACAGGTGTAGGAGGTGGGCTCCGGGCACATCTGCCACCCCTGCTGAAGGGACTGGTATCCATTGTGATACAAGTAAGTTATTGACTTGTTAATCACTTACACATTTTCACGGAATCGACTTACACATGTATGTCCGCGTTGTTCTTTTAACGCAACGGATTTCGATGAGGGTTTCAACATTATTTATAGAAGGAAGGTTTATTTTATAGTTAAATGTAAACGTAGTACTGAAACTTGACGTTTTGTCAAGTCGTGAAAAAGGCATTTACATGGCGTGCGCTGACTAAACCGTAACAGATATATAACATTTATTTTCTTCTGGATTGTGTATCCTAACAAAATCAACAGAAAAGTTTGCAATAGCATTCGAGTATGTCTATCCTCTAAAGATTACCCACAGTAACAAATTTTATCTTTCAGAATTTCATAACAAAAATAGTATTATTTCCGAAGCTATTTTGACCAGTATATTATTAATACTTATCCGATATAATATGTTATTAAAATTGGCCATTTAATTGATATTGACACATGCCTGGACATCACATAATTTAAATGAATACTATAAAAGATCGCAGATTAAAAATTACGCGCAGCAGAATCTCGTAATTATCGCTGACGGCGTGGCGCCGTGACTGACAGGGGTCAATGGCCTTTGTCGGGAAAATATCAAAAATCACAATGTTTATTATTTGCAAAACTTTTAATAATAATTCTGTAAACATGTTTTGTCATATTTGTTACGGCCGCCATTAATTTTTTCGCAAAATATTGCCTGCTAATTGCAAAAAACGTAAGAAAATTTGATTTTCACGTTATCTCAGCGCATCCTATATCTATTCTTACTATTAATTAAAGTCACTTTTGGTGTCTATCTGTATGACCGCGTTGTTCTTCTAAACTACGCTACGCTACACGATAAGGTTTCAAAACAGTCTTTTGTCAATTTTTACAATACATTTTTGTTGGAGTTTGCACATCACAGAGCATAATCTCCTTACTAGAAATGTACAGTTGCTATGTTTTTTCCTAACACACTTGTCATTCTATAATCGATTCGTATTGTACAACATCTACTAGCTAATATAATAATTAACAAGTAATCTTGCATCTTCATTGTATCTCCTAATTAGTACTATACACTGTACCTAACCAGGTACCAAACTATCAATTTTCACAACTTTTAGACTATGAGGTACATAATGATTGACGTGTAAAAGTGTTTCTACAAATCTACCCACAGAAATCTACGGCACAATTGCCAAACTACACGCGCAAGATAAAAAGGGGAAATGTTTAAGCTAAAGCACTTGCCAAGTACCCAACGTTTATAGATGTCGGCCTCAGACTGTTGCTGTCTGTTGTATTGCGGTGTCCCTTCATTTCACCATAAAATAATTTACAAATTTTCTCTTGACAAGTAACGGTTGACAAAAACATGATTTGTTATTTCATCATTATACAACAACAAGTTTGCCAAATAATAATTCACTTATTAAGAAAATAATTAACCAATAAACTTTTTTTTTAATAACGCATTATTTGACAAACAATTCATTTTTTATTCACGTTATCTAATAAAACAACGTTTGAAATAAAAACGTTTTACATATTGCATTAAGCAATTTCCTAAAAATGAAACTCATTAAATAGGCAAAAGGGTGATATTAATTTATAAACCAAAAATAATTAATAATAATAATAATATCAGCCTGTTACTGTCCCACTGCAGGGCAAAGGCCTCTTCTCATACAGAGAAGGCACGAGCATTGATCACCACGCTTGCTCAAGACGGGTTGGTGATTTCAGACTTATATTAACTATAAGTCCAGGTTTCCTCACGATGTTTTTCCTTCACCGATGTCAATAATGTCCAAGATAAACTCAGAAAGTACATATGAATTGAAAAAATCACATTGGTACTTGCCCGGATTTGAACCCACAACCTCGTGCATGAGAGGCGAGGCCTTAACCACTGGGCCATCACGACAAAAATAATTAAGTTACAAAAAAAAAAAAATGCCAGTTCACGACTTGTGCTAACAGAACAAAAAAATATATTATACTAGGCTACCCGAAACCGAACCAGTTAGATTAGGTTAAATATTTAACTCGCGAAAATGGTTAGGTAAGGTTAGAACTGCGACCCCCTACGCACGAGCCGAGCGAGCGAAGCGAGCGGTGCGAGCGAGCTCAACGGCAGCGGCCGGCGAGTGCCAAAAACGACTAGAATATATATAAAAAACACCTTTTTAGGTTAAAAGAGCTTTAGTACTTGCTTGTAAATTATTCAACGAGTCAAATGAAAATTGCAACCATGATCACTTTGTGACTGGTTTAGAAAAAATATTATAAAAGGATATTTAGTAAACGTAATTTTTCCAAAAGAATATAAATATTAAATGAAAAATGTATAATTGATTAAATATCATGCGAAACATTTGTAAAGAAAAGCATTTGTTAAATATATGTTTGTTAAGCGAGTGTTAATAAAATAAAACATTTGCGAAATAAGCTGTTTGTGAAATAAATAGTATACGAAACGTTGCTTGTAAACTAAAAATTTGTCAATGGTGTTTTGGTGAAACATTAGTGAACCCTTGTATTGCATGTAAGCATGCGTAATTGTTTTCATGAACCGATAGTCAAAAAAAAACAGAATAGACATTTTTTCTTTCTTTTATTTTTTTTCTTTACTTAGGTCTACACACAGTCTTCAAGTTGATGTCTACAGGATCTTATTTGTACATAACATTAGCATACGTACCGCAACATAATAAAAACCGACCCCAACTTAACTTGGAAAAGGCTAGGCAGCTGATTATTAGCATACGTACCGCAATCAGCTGTGTTATGCACATACTAATTCCATGGCATCAATACGTTATTCTAGCATTCCACGTTCGAATTAGATGGCGCCATGGAATTAGTATGTGCTATAATAGGACAACGATGGTGCAGTGCCGTGAGCCAATGAAAATACGAAACGGTTGCCATCCTAAGAATCTTCGTATTTACAGAAATAGCTTCTACAACATAATCAAATTATGCGCTACGACACTTTAGGCTAGCGTAGATTGACTAGCTGATTGGGTTTAATAGACAGGTGACCCGGAAAATGTATCACTACATAGGTATGGGTAGGGAACATTTTTGTTTAAATGAATTTAGGGTAGTGTCTTCGATTATGTTTTCCCTAATATCTAGTATCCATTATTAATAACTAAAACTTAGGTATCCTTGGAAAAAGGTGAAGTGTGGTTACACATTAACGGCTGTCTGTGTAAATACGGAGTGGTTTTAGAAATACTGCTGAAAATTACAGATTTTCATGACGGCCGGCCGTTATAATTGTAATTCATAGGAAATCCAAGCATAGGAATTTCATAGGAAATCCTGAACCACTTTCATAGGAAATCCAAGCATAATTTCTTCAATAGCGTATAACGTAGTCAGTAAAACGAAAGGCCTAAGAGTGAACTCGTCGAAAAAATAACGTCCAACTGTTGGCCGCTAAATGCACGTACACTAGAAAAGAAAAGCACAATGACGTGCCGCGGTTGTAACACGTAGCTGTCACGCACACCAGCTTATCAAAGTTGGCCTGTTTGTTTTATACCTTTTGCAGCGCGAATAATCGTACACATGAATAATCAAATCAAAAAGCACTCTATCTACAGATCCCGTCTAAACAAAATCCAGGAAATTAAGCTAGTTGACTATCAATTTAAATTTTCCGTAGGTATACTAAAATTACAGCTGTCATACGTTGACAGTTGTATGAAATGGCTATAGTCATTAACCCGACAAATTGACGTAGAGTGTCAATTTGCTTAACAATTAATTTCCTCGCCTGTACATAGTAAATTGGTTACTGTAAAAAAATTAAGGGCTTATGTCTTCCATCCAATCATTTTTCATCATCGTTCTTGGTTATCATTTAATAGGATTCGTAAGACAAAAAAAGTATATTTTAAAGTAGGCACTGAAAAGTCACACAAACTCGGTACTGGATTTGATTGTAGGTCCTAGGTTCCAACCCTGACAAGCGCTTTATTTTGTGTAAATTATTTCATCACCTCTGCTCTCCAAACGGTGAAGGAAAACATCGTGAGGAAACGGGCATATCCATGAACCAAAAACTTCACAGAAATGTGACATATAACTGCACTGTGCCCACGTGGTGGATTACGGCCCACTCCCCCTCAAGAGAGGAGGCCTGTTGCCCAGCAGTGGGAACATTAAAGGGTGATTATGGCTTATAATGAGAATGACAAGCCAACTTCAACTTTCTACTTTTAGCTAGAACCTGCGGCGAATGGAATGTTTCAACGCTTTTTTACGATTATACATTACAACGGCGACGGCTACGGAATAAATTTGCATCATTTCCCTATAATTAAGCACTGTATGTACTTATGTAGGTAACATTTTCCCTGTATTTATGTTACACAACACGCAGGTTTTTTGCTAACAAACAATGATTTAGTGATACAGCTACGTGCAGTGTGCATGTAATGTGTGTGTAACATCTTTCATCTTGCTTTTCTGAAATCTGTGATTTCGTGAAAAGGGACGGAAGTGTGTAACAGGAAACCGGGGAAGCGCGCGCTATTTGATTTGACTAATGAGCGCGCGCGGTGCTGGAGTTGGCCGTCAACCCATTTTCCAAGAGGTTGGTACTGCTATGCGATACGTAAGGCTCGTTTTAATTTATACACTAATGCATAAGACTATTTTAGAACTATCAAATAAATTCTACCATCTAAATGAAAAAGTATTTTTTTCAAACAAACTAAAAACTAGTTATGATATTTGCCATAGTGATTAAACATTTGGATATACCTATTTGATTAAACTTTTGTATGCAGGCTGGGAACGTTATCTGATATACTTACGCAGTTTAATTTAATGTCATAATTATTGTGGTGTCCACCCTGTATATAGTACCAATAGATATTATGATTGTGTCAATGGATTCCTACCAAGCACAAAACTGGCAACAAAACCCACATTGACAAAATGTAGGTGTACCTACTAACACCTCTCTTTACCCCCACCTTTCTAGAAATACAAGTGTGACAAACATATTATTATTGTCAAATTCTTTCCAAGAATTATATTTTGAATTTCCCCTGGCAATCACCTTGTTACCATTTAACTCATAGAAGATTATATCTAAAAGTCGTGTTCGATAAAACATATTATTCTTTTGCCATAAATATGGTGACAACAACGGAAACAAGTATATTTATAAAAATATTGATCGTTTTTGGAAATAGTAATGAAGGTGACTTAATGCTCTGTCACGTTGCGCCTTATCAATTCCCAGAGCTGCCGATTGATAGCTGTTCAGTCTATAAATATATAGTATAAAATCAATGTTGGGGTCGGCTTCCTATCTAACTGGATGCAGCTGAATACCAGTATTTTACATGGATCGACTGCCTGTGTGACCTCCACAACCCAGTAACTGAGTAATACCATACCCCTTGGGAAGAATGGTTGTCAGACTTTCGGGCTTCTGACGACCCGTAACGACTGTCAAAGATCCACGAATGATAGCCGGGTCTAACGTGCTTTTCCGAGGCACGGAGGAGTCTCGGTATGTAACCCTCGGTTCCCTACAAAATGGTTGAGCTGGATGGTGCTGATCCACGCGTCATGTTCGTGAACGGGCGCCGTCAGTTGTGACTGGTCATCTCTTATCTGCCATGGCTTATTTTTAATCTTATATTTTGAATTGTTTTGATTATTTTTTGTACATTGTTCTCACACATAGAAGCAACAAGAATAATGTACCCAGGATTTTGTAATTTTCTATATTTAAAAGAGTGTCCTTGGAGTTTCTTGCCCGTTCTTCTCCATAAAGATCTACGTTTTGGAATGGGCAACTAGCTTCAACTTTCTGACTAACTGACGCGACTATTTGACAATTCAAAAGTGCCTGTAAATGGTTTAATTGAAATAAATGCTTTGAGTTAGAGTTTGAGTAAAGATGGTCACCCAACCCTGGACCAACCCCGGCAAACGTAGCTTTACCTGATGGGTCGACCCGTGCGGCTATCTATCTGTATGAACGCTTCACGATCATGACGCTTGGATCAGCACCATTCAGCTCAACCATTTTCAAGGGAACCGAAAGATTTACATCATTTTATCATTTTTACCACTGCAGTAGACACCACAGCGACGACCACAGAACAGATAAAAGAGGTTAGAAAGGAAATAGTTCCTGATTTGTATTAGAACGAGTGTCGCCGCATATCTCCCACTCTTTAACTCACCTACAAGGAAGAGACCAATACGTACGCGCATTACACACACAAATAAACCACACGCACTTAGATCGCGAGTTTGCTATTGGTTGTCACACTAACGAAAACACTGCGCTTGACGTACACTCACACACGCGCAAAAGCAATTTATTTCTCATACATGTTACAGCAACCAAAAGGTCGATTATTTAAATCCATAAAATTACTGTAGTTTTTAAGATTTGAAATTTTTAGCTATAACTTCGGGAAGGGGGACAATTAGTGTGGACTTCTTAAAAACATATAAATAATAATGTTAAATTAAGGGGGAACATCCGATATCACCCAATGTGTGGTATTATTAGATGTTCTTTCAAGCTCGCTTTATCTACCTTCAGAAATATAATATTTTCGTTAGTCTCTTTCCTGCTGGGAATAATTAGCCTTGAAATAAAAGTATATTCATCACATGTCACGTTTCTCTTTTCTTAATAGGAGGAATGACGTCAATTGCCTAAAGACAACTCTGATACAGTATCTATTATAAGGACCGAAATAAAAATAGCCCCCATGTGATTCGGAGAAAGTAGCCAGATTAGTTTTCGACTCTGGCCAAACTGAAGAGGATCCCACGCGGGATGCGGGACGAAATTCACTCTGCTGGGAATAATTAGCCTTGAAATAAAAGTATATTCATCCTAAGTCACGTGTCTCTTTTCTTAATAGGGGGAATGACGTCAATTGCCTAAAGACAACTCTGATACAGTATCTATTATAAGGACCGAAATAAAAATAGCCCCCATGTAATTCGGAGAAAGTTTCCAGATTAGTTTTCGACTCTGGCCAAAATGAAGAGAAT
The DNA here is from genome assembly GCA_916701695.1 of Agrochola macilenta. NCBI lineage: Eukaryota > Metazoa > Arthropoda > Insecta > Lepidoptera > Noctuidae > Agrochola > Agrochola macilenta. The sequence goes on along the minus strand of OU753552.1, from coordinate 8,036,523 downwards.
CCCACGCGGGATGCGGGACGAAATTCACTCTGCTGGGAATAATTAGCCTTGAAATAAAAGTATATTCATCCTAAGTCACGTGTCTCTTTTCTTAATAGGGGGAATGACGTCAATTGCCTAAAGACAACTCTGATACAGTATCTATTATAAGGACCGAAATAAAAATAGCCCCCATGTAATTCGAAGAAAGTTTCCAGATTAGTTTTCGACTCTGGCCAAAATGAAGAGAATCCCACGCGGGATGCGGGACGAAATTCACTCTGCTGGGAATAATTAGCCTTGAAATAAAAGTATATTCATCCTAAGTCACGTGTCTCTTTTCTTAATAGGGGGAATGACGTCAATTGCCTAAAGACAACTCTGATACAGTATCTATTATAAGGACCGAAATAAAAATAGCCCCCATGTAATTCGAAGGAAGTTTCCAGATTAGTTTTCGACTCTGGCCAAAATGAAGAGAATCCCACGCGGGATGCGGGACGAAATTCACTCCTTGTATGAAGATGTGCAAACTGACGTGACAATTAGCTCATTAAAACAATTGACGCGTGCAGTCGCATCTATTTTCTCCAATTGATTGGGAAACAAAAGCCAGTCAAAACTTAGTCGCCTTAGCGCAGATTCCGTACCGTATTGCGTGGGGGTAGCTTTCAAAACCTACCCTTCGCATTGAACACATTGAACATTTTTCAATAGCGTCTACAAGGTCAAGGAAATAATCCAAAACCTGAAAAGGGGTAAAAATGATAAAATGATGTAAATCTAAAAATCAAAATTACAGTAATTTTATGGATTTAAATAATCGACCTTTTGGTTGCTGTAACATGTATGAGAAATAAATTGCTTTTGCGCGTGTGTGAGTGTACGTCAAGCGCAGTGTTTGCGTTAGTGTGACAACCAATAGCAAACTCGCGATCTAAGTGCGTGTGTTTTATTTGTGTGTGTAATGCGCGTACGTATTGGTCTCTTGCTTGTAGGTGAGTTAAAGAAAAGAGAGAGAGAAAGAGAAAAGAGAGGGGTTAAGAGTGGGAGATATGCGGCGACACTCGTTCTAATACAAATCAGGAACTATTTCCTTTCTAACCTCTTTTATCTGTTCTGTGGTCGTCGCTGTGGTGTCTACTGCAGTGGTAAAAATGATAAAATGATGTAAATCTTTCGGTTCCCTTGAAAATGGTTGAGCTGAATGGTGCTGATCCAAGCGTCATGATCGTGAAGCGTTCATAGGTTTAGATAGGAAGCCGACCCCAACATTGATTGACATAGACAGGCACGTTAAGTGACTATATTTTATACTATATATTTATAGACTGAACAGCTATCAATCGGCAGCTCTGGGAATTGATAAGGCGCAACGTGACAGAGCATTAAGTCACCTTCATTACTATTTCCAAAAACGATCAATATTTTTATAAATATACTTGTTTCCGTTGTTGTCACCATATTTATGGCAAAAGAATAATATGTTCGAACACGACTTTTAGATATAACCTTCTATGAGTTAAATGGTAACAAGGTTTTGCCAGGGGCAATTCAAAATATAATTTAAAACATCACATTTTTCAAACGAACATTTTTCAATAGCGTCTACAAGGTCAAGGAAATAATTCAAAACCTGAAAAGGGGTAACTGAATTCAAAATTATGAACAATAACAAATAAAAAACGAGCTTGCCTTCCTGTAGTCGCATACGTGTAACATCTGACATCTCACCTTGGTAATAAGCAACATTAATGTAATAAGCAACGCGTCTCATCAAGGTGCGCGGTGCTAGAATTGGCTGTCAGTAACGACTGACGGCCAACTCTAGCACCGCGCGCGCTCAGTGGTCAAATCAAATAGCGCTTCCTGTAATACACTCCCGTCCCTTATCACGAAATCACTCCTACAGATTTCCCACTCCACAGCAAGCGAGAGGAAAGATGTTACAGAAAATAAATCTGCCGTTCAATACATTCTTCCACGATTCGATTTTTCCACAATTTCAGGGTTATATAGTGACCAACCCATTATACAGGTTGGCAGGGACATCGACGCGAAGCCGGCTACCATGGATTCAGTACATGATTCTGAACCCCCCTGCGTTGAAATTTTACGTCGGTTATTAAAATAAAATCTGCTGTGTCATAGAAAAGTGCAATACCTACGCGGTCAAAATGTATGGAGCAGCTGTTTTTTCCCTGCTTTAAAATTTTTCGGGTTCACAATCATGTACTGAATCCATGGTAACCGGCTTCGCGTCGATGTCCCTGACACCGGTATAGTAAAAGTAACTCCTAGTGATGACTGACACGAGTTTTGAGTTATTTTAATTAAGTACGTGTACACTTTCTCTATTATCGTTATCCTGCCCTTATCCCAAATGATGTAATGTTTCCCTTTTCTCTATAAGCCATCAAGTAGGTATTCACTCCTTTCTAGCCATTTTCCACACAATTTATCCATTATTTTCATGGTCTTCCTCTTTCCGTGACACATGAAATTTAAAGTCAAAACTTTTCTCGCGACAATAACTTCATTGCTTGTGTTGCGCACCTCCACATCCGCAAGCGCATCCGCAAGTTTTTAACAGAGTTGTTGTTGGAGGTCTAATAAAGAAAATCGCCTCCAGAACTAAGTAAATACCCTTTTAAATTTGTGGAAATATAACTCGAAGTTTAACGTTTTCGCTCCCCTGCAGTATTCGTACTGAGAACAACTTTGGAAATATGAATTGCCAAACCCTTCTGCCGAAAGCAAAACGAGGGAGGGAACTCCATACTTTGTCTCTTTGTCTAAAAACGTTTGCTATAAAAACTTTTTACAAAAATTAAACAACCGACTTCCGAAACAAAACACTAGAAAGTGAAAAATAACTTTAATTTCGGAAGTCGGTGTCTTTGGTTTTGAATTTTCGTTTTTTGCCACCGACTTCCGAAATTAAAGTTATTTTTCACTTTGTAGTGTTTCAAGTCGGTGGTTTTTTTTTTGTAAAAAGTTTTTATTTTTCACTTTTTAGGTGTGGTACCTACCCCACACAAATTCGAATACCAGTACCTGCTATGTAAATAATTCACAGGAAGTTATCATCATATCATCCACATATACTAAGTGGGAAAAATACGTATTATTGAAGCTTATTCAAAAATTATCCTAGCAAAGTTAATAAAATTTATATGGGATCAATCCGGGAGCATAACCTTACAAACAAAAAAAGAATTTTCAAAATCGGTTCACAATTTTTTTTTTTTTTCTTGTAATGTTACACAATTGGTGATACTTTATTCACATTACAATCTAGCCTATTAGCTAATAAGTAATTTAAATATAACTTAAACTGCTAAGTAACTATAAAGTCTTCTATTATAATAATAGTCTTTCTTATTCACTTTAAGTTAAGGGGAAGACACTTGATTCACGTGTTCTTTATAAAAGTCGGCACTTGCACTACAGTTTAAGGTCACTTAACTGCACTAAACTAACTCAAAAGGTTTTACCCTTTTTAGCCTTCGAACTAATTCAGTGTTGTCAAGGAGTTGGATCGCCTCAACATTCACGTGATGATGAAGTTTTTGTTCATGAGCTTCTGCATATTTTTTATAACTACATATGGTAACGACATCCATCTTCAGGTCCCGGTGGAGGTCACTATTTCTAATGTACCAGGGCGCGTTGACTATATCCCTTAGTACTTTGTTTTGAAAACGTTGTATTATTTGACGATTGCATTGCCTGGTGCAGCCCTACAGCTGAATACCGTAGGTCCATACAGACATTAAAACTTGTTTATATAACAGCAATTTGTTAGGTATTGACAATGGCGACTGTCTACCAAGTAGCCAATACATTTTTTTGTACCGAATATCCATATTTGGTCCACAATTGACGGAGAAATCGACGGACATACATAAAAAAAAAATATACTTACGCGTCGAACATATAACCTCCTCCTTTTCGGAAGTCGGTTAAAAATGAGAGCATCTTTCGGGATGGTGAATTACTTTTGCACCAACTTGTCATGTAATATGTCGTCAATGGTGTTCTGATACGTCTGCTTTGTGATCAGAGTTTCGGAAGCCGAATTTGGATTTGGTAGTCACAGTGCACGTGAAAGTGCAGCACATCTAAGCTCTTAACCTTCTGAAAAATCATCGACTGCAGTCGCTGTGAAGGCATCTTCATCATTAAAAATTATCAGTAAAATTTGCCCTACAGCCGGAGCGTGTGGAGCTCAGAGTAATAACTAAAATTACTCTGAGGTGTGGAGTCACTAACTCTTTCCCAACGTCTTTAAAACAAGATGACAGACGATGCGATAACACACGCTAACTTGCTGCGTCTGTTTTTCCAAGTTTGCCCATACGTGACTATGTTCACAAAGTTCTTTTGTGTCAGACTAAAGTTCTATCTGCTTTGATAAGCTAGTCTAAATGAAACTGAGTGGAGGATATGAGACTTTATACTATTATTATTTAAGGCTACTATATATCGTATTGTTTGACAACCCCGTTGGTCTAGCCAAGCGCCAATCATGAGGACCCGTGTTCGAATACGAGGTTGGTCCAAAAAAAACTACTTAGATTTGTTAAGAAATTCTCAGCGACCCGGTGGCAAGAAGATAGTACTGAATATAACCCCGTGATATAAACCCATGCCACGGCAAGCCGTCGACCCAGTAGGTTGTGCCTTATCTCTCCCATATTTATGTGGTTAGAAAGTGGTGAAATGAGTTGAATTCTGAGCAGAGGGCTGATGGAGATGGACGAACAACCAAGACGACTTGAGTACTGGAATATAAGCAAGAGCATGATGTTACTTGTGCACGGTGCAATTAACTTCAGCATGTCAAGGCTATATAACGCGGCAACATATGTGTTGCCTAGGAAATGTTTGCCCTGGATACTCGCATTAATTTGCTCGTTATTTAACACCACTATAAATTTCTTCTTTTTATCTCAATAAGATTCCTGGCTAAATAATAACAGCCGCATGAGTCGATCGAAAATTAAGCTACATTTGCCGCGGTCGGTTCGTGGATGGGTGATTATTCATTACATATCGAGACATTACTTTCCGAGGCACGAAAGCCGTTGGTTCCGGCAGTCATTTGTAGATCTTTGACAATCGTTACGGGAATTCAAAACCCCAAAAGTCTGACAACCAGTCTTGCCAAGGGGAATCGTATTATCCAGTATAACTGGGTTGTAGAGGTCAGATAGGCAGTCGCTCCATGTAATATATTGGTTTTCAGCTGCATCCGGTTAGAGTAGAAGCTGACCCCAACATAGTTGGGAAAAGTCAGGCAATCGGTTGATTGGCATGCACCTATTGTTTGGGCCCAGTGGTGGCCATGTTTAGTGTGGTGTAAGAGGTGTAATTCAGATAGTGACGGGTGCAAATGAACCCACATTTGACTTAGAGAGGCAATAAGACTCCAAACTTCGCATAATAAGAAACAATTTTAATCGGTGGTGCTAGGCAAGTTGGGCTGGCGATGTTCGCGGGAATAACCTAGATGAGGCTGGCACAGGAGCTTGGAGAATTGGCACAAGAAAAACAAGGCCTATGCCCGTAGTAGTGTCGTGGTCTAGTGCCCGAAGTAGATGTTGAATTCCGGCTGTGAGTGATGATGTCAGGCAATCCTGGGTTTATCCCAGTAGTTATATTATGCTATTTATTTAAGGAATTTTTAAACAGGTTTATCTGATAATTCCTTCATAAAAAAAACCTACTTCTACGTATAATTATTATGGTACTAAGACTAGCCTGAGGAATCTAAACAGATTCTTAGAGGCTTCGGATGTCGGTGTGATAGTTCATGGGTCCGTTTAAGTTATGTGTCCTGATTAAGGACTCTCGGTCTGTTTCATAACGAACACATTTCATCAACAAGTATAGAACACGTCTTCAAGTATTCCGCCCATATTGCATTTCGGGGTTTCTCATAATAAAAGCAAACTTGTTCACTGGAACGTGGCCGGATTTTCTAGATACTTAGGTACTATCCACTAATCATTTTATGCTTTATGGATGCTAAGCTACGCAGTTTTTAATAAAACTAAGCTCCATTATCAGCAAAAATATTTGTGATAGATGGAGTGTTAATTTCGGGGCTTTTTAGGTAGTTACGAGTAATACGAGTATTTCTCACATAGTTACGCGCACAATACCTACCACAATTTATTCTCATCGACGCGTGGTTTTCGTGCTTCGGGTTTTTGCAGCTCCCATCGCCATCTGTCTACAAAGCAGTTATGTTCATACTTAGGTACTCGGATAGGGAGCAAAGAAAGACAGAGCAGCTTCAGTCTGGCAATACTTTTACACAACTTCAAAACCGAGTTTATAACGCCATCTTTGGGATGGAGTCAACACTATTAGTCTGCGTAGCGTTCCTCGCTGAACTGTTTTAATTATGAAGGTGAGACTGCAATTATTCTTCAAATACTTCATAGATGGCGCTGCGTGAAAGAATACAATTATACTGTTTCAGTAATTGTACCCTTTTTTAGGGTTCCGTAGTAAACAAGGAACCCTTGTAGTTTCGCCATATTCGTCTGTCTGTCGTCTGTCTGTCCGCGGCTTAGCCAGAGACGGTTAGTACTAGAAAGCTGTAGGTAATTTGGCATGGGTATAGGTACATATTAATCACACCGACAAAGTGGTAAAATAAAATCAAGAAAAAATATTTTTTTTATTTTTTACCTCCTGTACACGTAAAGTGGGAAGTGGAGATGTTTTTTTTCTCGTCTATCCCATGGTGTGGGATGTCGTTGGAAAGGTCGTTCATAAACATTGTGGGTGTGTGAAAATCATTTTTCAATGCAGGAAATTCAAACTATGCGAAATATCAAATTTTAAAGTGGTAATTATTGTTGAATTAGAGTGTGTGTGTGTGTGTGTCCCCTGCCAGCTAATTGTTGTACTAGGATTTGTGAAAAAATTCACAGCAGTGGTATATATACAAAAGTTAAAAGGAAAATTATCACAGCTAAGTAGGTTTTACAGGTTAACGAGTAATATTTGACCAACTAAAATATTCAGTTTGAAAAACATGATCTCCTATACATTCCGTATGGGAGAACATGTTTTTCAACTACAATGTTGAGTTTGTTCTTGGGATAAATCATCCCAAATATGGAACCCTTAATTGTGCGTGACACGCACTTGACCGGTTTTTATTTACATACGAGTAATATCTAATAAAACAACAACCATTTTTTTTTCTCCTGGCGATAATACCAACTTATATTGCCGTATATTCAAGTCACAACTATCATTCTTTGACAGTTCTTCGAAATGGCTATAGCACGGCAAATTGACTTAGTGTCAATTTGCTTACCAATTCATTTCCCTGATTGTACAAATTAGAAACGAGCGGTTGCAGTTCTGCAGCCGCAGTTAGCGGCGAATTTGGAAGCGCCTTTAGACTAACCTAGTTTAGACTGAACGGACCATGATCGACTCGCTGAGACTCGTGTTCCTAATCTACATACGTTCGCAATTCATTTGCCAAATCTGTAAAAAAATACGAGTTTTAGAAAAACAACTGTAATGCCTACACATAAGGTTCAGTTTGCGCGACAACTTCATATGTTTTATGACTTTTGCAACAATACTAGTCGGTCTAAAATCAATTTTATTTACACTAGTATAAAGTTGATGTTTGTCTAAGTGGAAAACTCGTGTTTGTTTACATGTTTGGCAAATAAATTGCGCACGCAGATTAGCTTCCTAAGAGAAGAGATGGGCCATAACCTAAGTCCAGCGCAGATTAATGAATGTCACATGTCATCCGGTTTCCTGACGAAATTTTGTTAGAATAAGTAATCTAGAACATACTCATACTTAATTTATTATTTAAGTTCTTATCGGAATTTTCAGTTCTACTCTTCATTGATTGTCAGAATTTATGCCTGAAGGCTAATCGGAGGGTACGCAACAGTAATACCAAGTGAAAGATGTTTAATTTGTCCAAATCCACGAACAGCAACTATACTTTTTATAGTATACAGGCACCGGGCTTGGGCGATGGCCGATACAGCGAAAGGAGTGGAGTAGACATTGGGTAACCTTTTTTTTTCAGAACACTTTTTTTGCTTTTTATTATATTGTCTGTCTCGTTTATCAATATGTGTCATTTTCATACTGTATCAATGCGGTCACGAGAACCTTCTGTAAAACTTAAACTTATTTATTTATTTAAACTTTTCACATTCAAAAAAGTACAAAGGCGGACTTAATGCCTTAGGTATTTTCTACCAGTCAACCAAGGGTGGTGAGGAGATTAGACGGCACGTGCTCTATTTGAGAGGAACAAAGAAAAAAACTCAAATTTATATTCTAATGCATTATAACTAAAATAGGTAGGTACGAGTACAACGACTTTAATCTGATCATTTATTCCAGATTTTGCAACTTGAAATCCCAAGATTGAAAAACTATCCTACTTCTTGACTGTACTTGGTCCTGTGGTTAAAAAGTGTAATAAATTCAGTTTATTTTCTTGTGTTCAAATGTAAAACGTCTTCTCTTACATCGCCTTTCTAGATTCAAGTTTACATTTTTGCAAACTAACTACAATACCGCCGAAGAGTTGGACACGGGGTGTATTCTATTGTAGCCCATTGCCATCAACTGGGCACACATCCAGACTCCGAGCCGCTACTGAGAAATTTCTGCTAGAAAAACCCAAAAACATTTTGCCCGACCTTGGAATCGAACCCAGGACGTCATACCTACTCAGCAGTAGCGGTTGCGACCACTAGACCAACAACGCAGTGGGCAGGTATCCACTATTTAACTTATAAGTTGACAACTTATGAACTTTCTGCAAACAAATATTTAATGCAAAAAAAGAAACTCAACAAGGCAGCTCCACGGATCTCCCTCACGGAATACTAAAATATAAATGATAGAAGATGCGCCAAACATCTATATTGAAAAATTCTTCGCTGTCCGATCATTGGAAAAGTTCGATATAAGACCCCGTCCTCGTTTAAAACAAGACTTTGCTTTTCTTGTTCAATTCCACTTTTCGAATACTTAATGTAGACATACCCCTTTTCATCTTTTCCGAGAAGTTTTGGGCTCTTTTAAGATTCGTCCAGTGGAAATTATGCTCTGTTGGGAGTTCGGACGATATGGCACGGATCAGTACCGCGTGATGCCAGGTAAATTGAACGACTACAATAGGGCGGGTTGGAAGGCTTATAGCAAAATACTCAAGGAAAAATATTTACTTAAAACTCAAACACTCCATTGATGCGGTGTGCTGAAGTGAATTATATTTTTTGAAGCATTGATTCGCGTTAATAAAGCTGTGAAACAAAACCAGTGTTTTACTTAACTCGAATATAAAAGGAAATTCTCCTTAACGACCAGCATCAAACGATAAGACAATAATATATGAAGGCGGACGCCGTCCATTGTCGCATTTGGCGTAGCGTAACAAATTGCGAACAATATTTCAAGGCTTAGTTGTTAGTGAAACTTAATCGCCTCTCGCAGGACACTCTCAAATTAAGTTTAATCGCACCAAGTGAGGGGGTCAGTTAAAAAAGAGGCCCCCTAATCAGGTCCGCGCGAGCACGCGTTAGGTACGCACTTACATAATGAAAGGGGGAAGCGAGGGGGTTAGGGAGCCGCTGGGGGCCGTCATCTGCGTACACCCTGTCCGGCCGCCCACGATCGATACCTATACGTGTGGACTTTATGTAAAAAGCCTCCTGCACACCCGGAGGACGCCGACCATAAGTGTCGAGGAACGAGTCGCCCCCAGGGAGAAGGCACGAAATATCTTCAATTTTCGAGAGAAAATTTTCCAATGCGGGGGCGAGTGCCCGCGGCGGAAGGGCTGCGTAGCTCCGGACGCCTGTGTCCGAAAAATGCTCGAACCTTAATTGAATTTACAGATTTGCCTTTCGCAACGCACGCCCGCCGCCCGTACCTACGCTGTTTATTGCGGCCGCTCGTTATGAGTCTTTACGAGCAGTGTCAATGTGCCTGATAACTTTTTATTTATTTATAAACTTTATTTATTTATTTAAATATAAGCACGTAGAAACAAAAGCAAGATGTTTCGAGGTCTCCACTGATTTAGTAGTTACATAGTCGGATAATATTGTAAGAACAGTTTTCAGGTTACGAATAAAATAAGAAGTTAGTTACAAGACGTTCTGATCCTTATGGGACTCATTTGGTCTTGTTTGCGAGTGACACGTATAACTCCTTTACTGCTAATGAAAATAATTTAATAGAACGTTTAATACTTCTGTCATATAAACTTACTCAACTTTTGGGTACCAAAAATAATTAAAGTTATTGACTCTCTCTAGTTTCAATGGTCAATGGTGGTTTGATTCTGCTTTGATTATGCCTGAAACACCTACAAATTTTCCGTGTAAGTAAACCAAATAACTGTCAAGTAACTTGTTTAGTAGGCTTCGCAATTACGTTCTTTAAACGGTTTTGGGAAAACAAAAAGGAAAAATGAACATTTTCTTTCAAGAAAACACTGTTCAGTAAATAAAGCTAGTAAAAAATATTATTGAAAATCAAAATGGGCGACTAAAACCATATTTTGTTAAGTTTTACGATCGCCCTTTACAAAAGGTTTATGGGGCGAAAAAAGATTGTAGTGATATCCACGTTGGCCCACTTATTAGTTGCCCTCGGGTCGCTTTCGTTTGATGACGTCACTAACGCAGTCCATTCAACACTTTTTTTGTAAACAGACGAGATAAATTATTCGTAGTAGAATGCAAGTAAAAAAATACCTCTAGTAACAATTTTAACCGCTATTATCGAACTCATTATGGCATGTAGGTATAATAATCGAACCCCGATTATTATTTTTTCTGTTTTTTTTGTGTCTGTTTGTTTGGTTATATACCATCACGTAATGTTAATACAAACTTGTTAATTTTAGATATTATATATTCATTTTATAGTTTAGTGCTCCTAATATGTTTATGGGGCATGCGCTAATGACAAGTTTTTTTTTTTTACAGGTTTGAAAGAAAGAAAGAAAGAAAAATGCGTTTATTGGCAAACAGCAGAAAAATACACCTTATAACTAAAAAAATACAAAAAACAATGATTATAATGCCAATAGGGCCTCAGCTCAGCATATGTAAATGTCAGATGGCAACACAAAGTGTACCACCTGACGCTGATTTTCAGCTGCAACCCACGAGTGCCATACGCTAGAATAATAAAGACAGGGAAAGTGTGTGTCCGTTGTAATAAATTAAATTAACAGAATAAATTAAAGGTAAGTAGTAAAAGCTCACAAAATCAAATAAATGTTGTGACTTAGATCAGTGTGTGTGGTGTGTTGTGAAAGAGAAACTAAAATAAATAAATACCCAATATTTGTGTCTTAGTAGCTACATTAAAACACACATACACACTACACACACTTACACACACACACTCACTCGCTACATTTTGTGTGCTAACCTGTAAAAAAATTATACACTAGCTTTAGATTATGGTAGATATTACTTCAACTATTTACAGTGTAAACAATTTTATTGTTGGTTGGCCAATAAAGATAATTAATGAATAAATAAATAAATATTTTGATTTCCTAAAAATACTAATCGATACACTAATAATACTGTTGATCGTCTTTTTGTGATGTGCCTTCTATGGTTACAATGATACAGTTCTAACCTACTTAGCCTAGCCCATTTGGTCCGGGTGAACCCCCATCTTAGATATTAAGACCAACTTTAACGGTACATATAGTTTAAAAAAAAAACACAAAGTTAATGAGGATCATTGAGAAATAAAGGCGGTCATCATTAGAAGGAGGATCAAATTAAATATGAATTATGAGATTTTTTTAAATAATTTTGGCACGCATACTATCCCTAGGATAGTTACACATAATTATAATACTTTTTAGTTGGGAAAATGAAGTAACGTATGTCCACTTTAACAAATATCAACTTTATCGGAGTGTTAATTAAGTTGATTTTAGAATGACTTGTCGGTATTATCGAAAAAGTCATACAATTTGTTGGAGTAGTAGCGCAAAATTAACCTTATGTGTAATATAGGTGTTAAAGCAATTTATCCAAATACAAATATATTTGTTCACATTTTTGGAAACTTCGTAATTAGTATGGTTCCCCATAATTTGCTTAGGATATCACTAAGTCGTTAAACTTCAAATATCAGAAGTAATTTATTCATAGTTACAGTTAGTTTTTTTTAAATCCCAGAGACTAATTTGCCATTTCAAGTGATTGTTGTTTGTTTTTTTCATTTGGAGTTTGACATATATTTCAATAATGTACCATTTAGCATAGATTTTACGTTGATCTCAACACCTTCACGGAATTTCAATGCCTTTCATTGTTCATTTTGATGACCTTCTAATTTCAAAACACTAAAACAAATATCACCAATTGCGCAACATAATTTCAATCACAATCCGAGAATTTTGAAGGATATTGCTAACCCATTGCTTCATAAGTTTGAAAAATTCGTCTGCACAACAACGTTATTATCGCAATGAACGGGGGTGAACTGTCAAAATGAAACCTATTGCCATCAATTGTCATTTTAGGTGTGTTACGTAATTATCCCGCTAAACAGGCATAGGAATCAGCATTACAAATACTTCACAATGAAATTTCTAAAAATGTAAACAAATATGTGTAGGTACTCGAAAAAAATACTGTAATGACTACACACAATGAGTTTGCTCTACAACTTTTATAATTTTTATCAATAGTAGAGTCATTCTAAAATTAACTTAATTGACACTAACGTAAAGTTGATATTGGTTTAAGCCGAAAGCGCCAGGGTAGCCCGTGTAATTCAAATTTTCTTACTTTTCTTGCAATTTGCAGGTCAGTATCAGGTTATAAATTGATCAAAATATAATATAAATCTGATTTGAATTTTTGTTATTTTTAATTTGTATGTGTTATTATTATAAGCTCGGATAAGGAGGAGCTCGTGGCTAAGTAACAACAGCCGCACTGGTCGATCCATCAGGTTAAGCTACGCTTGCCGGGGTTGGTCAGTGGATGGGTGACCATCTTTACATACCGAGAATCCTCCGTGCCTCGGAAAGCACGTTAAGCCGTTGGTCCCGGCTGTCATTCGTGGATCTTTGACAGTCGTTACGAGTCGTCAGAAGCACAAAAGTCTGACCCCAGTCTTACCAAGGGGTATCGTATTACCCAGTTACTGGGTTGTGGAGGTCAGATAGGCAGTCGCTCCATGTAAAATACTGGTATTCAGCTGCATCCAGTTAGACTGGAAGCCGACCCCAACATAGTTGGGAAAAGGCTAGGCAGATTGATTGATGTGTTATTATTATTAAAAAAAAAACGTTTTTATGGATCATGTGGTCTGCAATAAAGATTTTTATTATTATTTATTATTATAATTCGCGACTGTAACAAATACGAGTATGTAGCTAATAATTATCGACAGTATAACTGTTCAAATTACCCTATTGAATGACTAGGTATTTCATAAAATCATAAAATTGCGTGCCGATTCATGTATATTTTGATAACATAATTGAAAATAAAAATTTCCCGGGCTACCAATCATCATTAGTGGAAATAACATAAATTGCAAAGAAGGTTTTGAACGATACGTAACCGTTACAAGTAAAGTTTTTTTTTTTTTTTTACCTACCTTTTTAAATTTATAGTCTTTTACCGAAACCTACGAAAACGACACTGTTCACGGGGCTCATAAAACAATTGACAAAAATTATTTGACTCGCAAACTACCAAGAATTTTAAGGGCCCGATCAGACGTACCACAACCAAACTACAACGACAGCTCGTGGACGGGCGCAAGTTTTTATGAAAATGAACACTTAGTTTATGCACACGGAACGCACTTGGCCGTCAAATTCAACAGCCACGCAGCCACAACGCAACCACCAGCAAGATCACGCACTAGCGGCTGGCCACATCACAAACACAAATTTGCGTCGACCATATGATTTTATTTTGTAGTTACCACAACGACACTATTGACACGTAACCACTGCTTGCCCACATTTTGTCGCTGCGGTGTGGTGTGGTTGTGGTACGTCATTTAGTTTTTATCATGCTTTGGCAGGTTGAGTAATTTGTGCGGCCTACCCAAATGTCCTTTCTTTGGTATTGTTCGTCGAATCGTTGAGCTCCTTAAACTTTGAGTTGAGCTGTACGGTCACTGACAAATGCGTGCACTGACTGGACAGGTCCTCTCAATTTGTGTGGTTCTTTCCTCAAAAGACCATCTCAGACACCAATCTACATGATCTTCACATGATCTGACCAAGATTATGTCTGGACTTTAAAAGAGACTGTGACCTCTGAGTTTGTTTCGGCCTTTCTTCTCGGAGTAGTCAGATAGGAAACGCCGACCTCATCTAGTTTAAAAAAAAAATGATTGACGTGTAAAAGTGTTTTGTCCAAGCCCATTTACAGAAATAAAATCATTTATCATTTATCATTATCATTTACGTGTGATCGGGCCCTAAAGTACTACGACAGACTACGAAGAAGAAACGTTAAACATATAATAATTCTGCTCAAATGATTGTTATAACAAATTGCGCATTTCCCTAAACTACTGTTGTTTTTACAAAGACTGGTAAAGTTACTGCCGGGTGTAAAAATACACTTTTTTAACTTAGTCGAGGGTCACATGGTCTATTCGGAATAGCGATCTTTTTTTTATGGTCCAGTATTAAATTAACTAGGTAACAAAGTATTTAAATAATAACAAAAAAACAATATAATATCCTAACTAACACTATGTTAACTTATTAGAGTTATTAGTTATAATTAAACTTTAAATACCTGGACGACCCCTGTACAGTTACATGCACCCCAAAGCTCAATATTTTGCGTGCATTATAAAGCGCGTTATCGAAAACTACAGTTTTTCACACCATCAATAAAAGTGGATTTCCAGCAATTATTTTGGCTGAAATATTTCTTAGTTTAAAAGCTGGGAACAGACGAGCCACAGTGAAGTGATCATAGAATTTTTTCCACCTGAGTCGCGTCGCGCCTGTGTCCTGGAGCCTTAACGCCGTACAGAATGAGTAGATAACGGCTATGTAATGGGTCTTTTTACACCTTGTATACCACCTAGCTAAACAGGGTGTAATAAGACCCGTAACAGTGACCTTTTCTTGTTGGTCAACGAAAGTGCAGCCGTATGTAGTGCATGTATGAAATGAATGAAAATGGTGAAAGCGAAAGTTGTCTGCGAGAAGTGACCTTCAGTAGTATCTCCCTCCCTTTTGGAGGGAGGCGAGGGTTGGAAAGAGGGAATAATGCAAGTTCATTGAATGCAATGCAGTAGGACGATGGGGGTGCATTGGAATCGCCTCCACAAGTGGTACAACACTTTAAACGTACCTTAGCTTGGGCCTACACACCTACTACCACCTACTACCTACGCAACCTGGGGCCTATTTAGGAAAATCGACAGGCGACAAGTGATAGGTGACAATCTGACAATTCGATAATTTTCCAAAGTGTTTTTTATACATTTTCTGCTTTATTAAACAGATGTGTCGTGAAAATGTGACAATATTTTATTTTTTTAATAATTATGTCGCATTGTCAGTTATATACTCGTACAATTGGGCATGAGCCCGCCCGTATGTTTCTGAATATTTATGAAAAATTATCTAATGTTATTCATTTTTATTTTTTTTATTAGCGTTTGCCATATCTCCTGTCATTGGCTCGATTTGGATTCTGTTTATTATTTCTAAAAGTTTATGAGTTATTTTAACGGATTATTTCAAATTTTTTAATAAAATTTGTCGACTAAAAAAAAAAAACGGAGGTGAAGAAATTTTTTTAGAAGAAAAACAGTATTTATTAAAAAAAACATAAGTTTAAGTCCATAAAATCATAGCGGGAAATTGAAAAAAAAAAAAAAGTTTAAAAAAAAAAGATAGCCCCCCCCATTTTAAGTTAATATTCGATAATTTGTCATGAATATTCAGAACAATACGGGTGGGCACATGGCCATGGGCGACATTGTATATGTTAATGGGACTCTGGACAGTCAACTCCGTTAGGCTACTAGATCTTCACTAATCTTATGAGACAATCATCATCTACCTAGCCTTTTCTCACCTCTGAGGTCGGCTTCCGGTCTAACCGGATGCAGCTGAATACCAGTATTTTACATGGAGCGACTGCCTATCTGACCTCACAACCCAGTTACTGGGTTTACAACACCCCTTTGGTCTGACAACCAGTCTTGGTTGTCAGACTTTCGACGGCTTCTGACGACCCGTAACGACTCTCAAAGATATTCGTATGAGACAATATTAATGGATAATTTTCAGTAGAAAACTTTTTAGAGCACTTGGATAGGTAGGCTATGTATTTCTTATCCACCATTTTTTTTGGTTAACACTTTAGCACAAAGTTGAAATAAAGAATAACACTACCTATAACAAAATGCTGCTGTTATACGACTTTTTCAACTACCATTTTGTTTACCCTAAATGTAGTGCTAAATATTGCACTACATTTAGGGTAGGGTTCAGAATTGTGAGAAATAATTACTGACCATACAACCTTTGTTTGACTGACTCGGAACCATCATATTAATAATTGTTGATAATCTACATAATTACATTTTAATTACTTATTCAGAATTCTTACAGTTGTAATGGCAATCATGTAATTTGATTTAATTAGGAATGAATTAATTTGAATTAATATTATTTTATTTTTATAATGTGAGAACGTTGTTGGCTCCGTGGACTGTAGATTTGATGACCATTTTCTATTTTGTTAAGTACCTGGTACTTGTTAAAAGGCCTACACCGTCCTCTCTTACCTACGAGTATTAACACTGTTATTTAAAAATATTGTAAAAGTCAATTATTTTTAAAAGAGTAACCGTGGAGTTTTTTGCCGGCTCTTCTCCATAGGAAACGACCAATTGGAACTGTGCACTTAGCTTTTGACATTTCATATGTGCCCATGTAGGTTTATGTTTAATAAAATATTTAGATTTGATTTGAATTAAAATCGTAAATTTATCATGGACAGAAATCATTGTCTATTGACAGACAGCGCACAGCCTAAACAGCTGGGCCTAGGAGCAAGAAATTTTGCTCAAGATTTTATTGTGTATCGAAGGTGAGCACTGTAGAAGGATATTTGCAAATACATCCCCTAAAGGGGTCAAATAGGGGATGAAAGTTTGTAAGGAAAGTTCGTCTATTTTGCCGATGAAAAATGCCATAGGACACACAGCTTGTATTATTAAAAGTACCTGGGCGACCGAGCTCTGCTCTGGTGAAAATAGAAAATGCTCATTTAATAGTACAGGATAGTTCATACTAATTCCATGCTGCCATGATAGTAGACACTTACTAATTCCATGCTACCATGTCATCATTCTAAGGTAGCCATCTTGTTCTTAACAACTTTGGGCGACCGATCTCTGCTCGGGTGAAAATACGGAGAAAACGAATTTTCCCAGATATGAGACATAGGTAGATCGATTTTTCGCCCCCCTAAACCACTATATTGCAACTTTAATCGAAATCGTGTTAGAGCCGTTTTCGAGAACATGATTACATTTTATATTTATATATATATATAAATACAAATATTGCTCGTTTAATAGTCGATAATTATATATGTGCATACACCTATTATTATAACCTTAGATACTATTACTACTATTGGAATAGTAGGTATAAAATTATCATTTGAATAAGTATTATTAATGGAAATTGTATTGACCACCAATGAGACATTTTTAATACCTAGTTTTCAATCTTAGTGAATGCAAGCATGAAGTGTATGTTAATACACTGACAAGCAATATAAAAAGTCACTTGCAAAATGCTAAAAAAAATCTAAACATCTCCTAAACCACACAAGTCAGCTACTTGAAGTTAAAAAAATCTTGAAAACAGTTTTATAGGTGATTTTTATTTGCTAATAAATACACTTGAATGTCGCTTTTTACTTCAAGAAGCCATTTTGCGTGGTTCCAGAAATATTTCGTAAATAATCTACCAGTTTTTTTATATTGCTCGTCAGTGTATTTATTGAATAGATAATTATATTTTATTGATCAAACAATGGAGGGGAAGGTACAGATGATCGTATTAATATTTATAAAAATCAACGGAGGAACGTCCAATCCCCGGGGGACGTATCCGGTCCGTCAGGCCCTTTGTACACACACGTTTTTCTTGCCGTGACAAACTACGGTTTATTCGGCGTGTCACACGGTCGTCAGTGTTGTATGGATCACTATGGAAGCTTGTTGACAGACACGTTTTTTCTACGGCGCGGTTTATACGCCGTGTGTAGGCACGGTCGTCAGTGTTGTATGGATCACTATGGAAGCTTGTTGACAGGCACGTTTTTTCTACGGCGCGGTTTATACGCCGTGTGTAGGCACGGTCGTCATTTGATTGTTGTATGGATCACTATGGAAGCTTGTTGACAGGCACGTTTTTTCTACGGCGCGGTTTATACGCCGTGTGTAGGCACGGTCATCATTGTTGTATGGATCACTATGGAAGCTTGTTGACAGGCACGTTTTTTCTACGGCGCGGTTTATACGCCGTGTGTAGGCACGGTCGTCATTGTTGTATGGATCACTATGGAAGCTTGTTGACAGGCACGTTTTTTCTACGGCGCGGTTTATACGCCGTGTGTAGGCACGGTCATCATTGTTGTATGGATCACTATGGAAGCTTGTTGACAGGCACGTTTTTTCTACGGCGCGGTTTATACGCCGTGTGTAGGCACGGTCATCATTGTTGTATGGATCACTATGGAAGCTTGTAGACAGGCACGTTTTTTCTACGGCGCGGTTTATACGCCGTGTGTAGGCACGGTCGTCAGTGTTGTATGGGTCACTATGGAAGCTTGTTGACAGGCACGTTTTTTCTAAGGCGCGGTTTATACGCCGTGTGTAGGCACGGTCGTCAGTGTTGTATGGGTCACTATGGAAGCTTGTTGACAGGCACGTTTTTTCTAAGGCGTGGTTTATACGCCGTGTGTAGGCACGGTCGTCAGTGTTGTATGGGTCACTATGGAAGCTTGTTGACAGACACGTTTTTCTACGGCGCGAACACAGTTTATACGCCGCGCCGTAAAGAAACCGTGCCGTGTACAAAGGGCCTCGACGTACCCCTTTATGTCGTCCTACGTGTTTCTAAAATTGACCACTTTTCGAACTGATTTTGTTTCTTTTATTTTTGTTTCGTGGGTTGTCAGCTTTTTTTTGCAAACGAAGTGATTTTTTTTGTAACTGGTACCTAAGTGATTTTTTCAGGTCTTGGTTCCCTTTTGGAAGAAAAGTAGTTTACGTTCAGGTTGATATTTAGTACGCAATATGTAGATTTAACATTATTTGTAGAAGAAATGGATTTTCGGTTTTATAAACCTAAGTTTATAACTAAACAGAATTTGAACAAACTAGAAATATCAGGTGAGATGAAGGCCGAGTGATTTCCGGAAACAGCAAAAAAAAAAACATGATGTACAATCCAACAAAACATGTCATAGGCCTTTTTTCATTCTACCTGTCTGCATATTGAACTCTTCCACTAGCAAAACTTTTCAAAATCAATCGTAACACGCGACCTACAAAATAGCCCACCCAAAAATCAGAGACGAACATTTCACAAGTGAAAATGAAACCCCCAAATGACAACCCGTCCGTTTTAATCACCTGCGTTTGGCGAAAAAAGAAAATGCTTTCAAAAATCGAACGGAATTGGAGAAAACCGGGTCAAAACCGGAATACACGGAATATATTCAGTTCTGAGTCGCTGTGATGCTATTGAGACTGCCAGTAGGTACCTACCGATAGGACGGCAGCTATAGGCCGCGCACATGTAAAATTAATAGCAACGACCGGCTCGAAAGGTACTCTACTTGGACATTTAATTAGTTTTATTGATTTTTGGCTTTGCTTCAGTTTTGATGAAATAAATTATTTAGTGTATTAGGTTTTTTTTAATGAATTGCAGAAGTTTATATGATTTGCGCAGTAAGTCAGCCAACGTTTATTGCATCGAGGACATCTTTTGCATTTAATAAACGGATGAAAAAGCAAACGCTGGATTATTCTCAAATTAATCAGCATTACTTTTGTGGAAAAATAATTGGTGGTTAAAAATGTGTGTTCCAATGAACCTTCAAATCCCCATCAGCAACAGCAGTTCACTGCAGGACATAAATCTCCTATCGCACGCCATACAACTCGATCCCCAGCTGCTGTCATCCAGATGCTACCAGCCACCTTGCGAAGATTATTTCTCCACATAAAATAAATACTTTGATACAAATTTAAAAAGCCTTTATTCTACTACTTTTACATATTTTCATACATATGTGATATTATAATAGTGTGGCTCACGCCTCATTGTCGTATGCCCCCCTATCTGTCACTGATTCCTGTCCCTGGCTTTAGTGTTCCATCCTGGTCCTCCGTTCTCCAAAAAATGTCCACCCACCTTTTCCTTGGCTGCTCCCACTCAAAACCGAGTCAACCCCAACGGTCATTAGTTTTTCGGCTATTGTACTGTATGGCTGGCCCTATTGTATGCAATGTTTATACAATAGGGCCAGCCATGTAACAAGAAAGCAAGGTCATATTTTTATGACCTTGCTTTCTTGTTACACCTTACTTACGGTTGCTACAGGCAAAACCAAAAAATCTGAACTCGGGTTAAGGGTTCGGAATGATTGCCTAGCAAGTGACAGAATTTGTCTTTATGGCTCTGCAAACGCTGTTTCTTCCCACCAAACTGCTAGATCTTAACACACACCAGAAAACAAACAATACTTTAAAACACTTTCAATTTTCAAAACTAAAGTAGAGCATACCGCCGAGCGTTCGATTAGAAGCTTGGTACTGGGGGCTACTTCTCTGTTATATCTGCTCGTCCAAGATACATGCCTCGCATAGGCGCACTCGTGTTACCGTCCGCGTCCTGGCCAGCGGGGGGCGCGGGGCGAGGGGGGACGGCCCCCTCCCGCCCCCCGCACTACCCCCGAATCGCTCGCCGCACCCCCACGGCCCCTTCGGCCACCCTGCGTCATCTAGTACGGCGACTAGCCCGCTAGGGTTAATTCGAACTATTCAAGACTATTTGAATATTTAAAAAAAAATAGATTTTAAACTTTTTCGAGATTATTTCTCTTTGGATATTTGGGTTTGTTTTGTTTGCTGAATCTAGGCTAACTTGAAGAATTTTAACTTTTATGTTTCCGTTTTTTTTCTGAAATGAATTTTGGGTTACAATATTGAATTTAGAACACGTAATATGTAGACACTAGAACACATAAGTATGCTAATTTTAGATCTAGTTAACAAATGCCTAATATTTCAGTTTTGAGACTGAATAGGGGCTCCATTATCTGACGCTAAGTTTAGCGGACTAGACTTGAAACTTTCATTATCCAGTGTAACCGATTGTTGTGTATTATCTCATAGTTGTAACTTACTTTCACTAAAGTTTTCAGTCATATTCCAATTATAAATAACAGAAACAAAACACTATCAAGGTTTTCTTTCTAGAGTACACAACCATTTGCTTGACCCTGCTCTAGAAACGACAGCTCAAAAAAAAAAAAACCATCTTTAAAATGTAAAAAAATCGGTGAAGAAAACGAATGTTTAAAATAAGCGTGGTAAATATAGCGTGGCAGCCCTGGGTGTCCGGCTCGCAGCCCTGATTCTGTAGAACAGAGAGCGGCGTGCGTGCCCGGCTCGCTGTAAACAGGCAACCCTCGTAGGTACGTATGTAGGG
This sequence comes from Agrochola macilenta, assembly GCA_916701695.1. Taxonomy (NCBI): domain Eukaryota; kingdom Metazoa; phylum Arthropoda; class Insecta; order Lepidoptera; family Noctuidae; genus Agrochola; species Agrochola macilenta. The sequence continues at coordinate 8,014,745 of OU753552.1, read as the reverse complement.
CGGACGGACGGCCCGACCCCCCAGAGAAAGGGGTGCCCCCGCATCTTCCTTGTTCCTCCTTGTGCAAATTCCCTTGACGATGGAAATGTGCTCAGCCACATTTTATACAATTTCTAGTCCACGCGTCGAACGCTGTCCACACATGCTTGTGTTTTCTCATTAGTGGTAGCCTTGCGCTGTGGTAATGTTGCCTACCGTATAGTGAATATCTTACCTAGAAACCTAGATTCTTTTCGCTTTCAATAAGTCCTTGACTGACCTTTGTCTTAAATTTTCGTTTGAATCTGAAAAGTATGTTTTTTTTAAATTAAGTTTCTTAATAATCATCTGGCACATTATTTTAATCTCGAGACACAGATTCATGTCAATTATCACTTTAAAAGTCGGATTTATCGCATAGTACAGCTTCCATTGGTGGCTAACTAGCTACTTTTATTAGTCCCTTGACTACAAACAAAGCGATGAACCTCGCGAAGGGTCCGCAATAGTCAAGTTTGAGATTTTTATCGACATGCAACTGATAGACACTAATAAGCACCCTTTATTTATTTTTTATTGAAATCACAATAGCTTTGGTCATATAAGTATTAGTCAGTTTTTATGGTTCCGTACCCGTTTGGTGCGAAACAGAACCCTAATACTAACCCTCCTGTCCGTCCGTCTATCAGTTGAAATTTTCACAGATTGTGTATTTCTATTGCCGGTATATAAACAAATAATATAAATTAAATAAAGTTAATAATTAAACGCCGAAAAAATCACGTTTCTTGTATACCTACAAAAACGTGTTTTTATTCGGCGTTTTGTGCTCGATCTTAATACGATATGGAACCCTTCATGTGCGAGTCCGACTTATCATTTTGAATAATTTTACTGTTTTTATTTTGCTTATTAAAAAAAAAAAAAACTACGATAGTCCAACTCACAAGGGGTCAGCTGTGAATCGATCAGTTCCGAGTTCTACCCCGTTTGAACTGCAGCGTTGAACTTGTATAATCATAGGGTTAGGGGAGATAGCAAAAATGTCCGGTCATTTCCATTGGCAAACTGACACGTGGATAAGTTGGGCCTAAATGCGTGATTTTATCTAGGAAATTCGTCCCTAGCAGGGACGATTTATTTTTATTTTAGTTACATTTTTATTTTAATAACATAGGGAGACCTAGTTTTTAATCGCATATCCTTATTCAATATAGTTTAATAACCGGCCAAGTGCGAGTCGGACTCGCACACGAAGGATTTCGTAGGTACCGTATTAAATCGAGCAAAACACGCCAAACGAACACGTTTTTTGTCTGGGAACCACTTTATTAAATTTATTTATTTTTTATTATTTGTTGTTATAGCAGCAATAGATATACACAATCTGTGAAAATTTGAACTGTCTGCCTATTACGGTTCATGAGATACACCCCGCTGACAGACGGAGAGACGGACGGACGGACAGCGGAGGCTTAGTAATAGGGTTCCGTACGATACCGATAGTGAAGTTCGATGAAGAAAGAAAACTATCGTTTTTTTATATTTTCCAATAAGAAACTGTTTATAACACAATAATAATACCTAAAATTATTATAAGTACTTAATTAAACTTATAACTTATAACAATATAATTTAAATCTTAAAAAATGGTCTACAAAATCGTCAACCATCGGCTACCTAGGTACAAGTAGTGACGAACCGCCCCATGATAAAAAAATATAGACAAATAGAGTTGCGCCATTCACACATAATCGACTAATTCCGTCTCAAGACGAAGGTCGGTATGAATGGGCCAAGTTATTAAGTCTGTTGTTCCGAACAAATCGCTGAGGCCGTTGACTTTCGGTTTCATTCATTTTCGCGCGAACTCCGCCGCGACTCAACTAAGTATTTGTGTACTTTCTTGGATAATTTCGGCCTTCTATTTTGTAAGTTGTGTACTCAGAATCTCAATATAGAGAACTTGTAATCCACAGAAACTAGTTTATCGTTAAATTTACGAATAGGTAGTGGCTTTGTATTTACGATTGTTTTCGGATTTTACTCAAGCATAATATGTACTTATTAAAACTGGGAGAACTTACGACTTTATCGCTTATTAAGGCCGTGAATAAGGACTCCTTGTGTGTCCGAAATAAGTCGGTCAACCCCGAAACTTACAGGTAAGTAAAACTATAGACAATCATAAGTAGTTTTATTTATGACTTCATACTAACATCAGATTAGCTTTAAAAGGGAGTAAAATTAATTTAAAAGTTCTCTTGTTAGAAACTGTCTCAAGCTTACATCTAAGCTGTTCTAATAAGCTTGTCTTATTAGTTTTATAATGAGAAAGGACGGAAGTAACTTATTGACTAAGCTTTATATCAAACAAGTATTTGTTAGAGAGTCTAGGGAAAATCAACTTTAAACTTAACTCCCTAAAGTTGTTTTTACACTAACCCCGGATCAAGTCTATTTTTTCCACTGCATTTATCTTTGCATGATGGAAAATCTTTAATACTGGTTGAATAGAAAGTACTTATAGACTAGCGATACTTAGTTATTTAGATAAGACTGTACTTAGGTACAATCGGGGAAATTTATTGTTTATCAAATAGACACACTAGCTCGTTTTGTCGTGTTAAAGCCATTCCTATCCACTGTCAAAGAATACTTAAATCGTGCAATCGTTCATAATAGTCTGTACTCGTTTATACAGACAATTTGAGGGGATAGCCAATTTGATTAACAATTAACTTTACTTAGCAATACCTACTAAAGTCCATTCGGCGCACCCTGTCCGTAGGCTATCATCCTGTCACTAACATTGCTGACTGTGTAATCTAATCACTCTAACAAGAGCACAATCAAGGATTGAATGTCCTGAACTTCTTTCTAAGCTGTCTCTGAATGTTCCACCTCGTCATTCTCGTTTGAGAAATCTCCTTCATGCTCCTTACGCTCGCACAGTTTACCGTACTAATTCTTATATGATTCGCTCAGTCAAAGTATTTAACGAAATTATTAAGAATAAACACCCCTCAATCGATTTGTTTGCAAGCAGCTTAGCATCCATTTCTACTATTTTATCTAAACACTATATTAATGTTGCTGATGTACTGTAATAGCGGTTGCGCATGCATCATTGCCTATCCAGTACTTACTTAATTTAATAGTTAGTTTTAAAAGTATACTTAGTGTTAGTGTTATATACATAGTGTTATAGTTTTTGAATTGGTATTCAATTTGAACATTTGTACAACAATAGTCTATTGCTAACTGTGGAGGCTTGTAAATGGCTTGTCGTCAATTACCTCACTGTTACTTTTGTATTGATAGCTGTAATGTGTTGGGTGGCTCCAAATACAATAAAATAAATAAATAAGAACTATAATCCGTAGGTTTAGCTAAATAAAGGTAAACAAAGCGAAAAATGGGTGTTTATATATGTAGATGACACTCCTTTAAAAATACGATAAAACCAAATACTATTTATTTTAGATTTTTACAATAGTTTCCTCTTATAATAATGTATGTTAAACTTTATCATATTATATTCTTAAAATACTTTTCGTACATGTAACTCCTTTAGCAGAATTTTTTAGTCAGTTTTATAATAATAATGTAATTTTGTAACCTGTCTATTATATAGGGCCCAAACTCTAAACATCAACGAATTATAACGTTGCTAAATTGAAGACTACAACTGTGATAGCGTGGCTACTGAAGTGACAGGTTACTTGACAGCTGTCTCGTCACGTGGTTTTTTTTGTTTACCTTTATTTAACTACCAAAACCTATGGAGTATATGTATTCTTATAAAATTCATGCACTTGCTTTTTTACATCCTCCATGAATGAAAAGGATGCTCCAATTAGATATGCATTGCCAAAAAATCTAAAATAGCGTAAGGAAAGTCTTGAATATGAATGTGGGTGGCTTTATGAGTAGGGGAGGACAATAGAAACGCTGGATGGACAGTGTGAAAGATGATATAGCTAGAATAGAGGTTACTATAGCTAGAATAGGAGAACGACTAATAGAGAAGTACGGTAGCCGAAGACATGCTGCGCCCACTCTAAATAGATCAGAATGAGGGCCAGAGAATGATGAGGATGTCAAAAAAACAAACAAATCAATGAGTGGCTCATTTAGGTACGGGACATAAATGTTTAATAAACCGCTGAGCTATGAAGAACTTTAAAAATGTGTCCTAACATATCGCACGCATTTGACATAATAAAATGACTAATTTTTTGTTAACTGTCTGACGTTAAATCCTCGTCGAAGTGTTATTCACTATAATGGACCTTAGTTCGTAATGCATAATTACCATCAAAAGTACTAATTGCTGAAAATAAACTTTCATTAGTACCTACTGAACTTTCCAAGGCACTTCGCGCTTCACTCATTTAGTTTAGTTCCTAAAACCTACCGCTAGATGGCGCTAGTATACCTACTTACAATATGTAACTGCATTGTCGTTCACTTTGTTACATAATTATATTTTTTTTGATAAAATAAATCTCATGAAATGCATAAACATTTCTATTAACTTATCAGTTGGCTAGATTTTTTTATTTATGTCTGCCTAAAAAAGTTAGAAAAGCATAAAAGTAGGTATCCCCCACACCTACGTACTTATAGGATATTAAAAACAAAAATGTTAGTGACTGAAGATTCCGGTTTATTATCAACTACAAGATAAGAACATATAATTTATGACCACCAATCGTTCTAAAATGACAATTAATTCTAGTCCATAGTTTTACACTCATACATTTAAATTATAAACTAGTGAAGTCATAGAAATAGGAATCAATAATTTAAATAAAAAACTAGTAGGTACCATCGAAGAAGAAGTTCATATCTAACCAACGTAAGGACTATTCTTGCTTGCAGCGCTCAGCGGCTATAGAACCGTGCCGGTAACAGATGTGATCATCGTGTTCACGGGATTTTGTCTTGAAACTGCATATGATATATATGAACTTCTTTTATGGTACCTACATTTTTTTTTTATCCCAGCTTCGATGAATACTTAAAAGTTTCTAAATTACTTTGATGATGTTTTTACCATCATTTAGAGAATTTATTCCAGAAGAGTTATGTGTACAATTCATTCATATTTAACTTAGATAATTATTCTTTGTTGGGGCTCCCATGGCGGTGGAGTGCCTCCGGCATGTTCATCGACCACAGCACGGACGGCTTCCAGGCGTTGCTTCTCAAAAGAACGGCATCCCTGTCGTCTCGGAAAAAGGGTAGCAACAACACGCTTCTGAGCGTGGTGTCGGACAGAGTGGACAGCCAAATCCTGAGGCATTGGTCGTTCATGTATATCCAAAACAATAATTATTTTAAATTTTACTAACATAGCTATAAGTACTATCTTCTAACATAATTATGGACTTATCAATTACTGTGTGCTTGGACTGAAATAAATATTTTCATATTTTCATTGATAATTAAATACAGACCGATAGGTCTGTATTTAAGGAGGATACTCCATCCCCTTAATGTATTGCCGACATATTACCAATAACCCTATATGAAGTCGCTAGTAATATATTAATTTAAAAGCTAAGTACCAAACGTTACGATAGTCCATACTTTTCTAGGTCCGAAGTTCCGTATAAAGTTACAGACTTCGACGCGAAGTCTGTAAAATTAATCAGAACGAAACTCTGTTTCAAACAATAATATATTTATATCGTGATAATTAAATCTTTATTATCTTACGTTTCCTATGAAAGATATACAGATTTAATCGCAATGTTAATGTAGGTGAGTAATTTGGATGTTTACTTTAAACCTTAGTCTACGCTTCCAAATATGTAATACTGTCTCTGGTTTTCACGGAAAATTCTAGTTTGGAAAATATATACTTGTGAATTGTTCCCAGGAGAACAAATGACGCTATAGAAAAACGAGCACAAATCAGAATGCCTACTCATAGTACCTATATCGCGGCTGGACAGCGTTCCAGAAGCTACGCAATATCTTCTCGTCTCACATACATACCGCAGTATCTCCAGACGAAAGTATTTGACCAGTGCGTGTTGTCAGTGATGACCTATAAGCACTGTACCATGGTCGCTCACAATAGGCCTCATTAGAAGGCTAAAAGTCACCCAAAGGGCAATGGAGAGGGCTATGCCTGGAGTATCCCTACGAATCAGAAATTAAGAGATCCGTAGGAGAACCAAGTTATCCGACATAGCCAGAATGAATTGCCAAACCTAAGTGGCAGTGGGTAGAGCACATGATAAAACTTGGTGGCCCAGTGGATAACGGCCGCGACTTAAGAATTGTAGATCGTAGTTGGTTCAAACCCCGACAGACGCTTTAATTTGCGTTAATTATTTCATCACCACTGCTCTCAAAACGGTGGTAGGCCTGTGTGCAAATAGTGAGACATTCTTCTTCCTTATTCGACTAACCTGGTGTCAGAGTTTTAAAGCCGCCCAAGGGACTTGGCTTCACATGCCGTCGAAAAATATCTCCCAGGCATGCCGGTTTCATTACAGGCTGATTATTATGCTGGGCAGCCACATTGCTCTTAGAACAGATGGCCGATGGGGCTGAAAAGTTCTGGCTGCCACGTACCAGAAGGAGTTGCGTTTAAGGCCTCCCACAAGGTAAAGGCCGTAGGAATCCGCTGGATGCGAGAATTAAATAACTGGTCGCTGAAGCGATGCTTGAGGGAGACAAATGTCTAGCAGTACTAGCAGTACAAGTCTTTCGGCTGAAATTATATTAATAAATTACTCATAATATATTATTGACTTGAATATGGCGGCTGGGAGTATGACACATAAATAATATTATAATAGTAACTCTTAGCTGTTATACGAAAAGCTAAAAAGTTTATCGAATTATTTTGTATTTTTGATGATTATTTTATTTTGTTAAAGTGACAGTGTTTTTCTTCTTATTCTTTTCCTTTTTGTGTGGTTAGTGACTAACCTGGTGTCAGAGTTTTAAAACCGCCCATGGGCCTCTGATTTGGCTTCACATGCCGTCGAGAAATATCTCTCTGGCATGCCGGTTTCCTCACGATGTTTTCCTTCACCGTTTTTGAAGCAAGTGATAGTTATATAATACGCACATGAATTCGAAGAATCAGAGGTGCGTGTCTTCGGTTCGAACTCGAGACCTATGACTTGGCAGTCTGAGAAAGTGACAGTGATATGGGATTATTTTTGCTGACCATCCCTACTAGAAAATATGATTTGGACTTTACAACAACATTGGTCCTCCTTGTGTGGAGCCTTAAACGCTACTCCTTCTGGTACGCGGTAGCCAATCTAGAACTTTTCGGCCCCATCGGCCATCTGTTCTTCGAGCAATGTGGCTGCCCAGCATAATAATCAGCCTGTAATGAAACCGGCATGCCTGAGAGATATTTATCGACGGCATGTGAAGCCAAGTCAGAGGCCCTTGGGCGGCTTTAAAACTCTGACACCAGGTTAGTCACTAACCACACGGAAAAGAAAAAAATAAGAAGAAAAGGACTGTCACTTTAACAAAATAAAATCATCATCATAGACACAAAATAATTCGATAAACTTTTTAGCTTTTCGTATAACAGCTAAGAGTTACTATTATAATATTATTTACATAAATATCCTTTAAAACTTCTGTTCCGATTATAATTAGATAGAGTGCACAAAACTAAAGATTTAAATTAATGAAAGGTTAAGTGAGATTTTTGCTGGCTGTAGTTCCCAACGCTAAGCATCTATTCTATTTACAATACCATCAAAAACATATCACCAACGTCGTAAACTAGAAGCATACGCCAAGTGCCTGCCTAACTAAAAACGGCACGAACTTCTCAATTTAATACGAGTATTAAACAAACTAGTGAAATTGAAAAAGTAAACAAAAGTTATTAAAACAATTGTATGTGGTAAATGGCCAAAACTTTGCTACTTTAGCTTGTATCAGGTTGTATGTTGATCTAAATATGATTTGCGGCCGTATCAAATGTTTATTTATAGAATTATAATCATAAAAACCAGCCAAGTGAGTGTCGGACCACGCACAATGCAGGGTTCCGTGTGGTCCAGGGGTCCATACGCAATGTATGGGAGATCATGTTTTTTAAACCCCAAATTTAAGTTGGTTGATTATTACTCGTTAAGCTGTGCAGCCTACTTAGCTCTGATAGTTTTCCTTTTAATTTCGTTATATATACTACTGCTGTGATTTTTTACACAAAACCAAGTACAACCATTTCACTAGAAGGGGGGGCCCCGACACTTGACGCTAACAAAAAAATTCAGTTAAAAGCTTAATATTTCGCAAACGGATCCCTGAATCCAAAAATTTGTTTTTTGAACGACCTTTCTAACGATATTCCCCACAAAACTTCACCACAGACAGACAGACGGACATGGCGAAACTATAAGGGTTCCTTGTTTACTACGGAACCCTAAAAATGATCAATACAACTCTCAAGTTCATATAATCGCAATGAATGACTATTTCATGAAATCATGACATTTGACGATTGTGCTTACATATGGAGTTGTATTGCTGATTGTAATGATTATATTTATGTAAAGCCATATTTGTTACGGTCGCAAATCATATTTTAATCAACATAAAACCTCACACTGACCTGCAAAAGGTAAAAAACTAAAGAAAATTTGAATATCGCGGGCTACCTTAGCGCATGCCCCTTAACGGAAAGCTCTGCCCACCCTTCCAGGGAATTGCCGTGATTATAACACATTATTAGCAGAATTACACAGCAATAGTTATCGGACGATTGAAAATATAACATTGGTCAAACATTAGAAACAGCTGTTAATCAGCTGTTTCTAATGTTTGACCAATGTTATATTTTCAATCGTCCGATAACTTTTAAGAATACATATAACAGTTTGACAGTTTTTGTAGAGTGTAGAAAATATTTCAAAGCCACACACAGCTCGGAGACGCCTCGGCGGCCACTTTCCATTTCCACAAACCAAGCGTTTCGCCGGCGAAGATAACAGAAGTTTTGCGTCTACCTTGCAACGCCACGAATGTTATTAGTACTGCCTCGGCCGTCTCTAGATACTGCCGGCACGGCGATTTTGTACTTTTTGGTCAAACCACATTATTTATATTTTTCGGAAAAACTTAGGTAATTAACGATTGAAAAACCGTCCCGAGCTTCAAAATAAAAACAACAAAAGTTTTGTTTTCGTGCATTATTGGACAATTGGACATCTTACATATTGTTCAATTTATTACTATTTATTAATTTATCTTCACAGCACCGACACAGAAAAAGAAGATTGTACAGAACATTTATTTTGACGTAGAACGCCAATGCCAAATTTATTAATTTGTTAAAATCATCTTAAACAAAACAAAGCGAATCACAAAGCATTTATATAAATGAAACCATTTTTACAGGCACTTTTGAATTATCAAGGAGTCGGTCTGTCAGAAAGATGTATGTAGCTAGTTGCCCATTCCAAAGCGTAGTAGGTTCCTATAGAGAAGAACGGGCAAGAAACTCCATCGACACTGTTTCAAATAAAAATTATAACCTACAATATTATTTTACTTTGACCACCACACGTCCTAAACGATAAACCAACGAATAACTATTAAAACAAAGTTGTAGTATAGGTACTCAAATATACCTAGTAATAGTACTATACTCCTAGAGTAGTAGGCATAGGTCGCTTGGAATACTTGTCATGAACAGAATGCTATGCTTTTAATTAAAGCTCAAGTAATTTAGAGGGGCAGGGTACGTTCCACCTCGCGTGGCCATGTATTAGGCAAAATCTTCTGCATACTCATTTGGAAATGTTTAAACAGCGAGGTAGGGGTAGTGGGTGGAGGCCCGAGGCTATGGTTAGTTCTCCGCTACAGATAAATTAATAAAGCAGCTACCTAGGTGTGTATAGATATAGCACGCATGTCCGTGAGTACCGTGTTAAAGGGTGTCCTGATTTTTGCTGGTTTAATGGGTTTTTGTTGAATTGATGGTGAATGTGGTAGTACATGAGAGCTCATGAAAGAGCAGCACATTAAAGCTCCCCACCACCCTGAAAAGTCATAGAATGCTGTCACTGTGGTCGAAATCGGCTAGAAGACGTCATCGTCATCATCAGTATATAATCGTAGGGTAATCTAAGTAGTTATCATCTAAGTGAAGGAAATTTAGTGTAGGGACCGAATAAAAGTTGTGTGCAAATATGAAAGAAACCACTATAATATTTTGTAAGCTAATGAAAGGAACAGAAATAGTGCAAGTTGTGGCAAAATGAACAAAAAAATCTCCACGTTTTCTGAAATTTATTCACTTATGTATGCTGAGATTTGTTCATGTTATCTAACTGTCCGAATAGTTTTGTTAAAACACTCTCTGGTTTATTTATTCTCTGGTTTTTTGTTTCCACAGTTATGAGCAGCATATTTACGTGACTCGAGAAACATAATAATGTTTCTTAAACCTATTAACAACAAAGAAAACCATAAAATAAGCAAACAACAAATCCGAAACAGCCTGTACGCATGAGATGTGAGATGTAAAATTTGAGCCGAGCACAACGCCACACCTATTATGAAATTTGTGCACACACACAAGAATGGACGCACACACACACACACAACTTCCGAGAAAGGTACCTATTCGGACTTAGGTGGCTATTGGGGGGTAGGAGTTCGTACTTGCGACGTTCGGGCCGGCTTAAATTTTCGTATTAATATGTATCTCTTATACTCGCGGATTTACCAGCCGATGCTCGGCGTAATTATGTGGCCGGCAAGGGGAGTTTTTAATAGCCCACGGTAAAAATACAGCGAGAGACTTCAGAGAATTTGGGTAATGTCCTTTGTTTGAATTATTAAATGTTTCTGGGAAAGTGTTGGATTTTCTTTTGATGTTTTGTTTTTAATTGGTACACTATTAAGTTCAAATAACATCAGCAATTTTGTTGTCAAATTCAAACATTGTACCTAAAAACTTTTCAGAGAGTTATAGGCGTAACAGACAAAGACTTCACGATAGTAAATCTTAAAAAGAAAACCATATACAATACATAAATACATCATTTAGGTGCCTATACAACGTAAATATATTAAAATCACACACCTATTTTACATTTCGCATCCCAAGAGGTACTGGACATAATATCGATTTATCGTAAGTTCAAACTCCGTGACGTACACGACACGTAACTACGCATATTATTGAAGAACGGACGAAACTTTAGCATGTCCGTACTGGAAATCGGGAATTAATTTTAATGAAACATTGTTTGTTAATTGGTAAGGATATTAATCAATCTGAATATTAGTCAACAATCGCAAACAGTCTTATAACAAAACAAGGTTTATCTTCGGATCTAGGTTTTAACCAAGAAGCCATTTTTAAATTTCGAGCTTCATTCGGACTATGAATAATGTTTTCCAAATACAAAACTGACAACTTACTAACGGTCGAAGTTCTCAGTTTTGTACAAAGAACTGTATTTCAAACGTTCTTATTTCCAAAACTGGCACGATGGTTTAACCCATGTTAAAACAAAAAGCTTGTTTTGTAATATTATGAACAATTATGTTTGTGTCACCAATCACCGACTGGACAGGGACACTGACTCAAATATGTGTAGTACTTCCCCAAAATACAATTTCAGACACTGATCTACTTGGTCCTCACATGATCTGACCAAGATAATGTCTGGGTGGTTGGATAAGAAACATCGAGCTCATCTAGTTTTTTTCAAATATTATTGACGTGTAAATGTTTGAATGTTTGTGTTATCACCCTGATAATGTAAACAAGATTAATTTAATTTTTGTGACTATCGAAATAATAGACGATTGTGACAGATATTTCATTGATAGTATTTTGATTTTCTGTTCAAATATTTGTGGTTGCTTACTTTAAGTTAAGCCAATATTCGACTGGGACAAGTTAAAATGATTTTAACACAAATGAATAATATTTCAATTAGTACCCATTAGTTCAATAGTAATTTGTCATGAAATCAATTACAAAGGTAATTACTTTTCGAGATTTTCAATAAATAGGAAAGAGGAAGTTTACTACCCCGTTGGTCTAGTGATTGCAAGCGTTACTGCTGAGAATGAGGTCCTGGGTTCGATTCCCAGGTCGGGCAAAGTGTTACTGGGTTTTTCCAACAGGAATTTCTCAGTAGCAGCCCGAAGTTTGGATTTATGCCCGGTTGATGGCAGTAGGCGCGCCCCCTATTACATGGGATTTAAAACATAACTGGCGAAACGTGGGTGTATTATAGGTACAACTGCCCAACATTTCGGGGAAACAAAACGTGATGTTAGGTTTGTAAGTAAGAAAGAAGAGGAACTCTGTTCAGAAACGGTTGAACGGCACATCTCAAATGATTATTTTAGAGATTTCGCATGACATAAATTGAAAGTTAATTGATTACCGCATTACTATCGAATAACAAACAAGAAAAAATTTGCACAGTGCAGCCTCAGGGATTTTTTTTTTTTGAAGCCGAAGTGGGTATGCACCGGGATGTGGTCGCAGTGGACAAGGGATTCACCCCGGTCTCCATGGCTAATGAGAACTGGCGCAAACCTGTAATACTTACTACCGATGACCGCAAGGAGGTATGGCAGAGCAAGGAGCTTCACGGGCGCTACTATCGGGCTCTTCATGAGCCTGGTGTAGATTTCTTAGCGTCCGTATCCTGGCTACGTTTCGGTGACCTTTTCGGGGAAACTGAAGGTTTCGTCTGTGCAATTATGGACGAAGTTATCTTGACGAATAACTACCGGAGACATATTATGAAGGACGGGACGGTTGACGTGTGTTGGGCATGCCACCGTCCCGGTGAGTCCATCAGACATATTATCTCTGGTTGTTCTCGTCTGGCTAACGGCGAGTACTTGCACAGGCATAACCAAGTGGCCAGGATTATTCACCAGCAACTTGCTTTGAAATACAAACTTGTGGATTCTGAAGTACCGTACTACAAGTATGTGCCCGACCCAGTTCTCGAAAATGACCATTTTACGTTGTACTGGGATCGGTCTATCATTACTGACAGGACTATTGTTGCCAATAAGCCTGATATAGTGGTGATAGACCGATTAGTGCGCCGCGCAATGATAGTCGATGTTACCATTCCACATGACGGGAACCTCGTGAAAGCTGAGAAAGAGAAACAAATAAAATATCTCGACTTAGCACACGAGGTTGTCGACATGTGGAATGTGAACTCGGCTATCATTGTGCCGATTGTCGTAACGGCCAATGGCCTGATTGCCGAAAGCCTCAACCAACATCTCTCGAGGCTGTCGTTAGGCGGTTGGATCAAGGGCCTGATTCAGAAGGCAGTACTCCTCGATACGGCTCGCATTGTGAGGAGGTTCCTGTATCTGCAGCCCTAACCACCGGTAGCTTGGACCCTGCTCCCGACACCGGCGGACCTCTATTTTTTTATATTTTTAAATGTTTTTTTATATCTTTTTATAAGAAATATTTAAAAATGTAATTTTATAAGAAAACAAAAATGAATAAACGACATAATAATAATAACCCCACCGCCGTATCTCTACGTTGACGTCGTGGTTGGGCTTGCGCGCTCCAAACTCTGGGTCTGTACCGGTAGAGTTTACTTTGCCGGAACAGGTCTAGGATGAGGGGCCAGACCAAGAGAGATACTGAAACCCGCAGGGCAGCATGTGGCGAGCTGTTGGACAGTAGCGACCCCACGGACCCTACCTCCCGGGAGAAATCTTGTTCCTCACCTCTGGCTTGCCTTTATTGGCCGGCTGGAGTGAACACTGACGAGGAACAGAGCTCCCACCTCATCCTTGCCTTAATTGGCCGGCTTGAGAGAATCGCAAGAGCAAACGTGGTCGGAGGAAGGAAGTATTCCAGTAAGTGCTCGTAGGGATCTTGACCATCTTCCGGGCTCTGGGATTGTTCTGAAAGCCGTGGAATACCACTCCACTCCTCAAGCACCTCAGGACATGTTGCCCCCTTGTCGCTACGTCACTATGTGCTAGCGACAGTTTTCGGGGGCCCATTATTGAGTGTGCAAGTCACCCCCTGCCATTTGTTCCGTGTATATTATATATCATTGATCAGGCAGGGGCCATAGTCCTTCGATAGTTCCAGGTCTCCAGTCAACTAAAGCCGCCCAAACCCATAGTCCAATATCTTTGTTTCCATATCCTGCAATAGTCCTACACCAACCGGGGATTGTCCTTGGGTGCACTTGCAATTTGCATAGTGCATACAGGGATAATCGTCGGTTGGTGCCTCATTTCAATGAAACGCCTAACGGGCCTCTGCGAGTTGGCTTCGGCCCCTCGTACGCCTTCCAAAGGTCCGGGATCTCAGGGTCCCGAGAAACGTAAAAGAAAAAATAATATTAACCTTTTAATTCAGGCGACGCAGGCCCATAAATAAATACCTTAACCTAAACATACTTATTTTTTTATTATAATTACACCAAGTCATTATTGTACACGAAGTGATGACTGTGGCGGCGTCGTGTTGCGCTGCGTGGTGTCACGTAACCTTCCACGAAATCGTCGGTACGCCACACCTATCGGCCAAAACTCTTCTTTCATGAAGGTTTCTAGGTACTGGGTTGGAACGCGCACCACAAACGACTTGAAGTTTATGTTATGGCGCGACTCCAACTTTTCTACTCTAAAGGTCCATTTGGTCTTGGTTCTGATGTATTCCACGATGTCTTCAATCATCGTGGAGTAGTGCAGATGGGATACGTACAGCTGCGTCGACGGTGTAGCAGGACGCAGCAACATATTTGGTCCCGCCAGAGCAGTACCACATCGATTACGGCAAGTGGGCTTCCTTCGCTTAGATTCCACCTTCACGAAGCCGTCCTTGTCTGGCTGCCCTTTCTTAGGGGCTGGGGACAACATACCAGGAGCCGGTTCATTGCGGCTCTTAGATGCCCCCTCGGTTGATTTTGCACTTTTAGCAAAAACTTTCTTCTGTTGCTGCTCCTTTTGGATGGGAGGTTGTGCAGCAGCTGCTGAGTAAGCACGGTGAGGTGTTGACGTGCTAACTTGTGACGTCACCACTACTGCGGTAGAGGCGGGATCGGCGGGGCGCGGTATTGCATCGCTTGCAGTGATGGCGGCCGGTGACGAGTCCAATTTCGCTGACTCGAAACTGGACAGCGACGCGTTGTTTGCACCACGACGAGTGTTCACCTTTGATGCGAACTCAGGTGACCTACATACCGCTACAGTATTGCGTAAGTCAACCATATCGGCACGTAACTCACTGATGGTGTTTTGAGACGCATCCAACTTGAACTTCATCTCGGCCAGGCTTGCCTTCAGAGTAACAACATCCTTTAGCAACCTGGTGACGTCGACGTGGTCAAATGTAACAGGGGCAGCTTCCGCAGCTCCTTTGCCGCAAAGGAAGGCACGTCGTCAGGTTCAGTCTCCTTAAACACCCGAAACATGTCTTGGAGACTCCTCTCTCACTTTTCGTCCCTCCTGCGGGATGGCATTCGGTCGGCTAAGTCGAGCGATGTGTACACTCGTAGTGTCGTCTTTGCACTGCGTATCTCATCTTCGGTGTAGCTCGAGGTGCAGATCTGCATGAGGCTAACTTCGTCAATGACGTCTAGTTGATGTTGCAGGAACGCCAGAACCTCGTTGACTATGAGTTTTTCGGAACCCATGACGGTGACGGCTAATGCTACGTTAAGCGCGAATTAATAATTCGTAGCGAAGAGAGATGCGCGACCGTTTCCGAGCGCGCATCGCACTAGACTCCTAAAAAAGTAGTAGTGGTAGTAGTTATGAAAGCTTGTAAATGCGTAAACCATTATTTTCAGATGTGTCACGCAAACTATCATAAAATGTGCATAGTATAGTTTTAAGTATTTCTGAAGTATTCCCATGGGAAGCAACTTTTTCTATCGCCATCAAAACTATTTTCAGTAAACATTTCAGGATGAATTTATTATACAGGTACCTCCTACTAGTTAGTTTTCCAATACGCTGTGTCGGCGCGTTGCTAAGTTAAAGACGCATAGGTCTTCTTCTTTTCGTGTGGTTAGTAACTAACCTGGTGTCAGAGTTTTAAAGCCGCCCATGGGCCTCTGACTTGGCTTCACATGCAGTCAAGAAATTTCTCTCAGGCATGCCGGTTTCTTCATGATGTTTTCCTTCACCGTTTTTGAAGCAAGTGATAATTATACACTATGCACATAAATCCGAAAAGTCAGAGGTGCGTGCCTTGGGTTTGAACTCGAGACCTATGACTTGGCAGTCCGACGGTCACACCACTATGCTATCACTGCTACGCATAGGTCAATCGATCAGAAGTAAAGGAACTCTTGCTGAGTTTGGTCTGTGGATGGGTGACCATGCATTTCATACCGAGACTCCTCCGTGTCTCGGAAAGCACGTTATGCAGTTGTTCCTGGCTCTGATTGGTAGATCTTTAACAGTCGTGATAGGCAGTCAGAAGCCCGAAAATCTGACAACCAGTCTGACCAAAGGGTATGTGGGTTGTGGAGGACGCTCCATTGAAAATACATGTTTTCTGTTGAATCCTTTTAGACTAGAAGCCATTGCAGCATTGTTGAGGAAAGGCTCGTCCTGCATTGGGTGTGCCACGCTAAATTAATATAATTTCCTTACAATGCGTCATATTTTAAGTATGGTTTTAACCTAAAGTTAAAAAACATATATACGAGTACATTAGATAAAGATAGATAGATAGATAAATCATTTATTTGATGCACACAAAAGACAGCACCTAATACAAAAACACGTTTAAACAATAACTAAATACATGAATATAGAATAGAAGGTGCCAATATACAAAAAATAAAATATAAAAGAAAATAAAGACATTGTGATGATTTTGACATTAGCTTCGACGATGACGAAAGATTACCAGTTCGCTGCCAGTGACTGGTTTTCAAGATCGTTTCGTGCGTAGGTACTTCTCAGGCTAAAATAATATGATCAAAGCAAAAGCAAATCACAGCAAGCTGTATTGATGATTCAATTGATTTTCATTCTTTAAATACATATTTGTTAGAGTCGCAAATCAAATTTTGATCAACATACAACCTGAGACTGACCAGCAAATTGCAAAAATAATAATTGAATTTCGCGGGCTACCTTAGCGTATCCCCCTAAATTAGTTTGCAGTGTATAGAGTGCCGCTAGCAGCACTCTATCCCTGTTGTATAAAGTGCCGCTAGTGGCATAATAGCCGTTCTGCCTCGGACCGGCTAAATTTCCGTAAGCATTGCATTGTCATTGTCACTGTCACTCGTTATTTTGTTTGATTGTTAAGGTTAGTTCGCTGTAAAACATCACATTCCCAAAACATTACGTTCTCTTGTGTCTAAACGGACCCTGGCACTCTGCCGCGGCACCGCTCGATTCGCTCGTTCGGCTCATGCATTGTGTGGTCACAGTTCTAACCTTACCTAACCTACCTTTCATCCATTTTCATTTGCTCTTGGTTATGGCTACACTTAAGTTTAGCCGGCTATAGATGAACGAAATTAAAATGAGCCTCTCCTCAAAAGTAAACTCATCTTTTGATATAATTATCAAAAACAACACACAGTGACAAAGCAATGCTTACGGCACTTTAGCCGCGCCGAGGCAGCGCCACTAAAGTGCCGCAAGTACCGGCACTTTATCCGACAGGGATAAAATGCCACTAGCGGCACTCTATATACTCCCAATTAGTTTTAGTTTCCACTATCGAGACTGGACCACTGAGAGAAAAATAAACATCATCAGTACACAACAGAAAAAGTCACAACCAAGTACTTTTAATCTATGCTACGCAGCTACGCCATGACTCTGGTTCGTAGCTAGTTTGTAGACGAGCTAGCTACGACGCTACGACGTGCCTACGACGTGCCTACGACGTGCCTACGACGTGCCTACGACGTGCCTACGACGTGCCTACGACGTGCCTACGACGTGCCTACGACGTGCCTACGACGTGCCTACGACGTGCCTACGACGTGCCTACGACGTGCCTACGACGTGCCTACGACGTGCCTACGACGTGCCTACGACGCGTAGCATTGCGTTACTTGACTGAAGCATGTGTCCAGCTTTATACTTTAAAGCCAAGTCGATTGTAAAATAATATTATATTGTTATTATACAAAAAGTTAGCAGTACTTCATAAATATTTTAATTTATTTGGTTCTCACTAATGGCGCCTACGTCACAAGGGTATTAGGCATTTATAAATTATGTATTGGTCTAAACAATGCGGTCGTCTAAGTCGTGGTTGCTGAACAAATCCCTGCCATGGGTAAACTTAAAACGAACTTAAAATCATTAGCCCCTACTTTAGGTAGTTAAAGTGTCCCAACAAAGCAAATTATTTTTAAATCGACTACCCATACCCGTGCATCACAAATCTGCACTTAAAGCTCTAAAAAGCGCTTTCAGCGCTCTCGTTTAAATAAAGAAATTTCCTTAAATAATTAAACAACGCAAAAAGGATTCTCACCCGAGGTTGGACAGTGAAGCTACCCCATTTTCGATTGGTAATTGAAAAGGGTACGTGATTGTTAAAAATTCAATAGGCAGCTTAACTCCTGACAGCGTGGCTGTTAGTGGTGACAACTCCGCGGCCATCCGATGTGAGAACGTGTACACGGTGTAATTGAAATGACTGACAACCCGAAAAACGCTCAATAAACAACTTTTACTACAGGACCAAACCAGAAATCGCGAGAAAAACCTGTTATTCCATACATTTCGTCAAGGTATGTGAACATAAACTCAAAAAAAAAAAAAAAGGCTATCTGATTATTTCAGTATTTCAGGATTGCTCATACTAAGAATTGTTCATAATGAGTAGGCATATAACCTCTTTTCAGATTTTCAATTACACTACGTGTAATGTGTTTCCATACCATGCTTTGACCACAAATAACTCTGACCCCATGACACTTTGTCTTCGTTCTGGCTCTGGTAGGTCTGAACAATGAGCTATCACTGACTCTCTATGACAAAGAGGCCACGATAACTGGCCACGGGTCTTTTAACTAACAAGTTAAAAGACCCGTGGCCAGTTATAGTGGCTATGACTGTACATAGCTGTTGTTTCGACTGCCGAGAGGCCTGTGTCGTGACGATCATACAATTGATTGATGTCGACCGTGTTACCAAACCATTTAATTAGGATAATGTTGCATTATCATGATACGAGTATGCCAAAGAAGCAACCATTACAACCACAAGTAAAGGACAAGGAATTTAATATATTTTTAAATGTTCAACAATTTACTGAAATAGTGCTGCGGAAAGAAAGTTTAATTTCAATTCAATTCAATCATTTATTTCGGAAAACATCCACATTGTATTAGTACTAGATCTTAGAAAAATAGGTTAGTAGCATTAACATCAAAAACAATATTACAATTTAAACAAAATTTTAAACCAAATTAAATTAGAATTAAATCAAAATTAAAGTAAATTACAATCAAAACTAAATTAAATCAAAATCAAATTAAATCTAAATCAAATTAAATCTAAATCAAATTAAGTTTAAATCAAAACTATGTAAAAATTAAATTTAAATTAAACTAAAACATGACCATAACTTATCTTCTACATTAATATCAATTTAAATATCTCTCATCAGGACCGGGCCCGCAGCTATGTCTACGCGACCAGTGCATCAGAAAAGGGCAGTCTGGCCTCTCCACAATAACCTTCAGGATGCCTTTGGAGCATCCACGTATCCTACGCATTAGAGATGCCATTCTTTTGAGCATGATAGCCCCAAAACTATCTATACCTGTTTCGCAAATATGCCCGACTTTTCCGCCATCTTTGAATGTCACGAAGCATTAATACTCGTAATAATGCTTCATGTATATGTCTTTGGATACGACATTATACTAGTAAACTGCTTTGTTTCAAAGTAGTACAATTTAATAGAATGCGATGTCCGATGTGTTTTGCACTGTCTGTATATTTAGTTATTACAGCTTACTCTGTTTGGTTCAAAAATATTAATAAATGACAGCAGGTAAGAAAGTACCCCTAATCTATCTGGAAAGTTCCATAAATAAAGGCTCTCGTAATTGAAATCACTAACAGGCAGTGTTGATGTTTATTTCAACTTATCTTCGCAAGAAAAGGTCGCGCAGTGGCCTATTAAGGCTCGTACAGACCAGCGCGACGCGACGGCGCGACGCGACTTGAACAATACAATTTCTAAGAAAACTTCACGGTATAACAATAACCGGTGTCGCGTCGCGCGACAAGTCGCGCTGGTCTGCACAAGCCTTTAACATACTGGCATTGTCATTAACATTTATAAATAAGTTTAGGTACTACAACACAAAATACTTCACATTTGTAAAATTAAATAAATATTCTCTTCTATTTCCTTTGTATTTATAATATTACTGGCTATACCCCGCGGTTTCACCAGCATAAGTCACGATCTCGAGTAAATCTGTGACCGAATGGTGGCCAAGGTTAGGCAAAAGAATCCAAGGTCGTCCAAAAGCGCGTTGGGTCGATGATCTCGTCAAAGTCGTGGGAAACACCTAGATGAGAGACGCACGGAACCGGGAAGTATGGCGGAAAAAGGAGAGGCCTATACCCAGCAGTGGGTGATTCCGGGCTGAAATGATGATGATGATGAAGTCTCGATCCCACAAGTATCCTACTAGTATATTCCAACCTAGGTCATGGTCTACCCGGTGTTCCCTTGTTTCGCAGCCAGAAATTTCATAGAATTTCGTTTCGCAGCAAATGTTTCATATAATATTTGGTCCTTGTATTTTTATTTCGAATATTATTGTTTTAACGACTATTTACTTGAATTAAACATATTTCACAGAAACACAATTCAATGATTTTTTTATTTAACAAACTTATCAAACAGTAGAATTATTTTTTAACGAATATTGTTTGTTTGTTGTATTTTTCCATGGTATTTTATTTCAATGAAATTGTAAAAATAAACGTTAAGCTATCCATAATTTAATAAATAAATATGGGAGGTACCTATACATATTTGAAAGATGAAAATTTAAATACCTACGGGTAAAACGTCAATGTTCAAGACATCGAAAATTTAAATACCTGTCGATTGTATCGAAATATCGAAAATTGTTGTAACTTTTTTTTTTTGAGGGTGGGAAATTTTCAAATAACTTCTCCCGCTCTGGGCGGAACAGGAGGGCGTGTCAAACTTTTACTGACTAAAATCCACCCGTGTTCCTTCCGTTGCCTGTGTGCCGGGGCCGCGATATCCCTTTCCGACAAACTCGCAACCCTGGCAGGCATTGGCCCTAACGGACCCCGTCAGTTGGTGCTGACATCTCTTTGAGGCGCGCGTGGAACACAACGCGCCGTAGACCCGGGCCTGGTCCTTATCGGACGGCGAGCTACCCATCGCTCACCGTCCGCAAGCCCGCGCCTACGGTGGCCGGAAGTCGGCTTGCGTCGGGAGTCGCAAGCCGACTTCCGGCAATGCAAGGGCGTCTCCTGCGGCGAATAGGGTCGCGAGGGCGCGTATCCTGCCTCTTCCTCACGCGTTGCGCCTCCTCCTTCGCAAGCATTACTGCTTCGCAGAAGGAAGTGACGGCATCCCATGCACTCTCGCTCCGAACCATGACCTGAAGCAGGGCCGGACGCGAGAGATTGCCGCCGCCGATCGCCTCCGTGAGGACACGGCGGTGCTCCGCCCAAGCCGGGCAGACCTCCTCCGTGGCCTCCGGGCTATCCACACGCGAGGTGGTGACCTCCCACCTTATGTGGAACAGGAACCTCCCAAAACAACCGTGTCCGGTGAGGACCTGCGTCAGGCGGAAGGTGAGGACGCCGTGGCGCCTCTCTAGCCACTCCTCAAAGACTTATCGCTACAATTGTGGCGTGCCCAAGAATTGTTAGACCTAAGCTTAAATGTCTAAGATTGAAATGCCGAGTAATTAAAATATCGAATGATTAAAAATTGTTGATAGTCAATATACCTAAGCTCAAAATGCCAACATTTGTTAAAAATTTCTAATTATTTTCCACTCATACTACCTATATCAATATTTGTTCGATATTTAACTAGTAGGTATTTTTAAGCTATATTAAAAAGCTGTCAAAGCGGAATATTTATTCCTCAGATAAAAGTTATCTGAAAAAATATAATTATGTTATTGAAAACTCAGCCCTTAGATACATAGCTAACTGACAGTTAATATCCCAAGAATAAATATTCATAAATCTGCTTCCTGCAAGGAAACCTTAGGATGTGTAAAAGAGATCCAATAAAAAACATCCAAAAAACTGACACAAATAAGGCTTTTAATAAATTTCATGACTTATTATGTCTGTTATATAAGTTATGCTTCCCAAAAATAAAAATAAAGATTAATCATTCTAATACATACAAACAAAAATGGATAAGTAAGGGTCTAAGAAATAGTTGCAACACTAAACGATCTTTACGATATCTTTACTACAAAAACAAAACTTTATTGTACAAAACAAAATATAAAAACTATTCAAATATGCTGAAAAAGTGCATTATTAAATCAAAAATGAATTCTAATATTAATTTCATTAAAAAAAGTCAAAATAAATGTAGAGCAACGTGGTCAGTCATTAATCACGAAATTGGGAATATAAAATGTGACAATAATATTTCTGAATTACAATTAGATAAGCAGATACTGACAAATCCCACTGACATAGCGAACGCTTTTAATAATTATTTTGTTGACTCGACTCACACTTTATCATTTAATAATTTACATAATGACTCTAATAAGGTGTCAATTCTTAATTCCATGTTTCTTAGTTTAATGACTCAAGATGAAGTTAAAAAGGAGATAATGGCTTTAAATAATACTAACTCCGAAGGTTATGATGGAATTAGCACAAAAATAATGAAAGCGTGCAACACTGAATTAATTTCTATGTTGACATATTTAATTAATCTTTCATTTTCATCAGGTACTTTTCCTGATGCCTTAAAACTATCAGTCGTGAAACCACTTTACAAAAAAAGCAGAAAAGATGACGTGAAAAGCTATCGCCCGATTACTCTTATTCCTATTTTATCAAAAGTATTCGAAAAATGTATGCTCAACAGACTTGTCGACTTTTGTACCAAATATAACATTATAGCAAATGAACAGTTTTGATTCTAAAAGCACAAATCAACAACACAGGCAATATTTTCCCTTTTGAGCAATATCTTGTGTAATCTAAACAATAATCATATAACTACAGGACTTTTTTTCGACCTGTCACAAGCATTCGACTTTGTGGCACATGATGTTTTATTAAAAAAGTTAGAAGGCATTGGAATAAGAGGACTAGCACTGAATTGGATTTCGTCTTATTTAAGTGAGCGGAAACAATACGTTGTTATCGATAAAGTACATGAAAACCTACTTTCTTCCTATTTTTCTGACTCCAGGGAATATAAATGCGGCGTCCCTCAGGGGAGTGTGTTAGGACCCATTTTGTTTATATTATATATAAATGACATACCACTAGTGACTAATCATAAATGTGTATTATTTGCAGATGACATTTCAATTATCGTGACGTCTGATAAGAAGTATAAATCAATATCTGACCATGAAATGGACATTAATAATACTATTGACAATATTTTAGGATGGCTACAGACAAATAAATTAAAAATCAACTTAGACAAATCTAATTTTATACAATTTAATAAATCTAACCATGCTAAATACAATTTTAAACTTAATATTGGCAGACTGAAAGAAGTTACACAAACCAAATTCTTGGGTGTACTCATAGATCAAGACTTAAATTGGAAAGTACATCTAGATAATTTGTGCAATAGGATCAATAAATTTGCTTATGCTCTCAGACAAGTAAAGAACGTGACAAATAGAAAAACGGCAATTATTACATACCACGCATATATAGAATCCATTTTATGTTACGGGCTTATTATATGGGGGAACAGTACGGATAAGGATAGAGCATTTATTGCGCAAAAAAAATGCATCAGGGCCATTTGTGGACTCCGTCCTGATGAGTCCTGCGAACCGTTTTTTAAAAAGATAGGTTTATTACCACTTCCCTCACTTTACATATTTGAAATCTGTAAATTTGTGTACAGTAATAAGGGATTGTTTAAAAAAGCGTACGAATTCATCTCTCGACCAACAAGGGATCCACACAGACTTGTATTTGGATAATCCTAAGTCAGCCAAGTATGCAAAAAGCTGCCTTGTGATGTGTGTACGTATATACAATAAAATACCAAAAGAAATAAAATTATTAAATAATCATAACTCATTTAAAAACAAATTATACAAATGGCTGAATGGACATAATTTTTATGACATTAATGATTTTTTTAACTTGAAAATATAAAATGTGTATCTACAGGTATTAATGAATGAATGACTATTATTGTATTTCCAATTAATTTGTGACATTCTATAGCTGACCTTTTAACTCGTTATTAATTATTTTGCATGCAATTGATACAATATTCTGTATAGCTAAACATGTGGACATTATGTATATCAAAACCAGACATCAACTTTATACCATGTTTAAAGCAAATAAAGACTTATCTTATCTTATCTTATCTAATACTATCCAATAAATATTTGGATTTAATACGACATATTTCTTGACCGAGTATCTCGGAAATATTCAATATCCTTGCTGCATCGCACGAGGCAGTTCAATATGTGAAATAACTCCCACGATGCAATATCCAATATCATTCCACAATTCCACACATGATTTGAAATCAAGCTATTTTATTTGACGAGTGCAGTCTATCACAAATGCCTTTGAGTAGCAGTAAAGCTCTTTCTACGTGGTTTCCTCTTTAAACTACATGGTCCTCATATAATCTGACCATTACAATGTATTTGTATAGACTTTAAAAGAATTTTGACCTCTGAGTTAGTTTCTGTAGTTCTTCTCAGAGTAGGCTAGAAAACACCGACATAATCCAGTTTTTTTTAATTAATTTAATATTGCATTTATTTCAGTCATAATTCTAGTCCATAGTTTTACACACACACATTTAAATTTTTAAATTAAAATTAAAAATATTTTTAAATTAATTGCCCAAAAACCCAAAATAAAATTGTGATTAATTAAATTTAAATATTCAACAACTCATAAAAAATAATAATTAAAATTGACAAAAAATTATAAAAATGTCAGAACCGTCAAATAAAATGTCAAATTGTAAAATGTTATTAAAAATATTAAATATTAAAATTGACGTGCAAAAGTGTTATTTTTAAACACAAATATCATTTATCATTGTTCGTCCGGGGACCGCACGTTGGTTAGTCGGTTTTAAACGAATTAACTGTCTAGCCTTTTCCCAACTATGTTGGGATAGGCTTCCAGTCTAACTGAATGCAGCTGAATACCAGTATTTTATATGGAGCAACTGCATAACTGACCTCCACAACCCAGTTACTGGATAACACGATACCCATTGGTAAGACGGGTCGTCAGTTTTTTAGTCTTCTGATAACCCGTAATGACTGCCAAACATCCACAAATGACAGCCAAGACCAAGCACGGAACGGAGGGGTCTCAGTATGTTAAGATGATCACCCATCAACTGATTTACATCCGTAAGACGTCCTCGTAACAGAAGGTCAAGTTGAAAACCAGCGTCAGACACTAGTTGTGTGGCATTTATGCTGAACTGGGCCTATTTGGCGCAGCTGTGAGGCACACAATATTATTTTAAGTTATCTTTATTTTTTCTGTTTTTTTTTTCTTTTATGTGAATATGCCTTAACCTGAGTCAAATAAATTTATTTTCTTTTCTTTCTTTCTTTCTTTTTCCATCCACGGATCGATCGTGGCAAGCGTAGCTTAACCAGATCTATCGACACGTGCAGCTGTTATTACTTAGCCACAAGCCCCTCCGGCCGGTAGTCGGTTTAAAACTGTGTTTTTGAAATATGGACGTTCGACCACTATCTCACGGTAAAAATGCGAATGACGATGATGCATGCTGACCTAGAAGTAATTATGTTTGGGAACTCGAAGATAATATCTATAGGAAAACAGACTACGGCAGGAAGTTCCACTTCGCACAATGAACTTGATTTACCTACAGATATATTATGACGCATTTCAGTTTTGTCTCTGGCCCCGATTCTTCTATGCCTCTGGTAATGCAGTTGTACATTGAAGTTCACTGTCAAGTTATTATCCACGCATAGAATAACAGAGTACAATTTTAAGGCTAAGTAATAAGTGGTTGTTATTAAAAAAGCCGTACATTTTTACGGGTCAATCGAAGGTTAAGATACGCTTGCGGAGATCGGTCCGTCAATGAGTGACTATTCATTACATACCGTACAGCAGCAGTGATAGCTAGTGTGTGACCGTCGGACTGCCAAGTCATTGGTCTCGAGTTCGAACCCAAGACGCACCTTTGACTTTTCGGATTCATGTGCGTATTATATAATTATCACTTGCTCCAAAAACGGTGAAGGAAAACATCGTGAGGAAACCGGCATGCCAGAGATATATTTCTCGACGGCATGTGAAGCCAAGTCAGAGGCCGCTGTGGCTTTAAAACTCTGACACCAGGTTAGTCACTAACCACATGAAAAGAAGAAGACATACCATGCCTCGGAAAGCACTTTAAGCCGTTGATGCCGGCTGTCATTTGTAGATCTTTGACAGTCGTTACGAGTAGACAGAAGCCAGAAACTCTGACAACCAGTCTTACCAAAAGAGGTGTCGTGTTACCCAGTAATTGGGTTGTGGAGGTCAGATAGCCAGTCACTCCATGTACAATACTAATATCCAGCTTCATCCGGTTAGATTGGAAGCCAACCCCAACATATTTAAGAAAAGGCTGGAGCAGTAAAGTAAAAAAAAAACCGGCCAAGTGCGTAATGGACCACGCACATTGAAGGGTTCCTTAGTTGGGATGAATTTATCCCAAGAACAAACTTAACATTGTATTTGAAAAACATGTTCTCCCATACGGAATGTCTGGGAGATCAGGTTTTTCAAACCGCAAATTTAAATTGGATGATTATTACTCGTTAACCTGTATAGCCTACTTAGCTCTGATAGTTTTCCTTTTAATTTCGTTATATACTCGTATACTACTGCTGTGAATTTTTTCACAAATCCAAGTATAACCATTTAGCTGGCAGGGGGGGAGACACTTGACTCTAACAAAAAATTTCAATTAAAACCTTAATATTTCGCAAACGGATCCCTGAATCCAAAAATAGTTTTCACAAACTCACAATATTTTTGAACGACCTTTCTAACGATACCCCACAACATGGTAGACGTCCCCACTTTACGTGTAGGGGAGGCACCCCAAAAAAAATTATTTTTCTTGATTTTATTTTACCGCTTTGTCGGCATAATATGTATACATAAGCCAAATTACAGCTTTCTAGTACTAACCGTCTCTGAGCTAAGCCGCGGACAGACAGACGGACAGACAGACAGACGGACATGGCGAAACTATAAGGGTTCCTTGTAGTTTACTACGGAACCCTAAAAAAATTACTACCGTTCACATAAAATAGGATTGGTACTACGGCTAACAGGGTAATGCATCTCTCATTTTAACACGTTAACACTACCACTTGAATTAGAAAGAGCCGGGACATGCGACACATTTTTATTGCTGATTATACGTGTATCCTACCCCAGGAGAGGTTTTATTTGTCGACAGAAAAGATTCTCCTTTTCCATCGCACTGGCTGTTTGTGTTTGAAACTGCATTCAGTGGGCCTAGCATGAACGTGCGTAAAAACGTAACGTACAAAATTCTAATGATTTTAAAATTTTAAATACTCGTTTCGTACATAAAATTTATTTAGTTTTATGTCTTTACTAGCTTTACCCGCCCCGACTTCACACGGGTAGCACTAAACCCTACCTACCCTACCTACCCTACCTACCCTACCTACCCTACCTACCCTACCTACCCTACCTACCCTACCTACCCTACCTACCCTACCTACCCTAAACCGTTGAAACCTTCCCTGGACTATGACAAACATTTCAAAACCAAAATCAGCTAAATCGGCTCAGCCGTTCTTGAGTTATAAAATTACAACGAAAAGTGGCATTGATTTTTACAAGCTTTATATTAGCTTGCTCTGTTCGTATGTGTTTCCGGTTACTCCAATTGTCATCCATTTTTCAAACACTTCCTGGCATACTTATACAACTACCGAGACATTTTGAAAAAATGATACCATGAAGCTGGTCTGATGATGGAGCCAGAAGTTGGCCATAGGAACTCTACTACTACTACCCTACCTACCCTACCTAGTACCCTAATTTTCTTAGTTTAAATCTTCCCTGCACTATGACAAACATTTCAAAGTCAAATAAATCATTTATTTCAAATAGGCCCTTGCAAGGCACTTTTGAACGTCAAAAATTACAAAAAAAATGAATTGATTCTAGTCGCCCCTTCCAAAAGGTAGTTTTCGTATGGAGAAGAATGGGCAAGAAACTCCACCGTTACTCTTTTAAAATGTTTTACAATATTTTGTATATATGTAGGTACATTAGTTATATAATGATATGTGAAGACGATGCATCTAAAAAAAAAAAAAAATTATTAAGTTTCAAAACCAAAATCAGCTAAATCGGCCCAGCTGTTCTCGAGTTTTAGCGAGACAAACGAACAGCAATTGTTTTTTTTATATATAGATTCATATCTATGGGTGATACTCATTATGGTTGTCTCAAAAATGTAAACTAAAATGTTATAGGATAGTTGTATTTTCGTTGCAAAAATCGTTATTGATTTACGAGTTGTAGGTCGTGGTTTCGAATCCAGACAGGCAATTGACTTTGTATAAATAATTGAACTTTGCTCTCAAAACGGTGAAGGAAAACATCGTGGGGAAATCGGCATGTCCTAGAACCAAAAAATCGAAGAGATGTGAAACTTACCAACCCGCACTGGGCCCGCGTGGTAGATTACAGCTCACTCAAAGAGAGTCACAGCAGTGGGGACATTATACTCGTAGATTGATTATGGATCCGTCGCGCGTTCCTGCTGGGGCCTCATGTAGAGAATGTTTTGTGAACAAACTGTACGGTCATCCAGGATTGTTTTAGAGTTTAGTGTAGCAATATGAGTAAAGTTTATGATGTGTCGTAGCAAAATATAGCTATAATGCTGAAGTAGAAGTAGTAACATTTTATTCGTAATGTTGCTTTAGAACTATGTATGTTAATAGTATCTCCTCAGACGAGCCGTTCGCTGAGTGTACTACCTATTTCTAAGTTTAGTAGGTTTGCCGTAGTTTCTATTTTTAAACCCTCTCAACACGCGTGTGAGGGAAACATTCGTCCCTTCTACCCGAATATTACTAAGTCCAAGGTACGTTTCCATTAATTTTTATTAATCTCTTTTGACTTTTGAGGTATAAAGCCCATCCAACTGTAATGTATCATCAAAGGAATATCAGTAACTAATACGTACATAAAAACAACGAACAACAAAATATCCTTTGACCAAAAATACACAAGTTGACAGACAAATATATTAGAAAAATGTTTTTAAAAGAATAACTTTGCTTTGAAATTCTCTTTCGGGGCTAATATTATGTCATCGGGTTTTCTGAGGCCGCCCGGGCGTATTAATTTAAAACATTATCGCACAGGTCAACACCGGATCGGCATCACCTCGCCTCATCAGCTCGAGTTAGTGACAATTATTGTCAAAACCCTATACACTATTTGATAGATTGCAAATTGTTCTTAAAAATACGGTATTATTGCTCCTCTGATATCGAATACAGTAACCAGTGACACTGCCAATGTGCATGTGGAGTTTAAATCTGTACTCCATCTTAGTCAAGACACAACATAGAAAATAATAGACTTTCTAGATTACCTACATAATTATACATTTCTACATAATTATCAGTTTATAGTCCCTTAACGAAACGTCCCACGGTAAACACAGTTTACTTTGACATCAATAAAATAGTCAACAAATTCTCTGGCTTTATTTTCACATTTTTCTCACAGAAGTTATTCCGGTAAATTAAATTGAAACGAAGCTGTTTTCCCTCACAATTTATAAAAATATATAATGCCAGCGTTTGTTGGCAGTTGGCCAGAAACTGGATACCACGTGGAATAGCAATGGCGAAATCTTATGTCCGAGTAAATGCCGAGTTTCAACGCATTCAGACATGTTTTTAAAGAAAATGTTTTTGTTCTGATATTACTGAAAGGGGCTAAGCTACAAAGCATTTGGTAGGTCACCTACCGATCTATTTATTCTAACCTTGTGATAGTTACTATTTCATCTTAAATCTATTCTTTAATAACGTTTATACTGAAAGTGGGCAACGTTGCAAATTTCTGTCAAATATTTCGCTGTTTTGATTAATTTGGCAATATTACTGTATGGAAATAAGAAATATGGCTAACTAGTGAACGAAATATTGATTATGAAATGCAATAATTAATATCTTAACACCGAATATTTAGTTTTAGATGTAAAAAAAAGTATTTGGAAACTTTCCAAATGCCTTTGTTGCACCTAAAACAGTTACAACATAAAATTCATTGCAATTCATTATTGATATCCTCGTTCACTAGAATAACTTAACATCTAAATACACTGCAATAAAATAACATCTAAAATCCGCAGAACCTATAGTTGTGGAAGCCTATCGACGTACAATATTGCGCTATAGGCTGCTGACTGAAACAGGATGGACTAATTTTCAGTCATTCTTCGCTGTCCTGACTTGAAACCCGGAGATGGCAATTTTTTTCCATATAGAGTACGCCATTTGATCAAACCTGAAATAATTAAGATTTTGCTTTCCAAAAAATACTCTCTAATATAATGAACTCTTTTTGGTGAACCTCAATATTTCCTACTAGCTGCGCCCCACGGTTTCACCGGCATAAGTATGGATCCCGTGGGAATATTTGGATAAAAAGTATCCTATGTTCCAACCCAGGTCTTATGGCAAATTTCATCCAAATACATTCCGTCGTTTTAGCGGAAAAGCGTAATAAATAAACAAACCAACTTATTTTCGCATTTGTAATATTAGTTAGGATATTGGGGTCCTAAATATAATAAATAGAAAAGTAACTGGGACGAAATTAGATGTAGCCTTCGCCGCATCAAGCAAAAGCGTACAACATTAGAAGGTCGATAAGTATTTAGAGGATCATTTAAGTATTTCCTATAGAATACTGCTAAACATCAAAGATAGCTACAATATTAGATTCCTATCTTAACAAGTCTGAGTCCGGATCTAATTGTGTTAGTGGTGCCAACTTTAGCCTAATTTAGTGAATCGAATTATTCAAAAACATTCCAAGAACACTTTTCTCGTTTGGTTGGAAAATTAAACAGCTGATTGACTGAAATATTTAAACACGTGCAAGAATTACATTAAAAAAAATTGTAAGGGTTTACCTACTGATGTAAAAAAAAATCGGACAAGTGCGAGTCGGACCACGCACAATGAAGGGTTCCGCAGTTGGGATGAATTTATCCCAAGAACAAACTTAACATTGTAGTTGAAAAACATGTTCTCCCATAGGGAATGTATGGGAGATCATATTTTTCAAACTGCAAATTTAAGTTGGTTGATTATTATTCGTTAACCTGTACAGCCTACTTAGCTCTGGTAGTTTTCCTTATAATTTCGTTATATATACTACTGCTGTGAATTTTTTCACAAATCCAAGTACAACCATTTAGCTGGCACGGGTCTCCCTTGTTTCATCGAGAAGAAATTGCCAAATTATCACTTCCCAAACAATTTTCCGCATAATTTAATTTGCCAAATTATTACTTAGCAAAAAATTTCTTCCCAAATAATTGTAACGCAAACTTAATGTTTTCCAAGTGAACGTTTAAACATAACTTGTTTACCAACTAGTACTTTTACCAATTTTTATTTAGTCAAATATATCAGTTGGAATAACTCATTTTACGCAAAATAAAGACGTTTTATTACAAGGGTGTTTTTTCCACTTGGGACAAATTCTAAACAGGTAATAATAATATTAATATATTACTTAATATTAACTATTCTGGTAGTATTATTTTTATTTAATTAGTAGCATTTTTTAAAATAATTAATCTCGTCTAACTAGTTCAGTTTCGGGTAGCCTGTTTTTTTCCATATTTTTTTCTATATAATCTAGTCATTTCTGGCACTCACCGGCCGCTGCCGCGGCACCGCTCGCTACGCTCGCTCGGCTCGTGCGTAGGAGGTCACAGTTTTAACCTAACCTAACCATTTTTTTTTTAATAATTAACCTACTCTAACTAGTTCCATAACTAACTGACCAAACGTTTATTGTCCAAAGATTGTTTGCTGTAATAAATCATTTGATTAAAGACCAAATGGCTAAATGACATTATCATTGATAATATTCTGCCAAGTAAAAATTTGACCAAATGAAAATGTGCGTACTAAAATCATTCCAAACATTGCATCGGTATAAAAAAAGGTTGCGAAAATTTGTTTGGGTAGTGAAATTTGGGCAAAATCTTTTCGGTAAAACGGCAGGCGGGAAGCTGGCACACTTAACTCTAATAAAAAAAATCAGTTAAAATCTTAATATTTCGCAAACGGATCCCTGAATCCAAAAATTTGTTTTTTGAACGACCTTTCTAATGATACCCCACAAAACATCTCCACTTTAGGTGTAGGGGAGGTACCATTATAAAATAAAAAAACTTGATTTTATTTTAGCACTTTGACGGCATGATTAGTATAGGTACATATGCCAAATTACAGCTTCCTAGTACTAACCGTCTCTGAGCTAAGCCGTGGACAGACAGACAGACAGACAGACAGACGGAAATGCGAAACTATAAGGGTTCCTAGTTTACTACGGAAACCAAAAAATGGGTATAAACCTAGCTCATATTAAAATCGAATTATTACCTGACTTTTATTCAGCTTCAAAATCAAATACTTCTTTCCTCCTTTTCAGAGAATCTATATTAAAATGACCTATTACTATAGGTACGTACTACACACGTACAACTTGGCATTGGCGTTCGCTTCTTTGGAACGCCAACCCTTTTTACGGACAACACTTGACCAGCCATCGTTGAACTGTGCTAATTACTGGACAGCGAAGTCCCCATGGACCAAGTTAATTCCCTTATGAACATTACTAGTTCATGTGATTTAACTTTTGTTTTGGTTGTTTGCACTTAAATGTTTGTTTAGTGTCTACCGATTTAACTTAAGAATTGGAAAGAAAAAGGAAGTATGTTTAAAACTTTTTACAGTTTTCGTTTACTAAATTCATACATTTCAAGTGCGATTTTTCTCAAAGCCTTATTTTGATAGAAAAATCGCACTATCGAAATTTTGCAAGTTTTAGAGATCTTGTTAAGCCCTGAAGCAAGTATGTAGGTACGTAGGTAGAACAAAAAACTCCACAAAATGCGTCGAATCCCTCGCGAAAAAGTCCAAGTCCAAAAAGTATCAAAGGTTGCAAACAAACTTGTTTTTTTCCAAAGACTACTATAGTATTAAGAAATCCTTGAAATGTTTAGATATTTGCTTATTAACGTTATCAATGTTTTACAAAGCTTGCGTTAGGAAAAAAAAAAAAATTGTTTTAGAAAAATCACCCCTGAATTGCCTTAAGAAACGTAACTCATAAGTTATGTAATTTCAGACGTTTGTTATCCATAAAACACTAAAGTTTCATAAGCATGTGGCATTATCAGTCAAAACTCCAAGTCTAATATTTCACGTAATCGACTCATTACTCGTACCGATATATGTAGCTACCTATGCTGCGTGGATACTGTTCGAATCCATTTACTTCTCTAAATTATGCGTAAAACGTCCATTTGACGATCTCCCTCTTCCCTCTTATCGCTTGGACAGAACGGGAGCCTCGGGCGGGGGCGCTGGACTAGGGCAAATTGGGGGGTTTACAAACCCCCCAAGTGAGGGTGTCCGAAGTCCAACCTCACCCTTTAGCTACCCTGAAGTTCCATCTCTCACACCTATAAATTCGGCACACACATTTCACCCCTAGGGAAGGGGGGAAGGTCTATAACGCACCAATCCTTTCGTTTGGCGTGTCACACTTGGCAAGCGCCGGTGACCTCCACTACAAATTAATATTCACAAACGTTTCCGTTACTATCGTTAATCATTGCCGTTTCTGCTAGTGATCTCGCTTATGTACTACACCTTCGCTTTAGGTAGCTCGCCTATGTACCGCTTTGTGTTATTGCTTTTGAGGATCATTCTGAAATATATCTGGTATGGTATTAGGACTAAAACTCGGTACAAGTATAATGCAATGAGATACTTCACTCTACTACTAAGAAACAGTACGATGTCCGTCTGTCTGCCTTTGGGTTTTACCACAGTAACAGTGGTCGCTAAAGTTTTTCAGGATTTTTCAGCACAATAAATCCTCAACGGCTTAAAAATCGGCACGTAATCTGAACGAACCGGAACTTATGAGTTATTTTATTATATATTATTCTACCGTAACTTGGTTGGCTGAAGAGAAGATGTCAATCAATACTTCAATTTAAATATTATGATGCCTAATCAAAGCAATAAAATATAGATGGATACAAAACATTATACTTACAACTCAAAATATGTAGATCAGGTATATTTTAACAATGTTTTTACCCGACTATGGCAAAGTCAAAGGAGCGTTATGATTTTAACAGGTTATGTAAATTTGTCTGTTCGCTCATAACTCCTAAACTACTCGTCTTATTTTTACAAACCAGGTATCGTTGGAAGTAAGTAAGTAAGTAAGTAATTTATTTCATAACAATATAGGTACATTGTGTTGAAGAATTAAAAAATAACATTATACAAATGCAATTAAAATCAAATTCATTAAATACATTAGAAAAGTCAATAAAAACAATAACAGTCAATTCAAGTGTTATGTTGTTCCGCAGCCTAATATTGTCGTTTATGTGACATAATATAATTATTAGTTTTCGTGCAACTGGAGTCAAACGTAATCAGTAGGATCTATGCTATTTATTTACAGTAAATTTTATAATTATGTGTGACTCGGGTTATGCGAAAACTGATTTAATTTTGTTGCGATATCTTGTTTATACCGTTTTAACTTCCTTTTTTATACCAACAGTATTCGTCGCGTATGTACGTTTTTTTATGTTTGTCCACCGATTTCTCCTTTAATTGTGGACCGATTTTGAAAATTATTTTTCGTACGAAAGGGTATGCTCCCAAGTTGGTTTTATATAAATTTTATTAACTTTGCTTGGATAGTTTTGAGTAAGCTTCAATAATACGTATTTTTCCCAGTTATTGTGGGTGATATGATGATAACTTGCTGTCACTGTTACTTACTTTTCAGGTAGTGGTTTTCGAATTTGTTTGGGGTAGGTACCACAACTATAAAGTGAAAAATAAGAACCTTTTACAAAAAAAAAAACAACCAACTTCCAAAAAAAAACCCTACAAAGTATAAAAAATTATATAATAAGTTTATTTTTTTTGTAAAAAGTTTTTTAGAAAACAATGTTAAATTGTAAAGACTTGAAAACACGATAAAAGTTCAAAAGTACTTTGATTAAGTACAAAAATTGTACTCTAATAATCACGAAGTTATGAAAGTCCATAATTTAACCCAATAATACTCTGTTAGTTAGGAAAAGGGCAAAACACAGTTACATTTTATCGTCTT
Organism: Agrochola macilenta; assembly: GCA_916701695.1. Lineage (NCBI taxonomy): Eukaryota > Metazoa > Arthropoda > Insecta > Lepidoptera > Noctuidae > Agrochola > Agrochola macilenta. Next base: position 7,979,084 of record OU753552.1, on the reverse strand, counting down.
ACAACGCGACCTCAGCCCTTTTAACATACACCGGTACCTACACGATATCTATGTAAAATGCGATTAGGTACTTATTACTCACGTAGGTAGGTAGCTACAGATAACATCGATCACAAGTTACAATAATTATTTAAAGCAATCATGTAATGATGAATCATAAAAATGGCACGCTGTATAAGGAATTAGGGATCTTAATCAGTAGGTATAACTTGCTATTCAGTAACTGACGTCATTTTCTCTTCACAAGAAATTGTTAACAGCTAACAAACTGTTTAAATTGTAAAAATCTAATCAGAAACTTTCGACTGCCTTACGACAACGTTATTCATGTACTTCCATAAGTATTTGTTTACTAGCTTCTGCCCGCGACATTGTCCAGTTGAAATTTCTTGTTCTAACATAAAATATATCTTAAAGGTGTCCCCGTTACTTCGTTTTCGCTTAGCGTTCTTTCTGATTTTTTTTCTCTTTGCTCGGCTCCTAATATTCGTAGCGTGATGTTAATAGCTTTTATCTATCCTCAAGAATTTTGCTATCAAATGCAAAAAAAAATTTCAAATCCGACTAGTAGTTCCAGAGAAAAGCGTGTCCAAAAAAAAAAACAAAAAATCCACCCTGTATATTTTTTTATTAGACTGCCTCGTTGGTCTAGTGCTCGCAAGCGCTCATGCTGAGCATGAGGGCCTGGGTTCGATTCCTGGGTCGGGCAAAGTGTTATTGGGTTTTTCTATCTGAAATTTCTGGAGTCTGGATTTGTGCCCGGTTGATGGCAATAGGCTCGCCCCCTATTACATGGGACTTAAACATAACTTGCGAAATGTGGGTGTTCCTGCTACCGGTACACCTTTGCCCAACCCTTCGGAAGCAAGGCGTAAGTGATGTTATGGATGGATATCCTACAATAATTACACTTTAAAATAATTATACTTTTACACTTAGCCTGTACTGTACAGCTCGACAATCTAAAATATAGTGACCTAGAAAACAGTATTTGATTTACTTGACAGCTCGTTTCCACGTTACAAAACTGCGGCAAAGCAGTCAATAGATGGACGTTAAACTTTTATAAAATGGTAACTATTTATTATATTAATCATTAATGTTTTGTATTTGGACTCAAATTTGAGAAGCATTGACAAATTCAATGCTTCTCAAATTGGAGGAGCTCGTGGCTAAGTAATGACTGCCGCACAGGATCCATCAGGTTAAGCTATGCTTGCCAGGGTTGGTCTGTGGATGGGTGACCATCTTTACATACCGAGACTCCTCCGTGCCTCGGAAAGCACGTTAAGCTGTTGGTCCCGGCTGTCATTCGTGGGTCTTTGACAGTCGTTACGGGTCGTCAGAAGCCTGAAAGTCTGACAACCAGTCTTACCAAGGGGTATCGTATTACCCAGTTACTGGGTTGTGGAGGTGAGATAGGCAATCGCTCCTTGTAAAATACTGGTATTCAGCTGCATCCGGTTAGACTGGAAGCCAACCCCAATATAGATGGGAAAAGGCTAGGCAGATTGATTTGGACTCAAATTTAACGTATTTAATCATAACATAATATTTAAACACAGTAGTAGTCAAGTTGCGTACTAATAAAATCTTAAATCCAAATTGAAATATCTTGATTTATTTTATAATTGCTTATTGCATGGGCGCAATGGCAACATATTATCCAAACATCGAGATTTCTGTACTTCCTATGTCTAGTTAAATATAAATCTTTCGGAATAAATGCTCTTAATGATGGCGATTTTAATTATTGTCCCATTTATGGGACAAGCTTGGATGTAAATCTGTATGGAAATACGTAAATTTGAAGGGAAATTCAAAAAATATAGACGTTCGGTAAAAAATTTGGAGAGACGTTTTTCAGGATTTTGTCCAGGAGTTTTTACGTTATTCTTTAAATATAAGACTTGTTTTAGATACTTTATAAAACAAAAAGTACCAGATTTTATCATAATATGATTTAGAAAATCAATCCGGAACGGGCAGAAACAAAGCTCGTGTAGGTACAATAAAAGTATACTGGTAGGTAGATCCCTATACCGAATGAGGTAGATAATGTTCCTGTTTAGTCTTAATAAGAAGATCACCCAAAGAGGCAAGCTTCTTTCAAAAATTGCAAACAATACTTAAGTAAGTGAAATATATGAACGTTGCTGAAACCAAGTCCCGCTGTTAGAGGACGACGGGTAACGAAACCATAGCGTGATTCAGGAAGTCGGTCAACGCCATCTATCGTGCTATGTGGGACTATTGGAGCAGAACAACAAGTAGACGACATCGTTTAATTAGGTACTCAATTTGGTAAATTCTGAGAGAATATGAACTAGTTATTTAGGTTTATTAATTATTTTCGAGTAAATAATAACAGCCGCAAGGATCGACCGAATCTTAAGCTACGCTTGCCGCGGTTCGTGGATTGGTAACCATCCATTACATATCGAAACCCCTCCGTGCCTCGGAAAGCACACTAAGCCGTTGGTCCGGGCCGTCATTAGTAAATCTTTGACAGTCGTTAACCATAACGACTGTCAAAGATCTACTAGACTGGTTTTCAAACTTTTGGGCTTATGACTACCAAGTCATAAGCCCAAAAGTTTGAAAACCAGTCTTACCAAGGAGTATCGTGTTACCTAGTAACTAGTTTAGGTTAAAAGGTCCATGTAAAATACTGAGACTGGACCCCAACATAGTAGGTACAGTTTTGTCATTCAAGAAATATAAGAAATCTTCCCAACAATTTACAGGCATTTCGTTAATAATATCTGTCTACTTTTGTAAAAACTAAAAGATTGATTACAGAACGTTATGCTATTTCTTTTTGTCGGTCCATCGTTATAGATTAAATGACTTTTTTTTAAATCACGCACCGTTTCACTAAATCACTGGGCTTGTGAAAACTATACTTTACGATATTTTTTCTGCGTAGTCGTCAGGGATTGTCAAAGATTTTCGCTAAGGTTGTCAAATCAGGTAATTTCATAGTGTCCGTATAATATGATGCACTTTTAATCAGAGATAATTAAACAGCATTATTATATAATAATCCACCTGCTAAGATATCCGGAACTTATATAGAGGTCTAATTATGCGTAGGTACAACGCATAGAAATATAAATCAACCCGTGAAACTCCACAATTTTTGTCAAGCAGTTAGTTATTTGTTTCTGAAACTACCTATTGGCACAGACAGTTCACATATTCTTAACATATCTTATAATTGTGATACCACCCGATGTTGAATGTCACTTGCACGTCATAAAACGATAAAGTCTATGTGATAGTTACAGACTTAGTGAAGCTTTAATGGGGAAGGCAACTGTCAAATGGCGCTGTCGTAACTAGTTCCATATACAAGCTAATAATACAAGAAGAGAGCCTTTTTTTTTTCGAAAATTGCTCTGTTTTGTATTCCTACATACTCCGTTAATGAAGTTCACCATTTTCAAAAAGACCCTATTTGAAGATTGTGGCTTAAAGCAATTCGTAGCGACTTTTTCTTTTAAATAAAACTTTTTTTTAAAGAAAGTGATTACAAGGAAATGTTTAAGGTTTTAAATTCTGACGCTTTCCATGTCAAAAACTTGATTTAAAATAATGATATCACCGAAAATAACGAAATAGTGAATTAAAACCAAACTCACGAAAGGGATAGGGAGAGTCCAAAAGGGATACCGTGGCCCCTGGCAACGTACAGGCAACACTGAAGGAACACGGGTGGGTTTTACTTAGTAAGAGTCTGACACGTCCTCCCGCTCTGCCCAGAGCTAGAGAAGTTATTTAGAAATAGGGTCCCGCCATCTACAGCTTTGACCGACCTTTCCCATTTACTGAGAATTATTGTCTAAAGTGGTAAAGCCAATACGAGGTTGACTATACCTATCATGTTATTTTACAATCAACACAAGGGGTTGGCGGTTGGGTCGTGGATGGGTAACCATCGTTAAATATGGCGTCCGTGCGTCAGAAAGGGATAAGTCGTTGGTCATGGCTGTCATTCGTAGATCTTTGACAGTCATTACGGATAGTCAGAAGCACAAAAGTCAGACAACCAGTTTTACCATGGGATATCGTGTTACCCAGTATCTGGGTAGTGAAGTTCAGACAGGCAGTCGCTCCATATAAAATACCAGTATTCCGCTTCATCCGGTTAGACTGGAAGCTGACCCCAACATAGTCGGGAAAAGATTGACAATAAAATAAACCAAAAAAGACAAACTAAGCAAAAAGTTTGAGAGGCACTGGACAAAGTAAGGGTGGCGCCAGAATGCCGGCAGGTTCGCGGGCAGGTATTCAACGACACCGTGGTATCGCCGTGACACGACGTACATTAAAGTATCTTTATTATCTATTGGCGAAACAATTTGCTGTAAACTCAAACTCAAAGCATTTATTTCAATTAAATCATTTACAGGCACTTTTGAATTGTCAAGGAGTCGGTCAGTTAGTCAGAAAGTTGAAGCTAGTAACTAAATACTACTCCACCAAAAAAATTAGACAACTGTCGATCGTGAAATAAGTAATACTAATTATAAAAAGGATATTGGCCGATTATCCTATTATTTCGAACTAAAAAAAATCATTTTTGTTAAATCACATTTGATAACTACGACAACCTATTAGTTTGAACCAATTTAAACCTAAACCGTCTCATTACAAAATGGGTTATAAGTTTATAACCCAAACCTTCGAGCCAGTTATTTGTGTTTTGAACTTTATTCTGACGAGCGTAAAGTTCTTAATACCAAATTGGCAGCTTAAACTCGAATTTAACGTCACTTTTTGTACCTAGAATTATAATTAGTCGCAATACAGTTCGAAATTCAAAAATTGCTCGATGATGTAAACCTGGGTCTATGGTTTTGTAATGAAACTGACATCTTAGGCATGGTCACTGATACATACTGGCCACTAGGTTACAACGTCAGTCGCGCTGACGCGGTTGGTGACGTCTGTCTATCATTAATTAATTAATTTGAAATAAAGATGATTGTTTTACAAAATGTGTATTTAATAGTCCTTAACCTATATTGCGCACTTGCGCCGCAACATCAGGTTCTTTGCGGTTCTATATGATTGTCGGTTCATCTAACTATGGGGCGATACCGTCGTACCAAGCATGGGTTCGATTCATTTAATATTGAGTCTGTATAGGATTTTTTTTTTTTTTTTTAGTTATTACCGTGTAAATTGCAATGCCTTAACGGGCAACTAAGTTCTAAGAACCTACCTCTGTACACTTAGTTCGCAATAAAGAATTTGAATTTGATTCCCAACTTCGGTAATTATGTTGAATTTTGCTGTGACGTACTCTGTAACAGCTTCTTCTACAAATGGTAGGCCCCATTTGTAGAAGAAGCTGTTACAGAGTAGAGAGTATTAGCAATCGCTTTCAAAGCGTTTTGTATTTCTATAACAACTTTCAACAGGATTTTTATAAGCTGAACTTAACGTTAATCCAACACATTTTTAAACTTTTCCATCATCCTTATTAAATCACTGAAATAATGTAACTTTGTCTAAGCTCTCTGCAGTAGTCCAGCCACCAATTTTCTCTTTCTCAGTTACTTTTTTAATGCAGGCAGTTTGAGTACTTTATGCGGCCTACCCAAATGTCCTTTCTTTTGTATTGTTCGTCGAGTCGTTGAGCTCCTTTTAAGTTCTGAGTTGAGCTACACGGTTACTTACAAATGCGTGCACTGGCTGAACAGGACAAATGATTGAGCTCCTTAAATTCTGAGTTGAGCTGCACGATAACTGACAAATGCGTGCGCTGACTGGACAGGTACACTCAATCTGTGTGGTTCTTTCCTCAAAAAACCATTTCAGACACCAATCTACATAGTCTGACCAAGATTATGTCTGGACTTTAAAAGAGTCTCAGTTTGTTTCGGCCTTTCTTCTCAGATAGGAAACTCTGACCTCATCTGGTTTTTAAAATATGATTGACGTGTAAAAGTGTTTGTACAAACCTACAAGAAATAAAATCATTTATCAATACCCACCCAGTGATCGTGTGTATCCGATCATTCGGTTCCCTACAAAATGGTTGAGATGGATGCGCTGATCCACGCGTCATGTTCGTGAATAGGCGCCGTTAGTTGAGGCCGGTCATCTCTTATCTTCCAGGGCTTATTTTTAATGTTATATTTTGAATTGATTTAATTATTCTTTTACATTGTTCTCACATATAGAAGCAACGAGCATAATGTACCCAAGATTATGTCCGTTCTTTTCCATAGAGATCCACGTTTTTGAATGGGCAACTAGCTTCAACTTTCTGACTGACTTTTTGATAATTCTAAACTGCCTCTAAATGGTTTAATTTAAATAAATGCTTTGAGTTTGAGTTAAAACCAAAGATAAAGCTTCCTATGTTGCCTTTCCTTCCTAGCCTTCCTAGAATACCTTTATAATTACTCTCCCACCTGGACATGAGTTGCCTTGGGCCACCTGGAAGTCTTTAAACAGAAACCCGGGTTGGAAAAAGCAAGGAAAACCTGTTCAGGAGGAACTTCATAGAAGAATCCCCCTTGGAGTGTAAGTGTAATGCTGTGCCACAAACGAACTATCATGTCCTGCGTGTCCTGTCAGCTGCACTTTACAGGACCTGCTGGACGCTATTGACCGCGCCAAACACGTACTTAGCCGAATTCTGGGGCAAGTCCATTTAAATTGCCGCCGACACGCTAAGACAAAAGATCATACTTACTAATTAAGTTACTTTGAAACTCCCGCGTGGCTGCGTAATAAGTGTAGATTCTCAAAAAAGACACAAAGTCTTTTACATGAGAAAAATGATACTAAAATAAATAAAAATTACAAAAATAAATCGGAAGCCGGTGTCTTTGGTTATGAATTTTCGTGTTTTTCCACCGATTTAAGAAATTAAAGTTATTTTTGTCTTTGTAGTGTTTTTTTTTTTGGAAGTCAGTTGATTTTTTTTTTGTAATAAAGTTTTTATTTTTCACTTTTTAGTTGTGGTACCTACCTCCACATAAATTCGACGCTACCTGCTATGTAAATAACAGTGACAGGAAGTTATCATCATGTCATACACTTATACTAAGTCAGAAAAATGCGTACTATTGAAGCTAACTCAAAAACTATCCAAGCAAAGTTAATAAAATTATTATATGGGACCAAGTTGAGAGCTTACCCTTTTACATAAAACAAGAATTGTCAAATCGGTTCACAAAAAAATATATTTCAAAAAACATACATACGCTACGAACATAGTAAATAACCTCCATCTTTTTGGAAGTCGGCTAATTATAAATATAAAGTTCGTCACAATCGTCAGTATACAAATTATGATAAAGCCATCCAATGCATTTAGTTTTTGGGTAGGGTGTAATTTGCGATTAAATATTCCGGTAATTGGAGTCTGGTATGCATGTAATTGTTTTATACATAAGGGTATTTTGTTGTATAATTGTGCTAGGAGGACATATAGTGACGTAATTGGTGATGTTCCTCAGAAAGGTCAGGTGCATAGTAAGTAATTGCAACCGTGTGTGTGTGTGTGCGTGTATGACCAGACTGATGTAAGAACGTAAACGAAGTAAAATGAGTATGTGTTGCAGATGGCGTTCTATAGTTTCTGCCTACCTCTATGGGAAGGTGTGAGTTTATGTAATCTGCCTTCTCAATTTATTTGCCAAGCATGTAAACAAACACGAGTTTTAGGAAAAACAACCTAAGGTTCAGTTTGCGCTGCAACTTCATATTTTTTATGCTTTTTTTAACAGTACAAGTCAGTCTAAAATCAACTTTATTTACTCCGATTTAGAGTTGATGTTTGTTTAAGTCGAAATAACATCAATTGGAAACAAGGATTTATATAGCCCTTACAATTACATATTTTATACCTTATGTATAAATGTAATTGTGCGCCATCAAAAGTAGTGTGTATCTAACATCTGTGTTCAAACAACTCAAGACAAAATTAATTGCACTGCTTATGATTCCTTCAAAATACATCAGATGGCGTTAGTATTAGCGGAGAAATTATAACAATGACAGCCTATTTCTGAATTGAAAATTTGGAGTTGACCAAATTGTTTGAAGTTCTCAATTCAAAAACCGGGTGTGAGTCAGTACGGGTGTGACGTAACAAATAAACAAATTAGTACTTTTGAGAGGATGTTTTATTTAGATTTTTTTCATATGATAAATTAGTTCTAATAAATCTAATAATAACACCCGAAAATTATTATCAGTACGTTTATGTTTATTTTAAATTATTATTAGTATGCTTCGGTTTTAACTTATTTTAGGTGACACAAAGTTTCCCAGTCCCCTGAAACAACAGCCAAGTCAAGTCGATATTATAAAAATCCTAGTAGACAATTTCATGATGCTTGATTTTATTACTTTTTATTTTGTAGGTCTTCTTGCTTTTCATAGTTCGTTTCTTCTCTTTTTCCGGCTTCTCAGTTATGTTTCGATCAGATAACTTGAATGTTTTACAGAGCAGCGTCACTTTAGACCCCCCTGATAAATTCTCGTCCACTGATTTGATCGAATTCGTCAAAAGGTATTTCGTTGCTAAATGGTTACTGTACCTATTTGCAAACATATCTTTCTTTATTATAGCATTTTCTTTAAACGATTCCGACCTATCTGTGAGACTTTCTTTTTTATTATCTTCATAGTCCGAGGATGTACTGTTGGTGTAATTACAAACAACATCGACTCTAATTACTTGAACAGTCTCAGGGCTTTGAGCTCGGGATATCGTAAGACTTTTCCTCTTTCCAGTTTTTTGATAAGTAATTTTGGTGTTTTCTATAGTTTCAGAGCCGTCTCTAATTTCGTCTTTTATTTGTGTCTTAGAGATTTTTTTTACGTTACTCTTAATTTTAGATTCAGTTTTCCGCGACTTTTTCGTTTCATCTGTGTTAGTTTCGACTTGCGTTACTTTAGTCTCTCTCACTTTGTCTTTGCTAAATCCTCGAAGGAATATGCTGGAATTACGAGACGCGGGTCTTGATCTGTCAGTACTGTACAAATACTTTATGTATTCGTCGAAGTAATAGTAAGTTAACTGTGATGATCTGTCATCATCACTTAATTCATTGTCGCTAACAGCTTGTTTGACGAACATTCTGTGTTTGTTTCCATCGGTATTTTTCTTATATTTGAAGCTGGTTCTTGGCCGGCTTGTTTGGTCGACGTCTCCTTGGAACTGTAGGGTCTGCACCGTGAGGACCATGTCTTCGGTATCTTGCTGAGCTCTGACGCTGTCGAGGGCATCAGAAAGTTCAGCACTGTTCAGGTTGCAATGAAATCTAAGCCAAAAAAAAAGAACATGCATTTACGCAGAAACATGCTATACAATAATAAATATATATCGCCCGGCGTATGAAGTATAACAACAATTTTAAGTTTTTTTTGTTTTTGTAATAAAACATGCAAAGTCTATTAAAACTTTTTTTAAATCCTTTCTTTGTATTATATATATTAATACCTTTTCCTCATTTTACTGAGGAAAAGACAAAATGAGGAAAACGTACAAAGGTAAAGGTAAAATAAACCATGCTAAGAACAATTTTTAATATCCTTTTCTAACTTAGTTAGCAAGACTTAACCTTGACCGATATTTTGGGTTGTTCGGAGGCATAAAAGGTTTGAGAGGGTTGCACTCGGGCCAGCACGAGATACAGTTTAGTTAGGTGCTTAATATCTTCTATGTGTGATCAATCAGAGTCATCATCATCAGTCTTGCCCAGCCATAAACGGGTCATATTTCTGTCTATATTGATGCGCCCTACCCAGATATATGAGTATTTTTATATTGGACACATAAGACCAAAAAATGGTGCAGGTTCCCTTGTTCACAAACTAAACTAAAATTTGAGAACGGACATCTCTTGTCGGGCGACTAGAGAAAAGGACAGTGACCGTAAGAGGTGACACTAGATATGTAGGGATGACGGTCAAACCAAAACATTGTGATGTACAACTTATTTGTGCAGTAAGTTCACTGTCTGTCATCACCTTTTCTTTTAGCCTATAAAACTTTTTGTATTTTCTGTATGTTTTCTGTTAAAAAAAGTTGACAGCTGTAAAAGTTGTAAATAGCCTAAAATAATTAAGTTAACAACAGAATTGGCCCCATCTATACCTGTCAAAAATATCAATCCATCTAGGATCTTCTTCGTGCTGAGGGTTTACCAGTCTCTTCTGACAATATCTCCTTGGTTTCTCAACTAAAGTGGCGTTCTCCCTTTTCATCTTGCTCTTGGCTCTTTGCTGTAGATGTAGCCTGGCACATTTCATCTGTTTTCTGCCTGAAATTAAGTCAAAAGGATATCATTTCTTTTTTATATTTCGCTTTTGCCCGCGGCTTCATCCGCGGCTTTGCTGTCGTGTTTCTCGGAAATTATGCTTCGTGAATATTCTAACGGGATAAAAAGTATCCTATGTCCTAACCTAGACCGTGGTCTATCTATGTGCATCCGAATCCGTTCAGCAGTTTAGGCGTGAAAAGGTAACCGACAGACAGAGTTACTTTCGCATGCCCGTTGGATTTAGGGAGCGGAGCTGTGAAGAACTTGTTAATACTGCAGGCGATGTTAAGTCACCAATTTCCCAAATCAATGATGGTGATACGCTAATGCAGCCGATGATGATAAACAGTTTCTGGTCTATGCCTTTGGTTTGCTTTGCATATTGTGGACTTCCAAACTTGTTTCGAAACATAATCTGTCGCTGTGAAAATATTGATCCGAATTCATGTAGTATTTTCATTTTGCGGTATCGCTTGTAAATGATAAATGATTTTATTTCCTGTAGGTTTGTACACACTTTTACAAGTTAATCATATTTTTTTTAAACTAGATGAGGTCAGCGTTTCATATCTGACTACACTGAGAAGAAAGGCCAAAACAAACTCAGAGATCACAGTCTCTCTTAAAGTCCAGATCTTGGTTAGATCATGTGAAGATCCTGTGAGATTGGTGTCTAAAATGGTCTTTTGAGGAAATAACCACACAGATTGAGTGGACCTGTCCAGTCAGTGCACGCATTTGTTAGTGACCGTGCAGCTCAACTCAGAATTTAAGGAGCTCAACGATTAGACGAACAATACCAAAGAAAAGACATTTGGGTTGGCCGCATAAATTACTCAAGCTCCAGACCATGATAAATACTAACCGAAAAAAAAAGATGTATGGGTGTATTATCACGACTGATGAGTTAAATTGGTTACTCAACATAATAAACAGCCTGCCTTCACAAATTTCCTTCTCTAGTCCCCAACTATATCCATTTGGCCAAATTCCATACAATCGAAAAATGAACTTTATTTTCACCAGCATAATACGCAACAAGTATTAGATGGTTTTTAATCAAACTTGGTTTCACGATAGCTTATGTTACAGAGCACGGTTGTAAACGCCTAACATCCTGGAAAAGTGAACCAATACTGCAGGATAGGCCAAAACTCGCATATGCTCCTCCACATATACCTAACGATGTAGTATCACCAATGGCAGGTGTATTTGGTGAATGAACAAAATAGGGATGATGCCTGGGTAAAAAAAAAAAAAATCTAATTAGTCTGTCAGTCAGATAATAAAAAAATATTAGACACGTATTTTTTGGTTTATCATAATATTAATAAAAAATTACTTATATAAAACGCATTTAAGGTTGGGGAGTGGAGGTCGCTACGTCACTAGTATGTATAAAATCTATGTAGTTTTTTTTTTCCATGACGTCACGAGTATGTACTCGTGACGTCATGGCATATTTTACCTCAATGTATTGCCGTAATCTTTAGATGACGTAAAAAAAGAAAAAATAAGTGTCCAATATTTTTTTATAATCTCAAAGACGGACAAAAAAAAATGTTTAGTCTTCATCCCTATTATCCCACAGCATTTACAATCTCTCCTATTCTTACCTCTTACTATGATAATTCGGCTAAATTCCATACAAACGAAGATAATTTCAAAACCTGTCAATAATTAATAATGATAATGAATGATGATGTGTAATTTATTGTCAATCTTTTACCGCTATGCAAAAAACTGCAAAAGGTATATTCCAAAGCTATATTAAGGCGTATATACAGTAACCCGGAAACGCAACGCAAACCCAGAAATTAAAAGTTATTCTAAATTCTGTTATAATGTAAAAAAAAGATGTCCTTGCAATTGCAATTTTGTACCGGATGGTCTGTTGGTACAGCAATTAAACTTGGCACCGTAATGGCTTATGTTCATCAGACACACTAAATATGATTGTACAAGCGGTGGTCAAAGTCAGGTAAAACGGCTGGCTCATGAACTAAGAAAAAAGATACTTGTATCTCAGGAGCCAAAGTTCCTCACAAACATTGTTTATTACAACTTAAATGCAATCAAGTTAAAGTGACTCACTAATTACAGATATCAGTATTGAGAAAGGTATTCATGAGGTAATTGTTATAATATGTTCTCTAGGTCTGTATCGTCGTAAGACAAATTCTGTAACCAATCTGTATGTAGCTTTGCTTTTTTTATTATTTTTAGTTTTTAGTTAGTCTCGGGACCCTGGGGTCCCGGATCTTTGGAAGGCGTACTAGGGGCCGAAGCCAAGAAAGTTTTTAATGAAATGAGGCACCAACCGACGATTATCCCTGTATGTAATTTGCAAGTGCACCCAAGGACAACCCCCGATTGGTGTAGGATTATTGCAGGATATGGAAACAAAGATATTGGTTTGGGTGGCTAAAGTTGACTGGTGTCCTGGAACTATGGAAGGACTATGGCCCCTGCCTGATCACACATTCACTTCTCTCTGTCTAAAGCTGGTTACGACCAGTTCTTGTTGAAGGAGTCCAGCTCATCCCACCATCTCCCTCTGGGCCTGCCACGATGTCGCTTACCATTTAGAGGAACCCATTGGATCGTAAGATTGGCCCATTGGTCGTCTGACATGCAGCAGTTGTGTCCAGCTCAATTCCATTTTAGCGTGGCAGCGTGTAACATCAATTAGCTTTGTGATGGAACGGATGGCCGTATTCCTAATCCGGTCTGTTAGTTTGATACCCAGAGTACTCTGTTTCATAGCCCTCTGGCAATCCTCGAGCGTGGACCTCTGCTGATTTGTCAAAGATCATTTTGAGAACCATATGTGAGGATGGGAAGTATCGACACGTCAATGAGTCTTCTCTTAAGGGACTAAGGAAGATCGGTCTTCATTAGATGTTCCATGGTCAAAAGCTCTTCCAGGGTACACATTGTTCTCACATGTATAATTTCCTCATGTATAAAGCTCCAATTCAAAAATGCCTGTAATTGATTTATTTGAAATAAAAGTTATGAGTTTATTTATTTCCTGCGCATCTGGCAATTTCTTTGTTTTGTTTTGCCTGGAATGAGACTAATAATTCACCAAGATAGAGAGAGGGAGAAATACTCATCAACCTATCAACCTCCCCCAACTGCCACAGTAATCTTGCGATGCGCGCTGTTCGTCATCAACTAGGTCTTTGAAATATTCATCTGTAGGGCGACCTCTAGGCTTGCCGTGCTAAGTTCGTCTAGCATCTGAGTTAACTCGGAGGCTGAAGACGAAAAGAGCACAATATCATCGGCGAAATGGAGATTGGATAATACGAGTAAGCCCATCTGGCCCGGTGATGGTACCCTGTCGACGACCAAAAAATTACAGGTCTTGTAGTTAGGTTTTATATAGTCTTAAAGAAAGCCACTAAGCTTGTGGCACTAAACCTAGTTCAATTATATCAAGAAACTCGTATTTTACAAAGAATGGTAGTTGTGATTTGAATACGTACACTTTATGTTGTTGGTTAATTTGCAAAACAATAATTTCCCTGACGTTACCTACCCATGTTTTCAAGTAATAAGTTAACCTGCACAATATCACTGAATCTCACATGAACTAACTCCAAAGATAACAACTGAAAGGTTCAACACTCCGAACTCGTGTTAACTGCAGTTCACAGGTAACTCAAGGTCAAATCAAAACAGTATGAATTAATTTGGCTTTCGTGATTAAGTATCTACCGTTGGAAATTTTATTGTGTTTATGATATTTAGTATTGTTTATAAGGCTCTCAAGTACCGCCAGGTTTCAAGGGCGAGCACGGAATGAGTGCGCCCAAACTGTATACCGCGGAGTTTATTGGCTTTCATATTTGGTAACAACGTGATTCGTATGTAAGCGATATTATATTTTGGGCTCACTATTTCGATACTACGTGTATTGTCGTGCAAGCTAGCTTCGTTTATAGATAAGTAGAATTATACGAGCTCTATGTTAGTTAATAGATATTTTCTTTTGCTTATTTTTGATAACATACGAGTACATTGATAACACTTGGACGGGTCGATCAAAGGTTAAGCCACGCTTGTCTCGGTCGGTTCATGGATGGGTGACTATTTATTACATATTGATGGACGGTAAGCCGTTGGTCCCGGTTGTCATTCGTATATCTTTGACCGTAGTTACGGGTAGTTAGAAGCCCAAAAGTCTAACAACCAGTTTACCAACGGGTAACGGATAACTGGGTTGTGTGGTTGGGGATAATGGGTTGAGGTCAGGTCAGATAGGCATTCGTTCATGTAAAATACTGGTATTCAGCTACATTTGGTTAGACTGGAAGCCAACCCAATCATAATTGGGAAAAGACGAGGCAGATTGATTTAAGGAGCTTTGTGTTTTAAAAGATGGTTGATTAACAAATGATCCCCAGGCAGTAACAATCAAAAATGTGTTACATAATTTCTAAGCCATGTAGCCATCGGACCAGAGAGTTCCTTATTTAAGAACGCATATTATGTTTGACTTTATAAAATAAAAACGACAATTACTGTAAACACAATGGGGACACTCCACCACTGCACTGTCCGCTTGTTCAATAGTTAAAATCCATATATTTTGCCATGTATTAAATCTATCCACAAATAATTCCCATTTTGATTTAATAAAAAATATACAGGGTGTGGCGTATATAGAGGCCCAACGTTAAGGGGTCAAAGCACCGTATATTCAGCTTTCACATACCACAATTTGAACCTTTTTTTCCATAGGTCTCAGATTATAATAATATTTTACTCTTTTTCGATTAATTGTCAACACTAATGTGCGAATACTAATTTGGCTGTAATTTCTACAAATAAAATTATTATTTTATTTGGTTTTTTGTTTATTACTTTAGAATACATGCGCTATCACATACAATAACAAGCTGTAATTTTAAAGATACTAAAGAAAAATGTGTTTAATTCAAATTACAACTCGAATCTCTAGAAAATTATGTCACTTGGGGTGTAAAAAAAAAGTTCTAAACTGGCCATTTTTTTTTCGGTTAATGAATATTCTAAAATTGTATTATATTAACTGATTCCATTATTTAAACAAAATTTATACTTAGCTGTTGCTATTAAAAAAAATCTGAATTAAAAATATACACAATTTAAATAAGTATGTTAAAAATTCATCTTAAAAAATCCGTTATTATTTTAAATAAGAGTTTTCACTCTTCTTTTAAAATAATAACGGCAAATAAATCTTATAATACCTACTGCCGACAAATTTTAAGAAATGTATTGTCTAAAAATAAATAAAATAAATTAAGTGTTAAGCTCAAATTGGCAATTGTACCGTCAGAAGAGACTTCGCAAGACGTTTTGTCATTCTTTCTTAAGACTATTGTCTAAAATCTATTCATTTTGGAAGCAATTATGTTTGAAGATGTTCCTCTATACCCGTCCTTTTCACACCTCTGTATTTTAAATGGCAGAATAAAGTGAGACAGATGCTATACAGGTTTTTTTTTTGGAAAGTATTGATAAAGGAACTACAATGTCGGCAGGATGGTGTATTTGATCTAGCAACGTAGCGGTCCACATGTTCTTGGGAATGGCTTTGCCAACGATGCAAAAAAAAAGTTTATTTCTATTTTTGTTATGCACTCAAATAGTTTTGATCGTTGGAAACTGCATAATGCATAGCAAATTAATAACATGATTTATATAAGCAATGTTAGCGTAGAACTATGCGTGAGTTTTGCCCAGAGTTATTTAAGAACACAGTGTGATGTCCTGACCCAGTTCGATAAAAATTAACAAGTTTGCTACATCCATAAACATTAACGGAAAAAGTTTCCCGGAAAAATTTCAAATATAGCTTAATCGTGACTTGACGGAGTCATTATCATCGCTTTGCATAATTACAAAAGCGAATATAAACACATTTGGCCCTAACTTACCGGCTGCCATAAACTATACTTTTTAAGTCGAATGTCAACCTGTCACGCAAGCGTGTACAACATAATCAGCCTTGGATATTGTGCGTTTTGTCGTAGTGTCAATTTTTTTCACGTCGTATTGTAGAAAACGCGTCTAGAGACGTCAAACATAAAGTGACAGGACGGCATTATCTGTTATAAACTACAGTTTACAATACCAATTTGAAGAATTTGTTCTGTGGCGTTCCTTAAGAAATCCTTGGGAACCTCTGTAATGTAATACAATAATAATATGCATATTTATAATTTATTTTTTGAATTAAACCTAGATTTGCAATACAGCCAAACAATAGTGCACCGAGATCGATTGCAACGTATCAAATTCACAAAGTCGCACTATTCAAGTCTCGCACACAACGCCAAAATAATAGGCACAGCTGCTAGACAAGACGCACACACACAAAAATCGGTGCATCGCACACGGACATCTTGGATAACAAAAAATGCATTATTATTATCCTAGTACAAGGACATGACAATCCACGGAAACGTAGACCCTAAATTCTAAACGTTAACGGTGAGATTAGAAAATCACCCGCTTGTAAAACGATTAACTTAGATTTCATCCAGAACCCAAAAATTTTAGGGAGAATTTATTCCTTGTATTAAGGAAGATAAAGTTGAATTTCGTGTGGGATGTGTTGAGGAATTTAAGTTTCGTAATTATTGAAAAAAAAAAGCTACGTATCTTATAGGCGCCAAATGCACGTTGCATGGCCTACGATATGAATACGATTTCTGTTGAATTTTGTGAGCAAACCCGTGCGCGTGACTGTCCTGCACATCAGTTATTATCCGCGATTTTATATTGGAATTATGCACATTCGGAATATTTATGGGTACAAGCTTATAATGCTGGGCACGTAAATAGGGCCACATTTTTGTCTTGCTATGTGTTCGGATCGTGCGAAGCGCACTTTATTTGTATTTTTAGTTTATTTATAAATACAGAGCGGCAATTTTTTGGGACTTTATTAGCGTGTATTGCCTTTATTTAGGTTAGGTATGAATTGATTTTTACGATTTGTAAGATTCAACTTGCGTTTTGCAACATTTCAGTCACTTTCAATTCCTGTTTCTTTTTTTAATCAATTTAATATTAACATAATTTTAAAGCTAACGGTCTTAAAATAACTTTATGTACAAGTATATAAAAATGGTTATTACGGAATTAAAACTCTTTCGTGAGACAAAGTAGGTACTGATTTTTCTTTGATAAATTCACCCCGGTAATCAACGAGCGATATCAAACAAAACTACGTCCAAATTCCTATCTTCCCGGTTAAAACCGATTACTTCTAATCGTGTTACTGTAAGATGACTTTTGGAGAAACTCAAAAGTTTTGTGAAAAGCTCAAAAACTTGAACAATGGACTTGACCAAAGTGTTTAGGTGTTATGATTTAACAATTTGAACTAAAGCTCGTTTTGTTAAGAACGAGGTTTAGTTAGTTAAAATACTAGAGAAACAATGGAAGCTCAGTTGTTAGGCAGAATCATTGTTGTTTTAACAAAAATGTACTGTTGGAGTTAAGAGGTTTTTTTTATAAATATATTTATTACTTGGTTATTGACTAATATTGTATGGCCAGCGTTAAGAGGTTATACTGCAAATTTTACAGTTGACTCGATGTAGACTCTACTTTTATCCCAATGAAAAATCAAAATCAAACTAGGCTGAGAATCAGCACTGTTCGAACGTTAAAATTACATAAGACAGTCCCCCCAAAACGCCCACCCGTTTCCTAGTGCTTTAGCTGGGAAGGACGGCAGATGTGGCGCAACAAACTCTCCAGTGAGTAATGTTCTGTGTACTCTCTTTTCCAACGCTACTAACTACCTAGTACCTACGCTAAAATATTTTTTTAAATGATCTTATGAATATTAAACTTTGATACTTATTAAAATATTTGTTAATTGTGTTAAAGTTTCACCATCATTTGACCTATGTGTCTTAGTCAGTCTAAGTAAGTACGTAACGCCACTGAATATTCCAAGGTTTGAATACTACTCAATATAATAATAGCAATTACAACAAAAAAAATCTTTGTATTTTCTCCTCTTGAAGTTGTAAACAACAACAACACAGAATGCCCACACTACACCACATCCAAACCTCATAACCTGTTTCGCTAAACTGACCTTATTACACTTGCAATCCCCCGTCCGAGCAAGTTGACCATACAATACAACCTGCCACGGGGTCAGTGCACAAAAGCAGGTCAAAATAAAAACGTATTGATTACTACCGCATCCTAATCTCCAGACCTTCGCGATTATCATCACAATAGGATACCCCCCGGACTCAAAAAGGAACAAGTTCTACGCCTACCTTCTTGTTTTGTTATAACTATTTAGTGTTCTTGATTTATGGGCTATGCAATTTTGGGACTAAGTGTGGAGAAATGAAGTGTCGTTGTTTAAATTAAGAGAAATTATAAGAAAGATTAATAGCTAATCGTTTCGCCATGGCTTAAATTACTTAGCACTAGTAGCTTGACATCATCAGAGAAGAAAAGGTCAGGCAAAGGGGCCTTAGACGATAAGACAAAGGGTCAAATGTAAGCGTCTAGATAAACATAGATGGAAAGAATTGATTTAGGTAAGATAAGTAAAAACTAATATAAGTTAATTGAAACTCCGTAATAAGCTAGCTCAAATTCAAAGTGTTATCACTGACATGCGGTCGCCTGTACCGCCTGTATTGACCTTGAGCAAACGAAAATTGAGAGAGCAGTGGTGACTTACGACGTACGCTTTACTTTGTGTAAATAATTTCATTGCTCTTAAAATGGTGAAGGAAAACATTGTGAGGAAACCGGCATATTCTAGAACCAAAAATTCGAAGACGTGATCTACCAACCCGCACTGGGCCCACGTGGTAGATTACAGCCCACTCCCTCTCGAGGAGAGGAGGCCCGAGGCCCAGCAGCGGGAACAATTATAGGCTGATTATGTAAACGACAATTGCAAGATTATTTATTTCAACATACCATCTAACGTTCAGTCAGAAATATAGAGTACATAAACATAACATCACGCCTTAATTTATGGAAGGATTGGGCAGAGGAGTACCTTTAATACCTCCACATTTCGCCAGTTATGTTTGAATCCTCCGGGCTACAGAGAACAGTACATCATAATTTCCATTATACCTCAATAATGACCCAACCTTTGCGAAACAGATTATATGTCTTGTCTAGTACCTAAGTATTATTACTGTAAAAGAGTTCCCATACCCTATAATGAACCAGTTGTTCTTTAAGATCATTTATTGTGACGTTGCATGAGACGTGCATCAATGGTGATTATTTCTATAGAAAATACACCGGCACTGAGACCCCTTGCCCTAAAATCTATCGGCGACCAGACAAAGCCGGCTGCGCGAATATGTAGCGACGCACAGTAAATAAAGGGATGATATATTGTGAAGATTGATGTGATTAAAAAAAACCATTTCCCTTAGTGCTGTCAAGGTGCATTCTTAGTAGAGATGTTACCATAGATATCGATAGCTAAGGTATGCTGAATATCGTTAGTTAGGATTTGATGTGGTGGTTGTTACCGTTGCTGAATGACATGTTAAAATTCATCTTCATCATTATCAGAACTAACAAGACTGAAACAAGAACACTGCGAAACTGAAACAAAGTCTCCCAAAAGTTACTTGATACTCGTATTTTTAACTACAACCGTTCAGCAAAAGGTATAGGTCAAATTAACTGAGCTGATTTAAACTAGGCATATATTATTTTCAAATCAATTTTATTTTTAATGATGTCTTAGTGTCTAGCGATGTGTTATGTGTTTAGCTCGTGGCTAAGTAACAACAGCCGCACTGGTCGATCGATCAGGTTAAGCTACGCTTGCCGGGGTTGGTCAGTGGATGGGTGACCATCTTTACATACCGAGACTCCTCCGTGCCTCGGAAAGCACGTTAAGCCGTTGGTCCCGGCTGTCATTCGTGGATCTTTAACAGTCGTTACGAGTCGTCAGAAGCCCGAAAGTCTGACACCAGTCTTACCAAGGGGTATCGTATTACCCAGTTACTGGGTTGTGGAGGTCAGATAGGCAGTCGCTCCATGTAAAATATTGGTATTCAGCTGCATCCGGTTAGACTGGAAGCCGACCCCAACATAGTTGGGAAAAGGCTAGGCAGATTTTTAATGTCTAGCCCAATTATTTTAATAAGTAGATACAACTGCATAGAATTTTATAAACAAACAGTTTTAATGCTTACTTAAACTTAATAAAATATTTGATTCAGCTAAACCATTCATTAAAAAGAGGTATAAGATATTTATATCTCTGCATAGCATACTTAAATTTAGAATAAAAGTTCTATCTAAATCATGGTTATGAAGACTACATCGATATCGATAATTCTCTAAACTTTCGATACATCCCCATCAAATCTCAGGTGAAGGTAATCGTTGTGGGAATTATAACTCCTGTCTCACATTAGTGTATAGTGCTGTCTCTTTCACAAATTGTGCTCTAGACATCCATGATCCAGCTAGCGAGTTGAATGCGTCAGCGACAGACATTTCAATGGCGTTTCTGGTGCATGTGTATTTGATACAAATAACAATTGAGGGACGACTTGTATGTTTTTTTTTTAAATATAGACTAAAATTGCATCCTTTTAAGGTGAAGTATTGTAGGTTAAAATTGATAAGAAGTTACTGACAGTTTTTAATAAAGTAATTCCAACTTTTATACTTTTACCTGAACTACATAGATAGTTACAGTTCTAATTACATTTTCGAATTAATGTTAAATAGGAGCACATAACAATAAAAATAATTCAAAAGATAATAATCACAACGACATAGGCAACTGTAAGGAGGCCCACAATGTGGACATTTACGGGTTGACAAAATTGTTATAAAGCTAATGACCAATATCTTTTCATTCAATAGAAAATAGTTAATCTAGCTTGTTGACCCGAAAACTACGTGAAATAGACTACTGACCGAAGTATTATGAATCAATTGACCATCTTAATTAGGGTTGGACAAAATACTTATTTTACGGGACACGAAATCCCAATGCGTTATAAATCCAAGTGGTGGGTAAACTCAAAACGTTGGGTTCGTCAGGAAATGTCGGCTACATGACTTTTTAAATATTTTACTGTATAATTTTTATATCACATCTTTATGTTATAACGTTTTTGAAGCTTTTCGAAGTGTAAATAAGTTTATTTTGTTGTAATAATTGGCAGTTAATAAATACAATTTAGAGATGACAACAAATGATAACACTGGCAATACTAATGCATAGAAGTATTTTGAAACTATCAAATAAATACTAACATCAAAATTGAAAACGGGTTTTTTTATCAAACCAACTAAATAGTGGCGGGCCGACTACGGATTTTGCCCATCTTTAACTATAGCTAATCAAAGATAGGCAAAATCCATAGTCGGCATGTAACTATTGGAATATTATTGGGAAGATTTTTTTATGCAAACTGGGAATTATATTTATAGAAATACTTATATTTCTTTACTTATAAATTTATTTTTTATTTATTTATTTTTATTACTTATACTTATAAATTTATTGTCGTATTGTCATTTCCACCTTGTATAACTTAAAATTATTGATATTCGTTAACGTTTAACTTAGTTTTGAAGATCGGTCTGATTACTTTGCTAAACCCTTTTTGTCGAGAACATAAAACCTCGTTGTATTACTATAAGCGCGTCTCCAGTTAAGGCAAAATAAATAATGATTAATCTCGTTATTAGTCATCTAGACAAACATCTAGAAATAGCAGGGCAATGTTCCTGGCCCTTGGGGCACGCTACCGGTTGAACAGAAACACGAATTCGATGATCATTTACTTAATAGATTTTTATAAGTAAGTTTGTTTTTCGTTTACTTTTACGTCGTAGTCTTGTAGAATCTTAAAGTCGAGTATATTAAAATAAGTATCTTAAAGTTAAGTGGATTGACTGCCAACCCAACGGCTTGGCACACGACGATGGCAAGAGACCGGACGGCATGTCTTTATTTCCATGGAAATGGAAGGTGGGTAGGCCTTTAGTGTGGGATGCAACCTGTGTTGACACTCTTGCGCCATCCCATCAACCTGGCTCAGCGTGCTGTGCTGGTTCTGCTGCTGCGGTTGCAGAAAACCTCAAGCGGCGTAAGTATAATAACCTCATTGGTAATTATATTTTCGAGCCGTTTGGGGTTGAAACCCTCGGGCCGTGGGGGCCTCTTTAAAGAAATCTCCAAACGGCTATTTGACACTTCCCGTGACCCAAGGGCTGGTTTTTACCTTGGGCAGAGGCTAAGCATTGCCATACAACGTGGCAATGCGGCCAGCCTCTTGGGTACATTACCAGTCGACAGCGATGCGGATGAATTTTTCGATGTTATATTTTAGTTTATAAATAGTTTTAGTTAATTAAGTATATAATTTTGCTACTTTTATCAATTAATTAGTTATAAATTGTTTGTACTCAGTAGATTGAAGACACCTACAGATCACCAAAGAAACGAAGGATGGACTGTGTGAAATATGATATGAATAAAAAGGGGGTGACTACCGTGGGGGTGTGAACCGAGATGAGAGTAGTAGAGAAGTAAAAGAATACTGCGCCAACCCCACGTAAATTGGGATAAGGACAAGATGAGCTACATTTACATTTTGTGACTGACACACGCGACGGTATGAATGACTCAGACTAGCTACTTTTAGCATCGACGATCGGCGATTTATCACTTTTTAGAAGCTAAATGCATCGATACAGTCGCAAAATCGCCGATCACCGATGCTAACTAGTGTGCTGTGGCCCTTTACCTTTGGTTTCGTAAAAAAGCAAATGTCACATAACGGCTGTCTAAATACAGAGTTTTTGACATTTAGTGTCAAATGCTGGTGAAAAGCACATATTTTCAAAACGGCCGTTAATATAACGGAACAGTTTTTTTAGGAAACCGTAGCTATAGCGAGATTACGAATAACATACAGCCTAAGTTATTGAAGATCGATAGAAGGTATGGTGTTTTTAGAGGTTCATAGATGGGCGAAAAGCCATGGAGTGGAGAACATGCAGAGGAAGGCTTAACCTAGGTAATGTCGATGGTTATTTAAAAAAAAACAGCTGCTCCATACATTTTGACCGCATAGGTATTGCACTTTTCTATGAAACAGTCAGTGCAAGTCAGTGCAAGCATTTGTCAGTAATCGTGGAGCTCAACGCACAGTCTCTTATAAAGCCCAGACTTAATCTTGGTCAAGCCATATGAGGACCATGTAGATTAGTGCCTGAAATGGTCTTTTAAGAAAAGAACCACACAGATTTGAGTGGACCTGTCCAGTCAGTGCAAGCATTTGTCAGTAATCGTGGAGCTCAACTCAGAACATAAGAAGCTCAACTCGACGAACAATACCAAAGAAAGGACATTTGGGTAGGCTGCATAAACTACTCAAACTGCCAGACCATCATTAAAACTAACTGAGAAAGGAAAAAAAAGAGTGATGAAAAAAAAAAAAATAACATATCCACATAGTCCTCACATTCACAATAGGTAATTAAAACGATCTATTACTTTACAAAGTTATCATGTCATTTTGTTTTAATGTTTCAATATTTTTAATAAAACTGGTATATTTTAATGATTTTACTAAATAATTCTAATGTCAAGTTTTATGGTGCTGCTCTGCTAAACCTTGTGACAAATCACAAGGTTTAGCAGAGCGAGCAGCTCAATCCCAAGCTTTTTTATCTTCTAAATAATCTGAAATTTTATAGTACCCTTTTTTACAAAGTTTGGTTTTAATACAAATACGAGTAGATAGATGTAGATGAAGAGGTAGATGTCATATGTCTTTGAATGTTTGGTTCAAGAACATTCAACTCTCCTCACGATATTTTCCTTCACCGTTTTAAAAGATATGTAAAGTTTATTATTTTGCTACGTGTGTGTATAGGTACTAAGTGAACATTTTCCTCATAAATGTCGATACACGTATCATAGATGCTATATCACGATAAAGCGAGTGATTCATGGGTTCCTCACACGAAACCTACTTCAAAACTTATGCAGTGATGACATGTTACTTTAAGCTTCACCTTTTCGTGATTGGAGAGTCAATGGTTATTCGTTGCAGTAGATACATATATGGATCTATTTCTACACAACTGCTCAATAAAGATGTAATTGAAATAAAACCTAAAAAATAACGAAAAATAAATTTATCAACAAAAAGGCGTAATTGAACTCATCGTTGTGTGCAACTTTAACAATGGGACTACAATTCAATTTACGAATAAACAGTTAGCTGTTCGTAATATAATTCGATTCAAAATCGATCGTTCAAAATAAGCTGCTCCATACAACATCAATTTTTTTTCGTGATTTCAGATTGTTCACAATGGCAAACGCAATACCTACATCATTATCAATCAACAAGTGTCAATTACCACTTTTCAGGTTTTCAGTTATTTCCTTGTACATTCGCGAATGAATGAACAGGTTTTTATCCAAAGATACAATAATATTCCTACTGGAATCTATTATGTATATACGACCTATCCTTATGATGCGGCACAATTGGTCTGTTAGCGGTGATTTTTATTCAAAAGCCTTGTCATCAAATTACACTTAATAATTATTTTATTTAACCGACTTCCAAAAAGGAGGAAGTTCTATGTTCGTAGCGTATGTATGTTGTTTAAAAAAAAAAAATAAGTCCACCGATTTCACCGTCAATTGTGGACCGATTTTGAAAATTATTTTTCGTATGAAAGGGTATGTTCTCAAGTTGGTCCCATATAAACTTTATTAACTTTGCTAGAATAGTTTTTGAGTAAGCCTCAATAATACGTATTTTTCCCACTACGTTTATGTAGATGATATGATGATAACTTCCTGTCACTGTTATTTACATAGCAGTTAGTGATATTCGAATTTGTTTAGGGTAGGTACCACAACTAAAAAGTGAAAAATAAAACTTAAAAAAAAACAACCGACTTCCAAAAAAAAACACTAAATACAAAGTGAAAAATAACTTTAATTTCGGAAGTCGGTGGCAAAAAACGAAAATTCAAAACCAAAGACACTGACTTAATTTTTAATATTTATATTCAACTAGGATTTATCACTTTCCAAAAAATCGAAATAAAATTGAAACACAATTAGTGAGTTAGTGAATAAATTATTATTCAAAGGTTTTCATTGACATGGATTTCGAAGAAAAAAACAAGCTTACCAATCACTTGTAGCAATTAAAATATGTACCTGCTAAAATCAAAATCGGTCTGCTTAGCCTTTACCCTACTATGCTGGGGTCAGCTTTCTTACAACATTATTTACATGGATTTCATAGAAAAATTTTGAAGTTTTTTTTGACGTTGAAAATGGAGTACAAAACTGTTGAAAGCTTAATGCGATTACACAAGACTTTGCGAATATTTTGGGGAAAGTTAATCTAAAAAAATAATACTCTCCTCTTTCCAGTTAATTTAACATTCGTACATTAGAGGGCCGTTTTAACATGAAGCTCAAACTAAACAGGGTTATATTTGCTTTAGCTACAGTTCTGCGAAGCTGCAAACACTACTTAAACAATTAACAAATTACTACGTGTTTAACTAAACTGCTGCTCGGTGCAGTAAAGTTAATTATTACAATAGACTAGATGTTCGGCACCTTTGTCGGTCGCCTTTGTTGTCATCAAAGGGGCCGCTCGATACGCATGTTTACCTTGGAGGCATTAAAATCGATTTCTATGTGAAATATATTAGTCGCAAATTGATCGGCAAATGGTTGGTGATGTCATTGGGGTGTTAAAAGTTTTATGAGGTCAAGAAAGGATTCATGTCATTTAGATTAGGTTATGTGACTATTTCAGGCATGTAGATAGGATAAGTAGAAAGTATGGACATCCAAACTGGATTAATCCAGTTCTCGTGTGTGTTTTTAATTAAGTCTAAGCCTTTAATTAAAACCCTAATTATTTATGTTTTACTAGCTGCGCCCCGCGGTTTCACCCGCATAAGTCTCGATCCCGTGAAAATATCGCGATAAAAAGCATCATATGTGTTAATCCAGGTTATGAACTATCTGTGTGTCAAATTTCATCCAAATCCGTTCAGTAGTTTTTGCGTGAAAGAGTAACAAACATCCACACATACATACATACAAACTTTCGCGTTTATAATATTAGTAGGATGTTTAAATATAGAATCTTTTTAAGGATTCACTGAACCTTATCACACTTTGATCGTTAGGTATGTTTGATTTTTGCAAGGACAATAGAAAGCCTTTGCAGTGGGCTTGGAGGAAGTGACAATCTACCGATGATAACGATGAACGAAAAGTCAAAATTGTGTGGGACTGACATCTGCCTACTTAAGCCTTTTCCCAACTATGTTGGGGTCAGTTTCCAGTCTAACCTGGATACCAGTATGTTACATGGAGTGACAGTCAATCTGAAGTCTTCGACCCATTTACTAGGTACAACACGATACCCCTTGGTAAGACTGGTTGTCAGACTTTCGGGCTTCTGACTACCCGTAACGACTGTCAAAGATTTACGAATGACAGCCGAGACCAGTTGGCTGACTGACATAAACTACCGAAAACCCTATTATGGTAACAGACTAACGACAGTTCAACTAAGTATCGATTGCGATGCGGATCAATTTTTCGAACCCATATTTTTGATTGATAATATTGTTTTATTTTTATTTATTAATTAATTATTTAATTTGTTACATAATTCTGAATGAATTATTACCAATTTATGACTATGTATCTGCTGAAAACGAAGTAGGTAAAAGTCCAATAAAATCCTTTTTTCCAATTGCTATTATTTTCATATAAACGAATATCAACTATAAAACATTGTCAATTAATTTTATTTCAGAATGACTCGTACTATGGAAAAATCATAAAAATATTTGAAGTTGTAGCGGAAACTAAACTTTATGCGTCGATAAAGTGGTTTTTTCAAAAACACATTTGTCTACAATTTTGGAAACTAAATCGCGAACACAGTTATAGGTACTGGAATCTCTTTTTATCTCTTTCAAAGTAGTTGCTCAAAAGCTAATAATGACGATGATGATTTAATATACCTACTTTGATGAGCAATTTTTGTACCTAACGTTATAAATAAATTTGAAGGCGGCCTTTCTTAGAACTGCCCGAAATTCTTTCTTATAACGAGTAATGGCTTAAGACTGGCAAGCAAGAGATTAATTATGTAATGGATACAAGCTTACTGAGCACGTTAACACACGGTGAAATATTATGTAGATAGGGAACTAGAAAATTAAAAAGTACGATGCGACTTTGAATAAAACTACGTACAGCCGACCGCATGTCACTGGTAACAAAATCAATCTAAGCTGATCTCTTATTCTATTAAAACTTCTTATTACGGTAGGCCAGCTCAAAGGCACAGTGTTACCAATACCGAGCGGTCGACTGTATCTATTCTACAATGTGATCTAGAGCTTACATGCACACAACTGGTAAGTCAGAAGAAACGGCAATGAAATAAAAATATTTCTGTGGATATTAGTCAGAAACCAAGTCATTCAAATCTAGCAATTCTTTAAAAGATATGAGAAGTAGCTTATGGCCTAAACTGATACTAATTTACATGCGGAAATACATCTACATGAAGCACACACACACAATAAAATACAAACTGATTTAAATAATTTGCAATAATACTCACCGAAATTATCAGTCACTAATTATTTAAAAAAAGCAAGTTCAACATTAAAATCACGACCTTTGTTTCCTTTTAAATCTACCGCAACAAAGTAAAAAGTTCTAAATTGACAGGTGATTATCCTGTCATATTTCAGCACCTTAATTACAGACATCCAATCAACGCATGCACACGAACAATGCAGCAAAAAAATCTAAACACAACAAGAAAAAAATATACGATCACAAATAATTCTGTCCGTAAATCTTCCATGCAATTAATTAATAAAATAAATAAAAAAGGACATCGCATTGCGTTTCAGAAACAACTCCAAAAATCGCACGTGCATTTTCGGTAGCAACTCGAAACAAACAAACATATTCAGTGGAAAAAGTATCAAATAAACTGTGTGAAGCATTCGCTTGTACATTATTAGTTGATAAATAAAAGTTTACCGGTTATTCGCGAGGGTGGAACGTTTTCAGTGTGCCGCGACGCGCCCTCGTCTACCGCGGAATCACGGCGCGAACATCCTATCATAATAGCCTCCTGATACGGTAAAGGCACGTTCATAATTGGAGTACTACGCAAATTATGTAACACTAGCTAGCCCATGTAGATATATAATAGAAATTAATAATTTAAATTTGATTCTAACATTGTTATAATTACCTTCATAACTTACTAAGGTACTTTTTTATTTGTAAGATATTATAGTAATTTTGAAAACGTTAACGTAAAGGAAATTTTTAGTTTACCATATTTGTTATAATATTAAGTAGCTAAGATAGTTGGTAAGCAATTTAAGTACTTACATTTGTATAGGCGTAAGTGACATTGCAAGTTTGCTACGAGTTATTCACAGCGTAGCTACAACGTAGCGTAGAATCTCGTAGCACTTAGTTATCGTAGTACCTATGTATTTTATTATTCTGTAGTGTATATGTTAACGTGTGTTTGTTTATATCCGCCATTATTATACTGATGTTTAGTGCCATTATCGTAGCTATGTAGATTGGTAAACACTTTGCTATGCGCTATTTATAAATAGTGTAAAAACAAACTCGCTATTCGTGTGTCTGTGTAACCACTTAGTTCTTCTACACAATAGATTTTGATGCGGATTTCCAGGAATTTATTCCGGAAGATTTTTGTGTATATTAAATTAACATTTAACTTAGTTAGAGCATAAAATCTACATGTTTTGTAAAATCGAAAATAATATAGCAGGGGTTCGCTAGTATATACATTCAAAAGATAACTGAAAACAAAGCTAGTATAAAAAATAAAAACATAAAAAAATATTACATCACCTCGGAATTACTACTAAAAAAACGTTAACCCTCTTTATGAACACACCCTAGTAGCATGCGAACGTTCATAATTCTTATACAAGGTGTCCCACTTCTAGTTTACGTGACTTTTATTTTCTAGACACATGCTAGACCGCTTGTTCTTGGTACCTACATATGTGTCGTATGGAACTCTTATGACGCATATCTTTCTTATTTAGGGACCATAAAATGTTACTACCTTTAAGTCCTAAGTGTGGCTAAAATGCTGCTTAAAGGTCAATTACCTCTGTTTGAGTAACAACTCCTTTTTTTTATAATTTGTTCTGAGGAATTTGCGTTTTCTAGGATAAAATGCTTTTTATTATGAATAGAAAAGGTATTGAAAAGAGTCTGAATAATAATCTTCATTACATCGCTTTGAAAAACGGTGTATAATTCCTTTATTATATCAGTTTCTATTTTGTATATTGGGTAAAAAACACAATAGTGCCAAGTCGTAACAGGTATCTCTACTGAGTATCGATCGCGTTCATAACTATTTATTATTGCAGCGCGGGGTATCATTTATTGTTTTGGTATTATGATTAATTAAAATTTTCCTTAACTGTTCAGGACAGAAGATGGTACATGTACACGTACAATGCTCTGAAATGAAATGAAATAATTTTATTTTCTGTAAATTGTTTTGTAAAAAACACTTTAACACGTCGATAAAATTTTTAAAACTGGATGAGGTCGCGGCGTTTCGTATCTGACTGCTCTACATTAGTGGATGGCATTAAGAGGATGGGCAGTAGGCTTGTCTATCTTCACTTTTAAAATTACCACTATAGACAAAGCGTGTATGGTCGAAAGATAAATAAAATTATTTCTAGTTAAATTAACTCGTAATTTAAGACTCAGAACTCTGTCTGTCTCTTTTATGTCGTGGTGGTATGGCATACCCACAAAACTTTTTACCCCATATTTACACCCATAAACAAGTTGTGATACAAGTTGTCAACAACTATTATGAAAAACTTAAAAAAAAAAAACAACCGACTTCCAAAAAAAAACTACACAGTGAAAAATAACTTTAATTTCGGAATTTCACTTTGTAGTGTTTTTTTTTGGAAGTCGTAATTTTTTTTTTGTAAAATGTTTTTATTTTTCACTTTTTAGTTGTGGTACCCCACACAATACCACTACCTGCTATGTAAATAACAGTGACAGGAAGTTATCATCATATCATCCAATATACTAAGTGGGAAAAAAACCGTATTATTGAAGCTTACTCAAAAATTATCCAAGCAAAGTTAATAAAATTTATATGGGACCAATTCGGGAGCATAACCTATCATACTTAAAAATAATTTTCAAAATGGGTCCGCAATTGACGGAGAAATCGGCGGACATACATAAAAAAAACAAAAAAAAAAAAACATACATACGCGACGAACATATAACCTCCTCCTTTTTGGAAGTCGGTTAAAAAACTTCTCAAAAATATGTCCTATAAAACCTGTGATCATAACTTTTGTAGGTATAATTGATGTTGTCTCAGATGTGTATTGTAATTATAGTGTTCACCTTTTTGACAAGTTTTGTAAACTACTAAAACTAGTATTTACAATTACAAACTTTTTTTTAGGTCCAAACGATAAACGAAAATACGTAGTAGACAACATGAAGAATACATGTTTTAAAAGTTGGTTGTTAGAAACACATCAACTGACAATCACCATAGTCGACCTCATTATCGCTACAAGTAAGCTAGTATGTAATCAAACGCAAAGTAAAATAATACCAACCTATTATTGTCCCACTGGTGGGCAAAGGCCTCTTCTCATACAGAGAATGTACGAGCATTAATCACCACGCTTGCTTAAGACGGGTTGGCGATTTCAGACTTTTCTAGGTTTAGGTTTAAATAAACTTTATCCTAACTTTAATATTATGAATGCGAAAGTGAACTTGTTTGTTCATTTGTTTGTTTATTACGCTTTCACGCTAAAACGGCTGAATGAATTTGAATGAAATTTGGCACATGGGTAGCCTATGACCTGGAGAAGGACATAGAATACCTTTTATCTCAATATTCCCACGGGATCAAGACTTATGCGGGTGAAACCGCGAGGCACAGCTAGTTCTCAATAAAGACATAAACACATCACATACTTACTTGAGAACAATAATAGGACATAGATACATAAATTACACAAAGTTCGTCGCCATCAGACAAACAAGATACCCAACCAATGCCTTAATTTCTTAAAAATCCGCAGTTATATAATGACTAAATTGAGTTTGAAATGCATTGAACGACTGTAGATTTATTATACTATAAAATTACAGCTTTTGTAGATAGTGCAATCTACAAAGGCTTATATAGAATAATATGTTTATAAAGAAAAAGATATTTCCTAGTATTTTTGTTTGTAATAAATAAATAAAAGACTACAGGACCGATTTTAAAAACGCTTTCTCCAGTAGAAAGCTATTGAGTAACATTTATGAAGATATCACTCGCGCGAAGCTGCTGGCGGAAACTAGTATTGACTATATTCCAGGTTTCCTCACGGTGCTTTCCTTCACCGGTGTCAGTAATGTTCAAGATAAACTCAGAAAGTAGGTAAGTACCATCGAAGAAGTCCATATCTATCCAGCGTAAGGACTATTCTTGCTTGCAGCGCTCGGCGGATATAGAACCGGGCCGGTAACAGATGTGGTCATCGTGTTCACGGGATTTTATTTTGAAACTGGTTAGATGTGAACTTCTTTGATGGTACATCTGAATTAAAAAAGACACAACCACTGGTACTACAAATGCGAGCACCTAATACCTACAAAATGATTCCAAAAGTTGTTGAACTCACTACATCGCAGGCCAATCCCCGGTTGACAGTAACCTAAAAAATAAGAATGAAAAAAAAATTATGGGAACATTTACATTTATTGTATTATCGTGTTTCGAAAGGTATTTTAAAGTATATAACTTTTTGTTTATTTACCATTCGTTTCGTTAGTTCTCTGCAGTCATTTACATAATTATATTGTGCTTTTCTGTGCTGTTTTAGTTTTCAGAATTCAGAGCATTCGAATTTGTGAATCTATAGATATTGTAATGATTTCTTCGAATTTTTTTCAGAGGACATATACTGGCCTTTATTTTTAGAGGAGCTCGTGGCTAAGTAACAACAGCCGCACTGGTCAATCCATCAGGTTAAGCTACGCTTGTCGTGGTTGGTCAGTGGATGGGTGACCATCTTTACATACCGAGAATCCTCCGTGCCTCGGAAAACACGATAAGCCGTTGGTCCCGGCTGTCATTCGTGGATCTTTGACAGTCGTTACGAGTCGTCAGAAGCCCGAAAGTCTGGCACCAGTCTTACCAAGGGGTATCGTATTACCTAGTTACTGGGTTGTGGAGGTCAGATAGGCAGTCGCTCCATGTAAAATACTGGTATTCAGCTGCATCCGGTTAGACTGGAAGCCGACTGGGAAAAGGCTAGGCAGATTGATATACTGGCCTTATTGGTGATGTTCTTCAGAAAGTCGGGGAGTCGGGGGGGGGGGGGGGGGGGTACTCGCAACCAGCTTGTGTATGACAGATGTATGAACGTAAACGAAGTAAAAGATGTATGTCGCTTACGACGAAGCTTCGCACAGTGATACGATACACGCAGATGTGACCAACCATTTTCGGTTATCGTCGCGATAGTTCGAGCTGCGTAGCACTTATCGCCCGGGTGGCGGTGCATAGTTAACGTGGCGAAGCCGGTAATATGACCACCGCATTATCGTGGTAATTTTTTGCGAGCGGAACATACGAAGCTTCGGCACGCATTGCTTTATGACGATAGACGCAGATGCGGCCGCAGCATCAGGTGAACACACAATTCGAAATATAAATGAGCTGTGTTTCAAATTGCCAATGATTAATCATCATCGCGGAAACATCCTCGTGAGTTTTGGACTCAGGAAAAATGTATTTACCATAAAGGTTTAGTTTAAACGGGCATTATAGTCCCTTGAAAGATACCTAGAGGTGACGAGCAGTGGCGGTAGGTGACGTATATTTACGCTATGTTTTGAGCTAAAACTCAAAAAAACCGATACTCGACTAGTATCGGGATTGATTTAGTTCTAAATAAAATTAAGCATCCACTTTCAAATTGATAGAAACTCTAAACCGTCTCCTAAAACTTTGTTACGAACATAAATTGCAGTGAAAAAAATGTTCGACCACCCATATTGTAGCCAAGATTTTCTATCTCTTTCACACCTCTTTCTTTTCTTATATTGTCGTCTTTGTCTCTGTCGTTTCAAAGCATTTGTTTGTCTATTATTAACATTGCTGTTTTGGGGTGGTCTTCTTTTTTTTTTTTTTAGACATTACATTAATTTACAAAACGACTTTGTGTAGCCATAATTTTGTGGTTAATTTACAAATAATATGAATAGTGTGTTGGTTTTAATAATTGATATACCTACCTAAGATATACCACGTGGGGTGAAAGTGCTTTTCAAATTATTACAAATAGATGTAGGGTATAGCCACCTAGTAAAGTATAGTGACTGACTGACTGACTGACAAACATAACAGTCAGTCAACTCCTTAACAACAATTCAAATTGTTTTTTTTTTCCTATTAACCGAAATAAAAGTTTCTAACAAGTTTTTAACGATCTATTAAAACATACCTAATTCAAGCGAACAAATTAATTATCCCTTAACAAAAAATTTGATATGCCAAATGCAAATTTTACGACACGCCCGGTTAAATCCTTTGCAGTGACTTGAACAAAAACAAACAGATTTCCCCTTATTATAATAACAAACAAAGCTTCTTTCGCCTACTGCAGTACGTTTTAAAATTCTGCTAAATTTAGTTTTTCTTGTTATTACTGCAATAGTTTCGTCAAACTTTAGCTATTTGTAACGTTAAAGTGCAATTTTTACGGTGCATTTTCTTTGTGTTATGGTGTATTCTTTATCGCGTAAAATGGCTGGAAGTAGCTAAGTGAGCAAAATCGCTTGCGGTCTTGATAATAACGGGGGTAGCACGAACGGGTTAGGGCGGTGGTGCTGCGAGAGCAAAATCCTTATTTTTATTTTATTTTATTTGTCTGTTTTTTTTTTTTTTTTTTTTAATAATGTTTTTTTTATGGATCACGTGGTCTGCAGTAAAGATTTTTATTTATTTATTTAGGTTAAAGAAAGTTAGAAAGAATATTTATTGAACAGAAAGTAAAAACAAGAATTAACAAAATTAAAAATCCTCTACAGCACCTCATCTCATCATCGTGGTGCTCATCATTGATCACCACGCTTGCTCAAGACAGGTTGACGATTTCAGATTTAAGGAATGCAGCAATGCCACGTGTGGCGTCGTTCGGAATCATACCTACCTTAATATTAACTATACAGGTAGCTCCCACATCGTCGCGAAAACTGATACCATGGATTCAATACATGATTCTGAACCCCCCTGCGAAATAAATAATTACCTATATTGAAGAAAAGCGCAATAACTACGACGAAATGTTTCAATGCCCCTGCATTGAAACATTTATACGTACACCTGGATTCAGTGTATGATTCTGAACACCCCTTTTTTTTTTTTTTTTTTGGGTGGGAAATCATCAAATGACTCCTCCCGCTCTGGGCGGAGCGCGAGGGAGTGTCAGACTTTTACTGACTAAAACCCACCCGTGTTCCTTCCATTGCCTGTGTGCCGGGGCCGCGATATCCCTTTCGGACAAACTCGCAACCCTGGCAAGCATTGGCCCTTACGGACCCCGTCAGTTGGTGCTGACATCTCTTTGAGGCGCGCGTAGAACACAACGCGCCGTCGACCCGGGCCTGGTCCTAATCGGACGGCGAGCTACCCATTGCCCACCGTCCGCAAGCCCGCGCCTACGGTGGCCGGAAGTCGGCTCGCGACTCCCGACGCTCGGGGCGTCTCCTGCGGCGACTAGGGGCGCGAGGGCGCGCATCTTGCATTTCCCTCGCGCGCTCCGCCTCCTCCTTCGCGAGCATTACTGCTTCGCAGAAGGAAGTGACGGCTTCCCATGCACTCTCGCTCCGGACCATGGCCAGAACCAGGGCCGGACGCGAGAGATCGCCGCTGCCGATCGCCTCCGTGAGGACACGGCGGTGCCCCGCCCAAGCCGGGCAGACCTCCACCGTATGCTCCACCGTGTCCTCCGGGCGATCCACGCAATGGTAACACCCGGGCGTTTCCTCCCGCTTTATCCTGAACAGGAACCTCCCGAAACAACCGTGTCCGGTGAGGACCTGCGTCAGGCGGAAGGTGAGGACGCCGTGGCGCCTGTCTAGCCACTCCTCAAAGAGGGGCCTTACCGCCGCAATTGTGGCGTGCCCAGCGCTGGGTTGCGACAATCGCACTCTCCATGCCGCTATGAGATCCCGCCGGAGCTCTGTCCGCTGTGCCGTGATTTCTCGCGGCAGCGGAGTTACGCCCCGGCGTTTCGCCTCCTCGCGCAACTCCCACATGTGCGCGAGGACTTTTGCCTCCAGATCCCATGGCGGTAGTCCGGCAAGGAGGCTCGCCGCCTCACGGGAGACCGTGCGGTATCCTCTGACCAGCCTAATGGCCATGACCCTTTGGGACGCGTTCAATCGCTGCGCTGGTCGCAGCCTTAATGAACGCGCCCACACCGGTGCCCCGTAAAGGGCCATGGACATTCTGAACACCCCTGTGTTCATAATCATACACTGAATCCATGGTATACGTTTTCGCGTCGATGTCCCTGCCACCCTGTATAAGTACAGGTTTCTTCACGACGTTCTTCGTTCACCGATGTCAGTGTCCAAGATAAACTCAGACAGATTCAGTTACATATGAATTAAAAAAACGAATGTTAGAAAAAAGTCTCGGTGTAGTCTGAACCTTAGCTAGTGGTTGGCACGGCGAGCGCTGTCCCTACAAAGGAATAAAGGCGATGCGGCGCGATCGTACCAAAAATATAGCAGTGTGTAAGTAGCTTTCTCTATTGATTGTTAATTGCTATTGTCAAACTGAATGTGGGCTTTATTATTAACTGAATAGGAGTTTTTTATAGCTAACTTAAATAGGTTAGTTAAAGAAGGGAAGTAGGTTAATGGTACTTTCGATTCATTCATAACGTACCAAAATGAAAGTGATTTTTCTTATTCTTTTTTAGATCACAGACCAAATAAAAAACCAAGACATAGCGCTGTCAACAGTGACGTCAGGCCGCGGCCGGTTTCGTAAACATGTGAGCATTTAGTGAGGTGTAGTTTGATTGCAGATGTGTGCGTGTGAGCACGTATACACAGAGCACAGGTGCAGTTTTGGCATGCTTCACTGTATTGTTCACAGCTTTTTATTTGGTCTGTGCTCTAGATTTAACTAACTCAAAACTTTAAAAAAACATTATATTATCTTGTAAGTTTCATGTTACCTCTCAATTTTACAAAATAGATAACCTATTTGCGAAGACCACTAAAGGCATTTGCACACCACATGCAAAACGGCTGCCTCGTAAAACATTAGGAATTAAACCTGGGTTTAAACTGCGGTAATATTTCAGAACATCGCTCATTAGCATAGCTGGTGTATCTATTATCTCTCTAGCTATCGCTATAAACTGTGAGGCATGCCTAATAGCTCTGCAAGTCTACACCCGTACCCGGTACGCGTTTTAATAATAGAACAGCAGGTATATGTCATCGGTGTGACGTTTACTGGCACAGATTATAAATACCGCTTATGCTCCATTTATGTCACTGGTAATAGACAACTGCATTATGATTTTATAAGGGTTTTAACTGGGCAGGACATGTCAGCCGACAGAGCCCATATAGCATAGAACTGGTGCCCTGAGACAGTGAGGCGGGGTCGCGGCAGATCACGTAGGATTTGGCGGGACGAGCTGAATAGGTTCTGTCAAAACTGGAAGGAGGTCGCGGGCTTGCGAAAGACTGAAGGAGTGGAGGGGGACAGCGAAGCTAGTAAGAAAAAAAAGTTTTTAACATGAACCACCATAAGCATATGTGAACCAATCCAATACAAGGCATAGTTACCCCTCTTCTCATACATATAAGGAGAGGGGGAGCAAGTATTGATCACCAATTTATACGATAGAAACAAATGAGTTAGCTTTCGAATTGTGTGCGGTCACCTGAGGGAACTTGGTAAGTAAATGTTGGTATTTAACTGGAGTTAGTAGGTGGTACAGTCAAGGATTTTTTTTTTTCAAATCAGCACTCTACTAGCCATTTCATACAATAGGGATTGTGCAAGTCTGCACTAAGTCTTATAGAATATTTTACCTTTTGTCTATGTTTTTGCTACCTATTGGTTTTTATTTTGATTGACTTAAATATACTTTTGTTTCACTACCAAGAACCAGCGCCTTTTCTTTACGGTAGTTAATATTTGGTCCTTCGAGCCTACCGTAAAGAAAAGGCGCTGGTTCTTGGTAGTTAATAGGGATATTGACTAAGGATTTTTTTTGTGGCAGTCAGCTAGGTTATAAAAAAAAAAAAACATGTATTCTGTTTTTACGTAATCAAAAGATTACGACATCATATTGAGTTAAAATGTGGCATGATATTTACATACATTTTACACCGGTACATTTTATACTGACTTGTAACGTAGTGACCTTTAATCTTTAATGAGTTTTATTTAAACCATTTTTTATAAAGCAAAATATACGTGTCTAATATTTTTTTATTATCTGACTGACGGACTAAATAGTTTTATTTTTCCCCAGTCAACATCCCTATTTTCAAAGATCATTCTTTGACAATTGTAGTAGTATTTTGATTTGAACATAACATAAAATCACGCCTGCATGCCCCGAAGGGATAGGCAGAGGTGGACCTATATTACACCCACATTTCCCTAAGTCCCATGTAAAGGCTTTTGCAGACCAGCGCGACTTGTCGCGCGACGCGACACGAACAATACAATTTCTAAGAAAACTTCACAGTATAACAATAACCGGTGTCGCGTCGCGCGACAAGTCGCGCTGGTCTGCACAAGCCTTAACGGGGACGAGCCTATTGCCAGCAACCGGGCACAAATCGAGAGTCCCGGCTGCTACTGAGGCATTCCAGATGGTAAAACCCAATAACACTGCCCGACCCGGGAATCGAACTCAGGCCCTCATACTCGGTAGTAGTGCTTGCGACCACTAGACCATAACAAGGCAATTATGTGATTTGAATAATATGTACTGTTATACAATTTCGGGTTGGTTGTCAATTTTACGATCAATTAATTTGCCAGTTTTTACAGATATTATAAACAGAGATAGTTTACTATACCAATCATGAACCTCTTTCTTTCAGTGTTGGCATGAAAGCCTTTTAATACTGACCCTTGAGGATTATTTATTAGGTACGCGCACCCTTAATCACTTCAAGTATTTGCCAAAAGACATAATTTATTATTAGCACATGTCATTTGCGTATCGCTATGAACATCGTAAAAACTGTTTAGTAAGCCACATCAAACACTAACATACTTTAGATGGAAATTATGGAACCAAGTTTACCTACACATGGCGTTTCAGATTGGTTTATCTCAATAGAAAACGACACAATACGAATGGATACCCTAAGTTCAAAATCAGTCAACTTTGTAAATAACTAAACATGTAGAAACGTAATAACGCAACAAAAAAGCAAATCAAAACAAATTATACAGGTGTTAATGGACACCCTAAACCAGGGGTCGGAAAATTGCGGCTCGCGAGAAGCATGTGGCTCTTTCGATGTAAAGTTGCAGCTTTCCAGATCCATACGCAAAAAAAAAAAATTGCTGTGATAAAACTCGCGGATCGCTTCAAATGCAATTGCTGGATTTGAAAAGCAAAGACTTGTGGTGTGGCAAGTTCACAGAACTCAAGAGCAATTTGGAAAAGTTGGAGGTCCAGAAATGCATGCCCGGCGCGCAGCACAACTGGACAGCTCTAAAAGAAATGCCGCGAGTTGAGGCACTTTATTCGGCACATACAATAGTCAGTCATAATATACAGTCTTCCAGAATGCTACGGTGAGGTGAAGATGTTGGCATTTGGAGCCCTGACGATCTTCGGGTCTACATATTCGTGCGAACAAACGTTCTCTTGCATGAATATAATACAAAAAGTAAAGTAAGAAGCCAATTAACAAATAAATAGAGTCGTGCTTGAATCTTAAAACAAGAACTTATGAGCCAGATTTAACTAAACTGTCAAAGCCAATGCTCCCATTGATGTAACTATCTATTATTCAATAACTAGTTCAAGTATTGCATTCATTACTTTATTATTCGAGCAGCTAGCTAAAATACTTTATGTTTTGTAAACTGAAAATGTGTTATTTTTATATGAATCAATATTATTTTGAATCTAAAGTCATTTATTTTAAATGAAAAATCATATATATACAAGCAAATACTATAATATTGAAACAAAATTTTATTGTAGCTCTTTAATAAAATTGAGAAATTTTGTAAATTGTAAGTT
This sequence comes from Agrochola macilenta, assembly GCA_916701695.1. Taxonomy (NCBI): domain Eukaryota; kingdom Metazoa; phylum Arthropoda; class Insecta; order Lepidoptera; family Noctuidae; genus Agrochola; species Agrochola macilenta. The sequence goes on along the minus strand of OU753552.1, from coordinate 7,939,350 downwards.
TTGGCTCTTTCGTCTCAAAAGTTTGCCGACCCCTGCCCTAAACCAAAAACCGGCCAATAATGAGTTAGTTGGACTCGCGCACCAAGAGTTTCGTTTCGTACAGAAGAATTTGCCATGATATAAATACCTACTTAGGCGAAAATAACACTTATTCTGTAAACAATGGGCTACCTATTACAGTGAACAAGATAAAGCTCTGTGAGGCGTGCACATTGTTTCGGGTCGGCATAATTCGGCACGATTCGCCATTTTGCCGTTGTGCCGAATATGTGAACCCGAACAAATGTGAGCACCCCCAGACAGATGGCGCATGACGTAGGCTTAGAAATAGGTCCCATTTAGGTACGGAACCCTGAAAATAAACGTCACACAATGCTAAAAGCTAAATAGTCGATAAAGCGCGGCACAAAAATGGTTGCAATTTGTAAGCTGGCTTTATTAATTACAGCAAAGCGTGCGGTCGTCGTCCTGGGGCAACAATTATTGCATCGCTGCAGCGCCACGCGATATTGCGTTTCTATCGCGATTGGGGTGACCCCACGTTACTGTAGCCACGCACCATCCGTTTCGTGGCTTTTTTGAGCAAAAAAACTGAATGATAGATGGCTTAAATTAGATTAACTATGCGATCCATAGCAATCAGATATTCACATCCATTAATGGCTGACTTTGCCATTTTCATGTTAATAAAGAGATAGAGGTTCAACTTAAAATTTCTACGTCACGCGGAGAGTGTTGTTCCGGGTTTTGGTGTTAGTGTGCAAATATATTTTGTAAAATGTTGTAATATTACGTACCCCCATTTATGTAGTAACCCCTACTACGCTTATCTCTAGCAAAGGGCGTGATTTTTATCTTATTATATTTTATTACTATTATATAATATTTATAGCCCCAATGAAAAACCAATTTATCTATCCATTTCAATTTGTACAGTAATAATAGGGGTTTAAATAATATATGAAATTGCCGTTTTAACGAACTGGCCACTTTGAATTTAAATTAAACCTGCATGGTGTGAGATTCCAAAGAAAAACTTTTTCCCAAGATATCAATAACATTCTAAATTTGAAAAATGTACAACATTCGACTGTTAGTCTTTCAACTGTTTTTTCATTCAGCTTATAAAGTAAAGATGGATACCTACATTGAAAATTAGAATAATTTTTGAATACTAGTTCCGACGTGGAACTAACGCAGCAGAAGCAGCTAGCAATATCAATGTTGTGTTTGGAGAGAAAACGGCTAATGAACGTACCGTTCGTTTTTTGGTTTAATCGCTTTCGTAGTCGAAACTTCGACATGAAGAATGAACCCCGAGGAAGACCAGCCACTTAGGTAAATAACGATGAATTGAATGCGATGGTATTAGCCGATCCATATCAAACTACCAAAGAATTAGAGGCATTGTTTGATGTTAGCAGCATACCCACAATATTGACCCATATGCATCAAATCGATTAGATAAAAAAAGCTTACAAAATGGGTGCCCCATGATTTGACTGATCTGCAGAGAAAAGTGCGCGTTGAACCTTGCCTTTCCTTGTTGAACCGGTACAGAAATAAAGGGATTTTGCGGCAAATTGTGACGTGTGATGAAAAGTGGATTCTTTACGATAATCACAAATGAACAAGGCTTTGGCTGACTCTTGGTCAAACGCCGCAACAATGCTCTTCCCGGGATGCAATACAAAATACCTTCACACAGTTTGTTGAGTCCAGGTCCTCATAGTTCAACCGCAAAGGCATTAATGACCTTCCCATGAGATGGCAGAAATGTATAGACAATGAGGGTAAACACTTTGATTAAAAAAAAAAAAAAAAAAGTTTTGATTTTTCAGTACAAAACGGCAATTTCATACTTAAACCCATAATTAATGCAACCTCGTTGACCATTTAACCAAATAACTCAAGTGATGGGTTATTTTCAGAATTTTGCCGACAATATTCACCTCTCTGTCCTTTTGATACAGATAACCTATCTATAGGAACAAATATTAGTGTTATTTAAACAAATAGTTTTAAGATAAGTAAGAAACTTTTTAAAGTGTTTATATAATGATTAGACGACTAAGGTAACTGCGCTTTATTTATAAGGCATAATCTAACTGCAAATTATAAAAAAACATTGTACAAAAAAAAACAACCAATTTTCACAAAAATTAAAACCCTTGCGCAAAAATCAATATCAATGACAGTTCAGAAATTCAAGTTATTTTTCACTTAGCAGTGTTATTTTTTTTTAAACTAGTTGTTTTTTTTTATTATAAAAACTATTTTTTTTTACTTTTTATTAGTGGTACGTACCACAAATTCGAATAACACTACCTGCTATGTAAATAATAGTAACATAACTCAAAAGTACCCAAGCAAATTTAATAAAATTTATATGGAACCACCTCTGAAGTATGAATTACCAAACAAAAAAAGAATCATCAAAATCAATTCATAATTGCCGGAGTAAAAACATTTAAAATAAAAACATAGTTGAATTAGAACCTCCTCCTTTTTAGAGTCAGTTAAAATCAATGCACCATTTAAGTTTCCTTACAGAACAAAAGAACCCTTAGACGTATTCAAGTTATTTATGGGACCTCAATCAAGAAGTTAGCACCTGAAAACAGTACAAAAGTTCCAAATGATTGGATAATTGTATCTAAAGTAATCTTATCAAGTTAACTTTGTATTATCCGGTATAATCCGACTTTTAGATGTTTGCCGCAAGCTTCTAAGCCTTGAACTTTATCGTGCAACTTATTTCACATCAAAACGGCGTGAAAATCCGTCGCACTGATGTCAAACTTTGAATAACGTCGCTAAATATCTTAACTTTGAATTTGAAAAGTTTTACATTGCATTTGTCCATATTTTGATCATCTTTAGGTGTTAAGAGCATTTTTATTGAATACTAGCTTCTGCCCTCGGTTTTCCCCGCGTGTTATATCGATAAGCCTACGACCATTTCCAGGGTTCGAAGTATCCCCATTCCAAATTTCATCAAAATCGGTTAAGCCGTTTAGCCGCGAAAGCGTAACAACAAACATATACATCTACAAAAAATCATATATTTTCTATTTATCCTATACTACTCGTATTAAACGAGTAATACATTTATTATTACATCATTATTTGTAATCACGTTCTTGAAAACGGCTCTAACGATTTAGATGAAAGTTGCAATATAGGGGTTTCCGGGGGCGAAAAATCGATCTAGCTAGGTCTCATATCTGGGAAAATACGTTTTCTCCGTATTTTCACCCGAGCAGAGCTCGGTTGCCCAAAGTTTAGAACAAGATTAGAAAGTACCATGAAAGTATCATGGCAGCATAGAATTAGTAAGTATCCTGGCAGCATGGAATTAGTAAGTACCTACTATCTTAGCAGCATGGAATTAGTAAGTACCTACTATCCTGGCAGCATGGAATTACTAAGTACCTACTATCCTGGCAACATTGAATTAGTAAGTACCTACTATCCTGGCAGCATGAAATTAGTAAGTACCTACTATCCTGGCAGCATGGAATTAGTAAGTACCTACTATCCTGGCAGCATGGAATTAGTAAGTACCTACTATCATGGCAGCATGGAATAAGTAAGTACCTACTATGATGGCAGCATGGAATTAGTAAGTACCTACTATCGTGGCAGCATGGAATTAGTAAGTACCTACTATCATGGCAGCATGGAATTAGTAAGTACCTACTATGATGGCAGCATGGAATTAGTAAGTACCTACTATCGTGGCAGCATGGAATTAGTAAGTACCTACTATGATGGCAGCATGGAATTAGTAAGTACCTACTATCGTGGCAGCATGGAATTAGTAAGTACCTACTATCATGGCAGCATGGAATTAGTAAGTACCTACTATGATGACAGCATGGAATTAGTAAGTACCTACTATCGTGGCAGCATGGAATTAGTAAGTACCTACTATGATGGCAGCATGGAATTAGTAAGTACCGACTATCGTGGCAGCATGGAATTAGTAAGTACCTACTTCTTCTTCTTCTTGAATACTAATGCCCAGGTACTAATAATATTATAAAGAGAAAAGATTTGATTTTAGAAAAGTTAGGTACCTACTTAGCCGACCAAAGCCTGGAATACAAAGGATAAAAGTTTGCATGTAACCTCCTCGTATGCCATTGTGCAACCTAAGCTCGTGTAATCCCGACTTAAAATTTGTAATACCACTTCCTTAAATAATATATCGTCAGTTTGGCTGTGGCGATGAATTTAGGTACAAAAAGTCATCAATTATGTTTGAATCACTATGATAACTACATTACTCATCGGAAATTTAGATATATTATCTGAAAATAAAACATCAGAAACAAAAATATCAGGGAATCCTAATTACAGCTAAGCGCATGGTTACCCTAATAACAACTTTGATTCGACTAAATCGGTTCAAATGTATCAAAAACGGGTCTTTAAAAACATCTTTGTGTCGGTGCAAGGCGGCGCAAAGAAAAAAAAACAAGCATCGCTTTTAAAGTATTTTATGTACATACGATATTCTCTAATTTAAATTTAAAGTACGTAATAAATATGTTTTGGGAAACCTTTATTCATTTTATAGAAAAAAAAAACTTTTACACATTGACTGAGAGACTAAAACACTGATAAGGACTTCGTATCTTTAAATAATTATTCTTCGAATATAATGTGGTAGGTATCCGTTGACCTTGTAATTGCTGTACCACTTTTGACAGCGATTCCACTTCCACTCAATTGATACCTTACCTTTCACTCAATTGAAGCTATATAAAATAGTAACAAAATTTTTTTTTTGTTTTGTAACTTTTTTATTTTTCTGTAACTGTTTTGTAACTGCATTTCCTACTCCTATGTTCAATGCATGCCGTGGCAGCCTTTAATTAAGGCTACACTACAAAATGTAAAAATAATATGGGTATTTTAACATGTATTTTTGGTGTATGCTTTGTTGGTTGTCCTTAAATAAATAAATAAATTGATACTACACTAAGAGCGTTATACACGGGCAGGTTTAAGCAGTCAGGATCGACTGCTTCAAACTACGACTGCATAGTGAACTACAGTTTGCTATTTACATACATACATGGAAGCTCGAAGCACGACTGCCCACTGGTGAAATTTCATCTTGCGGTCAAGCAGTTGCCAGGCATACACTGACTTCTCGAGCTATCGACAGCTCTCGCGCAGTTATCCCCTCCGTCCGCGCTCTTCATCCCACATCAGCGTCGCGCGCGCCTCCCGAGATTAAATTGTGACTGATCGAGCAGTTGAAACCAATTGCCGCATCATGATCACTGGGTAACTGCTCGAGCAACCCGTGTATGCCCTGGCCTAAGGTTGAAACTATCAAATTGTCAATAGACAAATATACCTTGTCGTTTAATGACGTGCAAGTTACATTCGTCATAACCAGCCTACCGCTGGGACACAGGTCTGCTCTCGATAAGAGGGAGAGGGCCGTAATCCACCACGCGGCCCCAGTGCGGGTTGGTAGATGTCACATGTCTTCGAATTTTTTGGTTCTAGGACATGCTGGTTTCCTCACGATGTTTTCCTTCAGCGTTTTGAGAGCAGTGGTGATGAAATTATTGACACAAAGTAAAGCGCCTAACTGGGCTCGAACCCACGACCTACAACTCGTACGTCGCGGCCGTTACCACTGGGCCACCACTGCTCTAAGTGACATTCAACTTTAACTATTTCGAGTCGGTTTATTGTGTATTTTAGGCACAATAATATCACTAAACTACATGCCATGCCATTTATAGACCAGGGCGTCGTGGTAAAGTAATAACAGCCCCACGGTACGATCGATCTGGTTAAGCTACGCTTGCCGCGATCAATCCGTGGATGGGTGATCACCTTAACATACTGAGACCCCTCCGTGCCGTGCTTGGTTCCGTCTGTCATTCGTGGATCTTTGGCAGTCGTTACAGGTCGTCAGAAGCCGAAAAATCTGACAACCAGTCTTACCAATGGGTATCGTGTTACCCAGTAAGTGGGTTGTGGAGGTCAGATAGGCAGTCGCTCCATGTAAAATACTGTGATTCAGCTGTATCCGGTTAGACTGGAAGCTGACCCTAAAAATAGTTGTGATTTGGCTAGGCAGATGATACCTACTGACATTTCGCAGGCAGAATTCCTATCCAGAATTTGTTGATCGCACCACACTTACAGGGTACAAAATACTAGCTTTTGCCCGCGACTTCGTCTGTGATCTAGGATGAAAAGTAGGTCCCAGGCTACCTAACTGTCACTTTCATAACTATCAGTTCAGTGGTTTGAGCTTGAAAAGACAGATAGACAGACCAAGTTTCATTCAAATAAATCACAATATTATGGCTTGTATAAATATGAATTTTTCAGCGTTGGTTTGTAAAAAAGTATTGGAAAGCCTCGTTGGTATAGCGTTAGCAAGCGCGTCTGCTAAACATGATGTTCTGGGTTCAATACCCAATTCGGCTAAAATGTTGTCGGGGTATTCTATTATTTATGTTAGGTTCTTTTCAGTCGCAGCCCGTAGTTTGGATTTGCGGCGTTAGGCTGGTGCCCTAATACTAAACTTGTAACTTTTGTCTACAAAATACAGTCATGATTTTACTAGTTTTTGCCCGTGGATTCGACCGCGTGGAGGTCAGTAAATATCTCACGGGGACGGATTACCGGAATAAAATGTATCCTGTCCTTACTGACCCAAGTCATGGTCTATCGGTAAGCCAAATTTCATCCAAATCCGCTCAGCCGTTAGGGCGTGAAATATAACAGATTGACAGAGTAACTTTCGCATTTATAATATGATTTAAAAACGTTGTTTACTTCAAATTCTCACAAGTAATAATTCCATTGATGCCATTTTGACCTCCAAACAAATTATATTTCTAATTACGTACACAAGTCTTGTCATGACTAAGTCACAATATAAATAAGTAACAGTATTATGTCTCGGCAGTGACCTTGTAATAATTACCTACGGCCGCTCGGTAGATAAACACTGAGATTTCGAAGCGTGTAGTTTCAGCCGTTTTCTTTATAGATATAATACTGTTACTTATTTATACTGTGACCAAGTTGTACGGAAAATAAGCGATCGGCTAATGTTATTTGAAGGTTGGTTCATCAAACAGGCCGCAGACCACCGGAGCTGCCTAACGTCTTAATAATGCAGTTAGATAAAATAAAACATACGCGGACGTGAGAATTTACCTATAGGGTGTGCATTTTATTGAAGGGGCTAACTAATAACAGCCACACGGGCCAATCGAAGTTACGTTTGGCTAGGTTCGTCCGTGGGTGGGTGACCTTCCATTATAAAGCCTCGGAAAGCACGTTAAGCAATTGGTCCCGGCTATCATTTGTGGATCTTTGACAGTGGTTACGAGTAGTCAGAAGCCCGATAGTCTGATAACCAGTCTTACCAAGGGGTAGTGTTACGCAGTGTCTATAAGTCTGATAGGCAGTATTCAGCTGCATCCGGTTAGACTAGAAGCCGACGCCAACGATTTTTTTGAAAATTAGGTAAATAATGAATAATGGTGTGGATTTAGAATGCGTATTTATATTCATGTCACATTGTCAAACTTTGAACATTTATTTGTTGCATATGAGGCTTTTGGATTCTTTGTATTAGTGTGTATTTCATGTATTTTTATGTAATGTGCGTCTTGTTTGTGTAGAATAAGTTTTTTTTTTACCGAGTCTATATTGATGACCAAGCTTTGGTCACTGCGTGATGGTCATTGCAAATATTCCTCTTCATCTTCAGTGAAGTGAAAGATGCAAACTTAGCAAGTACATTACACACGTTTTCGAACCGGATCTTGCCTGCTACATCAATGCACTGTAAATGTGAAAAAAAGGTTGCGAGATTGTTATACTATTAGACAGGCTGTAAATACTCAATAGACAAGAGTAAAAGTCTGGATTTGTGCCCGGTTGATGGCAATAGGGTCGCCTCCTATTACCTACATGGATAGCCTAGTGGTGCGACCGTCGGACTGCCAAGTTATAGGTCTCGAGTTCGAACCCAAGACACGCACGTCTGACTTTTCGGATTCATGTGCGTATTGTATAATTATCACTTGCTTCAAAAACGATGAAGGAAAACATCGTGAGGAAACCGGCATGCCTGAGAGATATTTCTCGACGGCATGTGAAGCCATGTCAGAGGCCCATGGGCGGCTTTAAAACTCTGACACCAGGGGGCCTACTTCCTAATCGAAATCCGTTCGTTCGGCCGTCGTTAAGGACGCTTCAATCTCTGTCTAACTTACGGTATGTCCGTAAGTGAGACGGAGAACGAAGCGGCGAACGAACGAACGGATTTCGCTTAGGGAGTTGGTCCCCAGGTTTGTCACTAACCACACGAAAAGAAGAAGACCTAGTAGGACCTTAACATAACGTGATGTTCTGTTAAATAGACAATTAAGTTCTAATACTAAGGGTACGTTTTGAGGCGTATCTCTGACACCTTTCATCATCAGATACCAACATATTTTTTTTCACTATTTAGCATCGTTGATCTGGTGGTCGCAAGCGCTACTACTGAGTATGAGGTCCTGGGTTCGATTCCTAGTTCGGACAACATGTTATTGGGTTTTTCTACTAGGCATTTATTAGTAGAAACCCGGAGTCAGCATTTATGCCCGGTGAGCTCGCCCACTATTACATAGGACTTAAACAAAACTGGCGATATGTGGGCATAGGTACCTACTAGAGATGTTACGGACGTTGTTTTACCGGTAACGGAGCCGGATTCGGAGATTTTAAATTTGATTGAACGGAGTCGGAACCGGAGCCGGAGTTGGAGGCGGAGGAAGAAGAAAGATGTTCCATATAACACCTTTTTTGGCTTCATATTAAAATTAACTTATCACAACAATTAAACTACTTAATACACCGCTCTTAACTTAATTTGACAAATTAATGTGTCGCGTCTGACATACACAAAACAATAAACTGAGACTTCGAGCGCGGCGTCTTTACATTCTATACCTACAAGGCCAGAACGCAAGGGTGTGAAACTAATCGCGTATAGATTGGAAATCACTTTTTTACTAAGGTCTATAATAATAATAATGTTTATTTGCCAAAAACAGTGATTACATTTCCTTATAGTCTACATTAATAGCTAGTTTTACAAAAACAAAATAAGACGCAAAGGAAGCATTTTGCTTATGAACTCCACACTAGGTCGAGCCTGTCTCGTGGAGTCAATATATTACCATATAGTGAAAATGCGCAGTACATTGATTCATATGAAAAACGATAATTTTTGGGGAATTCAAACATTGTAAAATTGTCTTCCAATCGATACAAGATTAGTACGCAAATACTCGCGTATACTTCGTAGTGACCTAATTAACTACCTTATTCCAAAATATACAGTGCCAGTACGCATACGGACGAATCCTGTATATATTGCGTCAAATTGTAAACTGGTATCCAACTTGTTTGCGACGTGATGCACCTTGCGCTAAATAGCCTGCCTGGCTGCAAGCAACTTGGAAGTAGCGCTTGCTCGGCTCGCGCGTGGTTGACACAGTTCTAACCTAACCTAACCTAACCCATTTCATATTCCGTTATGTGTTCCATTTCACCCTGGTCACATTTATTTTTATTTTTAACTATTTATGTTTAAAACTCATGTCAAGCGTAAGTGATGTATACTACATCACTTACGCTTGACATGATGCACGCGTCACGTTACAAACTATACACGAGCAGTACGCAAAATTCGTGTATACATTGTAATCACAGATTTAAAAATAGCATTACAATGTATACGCGAGCAGTTTCCTATGGTTGCGTTCTGGCCTTGTATAGATTGGAAATACGCTCGAGCGCGAGTGTGTATAAAATTACCCGGGCGACAAGTTAAAAGTCGTTTGTATGCGCTCTAGTCACGTGCATCGTTGCGTTTCGATCTTCGGTATATAACTCCGATTCAAAATTATCGGAACCGAAGTCGGAGTCGGAGGTGTTATATTAATCAGAAGTTCCGACCTTTCGGAGTCCGAATCGAAGCTCCGTAACATCTCTGGTACCTACTATACGTATGGCTATGTATGATTTTATGTTATGTTATGTGTTATTAAAGCACCACCCTGTGACTGCAAATTGCATGTTTATTATGCATTTTTTATCCTAAGAAACGATATTCGTGATATATGATTGATCTCATGTAATTATGTACCTATATGCTTAGTTTGGGAACATTATAATAGTTGTTTGAAGTTGAATCATGCATCTTAAATGTAGTCTTAATTGTTATTAATAATAATGATATGGTTAAAATGCAGCTCTTTTTTCCTTTGGACTTTTTCTTTGTTTTTTTTTTTTTCAATGATAATCTAATCTTTGTTCAGTGAAGAAAACGTGAAGCAAACATAAAATAAAAAAATAGTACCTATTGCGGCATTAATTTCAATTATTTAACATTGTAGCTTATGGTAATAATAAAAAGCGTTATTTGACTAAAATGAATAAAAAGATATCTATTAAGCAAACCAAATCATGAGTGTTAAGAGCGTTTATTCTGAAAGTGGGCAACGTCGCAAATAGATGTCAAGAATTTCGCTGTTTTGATTAATTTGGGAATATTGCTGAATGGAATTAAGAAATGTGGATAACTAGCGTACTAGAACATTGATCATAAATTGTAATAGTTAATATCGTAACTCCGAATATTTACTTTTAGATGTAAAAAAAGTATTTTGAAACATTCCGAATGCCTTTTTTACACCTAAAACGGTTACACCATCAAATTCAATGTTATAATCGCAATTCATTATTAATATTCTAGTTTGATAGTCATCCACATTTTTTATTTCCACACAGTAATATTTGCAAATTAATCAAAGCAGTGAAGTATTTGACATCTATTTGCGGCGTTGCCCACTTTCAGAATAAACGCTCTTAAGAAATTCCCTTAGTTAATACTGTATTCTTACAGTTTCCACAATATGCACATACATATATCTTTGTAAGGTATATATAAGCTTAATTATATACCTTACAAAGATATATGTGCATATTGTGGAAACTGTAAGTAATAATTTAATAAAAAATAGCTAATTATAATTAATAAATAATGTAACTACTTAAGTTAGCGAAACTAATCTGTCAATCGATACAAGATCTCAATTTGTTTTTTTTTTTGGGTTGGAAATCATCAAATGACTCCTCCCGCTCTGGGCAGAGCGAGAGGGAGTGTCAGACTTTTACTGACTAAAACCCACCCGTGTTCCTTCCGTTGCCTATGTGCTGGGGCCGCGATATCCCTCTCAGACAAACCCGCAACCCCAGCAGGACAAGATCTCTATTGTGTTTTTATTCCGACATGCTAACATAAAAAATAAATAGGAAACTGAATGCAATGCTAAATCGAGTGATATTATAATTTTATTAACACAATTAACTTGAATTGTGGGTTCAATATTTCTTGCCATTGAGCCACAATACACACCAATAAAACAAAGATTTATGTTCATTGTCAATACATATAAATTATGGTAAAAAAACTAACAGAAATACATTGGCCTCGCACCGCTGACCTATGACTAACCGACATGTTTTTTACAACAAAGCGAAAAATACTGCGAAATTAGTGATGCCATATATTTTTTGAGATAGGGATAAGTCCTAGCGTTAGGTATCTTCCACTAACATCTGGACGGTGAACTTCTTAGATATTATTAGCTGTCTACTGGAATTGGAAAGACAGAAAAGAAAAAAAAATATGCCTACTAATGATACAATCAATCTGCCTAGCCTTTTCCCAACTATGTTGGGATCGGCTTCCAGTCTAACCGGATGCAGCTGAATACTAGTATTTTACATAGAGCGACTGCCTATCTGACCTCCACAACCCATTAACTGGGTAATACGATACTCCTTGGTAAGACTGGTGTCAAACTTTCGGGTTTCTGACGACTCGTAACGACTGTCAAAGATCCACGAATGAAAGCCGGGACCAACGGCTTAACGTGCTTTCCGAGCCACGGAGGATTCTTGGTATGTAAAGATGGTCACCCATCCACTGACCAACCCCGGCAAGCGTAGCTTAACCTGATAGATCGACCAGTGCGGCTGTTGTTACTTAGCCACGAGCTCTATACTAATGATACAATGTTATTTAAAAGATGTCAGAAGTTCACGGACTTGCCTAGAATGTATAGAAAAGCAATAACAACAAAATATTGTGTTAAATAGTGGTTTGAACGGAACAAAAGGCAGAGATCTGAAAGCCAATTTTCGTACTTAAAAAACGTTCACATTCTAGTCGCAATCTGTCAAACCTGTCAAAAATGTTGGTAAATTGATTGTATTTTTGACAGGTTGCGAATGAGATGCGAATGCGAACGTTCTCAAATTACGGGAATTGCCCCTCTGATGAAAGTAGTATGTACAAGTATAATTTGGCGCTCGAATAACGCTTACAGGGCGCTGTTGGTAAACATTTGTGCAATTTGTGCACTTGAAATGTATTCAAAAAACAAGATTTGTTCGTTCTGATTTTGGCCACGCGCCAAAATAACCTTGTAGCGCTACATACTACTAATTCGCGTGAAACACTCCTGCCATATTCATGGTCACCTCAGTCTCAATCCCGAGAAGCAGCTCAACGCACTTTCGTGGTGACCACACATTGCCGGAAATTATCGAATACTTATCGCTAATAATCGAATAAAGTATCTCCTTGTATGTATAATTAAAAGGCCTATGAGAATAGCCGAAAGCACTATTTTTGGAAACCGGACGCTCTATACATAATTTCGGTGGTTTAAATATGTAATCTTGGACCGAATCGGGCGCATTAGTAATACACTATAAATAAATCTATAGGGAGATATCGAATGATAATTTTATATTAATAAAAATTAGGAGCTCAGTTCATAAGGCATGTGGACTGCTCTACGTGCCTGAGATCTTTTCACTATTTGATTTGACATACCTATTTCGCATTGAAAGTATGTACAAAAAGACGTTTTCAGGTCATAGGCAGAAATTATTAATTACCTGAATTTACAAGCCGTATTTAATAAAACAAATGACGTTCTCACAGCACTAGTGCCAAAAAGTGGTCCAGCTTAAAAACAAAGGAGTTATCCCAGACGTTCCAACCTTGTGCCCACTAAGCGCGGCCGGGTATGAACAGTTAGTCCGCTGTCGTTTTCTATAATGTCCTCTGGTCGGAAACGGGCGCGTTTCGGTGGAGTGACGTCACCCGAGGACCTGAACCGACCAGTTTTTGCTCACAGCTCCAATTTAGTATTTGATTCTTTATGCATAACTCGCGTCCTAAGGTCGTCGGAGTTTCAAGGACAGCGGTGCTAATTGCTATAGCGCATACGTATGTACATTATACTTATGTGTTGATACTTAATTATAGGCTATTGGTGTGTATGGTCACGTTCGTTTACCCTATGTGAGTTCGTGTAATTAGGTGTATTGATACTGCTTTGTGCTTGTCTTGTAAAGGGCAAAATCTTATTGTATTTTGATTGTGTCGGTAAAGATGATCATCCCGTTGCTTATAAACCTTCGTTAGGTATATTTTGCCCACAAATAGGTTTGTATACAAAATACATCCTTCTGCTTCAAGTTTTGAGTTGAGAGTTGAATTACCTAAATGTATGTAATCGTCAGTCAGTACCTACTTTCATATTTTCCTCCTTGGTGTAGGCTACGCGATGTCTGACTGCCAGTGAATCAGAGACTGGTTTAAAACATCATCCATACATGATTACAGATTATTTTAAGATTTTTTGTAGTGTTTTCCACTTATATACATAGATAGGTGTAGTCGACCTCGTAATTGCTTTATCACCCTAAGGTTAAAGGTCACTTGCATGTCAATAATTGACAAGGTATATTGATCTTTGTGACAGTAAGATACTTTCAACTTAGTGAAGTTTCAATTTACTGGGCATTGTTGTCAGGAGGGGCTCGTGGCTAAGTAATAACAGCCGCACGGGTCGATCGATCAAGTTAAACTACACTTGCCGTGACCATCTTTACATATCAAGACGTGCCTCGGAAAGCACATTAAGCCGTTGGTCCCGATTGTCATTCTTAGATCTTTGACAGTGGTTTCAGGTCTTCAGAAGCCCGAAAGTCTGACAACAGGTGAACTCGAGGTCAAGAGCTGGCCCATATCACAATAAAATAAATAAAAAAACAGTCTTATCACGGGGTACCACCAGGGTGTTACCCAGTGCAGTAACTGGTTTGTGGAAGTCAGATAGGCATTCGCTCTATGTAAAATACTGGTATTCAGCTGCATCCGGCTAGACTGGAAGCCCACATATTGTTGTCAAAAGTGATAAAAAATTATGAGGTCGACTCTACAGGGAATGACTTCAAGTTCTGTCCAAGGACCAAATATTAGTTCAATCCCGGAATTGAAAAACAAATGAGCTCGCATTCGAATTGTGTGCAGTCCGAAGTGAAGTTAACAGAATAGAACTATACAGGGTGTTCGGCAGAAGGTTGAACATACGAAAATGCCGGATCCGTGGGGCCGTCTACTACGTGTTTAGGTCCAATAACAAGACCAAGGCCACAAGGATTTCTTTAAATGATTTTTTTTTAATTTAAAGGAAATTCGTGGTTGCTCAAATTTCAAACGTCAATAATATCATTTAAAATGAACAAACTGGCAATTTTTTTAATTTAATTTTTTTAGAATAATTATACCTGTACGTATATAAGTAACAATAGCTTATATTTATATTATATTTATTTTATTTATATTTTAAGAATTGGTTAACATTACCAACAATGCCTGAAGCTATGTTCACCCTGCACTGATTGTTTAAATTGTCTTTATATCCGCCAATATTTATTTGTTTTATCTTTTAAATTCTTGATTGAGACTTGTTTACCTGTATGCTACGCAGTACATAATATAATAAATGATGCAAATTGCGCAGCAGACGATGTGCAAATATTTATATATATTTTTTTACCTATTAATTTTGTATGGCGCAATAAAGCAACGTACTGTCAAGGTTAGAAGTTCGATTCACTAGATGGGAAATGAATTGAGTGGTTTTAAGGCTAAACGTGTCGTGTAAATCGTCGCTTCACTATTTGATCATTTTTAGGGTTCTGTACCCAAAGGGTGCTAAACGGAACCATATTACTAAGCCTCCGCTGCCCGTCTATCTGTCAGCGGGCTGTATCACATGAAATGTTTTTTTATTTTTATTTAATTAAATTTAAATGAAATTTTCTGAAGTTGTGTATTTCTATTGCCCTTGAAACAACAAAATAATAAAAAAGACAATAAAGATAAAAATTAAAGTGTTCTTTTCTGCGTTTTTTACTTAATAAACTACGGTGGTACGTAACACTTCGTGTGCGAGTGCAATTCGCACTTGGCCGGTTTTTGTCTTTTATTCGGAATTCTTCACTTGAAGTGAAACGTCTGAACACAAAATGAATGAAAAATGAATTAATTAGTGAACCGATCCAACGATGCTAGGTTTCCGCATTCGGCATCTTTCACTCGCCTACCGAATGATCGAAAAATTTAACGAAATGAGCGAATCGTTCATTCCTGTGTCATCTTATCAGTATCTTGTGAACGTGGAATGTAATAAAAATTAACCTTCACTCGAGTGATATTGGCATCGAACCCAATAAATACCTCTCACTCCTCTTAACCGTTGGGCTATTGCCTCTCAATTGAATTCTGCATTATCAGAAGCAGTCGATTGAATTACAAAGCGGAAGACATCAAGGCTCAAAATCCCCCTCTCCCGGTAGCAATGGACAGTTTCCAAAGATTAATATTCTAAACCAAGGGTTCCCAAACTTTTTCAGTTCAGTCGCCCTTTAGGTTTAGAGTTTTGTCTCGGCGGCGGCGCTCCTGCTACAATGATCAAAAACAAAACAACAACAAAAAAACATCCACAATCTATGAAGTTTTTATAATATGTATTTGTATTGACATGCAAGAACCTAAAGCTGGTGTCGCAAGAGAGTTCAATGCAAATCGGGGCACCTCACGGCGTCCCTCTTTACTCTCTAGGGCGCCCCAGGGCGTCGCGGCGCACGCTTTGGGAACCCCTGTTCTAAACAATAAGACGGTTTGGTCACCGTTTCCGGAACCTACTGATAACGCCAGGTTGCTGTTGGACATTACTGAAAGCTGGATTAAATCAGCTATTGTATAGGAGTATTTTTTTTAAGTTACTTGTACGACACTAGCTATTGTGCATGACATCCTGGATTCAATTCCCATGTCGGACAGTTTGTTATTGGGTTTTTGTCATCTGGAATTTCTCAGTAGCTGCCCGGAGTCTGGATAATATGATGACTAAAAACAATGTACGAGTATTTGTCCGTCATGTAAATTATAAAAAAATTACGTAAACGTATTTTTTTCTTTTTTTACTTTATGAAAGATTACGGCGAGTTAAAATGTGCCATGACGTCACGACTCGCGAGTATGTAGATTTTATACTTACTTGTGACGTACCGACCCCCACTGTCCAACTTTAATGCGTTTTATCTAAGTAATTTTTAATTAATATGATAAAGCACAAAATACGTGTCTAATATTTTTTTAATATCTGGCTGACGGACTAAATAGAATTTCTTTTTTTTTGACCCAGGCATCAGCCCTATTATATTCCTAGGAATTTAACATTACTGATAAAATGTTGGTGTATTTAATAAATACTTCTGCATATATCTACGGAGAATACAGGCATAATGTTACCTTATAATCTAATATATAAAATTCTCGTGTCACAGTGTTTGTAACAAAACTCCCCAGAAACGGCTTGACCGATTCTTATGAAATTTTGTGTGTATATATTCAATAGGTCTAAGAATAGGACGTAAACTATTTTTCATACCCCTAAGTGTTAAGGGTGGTCCACACCAAAATAAAAAAGGTTTTATTTTTTTGTATATTTTTTATCATTCGGCATTAAAAAATATATACAACCCTTAGGTAAGGTAGGTAGGTATGAAGGTAGGTAGGTAAGTGTAGGTAAGGTTTGTAGGTGTAGGTAGGTTTGTAGGTATGTAGGTAGGATAGGTAGGTAGATATTAGGTAAGTATGTAGGTAGGTAAGTAGGGTAGGAATGTATGTAGGTAGGTAAGTAGGGTAGGAATGTAGGTAGATAGGTATGTAGGTAGGGTAGGTACCTACCTACCCACGTACCTACGTACCTACCTACGTACCTACGTAGGTAGGTACGTAGGTAGGGTGGGTAGGTAGGTAGGTATGTATGAAGGCAGGGTAGGTAGGTAGGTAGGTATGTGAGTTTGTACGTAAGTAGGGTAGGTAGTTATGTAGGTAGGTAGGTAGGTATGTATGTAGGTAGGTATGTATGTATGTAGGTAGAGTAGGTAGGTATAGGGTAGATAGGTACGCCGTTGATAAATACTTAGTGCTACCCGTGCGAAGCCGGGGCGGGCAGCTAGTGTGTATTATAATACTCGCCCATAAAGGGTTCAGTACTGTATTAGAATCGAGCAAAAAACACATTTCTTGTATGGGGCCCAATACAGTAATGTTTTTTTTCTGTTTTTTTAATTATTAACTTATTTATTTGTTACTATAGCTCGAGGCTAAGTAATAACTGCTGCACAGGTAGTATCCGTCAGGTTAAGCTTCGCTTGCCGGGGTTGGTCTGTGGATGGGTGACCATCTTTACATACCGAGATTCCTTCGTGCCTCGGAAAGCACGTTAAACTGTTGGTCCCGGCTGTCAGTCGTTGATCTTTGACAGTCGTTACGGGTCGTCAGAAGCCCGAAAGTCTGACAACCAGTCACTAGGTCATACAGTTACTAGGTTGTGGAGTTGAGATAGGCAGTCGCTCTATGTAAAATACTGGTATTCAGCTGAATCCGGTTAGACAGGAAGCCGACCCCAATAAAGTTGGGAAAAGGCTAGGCAGATTGATTTGACTTGTTATTATAGCAGCAGTAGAAATACACAATCTGATGACAATTGGACAAACCCAATAACACAATAAAGCTGGACACGTGGCTGGTACCACCACCTCTAAAGCAGTATTATTTTAATCTTACTTCAGTGGGGGAAAGAGATGGAGCTATACGTCCTGTAGAGCTTCATCTCTTTCCCACACTAAGATAATAATAAAATAATACTGCTTTAGAGGTGGTGTTAGGCCCCCAGATCACTCTCGTTTTAAGCTTGCTGGAAGCTGCGTAATCAAACCTGTTCCTTGAATTGTGAAGAAAAAACATTGATTTATAGATGTTTCCTCCAAACTGCTTCATAACTTGTAACTTTGAACAGGCGCAGCAGTTCAGAACAACAAAAAAAAACGTAATTAAAAAACAATCATCAGCTGCGTAAAAAGTGAACTTTAACTAGTGAAATTATATTAAAATTTAAAATACTCCGACACAAACATTTCCTTATTTCTATTTCCTACTGCATCACCAGACCCTGTTCATCATCTATCTATAACATATTCATTGAAATCATTCCAATGAGCCCAAACACGATATGACGATACCTATGCTATGGGTTGGTAAGGGAGTTGGGTATCATGCAAACCGCATTCAAATCGGTTCACCCGTTAAAGAACTACGGTGCCACAGACAGACAATCAGGCATACACACATAGCGGTTAAACCCCCGACGCAAAAAGAGGGGTGTTATAACACCCCTATTTTTGCGTTGGTGGTTAAAAAAGATGGAAACAAGATGATCTATTTCTGTCTCCAATCCCACTGAATACTACAAACAATCTCATGCAGTCGGAGGCAATTCTTTATTGTTAATTTTTTTTTATTTTTTTTTATTATTATGTTAATACGTGAAGCAAAATTACGCGGACGGAGGAGTATGAAATATGGCACAGTTAAAGTTTATATGAAGAATTTTATAAATAATATTCATTAGAAATAAATGAAATTAATAAAAAAAAACATTACATACACTACCATGCGTTTGACACAAGATGGCTATCTTAGAATCATGATTAGTATGTACTATAAAAAAAAAAAACTCTAAAAAATGATTGCTTTTGTCATACTTGTTTTGGATCATTCGGTTCCCTACAAAATGGTTGAGCTGGATGGTGCTGATCCACGCGTCATGTTCGTGAACGGGCGCCGTCAGTTGTGACTGGTCATCTCTTATCTGCCATGGCTTATTTTGAATTGTTTTGATCATTTTTTGTACATTGTTCTCACATAGGTATAGAAGCAACAAGAATAATGTACCCAGGATTATGTAATTTTCTATATTTAAAAAAGTGTCCTTGGAGTTTCTTGCCCGTTCTTCTCCATAAAGATCTACATTTTGGAATGGACAACTAGCTTCAACTTTCTGGCTAACTGACGCGACTATTTGACAATTCAAAAGTGCCTGTAAATGGTTTAATTTAAATAAATGCGTTTGACTTCTGCGCGACATAAGTATAATTATGTGAGTGTAGGTGCGACAGGTACCTATAGATGCATTAACACATTTAAGTAAGGCAAATGTAGTATATATATATGGCAGTAAGTAAAACAAAATACTTATTCAGTAGGTATGTATGCTTGTTTGATAAATTACTGCGCACCCTGCATTAAGTCGCTACAACTTAATACTTAATGTAGGTAAAACACGTACTTATATTTGTATGCGGCAGTCGGTACATTGACATCTAGACAAACGTACGGTATAATATTTTTGTATATCTATGTATGTAAGTACAGTCGACCGCGCGTCAGTGGTAACTAAACCTAGCCTCATATTCTATTGAAACTCAGTACTTCGCTAGGCCAGCTCAAGGTCAAAATGTTAGCACTGACGTATGACTGTACGTCTGTACTACGTCTGTCCACGTCCAAGGAGACCTATATAACTGCAGTGTTAAACAGCAAAGTAAATAAGTGCGTGAGATGCGCAAGCGACTTCAATATAGGTCGAGGACCCCATCCCCTTGCAGCCTCCTTGAAGCCGCTCGGCCAATCACCACGCCAAGCGAACTTCTCTTTTTTTACCGAATCAAATCATTTTTATTTACGTAGGTATTACTTGACCGGGGTTATCTGGTCATCAACAAGGACAAATTTAAATATTACCAATTTGAATAAGGAAGGGCCTGATATTGAATGTTTTGTACATTTAGCAATCTTGCGCATAAAAACAAACTCGGTGTGCTCTTGCGTCGGAATTTTAAGTGTTTGTTTGGTTAAACGTTAGTGTTCCTCAGGGATTCGAAAGATGCGGCGAGGTTGTGTGAGGCTTAAAGGTTTACTGAATGATATCTTAACGGTCACCTTTACTTAAGGTGCGAACAGACTTATATCAGACAATTTTATTTCGAAAGTTTCTTCTATTTCCAGCAGCTATAAACGACTCATTGCTCACACTAATAAATCCTTGGTACTAAGGATATGTTGCTGTGGTTAATTTGCTAGCAATTGCGAAGAGCACGCATGCCCTTAATTGGCATGTGAGTGTGGTGCAACCGTCACCAATTTTATTGAAATATGTATTTTACTATAAAGCCAAGTGATTGCCGCAGCACAAATCATTTTCAAAAAAAAATAGCGGTTCGGTTCATAGAAAATGAACGGAAGTGATGACGGAGAATTTTTGCAAAGTGTTGCGTGGCGGTGCGGCCAGCTACTTTAGCCTTAAATCTTTATGTTTTTAACTTTCCTATAAAGATCATGAACCAGCTGTAACAAGGTGTAAGGCCCGAGCGTCACACCGCACGTATTGGACTTGCAACTCGCGAAACGAGGCAGGGAAGTGTGTATGCGATGCGACGCAGGAGCGGCACCGCTCAGTTTCACCGTGTGACCGCAAATGGGACGAAATCTTTGCGGTGTGGCACCGCAACGCCTCGTGTGGAAAGGCTCTAAGACTTAGGAAAATGTTCAGTAGGTGACTAGAAGAAACCCAGCTTTCTGTAAAGATCGATTACTTTAGTTCCTGCGAGTGTGGTTTGGTTTTTAATGCATACTTTAAATGCAATAAACTGAATGCATCGTGAAGGCCCTGTGATCATGGTGCCCGCTTCTCATGCACGAAGTTCTGGTTTCGAAACCTGGCAAGTACCAACGCAACTTTTTTAAATTCATTATGTACTTTTAACTTTAGCTTGGACATGTCTCACATCGGTGAAGGAAAAATATTGCGAGGAAACGCGAACTTACAATAAATATAAGTCTGGAATAGCCTTTAGCAGGCATAGTGATCAATGCTCATGCCTCTTCTGTATGAGAAGAGGCTTTTGCCCTGCGATTGGACAACAAGAGGCTGGTTATTATCCTAACTAATATTATAAATGCGAAAGTGAGTTTGTTTGTTTGTTACGCATTGACGCTAAAACGACTGAACGGATTTGGATGAAATTTGCACAACGGTAGACCACTACTTTTAATCCCGATATCGAGACGTATGCGGATGAAACCGTGGGGAGCAGTCAGTTATTAATAAACTGAATTAAAATAACTGAAAAAACTTGTTTTTTCATTTATTTTAATTCAGTTGTTTGTTTAGTTTTCACCAATGATGCTTCCAGTGATAGCCTAGTGCTGTGGCCGTCGGACTGCTAAGTCAAAGGTCCCGAGTTCGAACCCAAGTCACGCACCTCTAACTTTTCGGATTTATATGCGTATTGTATAATTATCACCTGCTTCAAAAACGGTGAAGGAAAACATCGTGAGAAAACCGGCATGCCTGAGAGATGATCAGAGACTCTACGGCATGTGAAGCTAAGTCAGAGGCCCATGGGCGGCTTTTAAATTCTGACACCAGGTTAGTCACTAACCACACGAAAAGAAGACCAATGATGCTTAAAAAATACGAGAGTATTGAAATAAATTCATATTGCACAGTATACTCTGTCAGAACATTGCATTTGTAAAGCAAATAGCTCACCTGCATACCTAGCACCTATGTGTTATAGTTCCTTCACTTCTTTATATACTGATGTTTATTTTGTACGCTGAAGTCAATTATTTACGTTGAGGTGGATACGAGAATCTTTACTCGTATCGAAACGAAACTCAACTATAGTCGACCTCGCAATTGCTCATACCACTTTTCACAACAAATCCCAGTAAATTTAAACTTCACTAAAGTTGAAAATTTCTAACTACTCAATAGACAAATAGACCTTATAGTTTTATGACTTGCATGTGACATTCAAGCTGGTGGTGAAGGAATTACGAGGTCGACTCTACATCTATCGCCATTCATGGATGCTTTTTTTAATGCTGGCACGTAGTAATTTATTACGTACTTATTTACTTTTAACCGACTTCCAAAAAGGAGAAGGTTATATGTTCGTCACGTATGTATGTTTTTTTATTTGTGTCCTCCGATTTCTCCGTCAATTGTGGACCGATTTTGAAAATTCTTTTATTGTTTGAATGGGTATGCTTTCGAATTGGTTCCATATAAATTTTATTAACTTTGCTTGGATAGTTTTTGAGTAAGCTTCAATAATACGTATTTTTCCCACTTAGTATATGTGGATGATATGATGATAACTTGCCGTCACTTTTATTTACATAGCAGGTACTGGTATTCGAATTTGTGTGGGGTAGGTACCACAACTAAAAAGTGAAAAATAAAAACATTTTACAAAAAAAACTGACTTCCGAAATTAAAGATATTTTTCATTTAGTAGTGTTTTTTTTTTCGAAGTCAGTTTTTTTTTTTGTAAAAAGGTTTTTTTTGTGCCCGGTTTATGGCAATCGGCTCGCCCCCTAATAAATGGTACTTAATAACATAACTGGTGAACTGTGGGTGTACTACAGGCACTACACCTCTGCCCAATCCTTCGGGGAACTTGTTTCTCCGTACTGTTATGATACATTTTTCTATACGTTCATTTAAAAAAAATAGTTTAATTTTATGGATGACGTATTATCTTGATAGGATCTCCCTTCCTAACAAATTCTTACAAAAGTCTACTACTCCGGTACGTAAGCACCTAGTCGTGTAATTACTCAAAACGTTTATTAATTTTGAAATACAATGAAAACAATGGATTGTTGAAACACTCGTCTGTTTGAACGGTACCTGCAGCCAATTTCGATTAATTATCATCATTGTTATTATTTCAAGTAAAGGTAGCAGACTAGTTAGCTTTTTGTTTTTAATAAGTTAATAATATAACGTAATATTAAGGCAATATTCTTCATAGGGTTAGGCAGAGATGTATTCAGTACACCAAAATTTCGTCAGTACCACGTGCAATGCGCCGAGCCTATTGCTATCAACCGGGCACTAATCCAGGTTCCGACCTGCTACAAAAAAATCCTGATAGGAAAAACCCAATAACTCATTGACTAACCTGGGAATCGAATCCAGACGGATCGCTCAGACTAATATACTCAAAATCAAGTAGATCAAAAGAAAAATGCATGATCAGCACAATCACACCGAAAAACATCGATATCAATTTGAGTATCGATTCCAAATCGATGTTTAACGTTTTCACTTTCACGAATGGAATCCTTGAACAACTCGAGTAAGTTTGAGGGAGAAATCGATTCCTTCGAGGGCTCTGAACTACGTACAGCCAGCAAAATAGATAAGTGTGCAGACAGCTGAATGCAGCTAATTTTTAGTTCACGTTCTTCGTAATGAAAAGTGGGAAATGTTCGATCGTTTGTCAGAGTTTCATCATCACCAAGCGGCCACAGGCAGGAGTCTGATAAACAGTCTTACCAAGAGGTATCGTATTACCCAGTAACTGGGTTATGGAGGTTAGATAGGCAGTAGCTCCTTGTAAAATACTAGTATTCACCTGCATCCGGTTAGACTAGCAGCTACCCGTAAGGCTAAGGCAGGTGATGAGGCAGACATAAGCAGGAGACGTCGTCGCGGCAGATCACGAAGAACGTGGCGGGAAGAGCTGGAGAAAAAAACTGTGAGTCATAGGTGGAGGCCCTTGCCTAACCATGCCTTCTAAGGACAAGGAAAAATTATTTAGAGCCTTACATTGATGATGCAGGCTGGCAGTAAAACATTGTCATGGTTAATATAAATTACACAATACTTTTTCAGCAACATTCATATTCATTTATTGCATTCCATATTGTAGAAAAGATGTTACATATGGCTTAAAGCTAGGTACAAAAACATGGACCCTGTACAGCGTGAGGATACAATTAAAATTACATAAAACTAAATTAAATCTAAAAATAATATATAAAAAAAAATGGTATTTACATTTTATTTAACAATAAAATATAGATATAAATAAGTAATAAGATTGGATGATTACAAATTACATGTTGTCGTATTGCGAGAAACAAGTTACTAGAATTTCAGACAGTTTTTTAATAGATAATAATATTGGAGGTCTAAATAAATAAATATATAATAATACCAGCTTGTTACTTTCCCACTGCAGGGCAAACTCTTCTTCTCATACAGAGATGGCATGAGCATTGATCACAACGCGTGTTCAAGCTGTTCTGTTCAGTAGTACAGTTTTGTAGCAACTCGGAGTCTGGTATTGTGCCCGGTTGATGGCAATGGGCTCGCACCCTATTACATGCGACCTAAACGTAACTAACAAAATGTGGGTGTACCTACCAGCTACTGCACTACAGGCAGAGGTGTACATAGGTACATCCCTGCCTAATCCTTCGGGGAAAACAGGCGTAATTTTATGTTTATGATGATGTTTATTTCCACCCCACACACCAAACTCTTGCGTCGACTGTACTTATCGTGTCCATGCATCGCCTCGTTCACGATCACGTCCATTCTCATCTAAGTTATAATTGCAAACACAATGTCGTCAGCACGCCACTGACCTCCGTCGTTTCAAGTGCGAACGGTCATTAACATCGACGTGATACCATATTGAAACGCATTCGACAAAAAGAACAAAATGCACATTTTGTTTTACCTACTTAGTTTTTGGTCTGCTTGATAGGAAAAATTTGGGTTCAAGGTAAAATAGTGGAATTTTGTCTGTGAAACAGACGTTTTACTTACAACAAAGATGTATCTTAATATATATAAATTACGCGTCACGGTGTTTGTCCGCGATGGACTCCTAAACTACTTAACCGATTTTAATCAAAGCACACCGTGTGCAGTTTGATCTAACTTAAAAGATAGGATAGGGTAGGTAGGGTAGGTAGGGTAGATAGGGTGGGTAGGGTAGGTAGGGTTTTTTATATTTGATTGATTGCGGAACAAAGTTCGCCGGGTCAGCTAGTATATTATATATCTATGCATTACACTGTTTGCCCACCCTACCGTGAACGGGACGTCAACGAGAAACGAGATTACGCGGCCATAGTAAATGTACTGTCGCTACTTCGACGTCCAGTTCGTCCAGAGGCCGTTCTTGGAAATTGTTGGTTTCATTAAATTGTTAGAACAAAGGAAATGCAGCTGTAGCTTACCTGCTGAAAGATTTCGTGACGAAACAAAAGCCATTTATTTTTATTTAAAAAATGATTCTCCAATACAATTGATTAATAATAAAAGAATTAATTAAAAATTAACAAAAATTTTATTTAATGTATAAAATTTTTGTTAATTTTTAATTAATTTATTAAACAAATTAAAACTATTCCTCTAAATGCTATTATGATATCAATGATTATTTAAATGACCAATTTTAATTTACAAGTTTTATAGAACAATTACAATAAATAGGTACTAACTAAGTAAACAAAATGAAAAGCCCTCTTCCTCTCTCCTACTTTTGTTGTGCCCGACAGGGTCCACAATGATCATATATTTTTTTTAAACCTACCACCTATGTTCACATGTGGAAGCAATAAATAATTATATTGAGTATTGAGTATTGATCAGTAGGTTTTTTGTTTTGCATTCTTTTAATGGTGGTATTTGCTAAGGTGAGCAATCGATGAATGGATTATGTTGTTTATTTAATTTTTTTGTTTTTTTTCTTGTCGCTGATCGGTGCAGCTACCTAGATACGTTACATTACAAGAAGGTATTTAGTAAGGCCAATAACCTGCCTCATTGGTCCGGTTCAATTTCCAGTTCGAGCAAAATGTTATTGGGTTTATCCATCAGGAATTTATCAGTAGCATTCCGGAGTCTGTATTTGTGCCAGGTTAATGACTTAAACATAATTGGCGAAATGTGGACGTAGGTACTATAGGTACACCGCTGCCTAACCCTTCGGGGAAACAAAGCGTAATTTAATGCTAGTACTTTTTTTTTTTTTTTTTTTTTAATTTTTTTTCTTTCTGTTATGCTATGAAAAAAATTTTTTTTCTTTATTTAAATTTATTTTCTTACTTTCTTTCTTCTTCTTGCTATGTAGTTATCCGTAGGCTGCTAGACAATTGTTCGGGTCGGCCTGTTACAGCAAAGCCGGGCGGCAAAATATACATTCTATTTTGCTGCCGTGCCTGTGCCGAATCATACCGAACCGATCAATTGTCCAGCACCCCTGGTTGAACAATTAACTGATTGTTAATTGCTGCCTGTAACACGGAGTTTGAAAAAGAACTAGTTCCTAGGACGTAGAGATGTGCAAGGAAAGCATTTTTCGTAACTCATGAGCAGACCAAACGTTTGTTAAAGTTTAAATGCGAATAAATATGAAATAAACAACGGATATAAAAAATCCCTAAAGCACACGCATAAGCACTGCAAGAGATTGGCATTACCCCACCTCATAGGCTTGTCGAGCCGAGGCGATGCCGTTACGATGCTTGTTGCAGTGAATACTGCGGGGTATCGGCATAAGACAGATTACATTAAGGCAATCGATCGCCTTTTATTTCAGACGATTTTTCCAAACCTATGAAGCAATGGATTAGGAATTTCATTCAAAGCCCTCGGATTGTGATTTAAAGCGACTTACGCATAAGGGTGCTGAACGGTCGACCTGAGGCGATGCTGATCGCGTGCATGCTTATAGGTGTGCGTTGTCCTTTAGTCGCCGAACAAATGATTCACCAATAAAAATATACGAGTACATATTTGTTTAACCTATCGATCAACGCACCAAGGTGTATTGACCACACCTGACAAAAAACAAATACACTTTATTTAGTTATTGTCATTGTAACCTTGATTTTAATGACGATTCGGTTTGTGATGATAAACAATACTGTGTAAACGTCGACGAGTTTTACCTTGTTATGATAAGAGCATTCATCTAAAAAGTTGGCAACGTCGCAAATAGCTGTCAAATATTTCGCTGTTTTGATTAATTTGCCAATATTACTGTATGGAAATAAGAAATATGGCTAACTAGTGAACTCGAATACTAATAATTAATTGTATTATAACACTGAATTGAAGTAAAAAAGGCATTTGGAAAGTTTCAAAATATATTTTTTACGTCTAATATTAAATATTCGGTGTTATACGCGTAAGACTAATCATTGCATTTCATAATCAATATGACAAAATAGAGAACATTCCACATTGACAGATTGGTTTGACAAACTAGAATAATCGAAAAGAAGTGTATATTTCATAGTATTTCTCGGAAACTGTGAAAAATAAACTTAACAGTGCGGTTGTAACCGAAAGTATCACATATCTCACCCTCAGAAACACCATCGTCTTTTTAACCGACTTCCAAAAAGGAGGAGGTTATTATGTTCGTCGCGTTTTTTTTTTTTTTTATGGATGTCCGCCGATTTTTCCGTCAATTGTAGACCGATTTTGAAAATATTTTTTTGTATGAAAGGGTTTGCTCCCAACTTAGTCCCATATAAATTTTATTAACTTTGCTTGGATAGTTTTTGAGTAAGCTTTAATAATACGCATTTTTCCCACTTAGTTAAATTATGTCGATGATATTGATGATAAATTCCTGCCGCACTGTTATTTACATAGCAGGTAGTGGTTTTCGAATTTGTGGACACAACAGGAAGTCGGTGGCAAAAACGAAAATTCAAAACCAAAGACACCGACTTCCGAAATTAAAGTTATTTTTCACTTTGTAGTGTTTTTATTTTGGAAGTCATTTGTTTTTTTTTTGTAAAAAGTTTTATAATTATGGGATCCAACGAAACGACGTTTTTTTTTGTAAATTTACTACACGTTTCTTGAGAGTTGCACAAAATACACCTTCTTTCCAATTGTCATGGATAGGATAGAGTGAAAGTCGCTGTGTAATGTCGTGATGGACGGATAGACAGTCAGATTTAGCTAGAAATAGGTATTTATTTTTAAGAATCTGTAAGGAAACACAAAACAAGGTTTTTTCATTTAACTCAAAAAACATGACCTATAGTTTCTAAGTTTATTCAAAATGTTAAAATCTCAGCCTGAGTAACCGCATCAAAGCCTACCGTCCGCCCACGAGGAATAATAATTTATGATAACAACGCACTGCGCGTGAGACCGGAAATTAATTGAATACCGAATAAATTACTACATCTCTGCTCTAGTAATACGGTTTAAGATACTTTATTTCACTCACTAAGAAAACAATTATTCAGTTCTATGAGGAGAAAAATATAATAGTTTTGTTTATTAAGCTATGCGACGGTTTCGCCGGAAGATAAAACTAAAATTGAGTTATAAAAATCATCAGTAAATCGAGTTTCAATCGAATCAACGAATCTAATTTCGGAACTATACAGGGTGGCAATACAACGACGCGCAATATGTAACTATAAATTCAGCACATGATTCTAAACCCGTTAGAGTAGAATTACAGTCAGGGAAATTTATTTTTTATCAAATTGACACACTACATCAATTTACCATGCTATCGACATATTATACCAATGTTAAAGAATCACAGTTGTGATTTAAATTGAATATACGCGCAATTACAGTTGGTAGTTTTGGTAATCAATTCATTTCCCTTACTTTACCAAAACAGTGAATGATTGCGGGCTATCAAAAATAGCTCAATCAATCTACTTAGCCTATCGCAGTCTACTACTGGAGATCGACCTCTCCCAGGCTGCACCACAACACCCTGTCCTCAGCCTTCAGCATCCAGGCGGTCGGTCCCAGCCGCCTTTTTAAGGTCTTCGTTCCATCTAGCTGGGGGCGTCCACAATCCTGATAAGATTAAAACTAATTAAACTAAAGATTATAACATTTATTACCCACCGTGAGTTGACGTTTATCAGACTTTAATTTACATACATTGAGTTGTAAAAACTTTTAATGGCTAAGCTCAAACGCCTCCGGCAGATCGTAAACACCAATTTATTTGTCTGAAGCAACGATCATTATTGCTTAGTGTTTTTCTTTATTTTTAATTTATTATCTAGACTTCAATTGCACATAATGTTTATTTAAAAAGGTCCCAACACTAGTCAATTATTCTGTACAGTGGAGGTCGCAAACAGAAATCACTTCGTTGTCACTTACAGTAAGATCGGAACATCGATCTAATGTTTCGATCTGACACATTATATCGATGTTCCGATCTGACTGTAAAACATGTCAGCCGGTCTAGTGCCGGTGCCGGTGCAGTGAGCTTCAAGTGGGCTGTGATTCCCTCTTGGGATTGACTCCATTGGCAGCTCACTTTAAGCTGACTTCACCTAAGTTTTCAAGGTGAGATTTCACATTATAGATCGGCTGGACATTTTATATCTCGTGCAGGAATCAAACGTGCTTAATACACTAACCAATCGCTCAGCCACTGCGCCAACCGTGCTTACAATCTCATAATTTGAATTTGAACTTGAGGTTTGTACCACAACTGCTATATTCTGTATAAAATGACGAGGTCGTTCACCTCAGGCGACCAAGAGTCGTATTCACGAAAGATTTAATGCGAAATAAAGGTGTTTATTTCATTATGTTTTTGTGGAAATTATTTTATTTCATAATTATGATATTTGGAAACTGAATCTACTTGTATTGATAAATATAAGCTTTGTGGAACTACAGAAACTGAATGCGTGTACTTAGATTTTTGTTACTCGATTTATTAGTAATAGTAATTTATTTCCAAAACTTCAGTAACGATAATTAACTTTATTAATTCATCATTGTGGTTTTCCTGAACTAGTTAAACGGATTAGGTCACTAAATATACGTCGTCTATAGTTATTTTTTTCTAGTACATCCTGTGTGACGAGGGCAGAGGATCGAGGTTTCTCCTGTTACATAATCAGCATGAGAAGGCTTAGAGGAAATACTATTACAGTGATTTTAAAGACCTTAGGCGTTTATAGTACATTATGATACGAGTGTGCTGTATTGGTCATTACCCAAAAGGCGGCATTGGCGCGCGAGCCATAGGCGAGCGCGATAATTTAGCCGAGTGGGTAATGATCAATGCACATGCGTTTCATACGAAGTTTTTCAACAAACTTGCGAGGAAAAAAACAGACTTGTTGTAAGAACATAGGCTGGAATAACGTAACTATAGAGATGATAATTTAGATTTATTAAGTTCAACTGACCTTTGTTGCCAGGTACTGTCAATCGGATCTTCCTTTAAAAACTGTTGTACGTCGGTCGGTGACAATACTTTAGATTTTCGATTTTTTTAAAACAACAAAACAAAAACGATAACAAATGTTTACGGAAAATGGCGCGCTGGTTTTTTTTTTCTACTGGCGATGCGCGCGCAGTTGTAAATAAAGTCACAGGCAAAACCGCTGAACAGCCTATACCAAACCAGTAACATAGAACATAGAAGGCAAGAAGTCTCTTTGATGAGATTAAAAAAGCACAAATCTCTGCTCGGGTTAAAATAGAGAATGCTTATTTAATAGTATAGGATAGTTCATACTAGTTCCATATATTCAAAGTCAATTTCTTTATACAAATTCTATGCTGCAATGATAGTATTTACTAATTCCATACTGCCCTGTTGCGTTTCAAAATTTATCAAACAACAATGGCCGCTAGAAATTGTCTATGGTTTTAGTGATGTGGTTGTATGATCTTTTCGTTTTGGTACTTTCGATGTTACGATTTTTTTTGTAGGTAGTGTTTCATCAGTATTTTTTATATTGAGTAACTTTCACATAAAAACAAATCCATTGAAGGGGGTACTTACGTACGTTTGGTATGTCAAAGATTTAATAAAAAATACTTATGCTAAGCAAATACCTACCTGACAAATAATACGAGACTAGCTTACAGATGGTGTAGCTCACAGACTACTTAGAGATATGGTGTAGCTCAGGAGTCACCAAATGTTATGATTGGTAACAAATTCAGTGTTAAAACAGTATAATATTCTAAAACTTGAGGGGTCCCCATAATACATATAGATCTACGACATTATTTCATAAGGAAATAGGGCCGCATCTTTAAACGCAGGCTAGCTCCAACAGCATCTTGAAAATGGTAGCCGAAAAACACGTTGTTGTCAGTATAATAATTATAAATACATTAAAATAGTTTTTTTTTCAATAAAGGATTAATAAAATACTCCTTGAGCAAATAGTCGATATTTATTATGTCAATCACTAACTTTTCAATGAAAAGATAATTTAGACCAGTTAAAAAGGATGTCGGATGCCTATGGTCGGTTGTTTGACTTTTGTAAAAATTCAAAATATTTTCCAGTTTTCGCTTTTATTATTAATTAAAATAGTTTAATTAAAAGATAAGAAACACGCAAAGGATGTTAAAGTGGGTGTGATAATACGTGTAACCTAATTAGTGCGTATTTAATCAGTGACACATAGATATCGCGTTCAATTCCCAGGCAAGTCCAATGTTATTGTTTTTAGCGAGTTGCAACCAAATCCTGATTAGTAATCTGTGGCATTACAGCACTAGTCCGATAATATAAAGTAAAAAGCACGCGTTTTTAATACACTGAATTATGACCCTAAAAACGGTTTAATAAGAGCTACTTTACGAGCAAGTGTGTTGAAAAGATTTTTATTAATTATGTAGATTGTCGGTATCTCTTAGAAGAGGTTGAATTAAAAACTTAGAACTATTAATACAGCGATGTGGCTGAGTTTTAGATGTGCTTAGAGGCACAGAATAGTACAGAAGGCGCAGTCAGCATTTTAGGTATGAAGCTACAAGTGCGCGGCGGGCTCGTCTTGTCGGGTCAATTCAGTGAGCGTAACGTAGTCAGAAGATATAAGACTTACGCGATAGAAAGAGAGGCAACTTCTAGACGAATTCAACTGTAGGTAATTAGCGCTGTGCGACCTGAATTGCACTTTATTGTGTCGTAGCAAGAGTCGCTTTTTATTTAAATAATTTTGGCGGATAGAACCATCTGTATTAATCTGTGCTATAAGTACTTATAAGTTTTTCCAAGAAGTTATAACGTCGCATGGTCATGCAATTCATATTAAATCATCATAACGAAATCTCAGAACATAATATTCATATAATAAAGATACACAAGAACGTTGTGTCATATAAAAACGTCCAAGTTATCACGTAACCTAATCCAGTTACTGCTAATATATAGACGTAGATAAATAAGGAACGCAATATGCCTCGACAAATATGTACAGAGTTTGTCGCGAACATGTGTTCAATTAAATAATGTTGTTATTACAACAACGAATCTCGACGTTATTGGTAGCCAGTGATGTGCACTCGAAAATCAGTTGTCGATAAAAATACATATTTTACAAAGCCCGTTTTAAAAATACTCGGTATTGTGCGAACTCATAAAATTTAAATATACAGAACGACCCTGTTCTTATTTAATCGGGCATAATTCGCGACTTAGGGCAGCTACAGACAATTTTCTTGTGGATAAACACAGGACTCCACGTTTCACCTTTGCATACCTACACAAGACTACCGAGGTAGTAATAATTTATCATTTCTAGTCTGCATATAAACTAAAAAGCAGAGTCATATATAATTTCCATTCATTTCCAAAAGTCTCCTACAAAAAAAAAACTGTTCCCTTACTTCCTATTTAGCAATAAATAATTCAGCCACAAAAACCAGTCATCGATACTCAAGAAGGTACAGTCACCTCCCTACTCGGCTCTGATTCAGTTGTGACCTTCGAACGAAAGCGAAACCGGTGTAGGTCATCGCGCCGGCACTCGCCGACTCGCCACGCGTTCCCTTTCAAGCATGCACCGACGATATCAAACTGAGCTTGTGTGACTACGAGCAAAGTAATTGTTCCAGTCTCGCGAAGTCGTGACTAGTTTTACTCTCAATTTCTATGTCCTAGCTTCGTATTAGTAGAAGTTGTATGTTCTTCGTACTTGGACAGATTATTTTGTTCGTTTTGTTACCGCAGGTATATGTGACATTGTGGCCGTATTAGGCCACACGTTACTGGTAACACTTTGACCTTGAGCTGGCCTAACGTTGTACTGAATTTCAATAGAATAAATGACCAGTTTATACTGGTTTTGAAATATTTGACGTCCGAACTCCGAACGTACACACAGCTACACATCAAGCTATATATTTCTAGTTTAAGCTGACCTCGCATTGTACGGAAATCCCATACAATGCGAGATCAGCGTATACTGGAAATGTATAGCTTGATGTGTAGCTGTGTGTTCCATGAAATGTATGTAATAGATGTCTTTCTTTCTAACTACCTAAATGTTATACAGTAGTATAGTATAGCTAATTGGTCGATTCGCACGAAGTTTCTCGCTCGAAACGGGCGAATCGACCTTTTTATATAATATTTCTTTTTCTATATGTGATTCGCACGAAGTTAATTTAATTATGGGCGAATCGACAACTCCTGAAATAAGAATTAGCACTGATGAATACAGATGGTTCTGTGCACAAAATCATATAAATAAGCGAGTCTTACTACTACACAATTAAGTGCAATCAGGTCGCACAGCGCTAATTTAATTACCTATAGTTAGTTATATTCACCTAGAAGTTGCCTCTCTTTCTATCGCTTAACTCTTAGATCTTCTGACTACGTTACGCTCATTGAATTGGCCCGACAAGTCGAGGCCGCTGCGTACCGTGCGTGCTGTGTAGCTTCATACCTAAAATGCGGAGTGCGCCTTCTGTATTCATCTGTGGTATTAGGCAATTGGCAAACTTTGAATATTCTTTTATATTTACTCATAAACACTTGCTGAATACATATAAACTTGTACAAAAATTATTGGTAGGTAAATAAATATAGTACGTTTTTCTTAACTTTATTTCATAAAATTCAAAATGTGCCAATTGCCTCGCGAATAAATTTTATACATCTGATTGTTTTGTTGTCACGCAGACCCTCTGGAATATAGTAAGGGGAGCAACATCAACTCTCTTGTCAAACACTTTCTCTAAAAGGACCTTTAGTTGTCTTGTGTGTCTTGGCAAACGACCCTAAATTGATAATTGCACACTTTTTTGAAAAAAATACTCATCTTTGACTAGCTGCATCTTCGCAATCAATAGACTTAGACTGCAAGGGTTGGGCCCAAAGTATAAAAAAAATTGTTTGAAACAAAAAAATACCTAAAACGCGTTCTTAAAGTATATTTTTCAATAAAACTGAAACATGTGCCAGAATTTTGCAGTTTTTCGGCTACCGTGGTAGTAGCACAAGGTTTTCAGGGTTGCAAACTAGGTTATAATCTACTCTCAGGATACCTAACAACATATTAAAAAAATCGTAGTCACATGCGCGTTTGCGACGTTTGCATTTTCTTGTGAAATTGACTGGGTTATTCGTAGCAATTACAATTTTATTTTATTGCTGGGTGTAATGAGTTTTGTTCAGGCATTCATTCAGGGGCCGCCTAGTGGTATTGAAAACGGGCTCGCATGAGTTGATCAGATAAATGAAAGATTAGAGTCAATTATTTCTTTTTACAGAAATCTATCTAATCAATAATAACCATCCCGAAAAAATTGTTAATTTTGTTCAGTTAAGTTAATAAATATTACTTAATTGTTCTTCCACAGACGTAGCGACACAACCGAACAACGAAAACCAGTCAAACTCTCTGATCAAGCGCAGATTACACTAAATACCTACTTGATGCAGTTTTATTTCATGTATTCCCTTTATCTCGTTAACGTCATCACTAATTTAATTTAATTATAATGAAGTTTAGCTCATTAAAAGTGACAACTGGAATTATTTATGAGTATTTTTGTACAAAAATCTGATAAAAGTGTTATTTGTTTTTGTTTCTCTGTGACGGGATAAACTGTTCATAAGACATAAACTAACTATGGTCTTATCCAAAAGTATTTAATGAAAAGGTTAACAAACCCTGTTCAGGTTAAATTCATAAGCAATCACTCACTAAAAACCTCCTGGGCAGTCCTGGGTTCAATTCCCGGGTCGGGCAAAGTGTTATTGGGTTTTTCTATCTGGAATTTCTCAGTAGCAGCCCGGAGTCTAGATTTGTGCCCGGTTGATGGCAATAGGCTCGCCCCCTATTACATGGGACTTAAATATAACTGGTTAAATGTGGGCGTACCTGCTACAGGTACACTTGCCCAACCCTTCGAAGAAACAAGGCATGATGTTATGTTATGTCACTGTGACAAATTCATCATCTGTATTGAGAAGGTTACACACTTTTCCAATAGTATGTAATATATTATATATTCACCTCAATTATTGTTCCATGAAGAACATCTTTCAGGTGATTCAAAATTAAGTAGTGGTAGGTTAAGTATTCAAACAATCAAATGAAAGCACTCAATTTGCAAGTGGCATTACAATTTGGCATCCACAGATATGTTTTCTGATCCATTGATTTACATTTTCAAGTAAAATATTTGTGTTACCCAATTAAGAGGCCGTGCACGAAATCTACTGTTTAGATCTATTTTGTTCATTCGTTGTGAGAAAGCGAAAAAGAGAAAGAAATTACTTCTGATTTTGAACATTTCAAAATATCATCAACATAAAATATGGTCTACTTGCATGTTACTGAACCACTTTTTCAACTTTGATATAAAATATAGCAAAATAAATAATGTTGAAAAAAACTTCTTTTTTTTTAACGTGTCGGTTTTTGTATTTTGTCCTATTATTAAGCAAACATATCAATAAATAAAAAAAAAACACATTCTAAATTTTATTTTATGGTTATTATAATATCTTCATTAAATCAAAGGCGAAATAAACCATATTTTCGAGAGCGCAAAAGTGATGCAACTATTATCAGGTGCTGTGACTGACACGAATTAAACCATTCGCACCACGAAATCTGTACTTTCATAGTTACACAGACTTATTGTTTCAATTATTTCAAGCTTTCTTACAATTAGAATAGTTATTGACGAGAAAAGGCTTTTTTCGTGCACGGAGCCTTAAGGTGACGAGCCAACTGTCGGAAGGCCATTTTCTAAAGGAAGAAGCCTTGTAATTTTAATTCTAAAGTTATTTCGTACTTCTCCAACATAATTTTCTGATTAATTTTGTAGTGAGTTCCTGGATAGTTGAATAATTTTTCTAGAAATCGACTAATCGCTACTTTTTTGTTACTCGCTAGTATGAATGTGGCAGGCTTAAGACCATAATAGAAACGGGTTTTGTCTACGGAAGAACAGACAAAATTACAGATAAACAATCACAATCTGTCATTTTGTCTAGTCTTCCGTCGACAAAACCCGTAGAAAACTTTCTATGGTTGTCATTCTACGCGTGCAGAAGTGGCAGAGGTTGGGAAAGGAACATCACGGCAGTATTCCCTGAACGGATAGACAGGGGAGTATTTAGTACACCCCGGCTTTTGCACTCCTACACAGTATATACGAAATTTTGCAGAGTTTCTAATGCGAAACTCTGCAGCTGATGTGATGGGTGTCGGTAACTCAATATAATAAATAAAATATAAAAATTTGTTTTTTTTGTTCGACGACCGCTTATAATTTAGTTTGGTACTTGATTGATACTCGTAGTATGAATTTAGAAAATCAGTATATTTTTGTTTTATCGTGTTTAGATCTCTTTACATATTTTCACTCACATATGTGAAGATTACAAAATAAAACTTGAATCGATAGTTCCATTGACCCTGTATTCCATGTACTGGTACTAGAGGGTGAGCCCGAGCACAAAATAATATGTATGATGACTAAAAATATTTTTATAGTCCGTCTTTGAGATTATAAAAAAATATTGGACACGTATTTTTTCTTGTTTTACGTAATCTAAAGATTACGGCTATACATTGAGGTGAACTGTGCCATGACGTCACGAGTATGTAGATTTTATACATACTAGTGACATAGCGACCCCCACTCCCCAACTTAAAATGCGTTTAATCTAAGAATTTTTTTATTATCTGATTGAAGGACTAATTTTTTTTTTTTTTTACCCAGACATGTTCCCTAGTATTACATAACGAGGCCGCTCCGTGTCTCGGAAGCATGTTATGCCCATCTCCCGGCTGTCAGTTGTAGATATTTGACTGTCGTTGCGGTTAGTCAGAAGCTACGTCACTAGTGACGTAACGACCCCAACTTAAACAGCGGTTTATCTTAGTAATTTTTTATTAATATGATAAAGCAAAAAATACGTGTCTAATATTTTTTTATTATCTGACTGACGGACTAATTAGTTTTTTTTTTTTTTTTCCCAGGCATCATCCCTATTCAGATTCCTGGTTGCTATTTCTTAAATGAAGATTCCTATGTTATTGCTCCCGGGCTGGGCATTGAACCCACGCTCAAAATACGCATTTGCGACCATAAGACAGCCGAGGTGGTCAATAATTTGAAATTTTAAGGTTAGACATACCATTTGTGTACAAAATTGACTACCAACTTAAATTGTCCATATATTCGAATAACAACTGCCATATTTTGACGGTTGTATGAAATACTCGTAGCTATAACACGGAAAATTGACGTAGTGTCAGTTTGTTAACCAAATAATTTCCTTGACTGTATTCTATCAAACCGTGATTTTGCCTACAACGCTTTCGCGTCATTTTTCAATATTAGGCAAAGTAACCTTTGTTCCACTGATCCATCATAAGGTGTAGTTAATAGGTACGTACTTATTTATCCTAGTGTTGATATCTCCAATGGTCAAAAACCCGACTCTCGTACAAGCAGCCACACTCTCGCGTGTCCGCCTCGTGGAGGCCCTTCCGCGAACCGCGACAAGCGAAGGCTACAGGGGCGCTACCCATCCACAATCTCGTATTATTTAGCTGCCCGCGATGTCTACCTAAATATGGACGTGATGGTCTTCCACCACGTCCATATTTAGGTTACACAAAACAGCGATCGTAGTCACTTGACTACGATCGCTGTTTTGTGTGCTTACCAATATTAAGTATAATGAGACAGTGTGGTTGGGTCGCTCGCCTCGCACCTCGCTTCCTTTGACTCCGGTCAAAAAACCGACACCGACCGTAGTGCGCGCGATGTTAGGTGAGAGACGACAAGGGGAGGCGAGGGCGCCATCCACACTATCGTGCTCGCTTCACCTCATCTTGCCTCCTGGAGAGTGTGGACCCAGAGTAACAGTTTTCCAAACTTTTG
Organism: Agrochola macilenta; assembly: GCA_916701695.1. Lineage (NCBI taxonomy): Eukaryota > Metazoa > Arthropoda > Insecta > Lepidoptera > Noctuidae > Agrochola > Agrochola macilenta. The sequence continues at coordinate 7,901,029 of OU753552.1, read as the reverse complement.
ATACCTACCTTCTTATACAGGGTGGTGACTTAGAGTCCTGTATCCGTCAAGGGGGTGATTCTACCCGTCATACTAAACAACGTTCAGCATGAAACTCATATCATATTCGTAAAAAAAAAAAAAACATCCTATACAACAGTAGACAAACTATTTCGATTCATGTATGAAGTGTTTTTTTTACGAATGGTATATTATGTGTTATTTATAAAGCGAAACTCGTATAGTATGTCAGGCAGAAACCCCCTTGATGGATGCGGGTCACTAAATCGCCACCCTGTTTTTGCAAATTCTTGAAGTTTATATAAGTACAGTAATAGTCAACAATACATCAGTCTTTACACTTGCAACACGAAAACAACCCCACTGCTACGAAATTAAGGCACTGTCAATGTCAATTTGTTATCACTGATGTGCAGTTGACTATACCTTTAGTTGTAAGTTCTTAGATTTTGTTTAAAGTTTCCATTAGTTTTGTAATATTCATCTTTTTAAAATGTTATATTGCCTTACCTATGTGTATCTGAAGCATTATTTTTTTGTTCATGCTAAAGAATCTAACTGTTACTACATATTATGTACAGTAAGCCTCGTAAAGATGTATGCATCGATAAGAATCCAATTTTGATTGTCTACAATTTGTGTTTCATAATACTGTATCCATGTGTAGGTAGCTATTAAGTACCCAATGTGTAATATTGTGGTTACACATAGATATGTACAATATTATGGAACAAAGATTGACAAGATTGTAGACATAAGACAATATCATGAATTCTTGTCAATGTCATGTTTTTGAGGCTGACTACGTATTAAAAAAAAACGTTCGTGACAAATTACGTATAATTTGAATAGTAACAATTTATTAATAAATTGTTATTATATTTATAATTTATTTATTGCACAAATTATTAAAACGTAGAAATAAAAATATAAAAACAAAATGTTCAATATTCCACGTATTACATAGTGTTGTGCTATTTCGATTCACGTTACTTCTTGCTAAAATAATAATGATACAAATAACATATCAATAATCTAAATTTGAAAATAAACAAGAAATGAAATTATTTGAAAATGTGTAATATTTAAAATTAAATTATTTTGGCACATTCTTTAAATGCCCTAGGGCTGGCCCGTTGAAGTCTTTTGTATGAACGCCCGAGTTACTACGGCGCGGCGCGTGGCGTCCGTCGCGCTACAACCTTTTTGAACTAATAAATTTTTTAACATGTAATGATAATTTTTTAATTAATTATTAATGTTTTAGTTTTTTGTTATATTTAGTTAATTTAGGATACCTTGTGATTGTTTTAATTTAATGTGTATATTTAATTAAGAATAAAATTACCTGTATAGATTGGGCAAAATTCAAAAAAAAAAATATCGACCCATACCCAATAAGGTGTTTTATTTAAAAAAAAACTGTTTTTTTCTATTAATATAATAATATTTAATAATAATATTATTAAATATTATTTATTTATATTTATTTATTTATTTACTATTATTTTAATTACTGGGTTGTGGAGGTCAGATAGGCAGTCGCTCCATGTAAAATACTGGTATTCAGCTGCATCCGGTTAGACTGGAAGCCGACCTCAACATAGTTGGGAAAAGGCTAGGCAGATTGATTGATTTATTTATTTAATAATATTATTTAACAGTTGTTTTATTTTGATTTTACGGAAGTATACTATTTTCTATTTGTAACGAAACAGAAGAATCTATTGTAATTTTCTATTTGTTTATTCTTCTGTTGATAAGTACAGTACACACGTCTACACACACATTTCCAGTATAAGCTAACGTCGCATTTTACGGAAATCCTATGCAATGCAAGATCAGCTTAAACTGGAAATGTATAGCTTGATATGTAGCCGAGGGTACCTACGTTATAAATAGTTTTATTTAATTCAGTATATTATATTTATATGTTATTAAATAATTAGGTAAACGTTATATACTCGTATGTACAGTTCATTTCTGAACAAATGCCTATCTTATTAGTAGTTACTTAGTTTCATTCGTTCTCGATTTCTATGTGAAGTTTCTACGGTGTTATTTTTATAAGTGGTACCTACTTATTTATTGTGAATTGAGTCTACCGTAATAAAACTACACAAAATCCCTATTACAAATAGTTTAGAGTTTAAGAGGGTTTATCCTAAAAGTTGGCAACGTCGCAAATAACTGACAAATATTTACCTGTTTTGATTCTTATAGCAACATTACTGAATAGAAATAAGAAATATAGCTAACTAGAGAACTAGAATATTAATAATTAATTGCAATTATTACATTGAATTTGATGTTGTACCCATTTTAGGAGTAAAAAACGCATTTGGAAAGTTTCCAAATAGTTTTTTTACACCTAAAACTAAACAGTCGGTGTTACGATAATAATTATTGCATTTCATAATCAATATTCTAATTCGCTAGTTAGCCACATTTTTTATTTCTACACAGTAATATTGCTAAATTAATTAAGACAGTGAAATATTTGACATCTATTTGCGACGTTGCCCACCTTCAGAATAAACGCTCTTAAATCGTCTCATACCTTAAATTTTCGTACCTTAAATTTTGCGTACTTTTTCTACGAACTTTCTCTTACCCTTTTATATTTTTATACTTAGACCTCTTTTACGCTTGCTACGCAGCGCTGCAGTATAGCTACGCTGCGTAGCGCACCTCAGCTCCGCTTCGCTCCGTTCATATTACATAGTAAAGAAATACAATCAACCGAAGTCAATTCAATGATATTTGCTTGCTTTGCTTATTTCGAAGCCTCGATGGAAGAATAGCACATTGTATATTGTTATTATTTAATAACTTAATAAAACCATAGTAACTCATTTAGAAATTATTGGTAAAAAGTCATTAAAAAAACTGAAATTAGTCAATGAGATAATTATTTATTTCGTCGATTCGAGGCTACGAAGAATGCATGGCATTATAGGAACTTTAGGATTAGGTTTTAGGAAACTGGCAATTTTTATGAATCACAATTATTTTAATTATGGGATAACATATTGTTATTGACTGTCAGTTCGTGAGTATGTTGTTAATTATTTATATTACTGACAAAACACGTAAAATGGGCCACGTTATTAAAATTATCTCATGATTTCAGAAGGTAGACACAGCTAAGATTTAGTAAAAAAGTAATTGAACAAACAAAGTTTATTTTAGCTGTTACAACAAAAGTAAACTTTGAAAATAGTGTCTATTTTCAATTACTGGACCCATTTTTGTTATTGCAATCATAAACATGTTATCAAAGCCTCATTTCGGCTATTGATAACTAGGCTATATTAAACACCAAAATATGAATTGTTTACATGAACCACAAAAATAAAACAAATTGCTCAGCATAAAAAATCGCACATAGCAGGGGGAAACAGGGAAATGAAACAAGAATATTTTCACATTAAATTTATATTAACTCACAGATCTGAAACGAATGCTACTGCTACAGCGACATCGGAGACATTGCAAACCTTACCAGTACAACAATGCAGACATTACCTATGTTCCCGTCCAATATTCTGGGAAATGACAAATACATAAAAATTATAAATCGCTTTGCTGTTAACATACAAAAAGTTCGCATCGGAATAGTTCGTGTGGCTCGCTCACGTTTGAGAATCTCGTAAATAGAATAATCTAAGAATACGTAAAATGAGATCTGACGTTGCACGATATTTGTCGATGTTATGTTCGGTAATGTATCGTCAAGCGTGAGCGAACCGCCGCAGAGCACAGAGCTTTCGCCGTAGCGGTGTGACAGATCTGTCGCCTTAAACTAGATATATCTATAATCAAGACTTATCTCTATACTGAGACAACACTCGAGTGGAAGCTCTTGAAGAAAACTTCAGATCATGCAAGGTGTTAATTACTAACACTGCTGCAGTGGCAAATGGTCGCTTCCACCCGAACGTCCCCTACTGATGTTAAATTTTGTCGCTACGCTAACAAATGTCAATAATAAAAATGAAATGCATGCAATATCTGTCACCACAGACATACAGACACGACTGGACGAGGGAACAAGATATAAAGAAAACAACACCTTATCGTATTTAACTCTTCCGATTTTACTCAACTCAATGTAACAGAAATCTTCTGGTAACTAATTATTAAATTAATACATTATACACAAATATTCATCACAAAAATCTTACATTTTATCGTCCTTAAATACTAATGTTATAAACTTGAAATCGCTACGTTAAACTTATTTAAAAATAAGTCTATCGATGAGTACGATAATAGAATAAGATAAATAACAAATTTATCGTTATTATATATTTACATAAGTTAATATCTAATTGATACTACTAGTGTGTGCTTTAAACAGTATGAGGGGAGACATACATGCCTTCTAATATATATATATATATATTTTGGTAAGGGGCTGCGGCGTAGATGTCGCGCCGGTGGTGCAGTATAACATATCACTCTCTAAACGTAACATGGAAGGCAAGATGAGGTATATAGTTGCCGGCCCAACAGCCGCGCCACAGCCCTCGCAACACGCTAACCCTATTACTCGTTACTTGAGGTAGTTAAGTTTCGTATATTGTTTCACACATTATTATTGCTATAGGAAAAAAACTGTTATACAATATTCTCAACAATATAACACTTTTATGTATTACTTTTCACAAACAGCTCATATAATTTATCAGAAATTGTATATATTGATGTCGTGCGATACGTTAAGCCTGAAGTCGTTTCATGTGTGTATATTGGCAAGTATATAAACGATGACAGGCGTCAGTTGGTAGTTGTTCTGACGATCGCACTATAGTCTTACATTTCATTAAAAGTTAATTAATTCTTAAGAGGTAGGCCATATCGGTCCGAGCTGTTCACAGTTATTATATTGCTTTACCGTGCAATATGTTCTCGGATTTTAATTATTATATAATGTATAATTATGCGCTGATGAGGTAGATCAACGTTGTTAGTGTAATTCTATGTGTATAAAAATATTTCTGCAATATAATCAACATTCAAATACAAACATTATCAAAAATTAAATCGATATAATGTTCATATTGCACATTTTTTGCCTTGACAAACGGATAGTTTGTATTAGATTTGTGTATCGACCGATGATATGGAGGCGACAGCATGGCGTGTCAATGTATTGCCTGATGCGTCACCACGACCGCGAGTGCACTGTGGTGCAGACACATGCATGTGATCACCGGGTTCAACACTAAACAAACTTGCATCGACATTGACGCGCAAGCCAAGTATATTGACACGCCAGCGCGCGCGCATTGGGGCCTTGATATGTCCTTCATAATGTGATTTTACCGTTTTTCACAATTCTATATACAAATAATTCATGATTCCCTTATAACTTGTTCGGTACATAAATCAATAAATCGTGACCATTTAATTTTAATACTATACAAAAAACATTTACATTATTACGTTAAATTATTGCTAGAGAATTTCATTATCATTAGGCTAAAAATTATTAAAAATTAAATCGTTTCGCAACAGACAGTTGGCGGAATCAATTTGGCAACGTTTAGGAAGACTACTTTCCTACCACTAACGAAACAGGAATGTATAACTAAATTCGTTCAAATAACGTATGGTAACTAAATTGGACATAAATTAGTATCATTTTAGGAAAAACTCAGAATTTTAAACAAAGAAGTCAACTAGCTTACAATATTAAAACAAATGTTAACAGACAAAATAATAATAGGAAGCACCGGGAAAATATCAATACGTAATAATATAATCAATAGAAGATTTTACACCTAGAACAAAAACGCTAAATAGCTACGTAGCAGAGGAGCGCGGGCGCGTTCCGCCCGCTCGAGCGCAGGCGACGCGACGCGAGCGCAGCGTCGCCGGCGCCCGCACCGCTTGCACTACCGACCTATCATCATTACAAAGTTTGCCATTAAACCTATATTTTGGCAATTCATCTAAACCGTTTTGAAATTTCAATTTGTACCCATCGTATAATTAAAGCATAACACTTATTCTCCGGCGTACGATTTGTATTTTTCCAGTTCCTACTTAAAATAAATGTCTGGCAATCGTGTCCCAATATTTACAAAAAATACTCCTAATACTTTCAAAATACACATACCTATCGTTCGTAAACTTCAACAATCATAAGAAAACATAGAATTTTAACTAAAGTTAAAAAAAAACTTCTTACAGTTTATAATATTTTACAATAAAATAAGATATGTGATGTTACGTCGCGTCTGATATTTCCCAAATAAAACGACGTTCTTTACTTTATCTAATTATTTCTACGTTTCTTTCCGTATTCAATATGTAAAAATGATATGGTTCGATCTAAATGATATCGTAGAATTACTCTAACGTCATGTAATTATATGTTTAGCGCCCAGACACCCAGGCATGTAAAGTCACCTTGTGCCGGCCGGACGCAAGGTTAGCTTGAATGAACAACAAAAAACGAGCTGCGAACTGAACGCGTGCATCGGAGTCGCGCCGTGGCCACCCTACAGCGATATAACGCACTCTAAATAAATATGTATCGCGGCGGAACATCAGGTTTTCATGTACTACAGGGTCTAAGTAAAAGAAATTTCAGTACGAGCTATCTGCAAATATGAAATGATATGTGTGTGCGACACGTTCGGACCATACCGTTCAGTTATAAGCGACGTGCAGCGCGCGCGAACTCGACGTGGGCGACGCCGACGTGGACGTCACTGAGGACGACGACGTCGGCGAAGACGACGAGCGGATCTTCTTCTTGTGAGTGCCGAAGTGCTTCACCATGTGATCTTTCCTAATGAAACCTTTGCCGCAATGGTCACAAGTAAACGGCTTACAGTCAGAGTGCAAGCACATGTGCCGGCGCAGGTCCGACTTGTGGTTGAACGACTTCGGACACTCGTTACATTTGAACGGCTTATTGTCGGAATGCTTGACGCAGTGCCATTCGTAAGAAGCGTCGTCTGAGAAACGTTTGCCGCACCGTATACACTTAAATGGTTTAGCGCCCGAGTGGAACGTCTTATTGTGCTGCGTAAGATAGCAACCTTTGTTGAACAGCTTGTCGCACTCGTAGCACTTGTGCACGGTGATGGCGGCCGACTTCTTCATCTGGTTCCGTTCGGCGAGCGGCGTGCTCTGCACGGTGGACGACACCGCGGGCGAGCCGCGGCTCTCGTTCTCAGCCTTCGCGCTCTCCGGACTAGCCGGGGACTTCATTTGAGTCCCGTAATTTTCCTTATTCGCATAGTCCATGATATCCTCTATCTTTAATATCTGAAGTTCGCCCGAATCTGTTTGTAACATGTCAACTTCGCGCTTTATAGTTTTTCCTTCGACGGCGTACCCGTAAGGATAAACTTTCGTATGCTCCGGGTCGTAATCGATCACCTCCATGTCCTTGACTTTTCTCGGTGAAAAGTTATAATCGTACTCTATACTTTGTATTTCGGGATTGCCGTACTGTAACGCTGAGTGGACCGGGTCCACGATAATATAACCGGCGGTCGACTCGTCAGACACAACTTGACCCCCCACGTTAGGCTGCGTGATATAGTTAGAAACATAAACGCTGAAGCTCTGCGTCTGGAGCTGCGAGAAGCTCGGCAGGCGGCCGCCGGCTCGCTCGCTTGACGTTTCTTGTTCCATAACTTCGACTTCTTCAGGTGTTGATTCACCAAAAGTAGCCTGATTGGCTATAGGCAGATTGTTGATAGCCATATCCATAACGTGGGGGGCCATCCCGTTTGGGTAACTCGGTGCTATAGTCTGCTGAAAATTCTGACCCAAATATAAAGGGGTGTGCGTGGGGTCCGGAACCGAAGGCCCCAAAGGATCCGTAGACCTCGGGCTGTACGGGTTGACACCCAAATGACTGAACGGAGGCAGGGTGTGCGCCGTAAGCGCCGGCGTACTCTGCGTTAGAACTGGAGTTGAAATATTGCTGGTTGACACTGATAGCAGGCCCCTCATATGGTGATTTTGAGAAACAGAGGGACCTGCTTCCCCGTTTGGGGGATTCCCTGCCGTTGAAATTGCTACACCTTTAGATGACTGATGATTACTATCGTTCGGATTCCCTATGCCCGGCGGTTGACTACCTATATTGAGCGGATGTGACCCGACCTGGTGCTGTAAAGGGTGATTAGCTAAAGGATTATTACTGAAATTATTATCTAAGTTACCCTGTTGAAGATGCGAGTACGGTGACTTGGACTGCATGGTGGCGACCCGGTGCGATCGTTCGAAGCTCTGCGACGCGTAGGGTGACTGCAGCGCGGCGTCGTCCACGCCGCGCGCGTCCTCAGACGGCACGGGGCTCTGCGTGTTGGAGTCGGCGGCCTGTTGCTGCGCGCGAGACATCTCGCGGCTCGGGTGGTGGTGGTTGGAGATGGGCATCGTCGCCGGGTCGGGCTGACCCGACGATCTCACCGCGTTCTTGTGCAACGTCGTGTTGTAATGCCTTTTTAGGTGACCGGAACTAGTGAACCATTTATTGCAAGCGGTGCAGTTATACGTCTTCGGTCTTCGCGCTTCATTCGATTTCCAATTAGCGCCTTTACCTCCGATACTTGGAAGGGTTGAAGATGTAGGATTCGTAGGTTGTGTGCTTGTTATTTGTGGCGCCGCTGGGGAATCGTATGGTCGATATGGTGGTTTCATATCTGGATTTGAAGATGCTACGGGCCCCGAGTAATCAGTAAGAGGAGGCATTTGTACGCCTGGGTATATTTTTTGTTCAACATGCATGAAAGGTTTTTGATCATGATGTACGCCAAGAAATTTGTCTTGTGTGTAGGCAAACTTTTGTTCGGGGTGGAACATTTTTGCTTCCGATTGATACCCCTTTTGTTCAGCAAACATCTTTTGTTCTTTGAAAAGAGATACATCTCCGTTAAGCTGTGGATTACTGTATAATTTCTGAGCCTCCCAAGGCATCATGGGCACTGTCCGCGTGTTAACTTCTCGGCCTTGAGGTGGCGCGTCTTCAAAAGGCGCAGTCGGTTGGTCGCCCTCATTTCCTTGGTAAACAACTTTTTGAGAGTCTAGGTCTAATATATCTGACGATTCTTCATGTTCTTCCTTTATTTTTGGGTTTTCATTTTGATAGCCCGAGTTATTGTATTGTTTTCCCTGATACTGTTGAAATGGCATGGACGCTGATGTAGGAGCAGTGCTGGCCCCCGCATGAGCTGAGTTGCAGTGCTCATTGAGTTGGACGGCGGAGTCGCATACGAACCCACACTTGTCGCACTGGTTGGGTGAGGGTGAGGGCGTCGGTTGATTGAGTGGCTGACCATACAGTGGGCTCGACGATGACACCTGCGACACTCGCTCCTGCATGTTGTATGGGTGGAACCGGTTCGATTTGTGATACTCTTGGTTATATTGGGATTGTTCCCAATTGATCTGTTCAGAATGCTGATTTTGTGAGAAGCCAGAATGAGAGTAGTTGTTACCGAACTGTGCTCCAGGTGAGAAGTTGGTCTGGTCGGGGTTCTGGTAAGGCGAGGGCGCGCTGTGGTAGCTCTGCGGGGTCGCAGGATGCGGGAACTGCGCAGACGTCTCTGGCGTGGCGCGCTGCGGGAACTCGGGGCTGGGCTTGGTGATCATGTTGTCGCTTGAGTCGGCCGGCGCCGACACCGTGGTCTCGATCTTCACTTTCACACCGTTATTGTTATCGGTATCATTCTGTGAGTTTTGCGTACCCCACTTCACGTATAAGTTCTCTTTATGATATTGCAAATGCACCTCTAATGATTCAACAGTGTCCAAGTAGAGATCGCAAATCTTACAATGATAGTCCCTCGACGATAAAGTCGACGAAACGGCGTTGCTGTTAGCCATTTAAATCATCAATCCAAAGGAGAGCACCGTCTCCGCCAACGAAAAAAAAATAATAATAAAACGGCACTTCTCGTGTCGACGTACATGTAGTCCTACTTGATCAGGCGCTACAGGTTAAAGTCATGGTCGCGGTCGGCGCGGTTCCCCTCGCGGCTCCGCTCAAACAGCGGCAATGTTTTCGAAGAAAGTTTTTGGCGGCATTTCGCAGCGCGGGCGTGCGTCGCGACCACGTGCGCGCTTGTAAACACTGAGAGCGGCGCGCTCCGCTCGGCTCCTGGTCCATCAACAACACTCGCTGCACCGGCGATCGCCAACACTTCGCGTCACTTGCCCAAAAGTTTCATCGTAGCGAAGCGATAACTTATTGTCACTCGGAAAAGTCTAATAATAATTAACAATGTCTATAATAAACTAAAATCACAGAGGAAGTAGTGGAATAACAACTTGGCACTTGTTTGTAAACCCGGTGGCGCGATGCGTTATAGTTTGTAGTGTGCTAGGTGCGTCGCGAAGGCGTCGCGGGTCAACCGGGTACGGACGCTGCGAACGTTTACTAGCAACTGACAGCCTTCCCGAAGTCGCCTTCGGGGGCATGACTTCAATAACAATTCGCAACGTCGTCCCCCACCGTAGCGTGTGTGCGAGAGAGACCGTCGCACGGTGATGAAGTTATCGCTCCTTCGTCCTTTTGTGTGTCCTTAGTGCGAGCGAGAGAGCCAAGCGGAGGTGGCCGAGGCGCGCGGGGGACGGGGCTGGTCCTACTCTTTCTCAAAATTGAAATGCCCGGTCGAAATGTCCGGTGAAGCTGCGTCCGAGTAGGATAGCGATAGCACCCACCCTTACAATGCGGGCGGACAGAGCCCTGCGACGAAATTCTCTAAATTTTAAATCTCCTTTTATTATTTTGTACGTAAAAAAATAGCCTCCAAATTCTAAACAATATTTTAAAACTTAGTAAAGTGTGTTTACAATTGATGCAAGTATTGGAATGATTAGGGTCACCTTAATAGGTATCGAAATAATTTGAGCCTTTTTATCGACAAATTGATCAGAAAACAAAACAAATAGCTGCACATACGTGTTTATGTTCAATATTATTAATGATGACAAGCAAATGTCATTTCCTTGTTAGAAGTCAATAGCCGAAAAAGATTTGTGCGACTAAGATAAAGAGAATAAAAACTAAATTGTTCGAGGTCATGTTTTAAAGCGATATTTGTGAGTTCAAGTGGGTAGATAAAACTAGTCATAATTAAATGAATATGTGCCAACATCAGTAGCGGTATTCTATGTGAATCATAGTTCTGATTATGTGACTTAATGTTAAAACGAGAAACCAAAGAAATATTTTAGTTTTCCTACTTAAGACTGTAATAGGTGAACTTATTAAATCTCACCTCAAAATTTTCACCACCATGCATGTGAAAACAAAATAACGAAATGTTACAAGCGAATCCTAAACGGAAGCTAGTATTATCAGAATGGCCGAGCCGTGCGCAGGGCACTGAAAATTTTGCATCGTGGACGAGCGAGGGGTGCGGGCGGAGGAGTAGGGGCGGGGGGGGGGCGGCGCGGTTCCTTAATTTTTTTCTAAACACGTCGAAAGCACTACCCCTTACGTCCAGCCATATAATATTAATATTTTAATAAAAAATTCACAGATGTAGGTTGGTAGTGAAAGTAAGGAGTTTCGTAGCGTGGTGGCGACCGGACGGTGGCCATGCAAACTATGAGGGGAGCCGACATCGATTTTCTCGGACTGTGCCGATAGCTTCCTTCACTGACATAAAGAGGCTTCCTTGTTCCCGAACACCTCTGTGCGTTAGCAGGCTCATTTTACGTTTTGTTTTTATAACATTTCGAATGTTGTTGCCTAAGTTTTAATAGTATTTGCTGAGAAAATTAAGAATAATATTTATGCACGTTAAAAAATATCATAACACTGCATTTTTTACATTCCATAATTCATTAGATAAGCCACGTGACAAAATAGATGCGGAAACATAACATTAGCTTAAACATTCAAAACATTACAAGAAACTTCGGAACGGAACAATGTTTCGTAAAGTATACCTACGTAAACTTATTTACAAACTGGGTAATACCTTTGCGTCATAACTTGATAGCGACCAAGTCTTTAAGACCAAGTTAGGATAAAAATTATGATCGTGACGATCACAAAACTAGGAAATTGCAAAAGTGTGCAATCAAGGTCTTAGGAAACGCTTAAACTAACATAACCATGATATAATTATGTATAGCACTCAAAAGTTAATAAAAACAAAAACAAACAAAACTCCACACAAGTAAAAATCTCAGAGCAGAACAGTACTAAAACAATGCACAACAACATTCATGTGAACCTTTGTTTTGCTGTTAAAAAGTGCTCGGGACACCCGTCATATAAATATAGCTGAAAATATTCAACACAAAAAGGTCTGGAAAAGGCCGAACTAAACGTATAATGGTTACGAAACGTAGCTACTAAACGGTTAATCCCTGCCTCGCGAACTGTATCATTCATAACATTTTATGAGGGACGGGGGCAATAAACACACAGGCTGACAAACAAACTTGAGCTTCGACAACTTTGCGCGGCCCGAGGTCTCGTTGTAAGCGATGGATTTAATTAAGGGATTATTTTACAGGTTTGGAGGTGTGAAAGTGGAATAAACAGAATTAAGAAAATATTAAATACAAATGAGTACAAGCTAACACTATTATGTGTAATATTATGTACAAGTAGTAGGTAGGTATGTATATGTATAAAAAATATTGATTTATTAACAAATAAATTATGACGTTATTGCTATTGGTGTTTTGCTAGATAATAAGATCGGAAATTATCAATATATTGATTCGGAAAAGATGATAATAATATCAGTGTTATCAGTGTTATCGAATCTGATAAAAAAATCCAATTCATGTATTTGTAAATAATAATTATAAATATCAAGCAAAAATCTAGGATTAATTTTATATAATTATTTTCGAGTCATTGAATTTTTATTTCCAACATTTATTGACAAAGACAATAGCGTCAATCTTTTCTGAAATAAAAATACGACCAACCAAGTTAAATTGCCCACACTTACTTGCCAATTTACCTTGCATTCAGTAACATACAAAATTGCATTTACACACTACAGTCCGACCGTCGAGAGAATTCGTTCTTGACATCTAACAGTTGAGTTGAGTTTGTTTTTCATACTAACGAATATTTGTTTTGCGAATTTGATCCTTATTATTACTGTAAGGAACGTATTCTCTCGACGGCCGGACTGTAACCAATAGCGCTCTACTACCATAAATTCATCTTCCTAAATCGTGCCACGCTGGTGCTACGCGCCCCGCTGACAATGCGACGTTGCCGCACCTCCGCCGAGCGTCTAGTCGCGGACTTCTTCGGATGGTTATCACTATCAATCTTATTAGCGGTATTGTACTGAGTCATCTACTTCACGGTCGCTTTCATAATTAATTTACTAGCCCGGTTCTTCATTGAAAAGTTTTTGTTTGATAGTCTTCACTTTTATGCTGACCCACGTACATTTTTTCTTTGCTAAATAAAAATATTTGAATAATAAAGTGTAGTTAAGCTCAACTTTGCTTGAAACATGTCTAGAATCAGAGACTTTTAAAAAGAACAAGAATAACTTAGAAGCAAAAGAACAAAGAACTTAAGCTATTCCTTAATTACCTCTCACATAACTAAACAACTTTGCTAAAACTAACACCTGGAATAACAAAAGGTACACTTATTATCTCCGAAGAATTATAACGCGATGGTATTGTAAATTATAACGCGATGGTATTGTAAAAAAGTCTTATCTTAAGGAAAAAAGTAATAAATATTTCTGCGTAAATCCGAAGTCGTGAAACAAAGGTAAGTGTATAGTGTTAGTTATCTGTTACAAAAGTTTCTAGTTGGTACATTCCGTTTGTAAGATGACTTTGGAGCTATTAATTTTATTTTCATTACTTACAAGTTGATTTTAAGGATTTTACTAATAATGTTGTAAAATTATTATTTCTGCAGCTTTTGGCGAATTCGGCGTTTCGTCATGTCAAAGGTGGAGCATAAGAATTACATAGTTATGAAATAATTTAGGTAGGAATGTTTTTCTTTGTCATTATTTATTTTAAGTAGTGTTTGATCTACTAGCACACGAAATTATTAGAAATAGGAAAGGTCATGAATTCATCAGTCCAGCTTCGTTAAGGGTGTGACGAAATAATTCGCAAAATTAAAACGTTTACTTTTTTGTAAAACTCTGTCTAAATATAGGTACAAACCAGCTGTTTTTAATTGTTTGGTTTTTGTGTTATTATTTCATCATTGTCGCAGTGAAGTTTTAGGCACGGTACTTCTAAATATACAGGCTAGGCTATGAAATAACGAATGAAAATAAAATACTGGAGTTTAGAATATAATCTAAGTACTTAATTTGAAAAACCGGCCAAGTGCGAATCGGACTCGCACGCGAAGAGTTCCGTACCACCGTACAAGATACAGGGTGCCAGGGACATCGACGCGAAAACTGTTACCATGGATTTAGTACATGCTTCTGAGCCCCCCTGCGTTGAAATTTTAGTCTATTTTTTTTTTTAAATCTGCTCTTTTATAGAAAAGTGCAATACCCACGCGGTCAAATTGTATGGAAAAGCAGTTTTTTTTTAAGAACCGGCAAAAAATTTTCAACGCAGGGGTATTCAGAATCCCATCCAATGTATATAGCAAATAACGTTGAAAAGAACATTTCTTGTATGGTCCCTTTAATTTTGAACTTCATTTTATTTTTATTATTAGTTAACTACTAGCGGCAAAAGAAATACAAAATCTGTGAAACCAATTGTCTATCTATTACGGTTCATGAAATACAGCCCGCTGACAGACGGACTGACAGCGGAGGCTTAGTAATAGGTCTTGTTTGGCACCCTAAAAATCTTCAATCCATCCACTGACAGACAAAGCACAGCCCAAACCGCTGGATCTAGAATATTGGACATTTTGTGAAAGAGTTGAGATGTTTCAATGAAAGCTCGTCATTTTTGCCGATGGAAATCCCATCGGGCACACGACTTGAATTTTTTATTCATTACGAATTCGTTTTTTATGTAGTAGTGGGGGGCTCATGGCTAAGTAACAGCCGCACGGATCGATCAATCAGGTTAAGCTACGCTTGCCGCGGTTGGTACTTGGATGGGTGACCATCTTTACATACCAAGACCGTGCCTCGGTAAGCGTTGATACCGGCTGTCATTCGTGGATATCTGACAGTCTTTACGGGTCGTAAGAAGCCCGAAAGTCTGACCCCCAGTCTTACCAAGGGTATCGTATTACCCAGTAACTGGGTTGTGGAGGTCAGATAGGCAGTCTTTCATGTAAAATACTGGTATCCAGCTGCATCCGGTTAGACTGGAAGGCGACCTCAACATAATTGGGAAAACGCTAGTCAGATTGATTGTATTTTATGTAGTAACTTCAGATCAAACCTTCTGAAATTACAGGTTCCTTCGTTCTAGAATTATCGGTAGGTATTATAAGCATCCTGTTACTAAAATGTACATAAGTCGTGATATTAATACATCCTAGTTATAAGTACCCCGCACGTAGCCTTTGCCGGCTAAACATAGCTCCGGGCCAGGAGCCACCTCAGCTGACTTTGCCATTAGCAAGAATTCTAAATATGTACAATATTCATAATAGTTTTATGTTCCTTACTGAGAATATACCAATATATCGAACGTTTCTTCTCCTTTTCACATAGAACTAAATTTTAATTAGAAATTGAATAATACGAACATAATTAGTGGTTGGGTTTAAGTAAAGTCAGGGAAGTTAATTGTTGAGCAAATTGACTAGTTAAATTGTGCATGCAAATCACAACTGTCTTCTGTAACAGTTGGCGAATATTGACGTCGGGAGTCAACTTGCTTATGAATTAATTTATAGTGACTGTACCTACATGTCAATGATATGTCGAACGAAATATTGGACTAATGAGAGACTTTTCATAAAACGAGGGACACCATTAGGAGAAAATAAATTATAGTGAAATCTAGCATCGAGAAAAGAAACTAGATTATTATGCTGATATATATATGATGATGATGATGACGTCATGACCGATTAAAATAAAACGGAAAAAAAATAAAAAAACGTTAAACGAAAAATACAATGAGACAAATATGGACGTGGAGACATGGATCATTTTGTAGTCGTTTGATTGACAGAAACTAACTCAATTGCCATTAAAAAAAATAGGAACAGAGATATTGAGATAAAAAGACAGACCTGCAAGAACTAAGTTACACGTTTCCGCTTATTTGGATTAATAGAAAATAATTATATCAATGACTTTGAAACTATACATAATGACCTTTCCGAAGTTGCAACGCTAATTATAATTATACTCGATTGACAGGCAGTAAAGCCTAATCGTCTACGTATCCGCGGTCACCAGACGGCATTAAACTAAAACATTCTTAATTTGGCAAATATCTCGCTGCACAAAGAGGACCGTCTGATGAACACTCACCGACAGCGAAGGCCATGCGATCACACAAAAACTAATGCAACATATGTACGTGGATATATAAAAATTAATTATTACTCTTAGTCACTTCACCGATTTGACTTTAGCTAAGGTCACATTCGTGCTAATTCTACGAACGCTCCCGTTTTTAGTTAGACAACGCCAGACATGTTATTATTTAGTGATTACTAAACTTCATTTGTATGTCCGAGTTGTCAGAAGATTGAGAACTGACCCGCGTAAGTATAGTGAAAAAGTTTCCGAACTCGAAGGCCCGTTATGGTGCAGTCTGCAACACGAACCAACCCGACTTTTTGTTAGTAATCATTACTTGTTAAACTCTGACCGATGTTTTTGTTTGGCTTCTAGGCTATTTTTGATCTAGCGGTATATTGGAATGATTGTGTGGGGATCTATCTGAATCATGGTATTTTTTTTAATATTCTGTTATGCCTTGTGTAGTGTATCATTAACTATAACATTATTACTGAGTGAGTCAGGGCAAAAAACGAAAAAACAGAATGAAAATAGAAAAGGCTTTTATACTGGGAGAGGACCAAGGCCGTATCCCTTCAGAAGACGATAAAATAAATAAAGAAAGAAAGATAAATGTGTTCATTGGTATTACAGCAGAAAAATGCTGTATAAAATTAAAACTACAAAAACATAAATCAATGATTATAATGCCAAAAGGGCCTCAGCTCAGCATAATGTCAGATGACAACACACAGAGCCACCTGACGTGCCTACTTTCATGCTTCTTAAACTTCCTCTAAAGTCAAACTGTTTTTTTGAAGTACGCGAAATATTAATGATCCTTAATCATCTAACAACAAACGAACCAATAATTTAATTTGAAAATCTAGCAGTCTGAAAGAAGACAGAAACAATTGAACATAGCTTAAATTCGTTGCAAGTTATAGTATCTCGATTAATTGAATGCAATATGTGCAATCAGACTGCAATAGATCACCTTTACAAATTATCTCAATAGTAATTATTATAGTTAGTGTAAAGTGCATGTGCCTTGGTTACGGACATTTAATTAACAACGTCTCCTTACCTAAAGACAGTTACATGATACATGGATTTGGACAGGATAACCATACGATTGGAAGATTTGATTCTTCTGTAAGAGCCTTTATTCTTAAAGTTAGCAACGTCGCAAATAGATGTCAAATATTTCGCTGTTTTGATTAATTTGGCAATATTACTGTATGGAAATATGAAATGTGGCTTCTCCGTCAATTGTGGACCGATTTTGAAAATTCATTTTTTTATGAAAGGGTATGCTCCCGAATTGGTCCCATATAAATTTTATTAACTTTGCTTGGATAGTTTTTGAGTAAGCTTCAATAATACGTATTTTTCCCACTTATTATATATGGATGATATTATGATAACTTCCTGTCACTGTTAGGTATCGAATAGGTAGTGGTATTCGAATTTGTGTGGTGGGTACCACAACTAAAAAGTGAAAACAAAAACTATTTACAAAAAAAAACAACCGACTTCCTTTTTTTTTTTGTAAGTAGTTTTTCTTATAGTAATATTACCAAATTAATCAAAACAGGTATATTTGACAGCTATTTGCGACGTTGCCAACTTTTAGGATAAACGCTCTCAATGTATTCATCATCATCATCATCAACATTTCTCTTGCCCTTATCTCAATTTATTTGGGGTCACAACAACAACAATGTAGACACATTGTTGTTGTTGTTGCGTTGTCTTTCTATTGTGTAATCCCGAGTGGTCAAAATAGGCTACGCACCCCTTACCTTATCTTACCTAATCATACTTTTACCTTTTTCTAATTCTTATTCTTGGCTGGTATAATTACTGAAACTGAGGTTGGAAGAAAGTCAAATGATACTGCTGTCTTTAAGATAAAATAAAATAATGTAGGTCCTGTATTGAATGAACCAAAGGTTGAATAGGACCGAGGAAGTTCACGGGATGACCGCTCGTGTACTAGTTGTTCAACTAATATTAATTGATGAAGTGAGGTAAACCATGTACTACTAACGAATAAGTACATGGTTTCATCGTACCTGCTCACTGCTGACCAAATAAAAAACCAAGACATAGCGCTGTCAACCGTGACGTGAAGCCGTAATTCGTAAACGTGTGCACTTAGTGAGGTGTAGTTTGATAGTAAATGTGTGCGTGTGAGCGTGTGTGCAAGCAGAGGTGTAGTTTTGGCATGCTTCACTGTATTGTTCGCAGCGCTGTCTTGGTTTTTGATTTGCTCTGAGGCTCGGTCAAAAAGTTAACGTGCTCAAATATTAGCCAGTCAGTTTGATGGTAGCAGGGCCCAGGGTTTCTGAACTCCGGAAGTTTTTTTATGTCGCACACCTGGAGGCAATTTCTAATGTGAACTGAACTGTATATCTGCTACTTCCACGGGAAGACTGAAATTGGCAAATGGCAAGCTGGGGACAGAATCATTCATTCTTATTATTTCTAGTACCTACCGATTGATTTCAGCCTTGTTTTGAGCTAACTTTATTTTCGTTTGGCATAAACAGTAGGTACCTACTTCGTTTTCAAATATATTTATCTGAAGTTACCTATTGTTTGCACAAGAGTACCTATCTAAAATATCTAACTAACACCAACACACAAAATAAATAGGAGAAAAAATTAACAATACTAGGTTAATTTGTAACAGAGTACCTAATTCGGTTCGAAGATCTGAGTTTATAACAAAGTGAAAATATAGTAGAAACGGTTGTACCAATTCTATGTACGTATTAATAAAAAAACTAAGCAGTATATCCTAAAAAAGTATATATATTGATTACAGCTTTAATTTTATTCGAAAATTAGGTAGAGTACGTTATTTTAACTTCATCAGAATCCAAAACCACAAACAACCCCCGCACGGAAAGTGGTGGTGTATCTAAATTGTGCGACGTTGTCAAATTTACATCAGTGCATCCAAAACATGCATCTAGCAACATCGCATTTACCCCCACGAGAGAAAAAACTACTCACACAGGCGCGTCCGAAACAGGTGTAAAATGCTCGTTGTACGCACACTAGGACAATGCGCATGATTCTCACGAAAGGTTTCTGAGAAATGCCACGCATACACAGGGCTTAATGCGTTTGTGTGTTACAGAAAAAATCTAAGTCGTACCCACACAGAGGCGTCGAGAAAACAATGATGCGCCCGCACCGCTCATCGGGCGTTTGGATTTCTCTTGCAATTTTGAGGATAACACGCAGCAGAATTGTATTGTTCTTTGTTCCGTAGTCACCTGTAACAAGGAATCAGTTCCTAAACTTTGTTATTTTTAAGATTTGCTGTAGGTATGTTGTATTATGAAACTACCAATGTCCTAAATATTTTTTACGAAATACTAGTTCCGTCACTTACTATTGTTTTGGTTTATTTTTGTGCACGTGGTGTTAAATGTCAATCGCGCTGCGTTGTGGTAGGTCTGCTGCATAGTAAAACCAATCACGTTCTAAAGTCAATCTTTTAACTAAGTATTATTATGCGATATAAAATATAAATAAGTAAAAAAACCCTTTGCTGGAACAAAATGCTCAGTTATATTGCGAAACTGTCTTAATAGACAATCCAGTTAGTACAAATTTAACAAGATTTTTTGTACCAATTAATTTATAGAATTGGAAACTAACTGATACCTAATTATTCAAGTTGACCCTATAGTTATCTTATTCAAAGTTATTTGGGTGTGAAAATAATTGTAAAAGCAGTACACTCATTTGAGAATCACAAATACACAGCTGAATCAAACTTTATCTTCAACAGGGGTGATACTGGATTTAATAAAAAAACTTCGATTTCCGAAAGCGGTGCACACATTGTAGAAGATGATAGGGGTGCATAGGAATGCAGCGGGAGTGGTAAAAAACGATAAAATACAGTTAGATGCGGGGGTGGCTGAGTTCAAACCGGTTTCGAGAACCCACCACCACTGCTATTTCTTATGGATAAATAGGCTAGTTTTGGATTCGTAATTTGGGCGAAAATGTTTGATAATATTGAGTTAGTTCCTAGAGTGGGTGTGTGTATTAAAAGAATGTTATCAAATCAAAAATATATCTCAGACCGTGTAACTTTTATCTTATTATAACTGTTATTTTTGCCCTATGTACCTAATCATTGTCGACTTTTCTGACATGTGCTTGTTTTGTTTGTAGTACTTATACTGTTTATTTATTCTTGTCAATAAATATTATGTGGTGGTGGATAAAATAGGTAAAAATCACACGATCGAAGAAAGTAAAACATACAAGAACTCTTTAAAATGTGCTTAAATGTTTAATGTGGTGATAATAAAAAAAAAACTACATTATACTCAACAAGTACCTACATCTGATGTTAAAAGTCGAAGCGTCACTGCAGAACCTTTTAAATTGTCAGTTTGGTAGCCGCTCAAAGTATGTTGAATGTAATATCCGGTAATATTGACTTTTTTGCAGTTGCTACGACACACAACTAATAAAGAAGCATGAAAAGAATTCCGGAAAGTTTACTTAATAGTTCTGAAAAATAGATGAATGAAGGAGTTGTGCAATAACACGAACTTCAGGACTGCCAGGAAATGAGTAGCAAGGGGAATAATGATAATAGCTAACGTTTGTAGGGGTTGAAATGTTTTACAAGTTTCTTATATTTTTTTTACAACATCTAATTTCATAGGCGTTCAATGTCTAGAATGTTAGTGCAATTGTTTTGTAGGTTGAAGATCATTTCATACGAAAATATCCAAATTTTGCAAATATTCTTAAGTTCCTGCTATCCACTCAATATTGGCATAGCATGGTTTCTAACAAAAGGGTTAAGTTACAAGTTACATTACCTACATCGTGTACTGCCTACTCCCAAATAAAAGGTCTTCCATAAAGTGACATTAGCAATTATTTACCCTAAAGATGTGACGGGAAATTATTAGAATGCGGGTCTTACTCGTACTCGTAGGAAATTAAAAATAAAATCGGCACGAAGTACGCTAACAATTTGCACGAAGTACGCTAACAATTTGCACGAAGTACGCTAACAATTTGCAAGGGAATATTAATGAGGGAAGATAAGGTTCCGAACCGTTTTACTTTTAAATACGATATGTTTTAAATTTGAACAGATCGCCCTGTGGGTGGCTGGTCATCAATTTGGCGAGTGGAGGGGCAGGTGGGGGGCGCGCGGGACGAGGGCGAGCTCAGCCTCGTCTAACCCCTTATTTTACATTTCACACTCCGGGAAAATCGTTAGAGAAATCTGCGTAGCGTGCATGTCCGAGACATACGCACACCGACGCGCGGCGGGCGGCGTGTGAGCGTCCGAGCCACCCTCGCCACCCGCCGCTATATCGACGAAACTTCAAGAAATCCTCTTATACGCACATGTGTACCTAGTCACATATGTAAATCAAAATTACACATTCAATTTCTTCTGATCCAATTGATCTAACGGCACACATCTATGTAGATACTAGCTAATATCTAGCTAATATCTAGCCTGTCAATGATTGAAATTTCGCACTTTTCTGGGAATTTATCTACTTACTCAATTGGATATTTTAGCGTTGTACATCTTGAAAGTTCCTGGTCAACTTCCTATTTAAATTTCTACCTCCATAGTTTCTAACACGAGCAAGTATTGAAAATCAAATAATATATTATAGTAGATGTATTTTAATTAGAAAGCGGCTCGGGAGATGCTGTGGGGCGCGGGGAGGCATGGGAGGCACAGAACAAGCGGCGAGGCGATCTATTGAAAGATGTCGCCGTGGGGCGGCGAGCCGAGTGGTCACATACATTATTACCGAACAATGTCACTATGCAAATGTATGTGGGAAGGCTTTGTGTGAACGCACTTACGCATACGGGGGGAGGCGCCTCCACATAATCCG
This sequence comes from Agrochola macilenta, assembly GCA_916701695.1. Classification (NCBI taxonomy): domain Eukaryota; kingdom Metazoa; phylum Arthropoda; class Insecta; order Lepidoptera; family Noctuidae; genus Agrochola; species Agrochola macilenta. The sequence goes on along the minus strand of OU753552.1, from coordinate 7,878,741 downwards.
AGGCTCACCCCGCCGGCCTGCGCCCGCCGGCTCTCGCCAAAGATGGTTGTACGCATGTGAGTGTACACACGCGGCACTTTCTCTTGAAGCTCGCCACTGGCTTTTAAAGAGGGTGGCCGGGGGGCGGCGGGAGGCGAGCGTTCCGAGCGGGTGACCACGGGGAGGCTCAGCGTGTGCCGGACAGCGCCGCCTAGCGGCACGCAGCGGCACCGCAGCCCTGCACGCACCACGCAACCACCTATGCAACAGGTCCAGACAACTGGTCTAGACGCTGATAACGCGGGATCCACCAGCCGACCGTCAACATCAAACCTATCCTAATAACTCATCGTAACCCCTGGCTCAAGAAGCCGCAAGATGCTAAACCTTGTGAAAGATGTGCACGAGGAGTGCAGTGTTAGCACGGCTACAGGGTCCTCCACTCGGCCGCAAGGCGAGGCGGGGGCGGCCTCGTTTAATTGAGTGTACTCAGCGCCCTCGCCAAATGATACTCCTCTGTTCCCGAAATACCTGTAAGCTTGTAATAGATGTTAATTAGAGCGCCGCCCCGCGCACGCTGCAAAGAAAAAATAATAATTTGAACAGGTCGTAATTAGAGATGTTTACATAACTGTAAAACAAATATTTTCTTAATTTTTAATATTTTTTCCTCTTTCGGGTCCTTTAGGGTCGGGTTTAAGCATATTTATTTTTCCTCGGGACTTTCTCGAGGCTAAAGAGAAAAATCTGAAATTACATCTGAAAAAGTTCTCTGCAGTAGGTACGTAAGGAATAAGGAGGCGGTTTTGGCCGGTAGGTGGGTAGATTGGGTATCGTAGTTCGATGCGATGCGTGCGTGCGTGGAGCCTCACATGCAGTGCGTGTGCAGCATGCGGTGGTGGACGGGTCGCGGCACACGCTATCGCACGTCACAATAAAATGGAGCTCGACAGTGCGGGGGCGGCCACGGCTCGTTTGAATCGAACGCACGTCCGGGCCCGCCACCCTCGGGGTGTGTAGTGGACTTTTCGCTCGGCTTGATATATATTTTCCATTCCTCCCGATGCCGGCTACTGCGGCTGTAGGTTCCGGCCCGTGGTGCCGGTGCGTTGCTCGCATTTACATGCGCTGCTCGGACGCCCCCCTCGGCCGCTCCAGATGAGTGCTTGCTCGCATATCAACATCTCGATCGAACTTAATTAAATTTTCCATCACTTCTCATTAGACTTAGAGCTTTGTTTATGATCCTTGTACTATGATTGGATGGAGAGGGGCTTTGGCTTCGTAATGAGTCTTACACAAAGCTGTGGCCTGTTGGATTGTGTATTCTAGTTCATTACGTAATCACATACCTACACGGAAGAATCTAAGACGAATATAAAAAAAAAAATTGTTCGCATTTTCGAAGAAGGAACATTTAGTATGTCAAAAAATCTACCTACATCGATTCTTAGTTCACTAGGACCAATTCTTTCTTCGACACAACGTGTATTATTTTACATTTACATATATTCGGCTTTTACGCAAATTTTAAGCAAGTTTTACAGTCCATGGGATACTAAACGTATGTAATACGTATACGCTTAATACAAGTACGCTAATCAAGATAAGGTACCTCATCTATAAAGTAGTAGTAGGTACATACATTGCCACTGAAAAAGTTTGAAATCAAGTGGATATCATTATTTTTTATCTAAACTCAAAAACTTTCATGAACTTTAAACACTCTAAATCCATGTTTTGCTAAAAATTTTTTTGAATCCTAGAGGCATTTACAAACACATCTCTTACAAGCATAACACCCTAGCCCGGAAAAACTTTCTATGAGACATTTTCTTTGTGGGGAAATCGAACTCGGTATAAACAGTGTAGAAATCAAATAACAGCTACAGAGCATAATAACGCACTGCCTAACCAAAAAAAACACGATAATTGACCAATTAATAGTTCAGACTTCAGAGCCATCATCATCTGCCTAGCGTTTTGGGGTCGGATTCCAATCTTACCAGATGCAGCTCAACACCAGTAATTTAAATGGACTGCCTATCTGATCTCCACAACCAGTTACTGGGTAACACGATACCTAGTAGTAAGACTGGTTGTCAGACTTTGGAGCTTCTGACTACCCGTAACGATGTCAAAGATGTACGACTAACAGCCGGGACCAACGGCTTTATTTACTTTCTGACATGGTGGGATCTCTATACGTAATGGATGATCACCCATCCATGAACTGACCGCAGCAAGCTTAGCTTAACCTTCAATCGACTCGTGCGTAGCATTTAGCCACGAGCCGTAAGGGTTCAGAGACAATAATAAAAAATCTATCTACCTACAATTTATCACAAATATTGAATTGTTTATGACCATAGACACGACTTAGCCGCGCCCGCACTTGACAGGTCTATCGGTCAAGGTTAAGAGCGTTCGTTAAGGTCCCTTTTTTATTGTTTTGGGTTCACAATCAGATATACAATCACCTCGTTCAACGTTGTTTGGGTCAAACACCCTGCATATTTGTTAGAAATTGTAAATAATTCCTGAATTAAACATGCTTTTTTTGTAAGCCCCTGTTCCTACTGCGAGGCGATGGATGTTCAGTGCCGTGGCTTGTTTGTGGAGCTGTTCACAAATTCACGAAAAACTGTCGTGAACGATAATTTCACAGTGTGATTTTTCATTCACTTATTATTTTGCTGTCGTCACGGTCACTAGCCAATTGAAAAAGAAAATAAGAATTCCCATCGCCCAATTGGGCTAGGGTATTTTGAAGTATTTTACCAACTTTAGCATACACACATCACAGGATATGTTTAACATACACACATCACAATATAGTTGAAAACAATAGGGTTTGGGGCGAAGAAAAGGTTTCGTAAATTATATCTTGGTGCGCTGCCCAGCTGACGGACGTCAGACGAGCAACGTCAAAAAAAGGTGCGCGACGTCTGTTTCTCACACGGCTTCTAGAACATTCTAGCTAGAAGCTGCGCCCTTATTGGACGAGCGGTTTGTAGCGGGAGCGGTTCGAAATAAGTTCGTGTTACACAACAATTTTATTTTCCTTTTTAATATTTTATCATCGCATTCTCCTACGTGAAAACCTCTGACCGGTGGTGACACAAAATTCTTGGTATTTGCTCCTCCAAGTTCTACTTACGACAAAAGCCTTGCAAGTCTTATAGTGCTGTGAAAAACCCAATGTGATTACAGAACCCTAGAGCTCGGGACAACGCTGAGCGGAAAAGCCGGCAAAACGCACGCGTAGCCGCCCATCGTAGCAATCGTAGCAAGTAAAAATTTTCCGAAAGTTCAAAACGCAATAGCGTGTTTCCTTGACCGGTCATTGACAAGAAGGGGCTATAACTAATCATAATTACAAATAGGGTGCTTATTTGTGAAAGTGATTGGTTATTGCATACCAAAAGATTCAAAAGCTACCTACCGTCATGCGTCATCTTTATACAATCTGCACATAACCCTTTCGATTAATGTGGTTGAGAGCGTTTATTCTGAAGGTGGGCAACGTCGCAAACAGATGTCAAATATTTCACTGTTTTGATTAATTTAGCAAACTGTGTGGAAAAAAAAAATGTGGCTAACTAGCGAACTAGAATATTGATTATGAAATGCAATAATTAATATCGTAACACCGAATGTTTAGTTTTAAACCCTCTTAATGTTAAACAAAAACGAACCTTAAGTCTGATGAATAAGATGCTAGGCGGTAATCCCGTAGATCCCCTACCGTTTGTCTTTTACGAGCACTTTCACCCGCCATCGCGGTAGATCAACAGTCCTAAGATTTCGCTATTTTTATGACAAATGTTGGCCAATGAAACTGAAGTAATCCTTTATGACAGAATCACTAACTGTTCTAAATTAAAACTAAGTAGTCAAAGCTTTGACCAGTTTGCATAGCCGCAGTTCATAATTAACTAAGCTAAGTAGAGTAGACTCTTTAATAATCGTCTGGAAACTTGAACTTTTAACTTTTCATCTCCAAAACGCTGGATAAAACGTGGTGATTTTTTTATTATTGTTTTATCACCTCGCCCGTTCTTTCTCAGTAAGTTTGATATGTGGTAACGCCAGGTTAGTATTATTAATATTATTTAAGTATTTCAAATTCAATCGATAATGGCGTCCTACTTTGGAAGGTTTTTACTAAAAGCCACACATAGAGTAGGTACGAGTTTCCATGACATCGAGATGAGTTTGTATTCAAACAGAATAACTCTGTTATCAAGTGTTGTGAACCTACAGAAGGTAGGTACCAACTTTCCTGAAAAAATGTGAATGTAATCTGGATTATTTTGAGTGATGATTTTCCGATATTTTGGAATCAAATTCATCTAAATCCACATTACACGCTATCTAATTACGCAACACATTTTTGTAAACGATTACAACTAATCTGTTTCATTTTGACAGTTCAACAACATTAAATTGCGTTATTTACGTTGTTGAGTAGATTTTTTTTTTCGAACTTATGATGCATTGGATTAGCAATCTATTTTAAAGTGTCTTAGCTAATAGTCATCACAATATCTTTATTTTCATCTATATTTTTTTTTGTATATTGGCACGTATTTTCATGTATTTAGTAATTATTTAAACGTGTTTTTGTATTTTGTGCTATGTCTTTTGTGTGGATCAAATAAACGATTTATCTATCTACCTATCAATCTGTTTAAAAACGATTCAGATTCTGATTGATCGTGAATTACGCAATTAAGGTACGGTATACCCTGGTACAGTAGGCCGCACGTCAGTGGAAACATTTTGATCTTAAGCTGGCCTAGCGTAGTAAGAGTTACAGTAGAATAGGAGGCCAGTTTTTAACTGACTTCCAAAAAGGAGGAGGTTATATGTTCGACGCGTACGTATGTTTTTTTTTTTTTAATGTATTTCCGTCGATTTCTCCGTCAATTATGGCTCGATTTTGAACATTCTTTTTTGTTAAATATAAATTTTATAAATAAAAATATATAAATTTTATTAACTTTGCTGGGATAGTTTTTGAGTTAACTTGAATAATATATATTTTTCCCACTTAGTATAATTATGTGGATGATATGATGATAACTTCCTGTGACTGTTATTTACATAGCAGGTACTTGTATTCGAATTTGTGTGGGGTAGGTACCACAACTAAAAAGTGAAAAATAAAAACTTTTTACAAAAAAATAAAACAACGCTTGTTTTATTTTGGTAAAAAAAAAATATAATTATGGGATTCACTTACTTCATCCACTCACTTACTTACCACTAACGTGCGGCATATCGTATACACGTACACCGATCCAACTGCCAATAAACAGATATAGAGTAGATTGATATAACACATTTGACAGACAGATTGGTTATATTTGGTGACGTCAGATATCTGGAGGATGCTACTGCTCATCCTTTATCTCGTCAATCCCTGTATGATGGACAGTCAGCAAAGTAGAAGCCTGGCTCTCCACTGCCCAGGGTGCAACCGAAGTAGTACAGGCAGGGAAATATTTTTTTAAGCAACTTGACTTGACACCTTACGGAAATTGGTCGTATTATAGCCATTCCAACAATCATTGTTTTAACATTCTGTGATTACTTTAACTCACACAATGACATATTAGTATTACTTGTTAAAAAAAATATTTGGGGTATCGTATACTTCTATAATGTTTGTAAATATGTGAGCACCGTGTATCTATCACATAGTTAGTTTATCTGTCATTGCTTCATTTTAAATTATTTTTACCTATTGTGGTAGGTATAGTAATTTTATTCTAGGTGCATCGTCACATAAAATTTTATAATTAATGTATACAAAATATTGTAAAACATTTTAAAAGAGTAACGGTCGAGTTTCTTGCCCATTCCTCTCCATATGAAAACTACCTTTTGGAAGTGGCGACTAAAATCAATTTAATTTGATTGTACATTTTGACGTTCAGTGCCTTTCATGTGCCTAATTAAATTAAATTATTTCATTTTGAAATCAAAGAATGATAGTTGTGATTTGAATATACGGACAATTTAAATTGGTAGTCAATTTGCTAAGCTTATTTTCCCTGACGTTACTAGTGTATCTCCCTACTGTCGTCACTCATGACTATTTTAATGCACTCATATTGTCATTTAACTTCTGTAACAGCCACTCAAGTAAGCATTAGCAAAAGAAAAGCAGGAAACCAACTTGACTAGGGTAGCGAACGTTATGGCAAAAGAAACTGAATTCAAACCTGCGACTACGGGTTGTTATTAGGTCAACGAGGCCGTGAAAATTGCTGCAGTAGACTTTCACTAGGTGCCTACATACAGAGCTGACCTACTATGAAAATTAATTTTAATCTTTATTATAGATATGTATACCTAATACTTCTAAAGGTGACGTGTGATTAGCAAGGAAGACGAGGCTTTTTTAAACAACGACTTGAAAAATAGTAGGGATGATGACTAAAAATATTTTTTTAGTCCGTCTTTGAGATTATAAAAAAATATTGGACACGTATTTTTTCTTTTTTTACGTAATATAAAGATTACGGCGATACATTGAGGTAAAATGTGCCATGACGTCACGAGTATGTAGATTTTATACATACTAGTGACGTGGCGACCCCCACTCCCCAACTTAAAATGCGTTTTATCTAAGTAATTTTGTATTAATATGATAAAGCAAAAAATACGTGTCTAATTTCGTTTTTATTATCTGACTGACGGACTAATTAGATTTTTTTTTTTTTACCCAGGCATCATCCCTATTGCCTATTTACCATAAACACGCCACGGTTCAAACAAGAACAGGACTAGGAAGCCTCCTGAACATCATGCAATGAGAATTCAAATCAATATTACAAACTAGAATGATTTTACGTCCAATAGGTCTGATGTAAGCAAATTTCGCAACGTCCCTTTCCCAACCTGTTCCATTTCCTATGTCTGCATAATAGATAAACTTATATACGTATGTAAATAAGTACTCCACAGGCTATAGTATGGACCCCCGTTATATAGTTTAAAGCTATAGTTATACATTGGCTTGACAATACTAGCCTCCCCCATACCAGGATATTTTACTTTCTCTGGACGAGGCCCCTTAGGCGGCGGCGTCCTGAACGCCACCCGCCGCCCTCCCCGCCCCCCGCCGCCCGTCCACCCTGGACCCCCCCTCACGCATAGTACACCATACAGAGAGCGAACTAACTCTGCTGCCAACCTCTATAAACTCGTTCATACGTGTTCCTGTATAGATAGGTACTTATTTAAATACGCAATTTGGAGCCCACCTTAAACATACTTACTATATTTAGATGTATGCCTACTGAGCTTTAAATCAATTTGGCGTGTAATTTTATTTGGTTTAAGCTGATTTAATTTGAACGGACGTTGGCTTTTGAATTTGTAATTGTTTCATTTGGTTACAATGTTACTTGCGAACACTAGTTCTACATAGCTTCCTAGGAGCTCCCTATAAGTTTCATATTTTTTAGTACTAGGTACCTAATACTTATTCACTCAGCAGGGTAAACCGTAGCTCATGCAATAGGTATCTTTTTATCTTAAAACTTTAAATGCGAATTTTCTTCTTATTAATGTATAACTTAGTATGTCTCAAACTGGTTTTCTACGTATTTATCCACTACAATTTCGAAAGATAAAGTTTGATTAAAAAACAGCGAATTCTACGCGCTCACGTAATGTGAAGAGGGGATGAAATGGGGGTCAAGCGTGAGTCGTCCCTTCCTACTACGGATGCTTCCTGCGTAGTTGTGATTTTAGCCATTTTGTTTTGGCTAGATGATTTCAGTGAATATTGATGACTTTAGGGTACTTCGATATTAAATTCGGACGAATATTGGTTTCTCATGGGATGCATGAACAACGGTTGAAGTTTGAGGTTCTACCATGAAACACCTAAGTTTTAAGAATTTTTCGACATCTATATAGTTGATCGGAAACTTATATCCCTCTGATATTCGGCAATAAATAAGTTACAATCTTCCTGTGGTTTCTAGATACTGAAAGAAAAGTAGAAGACTTCTGGGCAGATCCATGGTTGGATTCGAAAAAGAGTCTGCCCTTTTTAGGGTTCAGGAGCCAAACGGCAAAACGGAACTGTCGAGATTTCGTCCCGTCTGTCTGTCTGTATGTCACAGCACTCACAGCTTTTTTAGTCGAAGATTATTGACACAATATGTATATGTAGATGAAAAGAAGGTACCCACCTATTCTATGAACGGTTCTACATACACTGGCGTAGTGTAACAACGAAAAAAATATAAGGGACTAGCTTACCCCACCCTGACTTCGCACGGGTAGCTTTAAATCCTACCTACCTACCCTACCAGGGTAGGTAGGCAGGTAGGTAGGGTTTAAAGCTACCTACCCTACCTACCCTACCTACCCTACCTACCCTACCTACCCTACCTACCTACCTACCCTACCTACCCTACCTACCCTACCTACCCTACCTACCCTACCTACCCTATCTACCCTACCCTGATTTTCTCACCGTTTAAACCTTCCCTGGACTATGACAAACATTTCAAAACCAAAATCAGCTAAATCGGCTCAGCCGTTCTTGAGTTATAAAATTACAACGAAAAGTGGCATTGATTTTTACAAGCTTTATATTAGCTTGCTCTGTTCGTATGTGTTTCCGGTTACTCCAATTGTCATCCATTTTTCAAAAACTTCCTGGCATCTTATTGAGCTGAAACTTGGCATACTTATACAACTACCGAGACATTTTGAAAAAATGATACCATGAAGCTGGTCTGATGATGGAGCCAGAAGTTGGCCATAGGAACTCCTCAATCAAACAAGAGAGCACCATCGTGTTTGGACTCAATGGTCATTTATTAACAAGTTCTTTGACACTAGGTGTTCAGGGTCTGCAGGTGATGGAGCCGGAAGGTGGCCATGGGAAAATCTCAATTAAACAAGATAGCACCATCGTATTTGGACTCATTGGTAAAATGTATTGGCAAGTGCGTTGACATTAGGTGGTGTTCGGGGTCTGACGATGGAGCCAGAAGGTGGCCATAGGAACTCCTCAATCAAACAAGATAGCACCATCGTGTTTAGACTCATTGGTTATGTATTAACAAGTACTTTGATACAAGGTGGTGTTCAGGGTATGATGATGGAGCCGGAAGGTAGTCACTAGCACACCTCAACCAAACAAGACAGCACCATCGTGTTTGGTCTCATTGGATATGTATTGACAAGTGCTATTACACTAGGTGGTGCTCAGGGCCTGATGATGAAGCCGGAAGGTGGCCATAGGAACTCCTCAATCAAACAAGACAGCACCATCGTGTTTGGACTCATTGGTTATAATAATAATAATAACAATTTATTTATTTATCGGACGTCAGAGGTCCATGGGTTAGTTACAGAACACTTATAAACTATGTATGTTAGTAAATCACACATGAATAGAACAAAATAATAAAATATAAAAAAAAAAAATCTTAACATTGTTCTTGCCTCACCAGTATTTTCATGAAGTGTTGCAGAAAAGGTGAGTCAAGTTTATTAGATAACATCTTCAGAATGCCATTTGAGCCCGACCGCGCCCTTTGCAAGAGCGATGCTGTCTTGAGTCGCATCATGGCATAAAATTCATGGGTGTGGTGAGCCTGTGCGAACATGCCCGAGGCACTACAGAAACGCGGCAAGCCCAAAAGCATTCTGAAGCTGTTATTGTACTGGATTCGCAGTTTATCCAATACTCGACGCGTATAACTGACCCACAGGCTACTCGTGTAGAAAGTATGTAAGTGAACTTTTCAAGAGATGGCGTTTATGGTATAAAACCAATATCTGTACAATTTCCAGCTAACTACAGCAACGGCACCATTGAAAGGCATATGTTACCCTTGATAATATCATGGGCATCGACTGTCCACAAAATGCAAGCTTACCTAGTCGACTCTGCTGTAGTGTACTTAAGGCCGATTTTTTTTTTTTTTGGGTGGCAAATCATCAAATGACTCCGCGAGAGGGAGTGTCAGACTTTTACTGACTAAAACCCACCCGTGTTCCTTCCGTTGCCTGTGTGCCGGGGCCGCGATATCCCTTTCGGACAAAGCCGCAACCCCAGCAGGCATTGGCCCTTACGGACCCCGTCAGTTGGTGCTGACATCTCTTTGAGGCGCGCGTGGAACACAACGCGCCGTCGACCCGGGCCTGGTCCCTATCGGACGGCGAGCTGCCCATCGCTCACCGTCCGCAGGCCCGCGCCTACGGTGGCCGAAAGTTGCCGGGCAAGCCTGTGTTTCGCTTAGTAGAGTTCGCTCATTAGACGGTCTTATGATTCAAGAGATAGATTGCTCAAAACTATCAGGGACGAAACCATGCAACCATGCGATGCTCTATAGGAAATAAATAGGATGAGAAATGTTATCGAACATGGTGTATAGACCAAGTGAATAAATTATTAAACAGACTAATGCACAAAATGTATTATGTAACTAAAAAGAGTGTTGGGCTAGTGAGTGTTTTTAGTTCCACAGTTTATAAATCTAATCCAGTTTTTAGAACGTATTTTTAAGTTTATTATATTTTGTAGGATATGTGGTGATAGAACCGATATTTAAAAAAATCCTAATGCTAAAAAGTTTGTTTTTAAAAAGATTTTGATACAAAATAAAATATAAGTAAAAATCTTTTTAAAAACAAGCTTTTAATTAACTAAAAAGTACTAAATAAAACTTACGTAGGTAAACATAGAACTTTAATATTTTCTTAAAAGCTTGAGGCGTACGCCTCAAAAATAAATGTCCTTCTTACACTAAACTTGAAGATAAGCAGGTTGTAAAAAAAATATTAAAGTTCTATGTTTACGTAAGTTTTATTTAGTACTTTTTAGTTAATTAAAAGCTTGTTTTTAAAAAGATTTTTACTTATATTTTATTATAGATATAGATACCATAGTACCTATAAAAAATAAGATTAGGTAACAAGCTTACAAGCTTACAACTTAAAAATACATACATGAACTTATAAAAATAAATACGTAATACTAATTAGTGTGCAAATGTAAAAAGAAAACTAAGTTACTTTAGTTACTTTCTTGGTTCAGTTAATACCTACATATAATGGTTGGTGAGAATACGCTTCTAAAGTCGCAGAAAGTGCCCCTAAAGCTAAAGCTAAAGTAGAGAGCAAGAAGGGCTCTCTACTTTACCTCTGCTCTAGCTGGTTACTTTAGCTCCGGCTTTTTCCTTTCACAATTTTCCCCTGTATCTATTTCACGGAAGAAAAATTAACTTAAAAAACACTATCACCAGAAATTGTTTTGAAGAATATTTTTTTATTTATTTATTTATAACAGCTTAAGCTATCATAAACCTACGCCGTGTAGTTTCTGAGATATAGCAACCGTAGAAATAACTATATTTTACACAGTTTCTTTGAGAAATACTAAAATACGAACTTATTTTTGCTGCCGGTAAATTCAATATTGTACATGCGTAAAGATTCATAGGTAATCTACAGACTACGAAACCATTCACAGCGCGTGGCACGACTAGTAGTTTCTTTCTACAGTAACGCGTGAAAGTTACTGGATGTAGCGACCTTTGTCCGCTATAGAGGAATAAGTAAAAATAAAATCACAAATTTCAGTTACCTACTAAAAATGAGTGATTTTACCAAATCATTCCTGAAATCCTACCTACCAATTTGGTATCTAGTTTTTTGTGAGTAATGAACACTTCAGGCTTTCGTGATTCTTTAAAAGAAGTCGTTTATTTTTTGTAATTGCGTACCTAATTACCTAATACACGATCTATCAGAATCTGAATAGTTTTCAAAACAGATTGCTAATCGATTGCTTCATAATTATATACTTCCTCAGGTATAACATTAGGTCAAACTCTCAACACCAACTCAACTATCTTAATTCTTACACCCACACAATCACACCATATCACACATACACACACCATCGCACTCACACACACCAAACATACATACTTATATCTACTGTTTTCTTTCTGAATTAATTTTAGTTTTCTTTGTGTATTCGTTTTTATTTTATATTCCTTCTCTAGTAGATTATATGAAATTAGGAAATTTATTGTCATGTACGAGTATATAAATAAATTCTATTACATGTATAGCAATTAATGTAAACGGAACGAAAGAGCCTGGATCACACACACACACACACACACACAGAATGGACACAGGGAATCCGAATGTGAGTTCCAGGAATCAAAATTTGAATGTATTTTCTTAAACAATAAATTATTCTTATTCTTATTCATAAAAGTTCGAAAACATTTACTGCTCAACAACGTACCGCAATGAATGTTGTTGAACTGTCAAAATGAAACAATAGTCGTAATCTCAGAGTAATATGCTTTAGTTATTACTCTGAGGTCGTAATCGTTTACGAAAATGTGTTGCCTAATTATGTAGATAGCTGGTGTCCGAGTTTTAAAGCCGCCCATGGGCCTCTGACTTGACTTCACATGCCGTCGAGATATATGTCTCAGGCATGCCGGTTTCCTCATGATGTTTTCCTTCACCGTTTTTAAAGCAAGTGACAATACGCAAATGAATCCGAAAAGTCAGAGGTGCGTGCGTAAGTAGTAGTCTAGTGGTCGCAAGTTCTACTGAGCATGAGGTCCCGGGTTTGATTCACTGGTCTGGTAGTGTTATTGGAATTTGGAATTTCTCAGTAGCAGCCCGGAGTCTGGATTTGTGCCTGATTGATGGCAATAGGCACCCCGGTACATGGGACTTAAACACCTCTGTTAGGCAGATACCTCTGTTTGTTACCTTTGGTAAAATACAGCTGTAATGTTATGATGGTATGTTTTGTCCGCCAAAGAATAAAACATCATCATTAAGCCGAGAGACATCCTCTGCTAGACATAGGCTTACCCTAAGCATCACCACAACGACTAGTCCTGTGCTTCCCGCGTCCATCACCAAGTAAGTCTGTTATGTAAGTACCAACTTATTTTATTATTTAAAAATTAAAATTAATAAGTTATATTCAGGCTTCAGACTCATAAACTAGTTATTGTCTTTCAGGAACTAGCAATGCCAGTTATTTTAGGAGTTGCTAAACAGACCCATAGCTTGGCGCCAGTGGCAAATGGGCAATGCATAACCTCACCCCTTATCGAGGTGCATCAAACAGACGATAGATGGCTCCATTTTTTATACCATCAAACATTTTTTTTTTGAGGTGTTTATTTATCTACACAAATTATATTTATATACTATTAGATATACATAACAAGCTGACCAGTATTTTGCCAAAATCTTGTAATTTGTGAGTCTTTAGTTTAGACCCAGATTAAGATGGTTCACTCCGCAAAATCATTTAAATAAAAGCGACTCTTTCTACAACACAATAAAGTGCAATTCAGGACACATTAGAAGTTGCCTCTCTTTCTATCGTGTAATTCTTAGATCATCTGACTACGTTACACTCTGATATCTTATGTTCCACTTTATTGGCCCAACAAGTTCAGAGCGCCGCGTAGGTACTTGTAGCTTCATAATACAAGTATCATACCTAAAATGCGGAGTGACCCTTTCTGTATTAAGAGTGTTTATTCTGAAGATGGGCAACGTCGCAATAGATATCAAATATTTCAGTGTTTTGATTAATTTAGCTATTGTAGTGTGGAAATAAAAAATGTGGCTAACTAGCGAACTAGAATATTGATTATGAAATGCAATAATTAATATCGTAACACCGAATTTAGTACCTATTAGATGTAAAAAAACTATTTGGAAAGTTTCCAAATGCGTTTTTTACACCTAAAATGGTTACAACATAAAATTTTGTTATAATTGCAATTAATTATTAATATTCTAGTTCGCTAGTTAGCCACATTTCTTAGGTATTTCTATTCAGTAATATTGCTGAATCAAAACAGGTAAATATTTGACAGTTATTTGCGACGCTGCCAACTTTTAGGATAAACCCTCTTATTCTGTGGTTTAGACTTCAGATCTCCCACAAATTACAAAATGCCTAGGGCTGTATTTTAGAACCCCAGACCCCCCAATTACATCACATAGGTTGTGAACGTGGTACAATTGCGAGTGATTGATGGTGGTGTCGATTCTCTTGTACACCGAACTAAACTATCACTAAAATTCCTTACTTTAGGCTATGAGAATCTTAGAGCTATTCTGCAAATAAAATTCTCTAAACTAAAAAATAATTTTGATACAACTAAAATAGAATTTGACAATCGCGAATCCACGTGGTACCCGTGGTTTGCCCTCACCCGTGTTTTTTTTTAGAGCCGGAGGCGCGCAGGGGGTGCCGCCTCGACGTGTTTTATATGGAATTTTTCACTTTTTGTATGGAAAACATAAAAAAATATTACCTACATATTCAGGTTTAGGGGTTTATGGGTTTCCTAAAGGAGGTCGAAATTTTCATTATTTTTGCGATAGGACGCACCATTTCCGAGAAATAAGCAAAAGAAAAAATAAATACAGTACTGTGTTTGCACGTGAAGTCGAGATGTTGGTGTGAATTTTAGTTCATGACAACTTATTTTAGCCCACACCTTTTTAATCGCGATTAAAAATTGTCAGAATTATTCTGGTTTGGTATTGTATACTCAAAATTTTAGGTGAAAAATGTCAAATTCAGAATAGCAAAATTGCCATTTTCACTAAACTAAAAACTCAGTACTATCTTAGTGCTGTCAAACTAAAATATAGTTAAATTGTGTCACTTTAGTCTATTTCAGAATGAAAATCGTCGTTTGACAGGATTAAACTTAATTTTAGTGATTTTTAGAGGCATTTGTGACAAGAGAATCGGCACCATTGTCTGACCCCCCCCGTCCTATTTAAAAGCGATCGCCACACGAATACGCGATCGTTCGAACTCTTTGTTCGGTGAACCTGAACGCGTGGTCGCGCCGACAGAGGGCGCTTTCCGATTTTCCGAACAATAAGTGACTTATGCATGTGACCGATCGCGTATCGGCTTGAGAGTGCGTCTGTGAGTGTGTGTGTATAAATTTATTGTAGGTACATTTAATATTTCATAAATAATATTATTAATTATGTACTTACGTGTAAATACAAATATTATATTATAATTACGTAGATAACTACCAAACACTTGTCCTGTGACTTGTCCTACCATCTCCGCGTAACTTCCTGTTGGTAGAAGCCTCTCACACACTGTGAAACAAGCCCCAACAATATAATAAACAACTATGTGTTTCATAGAAAAGTGTAATACCTACACGTTAAAAATTTTGGGATCAGAATCATTTAAGTACTGGATCCATGGTAACAGGCTTCTCGTCAATGTCCCTAGCACCCTGTTTAAATATAACTTTACTATGTCAAGGACTTTTTTCGTTTCAGTGTAGTTTGCGATGTTTCAGCAAATTCGGGGAATCATAATCGTGTACTGATGTCCTAGAATGTTTTAAGGCTTGTGCAGACCAGCGCGACTTGTCGCGCGACGCGACACCGGTTATTGTTATACTGTGAAGTTTTCTTAGAAATTGTATTGTTCGTGTCGCGTCGCGCGACAAGTCGCGCTGGTCTGCACAAGCCTTTAGGTGTATAAATTCATATATCCCAGGCACAGCACTCAGACACAGTTTGAGTGTGAACTCGTCGTTCACTATTTACTTTAGTTCGAAACACGGAGACGCCACCGCGGCTGCTTCTTTTTTTTTTTTTTTTTGTGATAGACTCTTACTGACTAAAACCCACCCGTGTTCCTTCAGTTGCCTGTACGTTTCCAGGGGCCACGGTATCCCTATCGGACTTTCTCACGACCTCGGCAGGCATCGGTCCTAGCAGACCCCTTCAGTTGTGCTGACATCTCTTCTGCTGCTGCTGGCGCGGTGATTCCCTGCCGCATTGATCATTGTGGCTTCATTATCATGTAGCTGTCATTCTAGCGGCGTCAGCAGGTGCGATCAAGCGATGCTAAAAGACTTTCTGAAGATTTAATTCGTGAAGCCACAGGCAACTATAATCGGTACTAGAGTAGAGAAACTTATCTTGCAAACGGATTCTTGATTGAAAGTTCAGCAACTAGGTTTCCCTAAGTGGTCGCTAGGTGGTCGCGGGAAAGTCTGAAAGGGATACCGTGGGCCCTGGCAACTTACAGGCAACACTTAAGGAACATGGGTGGGTTTTAGTCAGTAAGAGTCTGACACGACCTCCCGCTCCGGCCAGAGCGGGAGAAGTTATTTGATAATTCCCCAAAAAAAAAAAAATTGGTGGACAATTTGTTCTATGTAGACATAAAAAGCCCATTCTATTTGAGGTTTGTAGGTAGTTACTGGGTGATTAACACGTTCAGTGCCGGGAGCCCTCCTGGAGGGTTCAGCTAGTCGTATATGGGATGCCGGGAGCACTCACGGAGGGCTCATTACAAATGTAGGGTTTTCTTAGCGAATACAGCATTATAAACCGACAAAATAAAATCTGATGTATATTTTAACAAAATGTATTAATATAAATATGCGTTGGTTTTAAAATCCAAGCATTTAATTTTTTGTTCCCGGTTACAAATATTCAAAAATTTAAAAGGTTGGAAACTACGAATAGCGACAAAGCCCCTGAAAACAGTATTTTAGTTCGTTTTACAGTATTTTATAACACGGTTTTAAACCTCATGCCATTGACCGTCCATCCGATATGTATGGCACCATGGCGTATGAGTTCTATGAAAATGGGTGGAGTCGAAAGTATTAAATGTTTCGTCGCCTACTTAGTACTTAGAATTCCTTTAGATCTAATCAAAGCCGCTAAGATGTTAGTAGAGAAGTAATCAATGAAAATTTAGCAGATTAAATTAGAGAGAACAATAGAAAAGTTATTAATAAGTATGTGTCTGGGTACTGTTACAGCGTCAAAAAATTTGGATTACCAAGAAATTAAGTCAATTTTATACATAATTAGTTTATTTGAACACCAAACAAGATTACAATAAGTTTTATAATAGGTACATTTATACTATTAAAGACTTATAAACGCTTAGGCGAGATGATGGATACGATTATCATAAGGTTGGAAAATGAAACGTCATTTGAGAGGAGAAAGATTTAATAAATAGATATACATAATAATTTTAATCTAAAACAGTATCAGAGCTAGAAGGTCAATTGTAAAGAAAATGATGTTAGGAATCACAAATTGACTACCTACACAGAACAATGATTGCCAAGACAAAATGTATTCGTTTAAGTATACAAGCAAAGTTTGCGTTAGAGCCAAATATTCATAGTCCACGTCGTACTCAACGTTATGTTGACACAGTACAATCGCCATAGAACAGGGTGCTATTAGTGAATCAAACATGGATGTTTTTACTTTAAATTGTATTTGTTCAAGAAGCCAACAGTGTGTACTTTAAAGTGTGTGAATACTGAGAACATGCTGTTTCAAGCGATTTGATATGTAATGTAATGCACAACAGTTAGAAGGCCGGTGATAAAACAACAACTAATTAGATGTCGCAGTAAATGCCGACTGTCAAAGTACCTGTCGTTACGACTTAGGTACTAACACTCTAGTACATCCTTGAAGCGTTTCAAGAGCTGTTAGCACGAAAGGCTTCGCGCGTGGGTGAGCGGGCTGAGCTCAGCCGGGTCGAAAGCCACTGCGGCCGGGTTCAGTACGAGTCTACTATCTCTGTGGGGCAATTGAGCTTTACTCATGCGCGTGCGCAAGTAAAGTCGCGGCGACTGTGTAGGACAGTGACAATTATTTTCAAAAATTCTTAGTATTTCTACAAGAAGTTTGCAAGACGGACACGTGAGACGAGTAACATTCGGTCGCCGGCGCCCAATCTCAAGAATTCTCGAGTCAATACTATAGCACCCTGAGTTTAGATAATAATTATAATCCCTAACTTACAATACATCTTTACGTATTAAATAATAAGTTCATATGCTAAACACAGTAGGTATTAATTAATGATACTTACAAAAAAAAAACGAAAACATTTAGACTTGTAGCTTTAGTTTAGTGCAAGATTATGAAATATAAGCTTTGTACATCTGAGAATACCAATGCTAAATACGTCACTGGTCTTAATTCATAACGCTCTTTTTGCAATGCATGTTCATCTGTGCAATGCATTGTATAAAGTGGAGAATTTTGAGACAGTTTTGATCAAGCGTACGGGAAATGTTTGTTAGTACGAAAACATTCAGATCCGAATATTTATGTCAGCATAGTATATTCACTTATCTTGAATAACTTTATTAAAATACCAGCGTCCCCAAAATGCTATTTCATCTGAGAAGGTACATCTCGCACCTCAACTATCGCTACACATATCATAACAATCCTTTAATCTCAGAGGACATTTTATGCACCATAGATTACAAGTGATATTACATCGAGTGAATAACTTAAAAAGGCGATAAGCATATTTGAGGAAGAGCAAAAACGTATCTAATTAGATGTTAGGAATAAATTGTAACTTTATAATACAATAAAACCCGCTATAGCGCCGCTAAATAAACTAAAAAATCTTTCAAAGCATTCTAGATCGTAATGTATGTAAAAATTAGCACCCATTTAATGCTAGCAATAAACTAGAGCGGTGCTAAGTCATCTAAGTATGTTTGTTTGCTATCAGGAATAAACCCTGAACTAAATCATTTATTTTTTAAGTAAATTGAAGTTTAACTACGTACGTAAGCACGTTCAGTCGACTACTGCTTAAAATACTGGAAGACAGTAAAATAATCGTCTGCAGAATTCAGAAAAATCAGCTATTTTGACTAGGATGCGGGGCTTATAGCGTTTTAAACAAAACCCTATCTAATATTGGGTACCTATCTATCTAAGGTTTTATCAGGTGATTCGCTCACATAATGAAATTTTGCTCCAACTGCATTTATACTGTGACTAAGCCATTTTTTACTGCAAATTAATAACTAAATATTATCAGGACTGCTTGAGAAATAACAAGTGTATATCCTGGAAGCACATAGGGTGAGGTCGAATGGCAACGTTGCCGTTTAACGCAGTCGGAGAACCCGCGATGTTGCCGCACTGTGCAACATTTCATATTCAATTTGAACGCTTCAAAGTTTTATGTGCATTTGTTTATGTACCTACAGCAAATGACCTCACTGCCTATGTTAAAGCAATTTCAGACTGAATATATGAAACTGATTATAGAATCAACTGCACAGTCAGGATATATATATAGAAAATGCATAGAAACGTTCGGTGTCTGGATAGAGAAGTAAGGAATATTATAAATTACTCTTATAAACATCTATTTGCTAAATCTAATTCAAAATACAACGTTAATTCAATTTTAAACACTTAGAATAAAAGGCTTCATTCAGGATGATGTACATACCGTTCATTTTTAGAATTTAATTATCTTATTAGCAAAAATGACACAGATATCAAATTCGACCGAACACCTAGTAATCTGTACACAATCAAAAAATTATATATTAAAAATATTTTTCTTTCTTTTTTTTTTTTCTTTATTTGTCCAGGTTCGATATATTTTACGGAATTTAATTCTACGACACTTAGTGGAACATCGATTTAATACAACAGATATGTAAACTTACTGAGGATATAAGTACACGACATCATAATATTTTGTAAAGTTTCAGACACTATGGAATATAATATTAGAAGACTTCTGGATATAATATATTCTCTGTTTTTTGGTGTCTCAACGTTACGATAGATATTTCTTGTAACAAAACATAACACTATTATTATTGCTCAACGTCAAATACTTTAATGTATATAAAATATACTTTTAAGTGTATATCATAAGCACTGGCGAATTGTTGTGAATTGGTAGGTACATGATGCGGAAAAGTAAGACAGCTCGAAAACTTAATAAGATTGCAAATTGCAACCTTTGGTACATATTTATACTTGCAAAATACAATCAATTCCACAATAAATACATAATTATTGTTTATAAAATATTGATACGTACATTATTCTGTTGTTGTGCGAAAACGAAAATAATTGTGCATTTGATTCGATATTCCGTTCAATGAACTAGCTAGCTGAAGAAGCAAAATAAAATGTCGGTCAATCAAAATTAGCATTTTATAATATAATATATAAAATGAGAATTCATCTATAGTACCTACATCTATGTAAAGCTAATAAATAAATAAAAATAAAGCGTGCTTAAAACATAAGTGTTAGTTTAAAAGTTTAGTGAAAACAAAAATAATACAGCCACAACAATTGAGTTAGTAAACTGGCGATACATTGCAAAATCAGATTATTATAAAATAAAAAATACTATACATTGTGTATTGTGTAAGTTCTAACTATTGGTATGTAGTTATTATAACAAATAAAATGAGACTCACTGTGAATACATTTTTAAACTTTATAATCGTATTGAGATTTGGGCCATCGTTGAAGTGGTATAATAACTACATAATTAATTATATTATAAAAAATCGTTCATTCCAAAAGATCATCTCAACTAACGTGATATATGGGCAGAGAACAAGTGCTATACTATTCAATATTTGTTTAACTGTATATAAAAAAACTGGTGATAAATACTTTAAATGAACATTAAAATGTAGTCGAATATGTAACCTATTATAATAGTCAATAACTACCAATAAAGTGTATTCCAATAATGCTTTAATTCAGGGCATCTTTCAGACGAACGGGCTCCACCGCTGCGATTAGACACGCGACTACATAAGATAGAGAATATTCTGTCTGGAAGACGAGGTTACACATTCAGTAAGATATCTACACGCATCGGCAGATACGATAGCGGCGCATGTTATCACAATAGGTTGCTTTAAGCATGAAACGAATGAATAAAGTTGCGCGGACAAATATCCATTTATAAATTCAGTCTGTTATATTGCTTTAGACAAGTCTATATACTCAATATTCACTTTTACTTCTACATTTATACACCATTTAACATAAAGGCGGTATCGCAGCGGCGTGGCGTTTATCTGGCGATGCTCTGTCTGCGCAAACCAAACTAATTAGTTATTTCAGTCGAAGCGTCACCGAGTGTCTGGTTCAGGGCTTTCGTCGAAAGACCACAGCTAACGAGGGGCGGGGTCTAAGTAGATAGGCATCTAACATCATAACAATTAATAGCAGTCTTGCCACAATACCTTCATCGATAGAACTTCTTGTACAGAATACATCAATACTATAATGTAAACATATTGTGATCGCTACATACTTTCAAAGTCATTATTACACATCTTAATTTCAATTTCATTCAACGAAATCGAATGGGTGGTCCCCCTGTGGCTGCCCTAAAGCCGAATGCGGATTGAAATGATACTTAGTCACCGCAGAACTCAACATTCCACTACTGTCAATTGTTACTTTTTATACTAACCATATTTAAAAATCCTTACACATAATTTTGCAACAAATTAGTTGAATAATACCTAATACTTAGGTTGACTCGGGACAATAATAATGAATTTACATTTTTTTCATCATTCATTAAAACTAAACTTAATAATATCAGCTACGCGAATAAATCAGCATGAATATTCATTATTATATAAATTAATAATAACTGTATATTCGTATTTGTCTGTATCGTTTGTTGCGTAAATGTCTTCCTAAATTGTGCTATAAAACGCTGTCTTTTCAGTGCTAGCTCGGTTACACACTACAAGGGGAACGGTTTAGATTTAGAATATAAATAAGGCATGCAATATTGCTGCACAAACAGGTGCAAACATGAGAAAATATACTCAGAGAAGTCAACGAGTTCCTATTTTCATAGAACAAAACGAGTTATCGCATGCCAATTTTGATTTAAAATTAGGTCATTCCGTGATGACCGTTTGGGTCATGATCTTAGTAGGTATATGTTCTCAGATCGGCAGCTGACTTTACCAATGTACCACACAATTTTATTAATATGAGCCATGATCGTCATCATCAGAGTCGCTAGCAGTGAGAAGACAGCCGTACAACCTTATTACCGAACCATATGCGTCGCAACGACACACGCGCCGTGCCCGCATCACGCGGTATCGTGCAGCCACATCTGCGCCACAGTATAAATATGGACAGTACAGAAACTACGTAGTAAACGTTCGAAACGGCACCCTCACACAGACGCGCTCATTGACGATTGACCCTAAGCGATTGTCGCGGTTCTGTCAGTTGCGGGTGCCGTGTCGAGACGAGTGGTCGCCGCGATCTTTTTAAAAATGGAGCGTAGGTAATAATTTCAACAAATAGGTAGGCCTAGTTTCCATACTGTCCATATTTATAGCGCCTGCGCTCAATTCATATAAACAAGATCCGCTTAGTTAATGTCGCCGATGAAACTTTGGGCATTAAACTAATAACCACAGGGCACAAAAAACAGATTTTTTGTAACTAATATTTGAAACAGATCATTTATATCATTGATTGTGCATAATGGCACTGCGCGTATGTAGTCTCCCATTTTTTTCTCAAGGCTGGACTTAAAATCGTTAAATTATTTAAACAATATACCTGTTATTCTACATCATAATTGCTTCAACTATATATGGTTATAGGTAATTTTCTGTCAAATAAGACTTTAGAATATCGTTAATCAAATGTATTTAAAGACACACTTAGAATTTATTTCAAATGTAAAGTCAATGACTGCATTAAAAGTTAAATTGAATCATTAAGATCTATAAACTCCGAAAATCTCATATTACACCCACGTTGTGATTGTTAGAACATTCAATATTTGTAGATATAATAAATTATTTTCGATAATATAGGAAGATAGTTGGATAAAAATTTAGACGCGATATAAGCGGGCAAGTGAGATGTAGGTACGCGATTTTTGCAGTATATTACTATCGATGACGACTGTATCGATATTTACTACGATGATAGGGTTAAAGAGACATATAACCAATGATATCGGGGTACAGTTCGCGTCTAATAACTTTGCCTCTCTGAAGTTAGGTTGCGCATGCCCACTGTCATGCGCGCTACTGTTTTATGAGTAAGATTGACTACTGCGCAGTCATTTGTAGCCTACTTCAGGGCGGCAAAGTTATTTGACGCGAACTGTACAAGGTTACTTTGGATGCAACAATCCTTCAAGAGGCAGCAGGGGGATATACAAGGTACTTAATATTATTCTATTGCAAATATATTTTAAATACATGAAAATGGAACGCTACCTTAGCAATCGGCTATACTGACGAGAATACCGTGGGTATGTGGTTAAACAGTCGAACATTCGAGAATAAGTCCCCGACAGTACGGGTAACTCGCGAGCCCGCTTACACGACAAGCCGCAAAACGTTTGTGGGCAGAGAATGTGTATTAACCTAACTAGTATTAAAGTATTAATGGGAAAAATCTTTGAACACTATACACATTAGAGTCGCACATAATTTGTCCTGCTGTTTGGTTGTTACAGTGAGTTTGTTATTTTTTACAGAAATTTTAATCCCTCAAGGTCAACGAATTATTAACTGCCCTTGTGTTTTTTGTATCTTAGTTTCGTATTGTTGTCTGCTGCTGCCGTTTCCTTGCCTCCTTTCAGAAGTCACAGGTTATGTATAGAAGACAAGAGTTCGTTACCCTACTACATCTCATATCAAAATATTCTTGTTTTCTTCATAGACCTATCTTACCGTAAATATGCTACTATCTTTGGAATTATTGCTGCGTTTTCGTCACTTTGTAATATTTATATTAGCATCTTTTCTCTTTTTAAAGCAGATGTCATATAAATAACATATATTCTATTTGCACTCTATTTTATACTAATGTTTGTACTAATTTTCTACTGTGATTTATTTTGTAAATATCCACATCTCATTCTCATTTATAAGTCGTATTTATTATTTTCTGTACATTTCTTGTCACAACCATAATGTATTGGGTTATTGAGGTACTCTGTCGTAATATGTATCCCCAACCTCATCACGCGATCGGTTCGTCAGGTTTTATAACCGTATTGTTTCGTTTGTGAACAAGAATCACAGAGTATAAATCTATACATTTCTTTTTAAATTCTAATAATCTTATTATATTTATGGAAATCCATAGAATCGGCGAAAATGTAGCAAACAGCCAAGCAACAGGACAACAAACTGATTTAATGTGTAACCAACGCTTTACGACGCGCACTAGCTCTTACAAGCATTGTAATAAGGGTGATATTTTACAACAGTTTTATATAAGTGTGGATAAACTGAGTGGTACTCATTGAGTACTAAGATTTAATATTTAAGGTATCACTGTGACTGGGGGTCACACTGCAGCAGCCGTACGATGGACGGGTCGCTCTTGGCACCCTCTATGAACTCTTCGAGGGAAAGCTTTCCGTCTTTGTTTCTGTCCATTTGTCGGAATATTTTGTCGGTTCGTTTCTCCGGCGTCGACTCGTCTTCGGGCATCTTCATGACGGACCCGACCATTTTGTAAATAGCCTGGAATCATTAATACATCACAATTAGTACGACGCACCGAAATTGCCTGGAGAGTCGACTCTGACACCAAGTAAGTCACTAACCACACAAAAAAAAAGAAGAATATACTAACTTAGAGTATATAACACTGGAGAAGCCTTACGAACACTTCCCCTCTGTAAAAGTACAAGAACAAATGTTCTAGTACGTTCATAAAAACTACTTTCAAATCGATTCTAACGCACTTCGTGAATCGTTTTAAAGGCGCGCGGAGCTCCGTGAAAAATGCCTATTTGTACTGTTAAATGGTGTAAAAAGCGTTCAAATACGTAAAATTTACCTAAAGAACTGAATAACTTTACCTAAGCAGTTTTTTTTTTCTAAGATTTAGTCATGTTTTTATTGAAATTTAAAATCCTAAACTCATAATACAATTCGATTTTTCATTCGATTCAACCATGATTCAATATAAAACATAGCATGAATCGAGTATTTTCCTCACGTTGCTTCTGTGACGTCACCGAGTCACGCTACATCTCGTTTTTATGTTCGTAAAGATCAAAATACTTTTCTTTTGCATTACGAAAATATCAGTCAAATCAGCAAAACTTACACGCACTTGACATGCGATTATGTCCTCTAGTAAAAATGTTAACAAGACTAGTTTAAAACATGACCTCAACACTACGGTAGCGTACTGTTGAGGTCATGTTTTAAACCAAAATTGACATGTCGATAATTTCCTAGTAAAAATTACTTAGTAATTATTTTTGTTTATCTTTTTTTTTATTGTTCAATGTTTTATAATTTGTTTAAGTCCATTGTCCAGTGTTTGTATATAAAAAAATAAAAAATTGTACTTGATCTAATTTTTTATTGAGATTACTTACTTATTACAAATTTAGTTACTTTTATATAATTGAAGTTATTTTCTATTCTTATTAAAATGTTACTATTTTATGCAACAGCTGTTTTATTTCTGGGTTCAAGCAAAATTCCGAATGAATATCGATATCGATAAAAATAAAAAATATGGTACGGACTTCTCTATCCGGGCGAGCAGCTATTGTTGTTTTTGACAGTAGCTAACCCGTCCCCCGCAAAAAGTGACAGACTTTTTTGTTCGGAATATTGCGCTTATGGCTTCTCCAGTGATATATACTGTAAGTATACTAATAATAATACATCCCGCGGAAGTGTGGGGGGCTCCCGGCTTTCTAAATGCGCAGAACCTCCACAACCGCGAGGTGTGCAATCTCAGGGAGTACTTTTTTAAAGCCGAAGTGCTTATTCACCGTGGCGTGGTGGCAGTGGACAAGAGGTTCATCCCGCTTTCCATGGCCAAAGAGAACTGGCGCAAACCTACTACCGATAACCGCAAGCAGGTATGGCAGAGCAAGGAGCTTCACGGGCTCTTAATGAGCCAGCTGTAAATTTCTAAGCGTCCGTATCCTGGCTACGTTTTGGTGACCTATTCAGAAACACTGAAAGTTTCGTCTACGTAATTATGGACAGACGAATGAATGGCTATCTTGACGAATAAGTACCGGAGACATATTATGAAAGACGGGACGTTTGACGTGTGTCGGGAATGCCACCGTCTAATTTCGCCATCTCTAATTGTTCTCGTCTGGCTAACGGTGAACTTGCACAGGCATAACCAAGTAGCCAGGATTATTCATCACTAACTTGCCCTGAAATATAAACTTGTGGATTTTGCGGTACCGTATAACAAGTATGTGCCCGACCCGGTCCGCGAAAATGACCATGTCACGTTGTACTGGGATCGGTCTATCATCCCATTAATCACGAACAGGACTATTGTCGCCAATAAGCTTGATATAGTGGTGATAGATCGATTAGCATGCCGCGCAATGAGAAAGAGAAACAAATTTAATATCTTGATTTAGCACACGTGGTTGTTACACCTGTTACATGCAGCAATGCAGTCTAAATCCAAGAAACTCGGCCGGCCTTTTACACATGAAATAACAACCTAAAACAGGACATGACTAACTTCAACAAGAAAAACAATTTTTGGTTGGACACGGCTGAATACACGATTAAGAAGGCTGAAACAGCAAAGTGTAACACGGCATGCAGAGACATAAACAAGAGCCGAAAAAGCAGTTTAACACTGCCAAAAGATTCACCGGTGCAACCAACCAGGCGGCGACGTCGTTAAAAGATGCCCACCCAAAGATAAATATCACCCGTCTCCCCACTATTCCATTGCCTACTCTCGGATGCATATCCGGTACAGCCCGCAAATCCTTCCATATCCTAAGGGCACGTCTTCCCTTCCATTACCGCGCCCCCTGGTCTACTCCTTGATATGCAATGCTCTATAGCCCCATGAAACATGAGGCTCCAGGGTCTAGTGTAAATCTTCGGGTTCATTCGATTAATCGACTCTGGTTAAACCACGCTGGGGTCGAGGCATTCAATTAATTATTTAATTCGACTTAGCACACGAGGTTGTTGACATGTGGAATGTGTGCTCGCCGATTATCGTATCGGCCAATGGCCTAATGGCCGAAATCCTCTCGAAGCTGTAGTTAGGCGGTAGGATCAAGGCCCTGATTCAGAAACCCCTGCTCCCGATACGGACGGACCATTATGTTTTATTTTTTTGCTCAAGGCGGGTTGGGTGATTTCAAACTTATATTAATTATAAGTCCAGCTTTCCTCACGATCTTTTTACCGTGTCCATGAAAAACTGAGAAAGTACAATTATGAATTGAAAAAGTCAAATTGGTACTTGCCCAGATTCGAACCCACAACATCATGCATGTTAGTAGAGTTCGAACCACTAGAGACCATGATATTATATTTTATTGAAGACTACACGTACTTAGAAAGAAAGTAAACTCACCGTGACAATTTCGAGCATCTCCTGTCGCGAGATGTACCCGTTGCCGTCGAGGTCGTACATCGAGAAGGCCCACTTGAGCTTCTGCTCGAGTTTGCCGCGTGACGTCACGCTGAGCGCGCATAGGAACTCTCGGAAGTCTATCGTGCCGTCGCCATTCGCGTCGAATGTCCGGAACACGTGCTCCGCGAACTGAAAATTATTAAGGTAATGTGATGAGACGCCACTATCAGAAAAGGCGGGTTTTTGTTGAATTGTTTCGTCCAAATCAATTTAGAGGATAGATATTTGACACGGGGCAGTAAGGGCAGGTACTTTAACCGTTATAGCTACAGGAGAACGTTCTTAAGAGACCGTTCTTAATTTTTTGACTTATTGCTAATTGCATTCACAGATTTTGGAAAAATTATTGACTCAGCTAGAAAAACATCATCTTAATTTTTATGATGAAAATCAATGCAGTTTCCTATAAGGATTAAAAGACCCTTTGGACCAACTGAGGTTACAGTCCAAAAATGCCACAAATCGCAAAACACGTTCTCTATACATTTGTTTAAATGCCAGTTATTGAAATTCGAAGACTGATGTAGTCATGAATGTTTACGACGGTGTAGAATTTTGAGATGGAGCAGTAAGGACAGCTACCTTAACCGTTGTAGCTTCAGGAAAACCGTCTTAGGAGACTGTCTTTTACTTTTTGAGCGTTGTACTGTGTGAGCATTTTGATCTGCTTTCACAGATTTTGAAAAAAAAATACAGTCAGCAAGAAAATGGGCAGTTTTTTTATGCCAATGGATCCTGTTTCTTTTAAGGATCAAACAACTGTATTGGACCAACTGAGTTTTGAGTACAAGAAAAGTCAAAACTTACAAAACACAACAAAACTACTTCTTCCAAATACTACACTTTTAACAAACTTTTTTAAACAGTCTCCTTCGACTGTTTTCCTGTTACTACAACGGTTAAGGTACCTGCCCTTACTGCCCCATCGCAAAAATGCACCCTGTTGAATAGAAAAATGTGATTAGAAAATGATTAGTGAGAAGAAAAGATTTTCATTACCTTGCTAGCGTCGCCATACGGGAAAAAGTTTCCGTATATTTTCTTAAATTCTTCTACAGACAAATGTCCACTGGGACAATCTTTTAGAAAACCTTTGTACCATTCCTGTATCTCAGCGTCTGAAAAATTATTAAATAAACGTATAAGGACTTACATAATTTAATTGACTCAAAAAGAACCTCGGAAATATCTGTGGTAAAAGGAATTTATTTTCAAGTTACAGCTAATATTGACAATAGTTAATTAAAAGATACCATATAGCCACCTTCAGCCATCCACTAATTCCAACAATTTAGTTAAGTAGTACGTCAGCACTAATATTGGAACTACGAAAACCGCCCTTACTGCTACGAAATAAAGGTGCTGTCATAGTCAAATAGTTAGCATGGACGAGCGGTTGGTGGTAGGCAGATACTAAAGGGTTTACACCGGACCGCGCCGGAATGCGCAGCAGCGCGTCGTGGCGGATGCATGAGCACGTGGCGGCAGCTGACTGCGTCCGCACGACTGCCAAAACCCGCTGGAACTTGGGCGCGTGCGCGCGCATCTCCCAGCAAGCTATCATGACTAGAGCGACCAGTAGTGCGACGACACCCGAGCGCACGCGGCTATAGCCGAACGGATCCGACCAAACGTTACGGCGCCGAAACGCAGCTGTCCGCGTACGCGAGGAGCCGACTGGCTACCGCGACATGCGTCCGAATCCGAACGGATTCCAAGCTGTGTAAATTCTATGCAAATATGACAATTAACTACTTCATAAACCATTTAAATTTCCTTTAACACACTGTAAAATGCGGTGGGATGCGGCCCGACGCGTGCCTGCCTGTGTAAATCGTACATAAAAGTATACCAATTGTATATCTACCTGAGAACTCAGTGTTCTGCTTCAGATCCTCCAGGACCTCTGGCTTTAATTTACTATTTTGTTTGCCCATTTTGGTGTCTGCTTATATTTCGGAAAGGACGTTAAAATTTTACACAACCTGCTTGCTTTTAGTTAGTAGTCAAATCTTGTGCCCTAAAACATAATAGGTATGTAGTGATCGCTGAAAATGTACACTTGTTATCATAATATAAATATTGTAAGAAAACTGCTAAATACAGATAAGTAACTTAAGAACCTTTGGTACTTTTAGTAGTATTAAAACTAAAAAAAAATCAGTAGCCATTTAATTTATGGTACACTGTGCTATCATCGACCCCATATAAAAAAAACAATTTAAATCTTTGTTGCATTATGTGGAGACCGATATTTCCAATCCAAAAGACGATGCATAGAGTCTAGAAAACAAGACAAGAAAGGATGGGCAAATTATGTAAACCACGTCAGCTGATAAGGAAATAATGTATGGGAGAAAAGATACCTATACTGCATCGTTAGGGCTATTTGAAGTTCATATAAATAATTATTATCAGGTTATAAAGACTACACCAAAAAGCATCAATGTCCTCTGCACAAGAAGGAACAGAATCAAAATTTGGATTGATGATAATTCAATTTTGTAAGACTAATTACAAATTAAATACAGAAAAGTAGCTCATCCTAGTGTGTTAGGTTTAAGCTCATCCATAAGATAAATTAACAATATAGTCATTATTGAGATACTAAACTATGTTCATGAGGTAAAACACTATATCCGTGTCACTAACTATCTGTGTTGATTGGAACCCAGAATAATGGTTTTTAATGTCAAATAAGTGTTAAAACCGATCAGTTTCCCCGATGAAAAGGTCGATAATACTATACTATCAATCAGTAAAGCCGGCTGCAGTTTTCTTACAAGTAAAAAAATAAAATGTTATAAAATAAAATCTACAAACTATCATAACTTTATTTACAAACGTTATTTTATCAAATTAAACTACGAAGCTCTACGTTCTACAGAAATTTTGATAAAAAGCAATCTTGATTTGATTGATTATTAAGTCTAACCTTTGTAAATAAAGTGAGCAAAGTCAAAGAAAAAATCTGACCTTATGTAGCCTTCGCAATAACGCTATTATAGGTACTTTGGAGCAATGAATTCAAAAGCAAAAATAAAATTATAAAAATCAAATCATGGCGAATGCGCACGACACTATAGTTTATGTAATAAGTCAAAACCATGTATCAGTCCCAAATAAAGAACCTACATTTATGCGAAAAACATGATATATTTTCGTGAGGGATGAATGTTTCTGGGAAAAGCTTCAAACAAGAGTTCGGAGCAAAAGGTATGTACCTACCAGTCTAGTATGTGTGCGTACTGCAGGTATTGTTTTGCGACTGTGTAAAGAAACGACGAGGGGGTGAAATAGAGGTGAGTGGGGTAAGTGGAGTGATAAGGGGGCGTATCTATGAGCTGTTGGGAGAACTCTAAATATGAAGTCCAATCGAATAATCTTCATTTTCGCTTCGTTGAATAAAAGTGGGCGGGGGCCGCACTCGAGGTAATACGTAGAACTCGCGCTTGCGCCAGTTCCACGTATTAAGGCTTGTGCAGACCAGCGCGACGTGTCGCGCGACGCGACACGAACAATACTATTTCTAAGAAAACTTCACAGTATAACAATAACCGGTGTCGCGTCGCGCGACAAGTCGCGCTCGTCCGCACAAGTCTTTAAGAATGCTGTAAAAATTAAATCTCTTTTGGTTTCGTGAGATTACATATGAGTGAGTTGTGTGTTGTTTATTTTTATTTTTGACAACACGCAAACATACAAAGGGGTGTGGGACAGCTGGAAGAAGGGGGAATTCCATGAAAAAAATCTGAAATGATATGGGAAAAGGTATGGCTAATGGAGAAGTGCATTTTATGTTGTTTTTGTTTAACACCACACAGACATAAAACCATAGCCATTTCAGAGAACGACCGTCGGGGGAGGGGTGTCGGTTGCATTGCGCCTGCGCCAATCCCAGAATAAATAAGATATTGAATTTTTGTTTGTGTGTACTTTTAACAGCACACAGAAAGGGGGCCGGCGTCACTGCACCTGCACTAATTTTAGAAATTATTCTGAAATATTTATTAAAGGTAAGTGTTGTAATGTCTATGGCGGATTCTATTTTTAGAATTGTGTTGATTTCTTTATCTTTTCACGCCACGAGACACAAAAACATTTTTTTTTAAAGTGTGTGAATCGGGAAAGTAGTGTGGCACTGCGCTATTTCCATGAAATAATCACGAGGATTGACTACAGGTACTTGTTAGGGAGTAGGCGATGCAGTAGAAAGTTGTGTGTTCTTTGGAGTGCCATAGGAAATCATGTTATAGGTTTTGGATAAGTTTATATAGAAAACTTAGTAGTAGTACCCGAAAATAAACGTCTGGCTAACTGAACAGTTTTACCAGTCAGTGAAAAAATTGGATTGAGATGATTGTTAAAACAAAAAAATGTATGTCGCAAAAAAACGTGCAAAATGTACTGCCGTATTTTAAATTATTTGAATTTTTCCAATTAATATGAAGGTAGGAATCCTAGGTTTCCCACAATTATTCCAATTACAATAAAGGAGAGACTGATTTAGTACATGATTTTGATTATATCACCTACTGAATAATTAAACTACATTGTCGTGCACACCACAATAATGAGACAAATAACTATGAACTATTTGTTTTATCTTGTATTTTAATTTATACATAATATGAATAGGCAAAATGTGAATTCATAAAAACTATGTATTCTTACAAATACAAAATATTGAAATGGGACACATTGTGGATACTTTTATCTAATACATAATGCTGAATGAATGTAACATTATCGCCTGAAACGACCTTACTCAATAAAATAATGACAAAGCCTCAAGTTTGAATATAAATGAAGATTACACTATAGGCTATCAATACTTTACTCAGACTTCAACAAGTAAAGCGGGGTCCACACAGTAGGTATCTGGAAAGTAGTCTTGGTTGATCTGACTTTGAAGTCAACCACTATGCAGTTCTTCTACCAACTTCTACCAATCAGTTGCGTTATGTTTTTCGCGAGACTATCCACCGTGTATCGCCACCGCTTAGGTACAGTTTTGTCAAGACAAAATTCTATAGAAACCTAACATACATTTCGAACTGCTCGAATTTTCATACATGGTATACAACACTAACTAAACGAAATTAATTAAGGTATGTTTAATATTATGTATCTGCATTTTCGGAAAATAATCTAAATATCTGATTTGTGCGACTATCGCAGCTAGTTATAATAATATCTTAAATTATATACTACAGTAATACTTGTATTATAGAAAAAATATTACGGCGTGAGCCAACAAATTGTGATTGAAGCTTACTACTAAGAGTACTTTTACAAATTATAAATTGATTAAATCAAAGGTAACTACTCTGTTAGTTTATGTAAAATTATGAGAAATGAGAGATGCCATGTGCCTCTTGAAATCCATTTTATCAGGAGTGCGAACTCCACCCCTGTACACATGTTTTTGATGGTCATAAATAAATGAGGAAACGCAAGACATCTCCCAAAACAAAGGTACACCTAACATAACACTCATTACATGAAATATTAATGTTTATAACATTTTTAATTACCTTAATAATTAATTTATAAAATGAATAAAAATAGGCTAAATGATTCCTAATTATTTTAACATTCATTCATTGTAATTTCAGCTAAATATAAAATCACGAGTTAATTACAGGTTAACTATGTAAAATGCCTCGCCTAGTTAGAACAGAGTAGTTCCTTACTTTCACAGATTGAGATTTCATTTTTGAGACCAAGAAGAAAGTATTCACTTATGTCCTAACCAATATTTAAGTATAAAAATGGGCGATAATGCGCAAAGAGAACGAACCGTCTCACTACGAGATTTAAAACGAACAGCAAGCCGCAAGTGGCGCCCTCTCTCGGGTGTTGATCAATGCCTTTAGTTGCCAATTTTCGCCCTAGATTTTAAATATAATGAGAAATACAGGGCCCAAAATGTGAGAACTGAAACCACAAGCGAACATAATATAATTCACATTGATTTTACGACTCTATACTTGAGATTTAAAAATCTATGATAAAAGTTACTATACGTGGTGCGATAACGTGCATACATAAAGCTTTCTTCCGAAGTGAAGTGATCGAGTCAAGTATTTAGATTGAATTTAAGGTTTGGACAAAAAGGTAGTTATAAAGACTGCCAAATAAGCGGCAATGCCTAACTAACCATAATTACAAAGATCAGTAGCAACTGACTCGTAGGCCTGGGTCGCGTAATAATAAACTTTGTCAATAAAAAATGTATCATAAATATTATAATTGACTAAATATTATGAAATTGTAATTTGTCATTGTTTTGTATGAGATATGTACACGGGCATTGTTGGAGCCGTAACTATGTAATTGCTTGTAAGTAAGACAAAGTACGTTACGCCTAGGGCGAAATTTTCTACGAAATTTGTATGTAGTTTTTAAAATTAAGGGTTATTTTAATTTTAATATTTCCAATCGAAAATCCTTTTATCTGATATGTCACACAACACCCTGTCTGCGAAGCTGCCTTCGGGTCCGAGATGAGAATTATTGATCCCTCTGTTTGTATAATATTCAGTCGATTTATGATCGTGCTTACACTGTTCTACTAATGCAACATACTTAGTCGTGGCAACCAGGAGAATTGCATTATATTACAATTTATTCGTCAGAAGACTGTCACTAGGAGGGGTAGTAAATAAATGAATACAATTCAATCAGTTGAATTGTATTCATTTATTTACTACCCGTCCGGTGACTTATGTTAAGGGATTGTAAATAGTGAATAACAAAATAAATTAACTTTCATTTACAACAAATTCTTATAAAGCATCAAAATACAATAAATATGAAGTTTACAAGGGAATTAATCGTACACTAAAAATTAAGTAAACACTTAAATGACTATACTGCAATGCGTTACCATATGGAATGTCTTAACAACAAATTAATGCAAGGATATTTAGCTTCCAGTGCACTTGATTATGAAATAGTGAACAAATTATGTTACAAAACTAGCGGATTTACTCTCCTCGGTATTACTGATCCTAGTTTATGACTCTTCATCCTGTATGGAGCAGATAATGAGCAAGAGCACGAATACATATAAAACTGGTCAGTCGTTATCTTTACCGACTCGCAACATATTTGCTCTTTGTGAAGTATTGATGAGGAGAGGTCTAAAGTGGTACTAGAGAGAAAGTTTACTTAGCTTTAATACAAAAAAAAAAGTTGTGCCTCGTAACGTCGTCTTGATTCAAGCCAACGAGAAATGAATGCGTTTGACCTGACTTCTTTATTGTGCGTTATTTCCGCGCTGTCTGTTTTACTTACAAATAGGTATATTAAATAATCTTACAATTATGCACTGAAAACTATTAGACAAAACAACACAGCTTAAACATTATATAATTTTAATTAATTAATAATATCGCGACCCTTTCGACTGTGTGCGGCCAGTGGCTATTGGTGAAGATTACGACGAAATATAATAAGAATGCTAAAATTAACTATAATATGAAATATGGGACCAGGGCACACTAAAATTTGGTTTCAGTTAAAGATCCAAGGTTTTGGCCACCTTTGGCAAAGTTGACGGGGATAACCAAGAAACTTAGATAAGTAGGTTTTAAAATAAATAATGCTGATTTGGTAAACTATTTACAACGGGGAACTAGAAGGCACAGTAGTGGGGAAATGAACTGGGATATAAATATAAATACTCCAATTAATTAGAACTAGTAGGTAGGTAATTTATTACAACGCGAAGAAACTGATAAATAGTATCACGAATAGAGAATATACCAAAGCTTTGAAACAATATAGGGATAAAGAAGCGTGTGTCCTCCCGGGGGAGCCGGGCGGTGGAGAAAATCCCTGACGAATTTACGAATACACCAATAATAAACAACATCGATACTAGAAACGATAATAATATTAAGTTTACTCGTGTACAAGATTACGGTTATTTTAACTTACATAAATTGAACTTAACGCCGACAGAAGTGATCAGATTGTTCGTGTTGTTTGTGATAGTAGTATCGCGTCGTGATGCGCGCTACAATCTCGTTAGCGTACTGTACCTACCTATTGCGTGCAACTTGTCGGAGTTTGTTCATCCAATCTGACCGATTCTGTTCATACATAGCTACACTAATTTTTCCTTAATATTAGAATGTAAGATTTATACTGTGCAGTATTATAGTAATCCGACATCGGATTGAATATAGCGTTGAACCAGATAGACCGAGAGTCACATAGGAATACTCATAGACACTACGAAGTGAATGGTTCGGACACAATCTTATACTATTAGCGAAGTGGACAATCCGACAGCGACATATTCCACATACATTATATTATCATTCATACATTATCATTAGGAATGGACAATTTTTAACTCGAGGATTTATTGACGTCAATTTCGTTACATCAATAATAGCTTAAATTTTACAATACTTTTTTTACAATCGACAAATTCACAATGTGTCGTGGGAAAGCAGATTGTGTAGCGCACAACCGCGCCGAAAACGTGGCGGGCCTAAAATACCTCCAGCCGAGGAACAACTGCTAGGATACCTTGTTGGTTTGTATCTGTTTATAGCTATGCTTGTGGAGCGATGAGTACAGATCACACGCGGATGCAATCAATAGATTCGTACTGTGTTTACTCGGCGGTGTATAACGACATTTTAGCTCGGTTTGTGATTCATATTTAGCTTTGAGCAGATGTTAGTGAACAATCGTCGGCTGCTCTTGTCACGGGCGGGATGCGCAAACACAATGTGAGTTACACGGACACATGCTACGTACTCATGCCATGTCAACACGACAGCAACACCACACAACCGCACCGTTTACCGTGTTAGATCCGACTCAATGATAGAAGCTGACCCGGTTTTAGTAGGTACCTCCACTTACACCGCAACGATTAAAATTTCTCCAAATGTTAAAAATGCTCGTTTTTTTATTACAATTTTTTTATACAGAATTGAAACTACTGAAATGCGCGGGTGAGTTTTAATTTTCGAAAATATATTTACAGTGAGAATGTACGTTAATGATCGAATGGTTGACTGAAAGCATATAAATTTAGTTGAAACGATTCATTCTCTAATGCTGCCGTGTGGACAAGACGACGCCGTCGGGTTATCGTGAGGCATACAATGGGGTTGGGTATGTGAGAACGGATCGCAGGGTTAAAAGAAGCTGAGCGCCAATTTAAGGTGCCAGCATTTTCGAGAGCTCCTCATCTTGCAGGCATCCCTTGAGGAACTCATCCTGCGTCAGCTGACCGTCGTTATTCTCGTCCATCTTGGCGAAGATGTTCTTAGCGCGCTCTTCGGCAGAGTCAGCTGGTCGGTTGCTTGAGCAAGCACCGAGCATGTCATAGATGGCCTGGAAAGTGCAGAAAAACACAAATTGTATAATCATAAGAAGCCAATGAATGATCAGCCGTAATGTTGATGTTCCCGGAGCAGATAGAGTTGAATTAAGTGATTACATAGTCATATTTAATTATTGAAAGTCAATAAGTATCCGCTTATGTCTTTACAAAATCGAACGATTTTAATGACTCCATCTACAATTCGCTTGGGAATTTTACCAACACTTTTACGCCTAAACTTCCTTCCTTCCTGTGCCTAGCATGGCATTGGTACCTATATTCCTTGCAGTGCCGTTCTAATTCCATCCTAGGTAATTAGGCTAGAGCACAACAGCTACATTTATCTCCGGTTACGGTTCTTGTTCGGTCAATTACACCGGGAGTCCGATTTATCACTACTAATTTAGACTGGGTGTCGTGACGTCTCGTACGTGCGACCCCGTACCTATCGTAGGTACGTTTTGCATTTGTTTTGCCGTGCCGGTTCGGAACCTCGACAGTAATGCACCCGATCTTGCTACCAAACTGCTCTGGTATAATAACTAGTTTTAAACTTGCACCAAAGTTAGGTATATAAATGCGCTCAAGGCTTAACATTCTTGGTTGAACAAAACTGTTTGAAAAGAAACTAATAACGCAGCCGAGCTATGATCCAGTAATCCAAGGCTCAATAGGTGCCTAGCAGTTCGTGAAAAGTCGATGCAACAAGAGAAAGGCCGATGTATTTTAGAAGCCGGGTTCTCTTTTATTTTCGTTCGGCTTAAAATATCGTGGGCGATCACTTCGGAAACGGTTAGCAGAACAAAAACATCGGGACGTCTATGCAAACGTTTTACGTAAAGTAAACCGGTAAAAACAATTACAAGAAAATATAACTCTACAAGCTTTTGCACGCGACTTCGTCCGTGTGGACGTTGGAAATTATCCCACGGGGACGTACTCCTGGGACAAAAAGTATCCTGTCCCTGTAACCCAGGTCATGGTCCACCTGTGTGCCAAATTTCATAGAAATCTGTTCCGCCGTTAAGACGTAAGGCGTAAAAAACTCACTTTCGCATTTATAACATTACTAGCTGACCCGGCGAACTTTGTTCCGCAATCAATCAAATTTAAAAAAAAAAACACCCTACACTACTTACCCTACCTACCCTACCCACCCTACCTACCCTACCTACCCTAGCTACCCTGGCTACCTTACCTACCCTACCTACCCTAGCTACCCTGGCTACCTTACCTACCCTACTTACCCTACCTACATTACTTACCCTACCTACCCTACTTACCCTACCTACCTACCTTTTTTTGTTTTACCATTTATAACAAATGAACGGCTAGACTGATGTTTTGACTATAGCAAGTATACAATATCTGCTGGGGCCGTCCTTTATTACCCCTATCAAATCCATTTTTCAATCCTCTTTAAAATAGATGTCATTTTCGAAATCAACGACGAAATATTCCACGAAAATGATACCCATATCGATTTTTTACATTTTTATCCCTAGCACACCCCGTTTTCATCCCCCTGAGGGTAATTTTTTAGAAAGCAAGAAACATATACCTATTAATTTACTTATTTAGTTTTTTGAGAACTTAGACAATGTATGGGAAAAACCATGAAAACGACATCAATTTAGATTTTTAGACATTTCGACCCCTTTCCGCCCCATTAAGGGATGATAATATTTTACTTCTAACATTTCGGATTTAAAAATAGATATCATTTTTAAAATAAACGACCCAAAAACCTCGGAACTGATACCAATATCGATACTCATTTTTAACCCTATCCCACCCCTTTTCATCCCCCTGTTAATAAAAAGTATCCTATCCTTTATCTCAATATCTCACCTATCTATTTGAAAATTTTCATCCAAATCCAGTCATCAGTTTTTAATTTCCCATACAAACTTTCACCCCCTTTTCACCCCTTTAGAGGTTGGTTCCGGAATAAAAAGTATCCTATGTTAGATTCCTGGTTCTAAGCTACCTCTCCACCAATTTTCAGCTAAATCGGTTCAGCCGGTCTTGAGTTATAAATAGTGTAACTAACACGACTTTCTTTTATATATATATAGATTGCAGTTAGGATTTCCATCTCTGTTAGTTAAATCTGTTAAAGCCATTGTAATAGACTTTCGAGTTGTCTTTAGGATTCGCTTTAAAATACTTGTCACATCTAATAAATCACATAATTATAGTATACAATGATGAGATATTAGGCAAATAACGTTCCTCTACTACAACTAATTATCGTGGTCATGCCAACTAACTACGTATCAAGGTTTAATGACAATATACAACGTGTTCTTTTCGATGTCCTATAACTCTAAGGTTATATGCTATAAGTAAAACTAATATAAAAAGTCCTAGAATACGTGTTCCAAAAATACATAGTTTCGAAGATAATGGGAATAAATGGATTTACACGGGTCGATTTTAAGTCACCAGTCGCATCGCTTGTAAAAATCGAATCGCCACCCTACCCGGACCACAAAAATCGCGATCTGTACCGACAACGTAGCGGAAGAACGCGTAAAACACAACTCATGCAGCGGGCGATCGCCTGCAAGTCCTGCAACTGACCATTTACGCGGCAAAACTCAGATGGCACCCTAGTCGAATTGTCATTTAGACTCGTGTAAAGTCCCTACAACATAACACTAGATTCTCGATGTGTGTATCTAAGTTTCCTTGATAAGTAGGAGTAAATAATTTTCATTCAAACCAATCATTCATATTTAAAGCTAACAAAATGCGACGTTATCATATCATTCTTTTTATGGACAAAAGTAGTCAGAATTAAATGTCTTTTTAAATTTTTTTATATAAATTTTACGTACGTAGATAATCGTGACGTTGTCGAACTATTTTGAATAAAAAAAGAAAACGAAAAAAATTAAAAAATGACAAATTATTCAGCCAGTTGATTCTTTGACATTTTTCTCATTAATCCTACTAATATTATAAACGCGAAAGTTTGTGAGTATGGATGGATGTATGGATGTTTGTTACTCTTTCACGCAAAAACTACTGATTGGATTTGGATGAAATTTGGCAAACAGATAGTTTATAACCTGGATTAACACATAGGATACTTTTTATCCCGATATTCCCGCGGGATCGAGACTTATGCGGGTGAAACCTCGGAGCGCTGCTAGTACCCTATATGGGATAGAAAAAGGAACACATTGGTGCCTCTTCTACACCGAACGAAATAACTAAACTATCACAAAAATGTCTTACTTTTGGATAGGAGAATCTTGAGCTATTCTGCAAATAAAATTCTCTAAACAAAAAGTAATTTTGACACAACTAAAAGACTTTGACAATCGCGAATCCACGAGGTACCCGTGGTTTGCCCTAACCCGTGATTTTTTTTTAGAGCCGTAGGCGCGCAGGTGGCGCCGCCTCTACGAGTTCTATATGGAATTTTTCACTTTTTGTATGGAAAACATGAAAAATTATTACCTACATGTTCAGGTTTAGGGGTTTATTGGTTTTATAGAGGGGGTCGAATTTTCATTATTTTTGCGATAGGACGCACCATTTTACCATTTTTCTATTTTTTCTTTTGCTTATATTTTCGAGATATAAGCAAAAGAAAAAATGAATACCGTACTGTTTTTGCACAAGAAGTCGAGATGTTGGTGTGAATTTTAGTTCATGACAACTTATTTTATCCCACACC
This sequence comes from Agrochola macilenta, assembly GCA_916701695.1. Lineage (NCBI taxonomy): Eukaryota > Metazoa > Arthropoda > Insecta > Lepidoptera > Noctuidae > Agrochola > Agrochola macilenta. The sequence goes on along the minus strand of OU753552.1, from coordinate 7,838,395 downwards.
TTTTTAATCGCGATTGAAAATTGTCAGGTTTAGTTTGGTTTGGTATTTTACAATCAAAATTTTTGGTGAAAAATGTCAAATTCAGAATAGCGAAATGGCCATTTTCACTAAACTAAAAACTCAGTAGGTAGGTACTATCTTAGTGCTGCCAAACTAAAATATAGTTAAGTTGTGTCACTTTAGTCTATTTCAGAATGAGAAATCGTCGTTTGACAGGAATAAACTAATTTTTTTGATTTTTAGTCTAGTTTAGAGGCATTTGTGACAAGAGAAATGGCACCATTGTAGAGTTACAAAAGACTAAACTAAGGCACTGCTTGTGCCTTAGTTTAGTCTTTTGTAACTCTACAATGGTTAGCAAGGGATACTGAAATGCATGAATTCGTAACAGCCCTCACTTACCAATGGTTAGCGATAACAATGAGGGGACAAAGAACTTAAACCATTCCTTCTATAAATAAGGAATTGAAGCTTACAACGATAGGTACGATAGTACGCTACAATATAATGAAAGGGGTCGTAATAGGTACACTATGGCCGGACAGACGGTACGAAGACGATGAGATTATTTAAAGAATTCTGAGAATCAGTAATCAATAGTCATTATAAAAACCGGCCAAGTGCGTGTCGGACCACGCACAATGAAGGGTTCCGTAGTTGAGATGAATTTATCCCAAGAACAAACTTAACATTGTAGTTGAAAAACATGTTCATGGAGATCATGTTTTTCAAACTGCATATTTAAGTTTGTTGATTATTACTCGTTAACCTGTACTGCTGTACAGCCTACTTAGCTCTGATAGTTTTCCTTTTAATTTCGTTGTTTATACTAATGCTGTGATTTTTTTCACAAATCCAAGTACAACCATTTAGCTGGCAGGGCGGGGGGACACTTGACTAACAAAAAAAAACAGTTAAAAGCTTAATATTTCGCAAACGGGTCTCTGAATCCAAAAATGGTTTCCACAAAGTCTCAATATTTTTGAACGACCTTTCTAACGATACCCCACAACACGGGGTAGGTGAGAAAAAAAAAACATCCCCACTTTACGAGTAGGGGAGGTACCTTAAAAAAAAACTTGATTTTATGTTACCACTTTGATGATTAATATGTATACATATATGCCAAATTACAGCTTTCTAATACTAACTGTCTCTGAGCTAAGCCGCGGACAGACAGACAGACAGACGGACATGGCGAAACTTTAAGGGTTCCTGGTTTACTACGGAACCCTAAAAAGGACCGTTCATTTGCTTGCAATTTTGTCAAGCTTTTATGACTTGAAAGAAAGAGCGCAATAGAATAATGAATAGTTTAATGGCATAAGACAATTATGTAATCGATGAAATACACTGAAAGGTTATCTATCCATTTTGTGAACGTAGGCCATTATAATGCCGTCGATATTGATTCATATACTGTTCAGATGTTGAGGGATGGAATACCGCATATCGGGTGTATTAATATTGGATGTGTGCGAGATGATGACATGTAGGTGTAAATGCATTTGTGCTCAAAGAGCAAGTCAAAGTGAAGGCGCGTTTGCCGTCCGGTATTACCTATATATACATTAACAGTTCGATGTGTTATGTCCACCTTGGATTAACTGAGTTACTGATGTTGTCGCCCCGACTGTGATTCCGATAACATATTTATCTCGAAGCTCTCTCGAAGTGCTAATACCCGGGGGTGTTCAAAGTGTTTTCGTTCGAATCTGCCCTCCAATTGATGCAGGCAGCGGTGAAAAGTTACATTGGACGTTGCGAGACTGGGGAAAAGAACCTTATTTCTTTCAATTTTTCGATGACTTTTCTGTTGGTAGTTGTGCAAACATCGATAATCCAATGTTAATAGTCTCTCATTTACTTAAACATGTTAATAATTAAAATGGTTTTTCCAACTACAATTAAATGTTACTAACATGAAAAATTAATTAAAATTGTAAGCGTATATTATTTAATAGGACGGGGGCGCTTAAATCCATCAACTTTATTTCAGAAATTCTCGTTATCTGAAATAGTGGTTGCCAGTCCAAGTACCTACTGCTACTGCATTATCCGTCGACGGTAAATGATTTAGATTGAAGAGGATTGAGAAATCCTTAGAGGTTAAAAAAGCTTTTAGAGAAATATTGGTCTCTACTACCGCCGAGATCGGCAAATAAAGTGTCCGTTTTCGGTAGGATGTCGAACACTGTCATTCTCTATGAACGTCACACATAAGGTATGACAATGACTACTGCGGATGCGGGACATAACAATATAAACGCAACTCGTAAACGCAACGCGCTCTGAAATGAATGCCTGTCAATGGATTGTTCATATTTCGTGAAACAAACCGAATTATAGTTTGTGACAGCGCACTATGATGGTGCGATGTTTCATTTCATTATAATTACCTAGGCGACCGAGCTCTGCTCTGGTGAAAATAGTGAATGCTCATTTAATAGGATAGTTCATACTAATTCCATGCTGCCGTGTAATAATTCTAAGGTAACCGGCATCTTGTTCTAAACTGTGGGCGACTGAGCTCTGCTTGGGTAAAAAACGAATTTTCCCAGATATGAGACCTAGCTAGATCGATTTTTCGCCGCCGAAATCGAAATCGTTAGACCCGTTTTCGAGAACGTGATTACAAATATAAATATACAAATATAGCTCATTTAATAGTATAGGATAGGCAGCCAGATTGTTTTGTTTTAAAAGCTGGTTTAAGTGCACTACCGAATTTTATCGAATGTATTATGATCAATCACAATCTGTCTCATTTTGACAGTTCAACAATATTCATTGCGTTATTTACGTTGTTGAGCAGACAGATTTTCGGAACAAACGAAGCAATGGATTACCTAATAGCCTTCAAAAATGATTCAGATTGTGATTGATCGTGGGTTACGCAATTAGGGTGCAGGTATAGACCTGCTCATGAATGTGTAGCTCTGTGAAGCTCTATGTTCATAAAACAAGTAAAACAATTACTATAAAATACGTTCACCTGAGACTAAACAAAGCTGCTTCTCAGATAAAAATATAGATGCTGTGAAACGTAAAAATTGCTATCATGACTCATCTATAAGACTAGCTTATATGCTCCGGGAACATTCAATGGCTGCAAACTTTTTGTATGATCACATAGCAATGTGCTTCGGAATCGGCGGGGCTAATTATCATCCCCGAATCTGCAAATAGCGCGGTGAATGTTTCGGATAGTTTCGGGTACAATTAACCTGCAGACGCTGGCATTAGGAAGGGCATTGCTCCGTATTGATCAGCAAAATCTGTACTATGTAACAAACCTGCACGATTTTCGTCATCTCTTGAATGTCAATGACACCGTTGCCATCGACATCATACATGCGGAACGCCCACTTCAGCTTCTCTTCCGGCGTCCCACTTGAAGTGACGTGGATGGCCTGCAGAAACTCCTACAACAAAGTAGTTCTTGGTACACCACGCGAGTCGGGGCCATTACAAACAAGAGCTCGGTGGTCTCTTGTTCGATGAATTTTAAATACTGTTTACTGCTGACAGTAAGAAACTATGAATTAAGAACGCTAGCAAGAAAAAAAACTTGATTAATCATTCGCAAGACGTTTGTAATTTAACTAAGGCACCTGTCCCACAGCCGACGAGAAAGCGACTATATTAAATCGAATATTGTATCACTCAAGAAACTTATAATAGACGTAGGTCCTTTGTCAGTAAAAGATTATCGCAATGACAATAGCTATCAAAGAAAAACCTCGCTCAGCGACGCTAGCTTAGCGGGCAGAACACTCGCTACTCGTCAACTCGTTTCTAGTTGTTAGTTCTACTCACATTTCGCTTATGGTCGGCGTTGGGACAGATGCCTTAAGCAAGCCATTCGCATTGCTGCTTTGCAACAAATTACCACTTGTTATTCCGCCAAAAAATTTGATGGTGATGAGACAGTTAACCCTATCAAGTAAATTGCCACAAATAATCGCATTGCTTTTACAACTATACCAATAGGTTACCTTGAAGTCAATGTATCCGTTCTTGTCCATGTCGAATGTGCGGAACACATGGTCGCAAAACTCGACGGCATTGCCGGATGGGAAGAACATCTTGTACATGTCCACGAACTTGGCTGGAGTCAGTCTGCCGTTGGGACAATCTTGCTGCAGGACAACAGGAAAATAAATTGTAAATGTGATGTGAAAAATTAAGAGTGTGTATGGATAGGATCTATATTGTGTCTTTAAATAATGAAATACGTTTTATTTCTAAAGATGGAGAAAGAACAAATACAGTATGTATGCGCTATGCAGATGTGCTGATATGCATGGTGAACCGCTGCCCTAAACTAAACATTGCATGTGGGCCGAACGCGGTCGGTACAATCGTGTAACTTCGTGCAAATTTGTCAATTCACCGATGTTTGCGTGTTTGTTTATGTAAAGAGAGGGCTGTGTCGGTGGACACAGCAGTGGCTAGGCTCGGTACTATCATGATTGAGTGATTAACACATATATGTCTTCTAATTTAAACAAGTCTTTTTCTGCTAAGATAAACTTTTGTGAGTTACTTTTATATTCTAAAATTCGATTGGTGACCTCGCCTCATAAATGATCCGAAAGTAATACGAGTAGGGCGATAACAAACACGTTACCTACTACTATGTCGTCTAATAAAGCCTATTAAAGACCTTTACTTTTAACTATTACAACAATTAAAGAAACCTACCCAAAAACTTTAGTAAGTATCCAAAAATTCGAGTGCGCTCGGATTCGAGCCAAGTATATCTATAGGTATCAAAACCGTTTATGAGAAAATAATCATCAAGTCATTCAAGCTGCAGTTGACTAGAAAAATTACATCAAAAAGGCGACCCTAGCACAGCCAGTTCAAATGAGAATATAACTTTTATATACCGTGTAGTAAAAATATAGCTGGCTTTATTATTTAGCGTTAGCACTTAATACCTGGGTTTTATAAGTTAAGGATTATTGCAAACGCTTTGTTTCGTACAACACAAGAAAAACAATATAATTGGATGTTGTTTTCATGAAGAAAAGAAAAAAAAAATGATTACTGAATTTAATATCCTAATATCTAGATGCCAATTATCCATAGTAGCTAATAATAAAATGTTTTATGGAAAAACAAATGTGCATAGAAAAGTATGTTTCCCGTCATTATATTAATGAGAACTCTCTGGATCTGGACAAAATCATGCAACACCTCATTCGTCAAAATTGTGGTTAATTAGCTTTGGTTGCATTTACGAGTTAACAAACTGTCTCTCACATATTTTTCCGTAGTAAAACTATTCAAGTAGAAACTCATTATTTCCAAAAATCTCAAGAACTAAGTTAAATTTTATTGTCTCAGTAAGCAGAGCTATATTTACAAGCTCACCGGGCCAAGATGCACATTCGACTCACTTCCGACTGACTGAATTTCGATACAATATATCAAAACAATACAAACATTACATGTTACCATTAGAATATATTATTATAGAATAGAGACTGAACAGTAGCCAGACACATCACCTGTCCGGAAGGCCGAAAGTCTGGCAATCAGTCTTACCAAGGGGTATCGTAATATCCAGTTACTGGGTGTGGAGACAGTCGCTCCATTTAATATACGTACCGGTATTCAACTGCATCCGGTAAAATTGGAAGCTGACCCAAACATCGTTGGGAAAAGACAGAGATGATGATTATAATAAGAGACTGAACGAGCTGGTCTTCCGGGATTTGTAAACATTGAACTCCAATCATTTATAGTGCACAATATAAAATAGACTGAACTAGTTTTCAAATTCTATAAGTTTCTCTTCTCATCTGGGAATAATGTGAACAAAGCGAAGCAAGGTGTCGGAAAATCGATAATTCTCGGTTTAGAATTCAGTTTTAAGAATAATGGTCTGTTTCACAACCATCTACGTTAAGATTAATTCAGAATTTTACATTTCTACTAATCCTGGTCCGTTTGTAATTGATCTGGTAAATGCTGTAGATAGTGCCTATCCAGAAGCTGACAAGGTTCTAAAAGTCGTAACAATGTTGTTGTGTAAATGTGTATGACGAATCTCCAATCTCTATGTCGTTTCATATCTTTACCTTGAAGCCCTTGTACCATTCTTTGATGGTGGTCTCATCGTAAGAGGTATGCGTTTTTAGAAAATCCATGTCCTCTTTTGTAAGCTTGTCTTTACTGACGAAGCACCCCATCTTGGATTCTAGAACAAAGAAAAAAAGATTCATTAGTTAATCGTCGACACCTTATGTTGCACATATCGTCGGTCATTTTAGGAAATAGTGTAAGAAAGTAAATTAAGGATCAGCTTGTGAAGAGAAATAACTAAAAGGCAAGTCTTAATTAAAAAGTGAAGGGGAACAGATTTCAGCTAGCCCTCTCAGCTGTTCATTCCGAAAGCTTTGAAAGTCCGGTTTAGGTTCACTTCAGTAAAGTATTCAGTTATAGTTTAAGTATTGTTCATAGCCTCCTAGTAATGTCACAATTTACGCCGAGACGGTAGTTTCGAGTCTAGACTAGATAGACTACGCTAATCTATGTATAGATAGTGCCATCCATGGAGACGCACCCAACTCTTCTTCCTAATCGCTTACAGCACAGTTCGCGCAGTATCGCGTTTACGAAGAGTAGGCCACGTCTTAGTGGATGTCACTATCTATATAATTATATATATTGTTGCTATCTATGATACTGATGGCTAATAAACATAAAAGTTGCAATCGAATTCTTGTTTACATTTATAATATCTAGAACGTGTTGCGTGTGAGACCGAAAACCAACTTATTTGGCGACAAAAACATAGAAAGTTTTATTTTTTTGTAAGATGTTTTTATTTTTCACTTTTTAGTCGTGGTACCTACTCAACACAAATTCGAATACCACTACCTGCTACGTAAAATTATCCATATAGACTAAGTGGGAAAAATACATAATTATTCTTGAAGCTAACTCAAAAACTGTCCAAGCAAAGTTAATAAAATTTATATGGGACCACCTCGAGAGCATACCCTTTCAAACAAAGAATTTTCAAAATCTGTCCACAAATTGACGGAGAAACCGGCGGACATACGAGTACTTACATTTTTTTTTAAAACGTACGGTACGCTACAAACACAGACACTCCTCCGTTTTGGAAGTCGAGCACGCTAGTGATGTTCATATTATATAGTAACATTTAGTGTTGGCATTCTAATAACTACTTTGTACTAAAAGTCACACGTATGATACTTGTGGCACAATTCACAGCACGCTTTCAGTCGTTGCATTATTAAATCGAATCGAAGGAGACATGACAGTAAAATTGAAGGCCTTTACTGCGACCTGCTATTTGCTGGGCGATAATCGGTTGACATAGGTGGGGGGGACTTCTTTCCAATATTATGATACTATTCAGAAATGCGACTTTCATTTCCGTTAAATGATGCTATAATCGACATCAATAATGCTAGTACTTGACTAGCAATATTGATATCGGTTGCATCTATAATAAAAATCAAACATTTCCTAAATTATACTTGACGGAGCAGTGGTGGCCAAGTGGTAACGGCCGCGACTTACGAATCGTAGGTTCGAACCCAGACAGACGCTTTACTTTGTGTAAATTATTTTCATCACCACTGCTCTTAAAACGCTGAAGGAAAACATCGTGAGGAAACCTAGAACCAAAAAATTCCCGGCTTGCTCCCTCTCACCGAGAGGAGGCCAGTGTCCCAGTAGTGGAAACACTATAGCCTGATTATAATATAGATTAAAGATTAAATAGGAATGATGACTAAAATTATTTTTTAGTCCGTCTTTGTTATTATAAAAAAATATTGAACACGTATTTTTTCTTTTTTTACGTAATCTAAAGATTACGGCGATACATTGAGGTAAAATGTGCCATGACGTCACGAGTATATAGATTTTATACATACTAGTGACGTAGCGACCCCCACTCCCCAAATTAAAATGCGTTTTATCTAAGTATTTTTTTATTAATATGATAAAGCAAAAAATACGTGTTTAATATTTTTTTATTATCTGACTGACGGACTAACTAGTTTTTTTTTTTTTTTACCTAGGCATCATCCCAATTGTCTATAAAATGTATTTTTCGCTCTTTGTTAACCAACTATTTCCAAAGCGTAGCGTTTAGTATTTTAAATTTTCACAGACTCATATTGCTCACTGCATCCACACAAAGAGAATCCAATCATCTAATTGAATCCACCACAACCCTTACCAAACCTCGATGTTACATCAAAATGTACATATATAGATACCGAATTCTAAAATCGTTGTAAAGGGGTAAAAGCAATCACCAAGCACCTGTTTGTTTTCCCTAGTCCAATGAAAATAAACACTACTTTAAAACGTATAAATACATAGCTGTGTTCGATTAAATATGCAAAACATGCAACTACACACGCGACAAATGACGTAAAGACGAAGAAAAGTACGATTTATTTACAAGTTTATTTCAGTCTAGACTTGGATATCATTCGTTATTCGAGAATGGTTATTGTATCAGTGAGTAAAATATGGTATTTGATGCGACAGAGGGCTAAGGGCGTGCAAATGTCACGGACACAGTGATAAAGCGAGCCTACCGCCACGCGCCTCCAACGGGAAGGCTCTCAAAACTCAACGTTTGATTTGATAACGTTTGTCCTAAAAGCTACAACTGAAGTTAGTGCCGATACTGTGCACCACATGGCACGGCTAGTTTAATGTTATAGAGAGTAACTGAATATTCCGAAGCCTGAATACGTAATTTTGATTATTATCGCGCCACCTCCATAAAGGCTTGTGCAGACCGGCGCGACTTGTCGCGCGACGCGACACGAACAATACAATTTCTAAGAAAACTTCACAGTATAACAATAACCGGTATCGCGTCGCGCGACAAGTCGCGCTGGTCTGCACAAGCTTTAATGCCCTTTATAACGAAACGAGCGAGTTCAACGAAATTCCAAATATTAAGACCATCCGAAAACTACGAAGATACCTTCATACTTAAATACAGAGAGGACAAGAAACTGAATTTATTTATTATTTTGGTTCACCAACAATTGTTTTCACAGGTACTATGCTAAAGGTAACAAAGTGTTTATGCAACAGTGCAACAATCACTTAAAGGCTGATAAAAGATAATTGTAATGTACCTCGATTGTAATCCTTAAATAAATAAATAAAGGCAAACTCCGCTTGAATAAAGAAGTTTTACAAAAAATAATTATAAAATTAATTTTCTAAAAGTTTAAATAATGAATAAACGATAAAGTGACACGTAACAATATAAGGTTATAATTAAAAACTTACGAGTATTATAATTATATAAACACACACATCTATTTAGGCAGGTATTTAAGAAATTTGGCTTTCAATTTGCCCATAAAACAAGTATATAGCCGCTATGAAATTCATAATTGCAATGCAAGCGAAAGCTATTGTAAAACTCATTAAGCTATATGGAAATAAAGCTCCAAGTTGCCGAGCGCAATTTGTCTGCTCGTACAACACGTGACAAAAATAACTCTATTTAAAACGATCTGCATGTTACAACTGACAGGGCCTACACTCGAATAGCTCGCGAATCGCGGAAACAAAAGGCATCACTGCTTCCGTGCTGCGAACGAATCACAAAAGCTAGTGTGGACTTAATACAATACCTTGGACTAAGGCCGAGATCTATAAAAGTTACTATGCACGTACTTTTACTGAGGCTTGTTGCCGTCTCTTTTATGTTCTTGTAATTTGACAGTTGTGTGACAGTTCGAGCTAAGTAATGTGTCTAGATCTCGACTTTAGACACACCGTAAATATAGCTCATCGAGTCCAAAACCTCGGCTTTGTGGAGCGTCGCCGCCGAGCGGATTCCCTTGTTCACCAACTAAACTAAAATGAGAGGATTATCAGCTCGAGAAATGAAGGTGTCAGGTAAGAGCTAAGTTGAGATGTCAAATTAGAACTTTTGAACGCACTTGAACTTCGCCGTATTTTTTGTCGACATGTCAACTTTATTTAAATGTCCGTCTCTCTCTAGTATTATTAGAAGGAAAAAAGATCGAAATAGCCAAAATTATGTTTAGCATGTGCGTGTGTTCTAAAGCTCGGTAGTAGGTACATTAACATAGCCCGGCAAAACCACTAGAAACGTAAAAGTAAATATTATTTTCATACCTAATATTCTAACCTTTTAACTGAGTTAAGGCTTGTGCAGACCAGCGCGACATGTCGCGCGATGCGACACGAACAATACAATTTCTAAGAAAACTTCACAGTATAACAATAACCGGTGTCGCGTCGCGCGACAAGTCGCGCTGGTCTGCACAAGCCTTTACAGTTTTGTGCGGGTGGCTATGACAGAAAAAGTAATAGCCGCCACGTTACCACATTATTTCATTATTTAGGTGCTTTTTTATTATTCTCAGTTATTATAAGGGTAATTGTATTGAATTTCTAATTTCTTACTTGGGAGTAGGTAATATTATTTTTACGTTGGATTGTGTTCAAGAAAGCGGTCAAATTGTTTCGAAAGGTTTGGACGTAAATCAATCAGCTCTGTAATGAGCTGGAGGAGGAAGCGTCATTTTAGTTTAGACTTCAAGTTATAAATTGGATTCTGACAAAGGAAGGCCTTAAGTTGAAAACGCACGGGTTTGCTCAAGCAGTAAGCAACTACTTTATAGTCAGTGCATCTGCACAGGACATAAGTATTTATTCTTAATCCTGGCTGCTAACAGAAGTCCACTTAGAATTAGTGTAGCAGAAAGAGTTCACAATGTGCTAAAATAAAACCTAAAAACTACGTTAACCTTTAAAAAATAACGAAATTCATCTCCTACCCGTGATAGATATTGGAAAATTCACCAAAAACCTACACCAAGAGCAAATATTGGAGTCATCAAAACGAATCAGATGACTCGAAACTCGAAGGTTAACTAGTAGCCACTGAAGAGTTCCACTATCCACCTCCTAGCTCCATGATCAGACGCTCGACAGTCGACACCAAGTAATAAAATATTGGACTCATCAAAACGAATAATACGTTACGACCACAAACTAGATGGGTTTACTAGTAGCAACTGAAGAATTCCACTATCCATGTCCTGGCTCCATCATCAGACCTGCGTTACCAACCCCAATCAACTGGACTAGCTAAATCGAATCATATGAGCCCAAACTACAAAGGTTTACTATTACCACTGAAGAGTTCCACCCCCTGATTCGATCATCAGATCAGCTCCAAGATATCAAGTTATCGTATATTCATCCGAGGTACTACACACAAAGTTTCATTTCAATACTACAAAAAGAATTAGGTTAAAATTGACTTCCAAGACTTTATTTCACCGTTAGTTACAACTCACAAGCATATTTATGTATTATTTGAAACTAGCGTTATATCTATGGTTACAAGTGAAGGTAATAAAATGGTGATAAAAATAGTAAAGAAAAAGGAATATTATAAAAATCCAACGAAAACTTTAGGTGCCGCGGGCATTGCGGTCGGCATTAATTTAATGGAGGTAGGTTTCAGTCGCCATCGAAGGGAAATTCGATAAAAAAACTGCAGAGTCACTGCGCAAATCTATCATACTGGTTATTTAGACATCGGCGCTCACCTGTCATGGGGTCGACTGCCCCAAATATTGCAGCCGATACTCGGGTACGCGCTCGCCTTGATTGGATAATTTCTAATTAATCTTATCGATTTCTGTTTACTGAACCGAACTTTAGCGAAAATGTTGGGTACGGAAACTCGAGTACGGCCTATAGTCGTTTTTAGTAGATATTGCTATTAAAGCCGAATCACTGTAAGAAACTTTTATTTTTCACTCGTTGTACCTACTGGCGGCTGAACTTGTGTTTTATATGCATTTGGATTATGCCAACAAGGTTTTTTTTAACTTTACACTGATTATTGTTATCGGTCTATAAAAGAGTTATTTTAGAACATTTTCCTAGTGCCTTATTGCTAATAGTTTCATTGTGGTAAGTGCAAATGTTGACACTGTAGCCAGATCGCGTATTAGCATTCACTTGTTTCCATTGTTTCTGCACAAATGCATAAATATTATAGGCACATATCTACAGTTGTGAGCTGATACAACCAGTAAAACTATTGAGCGCAGTGTGTCGGCACATAAAAGTTCTGAACGCGCCGATAAAAATGGTCTCACTATTACGGACATAGTTTTAAGCGCTATCTATTTCTAACTTTCAAACAACGAAATTAATTATGTGCTGCAACAGGTCTATGATATTAAAATACCTACGTTGTTTTGTTCGCAACACGTAGATGATAAACGTCGTACATTTATATGCTGTCACACCCTTCATGGGCGCTTCAAAACAACTGTGTGTAACGAGGAAACTTTTACTAGCGTCGGGACCAGCGGCAAATTGGAACAGTTCTTGTTCCGTGACAACTGTAACCCTAAAACCGCAGCGCTGGCAGGTCAGACAAATCGATTTATGTCATAACCTCTTGGTCACCACTCTTAGATCCAAACGAGATATATCTGAGTGTTCCGTGTAATTCCGTATCACGTCCGCCGTTGCCCCACGGTAGAGTTACGTCATAAAAAGCCATACCTACGTGAATAGCTATTTTGAGATGTTTCTAAACGCTATGGAAAAAATAGCCTAAGTGATTTACGCGCACTCTACAGTCGATACACGAAAATAGTTTTACGATAATCCAAAAGCAAGATTTCATTCAATGTCGGTTTGACGAAGCAATTGGACGTGTCCATGCATACAACATCGGATATTTCGGCATTGAATATATGAGAGAGACGCGTTTTATAGACATTGAAATGAAGCGCGATCACGAACTGTGTCGTGTCAAGTCGTGTCCTGTTGACTTCTTTGGCTTACTCTCATTTTGCAACCGCTACACGCAGACTGGCTTGCGATAACTCTTTTAAAAGTTCGTAAACATGGTAATTTGGGTAAAGAAAAGAAAAGAAAAAGAAATACACGCTGGTTATCTAGTAGAACATTTTTAACACAAATTTTGCGGACGAAACGCGTCCACGGGGTTTGCGGATCACGTGGACGCGAGCGAAAGCCCTGAATTCCCATCTGGTTCGTCCATAATGGATGTGTCCGAAGTCACAATTATGAATTCCCGATCTAAATTCATGACGAGTTATTGCATGAGATACCTACGAATGTATCAGCGTATTATCGCATCATACTCGAACAAGGAATTATTGGAATCATCCGTTCATAAATTTGAGCTGAGTTTATGGTTATATTTCACTAGACAGTAATGACGATAACGCAATGGAGAGCCAATTGTACCAATGCTCTAATAATTGTACGTACATATTGTTGCTATAATATATACAAGTGCAGCTTACATTTGACTGATTAATGTATTAATTATGGATACAAATACAAGATCTGCGATTGCTACTATGTCTTGTACTTATGTGAGTCTTCTAATTACTTATATAGCGTGACCTAAAATTTATTTATTTATGTGCGTAGGCAATGATACTGTAAGCCTGATTATGCCGACAGTTTTATAAGTATAACCCAGTGACCTGACAATAAAGGAATAGCTGCAATTTGTATGCAATGGCTTCTATTTCCATAGCAGAAACGTTTATTTTTCTACAAAGAAATATTCAGTGACTTCAACTAATATTATCTGACCGGAAGGCTCTTGAGCTGCGTCGATAACTTGAAGCACTAGATAGAAGGACGCTGCAAAGTATTAATTTAGCACGGTCAAGGCAAGCGCTCGAGCTTCATCGAGATAAATATGTTCGATCTGTTGTGGCGCCAAGAATTGTGGCGAAACCGTCCCGCCCGCACTTCTCATAATGTGCTGTTATTGAGGAGTATTATCTAAACATACGCCCTCATTTATCATTGCTGAGAAACGCTAACAATTTCATATGCTAGGAATTGTAACAAAGAAACAAATATAGTTATACTTTGTTCGTTTTTACTCGGTAATTAACCTACGTTTTATGAGTCATATATTAGACGAGGCATTCAAAATTTTTCACTAATGTGACTAAGATTGATATTACTTTCCGAATTAGCCACACAATCGAGCTGCTTACGTCATGGCTAATGAAGACGTATTAGGTTCTCAAACAGGTTCGCAACTCTATACGCGTGTACAACAATACCGTGGTTTGCAATCCATGCATGTGTTAAGGAAAGGTTGCAGTCTGCTATTAGAAGGATGCTAATTCAGTCGACAGGGATGCCGGTCACGTCGCGTCGGCGCGGCGTTTCACAATTTCATGAATGCCAGCCGCCTGACATTATTACCGTAATTAAGTGACCATAACAACCTCACGAAGACACTGTATTTATAATAAAACTGGCAGTTAAAAATATCAAAACATCTCAGAAAACATTGCTTTACACTCTATACCCTTTCTTACTAGTTTAGTACGTAAAGAACTACGCCACAAGGGTACGGGGATAATGAAGGCAATATAAAGTCCCGACAGCGGCTTACCACGCCACTAGAGCAATAAATTATAAAAATAAAAACATTCCGCTTGTCGTGTTACTTCAAGGTCTTGAATTGTTAGTAGAAGTTGAAGAAAGCCGCAGAATTGGGACTAACCATGATGTGGAGAATTATAACCGCGTTTTATATTTATGTGATTGAATTTCTTGGGAGATAAAATATACTCGTATTATCGCTGTAGTAGAAGGTTACTGAACGAAAGGGTTCTCTCTTGTATTATGACCGTCTGCGCCACACGCTGGAGAATATATCGGTATACAGAGATTACATTGCGTTTGGTGCGCAATAAAGGCTTTTGTTTAAAGTCTTGGGTGTGAAGAAAAGGTGCACTTGGCAAGGCACTCCCGTGCCAGCTGGGTGGCCTTCAGTCACAATGCTGCCTAAATTATAAAAAGAATTCAGGTCGCGCTCCAAGAGACACACACTTATTGTTATTCTGTTCGTCCTTTGACTCTTGTGGAGCACACTCTTCTATCCTTTCAGTCCCGCTTAAATTGCACAGTAGACATAATGCTATGACATACTCAGTACTCACATACTGGGAGCTTGTTAGTGAAATAAAATACGAGATAAAAAAAAGTCGGGAGGTGTGAAGGTGTGAACGTAAGTTCCTTTCATTGTATATTATTTATTAATATAGAGCCATCTAGTATAAGTTCTCTGTTTTAAAAATTAAAAACTTTGGCACTTGAAACTGACTTTTTCAGGTATTACGCTTTTTCTTTACGTGACGATTTCTACCAGTGAACTCCTACCGCTAGCCGTATTAAAGAACTTCGTTCCAATAATATTATATACCTAAAGAGCTAATAAAATTGGACATAAAATATTTGGTTTCGGTACAAAACCTGAACTAGAAGTCGGACATGTTGAATTTCAGACTCTAAAATGCAGAAATAATACAAAACTCGACGTAAAGCGCCGCTACCGCGGGCGGCTAAACTACAGGGCAAGCGCTTCTGAATTCAACTGAAAACTATTTGACTGTTAGAATAGTTTCTGAAACAAAAACCCTGACAAATGGCATAAAATAACTAACTTACGGATGAAATCGAAAGAAATTAAAAGATTCTCATTTTTAAAAGACAACTATTAAAAGTTTTGATTAGTTGGATATCAATTTGTCATAGTTCTTCCATGAAAGAGTCCAATATACCTTCTTTTTTTAATTCTATTGGAAACCATTACAAGTAGGTAGGTAGGTTTGTAGTACAGATACAAGTTTGCACGGCACTGCAGCGGAAGTAGGATTCAATGTAAGTAATAATAGTACGGCAAAGCAAGCCACTCGGCACAATATAATTAATTTAGAACAAAGAAGTTATCGAATTAGCTAGATACGTTGCTTTCCGACCTTATTACAAAGCCTTTGAGAATCTAGACTTCGCTTCTAAACAGACACAACCCGAATCGGATCCAATCTCGTTTTTCTTCCCCGTTGAACAGTGTTGTCACTAAAACCCACTTGATTTTGGTGATCCTACTTCAATGAAATAGTTTTCGAGGATTTCTTTTAAACGATGTTAGATGAAATCTTTCGTAGGAGATGGTACATTTTCCAGAATCAAGAGGTGACATTCGGTTAAAGAAACAAAAGAAAAAGGAGGGTACTACGTAGAGTAGTGAAAGCTAGCATCGATACAATAGTTGTCAGACGTACAGCGGCTCGGAAATGTAAAGGGGCTTTCACAGCAACATAATAGATCGACGCGTGTGAAACTAACACGGGAGGAATAAAAAGCCAATTTTCTGCGTCTATGTCAGCGCTAGTTAGATCGGTTTGCCTAATTGACGTTGCAAGTCACGATCGTCAGCACTTTCCGCTTTCACGGCACATAGGTACAACGGGTGACCCGGAGACTAAGGGCCGAGTCACACCGGAATGGCAGCGGCCGGCAGCGGCTGCCAGCGTCCGCCAGCGGCGCCGCTGGCGGCCTCGCGCGACCTCCAGATCCCACGTGTCTAGTCTCCTTTTGACTAGTTTTGTTTCTACATTACATACACGCGGCTGCCCGCGGTGCCTCGCGTCGCCGCTGGCAGCCTCGAGACCTTTCAAGCTTTTCAAGCGATACTGGTCTTTTAAGTATGTAGATAAAGTTTAAAATTATTTCACACTGAAAGTGCTCGCCGCGTCGCTGCCGGCCGCTGCCATTCCGGTGTGACCCCACGCTTACATTAAACCGGGAGTGTAAAAACATAGATGAAAGAGCCCGCGGTAATGAGCACTGACATCAAACGTTTTATAATTGATACTTAGCAGCATCAATTATAAAAACCTTGAGTTAGTGTAGTAGTCCCTGCACTGGTTCATAGTTTGTCGAATTAGGGTTTAAATAGGTTAAACTTGCCAGGTTCTAAGTTAAAAATGCATTCAACAAGTACACTATACGTAGTTACGAGTATGTAAATTAAAATATATAATAAATTACCAGAATTAATAAAAAAAAAAACAAAAATTTAATACATTTATAAACAAATTAATACTATTCGTATTATCTAAATGCTATTATGATATCAATCATTATTTAAATGACAAATTTCAATTTACAAGTTTAATAAAATAATTACAATAAAAAGGTACTAACTAAGTAAACAAAATGAAAAGCCCTCTTCCTCTCTCCTACTTTTGCTGTGCCCGACAGGGTCCACAATGATCATATTATTTTATTAAACCTACCACCTAAGTTCACATGTGGAAGCAATAAATATATTGAGTATTGAATTATTAGAAAATATTATCAGTGTTCGAAGGAGTGTTGAGGAGTTCGTGGCTGAGTAATCATAGCCGCACGGGTCGATCCATCAGGTTGAGTTACGCTTGCCGGGGTTGGTCCGTGGATGGGTGACCATCTTTACATACCGAGACTCTTTCGTGCCGTGGAAAGCACGTTAAGCCGTTTGTCCCGGCTGTCATTCGTGGATCTTTGACAGTCGTTACGGGTCGTCAGAAGCCCGAAAGTCTGACAACCAGTCTTACCAACGGGTATCGTGTTACCCAGCAATTGGGTTGTGGAGGTCAGATAGGCAGTCGCTCCATGTAAAATACTGGTATTCAGCTGCATCCGGTTAGACTGGAAGCCGACCACAACATAGTTGTGAAAAGGCTAGGCAGATGGCAGATGGATTATCAGTGTTCGAAGCTCAAATATCAGTACAATAATGTGCCTCTTCAAGTCTATTCTTCTTTGTCGGTGCACTCTTGACAGAGCGGTCGTGGTCATCAAGTTGCAGTAAGATTTCGGATAGCCGTGATTTGCCTCACGATGCGACGCCATCTTTCTCTGTCGGCTGTAACATGTGTGCACTCGTGTAATGGGCCGCCCACTGCGGATTTAATCTGGTCGGTCCATCGCATGGGAGATCTGCCGAGTGCTCTTGTTCCTTCGACCTTTCCCTGCACTACAAGACGTTTTATGGAACCGTTTCCCCGTGCCCCACACATGCCCAAAGAATTCGAGCCTGTACTGTGGCCAATAGACGCTGCTTGATACCGAGTTCTTGGGGTATAGATTTGTTGGTGCGAAATCCTGTCCACGACACTTTTAGCATTTCGCATTTTCCTCCAGCACAAAATTTCCAGATTGTCTATTCTAAAGTATGTAACCGTAAATTGTATGATGTATCGATAGCCGCCGACGGCACGATCACTCGAATCATCACCACACACGTTGCTAGATTTTGGGTACACAATGCATTATGTGCGCGTTCGAAGGCCCCCGCAGGGGGAGTCACATAATTATGAGGTTAGCTTACCTATAATGATAACTGTAAACAGCAGTATTTGCTGGATTTATTGTATTTGTTTTAAACCGACGCACTTCGAAATATTCAAAGGCTGTTTTTCCGCTGAATGCTACCAAAAGCGTATCGAACGAACCAAAAGAACATTTTTGGCAGTAAAAGCAAGTAACGTGTTGATATTCGTTTGACTGTTTTTCGTTAGAGGTAGATTTACTGAAAAAACAGACCAATCAACTTTTATAAACATTTGTGCCTGTATACACCCACTTTGATTACAATCCAAGTAGTGCAAATTCCCTGCGAGGGTTGCGAGTTTGTCCGAAAGGGATATCGCGGCCCCCGGCACACAGGCAACGGAAGGAACACGGGTGGGTTTTAGTCGGTAAAAGTCTGACACGCCCTCCCGCTCCACCCAGAGCGGGAGAAGTTATTTGATAATTTCCCAAACCAAAAAAAAAAAAAGTTGTGCAAATTCATCACGATTAATATGAGCATGAATACAATTAAACAGCAAATTCCTACACTTTCATTACACACCCACACAGCTTGAACTTTGGGTTCTTCAAATTGAGATGGACAGAATATAATAAATAACTAATCAAGGGTAGTGAGCAAAGATTTAAATCGTAGATGTGCCCTCAACGTACTACGTCGCGCGAAAAAAGTGTCCACACTGAGAAGAGTGACCTCGCACAATAATAATGGCGTTTCCATGACAATCAAGTCAAGTGTCTACGATATTGTGTGTCAGAGTTGTCAAAACGAAACAGAAACGCGACCATCTTTTAACGCGGCGAATCTACGATTGAAATCTTTGGTACCTAGTGCGCAGGTAGCAAGGGTAGTAAGCCCCCACTTCCGAAGTTAAATGTAGTGTAAATCAGCTTTGCACTGATACCCAATTGGTAATTGGAAACTGTAAGCGGTACACACTGCCGTGATAGACTTAGTATTGATCAAGAAATGCACTTTGCAAGTAATTAAAGTTAAGTAACGGTGTGGCATGTAGCGAACTTCCACGTGGTTATTAATATTATTATCAACGAATTTCCCATTAGATGCGTTAATTGCCATTTGCAAAACGGAAACAGATGGCGAATACAAAATTAACATTAGAAACCTGTTTTAATCTACGTACGTACTACGTAATAGGTACGTTAGTGCCGTCATAACTTGTGAACAACTTATCCGATTTACGTAATTATTGTTTTAATTCATCGTTTTTTTCTCCGGTTAAAAGCGTTGATACAGAAAGTGGGCAATGTCGCAAATAGCTGTCAAATGTCAAATACTTCGCTGTTTTTATTAATATGGCAAGATTACTGTCAGGAAATAAGAAATATGGCTAACTACTGAACTAAAACATTGATTATGAAAAGCAATAATTAATATCGTAATAACGAATATTTAGATGTAAAAAAAGTATTTGGAAACTTTCCAAATGCCTTTTTTACACCTAAAACGGTTACAATATTAAATTCAGTGTTAGAATTGTAATTTTTTGGATGAACGCTCTTATGCTTGAGTGTAAGTCCACGTGATCGAAACCAGAGGCACCGCTAGTTGTGAATAAACTAGCTGTGCCTGTCTCAAAAACCCGTCATCGCCTGGCCGCAAAAATGTGTCATTAGATCTAGGGATACAGATATCCGAAACGTTTTGGTCTTTCAATACATAACTCAATCTAAAAAATATTTCCTTTAGCCCGACATAAACTTTATCCATTTGAATATTTTTGCTTTGATTTCCCAAGGGCGCTAAAATATTGCTGAAAATGTTCAAATGTATTTTCTCTTGTCTGTGTTATAATCTTTTGTATGGCTAAAGTCAAACACCCGCTCTTTAATACTCGTAGTAATAGTTTATGAGCAACGAACATAACTTATTAAGTTACAAAGAAAAGATAATTATCTTTATTCTATTAGATCTTCTCCAACTGGAACGCGGTGCAGATACATGCAACCAATTACTTACCTAATAAATAAAATACAAAAAAAAAACTACCTACTTCATAGCTTTAAAGCTAATATTATCATTTCCCACTTTTTCCTAAAGTTATCTTTGAGCCGTAGCAAAACAATAAAGACTAGTGAAATTATATTTAAAATTTAAAAAACCCTCGACACAAACATTTCCTCGTTTCTCTTTCCTACTGCATCACCAGACCCTGTTCGTCATCTATCTATAACTTATCAATTGAGACCATTCCAATGAGCCCATTTACGATACCTGTGCTGTAAGTTGGTAAGGGAGTTGGGTCTGCTGCAAATTCCAGGTGATGCTACAGCATCAGTTCAAGGTTACTATGTTCTTCTAATATCATTGAAGTAACAGTATAACACCCCTCATTTTGCGTCGGGGGTTAAAAATAAATAAAACCGGTCAAGTGCGAGTCGGACACGAAGGGTTCCGTACCATATCGTATTTAGTATTATTGTATGGGGACTTTTAATTTTTAAGTTTATTTAATTTTTGTTATTAGTTTTTATAGCGGCAATAGAAATACACAATCTGTGAAAGCTTCAACTGTCTACCTATTACGGTTAATTAGATACAGCCCGCTGACAGATAGACGGACGGACAGCGAAGGCTTAGTAATAGGGTTCCGTTGACACCCTTCGAGTACGGACCATAAAAACGCAAATCTACGTTACGTTTCAGAGAAATAATTGTATTGATATAACCCAATTATTACATTGCTGTTTAAAGTTATCCGCTATCTAGAACGCATTTGCGACGAAAATTCAGGGTAAATTTTGCAATGTTATTTTGTCCACTCAGAAGAAACTTTAAAAACTAAGGCTTTGGCAAAATATAGCCTGACGACTTGAATTCCCAATAGACGAATAAAATAATCGGCTGTATTTATTTTACGGGTATTATTTAGTGAAATATCTCCATTTCGATTATTTATTAAAGTTTTCGAAGTCACCTCGTTTTACCGGTAGGTTAACGATTCCATAAATTATTTACGTCTTATTTAAAACTATCAGACGCTTCATGAACGTTATAAATTCTACCGATTGAAAAAACCAACTGATGAAATGCAAAGTTCCGTCGGGATTATTGTGCACTGAAAAAACAACCGTTCTGACAATGTCGCGGATTTAGTTATTTTACACGGAGCGATCGTCGTTAAAAATATAAGTGTATAAATTATTGGAAAGCATTTTTAACTACAAAGAAGCGAAGTAATTTATTAAAGGGAATGAGGCAAAAGGATTTAATCAATTAAAAACGAAATAATACATTCTGTGAAATAAAATATTATTATTCAAATAAAAAAATATAAACTACAAAAACAGGAATAAAATAAAAACGTTTAAACCGAAGAAATATCTATTGCAGAACTAAATAGTATAATACATACTGAAGCACTGGCACTGAAATTATTACAATAAAAAAATTACGGTATAAACTTGTAAAAAGTCATGAACCGAGACTTAGCGATTTCCGCAACGATTGAGATAATTAGAGAGCGTCGGGGTGCGCGGTCGGCAAGCGAGACGTAATAATATGTCAGCGGTGAAACACGGAATGCGTTTGACTGGTTGCAATTGCAACGCTGGACACTTGTAGCGTCCAAGCGGAGAGAGGCGGCGCTTAGCTGAGCCCAGGGGCTGCGCGCGCATCCAAATCGCTGTTTTCCCAACTACTGCTAAAAAAAATCCTCCATTTATTTATAAGGGGGGTACCTACCTACACGGGTTGCGAGTATCACGCAAATCATGATATTGGAAACGTTAGCGTTTGCAGACCAAATATTAACTTGTACGTACCACTCATCTCTCTCAAAGGTAAATTATAAATTAACTGACATGAGGTTTTATTTTTTAAACGAACTATTTTAATTACGTAGTAAATTTGTAGGTATTTGATAAGTACTAAATTTGCTTAGGGTCCCAGAAATACATGTGTACCAAATTTTAACTTAATAGGTTCATTAGATTCGGAGCAAATTAGCTGTGACAGACGGACAGACAGACACACGAGTGACCTTATAGGGTTCCGTTTTTTTACGGAACCCTAAAAGCAGTTGCTTTGCTGGCTTTCGACATAATCATACTAATTTAATCGGAGACATAACTTAGTTCATCCAATCCTGTGGATGAAGTACCATTTTCGAATTTTCCATTATTGTAATGGAAAATTCGAAAATATACCTTTCAAATCTGAACTGTAAAGAGGATTTGTACAAACTAATTTAATTAAGTATAAGTATGAATCAACAAAGCGGTATTACTTGAATCCTAGATGCACTCGCAGACTTTAGAATACCTATGTATCTATAGGTAGGTAAGAACGCTCTCAATTTACAAATAGGAAATTTTCATTACAGGATGTATCTACTACGAAGTGAGTTTTTATTTTGTTTTAAACGAATTTTGGTTTCTGAAAGCGTAGCAGTAGTTATTGTTTCATTAAGTAGTGACGCTTTTAGTCCACAGTCTCATGAAAATCCAATGGGCGGACGGTTCCAAATAAATCGGTAGGAAGTCAAGTCCGCCCAACAATATGTGATTGGTAGTACGTTTAGTCTACCCACAAAACTACTGATTCATTATTCTAATACTCATGGGGGTTTACAGCATTTTTGGCTACATAAATCCCGGAACAAATATGAATCCTTCCAAAAAATCGTACAGAATTGCGGCGCTTAGAGTTTCGCGAACTGAAAGACAAATAAACTCCATAATGCTTGAAATGTAGTGTGAATCAGAGCCGGCGATAGCTGTAGCAAACAAAAGAACTCCAATCACTGTTATAAAGCTGCGCCTCCGCCGCCGCCGGCGCTGCGTTCCTATCTAGGCTTTATACACAACAACTGGCGCACACATCCGACGTTCGAAGGAACGCAGCCAGAGATATTTTATAGGCATCGGCCGCCGCTAACTGTGACATAATGATAAACTTCGTATCGCGGTGTTCCTAATTTTAATAATCATGTAACTGAGCTAGAAAGGGGATGACTAACTACCGAGATGATGACAAATAGAGAAGTATGGAAGAAAAAGATATCACACACAAGAGGAGATCATGGCTTAGTAACAACAGCCGCACTGGTCGATCCATCAGGTTAAGCTACGCTTGCCGGGGTTGGTCAATGGATGGGTGACCTTCTTTACATACCGAGAATCCTCCGTGTCTCGGAAAGCACGTTAAGCCGTCCCGGCTGTCATTCGTGGATCTTTGACAGTCGTTACGAGTCGTCAGAAGCCCGAAAGTCTGACACCAATCTTACCAAGGGGTATCGTATTACCCAGTTACTGGGTTGTGGAGGTCAGATAGGCAGTAGCTCCATGTAAAATACTGGTATTCAGCTGCATCCGGTTAGACTGGAAGCCGACCCCAACATAGTTGGGAAAATGCTAGGCAGATTGATTGGAAGAAAAATACATGTTGCGCTGACCACAAATATATTGAGATAAGGAAAATATATTATGATGATGTAACTGAGCACAAAAATGGTCTTCAGACTGCTTCGTTCAAACATCTGAATTAAATATCATTGGATTGTAACAATCCAAAATAATAAAATACGATGACGAATGACGTGGCAACAGGTCGTGTCCGAGTTCGCAACAAGTTAATCGTCATCCTGAGGATACCTCGTTGAGAGGTGTAACACGTGTCGATTTCTTACAGGGTCCTTTATGCGGCTTTAAGAACAGTCAAGCGGATTAGATTACTAAATATACGTCGTCTATTGTATTTTATAATGGATTTCCGTAAAGTTACGCCTGAGTCAATTATCTATCCAGATTAAGAGGGGGTAGTAACCAAAATTGCCTATCTTCAATTAGATTTTTCAGGAAGTTGATAAGACTTAGGTATAAAATAAAAATAACACGAGTAACTACATGATATTTCCAAACTTTTTGTGTAACAGAAACACAAAATATTAAAATTTTCTCGATAAAAAAACATCAGGAAGTTACCTCTAATTTTCCCGTATTTTCGATTTGTACTTAATATGGTAATGATTAATTGGATAAGAATTAGATGATTATTTGTATTATTAAAAGGCGAAAAAATTTGTGTAGGCTTTTTTTTTATTCCTTTTATTTTTGGTTTTATTACGAGTACAAGCTTTTAGCACTTACGACGTTCTTAGTTCGTGGAAGAAGTCATCTTCCGTCGCACGTTGCGAGAACTTCAAGCATATTTTTGTTTCACAAATCAGTCGCCGTCGCTCTGTTGAGACGAGAGGACTGCGCTCAAATTTTTGGCTTCGCTGTGATATAATTTATTTGCGTAAATAATATTTTCGTAATTTATCACATTCTAGAAAAGAAACTGTGAAATAGAAAACATGAAAAAAACACTAAAACCACTTCCGAAACGATTATTAAAAGCTTTAAGAATTGATAATCTAAATAAATACCGAGGCTAAATAAAAATATAAAATTCAATGTTGATAATTGAAAACTCAAGATGACATACATTTCATTTGACAGATTTATGACTCTTAAAGTACAACTAGCGCCATTGTCCTGTATTTCGGTCAATTTTCTTGCGGAGAAAATTTACAACATAGCCAACTAGGCAATTCCACGTTTATTTGAAAATTTGTGGTGGAAATTTTAAATCTTATTACGATTATCGCAAGATCCAAATTCGTTTACCCCACTTTTTGACAAACTTCTTATAAGGTAACGCTTAGACGAACCATTTCGAGCGACTTTTGACCATCCCCTAAATGAGGTTGAAACCCGAAAAGCATAATAGGTTATTGGTATATTATTATATCCTTTATTTCATCTACTTAACATAAAAATAATAGTCCACCAGGTATCGGGAGCAGGGTCCAAGCTACCGGTGATCAGGGCTCGTGTATTATCTATGCTCCTGAGAGAGGAACCTCCTATCGATACGCGTCGTGTCCAGAAGTCATTGAAGCCCTTTCTGGATCAAGCCCTTGATCCAACAGCCTAACGAGAGCCTCCTCAGGTGTTGGTCAAGGCTCTTAGCAATTATGTCATTGGCCGTCACGACTATCGGATTATTTTTCAAAAACACAAACAGCTTAAAAAATCTAAACAAAAATTTGACAGAAAAAGAGATAAGCTTGACATTATGTCTACAGTAAAAATAGCATTTTCTCAAACATGCTTGGAAATTCGAACATTCATTCAAGCGCCGGCAATATCTGGCGTGTTTAGTGGCTAAATAAATTACTATGAAAAGTCATATCTCGACACCAGCTATGAATACAACGCTAACTTGAAAAAGTCGATTTTACACCAGAGGCATTTCAAATAAAAAATGTGATAAGTAACTTTTTTATTAATAAAGAAATTTTTTTTTTTTTTTTGTGTTAGTTCTCTTGACAATACAAAGAATGTCGTTATTTAATTTCTTTATTAATTGTTAGTTTTGAAATTAACCCGAGTTAGTAGTAGTAATACACAAAAAAAACGATAAATGAATATGCAATAAATTACACCAACTCATAGTTAGCGTAGCGTACATTTAAATGGAATGTCAAAAGGTGAGAATGCTAAAATATTACATTAAATTCATATGAATTGTCAAACTACACCTAAAATAAAAAACATAAATTCTTTACAACATTATTAATTACAAAAAATGAATACTAATAGCTTAAATCGCCGTGTAATAGTACAGGTAAGAGTGTGCTAACTCACAGCTAAGTCTTGCTTTTTTTGTTACGAACATTCACGAACGGAATACACTAGGCTAACTAGAGATAGCGTAATGTATGTCGCGCGATTGCAAAAATTACATTCACCTTAGTGAATGTAATTTTTGCAATCGCGCTATGGAAAATTTGTAACTTCGTTATTTTTTGGAATTTCTATATAATTGTTTTGGTACTAATTGAAAGTCCATACCATAAATAATCTTGCATTCAAAACGGAAATTGTCCAAAATTCAAGTTAGCGTAGTGTAAATTGCTGGTGTCGAATCTGTAAAACTGGAACACACTTTTGTTGGTTGGTTGCTCCATGGCAACCAAGGAGGCAACTTATCAAAGATTTTATTTAAATTTCGTTTTGGCTTGCAGATAGAGGTGTTTAAAGTAAAGAAGAAATAAATGAACATAATTGGCGAGAGTAAAATTATCGTTGTTCGTCATTGATTCTGGAATTTATAATTAATTCACTTAGTTTTAATTACCGCGCATTGTTTGAGAAAAGTACTATACTGGTGGACTCACGTATGTGTGCCTCGGTTTCGCCTCAGCCCACATTTTCATTTAGAATCGCCACGTTAGTCATTTAATTCTTCGTATTTTGTACCCATTTCATGGACGTAGTTTTATTACTTCTATAATATACACACGCAGATACTTACACAATTTCACCGGAAATGGTGTCCTTACTGAAGCGATCGATAAAAACTCGCAAATCTATCGATTGGGGTAACAAAATAAAGGGTTTTATTACGCTAGTGTCAGCGGGAATATTATTTAAATAAAAAATCGAATTGGCTGTTTTTTTGGGCCAAAAGGTATGTTTAAAAATAATAATTTGAGACCTATCAAAATGATGGGTGACACTGGGTATACTCGTATTAAAAAAAACTAAATGGCGAAAAAATCTCCCAAACCTATCAAGTGGTTTTAAAAGGTGATTACAAAAAATTATACAAATTATTTGTTAAAATGTAATTTGGAATAAGAAATCCTAACTAAAAGCGTAAAATAAAAAAAGTTAATTTTTTTAAGACAGAAATAGGTCATCTTAATTCCACTTTAAAGTTCACTTTGTACGTAGTCGGGTTTTTGTTCTTTTTATTTTTTATTTTTTTTCACAAAGGTTTTCGGTGGGGATTGTTTCTACTCGCGCTTCGCGCAGGAAATGTTTTCATGACACATGCTGTGTCTTTGCACAATACGGTGCAAAATCCACTATACCAATATTTTTTTTAACTTGGGTAACACTTTTGTTAAGTGCAAAATCCACGATATAGCATTATATTTTTTTACTTGGGTATTTTCACAGTTTTTCACGAAGACGTGAGGTACAAATTGTACAAGGTCCTAAATAAAATTTGGTTACATTTGAATTTGAACCTTGTCACGTCAATATAGAGTTTCTAGTTCCAAAACTTGGATTTGATCTAAGATTCTGAATTCAAGCTTAGCGTATAGTATATGCAAAATAAACAGATGTTTTTAGTTTTACCTATTGAAGAATTGCATTGAAAATAAAGGGAATGGGCAATGATCATATTTCGTTAAATATTGTAATTGAAAAACCATTTCGACGAATAGGGTTGCTGATCACTGCGGTCCAACAAATATTCTAAGTTTATTGATATTTTTGTTCAATCATGTTCGTCCTTAATAATTATGACCCTTATGATGTTATCATTCTAAAAAGGCTTGTTTTCCTCAAAGTAAAAAAGGGAAGGTAAGTGATACGATTAGTTATATAGTATTTGCTTCCATATCGTCAAAAAAGCAAGTTTATTGAGTTTATTTTCATCATGACTGATAATGTAGTACGTAGTATAATACTTTGATGATGATCCGCTCGCATTTGCGCGGTTTTCTAATCAATGCCTATAACTGACTAATAAACATCGGATATATAATTATAAGATAACAATTATGTTCAGAGGTAAATAAAAACGTTTAAAATAGTAGCCCACCAGCATCGATAACAGATTCACGAATATACAATAATGTAATATCTGGAATAATATACCTACTTGTATTGTATACAGCGATAATACTCGTACTTAGGTAAATTGAATAGGCCGTTTCATCTGATTATTTTGCGTATACTTAGTACAGAAAGTTCAAATTCGAATTCTATACCTAGCTAGATAAACGCCGGGAGAAAAGTTTCTGCCGGCGGGAATGGATTGTGTTTTGTTTTCGTCGTGTTTGATGAGAGGGGTAGGTAAGGGTTGCGCGGGTGAAAATTGATTTTTTGCTGGCTTTATGCGCCCTCTTAATATTAATTCCCCCCTGCACTAATAACACTAACTGCACTCAAAAGTTGAAGGACTTAGAATTCGATAATTCCCACTATCAAAACCTTGCTGCTGAAACATATTCAAGTACATTTCTGCAATATTGCAGACATGTATTTGAAAATCTACCTAGCATTCGAAAGTAAAACGTTTCCAAATAACCTGTAGGAATTTAATCACCGCGTAACGAGGTACTCGAGTAGTACTTGAATTAAAAAGTTGATATATTTTGATTATTCTCGATTTCCAATTCAACTCATTTCCTATTTGAGTTCCGGAGTTATTAATGAAGAGGATTTAATTCGTTTATTGTTATAGGTAAGTACAGCCGGCTGGTCGCGTTGTACTTCGCCGTCGCGTTCTATCGTAAAGCGACTATAGACAGATGGTGATTGATATAAGCGGTCATAACGGATTTTCCAAGACGTTTCATAAAACTAAATGGCAAATTGAAACA
This sequence comes from Agrochola macilenta, assembly GCA_916701695.1. Classification (NCBI taxonomy): domain Eukaryota; kingdom Metazoa; phylum Arthropoda; class Insecta; order Lepidoptera; family Noctuidae; genus Agrochola; species Agrochola macilenta. Next base: position 7,809,749 of record OU753552.1, on the reverse strand, counting down.
TTGGGCAATAATGACTTATCTCTAATGGATTAGCCATAGGATTTCGCCAGGTCAATTTCGGAATTTCTTCTACCATTTCGGTGATATTCGACGGAATCCGATCTTTAACGTAACCTAAATAAGCATGGAGGTCGCAGTTCGGTAGAAACCTGCCTTCAGCCGGATTGGAGACTGCATTCGATCTGTCCACGGCACCAGCCTAATTGGTAATCTGCGCAGACACTCCATCGCAATCATACCTCGATCTGATACACCCTGTAGCTTATACGTTTGTACCGTCCGTCCGAATGCTGCCTTTGTCCACCCAAACTGAAGCCCGTTTTAAATATGATTCGTAAAATGAATTCCGGTATCCGTTGTACCGAGGTGTGGATTTCAAAACTATGGAATGAGAAAATAAATTCACCTGTGTTTGTTATGATACGGCACTGTTATTTATATTTCTATGATACGGCAGCAACAGTGCTTCGGATTTTTTTTATTATTTGTAATTCTACAGACTGGATTTATTATTTGGCCGTCCGGGAAATTTTATTTGGCAATAGGGAATATGCACTTAATTAAAAACTTATTAATTATTTAAATTTACATTATACAAGAGTCAAGAAACATTCTATTTATTTTTTGTTTTTAATGCATACTACCTTTATTACTTAGGCGATAAGGTCGAAAAGTGGTCGGGCGCCTGTGCCCTCGGTAGTACTTATTTTACACTTCATAATTTTATGTTCTGGTTTTTTGGTGGAACTGAACGCAAACTCGTAACGCGTCGTCTTCCAAAAGCACTTCCAAAGGCATGTGAATATTATATATTTTCTTAGCAAACTGCTTGAGTTTTACTAAGGTAAGTTTGTAAGAGCGGTTTCTGCTTGAATAAAGCACGAAAACAATTTAATTTATATAATTTGGGGCTAAAAAACCTTAAAAAACACATGTAAATAAAGCAGTAACGTCCCAAATGACGTCACACCCTGACCGCGACAGAAACGGACGTTTGAACTGTTAACATTACTTTTTTGAGCAACAAGCAGTAGGTATGTGGTTAAATTTAACTTTCAATACTTTTCTTAGGTTTATATTGTTGTCTTTTATTTATTTCGTAAAAAAAAAAAAACACATCATGCATATTCCCTATTAGTAGGATTATAAATGAAGAGCTATCTGCAAACTTTGCAGTTACTAGGAATTTTATTTTGTAGTGAAATGACATACATTCGTTTATAAAAATATATAAACGAATGTATGTTAGTAAACTAAGTAGGCTTCATCTGCTCCATCTTTTGCTTGATTTCCTATTTAATTAATATTGGTAAAAGGAAATGAAAATCGTAAATAGATAGACATTAACTTAGCATCAGATGGGGTTTATGAATACTTGAAATATGTTATTAAAATTTCTTGCAAAGGAGCTTAATTAGAACTTGTAGCTAATTAATAAATAATATCCTCTTCTAAGTAGGCTCATTGATGTTTTTCTATGAACTGCCGTCCATTGCTCACTTTTCGGTATGTACTGTTATTAGTTTGTATTTTGCAAGTCTCGATGAAATTTTAAAGTTTACGTGGGTAGGTATGTTGAAATTAATACTATCTTAAAATAAACAAAGCGTTGTACCTGTACCCAGTATACTTATAAATTTTACTCCCCGGGGCCAAATCAGCTATAGTAGAAAAAAATACAAAGTAAGTACAATTTATTTCGTTTAAATCCATCGAGTAGATTCGAGTGCTTCGACGTCGACGCGACGGTGCGGTGCGGTGCCACGTTTAACTGGGCGGGGCGGGCGCCGTTGCGCGACCATAATTTTAGGAAACAATTCGCAAGCTACATCGTCGTCGCAATAAAAAATGGGTCAAGCACATGTTTTTGTGTAGTCACCGAATCGATGTTTGCAATAATACGACTATTAGGTACTTTTGTAACTTAATAACTTTAGTAAGTAACACGAAGCTTTCAAAAGAACATTCAAAATTAAGACGATCATGGAATTCACGTCAAAAATCTGTTAGCAACAATTGCATTTTTTTTTTTTTCGTACTAATGACGTGATGAACTCATAAGGTTTAGCATAAGTATTAAACAAAAATATTTTCAGTATCGAAAATAACCTAAGATGAAACAGTTTTATTTAATGGGGGAAAGACGGTAAATATACGACGCTAACTGCCATATCAAACAAGTTATACAGGGTGGCAGGGACATCGACGCGAAAACTGATACGACTAAAAATTTCAACGCCGGGGGGTTCAGAATCATGCACTGAATCCATGGTATCAGTATTCGCGTCGATGTCCCTGCCATCCTGTATAGTTATCACAATAAATTGGACTAATAGTAATATCAGCTCTGAGGCTACGACGTGAATAGTTTTAGAGTAAATGAGAACCACAGTCCCTATGTACGGAAGTAAGCATCTCAGGTCCAATAGCAATTTTATATTTCACGGAAAGGATGCAATTAGTTGCGAGCTGATACCAGATGTATGGACACTGACGGAGTCTCCGTACATCCGGTGTTAGTACAAGGCTTTGTTTATTTTAAATAAACTAGCTGACCCGACAGATGCTGTCTTGTCTGAATTTCAACGATTCATACAACATTCCCATAGAAAATGACACTTTCGAATTTTCCAGTTTTTTTTTTTTTACCCTTAAACAACACTATTCAAATCGGTCCTGCCGATTCTCAAAATATGCGCTTACTAACAAACAGCATTTAATTATACAGATAACTCATTACACACCAGATAACTTCAATCGGTATAGTCGACATGACCATTAACGCAAGCTATAAAAATCGATAGGTATTTGCACCTCATCCGCTCATTATAATAGCTTGACTAGGCTAAGAAATCGCGATAAAGTCGCAGATGTTATTTTAGTGGCACTTGACACTAACCAAAGTCACTGGTCACTAATTAAAGTCTGCCTAAGAGCGGATCGTAACCTCCGAATTTTCAGAGCCCAAATTATGTCTTTTTCCTTTTTTTATGTGCGCTTTGTTTGTGCAGAATAAACAATTTTCCTTTCTTTCTTATTTTCAAAGCAAAATGTGCGGACAGCAGACCGTTTGTAATTGGCTCCTATCTTTTCTCCTATACGAGTACATACGAGCACGGATATATGATATAGACATGAGAGGGTTGTTAATTTTACGCGAGGGGAGTGATTTTACTGTTGATATTTGAATATTGTAGTGAACTCGGTGGGTTTCCAGCTTTTAAAAGGTATTGTTTTTGCAAGGAATCGAATCACTTCGGCCGTAATTACTTAAATTGCCAGTGTGTAAATACTGGCAATTTTTATCAGCGAAAAAACTTCGTAATATACTTTTAGGGTACCTACCTACCTATAGTAAACGTTTTTGGAGGACAAAGTAACAATGCTTCCGCCACTGACCCATTCAATTACGATAACTAGAAACTGAGTGATGGACAAGAAATCTTAAAAATTTCTACAGTAAAGGCTACTGGGTGATACAAAAATATACTCACATTGGTACTTTACGGTACCGAGTGTCTTAATTATGTAATAAGTAGGTACAGGAAATGATATTTCGCAGTCTTGTTAATTAAGATGTATTGCGAAATTATACCAATACACATAATAATCGTCTTTCTCTTGTAGTAACACAAGCAATGAGATCAAGCCAAATTTTATTTTCAGAAAAAGCACTTGTAGAATGCTCACAAGACCACAACAGATGTTTTGCGCATTATCTGCGTAAGAGACGCCAGGAAAGCACTATAAAGTTTATATATCTATTTTTATAAGAGTATATAATACTAGCTGTTGCCCGCGACATTGTCTGCATGTATTTTGTTTATCATGATTTTTAATACAAATATACGGGATGAAAAGTAGCCTGTCTTTCTGCAGATCCTAGGCCACTTATCTATCAAATTTCATAATGATCGGTTCAGTGGGTTGGGCTTGAAAAGGTTACAGACAGATAAGAGTTACTTTCGTATTTATAATATAAGTGAGAAAAATAAAAATATATTACTAAAGCAATTTACTCTCTTTAATTTTTTTTAGGATTCAATTAAAAGAAACATTAAATAAATTTGTTAAGGGGTCAAAAATTTAAAATAAGTTACTTAACATTGTCAATTGAGATTAAGTTAATTTTTTTATTTATTTTTATTTATTAAAAACATAATAATTTATAATATTAAAAATTTAATTAATTAGTTTAAAAAATAAATAAATTAGTCACTTAATTGGTATTATTTATGTTCGCATTTACATATAATATTTTTTAAAGATACGATCGCAAACTTAAAAGTTTAAAAGTCACAGGTGTTACTGAAGCCTAGACCAATATAGCAGACTACAGAATATCAAAGTTATAAATGTTTGCCATTCCTTATTATTTCAGGTGGGCTAGCAGGCCGAGTCTATTTCCATGTTATGCTGTCCAAAATAACCGTTAAGAGCTACGTATTTATTGAGCTATGTAAGTCAAAAACATAAACCCATCCCATACAGCACAAACATTTTTTATAGGCATCGGAACAAACCTGTCTGTGTACTTGGGTAGCCAGTGTTTCTAGCCAATTTTAAATCAATAACAGTTGAATGCTTCAGGGACCGAAACCGGTGGTATGATCAATACGAGTATTTTTTCGGTTACGATATTTATATTTTTACAGGTATTTTTAAAGATTACCTTAAATTGAATGCACCCAGTATTAATTCCGGTAAACGAAATAAAGATTACCTGTATCTTACACGTGCCGTCGGCATTAGTCAAAGGATGCGCATCGCCTGTGTGTGTAACCGGTATTAATACGGTAACCTAAATAGAGGTAAAATGTTTATTATTTTTGTTTACACAGATAGCGGTAACCTAACAAAAACTAACTTGTAGAAATAATCAAAATTCTTCGATTCCAGTAATATAATTTATAAATAAAGGATTTCGTTTTTTTTTTTTTTTAATTCTGGGAAATTATCAAATAACTTCTCGCGCTCTGGATGGAGGGAGAGTGGTGTCAAACTCTTACTGACTAAAACCCACCCATGTTCCTTCAGTTGCCTCTACATTGCCAGGGGCCACGGTATCCCTTTCGGTTCTCCTTTTCGGTTTTCGATCCCTGGTATGCATATGCTAATTAATCATACATAAGGCACATGCGGTGCATTCAATTAGTAACACACACATTCCAGCAATATCTGCTTTGTCTTACGACAGTTACCTGCCGTAGACAAAGCAGATATTGTATCTGAATTTCCAGAAATCAGCACAATTTTACTATTGTGCTGATTTCTGGAAATTCTGATGAATTAATTACTGATTTGATATTAGTTATTAACCATAAGGCCTACATATTGTGCCATAAGGTTAATAACTTAATCAAATCAGTAATTAATTAGTATCCATTTGAAATAAGATGAGACATTTAAATACACCTTTTTACAGTCCGTTCAACTGATTTCGACTTCTATACCGTAGGCATAAGGATGGCATTAAAAGCAAAAAGGTGGTTACAATATCAACTGTTTACTGCAGCTGCCATTTGTCATGCTACCAACGCAATAGAAGTCAAAATCGGTTGAACGGACTGTAAAAATGGTTTATTTAAATGTCTAATCTTATTTAAAATGTAGATATAAAGGTGCATTCGATTAGGAATAATAACATTCCTGCAATGTCTGGTCTGCGACAAGATTCCATTGATTTCAAGAAATCATTAATTTAATAAATTCCTGATAAGTTAAATTCCAGTGTAGATTGTTTCTTTCATTGTGTATCTGAATCGGGATTACAACTAAATGATCGATCAGCATACAGATTGTATACATCTATCGAATTATCGACGGTAGATAACCTAATTGCTCAGACAATACGCTAAAATCATGTTCCGGAAGAAATGGAGGTTCAATCATATTAATCTAATTGCAATTACACCATATCTGGCTCTGTTTTATCTAGATTGTCTAATCATGTAATTAATGATAAGTACCTGATTATTTGTCGACAAAGAGTCCTTGATGTTACATAATTTTTGTGACACTTTCTTTTTTAAATTAATCATACCTGTGGAAGTGTGGAAAGTCACCATAACATGGTGTTTATGTCTTTATTATGCTGCGTCTATCGTGACGAAGCTTCGAACAGTGATACGATACACACAGATGTGACCAACCATTATCGTTTATCGTCGCGATACTTCGGGTTGCATAGCACTTATCGCCCGGGTGGTGGTACATAATAAACGTGGTGAACCCGCTAATGTGACCACCGCATTAGCGTAATAACTTTTAAGAGAGCAAAACATACGAACTGGAAGCTTCGGCACGCATTGCTTTGTCACGATAGACGCAGATGCGGCCGCAGCATTACAATATTATAAGAAAAACAACGTCGTTATAATAAATACTTGTACAAGTATCTATAAAATATTTTTTTTTTTCCATTTTTCTCAGACATCGTTAGTCTTTCCTGTAGGTACGGATTTGGAAAAACACGTGTAAAATATAGAATAGAAACTTATTATCCTTGTTAACAAGAAATTGAGCTATTTTTGACGCAATTAGAGGAGAGAAAGGAAGTACGTCGCGTCAGTAAAAGCTCAATTTCTAGTTAACAGGGATTATATTTTTACATCAGATACTTGTTATTTTCTATAAAATAATATATTTAGCTGCGTAAACAACATAATAGATACCTTATTTAAGTGCCTAATTATTAGAGTCCGACTGAATTTGTTTTCCTTTTTTGTTGTCAGCCAGCAATTTCGGCTACTTTCGTTTTCGGCTGGAGAAAGGTTCTTATTTTCCACTGTTGCCGTAAAAACAAGCTCCGGCAAATCAATACGGACTGTCTCTACTAATTACCTACTTGATGATTTAAGTAACTAAGTACCTATTGCTACAACAACTTAACTGTACACGCTTTTCTCTATACAATTGGACCCTGTTATGCAGAAAAGATCCAACCAACGTTTCATTACACTATGCGTGGATCTTTTCTGCTTAACAGGGTCCAATTGCCCTTTCCTTTGTGAAACAATGGACTTCAATAAGTCATGGTAGTCTACTGGAGCAATAAGATTTATAATAATCCATACTTCAATTAAAAAATATTATAAATGCTAAAAAAGCATCTGTCTGTCTGTTACATTTTCACTCCTAAAACACTGAACCGAAAGTTATGAAAGACAGGTAGGTAACCTTAGACGTGGAGAAGGACATATGCGTGATGGATTTGTGTATTAAAAAACCAAATATACGCAGCCAAAGTCGTAGACTACAGCTAGTTCATCATCTTCTTCTTTTCGTGTGGTTTGTGACTAACCTGGTGTCAGAGTTTTTAAAGCCGTTCATGGGCCCCTGACTTGGCTTTACATGCCGTCGAGAAATATCTCTCAGTCATGCCGGTTTCCTCACATTGTTTTCCTTCACCGTCTTTTAAGCAAGGGTTATAATAAATAACAAAAAAATAATTATACAAGACACATAAATCCGAAAACTCAGAGGTGCGTGCCTTTGGTTCGAACTCGAGACATACGACTTGGCAGTCTGACGGTCACACCACTAGGCTATCACTGCTTTAAATATTTTTAGTTCTATTATTTATTATATATATATATATATATATATATTATTGTTTTATTATTACATATTTAGTTCTGAGTGTTTATGTGATTTAATATAATAAAAGTACATAAGTAGGTACTTACGACACCATTAATAACAACAACGTAATGGTGACAGGTAAAGCTATATTTCTAATATTTTTTTAAAAGGGAGAACAAACATAGACGTCCTAATAGTCATGTTATAATGATCTCTTTGTCAGACAAAAACATGAAAACCTGCATTTTAGTATGTAGATACTAAATCTAACAATCATATAAATATATATATTTATGCGGAATTAAATTCCAGTAACGTTCACCACCAACAGTCGTATTCTGAAAATATATTTTATCTTGTTCTCACAAAATTTAATATACGTCTCCAGCTAGAAAAGATAAGTAAAATCTTGCTGAAGATTCGTTCAAGAACTCAAGAAGGCGACCGTAATTTTATTAATTCTGAAAAAGGTTTAAGATGTTTCGATATTTTAGCGCGACGACCCGCTCTCTGTTGCGTATAAAAACACTTAATTTGACCTACTTAAATTCTGTTATGAAAATAGAATGATATCTGACAAAAGGAGCGTTGACGAAAAAAAAATAATTGTCCGTCAGATGATATCGCGGCACATAGGCAACGGAAGGAACACGGGTGAGTTTTAGTCAGTAAAAGTCTGACACTCCCTCTCGCTCCGCCCAGAGCGGGAGGAGTCATTTGATGATTTCCCACCCAAAAAAAAATAAAAAAGGGATTAGATAGATTATTAAAAAATATCGGACATATATTTTTTCTTTTTTTTTTTTCGTAATCAAAAGATTACTTACGGCAATACATTGAGTTAAAATGTGTCATGGCGTCACTCTCCGATATATTTTATACTAACTTGTGACGTACCGAATCCCCACTCTCCAACTTCAATGCGTTTTTTTTTAATTATCTGGCTGACGGACTATAGTTTAATTTTTCCCCAGTAAATATCCCTATTAAAATGAAAATTGTCCGATTGGAATAAAACAGTTCTAATTAGTTTATTTGGTCCTTTGGCTAAGTAACAACAGCCGCACTAGTCGATCCATCAGGTTAAGCTACGCTTGCCGGGGTTGGTCAGTGGATGGGTGATCATCTTTACATACCGAGAATCCTCCGTGCCTCGGAAAGCACGTTAAACCGTTGGTCCCGGCTGTCATTCATTGATCTTTGACAGTCGTTACGAGTCGTCAGAAGCCCGAAAGTCTGACATCAGTCTTACCAAGGGGTATCGTATTACCCAGTTACTGGGTTGTGGAGGTCAGATAGGCAGTCGCTCCATGTAAAATACTGGTATTCAGCTACATCCGGTTAGACTGGAAGCCGACCCCAACATAGTTGGGAAAAGGCTAGGCAGATTGGTCCTTATAGTTAGCGCCTTAGCTATTTCTCAGCTCTGGTACTAGTATATTCCTTGTATATCTAACCCAAAACATTACGACGTAGATTCAAAGAGACGCCTCACGCGACGGTAACAAGGAGCCATTCTTACAAAGTTCTGAAGAAACTTATGTCAGTGGCGTTCTTATAGAAAACGTGGATTCATTAGTAATACCTACTGGGAAATGGCGGTGGAAAAAAATAAATAAATAGTCTTCTATTACCAACAAAAACTAGAATTCACAATATTTTACATTCATTTGAGTTCGTTCTACTCTCATTAGATACCTAAGTGTTTTCGATAAAATTAAAATAATTACCTGATCTTAACACAGGTGCAATTCTTTTTTAAATCAATGTATATAAAATCTACTAACTATAATATCATTTAACACGTTACGTAACTGAACTTCTACGGAGCTATAACCAAAGTTACAAGCTACAGTTTACAAGTACTACTTACCTGCTATACCAAAGTACTTACATTACCGATATAATCTAAACTTTAAGTATTGAAACTAGCTATAGCGTCAGCGTCAGGTGGTACACTTTGTGTTGCCATCTGACATTTATGCTGAGCTGAGGCCCTATTGGCATTATAATCATTGTTTTCTGTTTTTTTTTTGTTATAAGGTGTATTTTTCTGCTGTAATGCCAATAAACGCATTTTTCTTTCTATAAGTTAAATGTACTTAATTTAATATACTTGCTGCGCCCTAACAATACTCTTAAGTTTTAGCCTAGCCTGTAACTAGGTGTTCATTATGCAAATAAATAAATGAAATCAGCGTACAGCGGCGTAATGATTACTTCGATTAGTGAAGCATACGTACTTATCGTCGCTGTAAATACTACGTAGGTACTCACTCTTTTTCCTGCGGTGTGGGATCTTTTTAGACATGAGTAAGGCCTTTGATTTTGTTAACCATGATAAAATACTAAATGAATTGGTTTTCTACAGTATTAGAAGAAAATCTTATGAATGGATATCTAGTATCTAGTATCTAACAGGCAGCAGTGTACCGAATATCGGATATAGTACAGATGTAGGTACATATATCTAGGTAAGTCAGTACGAGAAGACTGATGACATAGACGTGCTCGTAATACGTGATTTGTGTAAACAGAAATCCACGCTAATCGTTTTACATAGTGCTTGTTTGAAGACACGCCTAAAATAATGCAAATTTCTTGCAAAATTAGACAAAGACTTTCAGGAGTCGCGCTTGAGCAAGTACCCAGGCGAGGCGCGAGCGCAGTTCTTATAAAGTTATTGTTTCGCACAAGCTCAGCATTCATCCGTTTCGAAACAACTTTCTAGAGAATAAGTGTTCAACCATAATGACGAGTACCTACCTCAAAGCTAGCCTTACAACTTCCAGTTTTCTAAGTGCAAGATGAATCTAAATGAAACCGTTTCTGAAAACAATAGAATTCTACAGAATAAGGGAGCTGCTGTTGCGAATATCGTGCAGATTAATATTTTTCCATCACATTCTTATAATGAACTGAAACAATTTCTAAGAGAAAAAATTTTAGAGAAATATATATCGTAGGAATCAGATTCTTAGAACATATAAGCACTAAGTGTTTGTGAACATATAAGCATTATTGTTATAATAACTTCGAAGAAAAGAGGCTTTAGAGAATAATAAACTGGTTTCAGTGGTTCTAGGACTTTAACAATGACGTAAATTCATTTTAAAAAGTCGCACAATTGAATTGATATTTAAGACTTTTGGTTTCTTGTACGTGCCTGTAAGCGGTTTACGGTTCTGATGCACTTTCGAGTTTCCTGTTCTCGAAACTAAACCATATAAATGTTGCTATTTCACTAGACGGATAAACTTTAGCCAAAGCTAATATAAACCAAAGCCTTCTAACCTTCTACAAATACTTATACATAAGTGTAGGTAGAAGGTACGAGCAAAACGATGTATAACTCTACATATACTTAACAAACATCAAAAGCTACGCGAACATTTTCGTTGTAAGTACAATATCACGCGAAGGCTACGTTATGAATTGCTAATATCCGCCTAAGAACAATACACAAGTAGTATTGAAGTATTCCGTTTTGATTTGTTCCGAACTTGATTGATTTCCAAGGGGAGCTTTGTCTGCCGGCCCGCCAATTAACAAGTGCAAGAGAGTCCGCTGGGTTCGAACAACCGAGCTTTGAAGTATTGAGATTTTTATCCGGTCCGCAGTTGTGTATGCCTTTTTACTCATAAAATGAAGATTGAAACGTTTGATTGTCATAAGCATAGAGGCAGAGCTTTAATTAAAACTTTCGGATATAGGTGCACGAGTCTTATTTGTTGTACTCTGTGCGGACAATTTGGAAAAAAATGATAGTCATGAAGACAGTGGATTTGATTGGGTTATTTAGTTTCTGGATTATGTTTAGAAATAAAATTTTCAAAGGTTCGATAGGTACCATTTAGTTCATGTATCCGTTTGTTCACGGCAGTAATACAAAAATTGCTCCGATTCGGCAAACTATTGAAGACAATTATTTTCGCGGTTCAGTAAACAGTCCCCATTGTGCGCGGCTTTGTCAGTTTGTGGTAAAAACACGTTAGCTATATTGTACGTACGCAATTGGAGTAAAACCTCATTTACTCGACTGCTCAGTTTCCACTAATAAGACTACACTCTGACACTGTACTAATTCGCTACTTAGCTGTAATTAGACGTTGGTACGTGAGATTAATAAATAAAAAGTACAAGTTAGTACCTACATGGCTTTATTTACGGCTGTAGGTGTTAAAATTGCGGTATGGTGCTTAAAAGGGGGATGCGTTGAGGTAGCCTGCGAAATTCAAATTTTCTTACCGTTTTTTGCTATTTTCAGGTCAGTTTTAGGTTGTATGTTGATCGAAATACGATTGGCGACCGTAAGAAATGTGTATTTATAGAATTAGAATCATTAAATTCATCGATACAACTCTCTAAGTAAGAAATAACCTAAAATTTGACGATTTCATGGGATAGTCAATCAATAGAGTAATCTGAACTTAGAGAGTTGTGTTGATGATTTTAATGTTTATAATTCTGTAAATACCTACTGTACTGCAAATTGCAAAAAACGTAAGAAAATTGTAATTTCGCGGACTACCCTGCACCTTTCACTTTAAAGGTTCCTAGATTCCCGAACAAAAGTGTTGGGTTAATTTTGTATCGACATTCATGTGGCGTTTTTACCCGCAACGCCTTGACACGTGCCATAATTCCATCAGCGTGCCATCAGCTGCCGTGGCCATGGTTTGGTAAAGCTATTAGCCGCAACACTCCACTTTCCCACGCCTCGAGACTATTTTATCGTTTAAACACCACTGAATATATGAGGTAAAATCGTTTATGTTTGAAGATTTTTTTTTTTAATGTAATTTTCCGATCTATACGGTGGTTATATTGACATATTGCTCTGCGCCAAATTCAATTTAAAATCTAGGTATTTAGTTACGAAATTGAAAAGTGAATTTTTGTGGAATTAATTCGGATGCTGTCAGTCGCGGTGGCAGGTGCTGTCCGCAGAGCGGGGCTGCAGCCGGCTCACTATTTATTACTGTTTTTACTAGTAAGCAGCTGAAATTCAATGCTACGTGGTAAAATGTCAATTTCAATATAACTTTTTTAGAGCAGCCACGTCTAGTTCATTGACGGAGAATTGAGAGGCTGAGGCAGAGGGTGGCTGCATGAAGAGAAAAATTGTCCGTTCCCGAATCGGTACGCAGAGCGATAAGTTGGCACGGATGTCGACTGATCGGTGTTCGTCTATCGATTAAGGCACAACAAACAAATCCGCAGGGAATATTTATGAAGCAAAATAGAATTGACTATAACAATAACTTCGTCGTTTGAGCAACGTCGCGTAATTTTGTCACAAAGGGTAAATAGTTCGTAGCAAGCCGCAACATCTCTATGGGACATCACCGTTGCATAGCCGAATAGCTCGACAAAATCTAGTCTTTGAAGCAAAGTTCAAGAATGTTTTATTGAAATCCGGATTTCTAGTCCTCGAAAATATATTCTGAATTTGCATTCGACATTTCTACCTGCCCTTTTTACAAGCAAACAGCGCTTTGAAATCGCGTATGACTTCGATTTGATACAGACATCGGCGGCCAAACTTCAGTATAGGTATATGAAACCTATTTATGGCTTATTTTTATTACATAAAACTGTTGCGTCGTAAATCTGGAATTTCCTAGCTATCAAAGTTTATCACCTGATTGACGTCCAAGTAGTGGTGCGTGTAGATGCCAAAAAGTTTAGAGGTTACGTCTCTATTAATCTAGTTAGAATCTGTCTATAAGACAAAGAACCTCTATCGAGCCACCATCAACGCAATATTTAGGCGTGTCCTCTTATTAGGCTAAAATAATAACCAGATACGCAGTCAGGGCACATGATTCTTGAGAAAATGTATACACCTCGTTTTCCGTAGGTACTATAGCCAATTGCTACGACAGACAAAGGATGTCAGTTGAGTTTGAATTTACAGACAATCTGAGTTCACAGTAATAAATCTTATGAATCCATTTCCCTGAGGTTTACCATCGATACAATAAAGCCGGCGCCAGACACAGCAACAATATTTGAACATTGTTTGAACATTTGTGAGGCACGGGTTTTTGGGTATTTGTTCAAACTTTGATCACATATTAACACTGCCATTCGGTGTCGATTTTTCGAGCGCACATCAAAGCGTTCAAAGGTGTGCGTAGCCTGCTATACTAATACACTTGCACAAAGTCCAGTTACTCGTAAATCACTGAGCGGAACGGTCGGTTTGTTGAGTGCAAGATGGACTGGAGCAACGAAAGTGTCCTGGAGTTTATTGAGTTTTTTTATTATTTATTTTATCAATTAAAAACATAGACAATTTAATTCATTAAATAAATACCTATTCCTATTATGGATACATATCACATATCCACTCGCGCCTTCTTCTCGAAGTTTTTAGTTTATTTTTTGCACATAAAATAAATAATTACATACACTTAAATAATGCAGGCATACCGTCACAAAATCTACATACATCCTGTTTGTTGTCTATTTGAGTACTATAAAGGCTTGTGCAGACCAGCGCGACTTGTCGCGCGACGCGACACCGGTTATTGTTATACTGTGAAGTTTTCTTAGAAATTGTATTGTTCGAGTCGCGTCGCGCTGGTCTGCACAAGCCTTAACTGTGCGTTTCCACTGGCGAAACATTCAAAACAAAACATGTTGGAATCTCTATTTTCTATCAATGTTCCATACAATTTTTGACAGTACCTAGAGATTTCAACATGTTTTGTTGCGATGTTTCGCCAGTGCAAACGCACAGTAAAGCGAACTTGTCTGCAAAGCATGTCTGGCAGGTAAAGTATACACGTGTTCAAATGTGTGAGCAAAGTTTTTCAAAGTCTGTACAAATATGTGCCTGTGCCTGACGCCAGCATAAGACGAAGCACTACGCCAGTACTAATAGCTTCTATTTATAATTTGAAAGCAAATATTAAAAGAACATTTGTTCAGGGTAGTAGGAGCCAGCGGAAAGCGAGTCGCTGTTAGTTGTGTGTTCGCACCCAATAGGTACTAATCACACTTAACAAAGACCGACTGTGTGCGGTCGAGTGTGGAGACTGAAAGTTATGTCACATTTGGCTCGAATTTGTTAGGCACGGAATGTACAGGATTATGAATGTAAGATAAAAGAGATGAGAAAATATAAATTTCAACTTAGTACTGTACTAGTAGTTCGAAAGAGATTTATAACTTTAGACGTGTTACTTTATCCTATACTATTAAAGGCGCAATATTTGTATATATATATATATGTATTTGTAATCACGTTCTCGAAAACGGCTCTAAAGATTTCGGTGAAAGTTGCAATATAGGGTTTACGGGGGCAAACAATCGATCTAGCTAGGTCTCTTATCTGGGAAAATTCGTTTTCTCCGTATTTTCACCCAGCAGAGCTCGGTCGCCCAAAGTTTTGAACAAGATGGCTACCTTAGAATAACATGACATGGCAGCATGGAATTAGTATGTACCTACTATTACGGCAGCATGGAATTAGTATGTACTATCCCATACTATTAAATGAGCATTCTCTAGCTTCATCCGAGCATAGCTCTGTCGACAAGGTACTTACTTAACATAAAACGAAAACTTTACATTATAATATACCTAAGTTAGTACCGAAAAGAGCAATATTATAGGTTTAGTCCATGTTCAACTAGGTTTATTAATCCGAAACAGTCGCCTGTTCACAAAATTAATTGCGCTCTTTGCAGCGTTTGCCTCCGACTGATTGCATACTAAGGCTAAGACTTATAAGGCTTAGCTTAACCCAACATAGTTAGGCATAATGCAAATGCTTACTGTGGAATCAGTGTGTTTACAGCAATGTTATTTAGGATTTCTATTTTAATGCCAATTGGGATAAATATTGGCAGCAAAACCAAGCTTTTGTTATGACCTAGCTTTAAATGAGAGTTGAACTATCGTACGTACGGAGAACGAATTAGCCGTAAATCCACCAAAATAAAATTAAATTGATAATTTTCCGCATGTACCTATGTAATTTCTTGATGTTGCTAGTTTTCTTCGTGTCGGGACCAGCCTATCTCTCCGGGGACAAAGCGTTGCAACAACGCTTAAACTCTTTTGTTTCTATTTAAATCTAGATGACCCGGTGAAGATGGCATCACGTGCGACGAAATTTAGATTGTATCGATACTCCGACTGTTCGTTTGGGTTTTTCCTAATTTTCTTTTTTCCTAAACTGCCCCAGTGTTGAGGAGAACAAAACGAAACAAAAAATTCGAATCGGTCGAGCCATAGTTGAGTTTTTGCGAGAATAATGCACGGCAATTGATGTTTATATAGAATATACACAGATATAGATTAATACCCAAGCTCATTTATTACTTTCATCACATTAAGTTAAGTAAAAGTGCACATAAGATAGTCACAAACCTTAAATAGAGGGCACTAAGTACTTACTTAAGACTGTCTAGATTGCATTAGGTTCAATACAAGTTCATTAGATCGATGTAAATATTTCTGCATGGAAATCATATTGCTTGTTATGTACATGATAGACGTGGTAGGGAACCGTTTTCCTAATTACAGTTCAGTTAAGTATTCAAATGATTAAAAAGAGGATATTTTCTATTTACGTTGCGATTGGTTTTAAAATAGTTGTAATAGTGGGTGGATGGAGAATTCATATCGATATCAAAAATAAAGCCTATAAAACTAAAAATAAAAATAAAGCTATAGTGCATTTTCCTAACGCCATAACACGCAAACTTTTTTAAACTACTATATTAACTATATAGGTATGTATATCTATAGTATAAAGCGTGGGGTGAATAGAGTGCCAGTTAACCAACACTTCCTTCGTTTTCTAGTTAAGTAAATACCTATTTTATGGCTACCCTCGTACCCCATTTTCTTCTACTATCACAAACACAATAGACGCAAAGTGAACCAACGGAATAAGGAATATGTTACACGAATGAAATATGACGAACGTAAACCTGCTCCAGAGACATTGCGTATTCGTCAGACTCATTGAAAATGGTGCTTTTCTGCGAGATAAAATATTGTAGTCATAATAAGAGCAGCTTTTAGACTCATTACGGCCCTAGGGGGTAATATTGTTTGAACCCATAACATTTTTCTAGCTGTAAGTCTAGCGCCGTGGAAAGATCTTAACTTAAGAAGACACTACATTTTAGTACCGTCTAGAGGCACGTTCCACGAGTACAGAAATATACAGCTACACAATACAAATCCACAAATTCATCGGGTTTACTTTCACGATGTTTTGTCTGATTTCGTCAGCAAAATGAGAGTCTGATATAAATATGATTGTAGAAATTGTCTGTCGGAGATGTCGGACCCTGATATGGCGAATGAAAACGATTTGTGTAAGGCCAATGTCAGCAGCTGAGAGATAGAAGCGAATAGGTTGGGTGGTACCCCTGTCACGTAATTACCATTTGTTCGAGATCACTCACATAATATAACGTGTACAAAAGAAATGTGTCGAGCTCATTGTCACAAGATGAACAATACATAATGCAATGAGCAATTTAAATTGGTTTAAAAAGGCATCTTATTTCTGAAGAATAGAAATAGTTTTATGTTTTGAAGCCGTGGCAATAAACCTAGAAATATTTGATTGGGTGCAAACTGGGAATTGGACAATGCCTGTATCGTAGTCTCTTTTCGGATCGATGCACAATAAAAATAGCGTCGGTACAAATCTTTGCTCATGTATCTCCTGCCTGTTATACTAGATTCTGCCTGCGACTTCATTCGCGTGGAAGTCGTAAGACACCACAATATACTAAAATAACAGCCACAGTTTTATACAAGTTCCCGGTACAGCGTGATGATAAATCATTTAAATGGTTAAAACTGAAACTACGAGTATCTGCAATATTCTAACCTCTTTGCTCGTCGTTTTACAATTTGTGGTAAACTATAGAAGAATACGAACATAAAACATGACTCATCTCCATAGCAAATAGCGTGATACTTTATAGTCCAGTATAGACTAACCAGAGTTATAGGGAATAAATCTATGCAAAATTTGGACAAAAACTATTCGGTAGTTTTTGCGTAATGCTGGAACATATAGGTAATCTACCTTCAGACAAACAGACAAAACTTCTAAAAACTACATTTTCGGTATTAGAATATTTCCCAGAGCTCGTAGTAATTATTATAAAAAAAAAAAAAGATTTACTCTTTTGACTCCGCTGCGATTTTATTATGTATATGTCTAGATATCATATTTGGTCTGTCGTACCTCGTCCTAAGTTTGACTCCGTCAGTCAGGCAAGCAATGGCTACATTAGCGTATCCTCTTTCAAAGGCATGTTCTTGTTACTTTAGCGCAGAATCCGGGCTCGCCTTTGTTTAGAACAGATACAAAGCGAAATCCCTATAGTATTTGGAGTATTCGTTAATTTGCTATACCGTCCCCTTTCAATCAATGCATGCAGTACCTACAGATCATGTTACATGTTCGAGCCTTTGTGGAGTCTATTTGCTTAATTGAATACGCGGAACTTCGAATACTGAACTTCTTAGTTGTGAGCAGAGGAGTGTACGGGTGCATTAGAGTAGCTTGTGTAAAGGAATATGCATACTGGTGGTTTCGTTAGCTTTATAGATTTTGTTTGTTAAAACTTAGTGTTAGTTATTTAAATTTAGCGAAGAAATTGGACAAACTAACTGTTTCAGAATGTTTACACATAGAATATTTACAATATTCACAAAAATAACCAGTGTTCTTGTGTTGAAATATTTTGATGATAGGGCTGAGCCGTATTATTCAGTGCAGTAAAGTACAATAGAGTACAAAAAGTAGAAAGCAGGGTACCTATGGCTAACGCGAAATATCAGAAAATAAATACTATACAAATATGGTAACAATAGTCAAAACAACGCCGTCAAATGATTGGCTATGCAGTATTTTAATTAACGGTGAGGCAAACAAAGACCTGCTGAACATCTCGTCACACATGTCAGTATTGTTAACTAGTAGACGGTCCAGTTAAAAAGAATTGTTAAAAATCCTGAAGCAAAAAGTCTTTATTAAGCTAAGCTGGTGTACGGTTAACATCAAAACTAAGTAAAGTGTTCCATCGGTAAAAAACGTTGTGTACGTTATTTTGAACATTATACATATCAATAAAAACTTTCATGTAATATTATTATTTCGTACTATTGTATTATTACCTATAGAGATAATGAGACTCCGGTACATATCATTTTAGAGCATTGTTTGGTTTCATTTTATTCCGAAATACTACGAAATAGCCAACGTCTTTGCTTTGTTGACTGTACTACGCTTTCAATTAGGCTTATTGGTTGAAATGAAAAACGGGTTTTTTACAAAGGGGATAAAACCATTGCATTGCCGCGGAACCCGCTGCATTTTATTCGATAGCCGCGAACGAGCGTGAAAATGATGTTATTTTTACGACTCAATAAATAAAATACTGTTACGTTCCATAAATAATTAAATTGAAGTGGTTCGTTTTTAAAACAAATAAGTTATTGGTCAGTTCTATTTTGGTACCACAATTCGTCCCTTCCTGGCATAGCCCTTTGCCCGATGATGGAATGATAACAATTTATAAATAGGAAACATGATTAATTTGATGGATAAATATGGAGACCTGCGCCCTGACTGCGTTTCAACCACAATTTTTAAGGATATTCTTAATCCATTGCTTCATAGGTTTGTAACATTCGTCTGCGCAACAACGTAGGTAAATAGCGCAATGGACGTGACTAAACTGTCAAAATGAAGGACATTGCGATCAATTGTCATTTTATGTGTGTTCCGCAATTACCCCACCGATACTTTATAAATATACATATTTTTAACCACAACGTGGGTCCTTCATCTCACCTGCTGGTAAGTGACTACTCAGATGATCAGATCAGTCCGAAGGTGGAAGCGAGCTTCACCCGGAATACTCAACCACGGAGGAAATGGCTATCTTACCTCTAACTGCCGAAACACAACAATGCTGATAATATTGTTGTCATGGCCACAGACTTACATAAGATGGTGGTAGCTTGCCAGGAGCACTTAGAAGAAGCCCTACCACCAACCAAACCGAGCAGAAAATTTTGCCCCCGCTGGGAATCGAAACCGGGACCTCTGGGTCTGGGACAGGTGGTCTTACCACTAGACAAAAGAGGCGGTTGCTTTGGAGATATAACGTTTTGTAATTTTATTGTGCCTAAGTTTTCCCCAATTTAAATTTATCTTATTTAATTATCTGTTTCTTACATTGTTCCATAACTTGAATATGGGGTTGCCTAACTTATTTTTGAGGTAAGTAAGTAATTTAACTTCAGACAATCTTGTAGGCCCAGGAAAAAGAACCTAAGTACATTCCTCTTAAACTTATTATTTAATTTAATCAAGAAAGTTCGCTGTTTTGTGTGCCTGTACGGAAAATGTAAAAACCTGAGGAAAAATATTAACTTTCCAACAAAAAATACAGTGAAATAATCTCCGTTCTGACTCAATCGTTCACAAACAGGTTCTGTTTACAGAGCACTCACTGCATATGTGGGACCTTATCTGGAACATTGATCCACAGAATATACGAGTATTTTCTATTTTCTACTGAGAGATATTTGAATTCACTGCATTTATAATGCAGATTGTGACAGCCTGAGGTTATTTTTAGCCAGGCAAATCAAGATAAATGTTCAAGTTGAATTTTTACTGAATAGGAACCTTACGTATTCTTAGCGTCCTGGCAGGGTTGCGAGTTTGTCCGAAAGGGATATCGTGGCACCGGCACACAGGCAACGGAAGGAACACGGGTGGGTTTTAGTCAGTAAAAGTCTGACACGTCCTCCCGCTCCGCCCAGAGCGGGAGAAGTAATTAGTAATTTCCCAAAAAAAAAAAAAAAAAATATACTCTGCGTATCGATGAGATTTTTTTAATTTATTTAATATTAAGTTCGTATTAAGTACAGGCGAACTTAATGCTATAGGCATTTTCTAACAGTCAACCTTTGGGTGATGCAGAGACAAACAGTGGTAGGTGCAATAGCGAGAATTGAGGAATCTTATTTCTGGCAGCTTACAGCTAATCTTTTGTGTTAATTTTCTGTAGGTTATTATGCAATATTTTTCAGCACCAACACCTTTATTACAGGAAGGATGTATTCGTGTAGTTAGACCTTAAAAGTACTACGTGGCCATGTATAGTTGAGCGATACCAACAAACTTAATAGCTATCGTGACTTTGACCGTGTTAAGTTACTAATTATTATTATACAAGTATTAATACGTGAAGCAAAAACTTTGTACCCCTTTTAACGAAAATTACGCGGACGGAGGAGTATGAAATTTGGCACAGTTAAAGTTTACATGGCGAAAGAGTGCAGAAAGCTAATATTTTTATATAATATACATTAGAAATAAATTACATTAATAAAAAAACATTACACACACTACCATGCGTTTGACACAAGATAGCTAGCTACCTTAGAATCATGACATGGCAGCATGGAATTAGTATGTACTATTTAAATGAATTATGGTAGAATTTCGACCTCTGGGCGACCACTAGTTTATATAATTTTGTACAGTCACAGACACTAAATGTTTACCGTCCAGAATTGCTTGCTTATTTTTGTCACCGTCCATATAACAATTAACTGTCTTGATACCTAAGTTATATGTAAGATATACAGGATGGCAAGGACATTGACGCGAAAACTGTTACCGTGGATTCAGTACGTGATTCTGAGGGGATGCGTTGAAAAATATCGTCGGTTATTTAAAAAAAGATCGTACTGTATCAATGGTAATAGTTTTCGCGTCGATGTTCCTGCCACCCTATAAGTAAATACCCGCTTTGACGTTGAAATGCGGATACCAGACCGTATTTCTGTTTTCCTTCACCGATGTCAGTAATGTCCAAGATAAACTCAGAGAGTACATATGTATTGAAAGTCACATTGTTACTTGCCCGGATTTGAACCCGCAACCTCGTGCATGAGAGGCGAGGCCTTAACCACTGGGTCATCACGACATGACAGGCACTTTAGTTTGTGTAAATTATTTCATCACCACTACTCTAAACGGTGAAAGAACACATCGTTAGGAAACCGGCATGTCCTAGAACCAAAAATTCGGAGACATGTGACATCTACCAACCCGCACTGGGCCCACGTGGTGGATTACGGCCCTCCCCCGCTCACTCACAGAGAGGAGGCCTGTATCCCCAGTAGTGGGAACATTATAGGCTGGTTATGCTTATGCTAGCGTTAATTAAATCAGATTTATTTTGCGATGTAAGTAAAGTAAAAAACTTAGGCACATTGCTTCCTTTTCAGTTTTGAAATAACTAGCCCCTGCTGCGCACGGGTGCAATGTACATCAGCTGCTTACGTCAACATCCCAATGTTCATACGGTTAAAAACAAAATGTAGTATGAAATTACCAAGAAACTGCTGGATGATCCCGAATTATACAGTAACAAAATATCGTTCTAATCATCGCTGCGTGAAGGGGTCTTACGAGTACAATAAAAAAAACAAAAGTAGTCTATTGTCTACGGATGGTCCCACTATTTCGTTGAACTGCATACATGAAAAAAATTGTGAGTCCTTCCTCCATTCGTGGAGTTTGGACGTCTTAAAACCTTAATTATTAATGTTAAAAGCTTTTATTTAACTTGCAATGTATGTATGTATGTTTGTTTGTTTGTTTGTTTGTTTGTTCTGGTGGAATCTTGCTACTCAATTTTAAAGCAGATATCTTCAACCGATTGAGCTGAAATTTTGTATACACGTTTAGTTTGGATGATAATATACGATAAGCTGAGTGACGTCATTCTAAATCCAATATGGCGGAACATCCAAGATGGCGGAATAGTTATTTTTTATGCACTTCTGCAATAAGGGTATCAAATGAAAGGGCTTGCCGAGAATAATTAGAAAAATATTCTGACATCACTCTTAATCCAATATGGCGGACTTTTGAAGTTTTTTATGCTTTCCTATAGTATGGGTATTAAATGAAAGGGTTCGCTGAGAATAAAAATGCAGGTTAATAAAGATGGTGATTATAAGCTCCGTTGGTCTAATCCACCTGAAATTTGATGTAGAGACCTCGATTATTCTTGAGGTAGAATTAAATAAATAAATAAACCTAGCCAGCGATAACTAAAAAGTAAAAAATTAATTAAAAGCACAAAAACCTATAAAATATAAAGATCATAAAAGCTTGTCGCGAGGTTTGCGTGAGTACCTATAAGTATTTAATTAAAAAGAAATTAAAAAAAAAAAATTACAGATTAAGTTACTCAATTAAATAGATACTAGTTTATTTACACAAGTAAATCGCGCGACAAGCTTTTATGATCATATAAATTGTGTATAATGAGGTTATAAGTTGATAGTTAACATTTTAAAAGAAAATTTTATTTTCTTATTTTTAGAGCATTTAAATAAAACCTTTTTTTTAAGGTTTTTTTGCTTTTAATTTATTTTTCTACCTCAACCACCCCTACATTGTCATCAAACGTTATTAATTCAATTCATAAATTAATTTCAATAATCGCAGTTCCTTAATAGCCGACGAAAGGTCATTGACCCTTGTCAGTCATGGCGCCAAGACACGCGCCGTCAGCCATAATTATTTTGCTGCGCGTAAATTTAAGTTTGTGATATTATTATCTTTTAAAGCATTCATTTAAATTATGTAATGTCCAGGCATATTTTAATCTTAATGGCCCATTTTAATAACATGTTTTATCGGATAAAGGATTAACAATATACCGGCCAAAACAGCTTCAGAAATACGGATGTTTTATTAATAAAATTCTGAAAGATAAAAATGGTTACTGTGGGTCATCCTTAGAAGGTAGACATATGCTATCGCGGACTTTGCTGTTGATTTTGTTAAGATATACACATATGTACATTCAGTTGAATATAAATTTTATCTATCTGTAACGGTTTAGTCAGCGCACGCCATGTAAGCGCTCAAAAAGGTGCCTTGTTCACGACTTGACAAAACGTCAAGTTTCAGTACTACGTTTACGTTTAATATAAAAAAACCTTCCGGAATACATTCTCTAAACGATGTTGAAAACCTCATCAAAATTCGTTGCGTATTTTAGAAGAACAACGCGGACATACAGACAAATGCGAAAAGCGACTTTGTTTTATAATATTCAGAGAAGCGATGAACAACGGCTGTATTCCCAAATGCAACGCAATTTGTGTCGGTGTTTAAGTCTTATTCTGACTTTAAGATGAAAGAACGTCCCCCCGGCACGGTCTAGCATAAAAATCATCCCTTAGAGCGAACGTGAAATTCAAAAGATTTCAAAAGTAATACTGACATTAGTTATCAGTTTCTATATCCGAAGGACAATTCCCGTGTTTTAAGAACGAAAGCATTCCAATATCAGTTTCACACTGTCAAAAGTTGCTCTAATTTACCTACATTTTTGTCAAGTTTTGACATTGAATGTTGCTGAGATGAGATTGCGACTACTCGTCAATGATCAACAAAGCTGACCCGAAGCAATTACTGCACGTATTCGTCATATATTCGACTCGTGCCGATCGGCAAACTCCGTTCGCCATTTACCCTCGTTGAATCATGTTCGGGTGGGGTTGGCACAATTCAAGGTACGCCGAGCGACTTTTTCCCGAACATATGTCTCTGTAATCATATGTTAAAGTTAAGAAAAAAAAAAGCACACTAGGAATTATATCGCTATCGATCGTTATTTCATCGCTTTTAGCGATAAGACCGCCCATTGTGTCACCCTATGTAACATTTCTAAATTTATTTCTGTAATTTGTATGGTGTGCATAATAAAGAATATTCTATCTATCTATATTTGCCAATTATTGAAAAAATGTGCCAGTTGCCTAATTCTGTTGAGTCGCCAATAAATACAAAATTCTAAGTGACAATTCGCCCGTTTCGAGTTGGGTAAATTCGTGTGAATGGACCAGTATTATGTTCGGTTTGAGGTCTCGTGCTAGATTCTCACGTCGACTAAAGTGGAATATTTTCCTTTGGACTTAGAATTACTCAATACTCAGTTGCAAATCTTCATTGCAACTGTGTACGGAAACATTACAGAGATAAGGTTACTATCATTATAATATGGGGCACAAACGTGTGTGTTGTCTAATCACTAGAAGTTTTATGTTAACAATACCTACATGAGTGAGTGAAAAGGAATTTGAATTATGTGCGAATCACTAGAGGACAAATAATGGCATTCTTAATCTTAGTTTTATCGCGCCGGTTTGTTTCGATCGATTATTCTTTTTGCATTATTTATTGTATGTACAAAGAATTTACATCACACATAACAATATGGCTTACACAAAGGCGACTTAGTGCGGATTTCACCAATGATATTGAACGCGTATAGCACATCTAAACGCGTTCAAGAGCTCTTCAACGCGTTTTAGAAATGCTGATCGCGTTCAGTTTCATTGGTGAAATCAGCCCTTAAAATGAGTTTTGCTACTAGAAAAATCTTTCGAGTGACACAGAGACAAAACCAGGTGTGTACGAGTAAAACCTTTTCTAAAGAAACATACAGAATATGTAAAATACCACAAAAATATAAATACACTCGTAACTACATAATTATGATGTAATTCCGAAAGCAAATGCTCCTTAATTTTCCTAACGAACGCTTACGGCGGCGTTCAGATAAGATTACTAGGACTCACCTCAACCAATAGCCGCAAAATTATCCAAATATAACCAAATTAAAAATATATCTGTACTTTTCACCCCTGCACATAATAGTTTGGAAATATGCACTATTTTCTTTAAAACTACTACACTACTAATTATAATATTCTCCAACTGTTGTTATCTTTATTGTGCTCTTAGTTCGTCTGCGAGATTAGATAAAAAGATTTTGTTCGGAATGAGGACGATCTTAGAATCATTATCAGCCATAGCAGCTTGTTGGTGGATTTACGGTTCCCGCAATAATCTCACACTAGTGTCATAAATATTATACGAATGCGTAGTCTCTCCGATTGTACGACATAAAGACCTTGATCCTTGCTTCATCTTGAATGAAACGAATAGAAGTTAGTGCAATCCTGAATATAAATAAACACAATACTAGCCTATAGTCCCACTGCAGGGCGAAGGCCTCTTCTCAAACAGAGAAGGCAGCATTGATCAGTAGCTTGCTCAAGACGGGTTTGGAATTTCAGATATATCGCATTACACTCCGCTGAAAATGGATAATGTTGACATGCTTAAGGCGCTACCCCGATCAAAACCTCGTTTTTCTACGTTATTCAGAGGCTATAATCTTATTAATTAAGAGAAATAAACTACATCTAAAAGCACATTATTAATGTTCTATATCCTATCATCACATTGCATGGTCTTATTTGTTTTATGTGTCATAAATAAATTTAAAAACTATTTGTAAAAAAAATATAAAAATTATTGATTGCATGCATCTTTTGCTAAAGGTGACGTTCTATTTGAGGATTACACTAATGGATCGATTATTACAAAAGTAAAAGTTTTATTTTATTTAAAAAGATCGCTTTTCTTTTTATTTAAATAATTTTATAAATTGTGTGACTTCGGCTGCGGAGAGAGCGGGCAGACCAGGACAGAGCGGCGGGACAGAGCGGCGGGACAGAGAAGGACCGAACTATCAAGGTCGCTCGGTAGGGCAGGGTCTTAAATAAAACATCCCCGACTCATCATCATTCATTTGGGTACGGCGCAGCATATCTTCTTATTCAATTCTTCTCTATTAGTTGTCGTCTTATTGTAACAACCCTATAGGGAGTGAAATGGAGTGCTGACTTTGCAAAACCAGCGTCACACGCAGCGATTTCTACATGCGAATTTTGACAGAGCAGCGCGCTGAGCGGAATGGTTACTCGCAGCGAGTACCTGTCACACACAGCAAATGCTCGCGTAAAATCGAACATGCTCAGTTCAACCCGCGGCGAATGAATCTAGTCGCAGCGTAATTAGCCTGTCTCACACAGCGAATACTCGCTGCGAATGCCTCGAATAATATATGGACGAAGCCGCTGGAAAAGTGCTAAATGATAACGTTGACTATTTATAAGTAGAAGTTAAGTTGTAAATGAAGTTTTTATCACATCTATTCAAAAAGAGCTAGTTTATTCTAGGTAAAGTGACAGGGACTAAAATAGCTCCTTAATCTCTAGGGACTAAAAGTGATTTCAATTTGGAATGTGGATATTGTTAGCAATATACTCGAATTATTTCTATGATACGTTAAATAAACGTACTATTCTTATTCATAAGTTGCACTTACTTATTTTCTCATAGAGGGTTATAAAAAGTACAGTGTCCACCTCGGGAGTAACACTATTTTAATCTCGAGTGACGTAATTTGAATCCCTCCCTGCGCTCAGGATTGTACTCTAGAATCCTTCGCTCCGCTATGGATTCAAAGAAACACTCTCGTCTTAAAAATTGTTGTTTGCTCCCTCGGCAAACTAGTACTATTCTTTATTATTTTACCCAAAGGTCAAACGTTTTCGCTTCATAATTTTCTTGCGGTAGTGCTGTTCGTTAAAGAAATTATATGAACGTCCTCAACGTCAGGCAATTATAAGTTAATTACTGCTACATACATCAGCGTAGCATAAGTAAGTACCTTGGTTACGTCACATGTTATACAAATATATTGCATTATTAATTGTGCTAATGAAATGAACAGCGAATATACTGAACAGCTACCCTTGTATACCCTTGGGTAACCACCTTTGTAATAGGTACTAATGCACGGCTAAGATAAAGTCTCAATCGCTTTTGATTCGATAAAGGTATCTGTCAATTTAAACAAAGATAACACTAATTAATAACTATATACATCATCTATCGTACCACTCCACATGTCACTTACCATTGTGCCTTTATATTTATTTTTTTTCGTTTGGTCTTTGACTAACCAGAAGGCCAATTCTCGTACTCAAAAAACGTTCACATTCTAGTCGCAATCTGTCAAACTTGTCAAAAATGTTGGTAAATTGATTGTATTTTTGACAGATTGCGAATGAGATGCGAATGTGAACGTTCTTAAAAATTACGGGAATTGCCCCTCTGGTACTGGTGGTGGTGCTTTATACAGGGTGGTAGGGACTGCGACGCGAAAACTGTTACCATGGATTCAGTACATGATTCTGAACGCCCCTGTGTTGAAATTTCTCGTCGGTAATTTTTTTTTAATCTGCTGTTTCATAAAAAAGGGAACCGTGAACCTACGAGGTCAAAATGCATGGAACAGCAGATTATATTTTTTTAAACCGACGAAATATTTAAACGTAGGGGTTTTCAGTAACAGTTTTCGCGTCGATGTCCCCCTGCCACCCTGTATATATTGCGTGTCAATTATGTGGCGACACTCCTATAAAAACCTGTATTGTTTTAACAGATCCCATGGCTGAACACTGACCCCTAAAATACGGGCCTAGGCCTAGTTTGATAGTTAGGATCAGATCGTTGTAATAAGTACATAAATTGTAATTATCGTACCTTTTTGTGTCTGTCATATATGAATGTATTTTCTAGTGACAAATAAACGTTTTTTTTTTATTTAACTTTTTTTTAATATGTAATGTTTCATGATATCAAACCAATATTATCGAATAGACAACCTCGGGTTATGATTAACTCAGAAATAAGGTAGTTATTAAACCTGGAACCAACTATCGGTCGTAACATAAACAGTCGTAATTTAAGTCGCATCCGATAGTCTGTAGAGATTTTTTAAATGATCACAACTTGCCTAATAACACGAATAATCAGAAGAGTGGCATTAAAATAGCCACCGTACTTAAGGCTGGTTTCACAGCTGTCCGGGAGACCGTACGGGCTCCCGAAACGGAGACATACGTGAGGCGCTAGAACATTGTTTCCCAGCTACGCGGATTAGTCCGTACGCGACCCGCTCCGGGTAGAGCCCGTACAACGTATCGTACTACGCCCTCGTTCCAGGGGGCCTACTCCCTAAGCGAAATCTGTACGTTCGGCCGTAGTTACGGGCGCTTCGCGCTCTTTCTCACTTACGGTATGTCCATAAGTGAGACGGAGAACAAAGCGCCCGTAACGACGGCCGAAACTACGTATATCGCTTAGGGAGTAGACCCCCAGAGTAGTGCGGGCGCTGCCTGTACGGGTCTCCCGGACACTGTGAAACCAGCCTTAATGTAGAATCGGTGCACACTTAGCGGGTAGTCAGCTTTGTTACTACATTGCAGATTGGCTTTAGTTATACCTACCTATACAAGAACAGAAGAACAAAAATAATAAAAAACACTGACTCTTCGCATAAACGAATGTTAGTTTGCCAAAATCGTGGCGTATTTTAATAAGCAGAAAAGCTGTTTGCATACGTAATGCATGTAGGTAAGGTAATATCGGAATTTGGTTTACTTTTAATTTCCCAATACAAATATTACTTTAAACATTTAAGAGAATAGCCACTGCTGAGAAACAGACACAAGCCAGGAGAGCGAACCGAAATCCACCACGAGGGCCACGCACCCAGTGAGGGTTGGTAGATAACTCAATTCTTTTTTTTCTTTATAGGTTTTAGGACATGCTGGTTGCATCACAATGTTTTCCTTCTAGGAGGTTACCCCTAGGAGGGTTCCCCTATAGTCTTGTATTGTAAACAAAAGTTGTTGCAAAAAAAGTTCTGCAACAGTTTTATTGCAACATTCTTGCAGAAATCAAACATAAACAAAATCATCTTGCTGCAACAATGGTGTGCAACTTATGTTCACCACGTAGCTAAGTTTTTCAGAAGATGGAATACAATGCTGATAGAATGACCTCAATGCCAGTTTTAAACGGGTCAGGTAAACCCGAAAATAAAATATAGAATTGAATGACTATTCTAAAATCATTCAAGAGAACTAGATCGAAGTTGTTAGAAACAGAAAAGGTCGGCCATCGAAGATAGTTCGAACCGCATGTTTAGATTCTCCACAAACATCGCAGACGGTAGCGGAAATTGTTCAAATTAAGTTCTGAGTTAGGGTCCTAACCTAAGGATAGGTACCTGTAACCTAATCAAAATAAAAAAAAACATGTCGGCCTGCCTTATGCATCGATCAAAGGAATGCCAAAAAGGTCTGACTTGAATTGACCTTTCGTTAATTATTTTTATATCATTCGTTTTATGTTAGGCCGTTCTTTATGTTAATTTACTGCCAGCAAATAATTATTTTTGATTTATTTACGTTCTGTATTTATCAGTATCAGCCGGTAAGTTTATATTCTTTACGCAAACAGTTCTATTGGCTGTTTATCAAACGCAACTGGATTTTTAGTTGCCATAAAGTCTCGAGATGACCCTGAAAATTCGTTCCTTCAGTATTGTAGGTACCTACCGTAGACGGATATTGAAGAACGTCTTAAAAAGTTAAGTGTCGTTTGAAGATTTGGGAGAAAGCTCGATATTTCATCAAAGGTCCCTATGTTATTTACTGAAGAAGCCCGATTGCTATGCTACATAAAAATGCTGTGGGATTACATAAAATTGCGGGTCCTGCATCCAAGACTCCACCTTTTGTTAAAAGATATTATCACACGTCCCTAAGGCCCTATTTCCATAGATATGTAGTACACGAAATTTTCTTAGAACATTTCAGTGTAGAAAAGACTGGTGATATCCAGTGGCGAGACATTTTTGTCGCCGTTTATGCTGTTTTTATAGCGATGATGACGCATGCGCAGTGTTGAACAGATTGTGATGGTAACTTCAGGGTTAGCAAAACATTTGTAGTTTTTGCTATGTATTTGTACCTAATATTAGGTAAGTAAATGGTAACAGAGCTATTGTATCTATAGGTACGAGTGGAAAAGTGATAATTGGAACATCACGGAGAGACTACGAACTTAGAATAGGTACATAGTTATATTATTATGTAGGTACAATAATAATAGCCATAACAACATGATCTAGGGACGGCTAAACGCCGTGTGATCTCTCTTTGAAACGTCAAGAATGCTGCAAAGATTTCAACAATCTTGTTCGAAGGCTGCAGGTGCCATTTAAACAAAGTAGATCTAATATTTACTAGGCTTTTTCCTTTCCTCGCCCTCGCTGTAACAATGTCGCCAAACAGCCTCTGCGGGTAAAGAGGCTCCGTGTAGGTACTCTAAAGAGGGACTTCAGTATATGTAGGCACTCCATTTCACTGCTGAGCCATTCAACACGTACGGTTCGACTACAAGAAAGAATTCTGCTTTAATTTAGATTGGAAAGTAAAGAATACTCTCTATTGAAGATTGCTCCGAGTAAACCACCACCTATTACCGATTTTAGAAATTCCATTGTAC
The DNA here is from genome assembly GCA_916701695.1 of Agrochola macilenta. Classification (NCBI taxonomy): domain Eukaryota; kingdom Metazoa; phylum Arthropoda; class Insecta; order Lepidoptera; family Noctuidae; genus Agrochola; species Agrochola macilenta. The sequence goes on along the minus strand of OU753552.1, from coordinate 7,778,854 downwards.
AGATGTATGACAAATAAACTTGAAAGACATGCGCAGTATGAATAAGAAATAACTCACGTGTATAAAGCCCTTTAAAATATTTTCTGAGTGTATTTTTAACGTAGTATTTCTCTAAATATACACTATGGCGAATTCTCTAATTCAAATAGGATTATTTGTACAAAAAAACCGGATCGAATTTGTTGAGCATGTTTGGGATGCGTTCAACAAACCGCTCGCTCTGTTAATACTTATGTACCGATGATTCCCTGTGGTTTACGATTTTACAATCTAACTTTAGAATATAAACCAGATGGCCGGCTAAAACACTCAATAGAAATATTTTAACACACTTTAAACACAGATTATATACGTAGAATGAAGGAACAGAATCACAAAATTATAAAATTGGATAAAATAGCAACTAAAAGCCTAACGAACAGAACGTTTAGTGTTAAAAACTTAGCAAACATTCGCTCCGACCGCAAAAAAATAAAATGCATTATTAAAGTTCGGGCACGTTGTACACTAAAAACTGGACTTACCGAAAGTTTATCTGCTCTGGGATTGTATCAATCAAGTACGTCAACGGAGCCTGGTGCGGCTCGGAGATGCGCTCGCGGATGCGTGTGTCGCGTGTTCAATTAGCTCCGGTGAGCATGATCGCGCGGATGAAATAAATATACACTGCGCGTAAACAGTGCAGCAAGGCCGGCGCCGACGGCGACCACTGGGCGAATATCCCGAGAGAACGTCGCGTCGTGCACGAGCGGGCACACCAAACGCTCAGATCGATACCGGCGCTGCCGCGCGCTCCCTTCCCAGCTCCCAACTAACCACGGGACCACAGTGGTACAGCACGACGACGGCACGACCCGCGCTGCGATCACTATTGGAACGCTCGTATCAGCCACAATACGAATTGTGACGACGTAAAGATAGAATGTACGCTACTTTGCACCGCATATCATTTTAAATCATGACGTAGTGGGGACGCAGGAGAACCGCGCTGAGCATGCGCAATGAGAGGTAGGCGCGGCGTCGCGATACGAAGCGACGGAGGCGGTGGAGGCAATGGTGGCGTCGACGGGCGGCGTGGAACAAAGAGAAGCCACGTCACGGCGCTCTACCGGTGCTGGATGAGGGTCGCACGAAGCGCCAGCGGGCCCGCGACCTCCCGCTCAGCGCACGCAACGCCATCGATCATAGGCACGCATAGCCTGCGACCTCCACACCACATTGCTAACCAACCTACTTTGCATATCGATTTCCGCTGCTCCTTACAAACTCCAATCACCAAAAATCTTGGCGAAACCTTTACGAGTAAACACTGCCACTTTTAAAGTTCTGAAACTTTACGTGCAACTTTAAAGTTAAAAAAAGGATGGAACTATCCTCCAGGAGTTCCAACTGCTTCACTGATAAAGCGACCAAGTCTATACAACTTTAAAATCAAGGGAGTTAAAACTTCATAACTGCTTAATTAAGGTGAGCTGAAGCCTGCGACACGAAATATAGTCGCAGTTCTGGAACAGGTAGTCGACCATTGATCAATCTAGTTCGCAAGCACTAACGCGAAGGATACAATACGGTGCGGTATTAGGTGCGCTCAATTAACGCACAAGCAACATTTATATTTTATCTATCGATTATCAAAAGTACGTAGATATAAAAATATGAAACATGTTACCTACATACAATTTCACATTTCATTCAATTTCTGATTTTGTAGGGTCGCACGTGCCGCCATCTGCACAATAAGACGGGTTGGAGCCAATAACCTCGGACACATTTCAATGTCAATACATAAATTATTATGTGCCGAATATTATTACGATTTTTTTATTCGCTGTATTTTCATACATCTTGAAATACTCGTAAATCTGGGAACGTTTTGAGATATCTTGCATCAAACGTGCTTACCTATATGAGTACCAAGCAGGCCCTTTGAAGCACCCCTCGACCTTACGACTGGTTTTTACTTGACATTGTTCTCACCCCATTATTGAAAAAGTATCAAGCAAGTTTTGACGGCATAATAATAGTTATATTCAGATTTCATTGAATCACTTTGTGTGGGTAGAAACTTTTTGTATGAAACTTTTTGTTTGCTTTACTAAATAACTTGTAGAGCGTTTATTATTTCAATGCAATGCTGGAACCCCACTGGTATATTACGTAAGACTAAGAATTAGGTAAGGTTAATCAATATAGCTAACATGGGTTATCATATCGTTAATAGTAGTCACACTCAGTTTGTTTTTTTCTAGAGTAACTAAATAAGGATAAATGCGCAAAAATAAGATACCAGCAGAAAAGTGACGCAATTCAAATCAATTGTTATCAAACTGCAAGTAAGATCGTCATCGAATTCAACAATTTTCTATTTTTATTCATTATAGAGTTTCCCAACACTCTCCCCGACATTATCCACCCTGACAATAACAAAAAACGTACCTACTTCAATAAATGAACGTTCAATTCATTCGAATTACAATTCATCTTTGATACGAGATGAACTTCGAGTGTAAAACGTGTTATGGAATATAAATGACGCAGGCGTTTTGTCTTTGATCCGAAAGTGTAGTGGAAATGCGGGAAAATCGATGAATTTCCCATTTCCATTTTACTAGAACAAACATACACCTACTGTGGTGGTGGTTTATGATTTCCTATGAAAGCCAAAAACGAGTGCCGTTTTTATTATATTACTACCTTTTGCCCGCGACTTCGTCCGCGTAGAAGTCGAAAATGGTTCAAATAGGTTTTTTTTTTAATATTTTTTTGTTATTGGTTTTTACGTTATTCATTTTGTTATAACATATAAAAAACTATATTTTTTGTTTTTCCTTTGGGTGCTAGAATCACCAGGCTACTGTGTGCGCTTACTCTGGAGCATGCCACATACAACTGGCCGTGGGAGGGAGAAGCAGCTTTCCCTCAAGTCTACTCCCGCTACGTTAAGAGTATGACCTTGAGGTTTGTTTATGATCATTGCGAAGCAGACTTTGATGGGAAACTGCACTCTCTTGAATTCGTAATTTGATGGTGTTAGGGGAATCTTAGGAATAAATACAGACCTCTGTGAGGCTGACTGTCCACTGGAGCGGAGAAGAGTGGAGAGGAGCGGAGATGCGCCAATATTAACCAATTGAATCTAAACTCCGGTCCAGATTTTAGATTCTATTCGTTGTTTTAGACTTTCGAGACATTCCAATTTTAAAGAGTATTTGCATTGCACCAAGCTTTTATGTGAGTTCAACCTTTTTTGAGAAAACTCAGATTGAGTTTTCAAACATGTGTCAAAATAAAATGTAATTTAAACAAATCAAAAGCACTAAGGAGTATTGATATCAACTTCGAAGCAAATCACTACCAAAATAACTTTCTACCCCTATTTAACCCCTTAGGGGATGAATTTCAATAAAATACGAAATACGTCTTCCATCAATTCTGTTAAAAAATGTTTATGCAAAATTTGAAGTAGATTGGATCAAGGAATCACGTTGTCCCATACAAACTTTGCCCACCTTTTTCACCCTCTTAGGGGTAGAATTTCGAAAAATTCTTTCTTATTGGATGCCTACGTCTTATAAAGAACACACCCTCCAAGTTTCAAGGATCTACGATCAGCAGTTTAGGCTGTGCGTTGATCCGTCAGTCAGTCATTCAGGACAAAGCATTTTATATGTATAGATTTACTACATAACATTAATGTAGAGAAATAACTTGTATCATTTGATTTCGTATGATATCTTTCTTAATTGTCTGAGCCCGCATTTATCGAAGTGATTGCCTAAAAGCCTGCGACATACATAAATACAAGTTTTTCCATGTTGTTTAGTATTAGGTTTGTATTAACGCAGCGAGCAGACAGGTATCTAACCGGTTCATATGCAACTCCATATTCGAAGATCAAGTTACTGACCCAACAACACGATATTGTGCAAAACTTGTCCATGGCAAAATCGAAAGAGTCTACACAAATATCAGCTGCAACTAAAAGCAGGTAAATAAAAGTCGTTTAATAATGAAAGCTACTTCTAATTCAAAGAAAAAGTTGTCAGGACAACCTACTATGTTAAAAGAAAAAATCAAAAAAGGAACAAATAAGGAGTTTTAATTGTGAACATTTCAAAGAGAATTCATAACCCTTGTCACGGAAGATAATACAATAGAAATATTAAAAACTATAGCAGGATGGAGCCAAGAGAAAAAAATGCTTTAAGGATTCTTTATTCATTTTATTACCTGCTTCCGAGATGGAATTTCATGAGAAAAAGAGAAATAAAAACTATTGTCGTTTCTCTTCTGACGGAAATTCATAGAAACATTGAAGGGAAAAAACCCTGCGTCTCCTGAGCTGCAACTGCGATCACAGTTAAAGAAAAAGAAGGTATAATGACAGCAGCGGCACAAGCAGCGTAGGTATTCTTTATTGCATATTCTACCTAATACCCAATTCTTAGACCCACGTGCATCACAGATCGTTCGTTTAGCGCTGTTTCTGTCTAAACTGACAGGGACAGAATGTTTTGTGGAGCAAGCGGACCTAATGACAAATATTATTGATGCCACGGATTATTACATATTTATTTAGTGTCAAAGAATTAAACCAAGTGGCAACCACGTGACGTGCGATGAGATTAAAAGTGCACTACGCTTTGATAATATCTCTGTCTCGCCACAGTCAGAGTCCGACAAGCTTTTCTACTTTGACAATACCGAATACCTACGAGTTAAGGCTTGTGCAGACCAGCGCGACTTGTTGCGCGACGCGACACCGGCTATTGTTATACTGTGAAGTTTTCTTAGAAATTGTATTGTTCGTGTCGCGTCGCGCGACAAGTCGCGCTGGTCTGCACAAGCTTTTAAGGCTATGTCTTCAATACCGGATCATCAGTTATGCAGTTGCCCGCGACTTCGTTTGCGTGTGTTTCTTATTTAATTATTTTTTAAATACATAATCCAGGTTGAAATAAGCCTATGTCCTGTTTCGGGAAGTGAAAGATTTGGGTGAGTGTTAAGATGGATTTAGACCACACGGACATAGAACCACAACAAAAGCAAGAGCATTATTATGTTGATATTCTTGACATTTTAATAGGGATACAAACAAAGAAGGAATGTTCTGTCCCTGTTTACACAAAAATAATTAGGAGTATGAGGAATATGGAGTGGGTACAGAATGTGCATGCACTCGTTTGGTCTAAATCGACCTTTAGGGGAGACCCCGCATTTTATGACTAAAACTATCCAGCATTGACGGTTCTTCCTAAAGCAATTCAACCATTCCGGAGACACATAAAATAAAAACCGGTGAAAAAATAAATGTTCTGAATACTTTCCATGTAGGTAGGTACTGTAACGCCTACAGTTTTTATGTCAGTTTAGATAAATGACAAGTTTAGATAATGAAAATTGCATCCCTGCAATAACAAACAGGCCAAATAATTTGAATTGGCTCTTGATTAAAATATCACAGAAGCATCTAATTGATTGATTGGAGCTTCGCTGAATTCATAGCATTGAGACCGAACCAAAAATATTTACTACACATGATGAAATTTGATTTTCCTATTCCACGAAAACGAAACATGAGCTGCAGTAGAGTGCAAACAAAAACGTATACAAACAATTTCCAGCGAGTAATTATTAGTTTGACTAACTCTGAAAATGCTAGATGAAATATTTGGTCAGTATAATTATGTGGAATGAATAATTTTGATGATGCGGAAATTAATTCGCTTCGAGCAGAAATAGGAAATGCAGGTGTGCGTGGAATAACGCATATTCAGGTCGACTCTGGTACCTAAAAGCACATTTGAGTTTTAACGCTTTGTACTTTAAAAAGTAAATGAAAGTGCCAACTACTGTTAAGAAAAAGAAAAAACGTGTGGAATTGTTTTCTTCCCACTAACGATTGCGTACACGCCAAAAATATAGAACTAGAAATTAATAAAATAACTTAGAACGACAACATTATTTCGTCTCTCAGGCCTGAGGTCCCACAGCTTGCGGCAGTGGTCCCTGTCTCCAAATGCCCTCACCATCCTCCAATCCTCACCGTCTTCGGAGGATGAGGCCTCGAGCGACCAGGCAAGGGGACGGGGAGATGGGCCTGACTTGATTATACGAAATACACACACACACATAGATGAAACTTACGACCTACGCAGAAATTCAGTTTCTATGAATGCAGGGTTTCATTGCAAAATTTACAGGTGCCTGCATTAATTCGGGTGATACACGTCGCGCATAGAAATGTCATGAAGAAGGGGTTACAAATTAATGCAATCGTGTCCGTCACGTAACTAAACATACGTTGTTGTTGGGCTTCACGAGCATCAAAGGGTACCTAACTTTTTCATGTTTCACTTTACGAAAAGTTACTATGTCGTTCTTTGTTACAGCTCTGTACCTAAGTTCGTTGTAATGTGACCAGTAATTTTGGCGTGAAGCTCAAACTTACAAACATACAGAAATGTTCGTTACAATTTTATTGAATGTGCAGTTTTGCAAAAGCGCAAGCGCATAAAAGCTAGTTGCATTCCATTTAAAAATGTCACCCGGCGATAAAGTGCAACATCCGCCACGTCAGCCATGTATTTCCGGCGCTAAGTAGATAAATCGAACGTCAAGCTCTCACCGCTTCGGTGGTCGACGGATACTTAAGTGCCGATGTTTACAATGATCGGAAAGCACATGAAATTATTATGATGCACCCGTAAACACGCTAACATGAGCTTTGTATGTATTGCATGAATATTTGACTAAGTATAGGGCCGAAGTTACTCGATCGCGTGACTTAATTATGAGATTTTCTGTGGAAATCTTTATTTAGGTATAGCTCTAATTCTACAATCACGGGTTAACAATTGAATTTCTTAATTTTTTTAGAGTCTGAAATTAATGTCAGTCAACTTTGGACTCTAATAGGTACCTACTTAATTCTCATAAATATGACGTTTTTATTTTAAGAACCTATTAAAATATTTTCGCATTTGCTCTCTTTTTTCAACGTAATTAAGTTCAAAGATCGAACAAATGTGTGTTATACGTAACTTATAAATAGCGAGTAATTTTTATCTCAGTGAAGCCAGCCAGAGAGCCAAAACTTGATCGAACTTCAAAGATTACAACAGTGCACTTGTCGTCACAGATTTCTAACTCATAACCTATTTTCCTCAATGGAGTCGTCGCGACGTTGCAACATATCAACTGATACCCTATTTACTGTTTACAGTACAATACTAAGTAGTACAATACCGCACAAAGATAGAGAACATTATCAGTATTGAATTTGCGCTCCATAAATGATTTTTTTATTATGATGTAGTACAATTTTTTTTGTATATACCGTGCCAAATAACATGAGTTAAATTACAAATAACTGAAGCGTAATGGACTAAAAATGTAATCCCCAAAGAAAAGTGAAAATTGTATACAGCACGTGAAGCTATACAATAAAGCTGTTTAGTGTAATCTTGTTTATTTTATAAATTGATTCAATAATTCATACAAAAATCCCATAGAAAAAAGGACGTAAGTACAGTTTTATGAATTTGTAAATTTGCCGGAAAACGTTTCTCATTTTTCTTTACATTAAAACCTAATTCAGACTATTACGAACATTTTAAAACAAACTATTGCCTAATCGGTCTAGCCTCTGTTTTCAAGTGATGCGCTTACCAAGGAACAGCATTTCATTGTTTATCAAGGAACCCTTATAGTTTCGCCATGTCCGTCTGTCTGTCTGTCTGTCCGCGGCTTAGCTCAGAGACTCTTAGTACCTACTAGAAAGCTGTAATTTGGCTGTAATTTAAACCAATTTTTCTTTTATAAGCCTCCTCGCCTGCACGTAAAGTGGGTATGTTTTTTTTTCTCGTCTTCCCCATGATGTGGCATGTCGTTGGAAAGTTCGTTCAAAAATATTGTGAGTGTGTGAAAACATTTTGGATTCAGGATTACGTTTGCGAAATATTAAGCTTTAAAGTGCTCATTTTTGCTAGAGTCATGTGTCCCCCTCCCAACCAGTAAATGGTTGGTTTAGGATTTGTGAAAAAATTCACGGCAGTAGCAAGTAGCAACACAATTATAAGGTAAACTATCACAGCTAAGTGCGCCCCACAAGTTAACGAGTAATAATCGACCAACTTACATTTGCAGATCCAAAAATATGTTCTAAAATTAACATTGCCGGTGAAAACATGTTCTCCCATACGGAATGTATGGGACATTCCGTATGGGAGAACATGTTTTCACCGGCAATGTTAATTTTGTTATTGGGATAAATTCATCTCAACTACGGAACCATTCATTGTGCGTGGTCCAACACGCACTAGGCCAGTTTATTTATAAAGATATATCTAATATACTTAATTTAATAGATAATCATAATGAATGCGGTCAATTTATCTGTAATTGTACGTATTCATGATTATTACTTACCGCAACATTTAACTACGTAAGTGAAGGTCAATAACGAAAGAGTCGGATATCAAGTAAACCTCAAATCAAAACTTGAGTTATTATAAAACAGTTACCTAAACATAACATTTCAAACTCATAACCCGAAATTACTTTATAAATAATATATTTCATTCTTCTTCTTCTTTTCGTGCGGTCAGTGACTAGGCTGATGTCAGAGTTTTAAAGCCGCCCATGGGCCTCTGACTTGGCTTCACATGCCGTCGAGAAATATCTCTCAGGCAGGTTTCCTCAGGATGTTTTAATTATATGCTGGCATTATTTCATAACATTATTAGTTTCAACTAGCTGACCAGACAGACGTCCTGTTCAAATATCAATGCTTCTTACAAAAATTCCATAGACTCTCAGTTTTCAAGAATTTTGCAACTTTTCAAATATTTATTTCCGTAAGAACCTGACCAATTACGAACATTTTACAAATGAAATTATATTAAAAAATAAAGTACCCCCGACACAAACATTTCGTCATTTCTCTTTCCTACTGCATCACCAGACCCTGTTCATCATCTATCTATAACTTATTCCAATGAGCCCAAACACGATACCTGTGCTGTAAGTTGGGTATCCAAAATCCAAATTCCAGGGGATGCTGCAGCATCAGTTCTAGGTTACTATGTTCTTCTAATATCATTCAAGTAACAGAATACCAAATTTCATATCGATCAGACCTGTGGAAGGCGCTCACATCCATTCATCAACTAGAAAAGAGCAGAAAATCTTCAAACGGCTGAACCGATTTTAATAAAACATGTCTAAGAACCATTGTTAGAAAACCTGCTTTCAAATTGGTTCATCCCTTTAAGAGCTACGGTGCCACAGACAGACACACACATAGCACTCAAACTTATAACAACAAATAAAAATAATATAACAATATATTATAACTGAAATTATGTTCATTCTACATGACTAGTGACATACTTAACTTTATTTTGAAAAAAAGTGTATTAACGTCATTGTTGCACCAAATGAGCGATGTTATGTTCATGTTACATTTTTGTATTTAACCCCGTCGCAAAAACAGGGGTCTTTTTGCGACGGGGTTAAATACAAAAATGTTTCAAATCAGTCCAGCCGTTCTGAAGTTATGCGCGTACCAACGAACATAATTTCATTTTTATTATATAGAAGTGATATGTATGTAGGTCACACACGCATATTTTTTTAAACCCCTATTTGGAACAATATAATGTAAAAGATAGTGTCACGTCCACCACTGTTCAGGATCTCGGTGACATAGGACAGGCGTGCACAAAAGCTTGTTGTATATAATAGGTATTATAACAGCCGTAAACTCTGCGGAGCTTTGAATAGGGTATCGTCCTAAGTTTCACGAGATATCGATTTTCGACTGCGATTCGTTCGCCCACGGCTCCTCACAGGGAATTCTCTCAGGCCGTATTCTCGGCGGCAGCGGGCAGCGGGGCGGTGCGCGGTGGCGGCAGCGGGGCGGTGCGCGGTGGCGGCAGCGGGGCGGTGCGCGGTGGCGGCAGCGGGGCGGTGCGCGGTGGCGGCAGCGGGGCGGTGCGCGGTGGCGGCAGCGGGGCGGCAGCGGGGCGGCAGCGGGCAGTGGGGCGGTTCGCGGTGGCGACAGTTTTATATGGAACTGTTCTCGTTCCGGCGCCGCCACTGCCATCGAAAACAGTTCCGTAAAAAACTATGCATTTGATCGCGCCGCTCCGCTCTCACGCCGCTGTCGCCGCCGCCCCGCTGCCCGCTATCGCCGAGAATACAGCCTTCTACTAGTTCACGTAGAGTTCTAAAATGTTAAGTAATCATAGAATTTAATAAAATATTAATAACGAGTTACTTTTTAGAGTTCCGTAACTCAAAAGGAAAAAACAGAACCCATATAGGATCACTCGTGAGTCTGGCTGGCTGGGTGTCTGTCTGTCCGTCTGTTACAGCCAATTTACTTTGAATCCAATGGAGCGATTAAGTTGAAATTTTGGTACACATATAATATTGACCGAGTGAGCGAAGCGTCTCTGCATTAAGTCTGACAAAATTTGCTTTCGTGTGTCAGTTTGTACGTAATCCTCAACAGGTCGTATTTTACAACCGATCTGGACGAAACTTGGCATACAGGTTTTACGAAATTTTTATTTCTTTGTGTCGTCGGGGATATTTGATTGGAGGGGTACTTCCTCCATAATGGGGCAAAAAGGGGGCTACTGGATATCTCCGCCTTAAAGAAAGAAAGAAAGAAAAATAAATTTATTTTTTGCTACAGAAACACGTGCATATTTTTTTTTATAAAACTCGGGTAGATAACAAAACAATAACGAGCACAAAACAGAAATAGTCGGCAGCTGCTGGCACGTCATGACTGTGTCAAGAAGGCTTCCACTCAGCATGATGCTGTGCTATGGAGACCCACAGCACAGCGCTGATTTTCAGTGGTCACCCGAAAAAAATGTTAAAAATGTTTTTTTTTAATTTGAAAGGTAGTAACTGTAAGTTGAACTAATAAAAATTGGTGAAGATCTGATGAGGATCTTCGGCATAATGAGCAGAATAGCTCTTCAAAATGCAGTAAATTGCTCACTATTTATTAAAACCCATTAGTTAATTTTGCTAGCTGGCTTACAAATTTTACTCATAATTTTTCTAGTTTTTAGGGTTCAGTAGTCAACAAGGAACCGATATAGTTTGGCCATGTCCGTCTGCTAGTCTGTCTATCCGCGGCTTAGCTCAGAGAATCTTAGTAATAGAAAGCTATAATTTGGCATGGGCCTACACGTATAAAAAAGAGAAAGAACGACGTTCACGCCTCAAGCTTTTAAGAAAATATTAAAGTTCTATGTTTACGTAAGTTTTATTTAGTACTTTTTAGTTCAATAAAAGCTTGTTTAAAAAAAATATTTTACTTTTCTTTTATTTACACAATTGAACTACTATTTTAGACTGTCAATGCTGCTGTTGAACTATCACGGCCTTTCCCAGAGGAAAAGTTTTGGAGGTCCTTCCCCGCAAAGATTCAGATCAGAATTCCATATAAAAATTTAACCCTTGGCATTCATAAAATAAGTGGTACCTACTGCTGTTACCCTGCCAACAGACTCCGTCTCACCCGCCAGCTTTAAACTTTCGTAGACTAAGTACTACTTACCTGAGCGAATTTTATGATTTTTATTAATAAGCCACAATCGGTTTTTTTTAAGTAGAATAGGTATATTAATTACTAGCTTCTGCCCGCGATTTCGTCCTTATCCGAATTACCTTCCTGAAGAAGGGCTACCCAATGCAAAAAGAATTTTTCAAATCCGACTGGTAGTTCCGTTGATTACTCCCTACATACAAACTTACAACCAAACAAACAAATTTTACCGTTTATAATATTAGTATAGATAGGATTTTAAACTGACATGGTTATTTTCACTACTAAAGTTATTTAAAACGGGATTTAAAAATCTTTAGTGGTATCGAGACTTTATTTGTATCATATTTTAGCCAATATTATACATACGCGACTATTCGTTCCAGTAGCTTCCTAACTCACTACAGCTGCAACGTGCTGCATGTAGGTGCTTGGGGTCCAACGGACCCCGCGCGACTAATAATGTAGTATAATTATGTTAAATATCTTTATATTACAAAAAAAAAACAATTTGAATTACACTTACGTTTGTGTCTGATGTGGTCTAATGATAGAAATGCGAAAAAAAAAAAAAGTGTAATGAAAACCACACTAAAGTTTGTGATTCATGTATTGTGCCAATTCATTGATAAGAATATTTAAATACTGTTTTAAAATTTAAGGCCGCCGATATTAGAATACCTTTGGTTTTAAACTATGTAGATAAAAGATCCTCGGAAAGGGAAATACTTGCCTACATATTGAATAAAACGCAGGTTAATGTATCTTGACGTGCCCTGCATACACTCAATATGGTGTCACAACAGATTGACTGCTTCAATTGTACTCTGAGTGAATTCACACGGGCCACATTTTGCTTTTCTGAAAGCTATTAATAATATAATTTTAAGTGTAACTATAAGCTATTATACTACACTATTGTATTAGGTAAGCCTGTGATGATAGTTGTATGTGTTTTTAAATAAAAAAAATAATCTTTGCAAAGATTCAACGCGAAGATACAGCGTCAATTTAATGCGTACAAAATTTGTGTCCCAAGGCCGAAGCTTACACTGTTCTTAGAAAGTAGTTTATGGCCGGAGGGCGTCTCTGTTAGAAGGTTTGTGGAATATAAAAATAGTGAAGGTAGACAAATCACAAAAGAAAATAAGTAATACGACTTTTGTCAGTTTCTGTCGGTCGATAACAAGATCAATTAACAGTGTAAGATCGTTGTGTCAAACAGCTGATATAGTGGCGTTACAGGAAACATGGCTGATTTCCCATGAAATTTTATATCTACAAGGGATAGGATAGACCAGAATTTCGCGTAAACTGGGAAATCAGCGGTTGATACGTCGCGTCGGCGGGGATGTTACGGGGGCCGTATGGCGGACTTGCTATACTATGGCGCAAGAGTGTGTAGGTACCCGTACGTGTCAGTAGAGGAGTGTGAAAATGTGAGACTCACAGCCATTAAAGTAGTGCTTGACTAGCGCCAGTTTTTAGTGTGTTCGGTTTATATGCAGACAGATGTTACGGATAATATGGCCGATTTTACGGACTGTTTGAGTGAGATTAGTGCAGTGATAGACAGTTGTGGCGTGGAAACGGTCTAACGGTCTTCATACTAGAGGGTTTTAATGCTCACCCGAGAGCGTCGTTCAGTAAGCATCTTAGGATTTTTTGTGTTGAACAGTGCTGGGTGTGTGCGGATATTGACTTTTTGAGTCTACTATCGGACTCATAAACATACATTAGTGATGTTTATTAGGTCTAGGTCATGGTAAGATCACATTGTTGTGACTGAACTGAATTTGTGAAGTTGTTAAGATTAAATATAATATCTCGTAGTTTAATCATTTTCCTCTTGAGCTAATATGTGTCATTGGTAAGTACTATAAAAGCAAGGGTTAAATATGCCAAGGCTGCACAGAACAATGTGGTAAGGGTGTTAGGGTGTTGTCGCAATTAAAACAATACAAAAAGAATTTACATTAAAACTACGTGACGTAGATTTTGAGATGTGCAGATGTTTTTTTGTAGCAATGTAGAACATAGAGGTATTATAGACAAGATGTATGATAGTATAGTTAATCTATAGGTACATATAAAATGCTTTGTCCTGAATGACTGACTGACGGATCACCGCACAGCCTAAACCGCTGGTCGTAGAGACCTGAAATTTGGAGGGTGTGTTCTTTGTATGACGTAGGCATCCGATAAGAAAGGATTTTTCGAAATTCTACCACTAAGGGGGTGAAAAAGACGGGCAAAGTTTGTATGGGACAACGTGATTCCTTGGTCCAATCTACTTCAAATTTTGCATAAACATTTTAGAATTAATGAAAGACCTGTTTAGTATTTTATTGAAATTCATCCTCTAACGGGGTTAAATAGGGGTAGAAAGTTATTTTGGGAGTGATTTGCTTCGAAGTTGATATCAATACTCCTTAGTGCTTTAGATTTAAATTACATTTTATTTTGACACATGTTTGAAAAGTCAATCCGATTTTATTCAAAAAAGGTTGAACTCACAAGGCTTGGTGCTTGCAATGCAAATACTCTTTAAAATTGGAATGTCTCAAAAGTCACCGTACTATACATAATATTAGTACCGCATTTGAAGGTTTCTAAGCTTTACAGAGGTCTGAATTTATACCTTGGATTCCCCTAACACCATCAAATTACCCCTTCGAATTCAAGAGAGTGCAGTTTCCCATCAAAGTATGCTTCGCAATGACTATAAACAAAGATCAAGGTCAAACTTTTAAGGTAGCGGGAGTAGACTTGAGGGAAAGCTGCTTTTCCCACGGCCTGTTGTATGTGGCATGCTCCAGAGTAAGCGCACAGAGTAGCCTGGTGATTCTAGCACCCGAAAGAAAAACAAAATATATTGTTTACAAAGAAATACTGCGGTAGGTGTATGTTAATATTTCAATTTCGTTGTCATAAAATATAACTTTTTTTTTTTCAGGTTTATTTTACCTTTATATCCCTACACTATAATAAAGATTGTTATATTTTATAATTATTCAAACATTCTAATTTATATTTTATAACAAAATTAATAACGTAAAAAACCAATAAAAAATTATATTAGAACCATTTTTTACTTCTACGCGGACGAAGTCGCGGGCAAAAGCTAGTATGTTACAAAATGCAGCATCAAATTGCTGCAAGAGAAAATTAAATAGTTTTCAAAACAAAAAGCCCATGTTACTGGCTGGCTGAAATAGATGTTTTGAATTTACGAGTATTTATTACATTGTTTTTTGCTGTATTAAGATGTTGTACTTACATAAATTAAAGTTCCTATATAAAATAAATATTTTCACTTATTTTATAAAGAAACTCTGGGGTTTTTTTTAAAAAGAAACTGGTGTTTTTTTGAACCAGAAACTCTGGGGTCCGCACAGACCCCACGCGACTAACAGTGTGATTATTTTGGCGCGAATAGCTAAAGGTTAATTAATTGATGCCAATAAGTACTTGTGCTCGCGAGGTCTACTGTTCGCAGAACTACTAGTGTATTTCTGTGACCCAAACACAGACGTGTAACGTAAATAATTGAATTTTGAATACGGGGGTCACTTTTGGGGGGCAAATAAAAAAATATATAAAAAAGTTTTACAAACTGTACCGTGTCACATATCAAATGAAAGGGCTTATTGCGAGAAACACATTTTTTTTTTCATAATTTTGTAATAAATACTTTTAAAGATATTTAAGAAAATTGATAATAATTGACCCCACCTTATCTCCGAAACTACTGAACCAAAAATTTTGAAAAAGTCCTGAGAACGGTTCTTTACTCATAGATTACAGGAAATCTTATAAGAAGCCTATGGCCTCATAATATGGAAAATCTCTCAATATTGTGCGTACAAAACTTACATTTGCAGTTGGAATGTAGATATGGGAGAACATGTTTTTCAAATATAATGTAAAGTTTTGTTCTAAGGATAAATTCATCCCAACTACGAAACCCTTCATTGTGCGCAGTCCGACACGCACTTGGCCGGTTTTTATTTTTAAATTAATGAATACTTACACAAAAATAACTACAAGTATTTAAACGGTAAAAGTATAAACTACAGTTTAAATGATAGCGTAAGGGTACAGAGTTTTTGTTGGAATACTTTGGCAGCTCGTAGCGGATGATCTCCTCAAAGGAGGAACAGTCACAGAGCCTCCTCGGTGTTTGCTCATCTACTTTATGACGGCATAAAAATGTGGTCGGTTAGTTTAAAGGTCAATTTTCTGCTGTGCTCCAACCATTTTATTTAAGACCCCATAAATCTTTTCATGTTTCTATTTATACCTAGGCGAATCCAACGCTAAGGTATGCAAAAAATCTGTGAAAAATATTTTTCACTAGGTTCTACAAAAACTATCTTGAATAAAAAATCTGCCAAGCCTAATTTACATTGTTTGATTTAATTGCCATACCACTTTTATGCACCGTGTAAACAGTTCTGACGATGCGAGCCATTTGCCTCAAGTTTATTGTATGCCACAGACAAGAAACTTGCAACGAGTAAATGGGGCTTTTTATGGAGTAATTCGAGCGGAAATTTACGAAATTCGAAAGATCTAAAGTGACATGAAAATTCCTAGGAAAGTAAATTAAACTAAATTGAATTGCATAAGATGTGATGATAAATGTGATGTTTATTAGATATGGAAAACTACTAGCTTTTCTTTCTTATTTCAGTGCGTTTTAATTAAATATCTTTGATATTGCGTTTCTTTTAAACAAAGTCACCGTGCTGCCTTTGTTCACCGGACTCATCAGAGCTTCTATTCAGAGACACCTAGCTTTTGTGCAACTTCTCAGCTTTATTACTCTTGAATATCAAACAAAATCAGCAATGCTTTTTGTATTTCATTGTCTTCGTTATGAACTGGACTCCTGCAGCTACAAACTAAATGTTCCATTGGAGCCCTGTCCCCGTCAGTGACGATAATATTTCAAGGCACACATGGATGTTACGAGCTTAAAAAATTAGCTCACTATAATGAACTTTCATTGTGATCCTTTCGATTCAATTTAGACTGATTTATTTACACAGTTAACGATGTAAGTCTAGAGCCCTTTAATGAAGCGAGTAAATGGGCTTTTGGATTGTTGACTTTGTTTGTGCTGACTTATGACGTTAGGCTGAGATGAGATTAGTGGCAAATTAGTGTTTCTGTTATTTTTATTTAGTTGTACTCTTGATATACGTTGTTCGGGCCATGTGCGTCAAGCCTGACGTAGGCATGAGCAGTATTGCCAGCACATGTCCTTTAAAACCTCGGTCAGACAATCGAATAATACCTACGTGCCTTTTGTAATTTATGTATGTGCGCCTGCAATTTTATACGCATCCTAACAAAGCAAATGTCAAATTAATACATTCTGTTGTTGGTATGTAATTGTTGTAGGTAGGTACAAAATAATAGTGATAGTAGGAGTTAAGCTAAATTCTACTTGTGTAGATACGTAATGCAAATAGTGCAAGAGTTAAACCTAAAAGGTTGGATGAGCCAGTTAGAGTACTCGTTAATGAATATTTTCTCACGAAGCTTGAGGTTTTAGGTTTCATATTCATGTAAGTTGATACTGTACGTAGAGGTTTTAACCGGAATGGCTATCTCATCCAGCACCCGAATATTTAAGAATTTAATGGTATATTTAGAAATATATAATAGAAATAAACAGAGACCCTAGAACTCTTTCTGTACTTATTTTTATTTTATCTTGAGCTTATTTGCTATTTCATCTCTCCTTACTCATTTTCTACGTTAATTACAAATATCCCTTTTCCAGCTAATAGTTATTAGACATCTGATACCTGGCTGGCATTACATTCATTTGTGGCTACACGGAATTTACCGTCGAAATTCTCTTGGGAATTTGAATTTAGGATGAGAATTAGGACGAGCGATTCAATAATTGAGCTCGAGGAATAATCTGCTATGAACCTGGGTAAATAGTGCAGGCCTTGCGGTTATAGTGCATCTCTATTGTGTGGCATCCAGTGGAACGTAAGACGAGTACCAAATTACTAAGTAACAGGATCTCGTAAGCCTACAAATTTTGAAGGCTCAATAGCCTTCCTTCCTAATACCAATGTATTAGGAGAATTACGAGTACTTCGAACTACAAAAAATATGCTAATTAGGTACTAATGGCTTCATGAAGCCTATGTCCAGCGATGGACGTCTATGGGTTGAAATGATGTCAATGATGACGATGACTTAAGGATTATGTTTGCAGCAGTGGCAGTGGCAAGCACTACACAACGCAGGGTTAGGAAGAATTAAAATAAAATGAAGGGAGGAAACATCTTTTTTCATTTTTTTTTTTTTTTTTTTTCATTTTGCTACTATGACAAATGTACGTAGGTACCTGATGGTTACTACAGATTAATTATTTATATCGACGCCAATTTCATCAATGTAAAATAAACACCCACAAGAATATATGGCAATAATTAAAAAATGACTGACTCCGAGTGAAGAGTGAGCTGGGCCGCTGGGCGGGTCGATATTCAGTGACGGCACCTATTATGTCGCAAAAATAATTCTGCGGATAGAAACAAACATATGTATTACAACACATATAGGTATGGATATGAATCAAGTGTGTTCGACAGCGTTGAACGCGGGATAAAGCTTAGTTACGGCTACGGGAGTTTCATAATGTTTGTGGGTTATTACGTGCAATCAGGTAATTTCATTTGCCGCCGCCAACCACGTTACCCCTAAGCTCGCATAGGTAGTGGCTTCAGCGACGCGCGACGTTGTTTTATATATAACAAAGTCAACTTATACGACCCAAGTTTATAATTAAAGCCCAAGGACATCCCCAGTCGATAAGTCAGAGATTTCCAAGGGGTAACGTGTCTTACAACTTAACGTAAATACGTATTTAGGGCGCTTATTTATGACAATGTTACGTTGGAGGCGTAGCGAACTCGTTTGGAGAAAAATACAGGGTGCCGTTTCCTGATTTGTAGATAAAATAATTTTGCGCTTAAAACTGGGGTATATAGGCAGATAATCTTTTAGCCGGAGCGATAACGAGTCTTGAAGTTGTCTTTAGTGCGAATTGTATCCTAAAGGAAAAGAGCTGACATGAAGTGCCTAAATAATTAATGCGAAGAGAGTAAAGACCCAGATGCGAAGCTCTCTAACCTACATCGCATGCTTCAAGATCACTATTTTCCAACTATATCACCACGAAGGAGAAAACCAGTTTATAACTCGACTGTTCTTTTAAATTCATACGATTTCGGTATTGTTAGAGTGACCTTCGCCCTTCAGCGAACTACATTGGTATGTTACAAGGAGTAAGACAAATACAAACTCACGAACAAAGTTAAATTAATGCATTTCGTTTAGGGTTCACGCCCAAATTACGGCGGGGGCACCGAGACAGGCTTTAATATGACAATCATGTTCTATTCAGGATTGCGTAGGGTCGGCTCTATAATAGGGTGATATGAAAACTGGCACAATTCACTTCCGTTTCTTTTTACTCAGACATAAAGCATAACAAATGTTTGTTTGAAGCAGTGCGCTAGCGAAAATTCACAAAACTCGACATGCAAACAAAGCGTCGGATTTAAGGGAAACTATATACATATGTATGTCCTTATTTCGAAATTCATGTGTCAACACCCAATTACATACTCGCACAATCGGAATCAAGTTCAGTGAAAAGTAAATGTGGGTTTAGGGATGCGATTCATTTGTTTAGGCATTTGTAACATATCGATTTTCAAGGTTGTCTTACACAGAAGGTCTGTCTGCCGTAAGCTTTAATAATACTAATCCTTCGGTGGCAGTCTGTTCGTACAACTAGTCACAGGCCTTTTTTCTCAGTATCTATTACATCTACATCATCTACATCTACAGTATAATATAAAATTAATGATGGCACGAATATGAAAAATAATAATAATTTCTAAGAGCATCTCACACGAAGCGTGGTTATTTTGACAAGCGTTTTATACGTGATCTTTTTTCAGGCGTGCGGACTTTTCCGCGCGTAGGCCGCTGCTACGTCGCGTAGCAGTAGGCAACAACTTTTTGTCATGCCGCATGGTAAGGTACATAGTCCCACAAACGGTAACTATGTGGGCACACAGTTACCGTTTGTGGGACTATGGACCTTATGGAGTCTGCATACGGATGCATGCACACTCACTTTGTGCTATAAAGTGCTCATACTATACTCCCGTAGAAATACCACAAAATCGTAAGTAACATGAAGTTGCGTAGAACACGGTTTTACAGCTTAATCTTGTTCGACAAAATAAAAAAGGGAAGAGCTTTCATTATTTCTATTTTCAGCTTGATATAATTAATCATTATTATCTACCAAATTTTTTACAGTAAAATTTTAAACTGTCGTGTTCACGACTGCTGTTTATGCAGGCCACTTAAATAGTGACAGACACGTTTTATGAGTAACTAGCTTTACCCACCCCGACTTCGCACGGGTAGCACTAAACCCTACCTACCCTACCTACCCTAATTTTCTCTGGACTATGACAAACATTTCAAAACCAAAATCAGCTAAATCGGCCCAGCCGTTCTTGAGTTATAAAATTACAACGAAAAGTGGCATTGATTTTTATAGATATACGAGTAGCTAACTAGCGAGGGAAATGGTTCACTTGCGTTGCATAGTTTTAAAAGGAAAATCAAAGCATTTTACATTTATCGCTATATGATAAATTTTGAAGCGAGTGAAGTAAATGGGACATTAGAGACTGAAGCCGTGATATTACTGTGTCGTGTCGTGTCGTGACGCCTTTGACGCAGTGTTAGCCAATCAAAACTCCTTGTGATTTGACGTATTCCTGAACAGATTCGTTTGATTTGTGTATCCCGCGTCACGACACAGTAATGTGTTGGTGGCTTGAAAGTAGCTTAACAAGCTAACCCATCGTCACAAGTCGATAATAATAAGGAACCAGCTGGGGCAAAACCCAGAAGGAGAAACCAACAAAGCAGAGCACAATAACTTTAATAAAAACGACAAGCAAGTAAAATACACTTTAGTTAGTCCAATTAGGAGAAAACAATTTTTTTCCAATATAATTGGCTATCGGTAGGAACATGATTTTATAGCCTTCATAAGCAACTGTTTTTACTACTATTTCATAGCTGAAATAACTCAGGTTTAGGATATAATTATTGCGAGGATATCGTTTTACTTCAATTCAGGCGCTGTTCGTATACCAATCATCTTTTTTAGGGTTCCGTAGTAAACAAGGAACCCTTATAGTTTCGCCATGTCCGTCTATCTGTCTGTCCGCAGCTTAGCTCAGAGACGGTGAGACTACAAAACTGTAATTTGGCATGGGTATACATATTAATCACGCCGACAAAGTGGTAAAATAAAAATTTTTTTTTTTTTTTAGGGTGCCTTCCCTACACGTAAAGTGGGGAGTTTTTTTTCTCGTCTATCCCATGGTGAATATTATATAAAATATTGTGGGTGTGTGAAAATCATTTTTCTATTTAGGAATCCGTTTGCGAAATATTAAGCTTTCATTTTTGTTAGTCAAGCGTGTGTGTCCCCCCGCCAGCTAAAAGGTAGTACTTAGATTTGTGAAAAAATTCACAGCGGTGAAAACTATCACAGCTAAGTAGGCTGTACAAGTTAACGAGTAATAATCGACCAACTTAAATTTTCAGTTTGAAAAACATGATCTCCCATACATCCCGTATGGGAGAACATGTTTTTCAACTAAAATTTTAAGCTTGTTCTTGGGATAAATTTATCCCAACTACGGAACCCTTCATTGTGCGTGGTCCGACACGCACTTGGCCGGCTTTTATTTACCACTGTTTTTACTCTCATGTATCACTCCAACATCAATCGTAAAAGAATTTACATTGAACCTTACAATAAAAATGTATTATGATCAGGGTTGATATGATTTAAATCACTTGATTAAAATCAGTGATTTAAATCGCGATTAAAATCAAGTGATTTTTTTATAAAAATCAATGATTTAAATCAAAAATTTTTTACTTCGACCAAATCAGCCAAAATGTGTCAAGGGACTTCCCCCGACATAAACTACGGCGCGAACACACGTGTCCAATGCTGTTTAACTACACCGTTCAGAGATTCTCCGAAATTTAAACTCGTGACTGAATCCGTCCGTTAAGTCTTTGGCGCGGTAATTCGTGATTGATTAATGAAAGTGAATACAACAAGATGTCTGGAAGGAAAAAAGATGCGGTATGGGTTTATTTCGATGAAAAAAGTCCACTTGCGGCAAGTTTAACAAAGCGGTGTTTAAACGTTGTAAGAAGGAATTAATGGGCTTAGTAGCGAGAATGAAAAAACATTTAGAGATTTGTGTGACAGAAATAATCAAAAAAATCCGATTTAAATCCAATTAATCCGATTTAAATCAAATAAATCCGATTATTTTGATTTTTTTATAAAAATCATGATTTTTATCAACCCTGATTATGATATCAAACTGTATACTCGTATAATACGAGTACATAGTTAAATAATTAGTTTCTAGAAATGTAATGTTATCATAACTACATTACATTTCCAAAAACTAATCATTTGGGCGAGGGACGCTTAAGGCGATCGTCCACCGCCAGCTAAACAAGTTAGCTCGCATAGTTGAGCTAGGTTTTCATACGATTGGCTGGCGTGGACGATAGGCTTTATTCTGATAACTAAGTATCAAAAGTATTCGCTCATTAGATAAATTTTTACGCTTTCCGAACGACGAACGCGATGTATTGTTTTGTGAAATTAACAGCGACTGAGCCGTATCAAAGCTACCATATGAAAGACCACCACCTCAATTGCGTAACACACTTTCTTTTTGAAAGAAATTCCTAATCCATAGCTACACTTATGTTTGAAAAATTCGTCTATTCAACAACGTAGACAACGCAATGAATGTTGTCGACGCATTGCAATTGTTAGTGTGTTATGCGGGCGCTAGACACAGGCACATATTTGAACAAAGACTTTCATAGACTTGGCTCACATATTTGAACACATGTTTGCTTTACCTGCCAGACATGCTTTGCAGCACGTTCGCTTCTCAGTTCTTAAATAGTCAACAAACAAGATGGACGAAGATTTTGTGAATATACCATTTATACAAAAAAAAAAAAAACTAAAAAGTCCACGAAGAAGGCGCGAGTGGATGTGTGAAATGTATCGTATTAAAACAAAGTATGTACTTATTTAATGAATGAATTTTACTTTGTTTTTTATTGATACATTATAAATAATAATAAAAATTAAATAATAAAATAACTCAATAAATTCCAGGACACTCGTTGCTCCAGTCCATCTTGCGACTAAACTAAGCGACCGTTCCGCTTAGTGATTTACGAGCAACTGGACTTTGTGCAAGTGTAGCAGGTAGGCACACATTTGAACTGTCAACGCTTTGATGTGCTCTCGAAAAACTGACACCGAATGGCAAAGTTGAAATATGTGATCAAACTTTGAACAAATACCCAAATACACGTGCCTCACAAGTGTTCAAATATCGTTGCTGTGTCTGGCGCCGGCTTTACGTTATTACCCCGCAGAACTACAATGGAGCATCATTCAATACATACAAAAGAAATTCCAATAATTCTGGATTTGTGCTGTCTATTATGTTCATCACAAGCAGTACATAGGTATTCTCGATCAATGTGGGTAAATTGTGATACCTAATCTGCGTGCGAAAATTATTTGCCAAACATGTAAACAAACACGAGTTTTCAACTTAGACAATCATCAAATTTATGCAAGTGTATACAGGGTGGCAGGGACATCGACGCGAAGCCGGCTACCATGGATTCAGTACACGATTCAGAACCCCACTGAGTTGAAATTTTTAGTCGGTTATTAAAAAAAAAATCTGCTGTTTCATAGAAAAGTGCAATACCTACGCGGTCAAAATATATGGATCAGCTGTTTTTTTTTTTAAATATATAATATTGGTCGATAGAAAAACAAACTGTTCGTTCGTTCGGTTTTTAGGAAACGCAACAGAACTTACAACTATTGCTGTTGCTATTCGTAAAAATTGATAATTACAGTACGTATGTGTCATAGATAGGTATTGTTTTTCGTTGTTGCTGTTTTTCTAGGTAATCACAATATCTATTGCCTGTATTTGTGCGTGTGAGGAGCTCGTGGCTAAATAAGTACAGCCCCTCTGGTTAATCAAAGGCTCATTTGTAGAAGTTTTAAAATCCTTAGGGTTGCCCGAAAGTCTGACAACAAGTCTTAATCGTATTACCCAGTAACTGGGCTGCGGAGGTCAGATAAATTCAAAATTCAAATGTCATTATTCAAACTAGGCTGAGAATCAGCACTTTTCGAACGTCAAAATTACATAAGACAGTCCACCAAAACGCCCACCCTTCACCACTTCCTAGTGCGTTAGCTGCGAAGAAGAAGTGGCGCAACAAACTCCCCAGCAGCACAGCTGTGTGTTCAGATAGAAAAAGATAAAGATTCTATATAATAGTATGCAAAATAAATTACATTACGCAACACAAAACATGATTTAAATTATTACCCATATGTCAGCTAGCACACGCCAATATACCAACCAAAATCATCGAGAACTATACTCAGGCAGAAATTAAAACTAAACGTAACGAGATAGGCAGTCGCTCTATGTAAAATATTGGTCAGCTGCATCAGGTTAGACTGGAAGCCGACCCCAACATAGTTGGAAAAAGTCTAAGCAGATGATAATGTATTGCACATAATTTTAGTTTTGCAGTCTCGAAAAGGCTAACTAGTATAACCTGTCGCCAATTTCATCTTTTATTTAAAAATAATCAAAAATATAAAATATTTTATATTTATTTATAAGTAATGGTGCCCAAGATACAGGCTGAGCCTAGTTTGGGACCAACGGTACCTCAATAATGTAAGTTAGATGTTGCAATAAACGATTTTTACTTTTAATTTTTACTTTACATACATACATAAGTTCACGCCTTCTTCCAATGGGGGTACAGGGTCGGACTGGGCCGGAAGGGCCCGGGGCCCGAGACTAGATGATGGTAGATGGGATACTATCGGAAAATACTGAGATACACAAATTGAGATAAATAAAATATAAAATGTAATTATCAACGATGTAATAAATTATTAGGTACGGACAATAGCACATCAAGTTACCGACTACCAGTATAAAAGGACCTCCCTTAATAGGAGAGTTTCATATAACTCGATTATCCTATTTCATTTCTCTCTAATTGTATGAACGAACTATCTGATCTAATTTTACACTTAGGTCGCAAGAGCTGGGGCCTAGCCTGTGCGAGCCTCTTATCCTACGGTTGCCGCGAGCCAGGCCCGTGGGGGGCCTCGACTATATGGCCAGTCCGGCGCTGGGGGTAGGCAGGAACTACAGAACGCCAGCTGCTACGATCCTCACATACTGCTTTTGCCTCGTTTACGTTCATACATCTGGTCATACACGCACGCTGGTCGCGAGTACTACGCACCTGTTCTGATGTATTGTAGTGTGTTTAATAAACATTTGCATCATACTTAAGGTGAAATGGGTTCCAAAGCAGATGTTTCGACTTCACGCAAAATCAATGTTTCTCTTAAAAAAACAACGAATTTGCATATTTTTTTTTTATGATTACGACAATTGAAGAGTGTCCTTAGTGAAGTATGTGGCCCGAAACACGATTGACAAAACTTTCCTCGATAGAAAAAAACGGCAGTTACCTTAAAATCTGCTTTTTTGTTACAACCACTAAGAGAAAAACCTATTCCATTCGATTGTTATCAAAGCAATTGTATTAAAATTTTGTCTACGTGTTCACTATTAAATACTTTAAGGTATCATGGACTTATTTTTCTATATCAACACGCGTAAAATGTTTAAATTCAATATTTGTAAACATAGTGCAATAGAATTGCGCGCGGGCCGGGTCATACCGCGCGCCGCTCCCGGAACGCTAACACGATTGTACGAGTTTTTCGCCTTAAGGCGAAAGCGTCAAGTTAGCCCGCGAAATTCAAATTTTCTTACGTTTTTTGCAATTTGCAGGTCAGTATCATGTTGTATGTCGATCTAAATATGATTTGCGGCCGTATCAAATGTTTATTTTAGAATTATAATCATAAAAATGATCAATACAACTCTCTCAGTTCATATAACCGCATTGAATGACTATTTCATGAAATCATGACATTTGGCGATTGTGCTTACTTATGGAGTTGTATTGCTGATTGTAATGATTATAATTATGTAAAGCCATATTGGTTACGGTCGCGAATCATATTTTAATCAACATAAAACCTCACACTGATTTGCAAAATGTAAAAAACTAAAGAAAATTTGAATTTCGCGGGCTACCTTAGCGCATGCCCCTTAAGTACATTATGTATCTGACAGACAGGTAGAATACACTTTTTTTTCTTGTAACATAATCCTTTACCCCAGCCCATACAAGCACTGCACGTGTTCTTTTTTTCATACTAACGCTAATTCCGCTTTAATATAGCTAGGACTTACCTATCTACGTCGAGTTGTTACTACGTCGCTATTCATCATACTCAATTACGCCGTAGACGGGGTACGTACCTGCAACAATCAAAAAACATTGATTAAGGGCCTGTCAAAATTCAGACTGTGGTCTAGTGGCTGCAAGCGCTACTGCCGACCCGAGGCCCTGGGTTCGATTCCCAGATTGGGCAAAGTGCTATTGGGTTTTTCCATCAGGAATTTGTGCCCGGTCAGATAACTGGCGAAATGTAGGTATACTGTAGGTACACCCATACCTAACCTAACCTTTCGGGAATTTCAAGCGTGATTGTGATGTATAACCACAGTGTATGTTAGTTACTTCAAGTCGATGAAAATTCATAGCCCAACTAGACGATAGTGAAATTCGTTTCGAATAGTTGTGCAAGTAGGTGGCCGCTCCCAACAGTACGAGGTCGATGCATTAGATATGCAATGTAAGCAATTTTGGTGAAAGCTGCAACTTGATAATGTTGGACGAGGAACTTCGGTAATTAGAAATCCCTAGAACACGTTAAAAGCTCTGGAATACCTATTCAATTCACCAAGCACAACAAGCCCATTATTTATATATGTATTTTCATACATATATGAATAATGAAGGTGTTCAGAAGGTGCTCCAAATACTTCGTTCTCGAAAGAGATATACCTTAGTGTAGGCACAGTTAGGGAAATTAATTGTTAAACAAATTGAAAACATACGTCAATTTCTCGTGTTATAGCCATTTCATAGAACTGATAAAGAATGATAGTTGTGATTTGAATATACGGAAAATTTAAGTTGGTAGTCAAATTGCTTAGCGATTAATATCCCTGACTTTACATTACAGATTAGAGGTCAAAAGAAGCATTTCTCAAGTTGCAGGTTTGGTGAACAACAACAAAACTTTAAAGGTCATCTGTGCAATGGGTAGGGTGCCAGTGTCGCAAAGGGCGTACAGGCGAAGGCATCAGCGTGCCCGCGAAATTAAAATGTTCTTACGTTTTTTTGCAATTTACATAGGTATCTTGATTCGCGGCCGTATCAAATATTTATTTCAAATCAATCTGCCTAGCCTTTTCCCAACTATTTTGGGGTCGGCTTCTAGTCTAACCGGATGCAGCTGAATACCAGTATTTTACATGGAGCGACTGCCTATCTGACCTCCACAACCCAGTAACTGGGTAATACGATACCCCTTGGTAAGACTGGTGTCAGACTTTCGGGCTTCTGACGACTCGTAACGACTGTCAAAGATCCACGAATGACAGCCGGGACCAACGGCTTAACGTGCTTTCCGAGGCACGGAGGATTCTCGTTATGTAAAGATGGTCACCCATCCACTGACCAACCCTGGCAAGCGTAGCTTAACCTGATGGATCGACCAGTGCGGCTGTTTTTACTTAGCCACGAGCTCCTCAAATATTTATTTATAGAATTATAATCATAAAAATTATAATACATTTCTCTAAGTTTTTAAACTTAATTGAATGACTATTTCATGAAATCATAACATTTTAGGATTATTCTAACATAAGAAGTTGTATTGCTGATTTTAATAATTATAATCCTGTTAAGCCATACTTGTTACGGTCGCGACTCATATTTTCATCAAAATACAACCTGACTCTGACCTGCAAATTGCAAAAAAATTAAGAAAATTTGAATTTCGCGGGCTACCTTAGAGCAACCCGCTTCTTTTTTTATTTTACTTTCGGTGACAAATTATCAAATAACTTCTCCCGCTCTGGGCGGAGCGGGAGGGTGTGTTAGACTCTTACTCACTAAAACCCACCCATGTTCCTTCAGTTGCCTGTACAATGCCAGGGGCCACGGACTTACCCGCGACCCCGGCTAGCGCATCCCCCTTAAATGCCTATTTAAAACGAACACCCACTTTATACTTTTCAGGAAAAATACTTAATCGGACTAGTGGGTTATACTGAAGGGGGGAGAATTCTGCATTTTGTTTCATCTTTTTACAGCATCGATTTCAATTAGTACTTGTTTTTAACCCCCGACGTAAAAATAAGGTTTGACCGCTATGTGTGTGTGTCTGTGTCTGTCCGTCACCGTAGCTCTTAAACCGGTGAACCGATTTGAATGCGGTTTTTTTATTTGAAGGCAGGTTTTATCAAAACTGGTCCAGACGTTTGAAGATTATCAACTCTTTTCTAGTTGATGCATGGATGTGAGCGTCTTCCACTGGTCTGATCGGTTTGAAATTTGGTATTCTGTTACTTCAATGATATTATAAGAACATAGTTTAGTATTTTTGTATTTAATGTGCGTTTTGTTTGTGCAGAATAAACAATTATTCTTTTTTTTTCTTTTTCTTTTACCTTGAATTGATACTGCAGCATCACCTGGAATTTGCATGAGACCCAACTGCCTTACCAACTTACAGCACAGGCATCGTGTTTGGGCAATGGCAGGGTTGATAAGATTTAAATCACTTGATTAAAATCAGTGATTTAAATCGCGATTAAAATTAAGTGATTTTTTTATAAAAATCAATGATTTAAATCAATACTTTTTTTCTTCGACCAAATCAGCCAAAATGTGTCAAAGGACATAACACACACACACAGACATGGACATAGGTTTAACTATGGCGCGCACACACGTGTCCAATGCTGTTTAACTACACCGTTCGGAGATTCTCCGAAATTTAAACTCATGACTGAATCCGTCCGTTTAGTCTTTGACGCAGTCATTCGTGATTGATTAATGAAAGTGAATACAACAAGATGTCTGGAAGGAAAAAAGATGCTGTATGGGTTTATTTCGATGAAAAAAGTCCACTTGCGGCAAGTTTAACAAAGCGGTGTGTAAACGTTGTAAGAAGGAATTAATGGGCTTAGTAGCGAGAATGAAAAAACATTTAGCGATGTGATGCGATGTGTGACAGAAATAATCAAAAAAATCCGATTTATATCCAATTAATCCGATTTAAATCAAATTAATCCGATTATTTTGATTTTTTTATAAAAAATCATGATTTTTATCAACCCTGGGCAATGGTCTCAATGAATCGGTTATAGATAGATGACGAACAGGGTCTGGTGATGGAGTAGGAAAGAGAAATGAGGAAATGTTTGTGTCGAGGATTTCTTAAATTTTAATATAATTTCACTTGTAAGTGCATTGCCTTCATAATCGAGTTGCGTTATTAAACGCAAAAAACACTGTTGAAATCTACACTACGTAAAAACAGTTATTATTCTCTTCAATTTCCGTAATACAGCAAATAATTATTTTCCCTAATAGTAAGGAACTTTCTGTAGGAAACACCTTAGCGACAACGGCTTCCCCTTACTTGGTGACCCTAACAACAGCCAATCGGCCAGTTGCTTCATAAGTTTATAAAATAATAGCTTTACCCGCCCCGACTTCGCACGGGTAGCACTAAACCCTACCTACCCTACCAACCCTACCTACCCTAATTTTACCTTCCCTGGACTATGACAATCATTTCAAAACCAAAATCAGCTAAATCGGCCCAGCCGTGCTTGAGTTATAAAATTACAACGAAAAGTGGCATTGATTTTTATAGATATAGATGTCATGTAGTAGATTTAGTTCCCTAGATAAGCAGTGACAACTCCTACCTACCAAATACAGAGCGTTTTTTGACACCTCAATGTCAAATACTGCTGAAAATTAAATTTTCTTGACGGCCGGCGGCCGTTATAATATGAAGGAACCGTTTTCCTACGAAACCCAAGCTTTATAAATAAACCGGTAGCAAGTACACATCACGCGAGACAACATATTGCGCCAAATGACAATCAACCTAAATAAAATGAAACTGGATAACTTAAAATAAGGTTCCATTTCGACGTTTTCTTAGTTTCAAATTTCGATGTAACTGAGTCGAATAATATAGTCACAAGTCAAGCGGCATCGATGGACATGCTCAATTGCATATTTGTTTATATTCGCGATCAAGGGAGCGAGGAAATAATAATTGTTTGATGTTCTAAAACAATCAAGGATGCATTCAAATATCCTTTACGAGAGGCGGTACGTAGGAATGCGTAGTGTGTAGAGTCCGCGCCACCACTCAACTCCGATAGACGGCGCTAGTTTCTATGTCTTTGCATCAAATTGCATTAAACAAATTGTAGTTCCACAATTTTCCGCCGGACTTCAGTGGTGGCGCGCTCTACGTACGCACCTTCCTGACTAAGTTTTTTAACTGGCTAATGAGCAGGATAAGCCTAGGTTTTCCTCACGATGTCTTCTTTCACCGATGTCTATAATGTTTAAGATAAACTTAGAAAAAACATATTAATTGAAAAAGTTACATTGGAAACCTACAACCTCGTCTAAAATCGCCAAAGTGCCTTTAGCAGGTCTTATGAAAAGAGGCCTGCGCCCTGCAGTGAGGCAGTGACAGGCAGGTATTACTAATGAGCAGGATACAAGAGAAGATGAACAACCAGCTTCCGTATCTCTTTTGTCATAGTCATCCACATTCACACCCAAAAATTAACTCACGACATGACCCTATTAATGCCTCCGCATTACAAAGCCATGGTCATACTTTAAGAAACTGTGGAGAATGTTCACGTTAAAAAAATATTGTAAGGTACAAAAAAATACTTAAGAGCGTTTATTCTGAAGGTGCCCGCGGGCGGGCGGGCAACGTCGCAATTCATTATTAATATTCTAGTTCTCTAGTTAGCCACATTTCTTATTTCTATAAGAATCAAAACAGGTAAATATTTGGCAGTTATTTGCGACGTTGCCAACTTTTAGGATAAACCCTCTTAAGCCGGATTTACATTGCAAAACTACTTAGTTATTAACTGACAGTTTCACGTGTTTAAAAAAAAAACTATTTACATGTGAAAGTAAATGTGGCTTTAAAGTTGCGCTTTCCACAACTTTTCAATTTGTCGCATTAAAAGTCGCAGAATGCGGCACTGTGATTTCTTGATGGCTCATTGATTACCTACATATTGCCCATAATAATTGTGAGTAGGTGAACCGAAACCATAACAATGGCTGTCATTATTTAATGCTACTTACCGGACATCTGAGGTTGTATGGGGGGGCAGACAGAAGGTTAATACTGTTATTAATTTATTATCTAGAACAAGACAAAGGTTAGGTCTCAACAAATTTAATCTGCACTGACATAGAAGAAAACCTCTATTCATCTTCAGGTAGTGTTTTATTATATTACCAGCTGCCCGCCCCGGCTTCGCACGGGTAGCACTAAGTACTTATCTACGGCGCACCTACCTACCTATCTATCTACCCTACCCTACCTATCTACATTACCTACCCTACCTGCCTTACCTACCCTACTTATCTACATACCTAGCTACCTACACCTACCTAAATTTTTGGGGTTTTTTTTTTATACCTTTGGTTACATTATTGGAATTTTAGTAAGGATCCCAATTCTTTTAGAAAATATAATATAGCCTATGTCACCCGGGGATAGTGTAGCTTCCCAACAGTGAAAGATTCTTATAAATCGGTTCAGTAGTTTCGGAGCCTATTCAATGCAAACAAACAAACAATCAAATCTTTCCTCTTTATACTTAATATATTAGTATAGATTAGAATGTGTACGTGAAATTTCTTAATGAATACACCTACGTTGTTGATAACCTTCATATACGTTACTTTTTGAACATTGATTGAACGTAAAATCTTTTCATAATAACTATTATCGCCTTTCTATTTTTTTCAGCTTCAGTTAGTTAGCTTTTATAATTGGTGCGTGTACAAGCGGCTACATTGCAAGCTATACATTTCCAGTATAAGCTGACCTCGCATTGTATAGAATTTCCGTACAATGCGAGGTCAGTTTATACTGGAAATTTGTACCTATTATTTATTTATTATTTATTTATGAAGTTTCTCTACCAGACGAACATTAATATTTTTTATTTAAGTATTCTGTGATGATGTCATTACTACCCCATCCTATAGTAAAATATGGAAAATTAATTAATTTAATACAAACGTAGCTGGGACCTCTAATTTCGAGATTCATCTACAAGGATGAAATTGTAAGTAGGTATAAGTTGATTAATAATTTAGTTCGTTACCTTGTTTTTACTTGTTCCTTTTATCGTCCATTACGAATTGTACGTTTGTTTCGAAATAACCTTGTTGGTCAATAACAGTAAGTAAGTATGCAACGTATACACTGCGTAACAAAATGTTTAACTTTATGAACCAGAAAATAAGTGTCCAACAATCGTAAGCTAGGTAATAGAAAATACACTAACTATAAAAGACGTTTAATGTCTCCCTTAACTGAGGAGCTCGTGGCTAAGTAACAACAGCCGCACTGGTCGATCCATCAGGTTAAGCTACGCTTGCCGGGGTTGGTCCGTGGATGGGTGACCATCTTTACATACCGAGAATCCTCCGTGCCTCGGAAAGCACGTTAAGCCGTTGGTCCCGGCTGTCATTCGTGGATATTTGACAGTAATTACGAGTCGTCAGAAGCCGGAAAGTCTGACACCAGTCTTACCAAGGGGTATCGTATTACCCAGTTACTGGGTTGTGGAGGTCAGATAGGCAGTCGCTCCATGTAAAATACTGGTATTCAGCTGCATCCGGTTAGACTGGAAGCCGACCCCAACATAGTTGGGAAAAGGCTAGGCAGATTGAATGTCTCCCTTAACTTGAATTCTCCAGTCCTAAGCATTATTTGTCATGAAAAATATATTGTTTTCAGAATCTTAACACGTTGTGCTACTAGAAACAGCGATAGCCAAACGGGTACAAATATTTCAGTTTATTAAAGTGGGTTGTAAGTACCTACACAGGGAACTGGTTTTTTTTTTTAAGGATCACATTTTCATACAAACACTATAATGAATAAAATATAAGTAAAAATCTTTTTTTAAAGAAGCTTTAATGAACTAAAAAGTACCAAATAAAACTTACGTAAACATAGAACTTTAATATTTTCTTAAAACCTTGAGGCTTATCTTCAAGTTTAGTGCTCAAGCTTTTAAGAAAATATTAAAGTTCTCTGTTTACGTAAGTTTTATTTAGTACTTTTTAGTTCGTTAAAGCTTGTTTTTGGGTGTTTGGTTTACCTATAAGCAAACCGGGGCGCCTACCGGTTAAAAAAGATTTTTACTTATATTTTATTTCAAAATGTCTCGATAGTTATCCATATGCCAAGTTTCAGCTCAATCGGATCGGAAGTGCTTGAAAAATGGATGACAATTGGAGTAACCGGAAACACATACGTCTGTTCGTATGTGTTTCCGGTTACTCCAATTGTACGCAAGCAAATATAAAGCTTATAAAAAGAGACACTGCTACCACAATCTCTGCTACCGAGAGCAGAGTACGAAAAAATAGACCAAGTAGGTCCGTTTCGGACTGCAGTTTTCTACTTTTTTAGTCAATACAGCCTTAGCATGACTTAGCACCAAGATGTCTAAACATTCAGTAGTATAAAGTTTACAAACCAAACCACTCATAACTCGTTAACTAATCGAGTTTACTTAGCCGTGATACTTTTCCATTAAATTTAATTACAAAAGCGATCATTGTAAGTACTTTTCAGATATTCAATAGCGGTGTAGACTGTAGGTAGATGTACCGTAGATACCTGTTGGACCAATATTTTACAACAATTTTTTGATTTAAAAGAGTGTTCGTGGAGTTTCTTGCCGGTTCTTCTTCAGGTACTTACCTACTACGCTATGGAAAGGGCAACTTGCTTCATATTTCTGACTGACCGACTCCTTAACAATTCAAAAGTGCCTGTGAATAGTTTAGGTCACTTTAGGTAATTGAAATAAAAGCTTTGAGTTTTAATTTCGAGTTTAAGGCAGCTTTTTTATTTTTTATTTATTATATGTGAGGACTGTGTGTATCATTTAATTTTTTTCTGTTAGTTTTAATGATTGTTTGGCAGTATGAGTACTTTATGCGGCCTACCCAAATGTTCATTCTTTGGTATTGGTCGTTGAGCTCCTTAAGCTCTGATTTCAGCTACACGATTTCTGACAAATGCGTGCACTGACTGGACAGATCGACTCAACTCCGTGTGCTTCATTCCTCAGAAGACCATTTGAGGTACTAATCTACATGGTCCTCACATGATCTGACCAAGTTCGTTTCGGCGTTTCTTAAAGTAGTCGGATTGAAAGCACCCTCCGACTCATCTAAGTAGTTTTTAAAATATTACTGACGTGTAAAAGTAGGTCTAAACATACTAAAACATATTCGTAAGAAATGATTAAATTATTGACCAGAGTATTTCACTTTAAATTAAGTACTTACGAGTTATGATTAGATGGAAACTAGTTCTTTTTTTTATGTAGGTATGTACGAAATTAAAGCTTAATATACATATTAGGCTAAGTCTGACTCCCAGCACGCTTAGCATGACCACAGTCGAAACGGGTTTTGTCGACGGAAGAATAGACAAAATGACATAAACAATCACAATCGGTAATTTTTTCTATTCTTCCGTCGACAAAACCCGTAGAAAGCCCGTTTCTATGGTTGTCATGGTCTCGCAACAGTCAAATATTAATTGTGTCGTATTATTTAATGCACTAGTTTTTTTTGTTGTTGAGAAAGTAGGTACCTACTCGTTACTTGTGAAAAATTAAAATACACTCTGTAAGTAGTTAGTGTAGTGTAGTTAGTTGATTTTCATTTGTTTTCAAAGTGGCAAAAACCACGAGACACATTGTTATTGTTAATATCACACACGCAAATCACTTTGTAACTATAACAACACTCATTTAAAACAAATAACTTTTCCATCGGTGCGATAATCTTTATTGATTAAAATACTGCAAGTGCATTAAAATCCGTAATTAACTACTACTGAAAGGTCCGCATAAATTAGGTAGTTTAACAGATATCTCAGTGTTAGTTCTATACTTCAATATGCCTAGCCAATTACCCAACTATATTGGGGTCAGCTTCCAGTCTAACGGGATGCAGCTGAATACCAGTATTTTACATGGAGCGACTGCCTATCTGACCTCCACAACCCAGTCACTGGGTAACACAATTCCCCTTGGTAAGACTGGTTGTCAGACTTTTGGGCTTCTGACAAAACGACTGTCAAAGATCTACGAATGATAGCCGGGACCAACGGCTTGTCGTGCTTTCCGTGGCACGGAGGGATCTCGATATGTAATGGATATTGGTCACCCATCCACGAACCGACAGCGGCAAACCTAGCCTATCTTTGCGGCTGTTTACTTACGCTAAAAGCTACAAACTTTATTTTTTGCCAAAGAAGATTTGTTACCGATACTGTATTGATTTATCAGTTCAGAATTACCACAACGGTAGGTATGGTAAACAGTTACGTTACTAATGTTCAATAATTAACAAGCAATTGGAACTCGTCAATTAGCATTTCAAAATGAACAGCAAATAGAATTCCGAAGCGAAAATTTAATTTCTGCACTCGCTTTTGCTACTATTTTAATTCCATATTGACACCGTCCGATACGAACGGCGACAAAATACAATTTGTGTTAATTGCTGCTCAACACTAAATGGTTTCAAATCAAAATGCATTTAATTATTGGAGTTGTTTTAAGATGTCTGTATAAACGCATACTATTGTCAATGTCGGTCTAAATAAACTTGCCTGGTTCAATCAAGCAAGCTTTTTTGTATTCAACAACTCCTGATACCTACTGCCAAAACGGTAACCCAAAAAAAATAAACCAGCCAAGTGCGTGTCGGACCACGCACAATGAAGGGCTCCGTAGTTGGGATGAATTTATCCAAAGAACAAACTTAACATGTTTTTCAAACTGCAAATTTAAGTTGGTCGATTATTACTGTGTAACCTGTAAAGCCTATATACTTAGTTGTGATAGTTTTCCTTTTAAAATACAACCATATAACTAGCAGGCGGGGACACAATACTCTAACAAAAAGTAGCACTTTGAAGCTTAATATTTCGCAAACGGATCCCTAAATTGAAAATTGGCTTTCAAACACCCACAATATTTTTGAACGACCTTTCCAACGTCACCCCTCACCATAGGACAGACGAGAAAAAAAAACACCCCACTTTAAGTATAGGGGAGGTACCCTAAAAAAATTACAGCTTTCTTTACTATCAGTCTCTGAGCTAAGTCGCGGACGGACAGACAGACAGACAGAAAGACAGATGTACATGGCGAAACTATAAGGGTTCCTTGTTTACTGTGGAACCCTAAAAACAGGTAGACGCACCAAATATGTACCTACGTATTTAAACGAGGTCCTCGAAACCTTTATTTTTATTTTTAATGATTGAATTGTGTTTATTTCTGATAAAAGATTTAAATCCGCTGCATTAAAACTTTTCGCTGTTTTAAGGTCTGGCTCGCTAAATGCAGTATTTGCAAAAGCTTTGAACTTATAGAACTCTAATTGGGTTGGTGGGATATTTATTATCACAGCACTAGTAATTAATTTTATAGAAGTCCGATAGGTCCTACTTCTAAATCTACACTTGTTTTAGAAGCTTTTTGTGTCTGTCTGTATGGTCGCTTAGATTTTCTAAACTGCACAATGGATTTTGATGCGGTTGTCACTTTCGTAGATGGATTTTCGAATTCAAAAAACCGCTAGTTGTTTTATAAAA
Organism: Agrochola macilenta; assembly: GCA_916701695.1. Lineage (NCBI taxonomy): Eukaryota > Metazoa > Arthropoda > Insecta > Lepidoptera > Noctuidae > Agrochola > Agrochola macilenta. Next base: position 7,742,174 of record OU753552.1, on the reverse strand, counting down.
CAGCTACTTACGTTATGTAAAACAGTTGGAATTTTGGTTGGATTGCCTATGCGTTACCAAATGTGAGAAAAAAGGCCAGAAAGTTAAAAAGAGACTATATTATTCAAAAAAGTGTGCATCATTAGAGGCCCTAAATGTGTTAGAAGTTCATTAATTTCCCGCCCGTCCGTCACCAGAAGGTCAATAAGTTTTTAGAGGATCAAGTAAATATTTCCCATTATTTAATTGATAGTCATTCCTTGTTGTTCAGTACAAGTTTTTTCCCTAGTTTACATAGGCTACATTATCATGGACATTTATAAGTGTACCTTTATTAGCTAGTGCAGTATGAGCGAACAATGGCACGAGTGTAGCATAACCTTGTGATAACGATGCCGACGTAAAATATATAACCAGTAATTATCACTCGAGTGCTTTGATCGGACTAGATAACGCAGAGTGTGACAGATAACATGCCTCTGACACGATTGATTGAGAATGAGATGACAAGTATTTAATGCTCGATTCCTAATGACTAACCGATCGTTATTAGTTATTACATAGGTTAAGTTATAACAGTCGAAATTTTGTTGATTCGAGATGTGCTCATGGACCAGCACGCGTAACATGACCACCGTAGAAACGGGTTTTGTCGACGGAAGAATAGACAAAATGACAGTTAAACAATCACAATCTGTCATTTTGTCTATTCTTCCGTCGACATACGATACGGTAGTCATGCTACGCGTGCAGCACAGAGATTCCAAAACGTTGACATTAGAAGGTATAAAGTACCCTTTGTTCCCGTTCAGTTACACCATGTTGTGTTATACTGTTACCCATTGAGAGAAAATATCCCGGCAAGTAACACTGTAACTAAATGCCACGTTTTTTTCCGATTAATTAACACTGTAATTCCACAGAACGCTGTGTCCCGTCGTTTCGTGTCGATCAGATCAGATCTAAGGAAATGAAATAAGTCAGAACTTATTAAGGGTGCGCTTGAGTCATCGTCGAAATTGAAATATAACACGTATTTTTGCAATCTGCAGATCTGGATCAAGTTAATAAAAGTCAATCAATCTGTTTCCCAACTATATTGGGGTCGGCTTACAGTCTAACGGGATGCAGCTGAATAACAGTATTTTACATGGAGCGACTGCCTATCTGACCTCCACAACCCAGTAACTGGGTAATACGATACCCCTTGGTTAGAGTTGTTGTCAGACTTTCGGGATTCTGACGACACGTAACGACTGACAAAAATCTATGAATGACAACCAGGACCAACGGCTTAACGTGCTTTGCGAGGCATGGAGGAGTCTCGGTATGTAAGATGGTCACCCATCCATAGACCAACCCCGGCAAGCGTAGCTTAACCTGATGGATCGACCCGTGCGGCTGTTACTTAGCCAAGAGCTCCTTAATAAAAGCAAGTTAATAAAAGTAAAACGCGCCCGCAACAAAAATGTGTATAACAGATGTACTATGATAATCATTAAAATCATCAATACAACTCTCTTAGTTCAAATTGGTCGAACACCTACATGAATATTTGAATGTTAGCGACCAATTATAACTAGTGTAAATGGCTAGAAGGTATGTTATACATGTCACAACTGTGAGACAATTTGTCTCGTATGACCAACAAACTTCCAAGTTCCAAAGTGCGAGAGGAAGCACTCGCGCGGCATCTGTCTCGCTTACAAGCGCTAGGTATTCTAAATTAAAAGGAAGATCGAGAAAACGGTAACTTAAATTAATTCAGGAAATCTTTGTCAAGATCCGAGACGTGAAAAGCTTTTCACGTTTTAGTCGAGTTCATTGAATAGTACAGATATAACGTATCGAAGAATACAATTTTAAGAGTGGACGTTAATTTATTCCCCAATACCTGGTCGACCGAGCTCTGCTCGGGTGAAAATAGATAAACATATTGTCCAGGTATACCAACGTTGTATCACATTCCCGAGGCTGTGAAAATAGAGAAAACGAATTTTCCCAGATATGAGACCTAGCTAGATAGATTTGTCGCCCGCGTAAACCCCTATATTGCAGCTTTCATCGAAATCGTTAGAGGCGTTTTCGAGAACGTGATTACAAATAAAAATAAATATATATATATATACGAGTATATACAAATATTGCTCACTTATTAGAATAGGATTTCTTAAACTAACGTAGATATTAGGTAAACACGGAAACAAAATTCAAGTAACACTGTTACTTTTACATCATTCCTAGCATTTCATGCAATAAATACGAGTTTGGTAATTTACTCTAAAAATGTTATATCAATTCAGTTTTTTTTTTTTTTTTTTTAATAGATAAGATTTAAAAGACTGAGTGTTAATCGACTTTTGATGCCGACTGTACGACCTATTTAATTTCAAAGGTTATATGGAGATTTAATCGTTCAACATTAGTTTTCTAAGAGTAATTTTAGTAAGGATGAGGATATCGATAACAGATTAAAGAAATATACCTACGTCTGAAAAGTCCCGGGAGGCAATAGTCTACTTTCGGAAAATGTTTGTTCAGGAAAAGTTTTCTTATCCCTCCCGAGGGTTTTCCAGGGCATAAAAACAAGAATTAATGAGCTACCCAAAGATATCACTATCACTACATATTATAAAACAAACCGTTGTGTATGTCTGTCTGAAGGCGATGAACTCAAAAACTACCGAACGGGTTTTCATACGGTTTTCACCTATGGACGGAGTGATTCATGAGAATGGTTTAGGTGATTCAATAAGGTTTTGTGTAAATTGGCTGAAATTTGACGATGATTGTTGAAGATGTCGGAAAAAATCATGTCGACAGGGGAGCATTACTGACGTGGAATTCAAAATAGTATTTCAATAATTAGTATTATCCTAGTAGGATGAAATTTGGCACACAGATAGTTTATAATCTGGATTAACACATATTTATCCCGGTAGTAAGTTCCCGTGGGATAATTTCCAACCTCCACGCGGGCAAAGCCGCAGGCAAAAGCTAGTATTATATACGGTTACGATACCTGAATATTTTAGAACTACAATATTTAATATGTAACATAAATTAAATAGCGTTGGTAAATATTTATCTCATTCTTAGGGTTCCTTACGTTGGGCATGCCACAATTGTGGCGATAAGTCCTCTCGTTGAGGAGTGGCTAGAGAGGCCCCACGGCGTACTCACCTTCCGCCTGACACAGGTCCTCACCGGACACGGCTGTTTCGGCAGGTTTCTGTTCCGTATAAGGCGGGAGGAAACGCCCGGGTGTCACCACTGTGTGGATCGCCCGGAGGACACGGTGGAGCATACGGTGGAGGTCTGCTCTGCTTGGGCAGAGCACCGCCGTGTCCTCACGGAGGCGATCGGCGGCTGCGATCTCTCGCGTCCGGCTCTGGTTCAGGCCATGGTCCGGAGCGAGAGTGCATGGGAGGCCGTCACTTCCTTCTGCGAAGAAGTAATGCTCGCGAAGGAGGAGGCGGAGCGCGCGAGGGAGAGGCAAGATTCGCGCCCACGCGCCCCTAGTCGCCGCAGGAGACGCCCCGGGCGTCGGGAGTCGCGAGCCGACTTCCGGCCACCGTAGGCGCGGGCTTGCGGACTGTGAGCAATGGGTAGCTCGCCGTCCGATTAGGACCAGGCCCGGGTCGACGGCGCGTTGTGTTCCACGCGCGCCTCAAAGAGATGTCAGCACCAACTGACGGGGTCCGTAAGGGCCAATGCCTGCCAGGGTTGCGAGTTTGTCCGAAAGGGATATCGCGGCCCCGGCACACAGGCAACGGTAGGAACACGGGTGGGTTTTAGTCAGTAAAAGTCTGACACATCCTCCCGCTCCGCCCAGAGCGGTAGAAGTTATTTGATGATTTCCCAACCTCAAAAAAAAAAAAAAGGGTTCCTTACCGGTCCGAATTAAAAACGGAACCCTTATAGGATCACTCGTATGTCTGGCTGTCTGTTCGTCTGTCACAGCCAATTTACTTCGAATCAACTAGACGAATTTCGTTAAAAATTAGTACACATTTGAATTTATATGACCCAAACACGGATCTGTAACGCAATAAAATGAATTTTGATTATGGGGGTTACTTTTCGGGGCGAAATAAGTTTTTTTTTTTAAATATGGAAATTTGTTTCCAATGAAAAGGCTTGTATCAATTGTGTTTTTAAATAATTTTAAAATAACCAAATATATAGTTTTAAAGATATTTTTTTTTTAAATACCATTCGGCCGTTATTTCCGAAACTGCTTATCCTAAAATAAAATAAAAACATAGAATAGTTTAACGTGGTCTGACACGCACTTGGCCGGTTTTTATTCTTTTACGTACCTAACTGTCCGCATCTTCTCTCGACGGTGTTTAAGTTTAAAAGCCTTTAAAAGTAACTAAACGAATCCTCCTAGTTTGTAAGTGCCGCAACTTGAAAATGACAACAATGTGGCTTATTGCAACTTTCCACTCGATCTCGATATAAAATTTTCTCATTTACATCATTCCGAGGCTTCCGACGAAGAACTGGTCTTTTGGTAGAAGAAAAAATAGGATGTTTGGTTTGACTATTTATTTTTATATACATAACTACTAACGCCATGTCCCATGGGGGTAGGCCGGAACAATCCTTACATACTTACCTTTACCTTTTTACGTTTACTTTTACTGTCATCTGGTTAACACGCACGCCAGCTGCGAGTACTACGCACCTGACCTTTCTGAAGAACATCACCAATAAGGTCACAATTATGTAAGGTCATATTGGAAAAAAAAAAAAGTTATTTTTTTATCTGTGCATATTATAAATTAAAGTCGCTTTTCGTGTTTGTATGAGTATGTCCGCTTTGTTCTTCTAAACCGCGCAACAGATTTTGATGAGGTTTTCACCATAGTTTACACAATTTATTCCGGAAGGTCAATGTGTCGTTAATATTAACGTTACGTAAAACTAAGAAATCTCAATGTTTTATCAAGTCGTAAAAACCGTGCGAAGCAGGAGCGAGTCACTAGTTGTTAAATAATATTAAGTACGAAATCATATCCAACACTTACTCACAACCTAACCCGAAACTTTTCAAATCTGTGGTGTTTTCCGGATTCGAAAATTTTAAGCAAAAAAAAAAATTTTTTTTTTCTTTTTTTTAAAAGTTTTTATTCTTCACTTTTTAGATGTGGTACCGACCCCACACAAATTCGAATACTAATAACTGCTATGTAAATAACAGTGACAGGAAGTTATCATCATATCATCCACTTTAACTAAGTGGGAAAAATACGTATTATTGAAGCTTCCTCAAAAACTATCCACGCAAAGTTAATACAATTTATATGGGACCAACTTGGGAGCAAACCTTTTCATAAAAAAGCGGACAGATATAAAAAAAAAACATACTTTCGCGACCTCCTCCTTTTTGGAAGTCGGTTAACAAACGAAGTCTAATCAAATAATAATACATAAAAATAAGTAAGTATTGAAAAAAAAAAAGATAATTCATTTATTTCAGGTACACACGGCTACACATCAAGCTATATATTTCCAGTATACGCTGATCTCGCATTTTATAGGATTTCCGTACAATGCGAGGTCAGCTTAAACTAGAAATGTATAGCTTGATGTGTAGCTGTGTGTACCACATAACCCATAATAGAAAACATCTGTAAATGATTCAATAATAAATACAAATAATTTTAGTATTATGAAAAAATAACATGAAGCAGTACCTACCTACAACTTAAGAAACGACTACAAGTAGTAGGTACCTAGTGCAGGTGGATAGGTTTACACCAAAGAGAATTAAACCACTTATACCTAGATAGTAGTAAGAAATCGATAGTAAAAATAATGCCGTGGGCAAATGATATTCCGTTTTCACCCGGTAAGTCGATGACTGACGTAATTACGTTCAGATTTGCTAAAACAAGGTGCAGTGTAGGGACATAAATCATAAGCCCTGTAAATTATTACCTGTGGTTACTACTGTTTACTTTAAGACACTACTTTAGTATACACTAGAGCACTTTGTCGAACAATTCCATGTAATGTAACGTTCTTACGAATGGTACAATACAAGCAGAAGCTCAATTTATAACAGCATTTCCATGTAATTTAACGTTCCTGAGAATGCTCGACGCTGCGTTCGACATAATCTTCACGGGCGAGTGAGCATTTACCTGTAACATTTACTTGTAACATTTCTGTTTACCTAGCGTTCATAGTAACGACCTGCCCTCGTGCTCGTGCCTTTGCTTGATAAATGTTACACCAATACCTACGCTCGTTGGTTTTTAAAATCGGGTTGTAACAAAACATCGAGCATCGTGTTCGAAGTGCAATTCGATCAAATTTAAAAACGGCGAATGCTCGAGGTTCTGTTACAAGTAAATGCTCTAGTCTATACTCAACTTTTAACAAGTATTTTTAAATTTTGAAAGACCAAGACTCGTTTGTTTTGTATTTAAGTTTTGAAAGGGTCCTTCAGATACCTTTTTCAATTATGGTCGCATCTAGAGAACTGATAATTATGAAATGAATCTTACACCGAAGTTTTTTAAGGTAAAAGTTAAACTGTTGATATAATCAGCTAGGTTGATAGTAATTATAAGACGGGTCGGGGCATTAAAGGGGCCGGTGTGAGTACTTTGAACCAACGGCACCGAAACTAACGTAAATTGACATAATTACTTAGCGACCTAACTCTAGTTAGCTGAGTAAGTGAGCGCTGGAAGGTACTTGCTGAGTCGGTAGTCAAGTTATTGCTTATCGAAAACCGAATATTCAATGCCTTATTACTTCAAAATCAACCGAATATGGTGTTAATTGACTCATCATTGATTTTTAAAATAGATCGATGGTCACAAAATCTTTACGACGCGAGACGTGAATAACTCTATTCTTCAGGTCCAAGATTTGTTAGAGGTACACAATTTGGTACTTATTAGGTAAATGAAAAAAAACCAAATGCATTTGATTAAAATGACCTAAGGGACAATTCCCGTAATTTTTAAGAACATTCGCATTCGCAATCTGTCAAAATTACAATCAATTTGCCAACATTTTTGTCAAGTTTGACAGATTGCGAATAGAATGTGAACGTTTTTTAAGTACGAGAATTGGCCTTCTAATGATAGAAGTAGCGATATGATATCATGTTGAATGGAAAAACAATAGAATTCATTAAATAAACGGTTTTCCTAGGAATCACGCTGTAAGTGAGACAGAGAACGAAACGCCCGTAACGACGGCCGAAAATACGGATTTCGCTTAGGGAGTAGGTCCCCTGTTCCATAGGACAATCTCAAGTCGAGACAACACCAAACTTGGTGCTAATTTTAATTAATTTATTATTTTTATGACATAAATTTTACATTCTGTGATTACTTTATCTGACACACTGACTTACAACTTTATTTTTATATATAATATTCTTCTACTTTTACAATATTTGTAAATATGCGAGCACCATGTATGTATCTATCACATAATTAATTTTGTCTGTCATTGCTTCATTTTTTATTATTTTTACCTATTGTGATATAGTAATTTTATTCTAAGTACATCGTCTTCACTTATACAATTATACATATACTTAATGTATACAATTAAAAAACCCCCGACACAAACATTTCCTCATTTCTCTTTCTTACTCCATGACCAGACCCTGTTCATCATCTATCTAAAACCTATTCATTGAGACTATTGCAATGAGCCCAAACACGATACCTGTGCTGTAAGTTGGTAAGGGAGTTTGATATCCTGCAAATTCCAGATGATGCTGCAGCATCAGTTCAAGGTTACTATGTTCTTCTTATATCATTGAAGTTGAATACCAAATTTAAAATCGATCAGACCTGTGGAAGACGGTCATATCCATTCATCAACTAGAAAAGAGCTGATAATGTTCAAACGGCTAAACCGATTTAGATAAAACATGTCTAAGAACCATCGCTAGAAAAACTGCTTTCAAATAAAAAAAACCGTTTCAAATCGGTTCCCCGTTTTTTTTTTTTTTGTTAACAAACGAATAAATGGATTTAGCAAACAGATTTCAAGCACGTTTCAGGCCCATATTTTATTTAGATACAATCGCTACATATATTTACAATTCCCAATGACATATCCATTAATAACATAAAGGCTTCCAAAACTGCACTTGTTATGAATTCTTCATCGAACCGGCGGCAGCCGATGCCCGAAGTTAATAATTCAGCGTGAAAATGAAGATATTTTTCATATTTCGGAACTAGAATTTACGACTGAGACAATTGAACATGGTACCTAATGTTTATGAAGCATAAATTACCATTTATCAGCGAACGAAAACATGAAACGCGACTTACATAAGTTTAAATCATTATGTGCTTTTTGTAAAAAAATCCTAATTTCCTGGCATTTTACGAGTATTACATCTTTATTGATATTCGTATTACGCAAAACAAGAAACTACATACCTAAAGAATTGTCTTTAGGTATGTAGTTTCTTATTTTACGTACTCAATAGTTCGTTCGTAAGTAATCTATGTATGTCATTAGTACTTAATGCGGCATACCCAAGTCTCCATCCCATCTGATGATAAAGGCTTGTGCAGACCAGCGCGACTTGTCGCGCGACGCGACACCGGTTATTGTATACTGTGAAGTTTTCTTAGAAATTGTATTGTTCGTGTCGCGTCGCGCGACAAGTCGCGCTGGTCTGCACAAGCCTTAATGCTCGGGTCATTGAGCTCCCTACATATAATTTAAAAGTTGAGATCAACAATGACTGGCTTATGCGTGCCAACCAAGTCCACTCAATTCTGTAGATAAATGGCATATTCTTTAAAGGGTCAGAGGCGGATAAAGTCTGATAAAAAATCTTTTTTTCTGTCTTGAATCGTGTATTTGAACTCAGCTCTCCAAACAATATTTTAAAAATATATATTTTCCAGTACCGTATCAACTTATCAAGGTGAAAATTCCCCAGGCTATAATCCGTCGTCAAGTAAATACATTCAAGTTTATTACTCGATTGAATATATATTCATTCCCTGATTAATCCTATTGTGAACAATGTCAATAAATCTATTTGTCTATTTAATCTTTCCACATTGAAGAGCTTTTGAACCGACATGTCTGATTGTAGTATTAGTAGGTAGGTACCTACCTAATAGAATGTCTGTTGAAAGTTCAGCAGGGCTAATATGCACAGCGCGACAACGCTCTCTACTCGTAACGTTTTTTCGAGATTTGTCTTCTCAAATTACGTCATCCTAATGTCTAACATGCACACCAAGCTCGAGTAAACTCGAGCTTGGCGTGCTAAAAAAGCACTTCGAAACTTCGTTTACTCGCTACGAGAGAATTTTTGCTAATTACTATACTTAGCAACGGTGCTGACGATCACACAAACATTCTGCTTTCGCTATTATAACCATAAAACACACAACGTTGTTAATCACAACCTCAAAATGAGCTGGCGATCCTGGGTATTATTTTGGAAGGTTGATATTGCCATAACTCCCTAAATCTTGCTAATCGTCATACTTGGCAAAGTGACTGGTTATTACTGAATGTGATGCTAATCTACGTAAATAGAGAGCATTAGGTCTATAGAAGTGACCAACGGGTGAAAGTATCCTACAGGTTTAGCACATGAAGAGTGACAAAATAGACAAATCTTTTCGTCGCAAGAATGGGGTTATTGTCGCGTGGCGCATGTTAGCCCCGCCGCTGAGACAGACTCAGGACTAAAAATAGGTATACTTTTACTTTATTACTTTATAAAAAAATCTAGAGAGCAAGACAGAAGTGGATTGCTAACAGATCAATAAAGAGTGCAGAGAGGCTTCATCCAGCGCAGTTTTGTGGCGAAAGAACCACCAGTAGGTAATACTGAAGTAGGTATCTAATAAACAGGCTGGATTTTTGAGTTAGGGCAGTAAGGGCCCAGTAAGCCTGAACCGTACTAGCTATGAAAACGGTCTTAGAAGACTTATTTTTTGGAGAAATTTTTATCTCCGTTCACAGATATATAAAGAAAGTACAGTCATGTCCATTTTCAAAAACACTTTTTTTGATGCCAATCGATCCTGTTTCTTATAAGGAACATAAAACGATATCAGACCAACTGAGGTTTGAGTACTAGATAAGTCAGAAATCGCAAAAAACTTTTCCCAGGTAACTGCCCCGTCTCAAAAATCCACCTTGTAGGTATGTCACAGTTCGGGAGGGGTTCACATCGGTGTCGAGTCGACGATGAAGTACCTGGGACTCGTCCTCGACAGCCGGTGGAACTTCGTGGAGCACTTCCGACGTTTGGCTCCCAAACTGCAGAGGGCTGGGGCTGCTTTGAAGCGGCTTCTGCCCAATCTAGGGGTCCAAACGCCTCCTGCCGGAGGCTCTACGCGGGGATCGTGCGGTCCATGGCCCTTTACGGGGCACCGGTGTGGGCGCGTTCATTAAGGCTGCGACCAGCCCAGCGATTGAACGCGTCCCAAAGGGTCATAGCCATTAGGCTAGTCAGAGGATACCGCACGGTCTCCCGTGAGGCGGCGAGCCTCCTTGCCGGACTACCGCCATGGGATCAGGCAAAAGTCCTCGCGCACATGTGGGAGTTGCACGAGGAGGCGAAACGCCGGGGTGTAACTCCGCTGCCGCGAGAAATCACGGCACAGCGGACAGAGCTCCGGCGGGATCTCATGGCGGCATGGAGAGTACGATTGTCGCAACCCAGCGCTGGGCACGCCACAATTGCGGCGATAAGTCCCCTCTTTGAGGAGGTTAGAGAGGCGTCACGGCGTCCTGACCTTCCGCCTGACGCAGGTCGTCACCAGACACGGTTGTTTCGGGAGGTTCCTATTCAGGATAAAGCGGGAGGAAACGCCCGGGTGTTACCATTGTGTGGATCGCCCGGAGGACACGGTGGAGCATACGGTGGAGGTCTGCCCAGCTTGGGCGGGGCACCGCCGTGTCCACACGGAGGCGATCGGCAGCGGCGATCTCTCGCGTCCGGCCCTGGTTCAAGCCATGGTCCGGAGCGAGAGTGCATGGGAGGCCGTCACCTCCTTCTGCGAAGCAGTTATGCTCGCGAAGGAGGAGGCGGAGCGCGCGAGGGAGATGCAAGCTGCACGCCCTCGCGCCCCTAGTCGCCGCAGGAGACGCCCCGGGCGTCGGGAGTCACGAGCCGACTTCCGGCCACCGTAGGCGCGGGCCTGCGGACGGTGAGCGATGGGCAGCTCGCCGTCCGATAGGGACCAGGCCCGGGTCGACGGCGCGTTGTGTTCCACGCGCGCCTCAAAGAGATGTCAGCACCAACTGACGGGGTCCGTAAGGACCAATGCCTGCTGGGGTTGCGGGTTTGTCCGAAAGGGATATCGCGGCCCCGGCACACAGGCAACGGAAGGAACACGGGTGGGTTTTAGTCAGTAAAAGTCTGACACTCCCTCTCACTCCACCCAGAGCGGGAGGAGTCATTTGATGATTTCCCAACCAAAAAAAAAAAAAAAAAAGGTATGTCACAGTTCATATTGTGCTTTGTAACTTTACAAACAACTTGATTTGGAACTCAGAAAGCAGAGTTTTGCTAAAATATTCAAAACTACATCTAGTGGGTACAAGGTAGAAATGTCTTCTAACCTAATATTATAAAGAGAAAAGATTCGATTTTTTTTTTTTTAGTTTCTTTGGAATTAATAAACCCAAAAACGTCTGGACCGATTTGAAAATTCTTTCACTAGTATAATGCTATATTATCACTGAGTAACATAGGCTAGAGAAGGGAAGCTACGCAATATCTTCTCGTCCCACATACCGCAGTGTCTCAAGACGAAAGTCTTTGATCAGTGTTGCCAGTGATGACTTATGACACAGAGACGTGGTCGCTCACAATGGGTCTTATCAGAAGGCTAAGTCACCCAAAAAGGGCAATGGAGAGGGCTCTGCTTGGAGTTTCCCTAGGTGATCGAATCAGAAATGAAGAGATCTGTAGGAGAACCAAGGTAACCGACATAGCCCGAAGAATTGCCAAACTTAAGTGGCAATGGGCAGGGCACATTGCTCGTAGAATAGATGGCCGACGGGGACGAACGATTCTGGAGTGGCGACCGCGTACCAGAAGACGAAGCGTTGGAAGGCCTCCCACAAGATGGACCGATGACCTTGTGAAGGCCGCAGGAATCCGCTGGATGCGGGAAGTACAGAATCGGTCGAAGTGGCGGTGCTTGCCGACGACGCTGCTGACGTCTTTTGGCTGCAATAATGATGATGATGATGATGATGATGATGAACATAGGCTATAATATCACGCAGTTGAAGCCGCTGGCGGAAGTTAGTCGGTATATAAATCAGCAACAAGCGCATTTTCAATAAACCCAGGGCAGAAAGAATGCTTCAAAATTACACAGGTAAAACCAGTTCAGAATAATTTTGTGTTAAAAGATAAAAGAGTATTTAGATTTCAGATAAACAAAATTATTGGACACATGGTTCATATACGAGTAAGTACGTCCTATTTAGTATAAGTAGGTACCTGTAAGCATAGCACTGCATAAGTTTCTCTCCAAAAACCTCGGTTACGTTAAGCGATCAATAATGTAGGTTTACTAGATTGTTGATCAGGAAAATGCCTGAATGTTAATGTCTTGAATACGATTCCCTATTAGCGATGTCTTCTTGCTTGAATATTACAATAACTAATTAGTGAAACGGGCAATTTTCCAAACAGAAATGCCCGAATGGCCAGGTTGACATTGACAATGAGCAGTCATCCACTTCTCCAGAAATAGGAGCCCTGCGAAGCGGAGATCCTTTGGCTTTAAATTGAACAGATGCATCCGGGAAATTGTCTATTCCGGAAACTGTCCATTATATTATACCAGAGGAGAGAGGAATTGACATAAGAGAAATTGTATTTCGAGGAATTTTCCGCAAAGACAAAATGTTAAAACCACTTGTTATGAAGTTCGCTTAAATCTACGCCGCGTCAATACGCGTGTCAGCCTATTTTACTTACACGCATGAAAGGGCACGGGAGATATACTTACACGGCATAATTTTATTAACCAGCGTAACAGACGAAGGCCGAACAACTTTTCCGAATGAATAAATATAGAAGAAATTAGACCATGAATAAAATATCCCATCTCCGTCATGTTTTAATAGATCTGTTAGGTAAGCAGGGAGGCGATAGACATTAACTGCTACCGGACTCATTTCAAAGACCAGCACATAAATCTTAGCGTCCTCGTTTTTTGTTTCTTTTGACTTTATGCTTACACCTGCCTAGGTTTATCGCAAGTTATGTTATCACTTTTACGATACCATAGGGCCTGCAGTTGAAGATACTACATTGACGACTACTGGAGTTCCATAATAATAGAGCTGTTTTATGTAATGTTTGAAAAGTATGTGAGATAGGTAGGTACTATAATTATGTTACACTGCCTGCATATTTTGAAACAATTATTATAATAGTTATTATGGTCCACTTCCTTCATGTTCCGAAATGGTTGCGGTTTAGTGTTTGGCTGTAGTACTTAATTTTGTTGGCAAGGATTATCTCCAACACAAAATGTAGTGGCGTTATAAATGCGGCGAGACTTTTCATTTTTCATTTGTTAATGTTCCGAATAGAATCAACTTACAATGTGCAATGCATCAGCCCGTTCGAGCAAACGCTTCATATCAAATCTAGGCCGTAGGTATAGTAAACATCCTGTTTTTTCAAACGCATTTTAAAAAACGGAAAAGTACCATTTCACGTTGACTCTTGCATCCAAATACAAATAAACGACCCGACGACCTTTTCTCGCGTAATGGAAATCTGACTTTGTGCGGTTATTGGAACAATAGAAGACGATAATTTGAAAGAAAGAAAAACACTTTGTAGAAAAGCTGTGGTAAAACTCTTTTCTGGATTGATTAGAAAGTGCCAAGTTAATGTTAAAAAATAATATAGAAAAAAAAAACTGTTTTCTACGAAGATATTCATTGTAGGTAAGTACATAAGTATGAGTCATAGCAAGTACAGTCACGTTACACTTTCCCAACATTCAAAAGCGTCTAACCTTTCCGGGTCGGCTTCCAGTCTAACCGGATACAGATGAATACCAGTATTTTACATGGAGCGACGGCCTATCTAACCTCCATAACCGCGGGTAACACGATAATCCTTAGTAAGACTAGTTGTCAGACTTTCGGGCTTTTTGACTATCCATAACGACTGTCAAAGTTGTACAAATGGAATAACATGCTTTTTACTTTGAACATGCTTTTTACTTTTTGACGTACGGAGGGGTCACGAGCTCAACAAGCCGAAAGTCGATCCGTGTGAACATATTCACGAAATAGGTATTTTCTCAAAGTTGCAATCGCTATTGACTTTTTCATAAGTGTAGCATATTTATGCTCATGGCTATACCTGTACCTACCCAATGTAAATAGTATCTACAATATGATAATGAAAAACTTCACAAAAACCTTGCCAGCTTTTGACACTAACCTTTGCCAGCCATAATAGGTAGCTATTACCTAGGTACATGATTAAAAACTTCTACGGTCCAGCCCCAATAATATTTTAAGATTTTTTTTTTTTTTTAGGCTGGCAACACTGGTAGCCGGTCGTCAAAAAACGGTCTCCTAGGTTAATTAATTTAGAAAATTAGTAAAAGTGTTATAATTATGTTAAATTAGTGTACTATAGTCGTACCTAGTTATTAATTAGTATATTCAGTGATTATACAGTGTTTTTTGCGTGAACTTCGCATAAAAAGGATTTAAGTAAACCGGCTGTCAACTCAACCAACCCAACGGTGACGGATTTCAAAATTTCAGCAATCCCGGGGAGTATTTTGTTTTTATTTAACTTATTCTATATAATATTTACATAACCCAGAACATCACAAAATACTGCTCAGGTTTCTGAGCTACGTCCATCACACACCGGCACCGTTTATGCCTCCTTTTGCTTGACAACTAGTGGAAGCAAAATCGAAGACGAAAACATTCGCCCAGACAATAAACACTGCATAATTTACTTCACAAAAAATAGGCTCATTAGGCCTTATAGTTTTTCTTACTATTAAACCTACAGGTTTGTGTCATAAACTTGTATTGTTAATCTAGTTTCTTTAAAACCAGTGTAGGTACTTATTCCTTTTAACTTCATTTTTGTTTACAATTGCACATAACTGTACAATATTAAGAAATACCTTTGATATGTTAAATCACTGTATTTGTGCCAATTCATCTAATTAATGTTAAAACTGGAGTTTCAATCACTTTAAAATAGTAGGTAGTAGGTACCTACCCCCATCTAATTTGTAAACTTAATTTTGTGGTTTTTCCCTTTTATTATTTTAGAATAATTAAATTATCCTCCCTTATTTGACATTACACACTCTTCATAACTTTTAGTGCTTTGTTTTCCTTCAATTCTTAATAATATTTAATTTTATTCTCCCAATATTCCCTTCATCTTAGTACTTACTATCCACATCTTATCTCTCTCTCTTATTCCTTTTACTCACTTGGCTTTCTCTTCTCTCATTCCAGGGTGCCTCTAGGGTTGGCTTGTCAATATGTTGACCCGTAGAGCTGCATCCTTGGAGGAAAAATTGAAGGCTACATTGAAAGAGTTGGAATGTAGTAAAAACCAGTGCGTTCAGCTGCTACAGGAAAGGGATGACAGCGAGGTAGAAGTACTATATATTAATAACAAGAACACTGAACTTAAGAACCAGTTGGCCGAACTACATATTCAGCATGTGGACATACTCGACCAGCATCAACACCTCCGTCAACTTGTGTCAAATTTCCAGCAATGTAGTGACACCCACGAACTGGCTTTGAGACGGATATCTGAATTGGAACTGGAATTAAGCAGGGCCCACAACTCAATAACCCGTTTAGAAACTCTCAAAGCCAGTGAAGAGTCTGCGATCACCTGCAGTCTTTATGATGAGTTGGTTGGTAGCGGGTCTGGACCCACATGTGTTCAGCCAATGGTAACAATAGACTTAACTGATGATACTATCACTAAATGCAATGTTTTTACTAGCCATAATAAGTTGAAAAAATATATTAAAATTAAAAGATTAATTAGCAAAATTCAAAAATCACTAAAACGCCAAAAAGTTAATAAATTAAATACAAAACTTAGGCAAAAAAATCTAAATTTAATTCAAGAATTAAAGAAGTGTAATAGTGAATTACAATTATGTAATACTATGTATGATACTGACACTCAGCACCTACAGGATGAATTGTTTGTAAGGGAATATGCTCTAAAGGATATCTTTAGTAAATATGAGACTTGTCAACAAGACCTAAGTAAGCGTATGCAGGAGGCCAATGAGTTGGCAGACCTGGTCAAGTACAATGCAGAGATTTATGAGTCTCTGACAAATAACCTTTCTTTTAGCTGCGCCTCCTCTCAGGAAACTCAGCCTGAAGTTGTTACGCCCACACCCTCAGTGGTTCAGAATGTAGGTAGCTGTATTAATAATGTTAATAATAGTAGGAATAATTTGATTAACACAACATATGTATTTTCTGACAAATTTGGTCAAGGTTTTGGTAGAGTATTTAATCAGTGTTCACAACAATATGTTATAAATAATTGTATACCCGGTGCCAGTGTTAGCCAATTAATTAGTAGTATTAAATTGACAAAAATAAACCCCAGTTCAACTGTTATTTTATTATATGGGGATAGTTTAACTGTAAGAAAAAAGGACATAATTGAATGTGTCCATTTGATGTTACATCTTAATGAGACCAATAGTTGTAAATTTATTTTCTGTGCCTTGCCTTATTCTCAATATTTGTCTGATGAGCAAAATAGGCACATTTATAATTTAAATATGTTAATTTATAATAGGACATGTCGTCACAGTGACGCTATTTTATATTTTGATTGTAATCAATTTATTACTGATTACAAACTGACAAATTATACAATGTATTTGCCACCTAGTTGTAGGAGACAAATTGCTAATCTCTTAGCATACAATATACAGAGTGACACTGGTACCTGTAGTGTACCACCAATTACTGTTAGTAGTGGTACTAACACTACTTTTGATACGCCTTATAGTTTAAACTATTAGGAGCGACAACGGGTGAGCCGCATATTTTGAATGTTGTTCATCAAAATATGCAGGGTCTGTCCGGCAAAGAGCTAGAGCTAAGTTTATTTATAGAGAACTATGATGTTCAAGTGTTATGTTTGACTGAACACTGGTTGAAAGAACATGAAGTAGTGTTTATCAATGATGATAATTTTACTGTACAAAGTGCGTTTGTAAGGAAAAGCGCCATTCGCGGTGGATCTTTAGTTCTTGTTTCAAACAAGTTGAAATGTAAACAACGTTTAGATTTAGTTAATCTTTCTATCGAGCGCACTATTGAGTTGTCTTGTGTTGAACTCGAACGATACGTTATAATTTGCGTTTATCGACCCCCCTCTGGTGATTTTATTAGTTTCGAATCGGTAATGGAGGATTCACTCAATAGGTTAAAATCAAGTAATAAAAGTATAATTTTATGTGGAGATTTTAATATTAATATTTTAGATGTTACTCCATTAAGTATTAGACTTCTTAATCTGTTTAGGTCTTATAATTTAATAAACTTGTTTTTTGAACCTACTAGGATCACGGCATCTTCTTCAACTTGTCTAGATAATATATTTAGTGATTGTGATGCCAAAAATAAAATAGTGTTAAGTGACTTAACGTCTGACCACTGTGGTTTATTAGCTAGCTTCCCCATGCCATTACATAAAAAGCCGCATAAAATTGAATGCAGGCCTTATACAGCTAGTCGTTGCAATAAGTTTAAAAATAATATAGCTCACAGAATTACACCATCTATAGTAGAACACGAGAATCCCAATGAAATCTATGGAGCCCTTTTTGATGTTGTGCAAAAAGAGTACCAATCTACTTTCAAGTCCAAAACTATTCAAATTAATGGCACCTCTGTTGGCTTTAACCAATGGGCCACTCCAGGAATTTATAAAAGTAGAGCGAGACTATACGAGTTATATGGTTTGAAAAAATACAGGTTTGATACTCCTTTCCTAGAGTATGTCAAAAATTATTCAAAATTATTTAAAAAGGTGTGTGTTTTTGCTAAATCTAAATTTTTAAGCGACACAATTAAAAAATCCAATAATAAAGTAAAAACCACTTGGAAAATTATTAACAATGAAACGGGTAAATCGGTTAAACAAGATAAACAACTTGAGATTATGGTCGACAATAAATTAGTTAATAAAGCAGCTGACGTAGCTGAGGCGTTTAATGAGTTTTTTGCCAACATACCTGTAACTACCACTCGCTCCTTAAATTCATCCCCGTCTAAAGCGGAAAACCTTATGCTTAATAGTGTGTCTAAAAATAGTCCCTTATTTAGCTTCGAACATGTAACGCCTCGTGATGTAGTTAATGTTTTTAACACACTCAAGTCTAAAAACACTGGTGATTACTGGGGCATCTCCATTAAACTTTTAAGTAATATAATAGACATCGTAGCCCCCTATCTAGCTGTTACTTTTAATAAATGTGTTGATTTAGGAACTTTTCCTGACCTCATGAAGAATAGTAAAGTCATACCATTATTTAAATCAGGTAATAAAAGTGACGTTGGCAATTTCAGGCCTATTTCTATCTTACCAGCATTTAGCAAAATATTTGAAAAGTTAATACTCAAGCAGTTGCTTAGACATTTTAATTTAAATAGCCTCCTTCATAATGAACAATATGGCTTTACAAAAGGTCGTTCGACTACAGATGCGGGTGTTGCTTTGCTGAAACACATATTTAACGCATGGGAGAACTCGCAAAATGCTATTGGGGTTTTCTGTGATCTCTCCAAAGCCTTTGATTGCGTGCACCATGACACGCTTTTGCGTAAACTACGTCATTACGGTGTGCAAAACGAAGCTCTCAACGTTTTAAATTCGTATTTACATAATAGGTCCCAATGTGTAGATGTTGATGGTGTGAAATCTTCTGGGCTACCAGTTCAGTTAGGTGTACCTCAAGGCTCAATACTGGGTCCATTCTTGTTCTTAGTGTATATCAATGACTTACCATTCTATTTAAAGGGTATCTGTGAAGTTGTACTGTTCGCAGATGATACCTCTCTTATTTTTAAAGTAGACAGGAATAGACAAGATTTTGACGATGTAAACAGTGCACTCTCAATGGTTACGGATTGGTTTACGACAAATAACCTAGTTCTAAATACTAAGAAAACGAAATGTGTAAAGTTTGCCCTACCAAATGTTAGAAATCTAGGTCCCAACATCGTCTTAGATAAAGAGGTGCTTGAATCTGTAAACTCGGCGGTTTTTCTGGGCATAACAGTAGATGCCAAACTTCAGTGGGGCCCACATATATCGAGCCTAGCGGGAAGGCTCAGTTCAGCCGCCTACGCCGTCAGGAAAGTAAGACAATACACTGACGTCGATACAGCTCGGTTAGTCTATTTTAGTTATTTTCATAGCGTTATGTCCTACGGTCTTCTGCTGTGGGGCAAAGCTGCTGATATTCAAAATATATTTGTTCTTCAAAAACGAGCTGTTCGCGCTATTTACCAGCTTGGTGCCAGAGTTTCTCTGAGAGATTTTTTCAAAGATATTGGTATCCTCACGGTGGCATCTCAATTCATCTTCGCCAATATCTTATATATTAGGCAAAATATACACTTATACACTAAAAACAGTGATTTTCACAATGTTAACACTAGAAATAAGGACAAACTACGAGCTCCCTTTCACCGGCTTCATAAGGTTCATAACTCATTTGTTGGGCTTGGTATAACCTTTTATAACAAGCTACCCTCTTCTTTGCTAGATTTGCCTTTTAATGCGTTTAAAACGAAAGTAAAATCCAATCTTTGTTCAAAGGCATACTATTCTATCAACGACTACTTAAATGATAAGAATAGTTGGTCGCTGTGATTAACTCAAGACAATGTTTATGTTCTTTCTCCAGCTTACGTACTGACAAGTTATATGAGTTTATATAATTGTTTATTTTATTTGACTTTTTAAGTCAAGTTATTTTAATTTAACTTCAATTTATTTTTGACAATATCTACTCATCACACTGTTTTTTTATGAGTTGTATTGCAATATGTGGTTAGCTAGTGACCTCGACAATTGATCATATTATTTACTGTTATTAGTAATTAACTCTTTGTTTATTTATTTTACATCGATGGTCCTAGTTTATCATTTATAACTTCCAGTTACAACTATATGTAAGCGGGCACGCCCTTTATGCCTGGAGGCTTTTTTATTTAGATATTAATTCTGTTTACGTTTAGTTTTTTTTATTTCGGCCTGAGTATCGATGATTGATTGGTTGAGTTCTCGATGATTTTGTTTGGTATATTGGCGTGTGCTAGCTAACATATGGCTAATAATTTGAATTATGTTTTGTGTTGCGTAATGTAAATTATTTTGAATACTATTATATAGAATCTTTTTTTTTTGTTCTTCTAACTGAACAGACAGCTGTGCTGCTGGGGAGTTTGTTGCGCCACTTCTTCTTCCCAGCTAATGCACTAGGAAGTGGTGAAGGGTGGGCGTTTTGGGGGACTGTCTTATGTAATTTTGACGTTCGAAAAGTGCTGATTCTCAGCCTAGTTTGAATAAATGACTTTTGAATTTGAATTTGAATTTGAATTTAAGAAACGGCAAAAATACTTTGCTCTTTCTAGTTTCTAGGGCGTGTAAATTAAAAGTGGACACTTTTATTACACCCATTCGATTTTGATAACCTTTTATAATCAGGAAAATAGATATCTTTACCGAAAGGGCACTAGGTCATCGCAGAGAATTAAAATTTCAAGGGATCACCTTTTCATATTGCATTCTCCATAGCGATAAAATGTCGGAGTCTTTGCGTATCGAATAATTTTCTGTATGAAATGTGTTGATATACTTAGATTTTGCATTTCCGCAAAGGAGAATGTACAGAATGGGCCCCGCTGGTTAAAAATATTTAATTTATAGATACGGAAATGTAGATAAGCGGACTAATGATCAAACTAAGCAGTGTGTTTTATAATGATGACCTTAGGGAAGGAGGAAATAACCTGAACATAGGAACCAGGAATGTTGTTAAAAATCTCAGGTTAACATCGTTAGACGGTAAGTAGGAAGCCTTTGTTCAGTGCACTCTATGGAGACCTAAACGCAACGACGCTCATATTTACCTAGCTTTTATGTAAATTGATTTCGCGTAGGTGCATTAAAACTTTAAAAGCAATCAGACCGTCTGTTCAAGCCATTTTAAAAGTAACTAGCAGCAGTCAGGTTAACGACTTACTCGATATTTCATTAGGTAAACTCCAATTTAAATACTTACTTATAATACTGTTTCCAACCGTTTCTAAGAAGTAGGTACTAATCGTAGGTAGGTTTATAATAGGTATCTAGGCGGAATTCCCAACCGAACACATCTGTTAGGTTCAGGAATACTCAAATAAAGATTAGATACTGGAATGTCCAAAAACATTAATAAGTTGATCGTTGTCCAATATTGACAACACCAACAATATTCTCAATATTGAAGGATATCAAACCTAGCCGTATTGTTATCTAGTCCAGCAATTTCTTCTTTATAATTTAATACCTATTTAAAAAGGAAATTAACCGCAGTCAATTAATAAAAATAGGTCATGATCAAAGGCGACAGTTATAATTTACTAACATTTTGAATCCAATTATGAAACAAGCAATGTCCTTGGTAAAGTAAAACATATTGTACCCTTTATAAGAATAAATCTGACCTGAAGATACCTAAAGTATCTCGGAATATGGAATAAAGACATCTTTACCTTTTCTTCTCGAGTACCTGCCACTCGACCTAATTTCAGAGGGGCAATTCCCGTAATTTTTAAGAACGTTCGCATTCGCATCTCATTCGCAATCTGTCAAAAATACAATCAATTTACCAACATTTTTGACAAGTTTGACAGATTGCGACTTGAATGTGAACGTTTTTTATGTACGAGAATTGGCCTTCAGAAGTTGAAGGTGAAGTATAAATTAAGAAGTGTTAAAAAAGTCTTATTTCGTATACTAAATCACTTGGTCGTCCCTTTTTCTTTCTACTACCTTTAGTTTGGCTTCTAGGCTTCAGGCACAGTCCATATATCCGACAACTTATAGCGACAGTAATCTATACTGCGACGGTTGTTTATACGTACATACCTACATATAAAAGATTTTTAGCCAACTTGATCCAAAGAAAAAGTTTAACTGAAGCATGACATGAATAAACGTCGGTAACAAGATACTCGTATTATGTAAAACTATCATGCAGGCTTGGCCAAGCTTATAACTAATATAGACATCCATATTTATATATATAAAAATCAATTGCTGGTCGTTTGTCTTGCTAAAACTCGAGAACGGCTGGGCCGATTTAGCTGATTTTGGTTTTGAAATGTTTGTCATAGTCCAGGGAAGGTTTAAACGGTGAGAAAATTAGGGTAGGTAGGGTAGTAGGGTAGGTAGGGTAGGTAGGGTTTAGTGCTACACGTGAAAATTTCGACCCCCTTTAAAAAACCCATAAACCCCTAAAACTGAACACTTCATTTTTCATATTATTATGTTCTATACAAAAAGCGAAAAATTCCATTTAAAACACGTCGTTCCAATAAAAAAACCAAGTAGCTAAAAACGAAGTATTTTCATTATTAATATATTGTAAAATATAATGATGACTAAAATAAGTACAATTGTGAAACTGCCATGTTATTTTGGTATTTTTTTTTGTATCATAATTTTGTCTACGTCTTCTCGTCGTCAAAATCGAGGACGAGTAAATACTTGTCAACAGAAAAATCGCAGATTATCTCGTGTTAAATTGTCAAAACTCGAGATAACTAAGGAGCCATGTTAGGGTTTTGTCGAAAAACATCCAAGTTTGACAGAACGAGTCGACTATTTTGAATGGCAGCACTGTCAGAAAACGAGAAAATTGACAGAAATAGACGACAATTACTCACGCGGGAGTGAGTAATATTGTCGCGTGTGTCATGTTAGGCCTACTGGTAATTAAAACACTTAGGTTACAAGTAGGTAACGTAAGGAATGGAGGGAGGAACTACAGCAGCTCTATACAAATAGTCTCATCATCATCATTTTCCTGCCCTTGTTATATGTTACTTGAGGTCGGCACAACACGTTTTCGCCTTCCATTCTGTCAACCATCACGCTTTCATTCACTCCTTTCTCTTTCATAACATTCCTTACACAATACATCCACTTTTTATTTTGCCTTCTTCTCAAAAAAAATCCAAATAGTCTACAGAAGTCAAATTACATAAAAGTTTTTTTTTTTTATTAGTTATGTACGAGTAGGTTCTATTACATATTTAATAATCATTTATTTTGTAAGCTTACTTAATCGAACTAGGGATAAAAATGTGTTTGCTGTTAAGCCGGATATTGCGTATAAGTATTATAAGCGTTCAGCCAGAAACATCCTGATAGCTTACCTAACTGATTGAATCAGTGAAAATCTAAAATTCGTTATCATAATGATAATTGTTTTGTGAAAAGTTCTGTAGGCGCTGGCTTTTCCGAACTGTTATCCGAAAGAAAACTCTCTTGTCTCTGGTCATCAAAGTAGACAATACAATGTCATTAATCGATGATAAATCACTTATTAACTACAACAAAAGGGGCGCAATATCCATTGAGTGGGAATTTTCCGAGTCATTAAGAATTTCCCAAGCTAGGTTGGTGTAAAAACAAAGTTAGAACTATAGTT
The DNA here is from genome assembly GCA_916701695.1 of Agrochola macilenta. NCBI lineage: Eukaryota > Metazoa > Arthropoda > Insecta > Lepidoptera > Noctuidae > Agrochola > Agrochola macilenta. The sequence continues at coordinate 7,718,439 of OU753552.1, read as the reverse complement.
TTGTTACTTAGACTGAACAAGAGTATCGTCAAGCTTATTTGTGACATTAGGTAAATGCATGTACGCGTACTATGCAAGTTTCACTTTCAAGCAACCTTTGGACAGCACTTTGCTTCCATAGATATTTCACAGGTAATATGATGAGAGATAATAGGTAGTGTCTATCTATGCACAATCGAATCTAATCAAATATTAGCTAGGTGTACCTATACATAACGTAACGAATTTTATTTGCAAGAATGTGTTATCCACAGTATCTACGATATTATGTTCTTGTTATTATAAGTACCTTGTTGTTAGGATACCTACTTACGTAAATTGTTTCACCACATTATCCAAAAATTTGTCACTGCTCTATAATGGATTGCAGAGCAAATAAAAATTCCCCGTGGACATTCAAGACAAAGCAACAAAACTTCGTGATCAGATTGTTCTAAAAATGTACGAAAAAAAAACCGAAATATTGAATTTAAATACGGATTTGAATCAAATTAACGCATTGATTTCTAAGCACGAGAGCTCTTGAATAATAATTTTCACGTTTCTAACAGATAGATACTACTAGAGCCCTCTGTCCGGATTTTCTAGAACTAAACTCAACAACGAAGTTCGATGCGCCGTACACAGATGGCGCGCTGTTTTACTGCAGCGAATTGAAACTGAAACTAGTGAGTTTCACAAACTAAGGGAGGATGTAGGTCGCACATGCGCCCCTAGAGGGTGCAATAGTCAAATTTCAAATCTGATTCTTTTCATGTAAAGATTCAAAATTGATGTTATTCGTTGACATACATTACAACAAACATTTGTATTTGTTTATTTCTCAATAAATTATTAGAACAACAAAACATGACCACTAAAATAATGTTGTCCAGGTGTAAGACTGCGTAATCACTGCGGTCGCAATGATTTATTCCTCTAATACTAGGCATTGAGTTTGAATGCGGTCCCAACTTCCAACTGACCTTGCGTTTGTAACAAAATAAAAGTATAATGTATCGATCAGCTGGCTCGTAGCCCGCGCCATTTCCACTTTCCACCAAATTTATTAAATACACAAACTACAACCATTGTTTTACCTATGCAACTATTATTAAGACTTACTATTAGAGATAACTGTGATTCACAAGATCACGAGATCATAGGTAATATAAATACATCTCAAAATTATAACATCACATAGCAATATGATGAGTAAGCATGCATATTAAAAACCTACTTAGTATTCTTGCGTTGGTTTTTAAATTAATTAAGCGTTCGAAACTAGTTTGAACAATATAGAATAAAGATTGAAAAAGTAGTGTGGAAGTGTAGCGGTAGGCAACCATACTAGAGGGTGGGTTACGTAGGTACTTACTTAGACACCTCCCTAAGAATTAATATCTAGGTACCTAATAGTAAGGAGGCAGTCCTAAAAAAAGGAAAGGACCTTTATAAATCAATGTTTAACTATAACTTTATAATAAACTGATCCAAAAAAAAACGTCGAAAACTGGTGGGTACCTAGGTACTTTAAACAAGTACCTACCTACCAATTATAATGCAGATTGGAAATTGCCGATACCAAAACGTAATAAATTGATGATTCGAAGTCCCGTCCTAAGTTCTTAGTGAGAGAGATAATTCAACTGATGCCAACAATTCTTACAAACTATGCAGTGAACCACTGCAACATAAGATTGCGTCACACGATGTCATACGGAAAAAATGCAAATTCTGCGGAATTAATCCAACCTTCCATTCTCAGCATCTGTTTTACATCGTGGATTCCGAAGGGTAACGAAGGACAGTGAGCAAGAAACATAATGCAGGTCATGCTTATGCATTATGAAACGTACTTTAAATAGTGAAGCCTACCCCCAATAATATATAAAACTTGTTCAAGTGAAATCTTAAGACGGAGGTTAGGTTTAATTTGGGTTCAATCAGATATTTTGCTCGGATTGACGGTAAACAGATCATGAAATATGTAGATTGTTAACGGATAATCCGAATTGGGGAATATTTTATTAAATATTTCAAACATTTTAGCTAATCTCAAATTGCCTTTAGATTGATGGTAACCTATATCATGTTTTGTCTCCTGATTAGTGAACAATACCTCAAGAATTGATTTAAGATTTGACAAGAGATTAAATTGAATATCTCTTCAGGAAGGAAGCTCTTTAGGGAGCAAGGGGCTCTTGGCTTTTCAAACGAGTCGAGAACAGCATGTTGAAAAAAACCAAGTAAGTAAATCTTTGTGGACCTAGGTACTTGCTTTTCCAGATACTTAATGCTTTCAGAGACAAGAGAGAAGCGACGTTTATTGAGGATTTAAGTTTCCTGTCAATACTGGGTTATTGGTATCGCCAATCTGTTAAGGGGATGTAGGATAGGTCATTTACAACCAAATAACCCCTTTTGACTTCTATGCAAATGTTAAACGACACGGTTGGCGCAGTGGCTGAGTGATCGACTGCTGCGCAACGTGTCGCGGGTTCGATCCCCGCACGGAACAAACATTTGTATGATCTGCAAGTACTTGTTCCGGGTCTGGGTGTTAGTGTATGTGAGTTTCTATGTTTGTAAACGCACCCACGATACAGGAAGAAATTCTAAGTGTGGGGCAACGTTTAAAAAAAAAAAAAAAAAACTCGGCAATCCGTTAAGGGGATGTAGGAGAGGTCATTTGCTACCAATTGACCCCAAACGACCCCTGTGCCAATGTCAAACATTTTCGAGTTATATGACATTTTATACTTTAATTAGCTTTCGCCAGCGATCTCACTGGAACGTACTACCGGGATAAAAAACTATCCTATGTCCTATGCCAGGTCATGGTCTACCCGTGTGCCAAATTTTATCCAAATCCTTTCGGCGCGTAAAAAACAAACAAACTCACTTTCGCATTTATAATATTATAGTTAGGATTTCTTTCATTTTAGAATACAAAATGTCATATTACTCGAAAATGGTTGACATTGGCACAGGGGTCGTTTGGGGTCAATTGGTAGCAAATGACCTCTCCTACATCCCCTTAACGGATTGCCGAGATAATAAAAAAAATGCTCAAGTTACATATACCTACAGGGATATTGGTTATATTATAATGTATATGTAAATTGAGCATTTTTTTACTACTGATATATAATGATAACTATGTAGGTATTACACATAAAAAGCTCGAGGCGCGGTTGTGCGGTGCAGCCCGGAAACCTGCAAACATAAGTGGACGTCGCGTCGTGTTGCTATTCAAAGGCTAGCGAACTACTCAACATACTTTTTAAAATTTTATAATAATTATTATCAAACCAAGAGACCTAAATTAAAAATTAAATTCGCAATTTTTTTATTTAATAGGTAGGTTAGGTACCTTATCACTAAATACAGGGTCAAAAAACACAAGACCTCAAAAATGCATTTTTTGTAACAAACGTCGTCTTTAAAAAAGATCGCGTTTAGCGATTAGACCGCCCCTTGTCATTTTAGCTCAGTATTTAGTAGGTAAAGTGCGACAAACACAACCTATGTAAAATTTCTATTTTTATATCCAATATTCATATGATATCCTAACTTAATATTATAAATGCGAACGTTAGTTAGTTTGTTTGTTTGTTTGTGACTCTTTCACGCTACAACGGCTGAATGGATTTCGATGAAATTTGGCACATGAGTAGACCATGACCTGGAAAAGGACATACTTAGGACCTTTTATCCCGATATTCCCACGGGATCGAGACTTATGCGGGTGAAACCGAGGGGCGCAGTTAGTACGAGGGGTGTTCAATAAATAGTGAGAATGCGATACATTCTCCTTGGAAAGAAAAAAAATAAATACTGGCAGGCATAGCCCAGACATTAGTTAAGATGATAATAAAAAAAGCAATTAATTCTCTTTTGTTTTTTAAAAGTAGAAGTCTATTGTTTGCGTAGTTTCGGAACGTGTTCTTAAAAATTGATAAAATTTAAGTTCGCGCGGTAAGAAAATATCTCTGCTTGAAAAATTTTACTACGGAGCAGGTAAATCAAGACTTGAGAGCAACATTAGGGGTTCATGCTCCTCCATATTCTACGGTTGCGCGTTGGTGTGCTGAGTTCAAGCGAGGAAGAACTTCCACGAACGGGACGCCCCATATCGGCAGTGACTGAACAAATGATTAAAAAAGTTGAAAATATTGTATTGGCGGATCGTCGTGTTACTGTTCGTTTTATAGCTGAAGAAGTAAAGATTTCGATAGGAAGTGTCCATAATATTATAAACGACCATTTGGGTATGAAAAAAGTGTCAGCGCGCTGGGTGCCCAGAATGCTTTCTGACGCGCAGAAACAAACTCGACTGAGAATTTCACAAAGCTGTTTGGATTTGTTACAACAAGATCCTGACCGATTTTTGGCTCGATTCATAACTATGGACGAAACATGGCTTCACCATTATGACCCGGAAACGAAACAACAGTCCATGACTTGGAAGCGACCGTTATCTCCAACTCCAAAGAAATTTAAGGCGATTCCATCCGCCGGAAAGATCATGGGCTCTCTTTTCTGGGACAGCCAAGGGGTGGTGATGATCGAATATCTTAATCATGGAGCCACTATTACGGGGACTATGTACGCAGGACAAGTAACAAAGTTGCGTGAGGAAATACGCAAGAAACGGCGTGGCAAACTCGCTAAAGTTGTTTTGTTTCACCAAGATAACGCCCCTGCGCACAAGTCCAGAGTTGCGATGGCTGCCATTCAAGAAGCTGGCTTCGAATTGATGGAACATCCTCCATATTCACCGGACCTTGCTCCTAGTGATTTCTACCTATTTCCGCGCTTAAAAGAACATCTCAGGGGCCAGAAATTCGAAGATGATGACGGAGTAGTCGCCGCCGTAAATGATTTTTTAAGGGATCAGGAAGAAGATTTTTTTAGAAAGGGAATTTTAGGATTAGAGAAAAGATATACAAAGTTTATAAACCTGAAAGGTGACTACGTCGAAAAATAAAATAACGTCGTAAGTAGCGTCTTACTCATTCTCACTATTTATTGAACACCCCTCGTATATAATAAAGAGTATTCTATCGAACCAAGTTAGGTACCCTCAATGCGCCTTAGGTACATACACTGCTAGTCCTACTATTATGCTAACAACGAGGTGGTTTCACCAGAACCATTTTGCACTTTTCTTCATAAGGCTTACAATCAAAGTCAAGATCTTTCGCTTCGCTAGCCGACGCTAACCGCTGGGCTATTTTCGCTCTAATTTATCAGTTGTTTCAGCTTAATCGATCACAATTTAAACTTGGCTCAGAGTTCGGTTCATTCATCGAATTTAGGTTGTAACAGGAACTTATAAACGATTAACAGACTGCCAGAAGTTCGCAAAATGAGGTTAATTTACTAACATAACAAACCCCAAAGTTAGATACATTATCTTGAGACGATAACAGACAAGTTACTAGGTAGGTAGATGTATCGCTGTAAGGTCGAATTAAGTAAGATGAAACGCTGGCAACAACATTGTTTGTCGCACTTTACTAAATACTGCGCCAAAATGACAATTACATCGTAGGTACCTACTGAAATTGAAGAAACTGAGTATTTCTTAGAAAACACGACTGATATTAAAATAATTATATATATCCTACCTAATTTCAGAAGAAAATAGTTTTTCTGATGTGTAAAATAATCTGCGCTTTTTATTTAGAAAAGTTCATGACCTGAATTATTTTGCACAACAAATAGCGACAGAGTTGGCTCCTATCCCCATGGGATGAATGTAGAAATCGTAGGTAGTTTGTAGTTATCGGAGAAATGTTGAAACGCATAGGTTACCTACGTCAGGATAACTTCACTGTGTAAAGATTAAAATCTGAGCTATACTGCACAGACCCACTAGTGCAGTGGAACCGACTGTCCGAAAGGAAATAAAAATAAATAAAATCAAGCAGATGTAGATCATTGGCGGTTTTTTATTTCCAATCTACACTAGGTAATCCATACCTACTAATGTTATATATGCGAAAGTAATGCCCCTTTTCGCTTTCACTAAGTGACACTTAAATGAATCCCTAAATAAAAGTGCACTGTTGGATTTTCAACGCTTGGCTTTAGGGCTGAGACTTGGAAATCCAACCGTGCACTTTTATTCAGGGATTCATTTAAGTGTCACTTAGTTGTTGGTGAAAATGGACATAACTCTGTATGTCTGTTTGTTACCTTTTCACGCCTTGATAAACCATTTTCATCATTCCATTCCAAGGTTGCCTGGAAGACATCGCGATGAGGCCGCCTATTGTCTGTTTTGTAGTGTTAAACTTATATTTTTTTTGTTACGTATTTTCTGGAGTACGATAACTCTATCGTACTCCAGAAAATACATAACAACAGGTTCCGGGATTTATTTAATTATATATACTCATATATAATTAAATAAATCCCTGAACCGATTGTCATGGAATTGGACAGATAGTTACTCTGGGACCTAGATAAGGGTTCAGGTATAATCGGACCGAAAAGGGTTTGATTTCCGGCCGAAAACGGGAAAAAAATATCGTTTATCTTTCGATACCCATAGGTAAGTTTTTATTTGGTAGAAGTAGTTACCTTGAAAAATTGTGTCAATTATAAACCGTTTCAACTTAAATCATATGAAAAGAAAGGTAAGTACCGTGGGCTATTAAGGGCTAGTGGGCTAATGGGCTAAGAAGGTATTGACAAAAACGTAATTATAAAAAACAATCTCAATTTAAATGCAATAAACGCATTTTTTATATTTTAATGTATTTTTTCAGTTATGTTCTTGTAGGTGTGGATTTTCTATGAATATAAGATTTGAAAGTAGCGATTTGACGCAACGTATTTTTTAAATAATACACTTTTGTTCGGCTGCAAACGAAATGTAAATTGGCGAAAACCGGAAACGAAAACGAAATTCGGTCGGATTCTAGCTCAGGCTATTATTCATTCTGGATGTATTAAAACATTTGTATTAAAACATGATTGAAATGCAAAATACACGAAGATGAAGTCGCGGGAAACAGCTAGTCTGATGTAAATTTCTAATTAAGTATTAATTCTAGCTACATTTAAAATACCCTCCTCGTTAGCTAGTTCTCAACAATCACAATTCAACGCACAACAACAAAATATAATACTAACTCAATCTGGGAACTTCTGTACCAGTTAGGAACACAGTTCAAATTCATTTATTTTGTGAATATAGGTCACATAACTGCAAGATGTTAAATTGTCAACGATTTGTATGTATAAAATTAAAATGACATAATACAAATATTTTGAAAAAGGGTTTTTTTTTTGTTTGTATGTAGGGGGCTAGATCTTCGGAACTATTGATCCAATTACAAAAATTCTTTAGTTAAGTACCTTAACCTAACCTTAATTTGATGAGATATTAAATTTCGTCACAAATAATTTCGTTATCTGAATAAAATTCCTTTTTTAACCAGTAGGTAGCTCGGGTTTACAATTCCTGTTTTTAACGGAACACGGTAAGCAAATAAGTGATTTGTTTGGTTTTAGCAAGCACATGTGCACAATCAATGGAAGAAAACAATAAAAACAATCGACATTTTTATCAGAGACGTTACTGTGTATTCCCTTATTTAATCATGTGTTTCTAGTACCTACGTAGAAAACGACCGAAAGTGGATTTTTATTTTCGGTTGAAATCGTAAACAAAATTAAAAAACATATATTATATTAAGTTTAGTAGTACATGTATAGAGAAAAACTGAAACCGAATTTCGGACAGACTCTAATTTCTAATTGTATTAAACTGCCGTACCTATTGTAATTAGGTGCCTATCCAATCCCTCTAGTAAGATTAACTTAATAAGTAACAATAGTGGAAAAGTAACTTTCCGCCCGCAATTTTAATTGTTACGTAGCAGAGGGATGTTGGAAAATCCAAGCATGCTTCTCTGGCAGATGTTAGGGAAACAACCTAGCTTCAACAAAGGATATAAAATTTCAGTAAATTCATAAAATTACGGCTTTCATGTTCCGTGCTGCAGGTTTAATCATAAAATTGCATTGTAGGTACTGTGTTGTGTACACCTGTAATGATTACAGCATACAGCGCTCTGAAACTAGTAATTTGTACCTGTATTGTATAAACCTGTAAATAAATCGATGCCGACTTCCCCGTGGAACAAACAATAGCAACATACTAACATTATTTATACGTTGTTACAAAAGCAAACTAGTACCGTGATCTACTCATTCATTAGGCACATTAATTCGTCTTGCATCATTCATCATGTCGTCCAATCTCGATTTGTAATGAAACTAGAATGACTAGAATTATTGCTGCTCGCGAACCAGTACATATGATCTGGGAATAATATACGACTGCATTCACATTTGCGACACGACACGCTAAAAATAAATGTTAAATACCGGAAAGGTGGAACATTTTATTCAAATTGATGTAAATCAACAAAGTTGAAAATTTGGTTCCATCTCGCACTTTTAGGGATCTCGCGCACTACACGGCCACGACTACGACCAGTGGTCGCACCGACCAGAACGTCTAGCATGACAACCATAGAAACGGGTTTTCTACAGGTTTTGTCGACGGAAGAATAGACAAAATGACTGATTATTTGTGATTGTTTATCTGTCATTTTGTCTATTCTTCCGTCGACAAAACCCGTTTCTATTGTGGTCATGCTAAGCGTGCAAGTAAACTAGGTATAAAAACCGATACGAATCACGCACTTGGTCACAAGTCGCAACGGCCGACTAGCCGCAGACCGGGCCACGACGACTGGCCGGAGTCGTGGCCATCTAGTGCGCTAGCTTCTGCCCACGTCTTCGTCCGCACTTACTTCGTTTTGGCTTATCGTGCTTTCTGACCTTTTTTTTATCTTCCTCGGCTCCTCGTACCGTGAAGAATTGGGCTATCAGAAAATACTTTTTTAAATCCGTCTGGTAGTTCCAGAAATTAGCGCGATCAAACAAACTCTTCAGCTTTATTGTTAGTATAGATATAGATTGATAACTTTTCTGAAATATCTATTTACAGTTAAAATTAAAGCCTGGATCAATCCACTGTGTGTGTGTGTAACCTAAACATGTTGAAAACGTCAATATAAATGAAACAGGAACATTGGTAATCAATTTTATTAGCGTCAGTGGATGCAGTGAATATATTTAGAGCATGTAAGATGAAATTAGATTAGTGCACTAGGTGGCTCCCAAGAGGTAAGGTTCTTAACGTTATTACGGTACGCAACCAACAGCCTCGAACGCTAATGAAAAGGGCTGCACCACTATTAAAAAAATGTCTAGCATATTTTAACGATTTTATGATTATGTTCGCGCTTTATCATTTATTTCAGAACGAATTTCACCAATGACATTGAACGTGATCAGCACACCTAAACCGCGTTCAAGATCTGTCAGTGTCATCATTGTTGTGGAAAAATGACACTGACACTCTTGAACTCGAGTTAAACGTGCTGGGTGATTGGTGAAATTCGTTCTGAAATAAATCATTTTGGGCATAAGTAATTTTGTAGATGGGATTACTGGACGTTAACTGAAACTATTTATTGAGATAGCCAACTAGGTACGCTTCTACTAAACTAAACTTTTTGATTTTTTTAAAAAAGCTCTGCAAATGAGCTTTTTTCAAACACCAAAAAATTTAGTTTACGTTTCCTTTCCAAAATCGCGCTCATGGTGTCAGTTTCTTGATTAATGAAACTATACCTACTTAGTTCCTACGTATGCAATACCTACCTGCTAAAAATAAAGGGGTACGTATGTTATGCCCTGCTATAAAAATAAACGTCAATACATTGATTTTATGAAAAACACCTTAAACAATGAATGCCAGTCAGTAATTTCAGCTTTTAGCGTACCACACTGAATGAATTAGTTAGGTAGGTACGTACCAACCATCCCAGGCACTTGAGCGCAAACGAATGTAGAAGCGTACATATTATTATCATTAATCACAATCTACAATCGAAAGTAATAAAATAAATACATAATACGTATTAACTTTATTAAGAAAACAAGTAGGCAGGTACATAATTTAATTTATGATGGTGGTACAAGATTTTAGATCAATGTTACTACATTATAAGGATAATGGATTCATGCAGTATTTAGGTATTCTTACGTACCTATCGTAATTCGTTCTGTTGTTAATAATCAGAATTTAAATCAATACTTTTACGCAGTAGATATGCGTTGCAAGATAAGATTAGAATTCTGCAACATTTTTCCCGGAAATACTCGGAAAATTCGTCCGAAACTTCAGATATTTATAAAAGGCATATTTTTTGTTACCAGAAATAACCTCCGCGGAACTAAGAAGAATTTAAAAATAAGAAAAGCACAAGGGATTCGGTGCCGTCATAAATTAGAGGCATTTGAAAGGTGACCGTTATAGAACAAAAGACGTTTAGTAATAACAGAAAAGCAATGAAAACGTACATGCAGCTGTCGCTGCTAACAGATCAATAAAATATTTTGGAATGTAGAGGTGGTACATTTTTTTCTAATTCAGACACATTTACGATCAATGATGTAAGTATGTAACTACACACTTATATCCTGATTGTCAAGAAGCAGAACCGGATATTTTAAATAACCCCTGAGTTATATAAGTCTTGAGCTTATTGAAATTCTGCATAAAGCTTTTTAATCAGAAGCCAGAACTTCTTTCTTTGATGCAACTTTTTAAATTGAAAAAGCATGACTTAATTATACTTATTGAAAAGCGTACGATGTCGATTAGAAGGTTATAGAAACAAAACTTGCAATAAATTAAATGCGCTTAGAGCAAACATTAATCTCTCATTAAAAGGTACATGTCGTTAATTCAATCTATCAGATATTGAACGGAGATACGTACTGTCGAGCACGTCTGCCAACAAAACATCACAGAGAATGCCAATTGGTATTGCTGCTTGCCACTTCCGAGACTGTCATTGTTAGTAAAAATATGGCCACTACATTAGGTCACAAGATGAATCCATTGTCATGGAGTGATGTACTTTAGATAAAATGCTGCTCGTGGTACATAAAAGACAATGCCAGAAACTGACTCGAACGTACATTACATACATGCCTATGTCTTCGTCGGGGTGCTCATAATAGCTTATGTTACATAGTTCCGGATACCAGTTTTTAAGTTACAAAGGAACGGTTTTATGATGAGATGATGACGATTGTTTGATCAATACAGTAATAATATTACAGGATTGTAAACTGACATATTTCTTCTGAAATCTGGAAGAATAGTAACAGAAATCCGAAACATATTTTTTGTGCCTAATGCAATTTGTTATTCTACAGACAGAAGATTAGGAAGGCAAGTCGTTAATAACCGGATACATTAATACCAATAGGTATATCGTTCGAATTGTCAAAGACAATAGAAAGCAGGAACTCTGTACGGACAATAAAGTAACATTTAATTAGCATGCGACACTCGAACCCAAAAGAGTTATCTAGCACAACTACGTGCACTACTAGTTGGCTAGGATTACGGAGTTAATTAATAAAATCTCCTTTTTTATGAAAGCAAGCAAACGTTTCGAGACCAAGGATTTTTATTAATCGGATTATAAAAAGACTGCACCATTCCTGAGAAATAGAACAAAAAGCGTCTCCGCAGGGATAACAATTTATAACTAAGTACCTACTTATTGTTGGTAAACCAAGATAGATCAATTACAATAAATATGGTACTTTAACGTATTCGGTACCTATGTAACATGTGTTTAATAGATGTAACGTAGGTAACTAACCGAATTTGGTCATTACAACGACAACTTCACATGGTACTTAAGATTGCTGTTGTTGTCATAGACATGAACAAAATGCAATTTGTGATTGTGAGCTATTCCGTCTGATGCATGTGATCTTCTCACTTGATCCTCCGTCTTCCTACGCCGATCACAAGAATGAATGTCTACGTGGTCCGCGATTATTCGCTAGAAGCATAGACACTCGCGTAAATAGCTGCTCTTGCCAAATCTATGTTAGTGAACTTTACATTTGGCACTCGAGAGTGTGTCTGCGCTGTTTGTTACGTTAAAAATATGCGGCGTCATGAACGAGTCACAGTAGTTCTGAGTGTCTGAGTGGGCTGGCCCAAGTCCAGGGCAGACACACACCAGCATCTATTGGTGACTATGATTATCCCGATTATCGCGGGTCGCGTGTAGCATGAACGCCAGTTAACTAGAACAGTTAACCTTCAAACGGCACTAGCAGAGCCCGCATGGCGCGAACGTATGTTGCCGGACTGGCAGCCGAGTGCAGGGCGATTTAGTGTCGCAGAATTACATGCACGTAGATACCTAGAGCAGCTAGTGACGCATTCCACGACGTAACACTCGAACGAAAACAATGCCATGTTGAGGACAACATTGACGGGCCATCCGCTGTTTGTGTGGGCGTTGTTGGAACATAAATATTTTGAGTAGTAGCTAAAATTAGGTAAAGATATAGTAATAGTTTGATAAGCAAAAATAAACAGCATGCGAACTACAGTATCAAGGCGATGCCGTCTATGAATAATGTAGCGCATCGAATAAGGTGACTACATCATCGGGAAGTTACGACTAGCATTTAAATAGGAGCATTAAAATATAAAAGAACTATGTTGTAGGTACCAACTATAAAATAAATATAAAAACGTCCAGCCTCAGGGCGTACACCGTTTTTAATCTTCCCTTGATCAAAAAACCGTAATCTAAGCCAAAATAATTGAAGCCAAAAACAATACCTAGTTAGACGACATTATACCAGAGATAATTAGCAAGCGTAGCAGAAACAACCATTTTGTCTGTCCTTTACCGTTTTGTGGTTTTTATCTGAGAACAACGGCCGGATCCAACTGCTAATTAGGTATCAACTGCGATAATGGGTTAGCCAACCTACATACTGTAAAATCCATTTAATCGCAGCTCTAGAAAAAAACACAGTGAATCACAAATGGTGGGAACTGTGATAATAATTCAACGGGCGAACAGATGATCGTGGCGAGGAGAACTGATGTCATACTCGGATGCGTGTTGGATACGTACGTAACACTTTTCATGACATCACACTGGCGATTTATTTTTAGTGTTCGCTCAAGCCTTAAAATAATTATTTCGACTCGTCACTTCTTTAGACTGTCTTCATTTATTGCGCACGCACGTGTAATACCCGACAAACGTTTCTCTCTCTTTCTCTAGTGTCCCAATTACTAAGGAATTAATTACGGGTACTCCAGTTTACCTGCTTTATTACTCTACGTCGTAATCGTTTGGTAATGACCGAAGGACTTAATTTTCTTTAATGTGTCGTATGAAAACTATTCATGATTTTAAATGCTGAGAAAGAAAATATAACGATATACGACGACGATGAATTCAGGAATAGTTTTATCACATCCAAAAGCATTGACATTACCCGAAATAATTTCAACCAGCAATTTTATCGATCGTGGATTACGATAACTGATGTTTCGACGCGCAATGTGTAGGTAGTTTGCGTCGCTCTCAACAGTTTCCGTGATGCGGTAATCCATAATAGTCATACACATAAATAAAATTGGAGCGTATGTCCACTGACAAACACTTTAATTTTGTTTATGAGTGCTCCAATTTTATATGTGATCTGCGCTCAGTAAAGAAACAGGGATTTCTTTTTAGTCAATACCTCGCAGCTAATTTGAGCTACGAATATGAATGATTTATTACCTGCCTAAAGAAAAGGAAGGGTCATGGTGAGATAGTTTACCGCAGAAACTTCGGTGCACGTGACAATGTAAAGCAGGAGACTTATCTTAAATCAACACTTCCATGGTCGGCCACGTTTTACGAAACCACAAATTGTTGCCTTCTAATAAAGGAAGATGGAATACAGTTTATTGTGTAACATAGTTCCTTTTAAGACACGATGCAGCTGTTTTAAAATATGAAGAAACTGAAAACTTAATACGAATACGTGTAATTTCGAAGAGCACAAGAGTATTTTTAACGTTTACTATATTGCACCCTACTAGGTAAACTGGGTTAACGTAGATAAGCCTCAGCCCCAGATGAGTTTCCACCGTAATTATTTTTACCTGACTACGGCAAAGTCAAAGTAGGGTTATGATTTTAACAGGCTATACAGGGTAGCAGGGACATCGACGCGAAGCCGGCTACCATGGATTCAGTTAATGATTCTGAACCCCACTGCGTTGAAATTTTTCGTCGGTTATTTAAAAAAAAAAAACAGCTGTTTCATAGAAAAGTGCAATATCTACGCGGTCAAAATGTATGGAGCAGCTAAACTACTAGTCGTATTTTGACAAGCGAGGTATAGTTTGTCAAAATACATGGGTGCCTATATCGGATGTTAAGTTTTGCAGAATAAATTATATTTTCGACTAATTTCTAAGTTTATCTTGGATATTACTGACATCGGTGAAGGAAAACATCGTGAGGAAACCTGCACCCTTATTGCGTAACACACGATCAGTCATAATCTGAATCATTTTGAAGGAAATAATGTAAAACCCAACTACGACAAAAACGCCAACCAAAATAGGATAAACTAGGGATGTTCCGAAATTCGTTTCACATTCAGTTTAACGGAACTTGCAATCAGCCGAAATTCAGTTCAAATGCCCGAACATTCTATAAAAGAAAATAATAAATTTTATTATTAAAATAACGAATTCTAACTAAAATAATAAAATTGGGATTTAAAATATACCAGGGCAGGTTATGGTGCAAAAACACCAAGGATTCTGCGTTATCTGGCAGGAATCATGTTACGTTTTTGTTATAACCTAATAACCGAAGTTCGGCCGAAGTGTTTATTTTCACCGAATGTTCGGCCGCAGTTCGTATTCGGTTCAAACCACGTTCGGCCCATCCCTAATATAAACAAGAATGGTAACAAAATAACAGCGGTTTCGGTTTTTGTAAAAACCGAGTAACACGTAATTACTAAATATGTCATGTAATTATGGCATAAATCGTACAGATTACGTGTGACTCCAGTTAGGTTATTTTGTCTTGTATTTTAGTTGGCTTTTTAGTTGTCGTAGGTGGATTTTAGTTTTTTAAAGTTGAAACCTAACGACGGATGTTCGGGGTCAGTCAGCGCATCTACTTACAACGACAGTTTCCGTAGGTAACTGGCGCAGCAGTCGCTAACAAGCAATCAAAACTTTCCGAGATTACCTGTAGAAGGTATACGTACCTCCTTACTCATTTTTTGTAAAACAGGTATCTATCTAATAGGAAGTTTTAAAAAGCGGTGGTTTGGAAAGCTCCCTAAAAAAGCATTAAGTTTCATAACTTGGATGTTTAGACATACCTAGGGCTTACTCGTATACTTGGAGTTTCTACATTATGCACTTCAAAACAATCATGATCAATTCGCGACGATTTGTAGTAATAGGGCCCGATCAACAAGAACACACACTCAAACAATCAGCGCGTCTGAAGGACCTTTTGTCGACCACAATACAATACGCAATCTTAGCACACACGCACACGGACAGACGTACGGTTCTATTACGACACGAGGCGATGGGGAGGACCGGACCGTTACAAACCGAGGTCACACGACAATCAAAACTAATTCTGGCAAGGGGTTCATATTCATGATACAGTGTTCGATTTCCAATAGACAAATACAAGGATTTAAGATCACTAAACTAAACTTTAAGATGAACGATTATTTATATGTTTCAAAGAACCTTCTTTGTTTAGGACTAGCCTATGACTAAACTGGAGATGTTTTATGACTTGTTTGATTATGAAATTTCAAACGGGTTTTGTTTGTCCACGGAAGAATACACAAAATGACAGATGCACAATCACAATCTGTCATTTTGTCTATCCTTCCGTCGACGAAACCCGTTTCTATTGTGATCATGCTACGTTTGCTGGTCGTCTATACCATATTTATTTTTGGCAGTTATTCCAGTAAGTATTCCCATTGGATGCCAACGATATCTTCAGCTGAATATAAAACTTAGTTAACACATAGCGAAACGGATTTCGTATTACATAACAAAGCGTTTATAAATGCAGAGTCCAATCCAAATGGGGTTACATTAATCACGGAAATTACAACGAAGGTTAAATGCGGCATAGACACGCCAACTCCACCTGCCTGAGAAAATACTTAATTAATATAGTGAAAAAACGCGATGTACAAAAATGCTGTTGCATAGATTTTTTTCGTTTAGAACAGTAGGATGTTTATCTCAAAGCATGCAGAGATATAGGTAGATCACGAAGTTTCCGAAGAAAAACGGTATTTCAATGATACTTGCCTACCTAATTTATTATATTATAAACACAGATGAGAAAGCGAAAATCAAAATATAATCCTGTCAATACTAAAAATATATTCTTAAATGGAAGTTATTGTCATGACTTGTCCACAGTGAAGTTGCAATTATGTCTTTATTAAATCTGTTTCCAACAACTTCTATGGAAAAATGCATTACCTGTCGGGATTCGTCTCTATTGTGGCCTCTATCAAGCCCCACTCGTCAGTTTTTTCCGCGCCGCACAGTCCGCATACGCAATTATAAAACCGCAGCGCAAAATACTGTTTTCAATATTAAACAGAATGATACGATTAGAAGTTGAATTCCAGTTCCTAAAACTTTGTGATATAAAGGCTAGATAATAAATATTCCTTCCTTCTACTTTATTTAATAAAACTGCTTTCCAATGTTCCATCCATCATGTAAACATGAAAATTTCATCGATCCTTTAATAAGAACAACATTTGCGAGATAGGATGACATTTACTGTAGGAGCGGAGCGGTAAGAAAAGTTGTCCTTTAACATAATCTCCATTTATATCGTACATAAATATGGCAGGATAAAACTGGGTCACTTTTATATTAGTGTCATGACTTCATGAGTTATTCGTAGTAAATATGATACACGCAGACAAGGTGCTGTGCTGGGTGAACTATTTTATGTATAAACATTTGATTAGGTTTTTTTTTTTTACACCGTACTATTGGTAGTGTTATTTGGAGGTATCCATATCCATACCAGCACGCGTGGCATGGCAGCAATAGAAACGGGTTTTCTACGGATTTTGTCGACGGAAGAATAAACAAAATGACAGATTGTGGTTGTTTGTCTGTCATTTTGTCTATCCTACCGTCGACAAAACCCGTTTCTATTGTGGTCATGCTTAGCGTGGTGTAAATAATAGAACTGAATCCGATCGAAAGATTAGTTTCTATGATTTCTATGAATCGAACGTTATTAGCATATTCCAGTCATTCAATGGTCTTCGTTCGTAAAGAAAGAGGAAATTGCATCGATATTTTTATTCCGCTGACAACTCGTTATGTCTAAATCAGGACAAACGAATGCCTTGTGAAGCGTCTGTTGCAGTCATAGAAATATAAATAACAGGAGAAGTGGTATGGGGGCGTGTCTGTGTCCGCGCGTCTTGATCACAATGCTCATGCCTCAGGCAAATGGCCGTCTCCGCTAACTAGTGCGCTTTCGAGCGCGATCGTGATAACATTTAAGAATACCGTGTTGTTCAGTGGTTTCTTGTAAAAATCGAAGCTAAACTATAAACTTTATAAATCGTAGAACCACTTTTCATAAATCAGCACAAGTATTTTGCTATATTTGTGTTGAAAATCATGAAAAACAACAAATCGTAAAATATTTCTTGCCTTTACTACGTTATTTTTGTTTTCATATATCACAGCGACTGTACTTTTATTGTAGTAAATACATTGCTTCTTTACCACTACCAAAGTATGTCGCTAAGTAACTGGACAAGCAATGTAAAAATTACAAAACGATATTTACTTTAAGCGGTTGCATCGTTAGTACGGCCGCAGCGTCTTGTGACGGATTAGTGATGTGGTTGTGCAGATCCACTAACGTAGGCTATCGACAATAATGTCGATTGTCGTATGAATTTATATTACTATTAAAGTTTATTCTTCAATTTGTCAACAGTTATAGCCTGATTGGAAGACCGATGTGAAATCTTGTTTTATACTCATTTAGATTTTCTCATAATGTTGTTATTTTTTTGGTTTACTTAATATTTTTTTTTTTACTTACTTATTGTTTATTTATATCATCTTATTATATGTATATCGTTTTTTATTTATAATTTTTTCAGCAACTTCCAAAAATTTTAATACAATAATAAATGGGAGAATCGATAAGTTTCCGATTTAGTCAATCACTAGCGTATATGTAAAATAAATGGCTTTTGCACAGCACAACGATAGCGAACGATGTTTTCGTGTGGGTGAGTTGTACGGTGCATGGTAAATGCACGCTGTGTTTGATGGGATAAGGTTTATAATTGATTATGTAGTACGTTCTGATTTGTAAATTGCAAGTGTGAGCGGGGCCTCGTATTTATTGGGTTTACTGATCGCATGTGTGATCGCAGGCTAGAGAGTAGGGATAGATAGAAGACATTGGGTTTCGATACATTTTCAACTACCGGGCATATCTCCTTCTTTCTTATATCTATGGTTGCAGTAGATTGTTCTTTATCCAGAGAGTAAACCCATTTAACAAGTTCTACCCGAGCATTCAAATATTTTCTGATGGATGCTTCAAACATAAAAATTATTTTCATTGATTCAAAATTGCGATTGGACCCAAGCCCGGAACCGCAGAACAAATTGCAAATAAAGAATCTATTAGGTGCACTTTTGAAGTGAAACTTCTTTATACCCGGTATTAGGATTTTTTCTGTCACGAAAAAGCGTTACGGCCGCGTGGAGGGGGTAGACGATATCACGTGGTGAGAGGCGGCAGCGGCGGAGGGGGAAAATGCTGGCGGCGGCGGAGAGAGCGCAACGGCTGTATTAGATGGATATAATGCGCAGCCGCGCGAAGAGCGAGGATAGGAGGGACAGCTGAGCTGCCTTTATTAATGTAGTATATGTGTATGTATTTGTATTTACCTTAGAGGTGTTATATACTCTAAGGTATTTACCTATAATTTTAGAGTAGACTATGGATGTTTTTTTTGGTTCCGGATTGAATTCAGTTTTTTTGTTTGATAAAACAAAATATGTTTAAGTAATAAATGCATTTATTAAAATGTACCTAACCTAACCAAATCACAAAATGCAGTAAACCTGCGAAAAAAAATGTGTGCTGGGACACATAGAAGAAGAGAAACTCCAACGGACACGTGGAAAAACGAATCGCAACGGACATCTGGAAAAACGAATCGCAACGGACAAGTAAATGTTGTTGCGATTCGTTTCGATTCGATCCGATTCGAACAATCTGCCCCCAAGGGCAGATTGTTAATGTACTTGTCCAATTTGAAAACCTGCCCGTAAACCTTCAAGTTCAAATCTTGTTGCGATTCGTTTTGCCACTTGTCCGTTGAAGTTTCACTTCTACTATGTTTCCCAGCACACATTTTTTTCAGTCTATTTGGCTTTGGTTATTTTCGTGGTACGTATAACCTGAAATATTTTTATTCAAATTAACTGTTAACTGTTGTTCCAGTTTATCTTGAATTTGAGACTTTCAAATCAGGAATAGAGTAAATGACGATTCGTCCAATGCAGCACGTGTAACTTGCTATTGAGTACTTAAGTTTATGTATCTAATTAGACATGTCTATCAAAATCATATTTTAAGTAATCATAGTTTTAGGTCAATAAAAAACTCAAAATTAGACCTGT
Organism: Agrochola macilenta; assembly: GCA_916701695.1. Taxonomy (NCBI): domain Eukaryota; kingdom Metazoa; phylum Arthropoda; class Insecta; order Lepidoptera; family Noctuidae; genus Agrochola; species Agrochola macilenta. The sequence goes on along the minus strand of OU753552.1, from coordinate 7,698,776 downwards.
GTGGGAAGAATAAAGCGGTAAGCATGTTAGCCTCAGAATCACTTATCGTGAATCTTATTTCTTTGATATTTCGTGAAATAATGGTTACCAAGCCCACACGGAGAGTGTGGAATGAGCTGGACTCCTTTAACAAAGAGTTTTTTTTAATATAACCGGAGAGAAGTCTTCTAAACTATGAAAAAAAAAACCTTCCTTTTTTGAAGTCGGTAATAATAGAACACAATTTCAAGCTATATCTCTTTGTGAGGCCGCATACCGGCGCCACACGCTACACGCATCCTACATTTACGTCGCCACAATTACAGCAGTACATTTTAGCTCAGAGCAAATGTATCGTGTACACGCACAGTCGCACATCGGACGCAGATGTAGCGCAGCTTCCAGAACGTCGACATCATCGACCGACGATACAGATTTCTTAATGTGGCAATTAATGAGAGAAAGAAGAAGTAATTGGGTTCACCCGTATAATCAAGATTGGTACTATAATTTACGGTAATTTCAAAATTTCCCAAGAGTTACGGTTCGACGGAGAAAAGTTTCATAAATCATCGAATGTCTCAAAACACATACATGGTTGTATAAGGGTTTTCTTTCAACCTCAGCAATAAATTCAACGTAAAAATCAATGTTGTCTTTCATTATTGCAAATCACCGTGCCACAAAATATTCAAAGTGTTCTATCTTGAATTCGTGTGGTGCAGCAAAAGTCACGCCACAAACAGCCATAGTCTTCTGTACAAACTGCACTCGCTACAAATGTATTCTTGGTGTGCGTGCTTGCGCGCAGATTAACGGGGACGTTAAATGTGGCGCCACAATTGTCGTAATACAAATGTAGTGTCTGGTGTGCGGCCTGCCTTAGCATCAAAGGTAAACGGACGACCTATTTTATCGAAGGCTTAGCATACTTGGGAAGAATTCTAGATAAAGGCATCTGGTAGGCATTGCATGCTCTAACAATTTGCACGGGGCGAGACCACTTCCACCTTCGTGATACGATACTGAAAGAATGCGACTACCTACCTCTCGTATTATAAAATTTGTTCGGGAGAAAACATGGAGCAGAATTTTATTTTATTTGAGAGACAGGAGAGACAAGTTCTCCGCCACATTTTATGGGACATTAAAACAAGCAATAAAATGTGTGGGTATATGTTTCTTTTTTATATGACTTGTATAGTATGCAAACAATAAACGCTCATTGCGTCCCTACCCTAAGTGCGGCTGAAAACAATAAAACCACAAAAGTATGTCCAGACATATTTATTTATAAGTATATTTGTCTTTGTAGATAGTTATACATATAAACACATAAAAAGCACTTTTAATGGAAACTGATTTCGAATTATTTATATTCGCTTCAAATAGATAATTAATTCCAATTAAAGAGAATATTTTAACGCGGAATCAACGCTTAATTCCGCTTTCCGGTTTTTAACCCCCGGCCCCGTTGCAAAAAGAGGGGTGTTATACTTTTGACCGCTATGTGCGTCTGTATTTGTCTGTATGTGGCATCGTAGCTCTTAAACGAGTAAAATAAATCAGTTTAACCATCAGTTTTTTAACCCCCGACGCAAAAAGAGGGTTCAGCTGTTTGAAAATTATTAGCTTTTTTCTAGTTGATGAATGAATGCGAGCGTCTTCCACAGGTCTAATCGATTTGAAATTTGGTATACGGTTACTTCAATGATATTAGAAGAACATAGTAACCTTGAACTGATGCTGCAGCATCACCTGGAATTTGCAGGATACGCAATTACCAACTTACAGCACAAGTATCATGTTTGGGCTCATTGGAATGGTTTCAATGAATAGGTTATAGATAGATGATGAACAGGGTCTGGTGATGGAGTAGGAAAGAGAAATGAGGAAATATTTGTTTCGGAGGTTTTTTTTATATTTTAATATAATTTCACTTGTACATTAATCAGATTTAATGTAAATTATTTTTATTATAAATCTACATTAGGATGACCTACACTCCACAATTAGGTAATTGAAAAGCACAACTGTAGACAACCTTATTCCTATATTTTTACTGTAATCCAAAGCTCATACCAATGTATGCACTATCATATTATGTTCATTGGTTCTGACATGCCATACGTAAGCCGAGAGGTGTACACACACCGATAGTAAAATACATAGACACTAGACAACGCATGGCCGGTTTCTCCTAACTTGAGCACAAATTCCAACCAATCCAAGTCTTTCTTGAAGGATAATGTAAGAGTCACAACTGGCAATTGACCACATCTTGACTATTGTAATTGGACGTACTTGCCGCGGAATCCACGAGCAAACGCCCGGCAGTCTGCCGACAGCGAATCGGCTGCGCAAACCACAACCGTTGTTGTTCTCAAGAAAATCCGCTAGGGTTCGGGTTTATGCGAGAATGCGCGGGATTTCAGACCGCGCCCCAGTTGCAGTCGCTGGAATGCACGCGCATGCACTACGCTCTTTTGCTCGACATCAGGTGTTACTTTATATAACAACATTTATCGAATAAGTATTAGAAACAGCGAAATATTCACAAATTAACTTTGGCATAGAAATAACCATGTCCTGGCATTTCAACATACTAAATCTTCGGGCAGTCGTTTCTCTCGAGTTTATGCCATGAACAATAATCATGGCGTGGTGGCTCTTTAATCGCAGTAAAACAATTACTGCAAACAATAACAGGTACATGTTTATGTAGCTTGTATTTTACAGTACTCTGTATGTTTATGAGGCGTTTTCATAAATAGTTTCAGACCGAGTAGCGTTTTAAAATGAAAGTGAAGTAATAAAGCTACGCAAAGAACCAACGCATTTTTCTGAGTATTGCTGTCGCCTCTCGACCGCTAAGTACCATAATTATTATGTTTAAGACGGGCGCACAAATATAGAGCGTAGTGCCTTATTTATCTTGATTCCAAGTATCCTTGAAATCCGTTTAAAACTGTTTTCCTTCCCATGAAGCAAACCGACAGAAACAGAGATAGACATTAATTCTAAAAATTATTTATATATTGTTTTGCTTAACCTACCTATCCCCAGCAGAATTTTGTGATCGATTCTTGGATGCATCTCCGCCGCCCATATCCGCCAGGAGACGAAGGGCGGCGGTATGATTTTTCTCCGTCCTTGATATAGAGCTACTAGGATATTAGAATCCAAGAGTTAAATTTTTTATTTTTTTATTCTTTTGGTCCGTATTGAATTAGGGGGTTGTAGATGAGGAGTTTATTGTTCTGCCCATGAACCAATACAGGTTGCGGAATTTGTGGTTTATCTAGTCTCTTTTATTTTTAATGTGATGCTTCCATGTTAGGTTGGTTAAATTTCGGGAATCAAGGAAGTGACACAACATTATTATTTAAAAATGTATTTATTGCTTTTCGAAGTATTCTCCGCGAAATTCACATTTTTCCATACGATGGAACCAATCATTGAAGCAACCATTCCATTCGGAAGTTGGGGTCTCCAAAATGGCCGTTTTGTAGGCGTCCACAGCTTCTTCAGGTGATGAAAATTTCTGTCCACGCAATTTATTCTTTATTTTAGGGAAAGTATAGAAATCATTAGGGCTTAGGTCGGGGCTGTACGGCGGATGGTCTAATAATTCTATGTTTTCTTGCTCTAAAAACTCTTTTGTTCTGTGCGCGGTGTGAGAACTCGCATTGTCGTGATGGAGGATGATGCGGCGGTTGCAGTTCTCTTTACGGAGTTCAGAAACGACTTGTGGCAAACAAATGTTAGCATACCATTCTGCATTAACCGTTCTTTGTCCCTCAAGAGGAATAGTCGTAACATGGCCGGTTTTGGAGACAAACGTGGCCACCATTTTTTTTGCAACACTCCTTGAACGAACAATTTTTGTTGGCTTTAACTCATTTTCGAACACCCAAACTCGTGACTGGTTTTTTGTTTCGGGTTCGTACGCGAATATCCAGGATTCGTCACCTGATACGATGTTGTATACAGCATTTGAGGATCCTGCGTGGAATCTTTCGAGAGTTCTGATGCACCAAGTAACGCGAGCCGCTTTTTGCTCTTCACAGAGCGGTATCCATCGGGAAAACCACTTTTTTACACCTAATTGTTCATGCAAGATTATTTGTATTTGACTCATGCCAATGTCTAAAGTTGCCTGAATTTCGCGGTATGTCACATGTCGATCTTCCTCAATCAGCTTACGCACAGCATCAACGTTTTCTTGGGTGACTGCAGTTTTTGGACCACCTTGACGGGGATCATTACTGAGCTTGACACGTCCACGTTGAAATTCAGCAAACCAGCGATAAATTGTGGTTTTGGATGGGGCTTCATCACCAAATGCAGAAATCATCCCGTCAACACACTGTTTTTGTGTTAAACCACTTCGAAAGTCATAATAAATCATCGCTCTTGAATTTTCTCGAGTCAATTCCATTTTCTCAACGACTAAACAAGTTTGACAAAACCTTGTGACAAGACCGAGAATCTTTTTTTAAATAAATAAATGGTATTCGATTTTTAAAACCAAGGAGTTTTCAATTAAAAAGATTTTAATATGACAGGAACAGTAGAAATATTCCATTCCCGATACTTTTAGTGCAGCCCTCGTATCTAAGTGGAAGCCACTTCACACAATCTGTGTGTGGTAGGGTATCAGGATTAAGTCTTACGGGAGGGGTTTTTCCGTACCTGAGCGTGAATGTCATATGGTTAGTTTTGGATGCACTGGCACGTATCCACCACTTACAGGACCATTTATGAGTTTTGTGTAGCTGTTTTTGGAGTGTATTGCTTACCATTTCTGGTTTGTTATTTATTCATAAATAAGCTATGTTGTCGGTATATTTTACTATTGTAAGCCATCAAATGTGGGTAGATCTGATGTAAAGATTTTGTATAACACTGGGCCAAGAACAGATCCCTATGGAACACCAGCTTTCACTTCAAACAATCTTGATCTTGTTTTGCTCTGTTTCACTTGGAAGCAGTGGTCAGATAAATACAAATGGATGTGCAGGAACATTGAATGCGGAAGTTTTTCCTTCACTTTAGCCAGCAATCCTTTGTGCCAGAGACGGTCAAAAGCTTGTTGTACATCAAGAAATGCCGCTGAGCAATACTTTTTACATTCAATAGCCTGTCTTCATGTTTGGAAAACTCAGTGAAACTGTTCTATTGTTGAGTGAGATTTCCGAAAGCCAAACTGGTGATGCCAATGATGTCGTTCCATCACGATTTTAGTCGGTTAAGGAATATCCACTCCCACAGTTTGGAGTTATCTAGCTGCGAGCAACTTCGAAGTAGCGGTTGGTCACAGTTCTAACCTAACTTAACCTATTTCACCCAGTTTACAATTTTTCGATTGTTTATAATCTAACGGAAATAATACCGATAAATTATAAACTAACGGCTCTCACAATTTTACGGTAACTTATTAGGTACCTGATTGCTGGAATAAAGTATGATTTGTCCAACCTGTGTTTAATGATACAACCTCAACAATAACAATCAATGTTGAAATTATAACAATTGATTATTGTTGAATCATAAAAATTGCCAATTTGCCTTAGGCATTTTGCAAAACCGCCAGCGTTTGTAAACAAACGGACGGCGCCATTTGTAAAATGACGAATTATACAATTTGCCTGCGACATATTATATAACGTTTTAAAATGTTGATTTATATTTCCTATCGAGTTTCATTCTTTCTTTTCATATCTTGTCTTCCTTTATCACTTCGAACTTACGAAAATTGTAGCAAATAATTAAAACACTATGCTGTTTGGACGAAAGCTCTCAGCTCAGCAAACAGTCACAAACAACCCACAAACAGTCTGTGTGTACTGTGGGTCCCGGAAACGTATTTTCAGAGCACGCCCAGCACTCAATGCTTGTAATCCTAAAGATTTAATAGAAACGAGGGCTTGTTTTATTTACATCTGCGTTTTTCAATGTAAACTCTTGCATCCAATTAAATTTTTCCATTTTGTTCAGTCCATACAAAGGTTAACTTTGTTGGCATATTAATTAAACTTCAAGGTAAGCTAACCGTTACAGTTAGTCCTCTAACTGTAACGGTTAGCTTTGTGGGCGTTGTGGGCGTTTTTCCCGATACAAACATGCCTTTATTGTATGGTATTTATTTTTGTTTTGATATTTCGCATTTTTCACTCTCGACTTGAAACATCCTCAGTTTTCAGGAAACATACACTCTCGCAGGGAATTCCAGTCCTTAGCTGTCGGATGGGATATCTAATTGTCCACGACGTAGCGATGGTGCATTAAAAATCTCATCTCAATTCAGTGAAAACTTAGGTGAAGTGAGCTTTCAAGTGTCAAACCGTAGTACCAGGTGGAATGACACTGCACCTAAGTTTGCACGGTAAGGTTTTTACAAAATAGACTGGTTGTTGTCCGATGGTGGAACGGGCTTGGCGGAATTTAACTGTGCAATTCCAACTTCCGATTCAGGGAACACTCCCCGAAATGTAAATTGTACCCGATAGAAAACCGATAGGCTGACAACTCGGCGACGTTGAACATCGTCGCCGAGTTGAGTCTCTGGAGCTTTGACTCGACCAGTAAGTTGTTGCTGATGACTGATAAGTCTCTTGGCCCGTTTCTCAATCAACTCAAAGTCGGTGGCATCTTCTTAAATTTCCTTCGACTGCATGAGATTGTTTATAAGTAAGTAGGATTGGAGACAGAAACAGATCATCTTGTTCCATCTTTTCTAAAGTTCATTTTTATGCAGTCGGGTTTTTAATTTTGTAAATTTACTTTTTTGAAAGATTTTCAGGAAGATTTTAGTTAGAAACTAATTTAGCTATTAGTAGTAAGGGTTTTTTTTTTCGCACAATATTAATAATTACGCATCAGCAACGTCCGCGTATTTTTAAATGTATGGCGCACGTGTTTTTGCGTTTATAGACTGCGTCGGGTAGGTCGGCTTATCGGCAAATGTGAAAAGGCCCTGTAGCGTATTTGTTGCCCCTGGTTACGGAGCTCAAACTGATAAGTGGATCGTTGAACTAATACCGAGATTATGACGTAATTTAGTAATATGCACGCGCGTTATGCGCAAATGCTTGCATCAATAATGATAATGGTAGCACTGTACGTAGATTTAAAAGGAATAGGATATCTTTAGGTAGAAAGCTGAAGGATTGTTACAAAAGTTAAACCCAGCAAACGTCATAACCAGTCATGACCATTCGCTATGAATGCTACTGTTTTTAAAGTGAACTTTTATACAGGGTTAGGGTGATTTTTTTAAACGGTGAGCATATGGTAACGTCGAGTAAAAAAAGAATAGCGGCACCCATCGACGCGAAGGTTTCACAATAGCTTCCCTCGGCAAAGGCTAACGGAAAAAAAAGAAAGTTTCCCTTGTTTTTTTTAATATTCTTTGTTACTTTTCTAACTTATGTTTTCTACGGAGTACCTCGTCACGTAACACCATTTTTGCTTAGACTTAGCAGAAATCGTTAACTAACTTTCGATCAGTTTCATCGAAAACGGCTCTAACGATTTCGATTAAAATTCGTTAAAATAGTTAAGACAGAGCTGTTCAGTTGCCAACCTAAATCTACTAATTGACAAAAGTTGCAATAGTCACGCCATAATGAGTTTTATAACAAATTTGTCAAAAGTCACAATGCCTTCGGTCAAAAATAATTTGAGTTGCGTCTATTGTCGCGAAAATAAGAAAATTCATTTTAATAGATAGGTTTTCAGTAACACTATGTTTTACGAATATACATTTCATACAAACGGATAAATAGGTACCTACAATAATAAACTGTTTACTCTGGACCTGTCCGTCAGTTACCGTCCATCACTCATAATCTCAAGATGTTTCATTCGATCATCATAATTGTGTTTAATTCTGTTACATGTTAGGTTAGACATCTTTGTGGGTCAAATCAAGATGTTTCTTTGATTGTCTTTCTGATAAAAAAAATTGGTACCTATAGGTGTTTGTGACAGCAATCAACTATCAACTACAACATAAACAGGGATATACGAGAATTCTGTGTTCTTAGAAACCTATTTATTACTTTCCCTTAGTTTTAGAAAATTACGAACGGCATAATAATATGTTCCTGGATCTTTATGATTATTGCGCAGTTTTAGAAAATTGGAGCTTATTTCCTTAAATTAAGGACAGTTAATCGTCTCTCTGATTAAGGATACGGAATTAAGGACAACTGTGTTCTTTCGAGCGCGGGGGTGCACCATGTGGCTAATTAAGAGAACGCAACACGTGTGTTGTTTTACTGGCGTTTATAAGTTTTTATATTAAGTACATGGACATAACACTCGATTACTAGTTCGATTGAACGGTTTTAACCTGTTGCAGTAAATTGTGTTTTTGGCATAAATAGTATGTAATGATGTACAGTCACGAGCATAAATATATTACTATGAACAGCTCGGCAATAATATCTGATTTCATGATTCATCCGTAAAACTATCGTCATGATGACGGCAACTGTATGTGATAATTTGGAAGGCATTACAAGTGGTAAAACAAATATATGACATCGAAGGAACACCAAAATTATCTGATTAGCCAAAATATAGGATGCTGCATCGGCTTTAGAAAGATGTGCCACCTCTTAGAATGCAATAATATCAGATATATGTCTTGCGTTATAAATATCTGCCAACTCTGTTAAATTCAGAAGAATGTAATACCTCATTGTGATCAAAAATATCTGACATCACTTTGGCAGCATAAAAACCTAACAGTATAATGTTTCGAGTTTTCTTCTATCATCGTAATCAGAGTCGCTCTTATTGTAAAAATATGCCATTCCTTCCACTGGCAGCATAAATATCTCACGGTAATGTTCGAAAGTAGACATGTCAATAATAAGCGTTTTTCTGTCTTTTAAGCAACTGATCTGATGTCAACTATTCTGCCAGTATCAATTATCTATCTTAAAGTTAAGATAGGTAATTGATACTGGCAGAATAGTCGACATCGGTTCAGTTAATCACACGTCACATTTTCTTAAACCGATGCAGCATCCTACATTTTTGTTCGTCAGATAGTTTTAATGTTGCTCCGATGTCAGATATTTGTGTTGCCACTTGTGTTATGCCTCCCACACATGATCACATATATTTGCCGTCATATTGACGACAGATATTAATGGATGAATCGTGAAATCAGATATTATTGTCGAGCTGCCCATAGTAACATATTTATGATAGTAACCGTACAGTATTTTCCTTTCACGAAGCGAAACGCGCTTTACTTGTGGTTTCAAAGAGTACAAACACGCTGTGAATGTGTGTGTAAGTGCAGCTCTCGGTACTGTCCGAGACAATGGAGAAGTGGGAAGTGTGTGTGCGTTTGTGTGTTGACGCTACTCGTCTTCAGGCACAGATTCACAGCTTGTTTGTACACTTGGATACCACAAGTGAAGCGCGTGTCGCTTCGTGAGATAAAAATACTAGGTATATTTCAAAATATTTATTTATTTATTTATATACGAGGACGACACTGAAAGTTTTTAGAACTGGCCACTTGTAAACGACATAATAAAAAAATAAGTTCAAATTTTGAAAATGGAACTATTTGCCATTATTATTGTGTATGTATTTTATTCATTTGTCATTTGTTTACGATTTGGCGGCAAATTGAAAATTGTCTGTGTCACGTCAGCATGAATTAAACGCGAGAAAATTTTCGTACAATGATTTTTTATGACGTGCGATGTCATTTAAGTCAACAAGAAAGTTATGATAGACTTCAGTTGGCCTTTAGCCGCCAAGCAAATAATCGACTACTTGGCGACGTCAGACGTGGAATTACTGGGTCACCCACCCTATAGCCCCGACCTAGCACCTTGCGATTTTTATTTATTTTTGAAAATAAAAGAAAAACTTCGAGGAAAACATTTTATAGACGCCGAGGAAGCAGTGGCTGCGTTTAAAAATGCCGTCGAAGAGACCCCTATGGACGAGTGGGCAAAGTGCTTTTCTCAGTGGTTCCATCGGATGCAGCGATGTATTGATGTAAATGGACACTATTTTGAAAAGATATAATAAAACGAATAACTTGCTAGTTTGTTAAGTTTTTGATTTTCTAAGAACTTTCAGTGTCACCCTCGTATACTTATTTATTTATTCTATGTAATATCTTTGTAACAATATTCTGACAAACATACGATGGGCGGCGTAATCGCTTTTTGCGATCGCTTCCAGGCAACCTGTGAAAAATATGTAAAATAAACAGGTTTTTTATTTTTTTTAAATTAATATTAAAATCTTGTTACACTGATTAAAAGATAAATATAAAAACTTGATTTATGATTTCGCCTAACTTTAAATATGTAATTTTTATTCATTTTAGTATAATCACCACATAATTATGAAATACCCTAGCGCCGCCTATGACTATTGACGGAGTGGACCAATTTTAATGAAATATAGATTAATGTTACCTCGAGATACGGACTATGATAATATTTCAATCCAATCCCTAACCTCTTAAAAACAGATAAACAAACATCTATACATATTATAAATTAACGTCGTTATTCGTGTCTGTTTGGGTGACCACATTGTTCTTCTAAACTACGCACTAGATTTTGATGCAGTTTTCACCATCAACTGAAGGAAAACAAACCCGGGTTTATGTGTATAAAACTTCTAATAAAGACAACTAGATGTTTTGCTAAATCATAAACCGTACGAAGCAGGGGCGAGTTGCTAGTTATTAAATTATAAAATCAACCTCTATTTTACCCCCTTGACGGATGATTTTACAAAAACGCTGAAACACGTCATTCTTTATTTGAAGAAATTAAGAAATGATGGGTCTCCCATACTAACTTTCATCCCCTATATCACCCCCTGTAGGATTATCTTTGAAACAAAAAGTAGCCTCCTTGCCTATTCATCGAAATTTGTTCAGCAGTTTAGGCGTGTAAAGGTGACAGACAGAGTAACTTTCGAATTTTAATATAAGTATGGGTTAAGCTTATTTAACTGAACTACACCAATTTATACAAAGAAAAAAAAAATCTGCTTGTTCCCACTGCCTGGACTCACGTATCCTCTCTAGCAGAGAAAGTGGTGCATTCATAGTCCACGTGTAGGGTTACCATTTCGAAATTTGAAAAGTCCTGATTAAAAGCCTGACATTTGCAAAAAAGTCTGGATATTTAACTTTATAATCTTATTTTTTAGCTTCAACTTTCGAACTATCTGACCGACTCATTAACAATTCAAAAGTGCCTTGTAAGGCCGATCTTAGATCAAGCTTTTATATCTAGTATGTAGTCATAACCTACCAATAAATTTCCAATTTTTTACCGTTTTCCAAACAAAAACTGACACACCTCAAAAATATATTTGCAGAATGAGAGACTAAAACTAGGAATACAAGTTTGGTCGAATTGCCCTAAATAGTTTAATTAACATAAGATATATGAATTCGTCTTAAACATTTTTGTTTCTTAGTTCAATAAATACAGTGTAACAAGATTTTAGTATTTATTTATTAACAAAGATTTTTAAAAATCTCATTATCTTACATATTTTTCCAAGGCCTAGAAGAGATTTTATCAGATGATCAGATTTGGATGAAAGGCACACGGATAGACCATGACACCCGGTCATGTTCTAGGTTAGGACATAGGATATTTTTTATCCCGGTGGTAAATTCCCGTGGGATTAATACCAACCGCCACGTGGGCGAAGCCACAGGGTAAAGCTAGTGAAATATAATTGACAAAATACTCTGACGCCTAAGCAAATAACAACTAGCATTTCGGAAATATCAAGAAGATAGGTTATTTGCAAGCAATGCTGCCATGTCATTTGCTAAACCAATCTTCAAAACCCCTTTTTGTTACATTGTACGTAATGTATGTATGTAAATGGACTCCTTTGTCCTCATAGACTCTCATTCGATCCGTTGTGTATTGAGTCCTGCCTAACATAGCTCCGCCTAGACGCACAGAAGCTTCCTGGGGGCTTCATAAGCTGCATGGAGTGCCCCTTACTGTTCCGAGGATTTGTTCTTGTTGGGACACAGTCCCATAATTGTCCCTATCATTATTCTGAGCTTGTACCATCGGTATAGCCATTTTTGACTGCCTACAGTCAATTGCCACCAACCATATCTTAAACTTTATGCATACTTTCCACATACATTTTTACATGGCAATCTAATAATGTTTACAACTTTAAACATGGCTAGTGGCTACTAAATATTCACAATTTATTTATGGGGGTCAAATGTAATCTGAGATACAGGTTTACCACCTAGTTTGGATGCAGATAGTCAAACTTTGTATATTACTAATTTTAAGCCATTATTTACTGTATATTGATAAATATTCAATTTTGTTATATGTGTTCTTATTTTGGTGAATAAATTATTATATCTGTTGTTTTGTTCTTCTGTTGATCTTTGGCAAAACCATGTATGAAACTGTGAGAGTAGTAAAGGGGTCAAGTGGGCATCTGCCTAGAAGTTTCATTATAATATTAATATAATATTCAAAATACTAGAGTCTAGTATGATATGATATTAAATAACAACACCGGATGTAAAGCCAATTGCACTAAATTGGGTGCTGGCTATCTAAATCCATAGAAACTTTTGTGTATATTACTCCAAGATTTATTTTCAGTTGTCCACATACAGAAAACAAAGACTTCTTTTGAGTGGCTGTGGGTACTGCGTGCAAGCCGAAAAAAACCCAAAAATAAAAATTTCCTTAAATCATTTGTTGCATAAATACTCGTATCTACTTACTTAAAATTATAAGTACGTAGTAAGTCCTTAAAATATTTTTATGGTAATCATTAAAATAAATGTATCTGTTAATGTTTGGACCTGAAAACTACTGATTGAATGCCAAAATACATGTCAACTAGAGTAGTTTCACAATAAGTTTTCTTAAAAAGTACTTGTATGTACATGTAGTTAAATTTTTCTAGAAGAATTGCAAATTTTGCATTGTTTGGTCCAATACTTAATGCTTCCTGATAACATTCATAATGAAAGATAATTGTCTTGCCTTTTGTTCGATTTATAACTGATGCCGCATTTACATAACAATGATGAGGACAAATGACCAGCTCAATTAGAGGCCCAATTGAACATGTTGTTGTGAAAAAATCATGCAATATGTACGGAACAAGTAATAGGAATCAAAGTTGGACCTTGTTCAAAGGTTTTAATGGGTTATTGATCACAATGTGCCTGTTGCAGACTGTGAACAGTTTCAGTAGATTCATAATTATGTCAATATTTTAAATCAAATTGTAGTGGTCACAAGTGTGAGATATTTTTAATGACAACAGTACATTTTGGTGTTTTATGCAGCTGTATGTTGCATCCAGTTGAATTCTAAAGCTCTTAAAATTAAAAGGAATATAAAAACACTTACCTTTATATGAGGCAGCATTATAAACCCGACCAGGTGTCTTCTTTTAATCATCTCCATCATTTTCATAAGTTACAGTCCATAACACTTAAGTAATTACTTAAAACTACATAACAAACATGTTTATTTGATAACGTTCAAAATTAACAAAACGTAAAGAAACTTATAGTTATACTAAAACATTACAATAAATAAAATGGAAAAAATTACGTTTGATAGTCCCTAACAGATTGTAATCAAAAACGTCTTGACAAAACTGCACTAAAAATTATACAAACAATGGGCTAACGGTCGCGACACAAAAGACAAACTGCAATACGTAAACAAAAGATCGTTTTACTAACAACAAACGACTAAACGGAGTAGCGATAAGACGTGAAATTCCTAACTTATTTTCAAATTAGAAAATTATCTATTTATTGTACCTACATTGCGTAAAATTCACATTTCACTGTTAATACTCGTCTAGCACACTATAGTCGATTGAAAAAGTCTTATCCTAGATACATGTCTTTTTATTAAAATTCAGAATTGACAAGTTTATCAAATATCTCCCACTGCATTTTGTACAACTCTACGCCATATTTGCAAAGTAGGTGACGGTGTTGCCTCATTAAAGAAATAAAAACTACCATACTTCAATAATAATGCAGACACAAACTCAAGAGTTTTCCTCAAGCGGACAGGCTGAAACGCTGCCTTTCCAACCGTATAATTCCTCAATCTATCTTTCAGAGTAAAGTTCTTACGTTAATCCTTTACAAAAAGCGCATTACCTACAGACATACATAGGTAGGTACTTAAACTCACGCTTATTTCTCATAGACGTAGGCAGAAACAACGGTACGCATCTGCTACGATCTTTACCATATCCTTCTGCTCCTACCACGTCACATACATCTGGTCATACATACACGCATGCCGGCTGCGAGAATTTACGTACCTTAGAGCATCCACTATTTGTTACTATGTCACAGATTAATACAGATGAGACACTCCGCAAAATCATTGAAATAAATAGCGACACTTGTAACGACACAATAAAGTGCAATTCAGGTCGCACATTCGCCGCTCTTTCTATCGCGTAACTCTTAGATCTTCTGACTACGTTATACTACGTTATTATAACACTCACTGAATTGGCCCAACAAGTCGAGCCTATCCCATCTGTATTCATCTGTGCTTATGTTAGTCGCCTTTCTTCGCTGTCGCATGGAGTGAAGAACTAACTGCCAGACAATAGGGATGACGACAATTTTTTTTTTTAGTTCTTCTTTGAGATTATAAAAAAATATTGCACACGTATTTTTTAAAAAAAGAAAAAATAATCAATGTATCGCCGTAATCTTTAGAGATTACGGCGATACATTGACGTAAAATGTGGCATGACGTCACGAGTATGTAGATTTTATATATACTAGTGACGTAGTGACCCCCTCTCTCCAACCTAAAATGCGTTTTTTCTAAGTATTTTTTTATTAATATGATAAAGCAAAAAATACGTGTCAAATATTTTTTTATTATCTGACTGACGGACTAATTAATTCTTTTTTTTACCCAGGCATCATCCCTATTATGAAATCTATCCCTAATTATAATAATGACCCATATAGTACTCATAGATTTCTGCAAAAACTATTGTAGGTATATATATACCTTGACGTTTTAATGTATGAAAAATTGGCTGCATCACAAGACAATGCTTTCCTAACTGTGCGTTTGCACTGACGAAACATTCTCATAAAAATATATTAATTAAAAACTCAGTTTTCCGTCAATGTCAATCCACGCTTATCCGAAACATGTATGACGATTCTTATTTATCTCTTGACATGTTTTACAAACCAATGTCTTACCAAAATGTTTCCATGCGAATTTTGCAATTTAATGTACACTACATGTTTTGATGTTTCCCGCCTTATTTGGAAAACACAATTCGTCACCTTTGAGCTTAGAGTATATAACACTGGAGAAGCCATAAGCACAATATTCCGAACAAAACAGTTTGTCACTTTTTTGCGGGGGACGCGGTAGCGGGAAGAGAAGTCCGTATCATTAATTTTTATTTTATCGATATCGATATTCATTCGGAATTTTGCTTGAAGCCATGAAATAAAACAGCTGTTGCATGAAATAGTTACATTTTAATAAGAAGATAAAATAACTTCAATTAAATAAAAGAAACTAAATTTATAATAAGTTAAATCTCAATAAAAAATAAGGTCAAGTTTTTTTTTATATACAACTTCACTGGACCACCACTTCAATGGACATAAACAAATTATAAAACATTGAACATTAAAAAAAAAAAAATATTAAGTAATTTTTACTAGGAAATTATCGACATGGCAAGATAGAAAAAAAAAATTGCATAAGTGTGGTAAGTTATTCAGTTCTATACGTAAATTTGACGTATTTGAACGCTTTTTACACCATTTAACAGCACAAATAGGCATTTTCACGGAGCTCCGCGCGCCTTTAAAACGATTTACGAAGTGCGTTAGAATCGATTTGAAAGTAGTTTTTATGAACGTACCAGAACATTAATTGTTCTTGTACTTTTACAGAGGGGAAGTGTTCGTAAGGCTTCTCCAGTGTTATATACTCTAAGCCTTTGAGTTTCGCACTGTTGTTTTTTTTTGTCTAGCAACTTGTCTGTAACTAGTGTTTAGAGCAAAGTTTATTGTTTTCGAGATAACTCGTTCTAACTCTAACTGTGCGTTTGCACTGGCGAAACATTCACATACAAACATTCTATTCTATTTTTAATAAATGGCAAGCAAAGCCGATGTCGACTATTCAACCAATGTCTAAAGTGCGTTGGAACACATAAAAACATTGTTATAATTTCTGTCAATGTTCGATACAATGTTTGACAGGAAATAGAACAACATGTTTTTATGTAAATGTTTCGCCAGTGCAAAGGCACAGGAAACAAATAAGTCGGAAATATGTAGTTGACATTTTGTTTGTAAAACATCCAAGGTAGGTATGAAGTGTGAAACAAGTTTCGGTTAAACAAGTTGGGTGACAATGCAAACGCGGTTCGATACATTGACAAAAGACAATGTTTTCAAATGTTCTATGTTAATGTTTTACCATACAAACGCACAGTAATGCATGCGTATAAAGCTGAACAAAATTATAAAAAGTAACTACCAGTTTTTTTCTATAAATTTTCAATTGTTACAGATATTTTTTTACTAATACCATTATAGAAACTATTTCTGATGTTGGCAGCCCTGTTTTAACATCTGTCATCGGCATGTGTTGTAGTGACGAACCAAACTAAAGTGGCAAAAATCGACTTCGTAGGTTGCCTTATGCCACCCAAAAAAAAAAAGGTTGCCTTTTCAACTAGTGAAGTCAAAAATCTAATCTATTAAAGATATTGAAAGAAATTCCTCAATTATTTATTGCGTGACTAAAATCATAACCATAAAATTGAATCAAGAGCTAGAAATAATTTATATATTTATTGGTAAGGCAGCTCAACGACTTACTCACTAAAACATACACATACAAAAATCACATAGAGTTTTAGGTATTGTGAATTCGTCACTTACAGAAGTGCACAGCACTAGCAGAGAAATTAATGATTGAAGGACGCTATAGTCATCGTTAGTTGATTAAGTTACAAATTAAAAAGAAAAATGAAATAATTATGTTCACAAATATAATGGAAAGTACAGAAATATTTAATTAAATAACAAAAAAGACCTAAAAAGAAAGAAATGGAAGTGTATACAATTTTATTAATAATGACACGAAACTCATAATGTAACCCACGCCTCAGAAAAGAACTGGTCCTCACGTTTCCACAGTGGAACAATAAGCTGTGCAAAACGGGTTATGTGCAGTACTAGCTTCTTTTTGTGTTAAAAAGCTCAATAGTATTACGTATTTACGGTCGCAGATGCGCACTTATGCCAGACGTTTCCTAGTTCATGTAAAAAAATTGCTTGCTATGATAAACGAATCTTTAGTTTAAATCATTTACAAGATCGAGTTTGATTTTGATGTGTTTATCTGTCCTTTCCTTGTTTTTAACTGAATTTTTAAACCTACACAAATGTATTTGCTATAAGGCAGTGTATAGAGTGCCGCTAGCGGCATACTAGTGGCTCTGGCTCGGCCCGCCTATAGTGCCAAGTAAGCATTGCATTGTCATTGTCACTGTCACTTGTTATTTTGTTTGATTGTTGACCTCAACAAGGTTAGTTAACTAACCTTAGTTCGCTGTAAAACATCACATTTGCAAAACATTACATTCTCTTGTGCCTAAACGAACCCTGGCATTCGCCGGCCGCTGCCGCGGCACCGCTCGCTACGCTCGCTTGGCTCGTGCGTTGTGTGATCACAGTTCAAACTGAACCTAACCTACCTTTCAGCCATTTTCATTTGCTACTACATTTTTAGCCAAGAGGTTACGGCTACACTTAAGTTTACCCGTCTGAAGATGAAAGAAATTAACATTGGCCTCTCCTCAAAGATAAACTCATCTTAACTCATCTCATCTTTGATATAACTATCAAAAACAAAAATACCATCAATCACAAAGGGCAGCGAACTAACCTCAACAATCAAACAAAATAACAAGTGACAGTAACAATGACAATGCAATGCTTACGGTACTTTAGCCGGACCGAGCCAGCGCCACTATTATGCCGTAAATAACGGTGATTTATCTCACTAGCGGCACTCTGTACACTTCCTTGTTATAATATTAACTATTTCATAAAATAGTTAATACTGAGCACAAGACTGTGCATTAAAAAGAATCTAAAATAACGCTGAACTGAATTTAGTCGATTTTTTCTGTCATTTGCAATTATTCGGTGGTTATACTGGCTCTCCTGGCTCTTATTATACCATGAGTACTACTTAGTCTGTGGTAGTGTGCTGTGGTTGGCTGTGACTGATTTGACTGACTGACGTGATAAAAAAGTTTAACTTTATTTGTGTTGGGCTTCTTTTTTTAGTGAAGTTGTATTGCAGTTGCACATTTCATATTTTTTATATTTTTTTTTAGTTATAGCCGTTTATTTATTGTTCTTTTAGTGTCTTCGGCGGCATTATGGGTAAATAGTATTAACAAAATAATCAGTTTAAGTTATATTACTTAGTTTTCTGCGTAAAATACAACTGTTGTTTGGGGATGTCTTGTTTGTTTCCAGAGTCCACCACTGTATTCGAAGACCGAGACAATTTAAATGAATTTTTGGAAGAGGCAGAACTTCAACAGTATTATGAATTGTTTAGGTAAATAAACAACTACGTGTCTCAGTTTTGTTTTTATATCCTTTACTTTCGTGGTGAAAATTACTTATGCTTGTTAGGTACCATTCACTGATTTACTTGTTAGTTTTTCGAAATAGTTAGGGTTTAGTTGTATTTACTTGTCTGCATTTGCGAGTATTTGTATTAGTTTTAGTGCTAAGTTTATAATTACATGCTCAATACTTTGGCTGATGCGAATTTCCATCAAATTAATATGTCCAAAAAATTTAAAATACCATTTGTAGTCTTCTAAATTATTTCTTAGCTATAATCACCACAAATATACTTCCTAATTTATGACTTAGTAACACAGCTTTTATGTGAAAGTCACAGGATACTTATGTTTAGTTACATAAGTGTTGATAATATCAACACATAAGTAAATAAACATAAGTGTCCTGCGACACAAGTACTTACTATCATAGTATCATAGTAAGTATAGATACTGCCATCCATGAAGAGACCCCACACTGCTCCGCTCTGTACCTACTAAAGTACGGTTTAGACAGTACAGTAATGGCAGATTGCGTCGCGTGTTCGTGGATGGCACTATCTGCACTTGTGTATTACACATTTATAAATTTGGACGATGTGTTTATTTCAGAGACATATTAAAAGTTACAAAAGTGTCACAACTTAAGTTTGTATTGACTGAAGACTTAGCTCAAATTGGCCTGTCAAGGCCAGAACAAAGACGGTACAAGAAGATATACTCAAAGTATTTTCCTAACCCGTATATATCAAAGATACGGAAAATGCTGAAATCAAATAAAAAGAGAGACCAGGTTAGTGCTATTATTACAAAGAAAGCTGTGATAAAATTCATGTTATGAGTTTAACTGTCACTAACGAGACTCAATAGAATTTTTATTGTTATCAACTTCTAAAGGTACATTGACAGTTGAGCAGGTTCTAAAATAATCAATAGCTAAGAAGCAGTCTTTATTTTGTATTTGTGGCCTTTTAATGGCAAAATACTTAATGTCTAAGCAGGGTTGATAATAATAAAGTTTATAAAAAAAAAACTAAAAAACGGATTTATTTGATTTACCTAAATTGAATTAATTTGATTTAAATCGGATTTTTTTGATTATTTCTGTCACACATGTCTCTAAATGTTTTTTCATTCTCGCTACTAAGCCCACTAATTCCTTCTTACAAAGTTTACACACCGCTTTCTTAAAATTGCGTCGATCACAATACCTTACTCTTGAAATTTGAGCATTACGGACTTGGAAAACTTGCGCAAAGTAAAATCAATCAAAGTAGTAAAATCTTATTTAAATTATAGACAACAGAAAGTCCAAATAAACGGTATCAATTCCCTAGTTTTAAAAGTAAAATTGGGTGTGCCACAAGGCTCGCTATTGGGACCTTTCCTCTTTTTAGTTTATATCAATGATCTAAGTAGGTACGCACGGCTACACATCAAGCTATATATTTCCAGTATAAGCTGACCTCACATTTGTATGGAAATTCTATACAATGCGAGATCAGCATAAACTGGAAATGTATAGCTTGATGTGTAGCCGTGTGTACTCCATTTATTAAAAAATCAACCACAAATGGTGTTATTTGCTGACGATACTTCCTTAATTTTTAAGGTAGTTAGACGTGCTACAAATTTGGACAATGTAAATAACGCCCTACTGTACTGCAGGTCCAAAGTTGGTTCACTGCTAATAATTTAGTATTAAATGGAAAAAAACTAAGTGCATAAAATTTTCTTTACCAAATCTGAAAAGTAGTGATTGTGAGATAGTATTGAATCAAGAGAACCTAGAATTCGTCGATAAAACTGTTTTCCTAGGGATCAAGCTCGACTCAAGGTTACAATGGGGTCCTCATTTAACATCTCTTGCAGGCCGCTAAGTTCAGCAGCATATGCTGTCAGAAAAATCCGTCAATTTACTGATGATGATACCGCGAGGCTAGTCTAATTTAGTTACTTTCATAGTATCATGTCTTACGGTATTTTACTGTGGGGACGGGCTGCTGACACCGAGTCTATTTTTATTCTGCAGAAAAGAGCGATCAGAGCCATATATTATCTCCGCAGGCGTGACTCTCTAAGGGAACAAATAAATGTCTTTGAACTGTTTAAGGATATTAACATCCTTGTCAATATACCTATCTATGAAAACATCATGCACGTAAGAAAAAAAATTACATCTTTTTAGTAAAAGAGGTGATAGACATTATAGTAGGTACGCACGGCTACACATCAAGCTATACATTTCCAGTATAAGCTGACCTCACATTGTACGGAAATCCTATACAATGCGAGATCAGCATAAACTGGAAATGTATAGCTTGATGTGTAGCCGTGTGTACAAGAAATAGGGACCTATTAGTTCAACCAGGTTTCAGACTGGGTAAAGTGGAGTCATCTTTCATGGGATACTGTTTAAAATGTTACAATAAAATTCCTCCCCACATACTTCAACTGAAGAGAAATTCAAATCTTGTTTAAAACGCACACTATGTAGGCAGGCATATTATAAGATGGGGGATTACATCGCTGATAAAAATGCTTGGCTCAATGCTGGTCCTGCTCCACAACCACAACTAATTGATTAACATTTGAAAATACTGTTGGAGCTGCTGAAGATTTTAAGACCATCTTTGCATTGTATAAAATCAATTTCCTTTGTATTATATAATTTCAGAGCTCAGGTGTGAGTACTATGTACTAAAGAGCTAACATTTATCGGGTATTTAATACGTCTTTTATTGACTTGAATGTGCCCTGGCGGCTGTGAGTATGCCATGCTCACTCAGATGTCTCGCTGATGGTGGCGCGTGTGTTGGATCATTTAGCTCCCTTCAAAATGGTTGAGCTGAATGGTGCTAATCCATGCTTCATGTTCGTGAACGGGCGTCGTCAGTTGGGACTGGTCAACTCTTAGCTGCCTTGGCTGATTTAATTTTTTTAATAGTTCTTTGTTTTGTCTTTTTATAACGGACGCTTCTAACGTGCACGTCTTTCTACATTATTCTCATATGTTTAATTTCAACATGAATGATGTAACCAATATTTTGTAACAATTTATTTAAAAGAGTGTCCGTGGAGTTTCTTGCCCGTTCTTCTCCATAGGTAACTACTACGCTTTGGAATGGGTAACTAGCTTCATATTTCTGACTGGCCGATTCCTTGACAATTCAAAAGTGCCTGTAAATGGTTTAATTGAATTAAATGCTTTGAGTTTGCCGCGAGCGAACGTTTTTTCATCGAAATAAACCCATACAGCTTCTTTTTTCCTTCCAGACATCTTGTTGTATTCACTTTCACTAATCAATCAATCACGAATGACCGCGCCAAAGATTAAACAGATGGATTCAGTCACGAGTTTAAATTTCGGGGAATCCCCGAACGGTGTATTAAACAGCATTGGACACCTGTGTGCGCGCCGTAGTTTATGTCGGGGGAAGTCCCTTGATACATTTGGCTGATTTGGTCGCAATAAAAAAGTATTGATTTTTAAATCATTGATTTAAATCAAGTGATTTTAATCATATCAACCCTTGCCTAACAAGCAGCTAGTGTACCTACTCATACTGTGTGTATGTTCACTCCTCAGCCAGATGTCTAAGAACACCCTGGATGTGAACAACAGGCCTCAAGTTGTAGGTAGTAGGGAACTTCAGAGAGCCATATCCAGCAGTAGACCATTTATTAAATTGATTTAATTTAGTTTATATACGTATTCCAAAACGAAAATGCTTTTAATGTTGTTTTACTTGCGCAAGCCTAAAGGAGACTGTTCAAATTTGAATGGGAAGTGGTCTATGAGCCAATAGCGATACGGTTTTGATATTTGTGTAGGATAAACTTCATCTATAAATCTGGGCAATTTCCCGTCATTTTCGAGAAAAATATATTTTTAGAATTAACACGATTTTCAAGGAATGGTTTTTGGTACCTTAACCGTTGTAGCTACAGGAAGCCGTTCTTATGAGACAGCCCTTCACTTTTTGAGTAATTGCTAACTGCATTCAAAGATTTTGTAAAAATAGTACAGTCAGCTAAAAGAATGACAATCCTTACGTTTTATTTTCATGGTGCCAATTGATGCAGTTTCATGTAAGGATTAATACTCTTCTATACCTACTGAAAAGTTAGTAGAAAAGTCGCCAGTACAAAATACGTTCCCATCACTTAGGTACATTACGTAAAAAATTATCGTGCATGGAGATACAAAAAGTAGTTTAAATAATACTATTGATAGTTTAATAATACTGACCTCTATGACCACCTCAGACGCAATTTAAAAACCCTTGATTCTTCATTACCTACCTCAAAAAAAATGTAGATTGAAAAGTAAACATTAGAGTACTTATTTTCTTTGTTTGTTTTTGTTATTTAAGTATACGAGGGGTGTTCAATAAATAGTGAGAATGAGTAAGACGCAATTATCTTTTATTATATGTTATTTTATTTTTCGACGTAGTCACCTTTCAGGTTTATACACTTTGTATATCTTTTCTCTAATCCTAAAATTCCCTTTCTAAAAAAATCTTCTTCCTGATCCCTTAAAAAATCATTTACGGCGGCGACTACTTCGTCATCATCTTCGAATTTCTGGCCCCTGAGATGTTCCTTTAAGCGCGGAAATAGGTAGAAATCACTAGGAGCAAGGTCCGGTGAATATGGAGGATGTTCCATCAATTCGAAGCCAGCTTCTTGAATGGCAGCCATCGCAACTCTGGACTTGTGCGCAGGGGCGTTATCTTGGTGAAACAAAACAACTTTAGCGAGTTTGCCACGCCGTTTCTTGCGTATTTCCTCACGCAACTTTGTTACTTGTCTCCTGCGTACATAGTCCCCGTAATAGTGGCTCCATGATTGAGATACCTATTCGATCATTACCACCCCTTGGCTGTCCCAGAAAAGAGACCCCATGATCTATCCGGCGGATGGAATCGCCTTAAATTTCTTTGGAGTTGGAGATAACGGTCGCTTCCAAGTCATGGACTGTTGTTTCGTTTCCGGGTCATAATGGTGAAGCCATGTTTCGTCCATAGTTATGAATCTAGCCAAAAATCGGTCAGGATCTTGTTGTAACAAATCCAAACAGGTTTGTGAAATTCTCAGTCGAGTTTGTTTCTGCGCGTCAGAAAGCATTCTGGGCACCCAGCGCGCTGACACTTTTTTCATACCCAAATGGTCGTTTATAATATTATGGACACTTCCAATCGAAATCTTTACTTCTTCAGCTATAAAACGAACAGTAACACGACGATCCGCCAAGACAATATTTTCAACTTTTTTAATCATTTGTTCAGTCACTGCCGATATGGGGCGTCCCGTTCGTAGGTCGTCGTTAGTGGAAGTTCTTCCTCGCTTGAACTCAGCACGCCAACGCGCAACCGTAGAATATGGAGGAGCATGAACCCCTAATGTTGCTCTCAAGTATTGATTTACCTGCTCCGTAGTAAAAATTTTCAAGCAGAGATATTTTATTACCGCGCGAACTTCAATTTTATCCATTTTTAAGAACACGTTCCGAAACGACGCAAACAATTGACTTCTACTTTTAAAAAACAAAAGTGAATTAATTGCTTTTTTTATTATCATCTTAACTAATGTCTGGGCTATGCCTGCCAGTATTTTTTTTTTTCTTTCCAAGCAGAATGTATCGCAAATTATCATACGCCCCCGTAATTATCGTACGGGTTGGCAAAAGTCTTGACAATAGACACTGTTTTAATTTTGTTTTTCTTCTGCGTTTGTTTTTGTTTGACAGATACGATATTGCAACAAAGTGTTTTTTCAGCATAGCTCAAGATTACCGTACGTTAGACATTCATTATCGTACATCGTACCATTTGCCAAATTATCGTATGGGTTGGCAAGTTTGTAAACTACAACTATTTCCAAGTTGCTCGCGGCTAGGCAGGCTATTTAGTAGTAATGCAAGGTGCGGTGTAGTTCACAATTTTTCTTCAGTTTTTAATATAACGGAATTAATACCGATAGATTCTAAACGAACGAAATTCATAATTTGATAATTATACGGTGACATAATATATAAAAGATCGTGGATAAGATGATTGATCACTACGAAATACTTTTATTAAAAGTTTTTGCCATTTGTGACGTTTCTAATACTCTAACCTGGGTTGGTCCCGTAGAGTTTTTTGATCCTTATTAGAAACAGGATCGAAGGGCATAAAAAAAGTATTAGTGTAAATTGTCCATTTTCTTGCTGACTACATTTTTTACAAAATCTGGAAATACGGGTCAAAATTAAAAAAAAAGACAACGAGTGTCTTCTTAGAATGTTTTCCTCTAGCTATACCGGTTAAGGTACCTGCCCGTACGACCCGTCTGAATATCCAGCCTGTATAGGATTATAAAAGTGTATTTTTCTCAAAGTTCCGCCGGGTCAGATTTCAATTTTGCACAAGGGTTAAGACAAGGTATCCCTACACAAATTTAAAAACCATATCACTAATGGTCCATATACCACTTTTGCTCAGTCTCCTTTACGCAAGTAAATCGTTACGTGTGTTGCTAGCATAAGCTTCTTTACTGTTAGAGCTCCCATAGACAGCCAGTAATTTAGATATGAAACACCTTCCAACTTTTTGTTGCTATTCAACAAAAAGTTCACAAGCTCGGCAACAATAAATAAATAGGTAATACGGGCTGGTATCTACAACTCCATGTCAAAGCGCGTATTTTGCGTACGGATAAGAAAATCGGTTATTCGATCCACCCTAGTTCCTCAAAGAAGGCCAGCAACGCTTTGGTGTTACTGAAAATCTCACATTAGGGACCTGGGTTACCGTAGTACTTTGCCCTGTATGTGGCGACCACCGGGTAGTTTAGCAGCATATGAGCTGCTGTCTCATCGTCCTACACAGTGGACTGTCTGTGACTCCTGTGACAAAGGCGGCAAAAAAAAAAAAAAGTTTTTATTAATGCTTCAGTAAACATAAAGTTGTTTATTAAATTACCCATGGCCAGTTACAGCTGTTGTAATTGTATGCTGTAAAGCCATTGTTTGTCAATTATAAATAAAACATTCAATATTTACGCCTGTTTAACATAGATCAAATTAATTTTGTTTATTTCAGAATTTTCATGGTCATTCATCTATAGCGTTAGACACCCAACCTGTTTTTGAGAACAATGTGAAAGTACCTACTAAACACATAATTTCTATAGAAGATATAACTATCAACAAAGAGCTTGGTATGGGTCAATTTGGTGTGGTGCAACAGGGAACATGGACTACAGGGAATCAAAGAGTAAGATCCATTTATTGTTTTCATTATTAATAACTAGCTTTTTCCCAGGGCCTGCGTGGAGGACGGAAATTATCCTATAGGAACGGACTACTGGGATAAAAAGTATCCTGTCCTAACCTAGGTCATTGTCTACCCATACTCAAATTTCATCCAAAGCCGTTCAGCCGTTTGAGCGTGAAAGCATAACAAACGAACGAACTCACTTTCGGATTTATAGATTTTACTAGTAAATATGGTTGACTAGCTTTTGCCCGCGGCTTCGCCCGCCTGGAGGACGGAAATTATCCCACTGGAATGTACTACCTGGATAAAAGTATTTTATGTGTTATAGGTTATATATATCTGTGCGCCAAATTTCATCCAAATTCGTTCAGCCCTCTTTGTGTGATTGAGTAAAAAACATACAAACATACAAAACTTTCACTTTTATAATATTAGTAGGATAGTATCCTCCTGACCGTATTTCGGTGGCGGCGGGCCAATCTACACGGAGATTAGCCAAGTTCGCAGGACATTATGATAGGTCCCCAGCATGTGCGGAGGACCAACGGCTTTACGTGCTTTTTGGGGCACGGGGGTGTCACACACACAGCACCAACTTCGAAACTGGGCTGCTACTGAAAAATCCTTAATGGGAAAACCCAATACCTAACACATTTTCCGACCTTAGAATCCGGGAAACCACGCTCAGCAGCCGCGCTTGAGACCATGTGACCAACAGGGTAGTTAAAATGCTGTCATGAATAATGCATTATGAATGCTGTTTGAATTCAGAAACATTTAGGTATTGTAGGCCCATGGTACGAAAAGTTTAACCAACAGTATTGCAGGAACTTGTCCTTTTCAAACAGTTATTTTCTAACATTGTATTTTTATTAAATTCACTGCAGCCACAATCAGTTACGGCGTATGACAGTCGTGTGTGCAGATGCAAGATCCTGTGTTCATGTCTGTTGTTATTTTATCAATGCAAATATGCCTTAAGGTCGTATTGAGGTCAGGACTTAGATTCTTGTGGAAGTAAATGCACAGAATGCACATAAGGATTGTGTCTGTTGTCTGCTAAATACTCAGAAAATCTTTTTATTTAGTAGTTGAACTTTTTTTGTACTGACGCCATATCTATGTACTTAATCACTACGGCTGAGCAACGTTGCTGTTTGAAGATACAACGCAGAAAAAAAATTGTAGCAGTGCAGTAGAAAAAGGAGAAGTAGTGATGTAGAAAAGGGCAAAAGCGTATCTGAAAAGATTTGGGGAAGGCCTTTGTCCAGCAGCTTTTTCCCGAACATAGGTACATCTAGATATTTCGTTCCGGCTGTGCTGAATCATGTCGACCTGAACAATACAGTACGCCATACGGCTATGTCCACTGTGACCACTTGCCTTCAGGTGGCTTGCTAGTTTAGACATCCAATAAAAATATGAAAGCCAGATAAAACTTAGTAAGCCTTATTTACTATTGCAGCTGCAAGTAGCAATAAAATGTCTTGGGCATGAGCGGATGACGTCAAACTCAACTGAATTCTTGAAGGAGGCAGCCGTGATGCACAGTATTGAGCATCCCAACATCGTTCGTTTGTACGGTGTGGTACTTCATCTGGACTCCTTGATGCTGGTATGTATGCAAAGACACAGTATTTCAGGTACTTTTGAAGTGCCAGAAGTCATCATCATTTTCCAGCCCTTGTCTTATGTTAGTTGGGATCGGTGCAACACGTTTTCTTGAAGTACCAGGAAGTCTAATCTGCGTTCGTAATTTATTTTCCAAACATGTAAACAAACACGAATTTTCCACATAGACAAACATCAACTTTATGCGAGTGTAAATAAAGTTGATTTTAGACCGACTAGTACTGTTGAAAAAGTCAAAAAATATGAAGTTGTAGCGCAAACTAAACCTTATGTGTAGGCATTACAGTAGTTTTTTCTAAAACTCGTGTTTGTTTACATGTTTGGCAAATGAATTGCGAACGCAGATTAGGTCAGGGAGTAAGTTGAATGTTGCGAAGTATTGAGTTATGAAAGGAATCAAAGGGGGGAAAAAACATTCAACCTTTGGGTTATAAATGTACTTATCTTAGAAGAGAAGTAAAGAAGTGCTCATGCGTCATTCCAACTGGAAAATGACGAATGGTTGGTCCAAGTTTTCAAAGTAAATGTGGAGATTTGTTTTATATATCTCGTCTGTCTAAACTAACATTTTGTACCATATAAGTTATAAGTCGTGGCAATAGCTTAGTCTCACTTCTACTTTTAATTTTGCATAAAACATATTTGAATGGCTACTTCAATGACATTAGGTACCTGACACTAAAATAAATAAATTCACATTCAACTAACACTTAACACAAAAAAAAAAACTCGAAATTTCTGTAAAGTCGTTGGGAACGTAAGTATAACCCTAAGAATTTCGTAATTATTTTAGTTTTTTCCTCCTGTTTGTCAAACGTTATTTTTAGAACAGATGGTGCGCGCTCCCCCACTGAGCTATACGCAGTAGAGTATTAATGTCTCTGTGAACCTTATCACAGTATGTTGAGACTGAATCGTCGTTTTTTATGGTTCCTTTGCGAAATGGCAAACACAACAGGATGTCACACACACAGCCATTTTACTCGGAAGACTATATCGATGAAAATTGGAAAGAAGCTGTATATTGTGCAAACAATGGTGTAGTGCATGCGTAAATATACAACCCAATTACGGAACCCTTTACTGTGCGTGGTCCGACATGCACTTGGGCGGTTTTTGTCCTTAGAGTCGTTAACGGTGTTCAAAAATATTGATCAGGAAGTAGGAACTGTAGTTAGAAGAGTTTTATGGCTGCATTATTCAGCATTCTTAACGCTAAGCTTGCGGTGCATTGGCGTCTCCATAAGTACCGACAAATCTATACCCAAATGTGCAATTCAGCGGTCGAGAAAGAACGCTGACAACGTTGTTTTCATTTACATTTCGGTATCCGTATAGTAGCAACTAGGGATGTGTAAAATAATCGATTATGAAAAAAATCGATTAAAAATCGATGTTTTCCCCAAAATAATCGATTTTAATAAGTGATTTTTATATTACGAAAAATCGATTAATAATCAATTTTTGGTTTTAGCACTGTCGATTTTTTTTTCATCCGCATCCCCCTAAATTACTCCGGACTGCGGAGCTAGAATGAGGTACTATTAGGCTCATCACTATTACATTAACGACGTAAATCAGTGCGTCTACATGGCAGTCCTTGTGTGCTTTGAAAACAGTTAGTTAATTTAACTAATTAATCTTTCACTAGATGCCGTTAGTCAACGAACTGTATTATTTTAGCGGCAGTCATTTAATAAGTCATAATATGTCATTGATGATTAGCTGTTCAAATGGCAAAGTTTTGAAAATATTTCGTGACTGAGTGTTTAGTGTTTTACTCTTGTTTTTAGTTGTTAATTAAATAAAAAATTATATTAATTCATGTTGATTATTAAATAACTTAAAGTTATGTTGATTATTTTAATTTTCTTAATTTCGGATGTGTATTTTTTATTTAATAAAGCTGTTATCAATATAGATTTTATTCTTTAATATAATTAGAAAAAAACCGATTAATACAAAAAATCGATTATTTTATAAAGAAAAATCGATTATTTATTAATCGATTTATCATGCTTCGAAAAACAATCGATTAAGGAATAATCGATTTGTATGTAAAATGTCACATCCCTAGTAGCAACCCTCGCCCGTCTCAGCGTCGCTTGCATGATAAATCAGAAATCAAAATCTAAACGATGGTATAATGGAGCGAAATCCGTCCAACAGTTTAGAAGTTATTCTTTGAAGACTATTAGTTTCTACTGCCATGCCGGTAGCAACAGTAATTTCTCGAACTGTTAAACCTGATCTACAAGAAGCAAGTTTCTTGCCTGTGGCATACAATAAAATAAAAAAAAACAAATTACTTGCATCGTCTAAACACTGTTTAGTTTAGACTGTGCACCTTTTATTGTTGTGTCAACTTGTGGTAAGTCTAAGGCACTTAATCGCACTGTGTAAATAAAGCTTTAGACTCAGTCTTTCAAGAAGTTTCAGCAGGAAAGGTTATCAAAAGGATTTTCCGATTATATTATTAGAATAGAATACTTTTATTTCGGACAGAGCAGCAGGGTTTGTAACAATGTTACTTAACATCTAGTGTCAGTAGGTACAGACACGGATTTAAATGAAATTAAAATTCAGCGTGGAGTTGCATCCACCTTCGCAACATCGGGGAATCACACCGATCTGTGAACACACTGAGCATACTGTTGGTGCTGCCGCGAACACGTGACATCAGGGATGCACATCTTTTTCTAATAATGGTGGCAAAACCATCAATGTTATTATCCGTAAGCTAACTGCTATAAAATTAATACGTAAAATACGTTTCAGGTGACTGAGCTGGCGCCTCTTCGTTCGCTCTTAGAGTGCCTCCGGGAGGTGTCGTTCCGGCTCAACTTCCCGGTGCCGAATCTCTGCGAGTTTGCAGAACAGATCTGTGATGGGATGACTTATTTAGAAAGCAAAAGACTGATACATAGGTATGTAGAATATAGTAAAGATATGAGTGTGCTGGTAACTGTTTATATTTACAACCTCTTTTTGTCGAAGCGTTACTCTACCAACATCAAAGACTTGTCTGCTGCTTTAAAAGTTATGATACAAATTGAAAATGAACGTTGTCATTCCACTAAAGTTATAACTATGGTTATAACCTGATTGTTCCATTGAATCCGTGTACTTAATTAAACCCTGGCTAGAGAAAATACTCAATTCTGGACTTATAGCAATTGCACGTGCAGTAACTGAGTGTAGCAGCGCTTGCAAGCGCTACTGCTGAGCGTGCTCCCTGGGTTCGATTCCAAAGCCAGGTAAAGTGTTATTTGGCTTTTCATGAAGAATTTCTCAGTCGCATCTCGGAGTCTTGTTTTGTGACTGGTTGGCAAAGATTTCAATCGTAGATTCGCCCTGCCGAGTAAAGATGGTCGCGTTCCTGTTTCGTTTTGACAACTCTGACACACAATATCGCAGACACTTGACTTGATTGACATAGAAACGCCATTATTATTGTGCGAGGTCACTCTTCTCAGTGTGGACACTTTTTCGCGTGACGTAGTACGGTGAAGGCACATCTACGATTTAAATCTTAGCTGGTTGATATCCACCGGTTCGCCCCTATTACATGAGACTTAACCATAACTGGCGTGATGTGGGTGTATTGACGCCGCAGGAGACGCCCCGGGCGTCGGGAGTCGCGAGCCGACTTCCGACCACCGTAGGCGCGGGCTTGCGGACTGTGAGCAATGGGTAGCTCGCCGTCCGATAAGGACCAGGCCCGGGTCGATGGCGCGTTGAGTTCCACGCGCGCCTCAAAGAGATGTCAGCACCAACTGACGGGGTCCGTAAGGGCCAATGCCTGCCAGGGTTGCGAGTTTGTCCGAAAGGGATATCGCGGCCCGCCGCACACAGGCAACGGAAGGAACACGGGGGGTTTTAGTCAGTAAAAGTGACACACCCTCCCGTTCCGCCCAGAGCGGGAGAAGTTATTTGATAATTTCCCACCATCAAAAAAAAAAAATGAGGGTGTATTGGTACACCTCTACCTATCCCTTCTCGGAATACAGGCGTGTTGTTATGTTATAACCATATCCATCCTAGTAAAACGTTTAAATTATAATTTTACAGGGACCTTGCAGCAAGGAATATATTAGTATTCAGTAAGGATAGAGTGAAGATATCGGATTTTGGCCTGTCGCGTGCCTTAGGTGTCGGAAAGGACTACTACCAAACAAATTACAACGTGAATCTAAAGCTCCCAGTGGCATGGTAAGTACTATCTTTTATCTATCTATACAACCTTAGTTTTTTTTTTTACACTAAACCTCTTAAGGTGTCATTGTACTCATCATTATGAACAACGCGAAAAAAAATTCTGTTGTTCCCTACATTTCGAGGAGATATGCGAACATAAATGTAAGGAACAGCTGATTTTTTTTTCGCGTTTTCAGCTTTGGTCCCATAGTGAAAGTTGTTCATGATGATGAGTACAATGACCCCTTGAGAGGTTTAGTATAAACAAAAACTTAAGTTGTATATAACAATCAATTCCGTGAGTTAGTCTCGTAAAAACTCGAAAATTGCTCGATTGATTGTGATAAAACTTTGGTAAGTTGTTGTGTGCGCACCGGAAAAGGTTCCAATGAAAAAATATGGCATTAGCTATTATTTTATAAAGATAATAGATATAAAGAAGAGCAGCGTTTTATCGAGCTTTATTATAATAAAGATCGTAATAATGCTGCTCTTCTTTATTGGAAGTATTTTTCTTCTTTGCCCGAACCAGTGTGTACCACGCCTAGGAACGTTTTCCTATCGCTATAGCGGTAAAGGTTGCCCCATCTCTTAATACCATGCTATATAATATTATTACATTCATTTTCCAGGTGTGCTCCAGAGTGCATCCTATTCCTTCGCTTCACGTCAGCCAGTGACGTCTGGGCCTTCGGAGTTTGCCTGTGGGAGATGTTCACGTATGGCTTCCAACCCTGGGCTGCATTTTCGGGACAGCAGATCCTGGAAGCTATTGATTCTCCTAACTTTCAGGTTAGTTGTTTATTTAATTATGTATAAAGGTTTACATAAAATCACGCCTGTTGGCAGACAGAGGTGATTACAAACCCAAATTTCTCCAGTTATGTTTAAGTACCATGTAATATGGGGTGAGCCTATTGCCATCAATCAACCTTATACTGCGCTAATAAGTTGATTTCAGAATGACTAGTGCGATTGAAAAAGTCGTAATTGTTTTGTGTCTAGTAAAATTATTTCTAAAAAACACATGTTTGTTTACATATTTGGAAACTAAATTTCAAACGCAGGATATAAACTGTTATTTAACTGCATCTAGATTCTAGCCACAGGGTAATCTGCAAATCGACTCAATTAATAAATGGCAAGCTTTCTAAAGTCCGCCTCAAGTACCACTATTGTGCATGAAAGTAATACCTACTATATAGAAATGAATTGATAATCGTTCAAACTGAAGTCGCAATCTTACCTCAGCGACAATCCATGTCAAAAATGTAAAATGCGATCGTTCTAAATACCAGAATTACCCCTCTGGTCACCGAAGAGTCTTTATTCTCGGGGGATATTGTCGTGTGTGACCACGCTCAATTAACTTATTGGTAGGCAAACGCTAGTAATTAAATAAGTCTGAAATCGCCAGCAAACCATGCATACAGGCTATATAATTGAGATGGGGCCTTAAGGCAGAAGCGTCAAGGTAGCCCGCGAAATTCAAAATTTGTTATGTTTTTTAAGATTTGCAGGTCCGTATCATATTGTAAGTTGATTTAAATATGATTCGCGGCCGTATCAAATGTATATTTATAGAATTGTAATCATAAAAATTATCAATACAACTTTCTAAGTTCATATAATTCCATTGAATGACTATTTCATGAAATCATGACATTGAATTTAACGTTTGTCTTATACGACTATGTCATCAATACTCCTCCGCCTATTACTGGCCCACAGCGGGGCAAAGAGGCCTATTGCCCTGCAAAGGGCCAGTAATTCGAACAATTTATTCGATTGTTGTTTGACCGAGCCCGCTGGGAGACGCGCCTTACGCATGCGAGGCGAGACGGGGGAAAGCGTTGAAAATGAGCGGCGAGACGCCGTGAGCGTTGACGAATGAGCGGCCTGCACTGCCCCCTGTCACACCGCGCACTTACCTAAGACACGGTACAGCGGTTTCGGTCAAACTATACACTATAGTTGTCTTGTCACACAGCTCATATTAAATATCTTCAATTTGAGGGCTGAATGATGATCTGTTCACGTCTATTTTATATTATTTTCAGAGACTAGAGCGGCCGGAATGTTGTCCCGAAGCTTACTACGCTACGATGTTGGAGTGTTGGGCTCACGACTTTAATAATAGACCCAAGTTCAAAGACTTGGGACCGAAGTTACGCAGCATCCGACCGGAGCAGGTGTGTATTGCCAATCACATAAGTCAAAGACAATATATAATTGGACACAATTCGTCCTACACTCATCTCACAGAACTCCGTGATACAGTGACATGATCGTCTTCCATTCGTCCGCGGACACGGTCAAGTTTACCGTCCATGAGAACGTGGAGTGCGGAGAGTTGTCTTGTTGATTTGTTTTAAATAAATGAATAGTATTGTACTGGAATGTTGATAGAATGATGGACTTGTCCTCTTTAATAATTAATTGAACGACGAACAACAATCCATATTTAAAAAAAAAAATCCTTCCTCAAATATATCATGTTTTAATATCATCATTCAGCCGAGTCGTGATCCAAAAACTCTGGTCGTAGTAGTAGTATCGTATCGCCTTTGAACGAGGCGAAAAACCGACTCGCGGTGGATCGGAGCGTACCTGTATCCGTATCGAGACGCCGTACCACCGTACCGTACCGAACGGGCGTCCAAACTAGCGTTCTTGGATCGCGCCACTGTTACGAAACGGAGGTACGGTACGGACAAAAGAACATATCTGAACGCAGCTAAAGCCTCCTCGAAACATGGCCACAACAATCTTCCCAATGACAATAATTATGTATAAATATTTTCGGCTCGCTCTGACATCTATCATCCACTTGTTCGGGAAATTCGGCATAGCCGGGCGGCAAAATCAAATGTTGTGTTGATATTATGTCCGGGAAAAAGCCGCTCGGCTTAGCACAAATTGTGCCAAATCGACCGGAATTTAATTCAGCAAGGGTAGACGCCGAACGGAGTTTGCCAATCGGCACGTAACGAATGATAGGCGAATATGTAGAGTAATTGCTTCGTATCGGCTTCTTGTTAAAAAATACTGCCGCACTGAATGCTCGGGACATCTCCTTACCTCTTCAAAGTAATCCTCATACGCTACAGCAATATCTAAGTTACCAATTTCTTCTTTTTAGGTGCAAGCAACAGTGAACTTCCAGAAGCCAGAAGATGGTCGCCGGAACAGTTTCCTAGAGTACAAATCTGGACAAATCATAACAATATTAGGAAAAGAGTAAGTACATATATCTGTGTCAGGCTGCCTGTCCATTGATGCGGAGCGAGGCAGCGGAGCGGAGTTACGGACTGTGCGGAGCGAGGTAGTGGAGCGGTGTTGCGGACTGTGCGGAGCTAGACCGAGTTCACGCGACGAGTAATAATTCCCCGCTCCACTTCCCCGCTCCGTTTCCCCCCTCCGGTTCCCGATTTTGTATGAATTTTAAACTAGTTCGCAAACCCCTGTCCACTAAAGCGGAGCGGAGGTTTCATGCAATTCCATTGGTTAATATTGGCAAACCGCTACTCCGCTTCTCACCTCTCCGCTCCAGTGGACAGGCAGCCTAATACTTGTGTGTCTATATTTGTTTCTGTTAAATTAAAGTACGAGTATATTATGTGTATTTCTAAGACCTGAAAGATAATATTGAGCGCTGTTACGTGCTACTAATTCAGCTGGCCTATCGGGGGCATCCTATTTAATAATCGATCGTTGCGCGAATTCACGATCGTTCGAACTTTTTGTTCGGTAAAGCTGACCACGTGGTAGGTTATCGGTTTTCCAAGCAAAAAGTGACATATGCACACGAACAATCACTTTTATGCAGGACAATCGCTTTTAAATACGACATGGCCTAGTTACTAATCATTTTAACCGACTTCAAAGAAGGAGGAGGTTCTTTATTTAGTATAGTATAAACGTGTACAAATATTAAAAGTCGGAAATTAAATTTTTAATAAAAAAAAAAAAAAAAAATCGTTTCTGTTTGGCTAGTCTGTTCATCATAGTAAAGTATGTTGGAATCACATTTCCAACGAAATGTATGGGAAAAGAATTTTGCGATTTCTGACTTTTCTAGTACTCAAACCTCAGTTGGTCCTGTAGAGTTTTTTTATCCTTATAAGAAACAGGATCGATTGGCATCAAAAAAAGGTTTTTGTGAAATCTGCGCATATTCTTGCTGACTGTACATTTTTTTTCAAAATCTGTGAATGCAGATCGAAATCTTTCAAAAAGTTAAGGACAGTCTCTTAAGACCGTTTTCCTGTAGCTACAACGTTTAAGGTAGCTGTCCTTACTGCCCCATCTCAAAAATCCACCCTGTTTATAATAAGTAACAATAAGTCCAGTATCAAATCATATTATGATACTAGCTGCCCGCTCCGACTTCGCACGGGTAGCACTAAGTACTTATCTACGGCTACCTACCCTACCTAGCTACCCTACCTACCCTACCTACCCTACCTACCCTACCTACCCTACCTACCCTACCTAGCTACCCTACCTACCTATCCTACCTACCTACCCTACCTAGCTACCCTACCTAGCTACCCTACCTAGCTACCCTACCTAGCTACCCTACCTAGCTACCCTACCTATCCTACCTACCTACCCTACCTAGCTACCCTACCTAGCTACCCTACCTAGCTACCCTACCTAGCTACCCTATCTCCCTACCTACCCTACCTACCCTACCTACCTACCTACCTACCTACCTACCTACCTACCTACCTACCCTACCTACCTACCTACATACCCTACCTACCTACCTTACCTACCTACCTACCTATAACCTTGTCCTGTGAATAACGAACCCAGAAAAGAATTATCCAATTTGGTGCAGCCGTTCGCAAGTTATGACGTGACCAAGGGAAATAGGGATTAATATTTATATATATAGATTATTATTATACGTTACGCATGAATGTGTGAAAAGCAGTTTAATGTTACGATTGAGTTCGGTTTGCGATTTATATTATTATGCATTACAAGCCAATATAAACGCTTTTGCGGTCCAGTATAAACTTCGCTAGCACCTTGACTGCAATGCCCGTCGTTAAATTCCATACTAATATTACAAATGCGAAAGTAACTGTCTGTCTATCTGTTACCTTTTCAAATCAAATCAAATCAAAAGTCATTTATTCAAACTAGGCTGAGAATCAGCACTTTTCGAACGTCAAAATTACATAAGACAGCCCCCCAAAACGCCCACCCTTCACCACTTCCTAGTGCGTTAGCTGGGAAGAAGAAGTGGCGCAACAAACTCCCCAGCTGCACAGCTGTCTGTTCAGTTAAAAGAACAAAAAGAAGATTCTATATAATAGTATTCAAAATAATTTACATTAAGCAACACAAAACATAATTTAAATTATTAGCCATATATAAGCTAGCACACGCCAATATACCAAACAAAATCATCGAGAACTATACTCAGGCAGAAATAAAAAACAAAACGTAAACAGAACTTAATATCTTAATAAAAGCCACCAGGCATAAAGGGCGTGCCCGCTTACATATAGTTGTAACTGGAAGTTATAAATGATAAACTAGGACCATCGAGGTAAAATAAAT
This sequence comes from Agrochola macilenta, assembly GCA_916701695.1. Lineage (NCBI taxonomy): Eukaryota > Metazoa > Arthropoda > Insecta > Lepidoptera > Noctuidae > Agrochola > Agrochola macilenta. The sequence continues at coordinate 7,661,430 of OU753552.1, read as the reverse complement.
AAACAAACAGTTAATTACTAATAGTAATAAATAATATGATCAATTCTCGAGGTCACTAGCTAACCACATATTGCAATACAACTCATAAAAAAACAGTGTGATGAGTAGATTTTGTCAAAAATAAATTAAAATAACTTGACTTAAAATGTCAACAATAATTAAATTTAAATAATTTGACTTTTATAGTCAAATAAATTAAACAATTACTTATATAAACTCATATAACTTGTCAGTGGGTAAGCTGGAGAAAGAACATAAACATTGTCTTGAGTTAACTACAGCGACCAACTATTCTTATCATTTAAGTAGTCGTTGATAGAATAGTATGCCTTTGAACAAAGCTTGGATTTTACTTTCACGCCGTAAGGACTGAACGGATTTCGAAACATTTGGCACACAGGTAGACCATGACTTGGGCTAAGACGTAGGATACTTTTTATACCTTACCTACCTACTTTCGTACCTTCCCGCAGCCTCAGAAAAAAGCTAGTATGTCTATAATATACCTTCATTGCAAAAAATGCAGCTTGCAGAACAAATATCGAAGTTCTTGCTAAGGATTTTATCAATCAATCAGCCCATGGTAGTCCACTCCAGGACATAGACCTCTCTAAAGCTGCGCCACAGTTTTACGAAATTTCATGCTTCTAAAGCCAGCGGTTTACGCTGTGCGTTGTCTGCCAATGAATTTAAGACGTTTGTTCTGATAGCTGATTTCGACAGACTTTAAGGAGTCTGTCTTCTGGCCTTGAAATGTTGTTTGTAAATTTTAATTCTGACGTCAAATAGTTTCAGAGCAGGCGGGGCGGAGTGATGACGTAGGAGCTAATCTTGCTAATGTACGCACAGAACAATAGTATATAGAATAGAATATATTTTTTCTTTATTAGAGTAACCAAGATTCAATAAGATTGTTAGTAAAACTTACGACTATGTTAGTAAGCACAGACACTGCACAAAAATAAGGAAAACAATACAAGAAATAACAAAAAAATAACGGTTGATCACCGTTGCGACATCCCATGAGAGACGGCACAACAGTGACCCGTATACATAGTCTAGGCGACTCGCAACCATGCTTAAGAAAGTGTTGGAGCCGGCCCCACACATGGCGTATGGCAAAATAAAATAAAAGTTATGTTTAGTATTCATGCGATTAGCTTTTGTATACAATATTGAGTAGTCCTGCTAAGCAAGGGCCTGCACAGAGCTGAACAATATATTCAAACTCAAGAACCGATTTGCGCACTTTTTCTTTTTGCCCAAAAGGATAATATATTACTGAATTTTAATTTAACTCAACCCTTTTTTTCTCTATAATTATAATGACAATATTATTATTTTTTAGCGGAGGGGACTATTTACAGTATTAAATAACACATATGCAAAATGATTTCTCGTTTAACATTTACATTGAGCATCCCCTCTTTAGGCTCTTTTTAAAAAGTAGCTTACAATAAGTCGCTTTTGAATTAAAACCAGATATACATCTGTCGAAGGAACGTTTAAATTCAAGGTCAGACTTCCATTAAGGGGGTCTGCGACAGTTGCTTACAAACAAGCTGCTATTTGCGATCGCCAAAGCCCGTTGTGTTATTTAATGCACTGCTGACGGTCGGTTCTTAAGGCGCCGGACATACACAAGTGGCGCGTGGCGCGAGCGAGGCGACGGTGTGGCGCGGGTGTTGTGTGTATGTTCCTCGCAACTTCGTTCTTATAATTTTTTTATGAAATATTAAACAGGCGGCGCAACGCCCGCGCCACACCGTCGCCAAGCTCGCGCCACGCGACATTTGCTGCTATGCTGCGCAATAACATTTTTTAGGAACCAAATGGTGACATGAGGCGAGTGTGAGTGAGAGAACATGCGCGAAAGTCAGTAGTGCCTATGTTCAGAACTGCCAAGTTATATCGGCATTATTGTAATTGCTTACCCCATTGTTAGAACCCGGGGAGTAAATTTACAAGTTAGTGTGAGTGTGGTGGTGACTTGACCAGACGATGGCCCACCACGATGGCCCACGAGTGTCCAAAGTGTCTTTATTCTTGCACATTTGAGGACGTAAAGAACGTTACTGAAGCCTAGATCAGCGTGGCCACCTACTGGGCCAAAGTAATCTAGTTAACTCGACGCATTGTCTTGTATCATCAATTCGAAAACATAAATAAGTTATAACCAATTAATTATTAATGGTGAGCAGTGATAGCCATGTGGTGTGACCGCTGGACTGCAAAGTCATAGGTCTCGAGTTCGAACCCAAGGCACGCACCTCTGACTTTACGGATTCATGTGCGTGTTGTATAATTATCACTTGCTTCAAAAACGGTGAAGGAAAACATCGTGAGGAAACCGGCATGCCTGAGATATATTTCTCGACGGCATGTGAAGCCAAGTCAGAGGCCCAAGGGCGGCTTTAAAACACCAGGTTAGTCACTAACCACACGAAAAGAAGAATATTAATGGTTAGTGTTAAGTGTGTGCTGATCGACAATTATGCTGTTAAACCGACCGTGAGCAGTACACGCGGTGCATAGAAATGCCAAAAGGAAAGAAGCATAATATTGTCGATCGTCAATTCCAGAAATATGACGAAGTCTTCACTATGGTACGGTGTGCTCCCCGGAGGCGCGTGTGGCATGCTCGACCCCACACAAACGAAGCCGTACATCCCAGAGGTAAGTACTTAATACATTTTACTGTGTTATCGTTCTCTGTCTTTACTTTCGCTCGAAATTAATAATGTATCACAAACCCGATGCTTGTCTGTTCGTAACCAATCAACGGCTGAGTTTCCCAATCTGTGTCTTTGAAAGGACGAATGACAAGCAGCCGTCAAAGGCCGCGGATCAAGATTCATTATTCATCATCAAGATAGGATTGAAATACATTGTTAACTTCAGGTGTTATTCCGTTTCTAAGTGTGTAGATATACAGCATGGAAAGTTGAAGCGGACCCTGAAGAAAGTGCCTTAAACATTGAAGTTACCTGATTTTACTCAAAGGAAACATTCCGTTATTTAAGTAAAACTGCATATTTTGTAGTAGTTTATCTCACTTGGTTATCCTGTATTTTTATGGCATATATAGTTCAACAATGTTTGAATGCAGTTTTACTTTAGAAAAAATTCGAATGTTTCCTTTGAGTAAAAAATTGACGACATCATCAGTATTTAGGGTACTTTCCCTCTAGAGCCCTTTTCAATTTTCCACACAAAATTTTCTGTTCTTAATATATCACCGGATCATTCCTTTTCACCTTTTTTGGTTTGCGTTACACGAGTTTTTCACTGCTAGAAATAAAAAAAACATAATTTTATGTAAAGCACTTAAACGAAAAGAGCTTTCTGGCACTGAAAACATTTTTTTGTGAGCATGATCTTTTTTCACTCACAACTGCATCACGGGAGCAGCCATTCAACCTGAATGTTGTTAAAGATACACCTATCCGACCCATAAATTCAACCGACATTAAGCTTCCATCACCCCCATTCAGAAAAATGTATGTTACGTGTCGGGCTCGTTGTCACCGAATCCGATCCGCCAGTCGGCGCGGACGATCCGCCCGTCGCTGCTGCGGACGGACGTCAAACGTCACACGTACACCGGCAAGCGGACACACATACAACGCAGCATGATCTCGAGCCCGCAAGGAGACGTGAAGCACACGGGACACGTCGGCCTCGATGGCGCCTACTTTGGAGATATTTCGTTCCTGGACCCCGCTGGCTGCGTAAGTACTGGAATGGTGCGACGAAACCTGCGTGGATAATGAGAAATGTTGTTAGTAATTTATAATATTTCAATTGATTCTAATGGGGTATTAAATAAAACCGCTCAAGCTCAAACTAGAAGATTAGTCCGTTTGTTGTATAAAGGTTTGGAAACAAAACGTACGACGATAACAATATTCCAAAGCTGAACTGAAAACTGCTTGGTGTGATGTAAAAAAAATGCCATAATGTTGCCGCTTCGGGCGGATTTGCAGATTTTGTTGTTGAAACCTTAAAATTTGTGACTTTAATAAATAATATTAACAAGAAAATCTAGCACATATTTCTGTCATTATTTTTTGGTCTATCCACGCGGGCACTGTAATCGTTCTTTTCCGCAATTCATTTAATATGCTTTTCATTGGGACACATAAACATTTTTCGTTTTTAATTTCTCGCTTTTGTGTAATTCGGTGGAAGGAAACTAACTAAGCGGTACAATTGATATTATTTTATCTTAGTATAATTATTTAGGGCTTAATTGTGAAAATTGGAGTAGGTTTCTAAAGAGTCACTTAATGAAGCAGATAAATGTGTATCACATTTTAAAGTAAGACCTTATTATAAACCTAGCGACCCGCCCTTGCATTGCACGGGTCCAATCTATTAATCGCCATATCAGTAGTTTGCTTCCGAGAAAACCAGAGGCGGGTTGGTACTTTATAATAATTTAAACACAAACTGCTAATCCTTTTTTTTTTGTGGGTGAGAAATTATCAAATAACTTCTCCCGCTCTGGGCGGAGCGGGAGGGCGTGTCAAATTCTTACTGACTAAAACCCACCCGTGTTACTTCAGTTGCCTGTACTTTGCCAGGGGCCACGGTATCCCTTTCGGCCTTTCCCGCGAAACCCAAACTGCTAATCCTGCAACGGTCTTTCAGTTATGACGTATATGTATTGATGATCGCAGTATGCTAGGTAGGAGACAGGATGGTACTGACATGTTATGAACTCTAATGAAATTAAAGTCTACATAAAGAGCAAATTAGCGTCTGCAAAAATACGCATGTCCCTGCTTCCCTCAGCACGAAGTATATGAGAACAGCCATTCATTAAGGCTCTTTTTAGTGTCTCTTAAATCGCACTAACTCATGATTCTCCCCACAGCCTCCTCGCCAAATCGTGACGCCATACAAACCCTCCGAAGACCTGGAACAGGTGCCCCTCATCAACCCGAACTCGCCATCACACCTCACGGGAGCTTCCGGCACCACTCCGTACCACATGCTGGCTTCAAACAAGCCAGACAGCAGACCTGACTTCGAAGAAGTTGACTTATCTTGTATGTATTCTGGTACTGTACATGAAAGCGATTGTCGCGCGAATATGCTATCGTCTCGATCGTTGTTCGCGTTCTTAAGAGCGTGTATACAGAAAGTGGGCAACCTCGCAAATAGCTGTCAAATATTTCGCTGTTTTGTGAACTAAAATACTGATTATGAAATGCAATAATTAATTTTGTAGGACCGAATATTAGCCATATTTCTTATTTCCATACCAAAACAAATCAAATATCAAAACTGGCCAAGTGGCCAGGGTCTATATTGCCACATTAATCAAAACAGGTAAATATTTGACAGGTATTTGCGACGTTGCCAACTTTTTAGATGAACACTCTTAAAAATAACGACCGCGTATTCGTGCGACGCTGGTTTTCTATTAGGACATCCGGTTAGAGTAATATTTCACTGTGAGGTACTCATCAGAGAGCTGTATACATTTTATTGGCAATGCAACTGTGCTGCTATGTTGTCAGGTACTGCAGTCATGCAATGCCGGCTCTCGAATGCAAACATCAGACTAAGGCCTAATATTTCGCGCGATTTTTAATCGCATTGCGGGCTAGGCCTGAACTTGGGGTTTTATTGTTATAACGAGCCGTTATCAAGATAAGGTTCACTATACAAAGTATTTTTTTTAAACTGGGACAGTATCAATCCGAATCCATTGGACGTATGGCGAATTTGTCAAAGGAACCATTAGCTTTTTTTTTCATGAAAACAATTTTAGCATTGGAACAGTTTTTTTGACCTTTTGCAAGTTGTCCATAGAAATTTGTGGAATTGACCAATTGTTTTCAATACTTCTCGGCTCAGTTTTTTGTTAGGATCATTTCATAGAATTTGAATAAAACACCTACTTTCTTACTAATAAACGTATTATATCAGGTGAATAGTTACACACCGATTTCTCTCTTTCAGTCATCAGTAATTTGACTTTCGAAAGAAGAAGACAAAGCATTGTGTAACTATACAGACGATATACAACGTTTATTAGTAAGGAGGTTTGGCAGCAGAAGTTGGTCTTTAATCAAATATATTTAACAAATTAAAATATGGTACATTAATTAAACGATTTAAATGTTCTCCAAATGGCCTCCTTGCTGTCTGCATGTATGATATGACGGCGATGGATGTCGACTCATCATAATTCTGTTGTCCTTACTTATTTGGGGTCGGTAGACGTCGACAATCGTCTCAAAATATATCTCCACATGTAATAAGTCTCAAAATTTATATTCTTTATCAAATACGTAGGTACAAATTATGGTAAGGTTTGCATAAAATGTAATTCAAGTGTATACAGGGTGTAAGGGACAGCCCTCCGTAGACTGATGGGGTGAATTCAGTATACCATACTAATATGACCGGTACATGAAATTATTTCAGGAATATTATTACGACTCCAGTCAAAGCCGGCCCTATTTTTGATCGTACAGTAAGATATCAGCCACTTGTATTACTTAATTAGCTGCACTTCAGGTTCTTCGGTTTCATCTGTCATCATCATCTGTTTCGGATTCTCCTAACACAGGCTTATTTGCTTAAAAGGAGATTCCAATCACTAGCTGTTAAGGTATTTACTTGTAAAAATAATAAACCATTTTTTCATTTTCATTTTTCATCTGCATTAAGCGAATCGTCCACCACCAGCTAAACTAAGTTAGTTTGCATAGTTGAGCCAACTTATAACAAATATAGTATTTGAGAAGCCATTTGTAAAAATGCAGGGTGGCAGGGACATCGACGCGAAAACTGTTACCATGGATACAGTACGTGATTCTGAACGTCCCTGTGTTTAAATTTGTCGTCGCTTATTTAAAAAAAAAAAACAGCTGTTCCATACATTTTTTTTTAATAACCGACGAAAAACTTCAACGCGTGGTGTTCAGAATCATGAACTGAATCCATGGTAACAGTTTTCGCGTCGATATCCCTGGCACCCTGTATAGTAGACGGAGACATAATAAAAAAAAATAGTAGGGAAATATGTTTTTTTTTTTTAATGCATATTTGTTGCTAATTTGAGCCTTTATTAACGGGTTTAAAAAATATTGATGTCTCAACTAATCATTGTAACACATAAAATTTTGTATTGAAATGAAAATATAGCACTTAGTTTCGCCAACAATTTTTTTTTTTTTAAATACAGTTCTAATGTAGCAGGATACTATATTATGCAGTAGGGTTGGCCACCCTAGTTATGTCTTGTAGTTTCTACCTACCCCTATGGGGGTACTCGTTATATAACACTTAATTGCAAGTAATTGTGAGCAGTAATAGCCTTGTGGTGTGACCGTCGGTCTGCCAAGTCAAAGGTCTCGAGTTCGAACCCAAGGCACGCACGTCTGACTTTTCGGATTCATGTACGTATTGTATAATTATCACTTGCTTCAAAAACGGCGAAGGAAAACGTCATGAGGAAACCTGCATGCCAGAGAGGATATTTCTCGGCATGACGGCATGTGAAGCCAAGTCACTAACCACACGAAAAGAAGAGAATCAGGCTGGAAAGAATGCAGACAAATGACGACACCTTACAATTTATGCTTTCAATTGAATATGAAATTATAAAACAAACATGTAACTATACCAACAATTAATTATTGTCTTTGTATAGCGAACCTAGCAGACGAATCTCTAAAGTGTCGGTTTTGAAGCCTAACACATAATTCTAGTTACATTTCCTGTAATTCAAACCAACTCATTCAATAGTGTTCAGATTATACGAGAACATGAACGGTGTCATGTATAATAAGCCCATTGTGAAGATAACACAGTGCTCTGTCACGCCAGGACACCGGATGCCGATGTAACCTGACACATAAAACTTATGTCATGTAAGGTCATGGCTTAGTTTCAACAGGTTTCAACCCGACATAAATATGGTAGTCCTAACTGTAATTATTTTGTCATATTTTTGTTTTAATTTATGATGCTTTCTTTTCGTTATTAGGTGACAACCAAGCAAGAAGTTTGAGGAGGAATAATCATAGGACACTATCGGAGCCGACCACAAGCAAAAGTATTCTTAGTAAGGTATAAGTACAGTTTTTTTTTTTTTTTTTTGAGAATATTGTTGAATGCAGCGCTGTGTTCATTGGATTTAAGTAATTTAACAGAAAAAGTTTAAATATCCTGAGCAGGAATATTTTCTTTAAACATTTTGGTAATATTTATACAAATGAAAAAAATAGGAGATCTGAGTGGCACTCCTATAAACCACAATCAAACCGTGATATAAAGAAGTCGGTTCAATATTAAAAAACTTTGTGAATAAGTTAACTTACCGTACTTTTCGTTTATCGTTTACCACCGTTTCATCCAGAAAAGCACAATTACTTGTAACTATAAATACCAAGATACAAAAGCGAAAGGTACGAGTAGGCGTCAACTAAAAACTTATGTAAACAAACGAATTTTCCACCTAGGTTCGCTGCACGACACTCGGCAGGTCCCACAAGGGGGACAACGGCGCTGTGCCCAAGACTGATGAGGTCCATGAGTACCATGAGATCTCCGACACCGACACGGTAAGAGAATATTTAAAAAACAAAAATAAGTCACTGAAATAATCCACCAATGGCGGAATGCTGCAGAGTGCTAGTCGGTCGTCGCGCCTTCGTGCTGCCATCTTTCGATTCTATCCTATCCTAAGTTATTTTTGTTTAAGTACTTTCTATCGCGGATCCAACCATAGTGAACATTCTGCGACGCGCAAACGAACTTTTACGTAACTTTTTAGAGACACAACGCGACCGCCCAACTCACACAAGATTCAGTCAATATAAGATTCCTTGTTTGCTTCATTTCTATTATGTTTGCTTGGCTGACCGTGCTTATCATTGGTCGGAATATAGTGAAATATGGTGCGTCTGCAGGTATGTATTTGAAGAATTTAATTACTTTTTTGTCATATGTTTTAAATGTTTCAAAAGTGTTCTATTTTAAGTATTTTTCCAAACTTTTAAAAGTAAGTCACATCGACCGATTTTTCGAATATCGGACCGGTTGTAGAGACTGCAGTACAGCCCAAGTATCGATCGAATCGAAAGCTTTCTCGAAGTCCACATACGCTGAGCAGAGGCAGGTTCAAACAGCTTGTGGAGGGCCTTAAGAACCGGTTTTCCACCGGCTTTTAGGAGTTCGGGTGGCGGCGCCTTGTTAAGCTGCTTCAAAGCCATTCTAATCTCGTTCAGGCTGATGTCCGAAATGCTTTCGGTATAGTCTCAGGTCAATATAGCACTTCGGTCGTTTCAGATATGGAACAAGGTTACTGGTTGACGTGTACAACTTGTTCAAGGAACCTCTGGATCTCCCTCAAAAGTTTAAGTTTAACAGACGGATCTCTTGGAATGACCTTGAAGCTTGTTTCGCTCTATCGCGTTCTTAACATGTTCAGTATTAAAGCAGTGAAAGTAGGACTTAGAGGCGTTTATAGAACTGCCGGTATTTGCGCGTATCGTCTTAAGACTGCAGGATCATCTCGCGTCTCTCCTCCATGAGCTTGAGAGTAGGATCGGAGAGCTTCCTATTTGTATTTATACGACGGGTCTTGAAGAATATAGACCTTACCGTATGGTCAGTTTCCATGAACCTAAAATTAATAAATTTTAATCTTGTTACAGGAGGGCACCGCAACTTCGTGCAGTAGATCTGACCGCTTAGTTTCAAAAGCTGAGAATGTTGATGCTCTAGTAAGTACCACTTTTATATCTCTAATAGTAAATATTCGTAGTTATCCTTATCATGTTATTAAAAATGTGAAGATTGGATTTTGTTACTCAATAACGCGTTAACGACCGAATAAATGTGGGTGGGCACACAGGTAGGTTATGATTTATTAATTGAATTTGGATATTTTTTTATTACTAAAAAAACTGTATCCTACAACCAGACGGACGAAGACGCGGGCAAAAGGTAGTATAATGAGCATATAATGTTTATCTCTGTTGGGACACATGCCTCATATCGGTGAGAGGGAGGGAGGGGGTGGGAGGGTGAGCGGTGGCCGTAATCCAACACGTGGTCCGAGTGCGGGTTGGTATATGTGACATGTCTTCGAAATTTTGGTTCTAGGACATGCCGGGACATTCCATTCGGGGTTTTCCTCCACCGTTTTGAGAGCAGTGGTGATGAAATAATGTACACAAAGTAAAGTGTCTGTCTGGGTTCGAACCTACGACCGTAAGTCACGGCCGATACCAAACGGGCTACTGCTCTCAAAACGTAATAGTGGTGAAATGTTATGAATAACGAGAATGTTAATGTTAAGGTTATGTACGAGTATTTGGTACATTTTCAGGATTGTTTCAAATCGACTTCAAAAGAGGAGGTTCAGTTTAGCTACTTCAAAGTCGTTAGTTCCCCCCCATACAAAATCCTTTAATGGGAAGACTCCTGTATTTGTTCAAATATATTTGTAAATCATGGTGGGTTGCGCGTGGGAATTTACTGGCTGCCACTTTAGAGAGATCGAACGTGCTCGGTAGGTACGACTACACCCGCGGTACGCACTTCTGTGCGTTAGTTAGTCCGGTTAGTAAACAACACTATGTTTTTATGATGATAACATACCGCTTATATAAGTGGTAGCTTTTCTGATTTGTATGTGTTGTTACAGAAAAGCTCTACGGACTTCAGTCAGAGTTTACTTGAAGAACTCGAACGGCTGTTCGAAAACGTTGACATGAAAAGAAGAGAAGAATCTGTGAGTACTTTCACACATTATTGCAATATGATTGATATTCTCTCCTCTGTTCCTATTGTTATTTTTTGTTTTATTGTTCTGACGGCACACTTAGGGAATCAGGGTTCGTCTCTCCGTCCGTGAGCCACGCGTAAAATTCACTGCGATAGTTCGATTTGTGATGACGCATTTGTTCATGTGAATTTGAATTTCAGGTTGTATTTTCATACTTTGGGTGTCAATTTCAGACGGTAAATAAGGGTGAGGGGTATTTATGGAGATCTTATTGCATCTTCTTCGGCGTTAAACTTGGAAAGTTTCAAGCATTTTGCACCACCCATTATTTTATTATGACATGAAGTTAAAATTAATAGTGATGTTGCACCTCGGTTTTTAAATTTTGTTTTGAGTAATCCTTGCTATGCAAAAATTTCATAAACTGCAACTAAAGCTCATTTTTTTGGCTCACTTTTATATGGTAGGTACTACAAAGTTTTTTTTGCCAGCCCATGAAAGCATTATGCTCTCGCAACGTAACGACGAAAATATGAATGATTGAAATGTAAGAAGGAATATTCCAAATTCGTGATAAGGATCGAATTGGTTAAAACTAAACTCTGATAAAATAATGTTGAGACTCTCTAATTTTATTAACTAACTAACTAACTCTAATAAAATTAGAGAGTCTAACGCTAATCGGTCATTCTTTCATACAAACTTAGTATGGTGATTCTTCGTCTGTTTGATGGTGTACGTTCAAAACTAAAAATTATATCAATTTGTCTTGTCATTATCAAACGCTGTATGGAAGCAGACTTAGAAATAAAACAAATTGTTTGGAAGTTATGAGCGTCGAAACTTCCATATTTCAACACTAATTTTAACTTGTCTTTGGACGTAATTAACCGCGTAATTTCACCTTAAGTACTCGTAGTAAAAAATTTGCAAAATAGCCACCGTACAGGGATAGATAATTTATTAAAAAGTACAAATTAAATGGCTATTGTTTTTAGATTTTCATTCGTTTTATACGATTGTCTGACTCCGTTTCTGACGGACAGTACGGTACCCAAATACTCGGACATGGTGAAAATAAAATGAATTAAATCTTTACTATGAAGTAGATACGGGTAGAAGCTCTTATATCATTGCCAACATTTTTATAAACGTATATCTGCGTATAGTTGAATCGGCGGCTACAATTTTTTTTTTTTTTTTTTATATAGGGCATCTCGCAGTTAACCTCTGAGGAGGTCGTAGCTGCTTAACCGGACTTTCCTGAGGCTGCCTTAAGCTTCTACACTTAAAGCCTCCAACCAGGGGCATAAACTATTCTAATTAAAACTAGGCGAACGCTCGCTAAGGGCACCCCCTGTGGGGTACGGACCTCGGCTTAGGGCGTCGCTGGGGGGAGGACAGCAAGATGGGACAGGCTGGATCAAACATAGATTATTATTATTCGGGGAATTTAAGACTACGGGCTCAGCTTCGACGCGGGCTGGCGCATCGTCGAGCAAGGGTTGGGGGGGAGTATCATTTACTCGGGAGGGACGCGGTCGCGGACCTCTGCGGCTAGGTCGGAACGTGTGTCGCTGTGTGTGTTTCTTTACTGTACTGGTGGCCCTATTGCTCTCCTGGAGGAGGGTTATGGGGTCATCTGGGTCGTTGAGAACATGCCTTGGACGGCGGATTTTACTTATTCTAGAGGGAATATAACTGGCGGCCTTCACAACCAGAGGGTTGCGATGTATTGCGGCTTTATCAAAATAACGCGTTGCATTGCGTTTTAGAAATTGGGCTATTGTGGGGATTTTAAGGTCGAGATGGAGGATCTCGTTCCTAACATACCAGGGGGAAGCCGTCGCCATTCGAAGGAAACGGTTTTGGAGGGTCTGCATCTTATGGAGATGGTAGGGTTTGGCTCGGCTGCTACAAAAGCACTCGCGAAGCTTATCCATTATTATCCAAAAAAAATTGGGGTTCCGTACGTTCGAATAGAAAACGGAACCCTTATAGGATCACTCGTGTGTGTGTCTGGCTGGCTGCCTGGCTCTGTCTGTCCGTCTGTCACAGCCAATTTTTTTTATCGTTAAACCCTATTTGTTTTTAGTGCTCCGATGATTTGGATATTTTATAAGGTGAGGCTTAGTAGAGCTTGGTATTGATAATTTATTTTACAATATCTACAACTGGTAAACCACTAAGCACGTAAGGATTTTTTTGCAAAATTTATGGACTGCTATGAATTATGATTTTTTAAATTCACGACTTGCTAATACGGTTCAGACCTAGGTATGTAATAAAAAATATGTGAAATCGTTCTTATTATTTAATCTTAATTAGCAAACAAAGGACATGTCCTTTCTTAATAAGCCATGGCTTCTTTCACAGGTTTATAATTGAGGTCTAACAATAATATTGTAAAATATTTCAAGGGGTAGATTATACAAACTTGGTAATGTAGTACCTGGTCGACCGAGCTCTGCTCTGGTGAAAATAGAGAATGCTCATTTAATAGTATAGCAAGTATTCAAGCGCAGAGCACGTATGGGCTGGCCACGCCGCATTAAAATACGTCACTTTCGTACATTTTGTATTATTTTGTATTTTCGTACAGTCCGATGCGCGGTAATGAGCGTCAGCCTTTATACGCATATCACTAAGCGCTTGACACTTATTTGAATAACGCTTTTGGCAGGCTATCTTAGCATCACTTGGAAGTACTAATTAGAAACATTGCTATTCACTTTTTAAAGTTTTTCAAGCAAAACAGTATTTAATATACAGGGTAGGTAATTTCTGAAGAAAACCCACCCCTAACTGGGTGAAAAGGGCAATCAAGTTTAAAAGGAAGGATTACACTGCTTGCTTCGGTTAATTGAAAATAAGTATAAATAATACATTGGTACAAAAGTGAAATAATGGAAACGTAACAGACGATTTAAAAAAATAATCAACCCTTGTTAATAGGGGAAATAAGGCTTATATGTTCTTTCCGTTTAGAAACTTGAAATTGGAACAAATATGGTAAATAATAAAAAATATCGTCATGATCAATTTCCAAAACTACCCTTGCAAGAGGGAAGAACCCCGCGTTGCGTTGAAATGACAAATGATTTTGTAGGTACATTTTTATGTACAGTGCCCTTCAAAACTTAGTTGAAGTGTTTTCAGTCCGAAGGGGAAAACATGACAATTCATGGGGACGGTAGTTAGACAAAAATGAAGTGTCATTCGAAATGTCAAATGATTTTGAAGGTACCATTTATGTACAGTGCCTTTCAAAACTTAGTTGAAATGTTTTTACTACTATTTTTATCTACAAGTATAAAAAAAGATAGTTTTTCGTGTCTGCCTGTGTGTTTTTACTTATTTCTTCTAAACTAGTCATAGGCCCGTATTACATACAGAACCTCACTTAAAACTCAAGCATTACTTAAAACTCGTTTAAAGCCTTTTGATTGGTTGAAACTAGTTTTACGTAATGCTTGAGTCTTGGGCAAGGTTCTGTAATACGGGCTTTAGTGCCTGGTTCTTCACCATCATTTAGAGAATTTATTCCAGAAGCTTTATATTTGTACAATACATTCACATTTACCTTAAGTATAGCACAGAAATCACGATTTGTTGTCATGTCGCCGCTTTAGTAGGTAACACTGCACGTCTGCACCTATGCGAAGCAACCTTGCTTCGGTTCACATTTACCTATAACATAGTAACAGCGTTTGATGATGATTTTAAAATACTAGTAAAGCAATTGTTTTTGCATATTATATATACAACGTGTCCCAAAATTCAACGACAAGCTGGCACCAGACGGTGGACCTGCTCATCACTACCCGAGAAAAAATAATGAAAAAAAATTTTTTTTTTTTTTGGAAATTACTTAAAATACATTGAAATCCTTCGAAAATTTACACCCCTTAAGATATTTTTAACTACCATGACCACAATTTTTCTAATATTTCTGTTTTTTATCGGCAACCTAAGTAGCACTGCTATCCACCACAACCCTTAAAAATCCCAGAATGCCTGTAGGTTTTACACAAAAATCAATCAAAATTATTATTTTCCTTAAAATTTTCAAACTTTCAGTCCACTTTCAGTTATCGTGGTGTAAAAAAAAGTACGGACACTACTACGGCAAATTTAAAAAAAAATTGGCGCAACTAATCAAGATTCCAAAATGGCATATTACACAAGGCAAAATAGCTACAAAAAAAAAAAATGCGTACTATTTATAAACAAGATTGCTTGCCCTGCCTTGCCTGTAGATTTTTGTGTAAAAACTACAGGCATTCATCTTTAAGGGTTTTGTAATTTCCAAAAAAAAAAAATTTTCATTCTTTTGTTCTCGGGTAGGGATGAGCAGGTCCACCGTCTTGTGCCCGCCCGCTTATCGTTGAATTTTGGGACACGTTGTATATATCTATGTATAGCTGTACAAGGATATTTTGGCACGTGGCCTAAATCGGAACTAACGCTGCCATCTTCTGTTTTCAATACAAATTTACAAATGCTTAGCAGCGAGCAGGGGTGGCCAAGCGAGCAGTGGTGGCCCAGTGGTAACGGCCGCGACTTGTCGGGCGTGGGTTCGAACCCAAACAGGCGCTTTACTTTGAGTATATTATTTCATCACCACTGCTCACAAAACGGTGAAGGAAAATATCGTGAGGAAACGGGCATGTCCTAGAACCAAAAATTCGAAGACGTGTGACATCTACCATCTCGCACTGGGCCCGCTCCCTCTCACCGAGAGGAGTGAACCGAGTACCTGTGTCGTAGCAGTGGAAAATCAAAGGCTGGTAATGCTTATGCTAGCAACAGCGCCACCCTATCAAGGACATTCAAGTGCCAAAGCATCCTTGCAGCACTCTAGCTATGATTCCACCAGCCATTCGTAATTCATGATTTATGGAATTGATTAATAAATTAATAGCGTAATACGTACGCTTTAGATTTAGTTGATTACCCACAAAAATAACTCCCGTAGCAAGAACTGTGTCTAATATATTTGTTTATGTTTCAGTGTCAAGCCCCCAAGCAGGCAGATGCGGGTCCCAGGTAACTATCTTTATTTTCCCTGTTAACACTTATAAATAAACCTCTCTCAAATTATTGGTACCATAGCGGTCACGCATATCTAACCACTTTGAAAACAAAATCCCGTGCACGTGATGACCACATCTGTTTAACGGCCCTTTTTTTTTTGTAGGTAAGCGATAACTATAGCGGCCGAGCGCTGCAAGGAGGAATAGTCCTTACGGTGTTCAGATATGCGTGTCCGCGATAGTACCTAACACGAAATATATAGTGAAACAATTTTTTGATTGAAATTACCCCAAAAATAATTTAAATAAAAACGTTTTTGGTCTTGGACTGGCTACCCTGGGAGACCTTACAATATACTAAAATGCAAAATCCTACATTGCATAGATCGCGATAAAAACCTGTCACAGATAAACAAAAAAGTTAACAAGGTTTTGTTTTACCTTCGGAACTCTCTTATGCATAAGTAATAAGAATTTATAAATATTCCAAGTAAATTGTCGTGGTATCGACTGCTAACTAAATTTTTTTCACACCCCCCTCGCAGCAGTTCGTTGACTCCGCAAAACCCGTAAGTGACCATGATCTCAGCGAACAGTGTAACAGATTTTTTTTCACAACTTTGATAGAAATTGCTAACCCATTGGTTCATATTTTTGAAAAATTCGTCTGTTCGACAACATAAATAGCGTAATGAATGTTGTCGAATTGACAAAATGAAAGGCGTTGCAATTGTTAGTGTGTTATGCAATTATTCCGCAGGTCCACTTTACAATAATTAGATTATTTCAAACCTAAGTTAATTGCTGGTCTTCGCTGACTAAAATAACAGCAGCCCATCAAGTAACTTAAAAGTTTATTCAGACACCGGTATAAGAACCTCGCTCATATTATTTCCATACATCAATAGTGGCTACGAAACACATGTCATGTATTTTGTTCATCAGTTCTTAATTTATAATGTTTTGTTACAGATCGCAGACGCTTTCAAAGGCGGAACGTAAGAAAGGCTTTTCCACCAGTACGATGAAGCCCATGTCCGCGGCTGACGAAAAGACACTGAACACAGCCGTCGCTATGGCCAATGAAATAACGTCGAAGTAAGCACTTTGGTGGTATAGTTTGACCCTGCGTTACCGCGCCTCAGAAATGCGCGGCGAGGTGGGGGGCAGCATTGACGAATGACCAGGGGGCGGGGCGCTGCGCGCCGTGAGCAAGGACGAATGAGCAGCCTGTACTGCCCCCCCGTCTCGCCGCGCACATACCTAAGGCACGGAACAGTGGTCCCGGTCAAACTATAGGTTAAAATACTTTAATAAAAAATAAAAACAAACAAATCTCCTTTCAAGCCGTTAAGAATATATCAGATGCTTAATTTTTCGTTCGTTGTGGCCTTCTATTTTACTTCTTTCGCTTGAAAAAAAAAACGTCTGAGCAAATAATGAAAAGAAACTAAGCAAGAAATTAAAGTAAATGGTTCGGCCTTGCCAGTAATTTTTTATATAAGTAGTTTCATAAGTATTACAAAGTAGATAGAATATTCTTCCCTGACCGTTTAAGCCTAAAATTGTTTCCCACTTTTTCCAGGTCCATGAATGACCTCGATGGGGAGAAGAAGTTCCCCCAGTCGCCAAACGAACGTTCTAAGTTTCACTTCAAGTTTCCGCTAACATTACATCATGGCCATGAACCTGGAGAACGAGACCAGGGTACAGGTAAATAAAATTGCATTTCTGACTGCTTGCATTGTGCCTGTCCCCCGTTTCGTACAGTCCGATTAAAACTTCTCACCGCCCTTTGCCAACAAGGTCGGCAAATAAAATTCGTAGGTTTCACTTGAAAAAGGAAATTACCCATTGTGATAATATTGGAATCCATATTCAGTTAAGTAAGGTAAATTCAAGGAGCTCCTATTACATAAAAAAAAAAACAAAAATTGACCTGTGTCTTTTTCTAGTTGAGAAAGAACAACACAATGGTGCCGATTCTCTTGTCACAAATGCCTCTAAACTAGACTAAAAATCACTAAAATTAAGTTTAATCCTGTCAAACGACGATTTCCCATTCTGAAATAGACTAAAGTGACACAATTTAACTATATTTTAGTTTGACAGCACTAAGATAGTACTGAGTTTTTAGTTTAGTGAAAATGGCAATTTTGCTATTCTGAATTTGAAAAAAAATCACGGGTGAGGGCAAACCACGGGTACCACGTGGATTCGCGATTGTTAAATTCTATTTTAGTTGTGTCAAAATTATTTTTTAGTTTAGAGAATTTTATTTGCAGATTATATAGATATTTTAATAAGATGCTCATAGCCTAAAGTAAGGAATTTTAGTGATACTCGTAGTTTAGTTCGGTGTACAAGAGAAACGGCACCAATAACGTTCCTTTAAAAAATCCCTTTGGCATCATCATCATTTCACCCGAAAGACGTCCACTGCCGGACATAGGCCTCCCCAAATGGAAGGGTTTGCCAAAATCGCCACGCTTGGCAGGCGGGTTGGCGATCGCAGTATGGTGTTATAATGCGTAGAGAACGCTGCTGCCCATTCTCTAGTGAGTCCCTTAGTCGCCTTTTACAACACCCACGGGAAGAAATTTAATGGTACCTACTATTCTTTACGTCCGGCACCGCACGGACCTTCCAAAAAATCCCTTTGGCATAGACATTATTAATTTGTTTAAAACTGTTTTATAGGTGCCCGTGAGCCGCGTCGCAACTTCAGTGAGGAGGCGCAAAGCGTTCCCGACATACAGGTATGACTGAAACTTTATTTACTTAATGTGAAATGGGTTCCAAAGCAGATGTTTCGACGTCACGCAAAATCAATGTTTCTCTTAAAAAAACAACGATTAGCATTTTTTTTATGATTACGAAAATTGAAGAGTGTCCTTAGTGAAGTATGAGGCCCGAAACACGATTGACAAAACTTTCCTCGATGGAAAAAAACGGCAAAGTTACCTTAAAATCTGCTTTTTAAAAGCTTTTATTTAACTTGCAATGTATGTTTGTTCGCGTGAAATCATGCTACTCAATTTTTTTTTGTTACAACCACTAAGAGAAAAACCTATTTCATTCGATTTTTATCAAAGCAATTGTATTAAAATTTTGTCTACGTGTTCACTATTAAATACTTTAAGGAATTATGGACTTATTTTCCTATATCAACACAAGTTAAATTTTTAAATTAAATATTTGTAAACATAGTGCAATAGAATTGCGCGCGGGCCGGGTCATACTGCCGTTCCCGGAACGCTACCACGATACCATGTACCCGGATTTCACACCGACAAAAATTATTTATCGTCCATACAATCTTTCACAAACATTATAAAATGCACAGATAAAATTACAGCTGCGCGCACAGACTGTCTGTGGCGCGTGAGTCGCCGACGGTACGAAATGTTACCATTTTAAATATTATACTTTATAAGAATATTTAGGACTAAGTATTTGTTTTTATTCATTTTATTTTTTGTTATTTCACTATATGCTGCACCGGTTGACGTCATAACGTCAACGCCGGCTGTCGCTGAAAACCAGCGCCGGGGCTCTGTTTTGCATAGGGTCACAGCTTTATGCTGAGTGATGGCCGTTTTGCGTGGATGTGACGCATATTTTCCCCCAAATTGTTTATTTTCGTGTTTTGTTCTTACCTTGCGTCATGTGTACCGCAAATAAACGTATTTTCTTTCTTTTTTCTTTTTTTTTCTTTTCTTTCATCCCATGTTTAACCCATTTGAGGGATGAATTTTCAAAAATCTTGCCCTAGTGCTCACTTTCGTTATACAATATGTCCCGTAATTAATTTACGCCACCAAATACCCCAACATTAGAATCATCTGCTTAGCTTTTTCCAACTATGTTGGGTTCAGTTACCAGTATAACCGGATGCACCTGAATAACAGTATTTTACATGGGGACTGCCTATCTGACCTCCACAACCCAGTTACTGGGTAATACGATATGATAGTCAAAGATCTATAATTGACAGCCGGGACCAGCGGTTGAACGTCCTTTCAGAGGCACGAAGGGGTCTCGATATGTAATGGATGGTCACCCATCCACGGACCGACCGACCTCGGCAAGCGTAGCTGCACCTTCAATCGACCCGTGCCGCTGTTATTATTTGGCCACGATCCCGCTCACATTGGGACGGGATGGTGGCTGCCGGCAGCAACAAAAAAAAAATGTCTTCTATACAACTTCTTCTGTTTACTACTTCTACTAGGTACAGTCAGCATCAAAAGTGGTTGACCACATTCAGATTTTCAAAATCGATGTATAGTGAAGTGCTAATAGTGAATACGGTGTACAGCGATTTTGAAAATCTAAATGTAGTCATCAACTTTTGATGCTGACTGTACCATCAAAGGTCATATCTAACCAGTTTCAAAACAAAATCCCGTGAACTCGATGACCACATCTGTTACCGGCCCGGTTCTATAGCCGCCAAGCGCTGCAAGCAAAAATAGTCCATACGGTGGTTAGATATGAACTTCTTCGATAGTACCTCGTTGGTCTAGCTAGAGTTAGGCGGTTCTGGGTTCGATTCCCGGGTCGGTCACAATGTTTTTTGGTTTTTCGATTTGGAATTTCTCAGTAGCAGCCTGGAGTCTGGATTTCTGTTCGGCTAATGGCAATAGGGTCGCCGTCTATAACATGAGACTTAAACAAAAGTGGTGACACGTGGGTGCACACCCACGTGTCACCACTTTTGTCACTAACCTAACCTAACCTAACCTAACCCTTCGAGGAATACAGGAATATGTGTTCTTCTATATTCCACCTCTAACGTAGACGCATATTGTTTCCAGTCCACCATAACTGAAGAGTCGAAGATGGCTTACACGAGCCTCATTGAAGACCCAACTCCTTCTACGTCGCTGATGTCTCACATCGCCAAGGAGTCGGGAGCTGTGATGAAGCCAACAACTATCCCGAAGCCGGCTCGTATGACTACACATGTGCAGTTTCATTCGCTGCAAAACCCGCCACTCAAGTCCAGGTATGTACCCTGCCAGGGTTGCGAGTTTGTCCGAAAGGGATATCGCGGCCCCGGCACACAGGCAACGGAAGAAACGCGGGTGGGTTTTAGTCAGTAAAAGTCTGTCACTCCCTCTCGCTCCGCCCAGAGCGGGAGGAGTCATTTGATGATTTCCCACCCATAAAAATGCCTCCCACCCAAAATCCCGTCTTTTTCTCATGGGGGTAGGTAGAAGCTACAAAATGCCACCTGCTATGATCCTTTATATACTCCTTTCGCTTCATTTACGTTGCGAGTAACACGTTAACATTTTCGACTCCATCCACATTTCATAGAACTCATACGCCATGCCGCCATACATATTGGAAGTTAACTCTCCGGGAGGTTTGCCGGCATTATGTTTGCGCCAAAGTTAACCATCGCGGACGGTCAGTGGCATTAGGTTTAAAATTGTGTAAAACACTGTAAAACGAAGTAAAATAGTGTTTTTAGGGGTCTTGTCGCTATACGTAGTTTCCAAGCTTTTAATTTTTTTGTGAATATTTGTAACCGTGAAACTTGGTTTTTAAAACAAACGCATATACAAATAAGTCTTGTTAAAAACATCACATTTTATTTTCATGGTTTATAATGCTTTATTCGCTAAGAAAACCTACATTTAAAATGAGCCCTCCGCGAGAGCTCCCGGCATCCCATACGCGACTAGGTGAACCCTCCAGGAGGGCTCCCGGCACTGAACGTGTTAATATCAATAAAGTCACTCTCTGTCCTTCTATGTCGTCCCCTTGAGGCGTTTCCACACACACATCTACCTTGCAAATACCTTTTGTTCATCGTAACATGACCAAAACATTTAAGCATACTCTTTTCAATTTCCGTTACTACATCTTCTTTTAAACCGCAACGTTGCCTTACCATATCATTCCTTAGTCTGTTATTATTAGGCAGGGACCGAAAACCTTTATAAATTACGGCACAGGTGTCGAAGAATTTTGGTTACATCTACGACTAAGGTTACTGCTATCTCGGTAACCAAGAAGACGAAACATGTTACCTCAATTAGGTTACCGTTTTAATACCGGTTACACACACATAGGCGACGCGCACTTTGACAAATACCGACAGCACGTGTAAGATAGAGGTATTTTTTTTTCGGTAACCGGTATTAATACTGGTTGTATTCAATTAAGGTAACCTTTACAAATACCTGTAAAAATATACCGGTTTTGTTTACTGATTCTTAGTTAGGCGTAACTAAATAACGTAGATTTACGTGGCATATGTTATGCTTCGTAAATCGACGTTATATCCACTTAGAGCCGACTTGTCAATCGTCACATCAATCAACTTTTAACTAAGGAATAATAACGGCAGTTTAGCAGTTTTTGTATAGAAAATTAATATAAGCAGCTGTCTTAACGTTACTTAAGATTGTAATAACTAGCTAAATGTTATGAATAGCGATAAATTATTCTAATTCAAAAATAGTGCATCTAATCTGCATTCGCAATTAATTTGCCAAACATGTAAACAAACACAAGTTTTAGGAAAAACAACTGTAAAACCTACACATAAGGTTCAATTTGCGCTACAAATTCATATTTTTTTATGACTTTTTCAACAATACTAGTCGGTCTAAAATCAACTTTATTTACACTTGCATAAAGTTGACGTTTGTGTAACTGGAAAACTCGTGTTTGTATACATGTTTTGCAAATAAATTGTGCACGCAGATTACGTAAAATAAACAACTTATTTTACAATTGTGTTTCAGGTCATACACGGGTGAGCTAACCCACGAGGAAGTGATCTTCGTAAGTATCAATAACTAATATAATATATCCTATAAAAATGTATAAAGTTTTATAAGGAGTATACACCATGTATGTATGTATGTATGGAGTATGTATGTATACTGTAAAAAGAAAGATTGAAGAAAGAAAATACATTTAATTATAAAACTTCTTCCACAGAACGTGTTGCCGTTACCTCCGCGATCGTCGAAGCCTCAGCTGGTTGACAAGCCGCGGCACATCCGCAAATACCCGCTGAAGCTGCTCGCCGAGCCCAAAAAACAGATTGAGCAAATTGAAGAAACACTCATATATCAAAATACTTCCCCAAAGAAAGAGGCTTCAATCACAACCGATACCAGTGAAGCCATTGAAGACGTCGTCGATTCAGCCCCGAAGGTTGATACTAATCCCTTCTCCAATGGAGCTGAATCAAACTCAGCCAATCCATTTGGCGACTTTTTCATGAAAGAAGATGTTGGTGTGCAGGTCAACATCGAAAGCTCGGACAGCAGTGACAATGAGAGCAATAAAAAGCTTGAAAAAGGTAATTTATTAATTACTTAAAATCCCGACAGACGTCCTGTCCAAAATTTAACTGTTCATATTTTTAAAAATCCCAAAGAACCAAGCACTTAAAATTTTCCAGTATATTTCTTGGTCACTTCTTTATTTGTTGTTATCCTGAAAACCGTATTCGGACTATTCCAGCCACAGAACAGCATTTAATTTAAATAGATTTATTTATATTGTTTGCCCTCGACCTCTTTCATGGCACCACGAAGTATGATGGACGAAAGAGGCCGAACTGGACACCGTGTCCATAATACCTTTGTGATCAGTTCGGCTTTTGGCTCTGACTATCCACTCAAAGTGCAATCTTGAGTCGTCAATTAATTTTACACGGACAGAAAATCGCCATTATAGGTTTGCTTCCACGATCTCTCCAAAGCGTTTGATTTGGTTTGCAGTTTGTAGAAATATGTATGAATATATTGTGCACTGTTTATGTAGATTTATGAATAAATAAATTATTTCAATTCATATGTAACTACTTTCTAAGTTTATCTTGGACATCACTGATATCGGTGAAGGAAACATGGACTCATAATTCATATTAGTTTGAAATTGCCAATCCGCCCTTGAGCAAGCATGGTGATTAATGCTCATGCCTTTTCTGTACGAGAAGCATTTACACTACAGTGGCACAATAATAAGCTGGTTTTCTAAATTGTGTTGAAAACCTCATCAAAATCCGTTGGATATTTTAGAAGAACAACGCGGTCATACAGACAAACTCGAAAAGCGACTTTGTTTTATAATATGTACGTATATACTATCTGCACACGAACTTAACGGCGCTCTCAACAACCCTTGAGAAACCCGCGTCTACATCTTCTAAAATGCATCACTTTTCAACTATTGTTTTCAAACATTTTCAGAGCGCAAAGATCACGTGTCCGTTGAAGATCTGCTGGAGTTTGCTGACCAGAAGCCATGCGGCCGTCAGCGTGGAGAAGAATCCGATGAAGTCCGCATCATGTGCAAAGTACTTAAAGAAAAGGTGAGTAGATTCTTACAAAGTATATTCTACTTTTCACAACTAACATAAACTATCGTAAGGGAACTGGAGCCAGTCCCGTTGCCTGGGTATCCTAAATCAAAAGAGTTATTGTTCACCGACAGCGCCATCTAGTTATTTGTTTCTTGTTAGTTAGTTGTTGTTTGATCTAAATACCTACCTATATGTGATTTTAATATAAGTTGTTTGTATTCCAGGCGAATCAGTCGCAGTGTTTAGAAGCCCTGGAGTTGAGCGGCTGGAACGTTCACAACGCCATAAAATTAGTACGAGTTAAAGTGTCAGTGGGCTCTGACGTCACCTTTGACAAGTGCCACGAACAACTACAGAAAACAAACGGAGACATTGTCAAAGCAGTTTCCATGCTGGTCTCTATAGACTAAAATGAAATTAAACAAACCAATCGTGCAAAATTTTATTAAATAAATTAATCTATCTATAAAAGTGCTGTATTTTTGTTAGCTTCTAAATAACTTCTCATAAAACATTATGTGCTGCAAAAGCAGGCATAAAGCTATTCAACGACGTCATAAAGACAATCTTTTTAGGGAGGAATAGTACCAATGCGCATACTACATTTGTGTGTGTCACAGGCAGATTGCATGATTCTTCATTATACAAACGGCGCCGTCCGTTTAAAAATTCTCGCAGCTATGCAAAATGCCGAAGGCAAATTGACAACTCAAGTTGTATTGACAAAACAAGATGGCGGCGTTAGTTCCGATTTTGGCCACTCGCCAAATGAACCTTGTAGCGTTGCATGTGTTATGACTCATTTGGTACCCTATTTTGGCCACTCGCCAAATGAACCTTGTAGCGTTGCATGTGTTATGACTCATTTGGTACCCTATTTTGGCCACTCGCCAAATGAACCTTGTAGCGTTGCATGTGTTATGACTCATTTGGTACCCTATTTTGGCCACTCGCCAAATGAACCTTGTAGCGTTGCATGTGTTATGACTCATTTGGTACCCTATTTGCCCAGTTGAATCCTTCTCTGGAGATAGCAAATTAAGAAGCGAAGAATTAAACCTTTCAAACGGAGAGTTGTCTATGAACCAATAGAGATTTCGATGTCGTTATTTTTTCAAACAATATGAAGTTAGACGCGATAGTTCGTAATTTATAAAAATATATTATGTAGGTATTATTAACAAATTAACAATGAGCAAATAGAGCTAATCGTACGCACGAAAAGATTTTTGATGGATTCAAATTCTATAAATTTCGTTGTCCAGTGAGAGCTCGTCCTATTCACGTTGATCGCCTTGCAGAGATGATAGCTACATAATACACCTTTCGTTCGGAAGATAAGCAATGAGCAGCTGGGGTGACGTCACCCCGACTTCACAAAGTGTTTTAATCGTAGTTTCAACACTTTTTAAGTATTATCGTTCAGTTTTTTCCTGCCTTGTGCTGCTATTATGCCTTAATTTTCTGAACAAAACCTGGATATAGTCCAAAACCCTAACCTCACTGGTTCGCCAGTACTGCATGAGGAAGCTGGGGTGACGTCACTCCCGCTAACACACACTAAACGGCTCATATTAACGAAGTTTTTGAGGCAGCTAAATTAAGACTGGGAACTTTCACTGCTGCTCTTCTGCCTTAAATATTGGCATATGTAGAATTATTTTATTCCATGAGAAAGCTGGAGTTACGCACATTATTAATTCACCCTACTTAGGGGTTTTTGTTAAAGTAATAGGTAGGTAAGAAATAAATCGTACCTAATTGGCTCTATGCAGCTGTAGGTCTACTTACTAAAAGTACCTACATACATTCACAGTGAGTACATCTGCTACCTACCAACATAGTAAAACAGGGTCGCCCCTTCGTTATTTTAAAACGTATAAAAGCGGCGGCCCAGTTACCTACATTTCGGATTAAAAGATATGGGTCAGCGCTATCGAGGCTGGCTCGGCGAAGAGGCGGCTTAATGACTTGAATCCCGCGACGACGCTGCGCCTCCGCCACTTGCGAGTAGGGTTACCATTTCTAAATTTGAAATGTCCTAACAAAAATCCGGACTATTGAAAAAAAAAGAACGGACCTTTTTGTTACTCTTTTTCAGCATTCGTTACTTTTTTATTTTCTGGAAGAAATCAACATACAAAATATACATGGGCCTTAACCATAACTGGGGAAATGTGGGTGTACACTATCAGTGCACGTATGCGACGTTATGTTGTGTATTTGTTGAATCACCTTAAATCAAATGAGAAGGCCTGACAATTCCGGACGGGGGTCAAAAAGCCGGACATGTCCGGACAAATAAACGAGTAACCCTACTTGCGAGTCGTGTAGCTCATCCGTCGTTTGATAACCATTGACCTACTTGCTGGAGATTGCTAGATCGTCGTTTCTAGTCCACACTATTGTAAGATTTATTCGAGTAGTTCAAGGTTTCAATGTTTTAATTAAATATTAGGTATGGTTTCAGGTCTACTACTAGTGTATATGGACTACTAGTATACTTCTTAGTTTAATACTTAGGTACTTTGTATGTGTTACGTTTGGAGTTAGTTCGGTCACACCCACATCTCAATAATTAAGTTAACTAACTACTTAAGTACTTACTTAATCCAATCATTTAAATGTGGTAACAATACCTAAGCAGGTTAAACACTCCCCAGCGAAAATAAATAGCTGTTTCTCGTACACGAAAATCAATACTGCCCGCCAAAAATCTAATTTGTTAGCGAACATGACTGTAAACCTAAATAGATGGTAGGTACCTATCTTTACAGCATTACCAGAATTCCATCCAGGCACTCATACGAATTCAGTTCAATCAGTTAAATGTAGGACCTAGGTATGGATATGGAATGGTGGATTATCTACCTAGAATATTAGATACGCTCCTTCATAAGTGGTTCTGCTCCATTTAATATTTCAACTCAGATTCTGTTCAAGTTTGAACGGAATAGTTTGTACCTACAAGAGGCTTTAAATACCCCACAGAAGTAGCCTCAATACATAATACGGTACCTATATATAAGAAGGTATATCGGAGCTCCGTGGCACGTCGGGGTCACTAATTTGGAGCATATGAGACGCAAGGAATTGGGTCAGGGGAAGTGGATCGTAGGCCGGAGAGCCCGGAGGCGCGCCCGGTCCTCACGCCATCCTCGTTAGGGTCACGTTCCGAGCATTAGAACGTCACACTGGGGAAAAGTAATAAACGCTGGAAAAAACGTGGAGAAGAAGGTTTCATTATTTAAGCACCGTGTTTATATCAAAAATATATAAGGTATATATACGTACTTATCCTATCCTATCCTAAACTATTAATCGAGCAATATTTATATATATAATTATGTATAATTTGTAATCACGTTCTCGGAAACGGATGTAACGATTTCGATGAAAATTGATTATAAAGGTTTACGATGGCAAGATCTAGCTAGGTCTCATATCTTGAAAAAATTGTTTTCTCCGTATTTTCACCCGAGCAGAGCTCGGTCGCCCAAAGTTTATAACAAAATGGCTACCTTAGAGAATAATGACATGGCAGCATGGAATTAGTAAGTACCAACTATCATGGCAGCATGGAATTAGTAAGTACATGTTATTATGGCAGCATGAAATTAGTATGTACTATACATGGAATTAGTATGAACTTTCCTATAGGTACTATTAAATGAGCATTCTCTATTTTTACCCGAGCAGACCTCAGTCGACCAGGTACTCAATGATAAAATTGCAAACTATAGACGAAACGAATTAAAAGTTCAGAGTAAATGACTTCCTGTAGGTACCGATCCGTATATCATTGTGGCGATGCATGGAGAGGCCAAAAGCCAGCAGAGAACGTCTTGTGGTTAAAATGATGAAGCTTCAAGTTAAGTTACAGATCTGAACGCTTTTGCTTCACATTATCTTGGCGTGATGTACACACAACCTCAGAGGAACTCCTAGGAAATGCTAAAAGGAAAATTTTTACCAGACTATCGCATACAGCTGTATTTTTTATTTTCCTCTCAAAGTAGGCACCTATGTACATTCTGCTGGGGTTGCGGGTTTGTCTGAAAGGGATATCGCGGCCCCGGCACACAGGCAACGGAAGGAACACGGGTGGGTTTTAGTCAATAAAAGTCTGACACTCCCTCTCGCTCCGCCCAGAGCGGGAGGAGTCATTTGATAATTTTTCCACCCAAAAAAAAAAAAACCTATGGACATTACCTATTTATTACTAGGTATTTCCAAATTGAAACCTTTGGTACCTTATCTGAATGGTTCTGTGGTGGCATCTACAATCGCCACATACGAACTACGCATCAAAGACCTGACGTCACACAAATCCTGAATCGCGCAATTAGAGATTACCGCGCGATGGACATATATACAATCTCCCAACTTCAACCTCTGGGCAGTTGCCCGCCAGACACGACACCCGTCTAGTCGGAGGATCCTCCCTTTTCTATGGTGGATGAGTGAACTTTACACCCAGTTCCTCATGCCCCTGCCAAGTTCCAAACTTTCAAATAGTCAAGCAACCCTGAAAGTACGGTTAACTAAAATTACGTCCAGATTAATATAGACAATTATTCTAGGTTTACCTTACAGGAGTATTTTCAGTGAAATCTTTCAAATGAAGCTGCTGATAACATCGATCATGCGTATTGACAGCGCAAATATGTTTTGAGACAGAACATCGCTCGAAGACTGCGGCGTCGGGCAATATTAAACTTGCTTCAAGCACGACATAAAACCTTTGAATGGGGATTTGGGAATTATTATTTCTTTCTTTCCTTTTCATATATTTTTTTGTAGGTGTAGACAGTACACCTAGAGACTCTAAACTCTACACTGTAGAATCTTTATAGGCATCGACCCTTTCTTAATCAAGTCTCGGCAATATATTTCTTGTAGTACACACGGCTACTCATCAAGCTATACATCTCCAGTTTATGCTGATCTCGCATTGTATAGGATTTCCGTACAATGCGAGGTCAGCTTATACTGGAAATTTATAGCTTGATGTGTAGCCGTGTGTACCTAAACCTAAGTACCATACAAATCTACACTAGTAGTACAAAATTGAACGGTTAAACGACGACTTTACCTTTTTTTTCCCCATTGCTAGACAAAAGTTTTCCCTGAAAAACCCCTAGGTAATAGCCGTATACCTACTTTCCTTTAGAATTTCTGAATATGGTTGTAGGTACCTAGGTATACGAGATTTTCCTTGTACTTAAGTACATTTTCTAACACAATGTAACAACAAAAACACAATGTTTTTCGGTAGTTGGTGAAGGCTCGTGTACTGAAACCACGGCTTAACTTATCTGGGTCACCGCTGAAAATCCTCAACCCAATCCGTATAAGTGAGTTTGTCACTATAACTGTGCTTATACAGTTTTCGCCTTTTGTTTTAAATACTTGCTGCCGTTTTCCGCTGCCGTTTTCTGAGGTACCCAAGTACACTCTTTTCATTGTTATACCTTGGTACTGCTCGCTCACCTACTTTAAGATATTAAACGAAAAAAGGTAGAGTTTAATTCTGAACGAGATAGTTTAAAAATATAAAATGCGTTAGTTAAATTACCTACACACATAGGTTTCTAGGTATTACCCAAGAAGAAGAAAGTTGAAATGTTGGAATATTAAAGTTAGGTATCTCTTTTTAGGGTTTCGTACGTCCGAATGAAAAAACGGAACCTAATGGATCACGCGTGTGTCTGTCTCGTTGTCCGTCTGTCACAGCCATTTTGCTCCGAATCAAATGGACCGTTAAGTTGAAATACAGTTGGTACACATGTGAATTTCTGTGACCGAAACACGGAGGAGTAACGTAATTAAATGAATTTTGAATGTGTAGGATCCTAGGAGGCGAATAAGAAAAAAAATAAAAAAATTGTGAACCGTGTGGCATATCAAATAAAAGGGTTTACTGTGAGGTTCCCAAGCATTTTTTTAAATATAATTATTGATTAAATAGTTTTAAAGGTATTTAAGAAAATAGATGAAAATTTACCATCCCCCCCTCTATCTCTGAAGCAACTGAGCATAAAATTTTATAAAAAAATTGGAATAGTTCTATACCTTACTACATAAAGATTACGAGAAAATCGGTTTAAAAAAAAAGGTTTTAAAATAACATGGCATATCTCTTAATATTGTGGGTACAAACAAACTACAATTTTAAGTTGGTTTTTGGGATAAATTCATCCCAAATTCCCAACTACGGAACCCCCTCATTGTGGGTCCGACACAATTTTAGCTGATCTCCTAGCATTGCGTACCTACATAATAGAAGTTATATCTGTTTCTGATCTTACATATTTCTGTTAAGTACATGTTGAATTTTTACCTAGCTATTATTTCTATATTATATTCAATTAAAACATTATTAATAATCTATACTACCCATTGCCGAAAATAAATTAATAGAATTGATATAAAATAAATAAAATAAAGACAGATAAAAACAAATAAACATAAAATATTATTTGGTACTAGTAGCTCCGTCAGTTTATCCAAAGTGTAAATCTTTTATAACACGTGACTGTATCTACCTAAAGGTAGTTTCCTATAACCCACCGATGGTGTTTCACATTCAATCTGACATATGGTACCTACATACCCGCTAACCTTTTCGTAGGTGACGTAACTAGCGAGTCGTGTCGTAATATGGAAAGCGTTGTTGCTAATCAAAAACAAACAAAACTTACCTATAGCAATGGAATAGAATGGGAGCATAGAAAGTATAATTTTAAGCTTTAACTGAGGTACATTGGACTGCTTAATTTAATAAGTTTTTTTTTAATATTGGTGTGAGTTAGTCTTGAGCTAAGTAGTAAATAGTAACCGTGAGTGGACCGATGTCGATGCAGGCAGCACCGCAGCGCAGGACCGGTTGTAGTGTCGAAGATAGGTTCCTACGGCTGAGATGATGACGATATTGAGTGTTTTCAGCCGAATACCCAGGCCGACCATCGCCAAATTTCATCACACGGATTTCATGATTTTTGGAGCCTTCCCCCCGTTCTTAACATATTTGTGAAAACATCCTTGCAGTGACACACTACGTATTTTGCAATTTTAAATAAAAATATTGATAGAGTATGTATCCATTTTCAGCTCTACCAGTGGGTATTTTTAAGAACGTATGCTATCCCCCTGCTGAAAGAAGTCTCTTCCAGTTTCTTCCAGGTAGGTACAGACAGAGTCAGTATGTGGGGCCTCTAGTGCAACATTGAATTTGTTGCGTTACGACTTTCTTATGGAATACTTTCAAAAAGAACACGACTTGACGCGTGGATTCGAACCAATGCAATGTATCGCCCAACTTCGCCATTCAATACTGTTTTGACCAACCAGCCTGCGAGCTTGTTGCGATTGCGATTTTGTAATCTACAAATAATCGTCCGTTCTACTTTGTCAGCCAATCTCTGTCTATTTGAGGGTAGGTAGGTATTTATTTCATCAACTGAGTATAAAGTAAACATTTATGAACACCACCTCCACCAGCGTTTACCCTTTTGCAGCACCACTTTGGACCAGCCGTCGCAGTGTCCATCCGGGTTATCTCACATCTACTTAGGGTTGGGATAGTAAAATAAAAGACAGTAACTTGTATGCATTGTTTAATACAATAGAGCTCATCATACAGCCTCATACCTCTTACTATTTCGATTACAAATTTTGAGAACCAATACAGGGTGTCCGGGACATCGACGCGAAGCCGGCTACCATGGATTCAGTACCTGATTCTGAACCCCACTGCGTTGAAATTTTTCGTCGGTTATTTAAAAATACATTTTGACCGCGTAGGTATTGCACTTTTCAATGAAATAGCTGTTTGTTTTAAAAATAACTGGCGAAAAATTTCAACGCAGTGGGGTTCAGAATCATGTAAGTACTGAATCCATGGTAGCCGGCTTCGCGTCGATGTCCCTGCCACCCTTTTTTTTTTTTTTATTTGTGTGGTAAATCATCAAATGACTCCTCCCGCTCTGGGCGGAGCGAGAGGGAGTGTCAGACTTTTACTGACTAAAACCCACCCGTGTTCCTTCCGTTGCCTGTGTGCCGGGGCCGCGATATCCCTTTCGGACAAACTCGCAACCCTGGCAGGCATTGGCCCTTACGGACCCCGTCTGTTGGTGCTGACATCTCTTTGAGGCGCGCGTGGAACACAACGCGCCGTCGACCCGGGCCTGGTCCTAATCGGACGGCGATCTACCCTGTATACCTAAGTAGCTTAGAAATTACAAGTTCATTGAAATTCGGTTTTATGACGATTAGCAATTTTATACAAAATTCTCTTTTAGAGAATGACCTTAGGCACTACCTTTTAAAATCTTAATCTGCAATTTAATGGTCATTGTTTCCTGAGAAACAGTTCAAAATGTTGTCAGTCATAGGAATCTTTTTCAAATTAGTGTAGGTAAAATAATAATTCTGCAACTACTTTTAAGCTGTTACAGAAGCCATGTCATGACGATATGTTAATTTTTTTCTTGAGTAGATATTACAATTTTGACTTAATGAGAAATTAAAACTCTGGCCTAATGAGAGATTCCAAAGCTTTGTTCCCTCGGATCTCAAATCCCTGGCTAGTCCTTGCTATTCTACTGTATACAGGTGTAGCCAAGATGTTTGTGGGTGGCCCAGAGTTTCCCTTGAAACTATAGAAGATAGAGAACGTTTTTACGACTCATGGCATCTTTTTTTATTCGAGTTAAAAGATCTGTGTTCAAAGAATTTTCAATCACTGATATTGTTAAACTGTGCTAATTGTAGGTAGGTCTCCATTAATAATAATGAATAAATGGATCCATTTTGATTGTTTATGTTGTAGGATGATTTAATAATTCGAATTTTCGCGAAATCCCTAAGGATATTGCGAAAATACGGATAATTAGAAAATGGTAAAAACATTTCTGCGAGCAACTGTACCATTCCGAGGATTTTCGCGAAATTTCAAATTAAAAATCAGCCTACGACAGTTAGTAACATTTGTTCCTATCAATTGAGATAAAACACGTTTGGGTAGATAGTACTCGTAGTTATTTTACAACGATATTTGTCCCTCGTTTTGTCTAGCTAAGTATCGACTTTTGAAAATATAATGAAGTATTTCTACGATCAAATACCTATGTTCCTTAGAACTTTCTCTTCTTTTATTAGTTTCATAATTGACCATACATCCATCATAGATCCGAGAGATGTTTAGTTGATCCTGTACAATAAAGTTGTAAGACGAAGGAGACTATACTCGTAATAGTCTCCACGACACAGGGAATCCTAGTGTGGAGGCTAGTGCTATTTACTGTACCGTACTGGTTTCTTGAATACTTTAACGTTACACAACAATGAAGTTTTTATTATTATTACAATGTATCACCAGGTTGTGCTAAGGAGTACCTATTTTATCTATACTCCGTTCGCAATTTCTTTTCCAAAAATGTAAACAAACACGAGTTTTTGGAAAAACAACTGTAATGCCTACACATAAGGTTCAGTTTGCGCTACAACTTCATATTTTTCAACAGTACTAGTCAGTCTAAAATCAACTTTATTTACACTAACATAATGTTGATGTTTGTTTAAGGGGAATTAACATCAATTGGAAAAAAGAGTTTGAATAGACCTTACCTATTAAATTCAAGATAAATTTATTACACTTAACACACAATACATATCTAATGAGCTATAATGTTCCCACTGCTGGGACACAGGCCACCTCTCTTTGAGGAGTGACTGTAATCTACCAAGCAGGCCCAGTGCGGGTTGCCAGATGTTACATTTGTCTTTGTATTTTTGGTTCTAGGACATGCCGGTTTCCTCACGATGTTTTTTTTCACCGTTTTTGAGAGCAGTGGTGATGAAATTATTTACACAAAGTAAAGCGACTGCTTGGGTTCGAACTGCTCTCCTTTAGTAATTTGATTATCCTTATTATTATTATTAATTACTGAATTTTTAATACTGATATTTGTAGGTGCATAAATGTATCTTCTGGGTTAGCAACTTTAAAAAAATAAAGTATAATTTGGTCGGAGAAAGCAAATGAGCAGTATAGTAGTAGTAATAGATACTCGTATATATGACAATTTTTTATTTTCGAGTTTTTGCCGAACTTATTAGGTTATAATTATTTGTGAATGGTTCTTAGGCAAAAAACAAATCAACAGAATAGAAAATACTGTTTTTAATGACCATCAAGAGATGGTCTGAAAACTGTATTAGGTACTTT
Source organism: Agrochola macilenta (assembly GCA_916701695.1). Lineage (NCBI taxonomy): Eukaryota > Metazoa > Arthropoda > Insecta > Lepidoptera > Noctuidae > Agrochola > Agrochola macilenta. The sequence continues at coordinate 7,627,069 of OU753552.1, read as the reverse complement.
TTTTTTTCTTTTATAAGTAAACAATATCGCGGAGAAAAACAAAGTAATCTGCGTTTGTAATTCATTTGCCAACATGTAAACAAACACGAGTTTTAGGAAAAATAACTGTAATGCCTACACATAAGGTTCATTTTGCGCTACAACTTCATTTTTTTTATGACTTTTTCAACAATACTAGTCGGTCTAAAATCAATTTTATTTACACTTGCATAAAGTTGATGTTTGTCTTAATGGAAAAATCGTGTTTGTTTACATGTTTGGCAAATAAATTGCGCACGCAGGTTAGGTTATACCTTTCCGTAATACTGTTTTTAACATTATGATTGGTTTGTATATTGTATAGTATACTTATATCAAGGTGTGAGATGATTTATTAAATAATAAAATAGGTGGCTAATGCGTGAAAAACACATAAAATATAAAATAATTTCATATAATGATTATACAGATAGACAATTCTTATAGTGATTGTGAAAAATACCGTCTATGTCCTTTAAGGACGTGATTAACAGATTAAATTAATAACCCTGAACATTTCAGTCTTATACAATAGACACATATATTTAGAAACAGCTTTTTTTTATACGTTTAATGTATGCATAATTTTTATTTATACCTAATTTTAAGTTATACACGTGTTTTTTTTTAATAAGTCTTTTGCTATTGATATATGAACCTAGGTCTAAACCATAGATATAAGAAAGAAGGTCTAAACATTTAAAAAGTGGAAGGTACTTTTTAAACCAACGTTGAGAAAATAAAGCCTATGGCCACTTCCCTAAGCATTTTATCTGTAAAACATCATACATTACGCAAAATCAATTTTGACAAAATGATTCTTTAGATAATTTAATAAGTCTTTTGCTATTGAGATATGAACCTAGGTCTAAACATTTAAAAAAGTGGAAGGTACCTTTTTATTTAAACCACGTTGAGAAAATAAAGCCTATGGCCACTTACCTAAGCATTTTATCTGTAAAACACCATACATTACGCAAAATCAATTGACAAAATGATTCTTTAGATAATTTTTAAATAAAAATATATCGATTTAGGTAGTTACGTACATAAAGAAACTCATATTTTTACAAAGCTCAAGATTACATATACGTAATAAATAAATAGCTAAGTTGGCTTATACATCCTTAGAAATATCGAATCTAATCTAGCATAAGTACATATACACGTTTAAAATATTGGACACCAATCAGATTTATTTTGAAAGTAATACATTTATCATATTGGCGCCCGAATGGGGTCTCCTTAACTCTATTTTGTATTATAGACCTGCAAATGCTGGTTCTATAGCGCCTGCCTGGTGACTCTCTACCTTAATAATACAAAGAAAAACCATCCTTATGGGATGTCATTAATCGTGTACGACGTATTTATTGTGATGGTGCGTCAAGGAATAGGAAACTTGTGAAGCAAGTTCTTTGTTCAATTTTCGTGAAGATGCTACATGCACATTACTTCATAATTTCTTCAACAAATGATTTACTTGTAGATAATCATCCATAGTATAGGTACATGCCTAAATAAATTATGGGATATTATAATTACAGGGTGGCAGGGACATCGACGCGAAATCTAATACTATGGATTCAGCACAGTAAAAAAAAACAGCTGTTCCATACATTTTGACCGCGCAGGTCCGCGCACTTTTCTATGTAATTTTCAACGCATCCCCGGGCACAGAATCATGTACTGAATCCATGGTATCGGTTTTCGTGTCGATATCCCTGCCACCCTGTATATAATTATATCCATATTTCTACTACTACACCAAGAAAATTCACTAAACAGTAACATGTCTAGATCATAAGTAGGTATTTTTTTTTAAACATCCCCGGGCAGAGGCGTTCATTTACTTCGTAGGCTAGGCATTGCAGTTGTATGGAATGTTCCAAAATGTTCAGCGTTGTATTTTAGTAGGTGGTTGTGAGCGCATGCGCGAGTTTTTCGGCCTAGTTAGTGACGAGCGAGGCCGAGGCGACGCGGACGGGTGCGGTGTTGCCGTGTGCGTGCCGGTACGTTCGCGACTTCGCGCCTGTGTGCGTTTGGCAGTGGGACGCGCTGCGCGACCCAGATCACGCTAGTAACACGGACACACCGGCATCCCGAATGACCAACCATTTTTTGATTGGACGCGTACTGTACCTACTAAATTATCTCCATCTGTGCACAGTCTTTAGGGAAAATTCCGTAGCATTGCTCCAGTAAAACTAGCTACATGGTTTTTTGATAAAGTAAATACGCATGTAGCCTGTTTACCAGAGCACCAGGAACGAATAGGTACACGTTGTTACCCAAGTACGCCGAATCTGAGGAGTCATGAGGTCAATTATTAAAATAATTAAAATAGTGGTTTTTAATTTCAAATTATTTAACTTTAAAAATTACCAACTAGGTGTTCGCGACTTCGGCTACGTGTATCTTGTATAATCACAAAATATTTTATTAAAAATATCCAAGATGAAAAGTGACCTTCGTTCTTCTCCAGTTCCCAGGACTCCCAAGCTTCCCATTTATCTATCTTTCGTAACGATCGATTCGTGGTGAAAGGTAACAGACAGACAGACAGACGAGTTCCGCATTATTAATTATAATAGGTAATTAGGATGGTTATTAGGCCAATAGGTACTTCATAAGTGCCAAAATTATTATTTAATAATTATGTAATGTTAATATAATAACCTTAAATGGCTGAGCCTCAATCTCTTCTTTGATAAGCGAATCCTTCGGCATAATAGAAAATAGTTTAGCTTTTGGAAAAACAGTATAAATATAGACATTTATAAATATGTTTATCTACACCCATGCTAAAGTTACCGAAACAGTTAGCTTATTGCCAACATTAAAACAACCAGTGTCATAGTAACTATAATATCATCCAAACTAGTGTTATAATGTTGTACTAAATTTCATTATTCCTTTGCTTTTTCAATCCCTTCCTTACTCATCAAACAGCCACATTCTCACTACTCAATTCGTGGAATTTTATGAATTTCAAAAAAAGAACATTGTCATTAATTTGTCATACACGCGCGTTTCACTACCACAGTACCGTAACTTAAAAAAACCTAATACATAGTTTGTTTGTACGTATTAGATACTCAGCAATTAAACTTTTCATGAATTTACATAGAGTTCTTACAACACTGTACGACACCCTATGGTTGCAGAACCTTTTATAGAGGATTCATAACATGGGTGTAGATAAAGTTTTGTATGCAACTTTACATAATTAGGTAAGTAGTAAAATACTCATGTGATACTATTATCACACGAGGCGTAGCCGAGTATTAAAACACGAATGTGGGATAAACCCACGTTCGTGTTTTAATACCCCATATTAGGTATACAACAGTTGCATAAATAACTAATACTTAAAAAATTCTTCATAAGTGCAAAAATAAGTACCTATTAAAATAATAAGCATTAATTTTATTAATATCCTAAATTATTGTCCCGATTACCGACAGTAAGTAGCTACATGTATTTTAGGAACCTTTGCTAGTTTCAGGAACTTAATTTTTAGGGATTCATACCCAAACGGTATCTTACTACTAGGCCAGTCTGTCTGTCTGACGGACTGTCTGTTCGTCTGTCTGTCACAGAGCTATATCTTTTAAATCATAACAGCTAACCAATTGAAATTTTCACAGAATACGTTTGTCTATCTATGGCTATAATAAAAATTATATACAAATATCATGGTAGATACCTACTTCTTATCATTACATAGTTTTGAAGGTACGGAACCCGCGAGACTATCACACATTTGGCCGGCCCGGCCCTCACACAACTTTACTTTTATACCTATACGAAATTCTGACATTTCTAAAAAGTCAGTTGTTCCCTAAAAAATTGAAATAGATGATTGATAAAAACCGTCCAAGTGCGTGTCGGACCACGCACAATGAAGGGTTCCGTAGTTGGGATGAATCTATCCCAAGAACAAACTTAATATTGTAGTTGAAAAACATGTTCTCCCATGCGGAATGTATGGGAGATCATGTTTTTCAAACCGCAAATTTAAGTTGGTTGATTATTACTCGTTAACTTAAACAGCCTACTTAGCTCTGACAGTTTTCCTTTTAATTTCGTTATAACCATTTAGTTAGCAGGGGGGGACATACGACTCTAACAAAAAAAATAATATTTAAAAGCTTTAATATTTCGCAAACGGATCTCTAACTCCAAAAATGGTTTAAAAAAAAAAAAAACTTTATTTTATTTTACCATTTTGTTGGCATGATTAATATGTATACATATGCCAAATTACAGCTATCTAGTACTAACCGTCTCTGAGCTAAGCCGCGGACAGACAGACGGACAGACAGACAGACAGACAGACATGGCGAAACTATAAGGGTTCCTTGTTTACTACGGAACCCTAAAAATGTATGAGACTGCAGTTTATTTTACCACAGGTAAAATTTCCCAGTAGGTACCCTAATTGCGTAATACACGATCATAATTTTTTTAACATATTGCTAATCCATTGCTTCAAAAGTTCGAAAAAAAAATCTGCTCGACAGTGTAAATAACGCAATGAATGTTGTTGAACTGTCAAAATGAAACAGATTTGTCGTAATCGTTTACGAAAATGTGTTGCGTTATTAGATAGCAGGTTGCCCAGAGTTGATCCTGTTGTTTTTTACTACACTGTCCGATATACGCGTTTAGCCTAGGGTTATTCTAGGCATTCACATTATTTGCATATCGGTATATCATAGAAATCAGTTTTCCTTCGGGAAAGTTTATGTCAAGATCACTATTGTTTTAAAAACATTTCCATCAACTCATTCTTAAAAAAAAATTAAGTATATATGTATTATTTTTATTTTACAATATTTTCTTGTTGGAAGTAGTTATAATACGAGTATCGTGAAATTGGCCTGGTTAAATAAGGGAGTGAAACAAAATACAATCCCCGCCATCACTAGACCCGTATGCGAACGCCGTATTGTGCTTTTTAATCTCCACCAGATTCCATTTTTCTGTAACATAGACCGCATCACTAAAGGGCCTAGAAGTGAACATGAAAATTTCAAAACTCTTTCGCGCATCTCTTCTTCGCGCCAGATTACATAATTTGTATTACGAGTATAATTGCAGACAAAATGACGAAAGTCCTTGCGATATATGTCTTCTAGAACCTGACTAATCCACCCAGTATGGGATATTCCCCCGTCTGTCATCATATTAACGATTCCGGACACGTGATAACCGGGATCAGCGATCAATATCCCAAGTCTCCCGTTGAGTGAGATGTGCACGCCCACCATGAAGAGCTCCTTGTCGGTTGCGAGCATCTCGTAGGGTGAGTCCGTAATGATCGTATCACGCAGAACACTCTAGGCGGACCCCTCGCAGGACATCATTCCCGTGGTAGACCTCAGCCCCGGGAAACTACCCTCTAGGCATTCCGCGCTTCGCATTAGCTCGAGCGCTAAGCCGACGCACGTGTAGGCGAGCGGATGCACCACCACCGGCATGAAGTTCCGGTACAGTTCACCCAGGGAGGTTCCCTGGCGTGCCTTCTCGTAAGCATCTTATAAAATAAAACAAAATACTTACTGAATCATAGTCAGAAGTCCACATACAGTGGGCGGTCCCAACGGCTCCGAGGCAGCGGCGCCCAGTTGGGGAAATGTGCCCCATTAGCGGCTCCACCGGGCCGCGCAGCCAGGCTTAGTCGACTGGCCCCCAAACCGACACCGTTAGGCCCGGTGATGGCCGCTTAGGCGGCTGCCACCTCTCGCTCCAGGACCAGTCATTGGTTTTTCACCACCTAGCAACAAAAATAATATTTCGTTAAACCTTTAAACGAAAGGTTTAATTTTGTTTATAATTCGCTTTTTTTGCTTTGCACAAGCATTTTTCATTCTCTACTTCTACGAAACTCCTCTCAAAGTAAAAATATACAAGTAAGCAAATGCTGTCATTGCACTAGAGGTGGGATTGCAGCCCGAGCCCTAGGCGTTGGCGTAAAAGAGCCGAGCGTGAAATGACAAATGCTCACGCGTACGTATCTAACGACGATTTTCAACATACTTGCGGGATAAAACAAATAAAATTCTATAAACAATATTTTGTAGTATGAAATGTTTGTGAAAAAGGTTCGTGGATTATTTTTCGTACGCGTTATCTTGGCCTTTAGGAAATGATGCCAGCGCCTCTTCTTCTAAATAGAGTACAGGTAGAGATAGAATCAGCACTCTAAGACTCCAAAGAGCCTTACACTCGTATAAAAATTGAATATTTATCTATGTTATGCAGGTATAGAACACACATTAATGTTAATTTGATGACAAAATCAAATACTTAATCAAAATTCAGAAAATAAAAATACTAAAATTCAGAAAAACACAAGAGTTTAGAAACACAATGTTTTAAAATATCGACCATTACGCACCGATCTCCTGTTAACTCTAAACCTAAACCTAAAAAACCGGGCATTACTCGGATTAGCGACAGACGCACAACGCGCTACCCTACCTATTATTGTTGTTTTCCTATCCCTCGATGATGCAGTCGCAAGAGCAAGATACAGCTAGTTTCCATTTTAAAAGAGGTGGAGAGAGAAGTGGAAGTACACCAAAACATTAGGAAATGTTAGTGACGTCGAAATCAGCGATAATAATATACATTGACGAGCAATATAAAAAGCCACTAATTAATCATAAAATATTTCTGAAACCGCGCAAGATAGCTTCTTGAACTAAAAGCTTGGCACTTTGCAAGTGGCTTTTTTACATTGCTCGTCAGTGTACATTAACTGACGACACAAAAAAAAATGATTTATAAAATTCGCCAAAGTTCTGTTACAGATTGTGCGTAGGCAATAGTCGCCAGCTTTACTGAAGCGGAATTGTACCTGATCGTTACGTAAGGAAAAGGGCTGTTTATGAAGGCGGGCCCAACTGTTAACGCCCATGGTTTAATAATATACTTCGCCAGGTATGGCTTTCCGAAACACAGTGGTCACGTGGGCAACACAAGTCTACGTCATCGCATCTGTGTTACCAGAAGTTTGTAATAATAACTCCCTAACCACCTGTATTACCTGTGAAAATCCGTAAAACAATGAGGTTTTAATTAACAATTACGTTGGTTTATGTTTAAATTGAATTGTTTCGTTTGATTAGACACACGAAACGACAATTTAAAAGCTTTGGTTTCTGAAAATCTTTCCGTAATCGTGTTTTGTTGCAATAAAGTGGCAACTGGATAGTGACGTAAGCATGTGTTCGTCCCGGAATGCCAGACCTTGTTTTATTAGACCATGTTAACGCCCAGTCTGTCAGTCAAGAGGGTACATCCCATGCTTTAAAGACCGCTTGTGGTCCCCCGTGATAAACTCTCTTCAGACGTTTGTCAGTACCGCGAACCATAGTGATGACGTGCCTTCCCAATACCATTGTCTTTCCGATTCTTCACGGTTTTGCCATTCTGCAGAGAGCTATATGTCCAACAATGTACTCCACACAGCAGGTACCTGTTCTAGCCACTCCTCAAAGAAGTGCCCTGTTTGAGGAGTGGCTAGAGAGGCGCCACGGCGTCCTCACCTTCCGCCTGACGCAGGTCCTCACCGGACACGGTGGTTTCGGGAGGTTCCTGTTCCTCATAAGGCGGGTGGAAACGCCCGGGTGTCACCACTGAGAAAAAAAGAAAGGTACCTGTTTAAAGGCCGGCAAGCCTTTAAACAGGTACCTTTCTTTTTTTCTTCTTTTTTTTTCTTTCTTTTTCTTTTCTTCTATTAAATAATGAATAAAAACATATTTTGATACAAGAGTTACGACGTGCATACATTTTCTTTTTCGGGCGGAATAACATTGAATTTTTATGCTCCAAGTAAGTATCTTCACGACCATGAAACAATGATGTTTAATATTAATCAAAGTGATCTTGAATATAAATCATCACTTTCTGAAAGTGGCAAATTCATCATAATGAATGAATCGTCAGGAATGAGGAGATGCTCCTCATTCTACCTGAAAGCTGATAACTTTATACTACGTTGTTCAAGGTTATCACATCCAGTGCCCGCCCTCGCGGGCCTCATTTTAAATGTAGGTTTTTCTTAGCGAGTACAGCATTATACTCGTAAACCGTGAAAATAAAATCTGATATATATTTTAACAAGATTTATTAGTATATGTGTTGGTTTTAAAATACAAGCATTTTTATTTTGTTATGTTCACGTTTACAAATATTCCCAAAAAAAATAAAAGGCTGGGAACTACGTATAGAGAAAAGACACCCTGAAAAAACTATTTTACTTCGTTTTATAACACGGTTTTAAACCTAATGCCGTTGACCGTACGCGATGTTAACTTTAGCGCAAACGTAATGCCGGCAACCCGGAGGGTTCACTTCCAATATGTATGGCGACATGGCGTATGGTACCTATGAGTTCCATGAAAAGTGGGTGATTTCGAAAGTGCAAGTGATTATTGCACGTGACGACGCGATGATGATGATGATTATAAGGGAAACCCTTCGACATAAATAACTGCCCACCAATGACTCGAAAAAATATTTTTGATAGTTCCAAAAGATGCCCATCAACTCTGGCCTGGATTATTCAAGCTGATTGGAAAGCACCGCACAATTCTATATTTAATAAATAAATAAAAAGTGGTTTTATTAGAAGGTATCTAGGTATACAGGGCGTACCACGGTTATGCCACATGGAGGGAAAGTACCTTGAATATTGTAGATGGAACATTTTACTGAAAAAAGACGTTATTTGAATTTCAAATTAATTTAACCTGCATTCATAGATATTCAAATAATTACATGGTTGAACCGGGAATCGAAACCGTTACATGAGAAAAATAATCACCCTGTAGCTTTATCATACCGATCGAAAGCCTTCATCAAAATTCATGGTCTTTCATTTTTGACTCTATATTATTTAGCAAAAAATAATCCTAATGATGAAGCCTTTCGATCGGTATGATAAAGCTACAGGGTGATTATTTTTCTCGTGTAACGGGTTCGATTTCCGGTTCAACCATGTATTTATTTAAATATCTAGGAATGCAGTTTAAATTGTTTTTTAAATACAAATAATGTCTTCTTTCAGTAAAATGTTCCATCTACAATATTCAAGGTACTTTCCCTCCATGTGGCATACCTATCCGTGGGACGCCCTGTATATTTGTGGAATGTTTGAAGCTTTGATGACGTTAATATTTGGACAGTTTTATAAAGGTTATATAAAACGAATATAGCTAAGCAGTAGTTATTACCAGTTTCTTAACCGTTTATTTTTAACTTGTCTTATGTAATACCTATTGCCTTGAACTTTAGTAACATAGTTAAAAACAGTTACATTGATTTATTTTTATAAACTATACGATTCTATAAATTGCAGTGATTTATAGAAAATATTTATAATTCTGTGAAATCAATTTATTGTTACTGATAATATGCAATTCGAGTATTTTTGTATGTTTTATACAAGTTCATCAGGGAATAACATAAACAAATTATAATAATTAACAGTGAGGTTAGTAAACAAGACTTTAAGATGTATACAAGTAATTATGATTGGTGATGATTTGGATTATATGTACTGTAGAGGCTTTATTTAACCTGACATGGATTTAGCATGCAACCTCCACGGGTTTGTTATATATTATTATAAGTTAATGGCATAATTACAAACATTGATTTGTATTTAAAATAGAAGAAAAGACAGTCGCAGTTTGTGGCAGTTAATAGCTGAAGAGCTGACAAACATTAAGTCATAATATAAAATGTGTTTATTATTGTTTATTTATCCAGGCACTGTTAGCATCCATCCGATACGAACAGTACATAATCTATAGACTGAATTACGTGCTTGTACACACAAATACAGAAGAAAATATTCAAACAGTATTTTTCTTAAATATCAGTTGTAGGTACCTAAATACATACATAACTTATTAAATGAAAAATACCTACAGAAACGTCATAATTAAATACGTATTAGGTACTTACCCAAACAAATACCTACGTTAAATAAGTAGGTACATGAATATTCCATTTAAAAAAAAAAACATGCAAAAATTGGCAACAGCATGCAAAACGGCTTTTGATTTTCAGCCTTCATTCTTCTTTTTTTTGTGTGTTTAGTAACTAAGCTGGTGTCAGAGTTTTAAAGCCGCTCATGTGCCTCTGACTTGGCTTCACATGCCGTCAAGAAATATCTCTCAGGCATGCCGGTTTCCTCACGAAGTTTTCCTTCACCGTTTTTGAAGCAAGTGATAATTATAGCCTTCATTTAGGTACCTAAGTAAATTGTAATTGTTTCTCTTTTAAATATTTTGCTATGTTCAGCTCTCATGTGGTTTCTTTTCACTAATTCAGGGCTCTATATTTGAAGAAATACGTATACCAGAATGCTAGCGATACAAAGATTATAATGCAACTAAAGAATTCTCACTCCCTACCCAGACGAAGTTAATAAAATTAATTTCGTGCACCTTTGTTAGTAACCTAAACCGATATCTTCAGGGGACAATCCCAAACTGCCAGTTATACTGGTATCTCAATCGTTTTCAGTCACTGATCGCGAATGTATCCAGTAATTCCTGTATTGACAGAAACGTGAATGTTTGCGCAAAAGGCGAAATGGGGCCCATTCATAGCGCACTAGATTCGCGAACGTGTCAAGGGGCCCATTGTGCCCGGGCCAGACACTTATCTATAGAAACACGTGTGCGAGTCACCTATTTTTAATCCAAAGAGGACTGTCTGTTACGATTCAAGCTGAATTTTCATGTAGGCATGGTGGGCAATTGGGCATGAATATACCTATTTGAGGGGTTAATGTTAAATAAAAGTGTCTCCTCAGTATACTTTTATTATTCGGTAGGTATACCTATAAATTCCCGCGTAGTATATGTGACTTGTGGACCTGGTACGTAAACACAAATCAAATTTTGAAAAACGTGTTCCCACTAGATATACTGCAGTAGGTACTTAGGTAATATAAATATAGCTTTAGGTACGACATTTCTAAATGAAAAATACGGTATGGCAGCGATATTTCTATTCCACAAAAATTACGAAAGTAGCTGACTATAGTCAACCGAGGTGCACTCCTTCGGATATGGCTTGCGAGGAGAACTCACAAATCTGATCATAAAAAAAGTCACTAACTAACACTAACCAGTGAACCGAAAGGACATAGTCAATCTTATCGTAATTGGGTCTGTTATAATTATTGCGACAGTGACATGACATCAGTCGTGACGTAGGAGGCAGGAATGTGCAAATCATAACACGCTACGTGGGAACTGACTGAGTGCCGCATTCAGGTATACGAGTAACTGCTCGCAACGGCATTCGGCAAGACATTCTTAAATCTGAAGAGAATAATAGATTGCCTAATTAATTTGTACTTACAGCAAATCTTAATAACGAACTCGTTAATGAAAGCTTTTGCTGTGTAACGTTGACATAATTTGGTATTTTATTTTAACAAGACGTTAGAGAATGGGCGCCCCTGAAGTTTAATATAGGTACTTAGAACAACAAAATGATAGCCACACCACAGTACCTACTGGTGCCGCGGGCGGGATCCTCAAATAATTCATACGTGTGCCCTCGATGAAAAAGTGCTGTGCAGCGGAGCGGGCTCTGTGAACATGTAGGCCACCTAGTTCGGCAGCCCCCTCCCCCGCTCGCTCCATGCCCCATCCCCCTGGATCCATGCCCTCCCCGCTCCGAGCATCACGTTGCACACCCCAGGGGATTTCGTGCCCTCGCGACCTATTTAAGTATTTCCTGCTTTACGTGTTCAGGATCGCCGTCCTTCGTAGGTCCACATTTTTCTATATATTTAGCTACCCGCTGCTGTCTTTCGAATCACAACCGTTGATATATAAAATTAGTATAGGTAATTGTATCAATGATCACAAACACATAAATTGATTACGTATTTTATAGTTTACAAAAACTACGTATATAAGTACCTACCTACTACGTTACGTCGATGCTGAAAATGAGCCTTGAACTATGTATATTCTGGGATGTAACGTAAGCCCGCGCGGCTTGTCGAAATAATATTTATGGTTGCGGTGAAAAGAATCGAGAGCAGGGGAAAGTGAAATAGATAAAAGTTGGAATTCAGTCCGCAATAACATAGGAACTTTCTCTTTCATACGTTCGCCTGAGAATACAAGTAGGTTTTAATATTGACCTCCTTAATATGAACAATGAGCTGGTGCCTATGAACCTGCGTGGTCATAAACAATATCGCTTGCTTCGTCCTCTACTCTGCACTAGAATACATTGCAATAGGAACTGCATCGAAAGTACTTGTATTACGTGCGTAAGCGATTTTGACGCACGGAACAACTTCTAAGAATACCTACCCCTTTAGGTGCGCCATGATATACACGGCTCGTCCATGATACACACGGCTCGTCCACGATACACACGGCTCGTCCACGATACACACGGCTCGTCCACGATACACACGGCTCGTCCACGATATACACGGCTCGTCCATGATACATACGGCTCGTCCATACGGTAAGTAACTATTGACATTATAAAGTTTTAGAGACACGCAGTTCTCAAGTATTGCCCATTTTCTTGAATTTGATTATAAGGAAGTAGTAGATTGATAATATAGAAGTTTTAAGACTGTTCCTAGCGTGCAAGTAGGTATAAGTGTTGAGGTGTGAGTGTTGTTGTATATGCTAGTGTCTGAACGAAACTGGTGTTTACGACCGAAACCGAAACCCAAATTTCGGCAATGGTCACGGTTTCGGCCGAAACCGAAACTTCCTTACAGAGATCAGGTTTTTCCAGGGAAACATTGAGAAAACGTTATCATAATAAGTTTTTTTATCACATTGCTATGCAGTCTTCGACATTTTCACTTATTGATAATCAATCAAAAAAATATTGTTCCTCAAAAATACTTAAAATAGATGAGGTGTTTATTGTCTTCGTCGCTTGGATGGAATTTACCGCTCCAAACATGACCGAGCACAGTGCTAGAACTCCCGGATGCAGTTTCGGTTTCGGTCGTAGTTTCGGCAAGTATGCCGCCGAAACCGAAACCGACCCGATTTTTTGCCGAAACTCGACCGAAACCGAAACCGAAATTGAACTTTCGGTCGGACACTAGTATATGCCTATAGAAGAACATAGAACCTCCTCCTTTTTGGAAGTCGGTTAAAATGTATGATTCATCTAAAGGGTTGTAGCATTACTCAGCGCTTATTAAAAAGTGGATATAAGTTTATAACGGTCCATTCCGGGAAAATTCTCATCGGATTACGCAGTTGTTAGACTCTACCTACTTTTTGACATGATATTTGGTTGGTAGGTATTAAGGCAATGAGTTCTTGAACCAATAGTACTACGAGTGTTAGGATTTTAGGAACACTGGGAACATGCCGCAAGTCAACAAAACAGCTAATAATAGTAGGCAAAGTACCTGCTAGCAACATTTTAGGTATTGTACCTCAACAATACTGACTAACAAAGTGAAGAAGCTAGGAATTTTGTTGACATAGTAGAATTAAACGCTAGTACAAACATACATCCGTAATTATTTTATAAATACGAGAATATAATGGAAATGGATTGCAAGAAACATAATCATTTCACAATACAATAGTCAATATTATGTATAATAGAATTACATCGTTTATTCGTTTTAAGCCTGGGTTTCAATACACGGGTCACATGCCCAGTCAATATCGACACAAAAAAATGCATACATCGCAAAAGCGCATGTAACTACGATTATTTTATATGTTGTTAGGTCCCCTGAGAGTAGTTTATACCCAAGTTTGCAACCCTGAGAACCTTGTTCTACGCCCATGGTGGTCGAAAAACTGCGATATTCTGGCAATGGTTTCAATTTTTTTGAAAAATATATAAGTACCTTAAGGACGCCATTTTGGGTATCTTTTTCACGCTGACCCTCTGGAAGGGGATCCACATCAACTCTCTTGTCAAACACTTTCTCTAAAAGGACCATTAGTGCAGCCGGTATGTCTCTTGCTAAATTACCCTAAATTACCCTAAGATATGTTTTCACTTTTTGGAAAAAATGCCTATCTTTGATTAGCTGTGTCTTCGCAACCAATAGACCAAGAGTGCTTGGGTTGGGCTCAGATTGTAGCAAATTTAGCTAAGAACAAAGTTACCTAAAAGCACGTCATAATTGCCATAATTTCACAGTTTTTCGAGCACCATGGGAGTAGCACAAGGTTTTAAGGGTTGCAAACTTGGGTAAAAACTACTGTCAGGCCCACCTAACAACATAAACAATCGTAGTTACATCCTTGTTGCGAGTTTTGATGTTGTTATTGACTGGGCTACTAGTTTTCTAAAACTAAAGGTGTTTAAATGAGTTGGATTTGTATAAAATGGAAATTGTTTCGACTTTGATGTGAGCACTCTGAATAAAACTGATTTTATCCAATTGTTTGTGCTACAATGAACTAATGGGGTTTCCAGGCTCGGAAGCAGTGAGTAGTCAATTTCCAGGCTCGGAAGCAGTGAGTAGTCAATTTCCAGGCTCGGAAGCAGTGAGTAGTCAATTTCCAGGCTCGGAAGCAGTGAGTAGTCAATCGCTTGGAAAATTCACTTTCAGCCGTTATTCATACTCTAACTATCGTGAAAGCTCCCAGTTTCTTCAATAATTTTCTTAATGCCTAGTTGGGGGTGCGTATCCACCAGCGATGAGCGAGGATGGGTAGCGAGGAATGTCCGTGAAACTAACCAATACTAATAATAATAACCGATGTTTTTGGTTAGTTTCACACACATCCCTCACTACGCATCCTCGCTCATCTCTGGTGGTAACGCAGCCTTACAGTGGTAAAAAAAACTGCCTTTTATTAAAGAATGGTTGAGGGAGGCTTATCTTATTACATATTTATATTCATTTACCTACAGAATGCGATAAAACAAGTCTGTAACCTCCTGAAATATGTCTAGCAAACTCAAACCCAAAGCATTTATTTCAATTAAACCATTTACAGACACTTTTGAATTGTCAAATAGTCGCGTCAGTTATTCAGAAAGTTGAACCTAGATGTCCATTCCAAAACGTAGATCTTTATGGAGAAGAACGGGCAAGAAACTCCAAGGACACTCTTTTAAATATAGAAAATTACAAAATCCTGGGTACATTATTCTTGTTGCTTCTATATGTGAGAACATATGTGCCATACATCGTTTATACACGATAGTAAAAAAAGTGACGTCATAAAAATGTACTTATGTTCCGCGATTCTTGATAGTTTTTGAGATAT
Source organism: Agrochola macilenta (assembly GCA_916701695.1). NCBI lineage: Eukaryota > Metazoa > Arthropoda > Insecta > Lepidoptera > Noctuidae > Agrochola > Agrochola macilenta. The sequence goes on along the minus strand of OU753552.1, from coordinate 7,611,779 downwards.
AGGTATAATTATTATAATTACTTACGTTGTATCTACGAGATACGTATTTTACTGTGTGTACATAAACAATAAAATAAATAAATAAATAAACAATCCAGATTTAGTCTGTCAATTTAAAGCTATTTCTTTCTTAATCCACGTTCAACCATTTTTATTAAAAAGCATAGAATTTTAATGAATCAATAGTAAGCTCCTACAGAACTGCATTCTTTGGAGAAAATTCAATCAGTGGCGACCTGGAGTCGTGCTCAGCTGTTAATCCGCTTTTTCCACTTTAATTAATTTAACTTCTTCTTTACTTTGCAATCTAATGATTTCTTAGCTCGTTTCAGTCAATTGCCTTGGGATAGTTTGATTAACTTATTCAATCCATTTACTGTTAAATACAAAGTTGTATTTGCAAAGCGATTTTATTATAAATGTGAAACATTGGTAGGTAGTTTCAAACGTTTTTTTGCTTTATTGTTAGGGATAATAATATTATACATATTTACTTACCAATACTTACCTACATGAAAAGGATCTGAAGAAAACTAAAAAAAAGTCCAGTATCAAGTGAGTTGAGACCAAAAGTGCAGACGAATTATATATAAATATAATAGATTAGATTTCTTAGATAGGTCAGGCAGTAGTGTACGAGTAGTACAATAAACAATATTTTATTGTTTGCCCCAGCAGGTGATAACAACATTAAAAGGACTGAAAGACTAATATAATATAACGTAAGAAACTATAATATTGCTGAAAATTATTAGTATGAGGTTAAGATTCTTCTCATTAGATTCTCAGATAGGTATCTTCTCCGGAATCATCATATTCGGATTGGGGTCCTGGTTCCACCGCCGCAAGGGCAGACGGGGTTCTGAAACATGAGAAGACGTCATGTTGATCTTCCCAATATTACTGAATAATAAATCATAAATAAATTGTTATTTTTTAATTTGTAGATTATTCGATTTACTAAAATATAATAAAATATATATTTTTAATAATTTTTTATTCTACAAGTACCTTTATAATATTAGTACCTATATTGAGATTTTATTAAATAATTATAAAATAAAATAATCTTCTTATTTTCGTGTGGTGAGTGACTAACTACAAAACAAAAATAATAATATAGCTATAAAATAATAATAATAAAATTGATAAAACATTGCATAAGTTGAGGTACCCTTGATTGCCGGAGCGCCGAGCGCTATCATCGGACACCCAGGGGTAGTAGGAGACTCCGGGTGAAATTTCTCATGTCGATTAAAAACTTAAAAAATTAAACAACAGCTACAAATTTAGCAAAAATATAGTCCATGGTTTTCTTCAGTATCAGTCTATTAGAAATGTTCACAAAAAATGGAAGCCTACTGCAGGAGTTTTAGTTGAGCTTGTCTCATCATCTTAATTTGGTAATGTTTGTATTAACTGTCATTATTTTAGCTACAACTGGTTACTTTTGTGTGGAGTTTTAGTAGACCTCAACTTCAATGCGTTCAGCGTCAAGTCGTTTTTTCAAAGCAATTTCTGAAAAAATGGTTTAATTTATGGCACTGAAAACTATACTACCCTGTTCCTAAATTACCCTAGGCTGTTACAATTTTCGTTTTTCTTAATAAGAAGAAAATTTTTCAAAATAATGTTCGTTCAAATGTATGAAAGTTTATATTTTACAGAAATTTAACCTACATTATGTTCATTATTATCTTGGAAGGCACCAAGCAATTATCTACCGAAAGACAATTCTTTACCATGAAGACAAATCAATAGTTAGGTACTGCCATAATGAGTAATTTAACGGAGAAACGTTAATTCGATAAAACTAGAATATCCTATTAATTAAGACCGCTTTGAATGCTATAAAGTGTGTCGCATGATAACATGACCCCACCGACGCCCGCTAGGCCACATGCGAGTGAATTCGGCGCGTTGAGTTTTCGGTACGAGCCGAGTTATCGACGACTTCTGCTAACGTAGCAGACAAATGCCGCATAAACCATTGCAGCGTTGCCATAGAGATACAAACATACCATTTCTTTCAGGCCCATTGGGGCTTGAAGAGTCAATTTGCCATGTGACACGTTCAGTTGCGGTTACGTCGTTTTACTCTCAAGCTCGAGGAGCGGAGGAGTGTTGGATCCGCGGGGGGGGCCTCCTGGGCGCGCATAGCGCATACGTATACAGTATAGAACACAATGCGGCATCGCTCTGCGTCGACGTGGTCTGCGCGCCAGCGTACTAGCCGCCGCGACTGTCATAAATATACTTAAAATGCCAGCCGTTACTGGCATAACACAACCGACCGAAGCACGAGAAGCCGCGTCGTCCCCAGGTAAGCCCCGCTGCGCGCTCACACTTCAACTTTACTATTTAACGGCGATTTTTTAATTTTGGCGTACTTTTTTTGCTTGCGAAATTTCAGTTACTAACCTACGTGTTATCGGGCTCTTATCAAACGCCGCGTGTAAACCCGCGTTTTATAAAATTTTCTATTTTGTACTGAAGACGGCTGTTTTATTAATTACATCGTATGATTTAGGTGACTCAAGATTAGTTAAGATCCGGGGTGTTATCGTTTCATATTGAGTGCGGGCATTTGATACGTGACAAGTTTATAATAAACTACGTTCTCTTCCTAACCTTCTGTTTACTATCAAGTTACGAGTAGTGGCCGCGCGGCGGAGTACCTAGACCTACTAAGTGGAACGTTTCGGCGCTGGATCATATCGCGGCGTCATGTGTGTGCGGCTCTATTCCACTGTGCTCTTATCAGTGTGTTCCGCGTATCGTTACACCGTTATCACTGGCGGCTCGTGGTGGCGTGTTCAAGGCATTTTCAGTACCTACTTTGTCGTATTTAGTTAACACGATTTAGGTACCTATTACTCGTAATACTGTGCCCAAAAAACGGTATGAACTCAAATGAACTAACGCGACTAGAACGCGTCGGTAAAATCATTTCATCCTACAAAACAAAGAAAATAAAAGAAAAAAAAACAAATTGTGGGTAAAGAGCTAGAATGCAGTATGTATTGTTTGATAATAACATGAATGGAACGCGTTCTTGTATGAATCTGATTGGTTCTCAATTGTAAATAATACCTACCGAATGTTGCATCAACAAAGTTTTTGAATACAAATTGATATTCGTTTGTCTTTATAATAGATAGGAAGTGTTGGTTTATGTTGATGTTGTCTGCAGATAGGCACATAATTGGAACTAAAGTTTCTTATCTGTAGTAAATATCTCACTTGACTTTTACAGAAAACAGTTTTCTCATTCAAACTCAAACTCAAACTCAAAGCATTTATTTCAAATAAACCAATTACAGGCACTTTTGAATTGTCAAGGGGTCGGTCAGTCAGAAATATGAAGCTAGTTGCCCATTCCAACGCGTAGTAGGTTCCTATGGAGAAGAACGGGCAAGAAACTCCACGGACACTCTTTTAAATCAGAATATTGTTACAAAACATTGGTTACATCATTCATGTTGTAATTATACATGTGAGAACAATGTAGAGAGACGTGCACGTTAAAAGCGTCCGTAATAAAGAAAAAAAACAATTCAAAAATTAAAATAAATTCAAAATAAGCCTTGGCAGCTAAGAGATGACCAGTCCCCACTGACGGCGCCCGTTCACGAACATGACGCATGGATCAGCACCATTTAGCTCAACCATTTTGTAGGGAACTTTATGATCCAACACACTTAACACGGAACTTTATGATCATTGTTTTATTGCAAGCAAAAGGGCTTTTGTTATACAAAGAACATACGAACATAGATTGTGAATTCTAAATTTTAATTGCAATAAGAAGAGATGATACTTACTTAGATGTGTTAGATAAATTCTGATTAAACCACACCATCTACGTAAATGTTTCGTTGGACCTGGACAGCCAATAAAACCGAAACTTGGTCTGGTCAGGCAACCTGACAAGGAATTACCATCATCTAAGTCTCAGAACAAATAAAAAACCAAGACAGCGCTGCGAACAATAGAAAAAAAACTACACCTCCACTCAGTGCATACACGCTCACACGCACAAATTTACAAGTTTACAACCATTTGCAATTAAACTACACCACGCATGTTTACTAAACCGGCCTCACGCCACTGTTGACAGCGCTATGTCTTGGTTTTCTATTTGGTCTGAGCTCTAAGTAGGCAAAATTCTTTAATATTTAACAAAGAATGTAATTGATATAGGTATCTGATCTACCTACTGAACGTCCCAAAATGTAGTTTAGGATTGTAGCTGTTAGTTATCACTTTTTTTGATTGTAAGTACAGTTAGATAAATTAATTGTTAATAACAGCCGTTATGCAATTTCAATTTGCTGAGTTATATCTACTCTATGTCAATTTGTTGTGTTATAACCATTTCATAAAACTGTCAAAGAATGACAATTATGATTTATAGGACAATTTAAGTTGGTATTTCCCTGACTTTACTTGAAGCTGTTTAAAAATATTGTTGCCATAAGGCATCTCTGTATATTTTCTTTTGCGATTGTTTAATTTAAGTCAACTTGCATCGTTTAAGAGTACAATTGAGTGAACTTATATTTTCAATGCTTGAACATTTTATGAAATCAAAAACTTTGTTACACTTGCGCCAAAATTAAGCACACAAGCATTATAAATTCAATTAGACCGGGTGAAATATCATGATGTTAGCTTATTTGAAAATTTGTTGCCCCAATTAAAATATTTATTTAATAACAGAAACAATTAAAATAAGCTAAGAGCTTTCAAAGCTTTTATTTAGTAGGTATGTATTTTCTTTCTGAAATCCATATTTTCGTAAGAAACATGGCATGGCATGGCATTCAAAGTGGGACATCCAATGAAAATCTTAATTCCTATTTTAAAAGTAAATTGGATGTATGAAATACAGAAATATATGTCTCGGTAATATCTTTAAATATACGTTTATTGGACTGTAGGTATAATTAATTATAGAATTAGACACCTATATATATATTTATTTATACAAGAGCAACATAAGAATGTTAAAGTTAAGGTTAGAAAAGGAAGTTTAGAGCATCATTCAGAAACTGTTCTTATTATTATCCTTATTTTGTGGAAATAATATAATAATATACAAAATATGTTACTTTTATGAGTTGTATAGGGATTTTAGATTTTAATCTTTGAAAGTAATTATAATAAATATAAAGGTACGTGTATGCTGTAGTTATAAGCTTATATCCTGATTGGAGATACACTTCCGGTTAAATTTAGGTAATTATTGCATAATTAGCCTACATAAACAGTTGCTAAACACAATTAACACACTTTAAACCAAGTTTAGGGAATATATTATTATGAAATCTAACAATTGGTTAGGAATATATTATGAAATAGAACAATTGGATAGGCATATATTATGAAATAAAACAATTGGATAGGAAAATATTATGTGATGCTGTTGGTCGACGCTCGTCTTGGACAATTACTGCATCCTAAGTAAACCTAGAGTCATATTATAGATCTGAAAGTAATTAATAAGTATTAATAGTGCTCGTAGAATGTGTCGTTATTGTCCTGAAGGCGCTGCTGGCTCAGGGATCATAAGAATAGGGCGCCGCGGCTGTCCGCCATGGTATATGTATCTTCAAACTTCAACAGAAATTAGTTACTTTATTACTTCACGAAGGAACTCAACAGTGTCCGCTTCTTATAATTATTGAAGGTTTTCACCAATACCAGCACAAATCGAGAGAGAATCGGGGTTTCGAAACACGCAGATGCGTCCTTGTACGTGACCTAAGGGCAAATTGAACACAAAATGGAGTCCGTGATGTTCAAATATCGAACGACGTTGTTTCGACGCATACGATATTACACTATATTTCGCTCAAATCTAAACAATGATTGCGAAAACAAAACGAAAACCGTCAATCACACTCGTACGACGGGAAATGCCTATTAGAATTCCCAATTTCTATCGCTACGTTACCCATTAACATACATTTTGGCGTTTTAGTGAACGGACGAATGTACCGTGGACAGGTCGATTTCGGAAACTGAACTTACCACTGTCGAAGAGCTCCCCCTACCGCTGCGCGCGCCTATCGGGACACGCCTCGCCCGCAAGGCGCCGTAACTTCTCGCGGATCTTAAAGTTTTGGACGCCTCGCCTCGTCACGCCAGCTATGAGTTGCGTTAGCAGCTGCGCAGTTACCGTGCCCTAGTTATTTCGGGTGCCGTCCTAGATACAACGAGGCCGAAATGCTGTTTTAATCAACAGCAGCGACTTTTATTCGGAGAGGCCGCGTTGGGCTGCCCGAACTCGTAGAGACTGACTTGGATCGTTAAATCTGCGTCATTTTCATCGCGCAGCTTTTTTGTCATGCGCACTACTGCTTTGAGCCAACCAATCATTCCACCTGACAATTATTTTATCCTTCCAAAAATGGCTATAGTTTTTCATTTATTAAAAATAAGCAAGTGTTCAAAATACTTGTAGGGTCATCGCTAGTTCTAACGAATACATGAATGCCCAAAAAAGTTGCTATTAGAAAAAAATGTGGCGTTCGTTAGAAGGAGGAGCTTATGCCACGCCCTTTGTCAGTCCTTTGTGTTGTGTTCAAATCCATTTGATTGTAAATCATTCAAAAGGATTTAACATTGTCTAACATTTAATATTGTCGCATAATATCGTTACATTATGGTACAAATTCGTTCATAGGGCAATAATGATAATAATATGCAAAAATTTGGAAAATCCGAATGTCCTCACAGACAGAAAAAAAATTTACGATAATTTTTACAGAAAAAAATCTATGAAAATTCATAATTTTTTGTTAATATCTTTTGAATGGCTATGAGTTTGATAACGAAAATCAATAGGGCTCATCCGAAGGATAAAATAAAACTCATAGAAGATATAGATTTGACAAACAGACACTACTCAAACGTATTTGTTTAATGAATTTTTTTGTTATACATATATTTCTATCTAAATATAAGTTTATTAATCTCAGAATGTCAAGTATCTAGTTTTTAAACCTTCCCTGCTAATATAAATTCCATGTATAATAATTGAGAGTATAAAAACGATTTTATGTTGGCAAATTTTGACAAGGTGGTGACTTATTCAGAGTAGAGCACTCTCACACGCTTTGTGAGTGGTTGTGACTTTTGTGAGGCGTGCAACAGGAAGAAATTAAAAGTTATGTTACCATAATCGTAGTATGAAAAAAAAACACAATAGTAGGTGCGGGGGATATTTAAGAGTCAGTACAGTTGGTGGCTGTGCATGGCTCGGGCTGTGGTTCTTACAGTACCCAATAAGAAGGGGAGGTGAGATGCCATTTAGTCCAAGTAAGCCAAGGCCGGCCTGGTGGGGATAACGTACACGTGTGACCTACATAGAAGCCGAGGGGCTACGAAAACGCACGACGGAGCACGACGAGTGCGCGCCCCGTCGGCCGTCAGTCGTCACCAAGCACCAAGCCAACTGATCGATATCCAACTGGTACTAGCATTATCTCGACCACCTATTTGCTGTAAGCCGTTCTAATACGATCGCGATTTTCTGAATATGACCAAACTGACGCCATTACATTAAGGATATCACTCCAAAATCATGCACCGTACCTACGAGTTTTCTTTGTTACTACACGTGTGTATACTACGGTCACTGACCTCATAATTTATTTGCATAGAATCCGCAGGATTCGCTACTCCCACGGCACAAATCAGCAATCTTCCACTTTATCACTACTTATTTAATACCGATTAATACGTCACAAGGTGTTTTCACCGAAAGACTTAGTTCTCCGCAACGCAGTACCTAAGAGGACAGTGAGTCGATAAAGTGTGTACCTAAGTGTAAGTGCGCGCCCCCCTGTAGCAGGTATGAGGTAGTTGCTCGAAGCTGATCAAAGGTGGCGTACGGTACGGCGACGGCAGAACGGAGTGCATCGATCGCGATTACATCACCACTTGCGTCCTTTCTCTGCGCGCGCAGCACGCCCCGTGGCCCCCTCCCCGAGCCCCCCGCCGCGTCCCTCTCACAGCAAACGCCATGGCTCGCCACTACGTGCCGCCATTCGCACTTTGGTCGTCGTCCGCTTCGGTCGTGCTCTCGGAACTCTACAACCCTAGTGCAAGTTTAACTTTAGTTGAACATTTTCAAACTTAGTATTTTCGCGTGCGATGTGAGGCGCGTTAAAGTTAACTGGAAATAGGGACTAGTAGTGATCATAAATCAACTTAAAAGTGAACAAAAATAACTTTACTAAGGATTTAAAAATTTGTGAGATGTTCGCGACCTACTTTTACAACTTCCGTATAGGTAGTTGAGTTTCCACTTCGCGTTTTTTTTTATCATTCGCTCAAAAAGTTATAACATTAGCAAACTCGGTTCGCGTTCGGTTGTGCGCTGTTACAGAACAATTAGTAATATTTTTCCTTTTGCTTTGTCATGTGACTCACGTCTCGCTGTAGCAGTTCGCGCACGTGTCGCGGTTACGTTTAATATTTTAATTACAGTTGGAGCTGAACATTGCTGAACCATGAAGACTAGATAGAAGAAAAATAAAATGTCAGTCGTGTCGGGGGGAGCAATCGACTCGACTTTAATACATACTAGTCAGTCTTTTTCTCTCTCCTATATGGTTGGCATGTAACCGTCGTTATCATCTACATGCTGTGCCGCAGTCGTCCGCTCTTTCACTCCCAGCATGGCTAAGTCCGCAGTGACGTCAGAGATTACGCAAGCTGTTATTTGATTCGGCTGCGAAATCACTGAATTTTCTGCTTGAGACAAGGCCGTTTTTAGGATTTTCACCGTGGTGTTATATTTTTTTTTTACTGTACTTATAATTATTACTGTGTGGTGTCTTTCGCTTTAAATATCTGTGTCGTAACAGTTGGGTTTGAGTCACTACAGCGAATGACGAAATGGAAATAATCGTCGGCGCGGTACGCTCGTGGCGGGAATTGGGCAATCTGCGAGCGAGCGGATGTCTTGCCCGCCGCCGACCCGCGCACCGCCGCCTCCCCCGCTGCCTAAATTTTAAACTTGGTTGAAGAACGCGAACTCAACGGACAGACTACGATTTCAAGCTTGTTCAATTTTCTTTTTGTTTCAGCCAGCATCATTGTGCAACGTCACGCGGTGGCCTCTATTTGTATAACGTGCACGCTAATTGCGATTGATGTTTAGCATTTAATTATTACTGCGCCTACTATGTACTATGCAATGCGATTTAATAATAAAACTGTTTTTTTATTGGACACCTACTTGTTTTTACTGTAACTTATTTTTTATTTTGCATATTTTTACTATTTTTTTAAACCCTTAATACACTGAACATGGTTAAAGTTGTATTGGCAACAGAGTTACTCTAAAATACAGAACACTTATAGTTACACTAAACAATCTCAAAGTTTGTGGGTGGAACCCCGGCCCGCCCTCAGCGGAAAGGCCCAATAGCAAGCCGCATCCTTGTCCTTGATAACCTTCGAGACTTCCGTGAAACCCCACGCCGACACTTTGAAAAAAACACAATGGCTTAGCGAATGAATAGTTTCATAAATAATTCGTCTATTATCGCTAGAGAACAATACACAATTTACAATGGAAATATCAAAAGAACAATTATTGATAAAAATGCTCTAAGCGAATTTAATTTTCCATTGGTTTAAAAGCTATAAATAATTTTATAGAAGCAAGCAAAATGTTGTGACTTATACATATACATCTCTAGGCGAACTAAACCGAAACACTAAGAAGAAAGGAGAGTTTAGTAATTATTGAATTAAATAAATCATAATAAGGTAGGAAATAAGTTGATCACAGCGTATAAATAATGATTAATCATTTAAACAGTCATAACTTTAGATAAAAATAGATCGATCATTGAACCAGACAGACACCACGTTCGTGATAACAGTAATGCCGTTTTTTTTACATCTACTGATGATAACGTAAGACCTCAGAAGAAATTGAAATAACTGCTTAGAGGAGACAGATAGAATCCCTATATTAGAAGTAGCTAAACCCCCTTACTATATTGCAAGGAACTAGGGAAATAGGTTTTTTTATTTTATTAGGCAATACTAGTAATGTAGTAGCAACAATACCCTGATTATAAAGTCAGGTAAATTCACTGTTAAGAAAATTGCCTACTGAACTAGTAATTGTCCATATTCAAATCACAACTGTGTTTTATTGACAATAATTGTTTGAAATGGCCGCAATACGGCAAATTGACGTGGGTGTCAATTTGCTCTATAATAGATAGATAGATAGAATATTCTTTATTATGCACACCATACAAATTACAGAAATAAATTTAGAAATGTTACATAGGGTGACATAATGGGCGGTCTTATCGCTAAAAGCGATCTTTTACAGACAACCTTTGGATGGATTAAAGGAAGAAGGAGAGACAAATACTGCAGGTAGTCAGTGGTGTACCATTTACATACACAATAAATACGTAACGCATAAACTTAACCACATAAATATATACATATATATGTACATAGATATATATAAAATAATAAACATGAAACAAGAATAAGGAACTATATGTAATGATGACGTTTAAGGAAAGAGGAAGTGTTTATTAATTTCCCCGGCTTTACTAGGAACCATATTAATATATAGAATCCATAATAGTCCTAAATTAAAAATAGTTGGACACCGCAAGTAATAATAGGTAATAATAAAACAAATATGTTATATAAGCCCCGCACAAAAAATATATTTAAATTCAAAAAGATAGGTTATGTAATTTCCCTAGAATTTATTAAATATATCGAAATAAATAAAAACTGTTGAACTACAAGCAGATGCATAAAGAAGACGATATAAACCTACGGCCCAAATCAGTCCAAACTCCAAAATTATTATTTATAGACAGCGGAAAAATAAAAAGCACAGGTAATTAATTAATTGAGTACCTAACTGAGCAATCAACAAAAAAAAACCTTTCCAAGAATTCTCAGAAATTTGAAAATTCAAAATCATTTAAATCAAAATCTTAGCAAAGCATTAATATATTAGAAATTAGAGAATCTCAAGCCTGTACAAAAACCCGTTTTTTTGTAATAATTATTTTCATAAACTGAGTTTAAATAGGACATGAAAAGATTTTCAATGATATGTATACATTGAATAATCACAGAAGTAGAGAACTTCAAAAAAGGCACATCAAAGAAAATAGAAAAATGCTTGACTTGCTTCAGATAGATTTATTAATAAATGATACAGATTCTGAAATCAATTAGCGTCCTACAACCCATCTAGACAAAGGAAATAGAAGACTCATGCTGTTCAGCATCACGGTAAGTAAGTACCTAAGTTTCGGTATCTATTTTAAGCAATGGATATTGACAGTGTTTACTTAAATAATTGAAAGCTGCACGGCAGAACTGCAAGATTAATAAAAAAAAAAACATATAACACACCAGGATCACTGCCTTGTTAGAATTCAACCATTAACATCGGGAATTCAGCCTCTTACCATTTTACATCGGAAATTCAGTAACTTACCATATAAAATTAGATCGTTTATAACTAAATAAAAAACACAATTACACTAAATATAAATATTATTTCTTTACAAAAACATTCATATTTATTTCAGGCCAAATAATCGTAACTCAATCATATACTATTTACCAAAAACCGGTTTTTACTGGTGTATAAATTGAATAGAAAGTAAAGGAATTGCTTACATATACTCTTCCAAAATAGGTCTCAAAAGTTAGCTCTACCCTATACTCTTATCCCCACTCCATACACCATCCATACAAAATCACACATATTTTCATACAAAATAAAAACACCGATACCTTTTCTTTTTGTTTCTTTTCCAGGTTTTTCTATTGTTATTAGATTTATCTGTGCTTTTACCAATATTTATGTTGTTCTTTTTCCGTTTTGTTTGGTAGGACCTAGGTAAAGTGAAGTGAAGTGAAGTGGTGATCTTTTAATTTTAGTGCAGTCTCTCCCAAACTAACTAATCCACATAATTTTTAAGATAAACTTAATAAACAAATGCAGTTTTATGTTTATGAATAAATAAAATGAAAATTCGTAGACGAGAAAAGGAAGTACCGTAGTAAAGTGAAGTTATAAGGAATAGCGCAAGAAAATAATTGATGTCGTTTCACACATCAGTCACGCCTGTCAAAATTACAATTAAAAAAAGCAAAGTGAGATACGTGAAATTTTCGGTTCTCGATGTTTTACCCGACTACGGTAAAGCCAAATGGTATGATTATGATTATAATAAATGAAAGAAAAAGTGTTTAAATTGAGTGATTTCGCCGTAGCACAAGAAATACTCGTCATTAAAAGTTAGATAAATCGGTAACGCAAAGACTTGAAGTGTCGTTGGAATAAAACAAAACAGAAACATGTCGTTTACGTTATAAAATATTTAATAAAATAATTAATAACATTTCTATTGGTGAAAATTTGCTCATTATAGTTTTCAAGTTACACTTAAGCCTCCCATAGACAGGCGCAATGCGAATGTAGGAGATTTTTTTTAATGAAAAGTTCGTGGAAGTGGTTCCACTAGATTTGGGTCGCGCCTTTAAATGATTGACTCACAATGAGCGCACTTAAGCCCAGTGCCTATCAAAACGTTAGGTCATACTATGGTATTGAGCATCAGTGATATCTGAAAAGTTATAAATCCCAATAGCTTCCAGCCTCTCGCTGTACCTATGCACAATTTTGTCTCGAAATTGCATTTGATTCTCGAGTGGGTAGCCCACTCGGAACTCATACAATTTTGCACTCTGTTTTGATTGTCATAAAAGAAGACAGACACATCGGTAGACAAATCGCAAAAGGATTTATTTTACATACTTACTTTTAACAAAAAAAATTAGGTACCGTCAACTACCCTAACTTCGCCTGGCGTCCTAAGTTTGCCTATAATGAAAAATATGTAATATCTTTTTCATGTTACTTGTATGGCAATCAAAACTTTGAGTTTTCATAGAGAGCTTTAAGTTTAGATTGCCATACAAGTAAAATGAACAAGTTAATACATCTTTTTCATTATAGGCAAACATAGGATGCCAGGCGAAGTTAGGCAACTGCCCTAACTTCGCCTGGCATCCTATGTTTGCCTACTTATTTTTATACAGAAAACATATTGCAGATTAATAAATTTCCATTATAATTGGGCTAACTAATTATTATAATTAGTTGTTGCAAACAAAGATAGCGGTTTAAAATAATACCTACTCCTAAACTCATCAATTATCATAATAAAAGAAAACAAACGAATAAATACACTAATAGAACTGCGAACAGTTAGTAATCTGTAATTACGAAAATTAAATCGTGCATTTATTGGTGCAAAGGTTATGTAATCAAAGAATAAAATTAATAACCCAGATACGATAACGTGATAAATCAGTTGCAGCCAACATTTTGTTAATGGAAACTTATGATTTTTGAACGAAGTTCTTTATCGCGGCTTGCGGTAGGAGTAAACTGCTAGAAACCGTCACGTAACGATGAAGCGTTATGCTTGGGATCGACTTTCTTTCTTTTGAAAGTGTGAATTTGGTAAAAAATATTCTTTATGGGTGTCGTTTTCATAGTTTTCGAGGTTGCTAAAGTCGAAAGTGAGGTCAAAATGTAAATTCAAGATGACGGACGCGAATATTTTTGTTTTAAATCATACGTGAGAAGGAACTTCGTTCCTGACGGAATCCCTCAGCCGCACACTTTTTTACGGTTTGTAACACTTCTAATGTAAAATGTTAAAGTTGGTATGTTTGCAATTTTGTATGCTTGTTAGTCCATCTCGCACGAAAAAAACGAATGGCTGAACGGATTATGGTGAAATTTGGTGCACAAGTGAAGCTTAAACTGTATTTACATTATAGGATACGTTTAAAATAACAGATGTTCCAGTTTGGAATTATTCCGTCATCATTTCCTCAAATAAGAGGATGTTTTCAATGAGTGATTGACCTGTGAACGTTAACAAGCTGTCGATGGCTGAGGTTCATTAATAACGAAGGCATGTAGATCATGGAATGCATAGTATATCACTATCTAGTCACACGCATCGCTGAATAGGCTTTTTAGCTGTGATTATGCTGTAGATGATGATGCTACAGTTGTGTTTTTCTCTATAGCTGTAGGTACACTGACAGTAGGTATGGGTTTCATTTTGACAATTCAACAACATTCATTGCGTTATTAACGTTGTTGAGCAGACAAATTTTTGGAACAATGGATTTGGGATAGCCTCCAAAATGATTCAGAATGTGATTCAAAGTGAGAAGCAAATAGGGGTGTAGGGATCTTTATTCTTTTGGTGCGTGGCCGAAATCGGAATTAACGCTGCCATCTTGTATTTACAATACATTTCGCAAAACAATTGCAGAAATGTTTACCAACAGTGCCCCTCTGTCAATGTAATTTGAGCGCCAAAAGATCCTTATAAAGAGTGCACGTCGTGAAAGAAGGACCGCGGAAAATTGTGTTTTTTTTTTTTTGCGTCAATTAGACTTCAGTGGTGACGCGACCACACACCACTTTGAAATTCGTACAAGTGAGTTCGAATTGTGTAGGTAGAGTGCGTATTCAGCAAATAGTTCCTTTGCCATAATGTTGGCTCTACTGTTAAACTTTAACCAATTAGGTAGTGCCGTCACTGTTGTAGGATAAACAGCACCCGAATCGCGTAATACACGATCAATCATAATTAATCTGAATCATTTTGAAAGAGAATGCTAATCCAATAATTCTAAAGTTCAAAAAAAATCTGCTCAACAATGTAAATAACGCAATGAATGTTGTTGAACTGTCAAAATGAAACTGATTAGTCGTAATCGTTTGCAATTAGATAGCAGGAATACGTTACGACATATGAACTATTTGATGAAACTCTACGGCCACTTGTGTGAGGTTTGAAGTGTACTTTACAGAACAGGATTAACAATACTTTTAATTTCTAACTTCTAGTGACGCCATTGTTTGTTCTGAAAAGTAGCGAAATATAGACATCAAGAAATTTTTATAAAGTAGTTATCAACATTATTACCTCACTTTCACTAGTTTCTACCACACAGCTGGAAAATTCATGACCATTTTCATGTTTTTCGTATTGTTTAAGTATAGTTCACAATAAAACTCTATTTATCATCTAAAATTCAAATACAAAGTCTTTCTTCAATATTATGTTGATAGTAGCTTGACGAGTTAACAATATTTAGGTACTTATACATTTTCTGACATGAAATGTTTATGAAACTTGCCTGAAATGATGATGATGAGATACAATAAACAAAATATTGTATAAAACCGGTTTCTTAGCTGTTATTTCAAGAGCACGTGTCTTCTTTTCACTTACCACCGGCGGAGTCCTTACTTTAAACATTTAGCAGCGTTTGTGATTCATTAACGGACCAGACGACTCCTCGTAGTACCTACTCGAATAGTAATAATATATTTTATGTGTTTACAATCTCAAACAGGTGAAATAGCCAGGCATAATCAGCCTATAAGGTTCATAATCGACCACGCGCACCACGTGGTCGACTATGGCCCACTCCTTCTACATTATGGCTCACTCCTAGACATGTGACATCCACGCAGGCCCAGTGCGTGTACTGAGTCAGTACAATCACTGGGCCTGCGTGGATGTCACATGTCTTCGATTTTTTTTGGTTCAAAGACCGCCGGCCGGCCTGCCGGTTTCCTAACGATGTTATCCTTCACCGGTTTGAGAGCAGTGTAGTCAGAAATATGGATAATTTGCCCATTGTTGTTAATTTTGAATACCTACAATTTGTTATCCTATGGAAAACATTAGTTAGTGATTAAATAAATAATGAACACTGAGTGCGATGGTATGTACCTAGGTATGCCTACTAAGCGCCAGAATTAAGGTGTACGTACTTTAGTGGGGATTTTGCCTATTTGGCACTTGTATGGTAGCTACTATTCAAGGCTTATGTGGTGTTACTATGTATAATTTATAGAGCCAGTTACGCTTTGAAGAAAAATAAATATGAACATGATAATAAAGGTTAATAAGTAGAGTCACTTTTGAGGCTCATACCTACATACTATTGATTAACCGATTTGTGTTTTAGATAACATATGTAGCTACTTATCATTTTTTTATTAGCTCATTTAGGAAACCAAACATATTTTTCCGAAGCAATTACAAGAAACTTACCATGCAGCGTTACAGCCAGTCTTAAGACAGGTTGGTTAGGAAAGGCAAAAAGAGAGCAAGAAAGAATAATGGGGTATTGTGAGCGCTAACTGGATATATCCATTCAAATCTGTGTGGTTGTTTCCTCAAAAGACCATCTCAGATACTGATTTGCATGTTCCTCACATCATTTGACCAAGATAATGTCTGGACTTCTAAAGACGAGTTCTCAGTTTGTTTCGATCTTCCTTTCCAGAGTAGTCGGTAAGGAAACACCAACCTCATCTAGTTTTCAAGTCTTATCTTTCTTCTCACGTGTAAAAGTGTTTTTTACAACCAATTGACAGAAATAAATTATCGTTCATCATTTATTGCCCAGGAATGGGACGTGTCTAGAAAAAAGATACCTAAGTACATTATGCAGTTCAAAATATTCACCGTCCTACAACTATGAATCTCATACTAAACTATGAATACAATACACAAATGCAGACTACTGCGCATATACGATATTATCGCCTCAAGTAATCTTTCAATTTGCCTGTAAACAGCTTCGTCCGTCATCGTAACGAGCCCACAGTTACTCCGTCCGACCCACAGCTAGCTAGACGAGCTCTGGACTTGGCAACACTAAATTGATTTGCATTTCCTATGAATAATTAGGAGACGACGGACTTAAAGATTAATTTCGTTAAGCCGTCGCGTTGGTCCCGGATGTAATTTCTTCCTAGATCTCTGACCTTTTCGTTATGTAGAGTCAGAAGCCCGAAACTCTGACAACCCAGTGTAACTCAAGTTCAAAGCATTTAGCCCACCTGGAAGGTTCAGGCATATGGGATGCCGGGAGACCTAGCGGAGGGCTCATTTTAAATGTAGGTTTTTCTTAGCAAATAAGTATAGCATTATAAACCGTGAAAATAAAATCTGATGTATATTTTAACGAATAAAATAATATACAATATAAAATACAAGATTTATTAGTATATGCTTGAGGAGCTCGTGGCTAACTAACAACAGCCGCACTGGTCGATTCATCAGGTTAAGTTACACTTGCCGGGGTTGGTCAGTGGATGGGTGACCATCTTTACATACCGAGAATCTTCCGTGCCTCGGTAAGCATGATAAGACGTTGGTCCCGGCTGACACTCGTGGATCTTTGACAGTCGTTACCGAGTCGTCAGAAGCCCGAAAGTCTGACACCAGTCTTACCAAGGGGTATCGTATTACCCAGTTACTGGGTTGTGGAGGTCAGATAGGCAGTCGTTCCATGTAAAATACTGGTATTCAGCTGCATCCGGTTAGACTGGAAGCCGACCCCAACATAGTTGGGAAAAGGCTAGGTAGATTGATTTATTAGTATATGCATTGGTTTTAAAATCAAAGCATTTTATTTTAAAAATATTTTTTGGCCACAGTTATAAATATTCACAAAAAAATTAAAAGGTTGGTAAATACGTATAGCTCAAGACCCCATGAAAACACTATTTTACAATGTTTTATAACACGGTTTTAAACCGCGATGGTTAACTTTAGCACAAACGTAATCCTGGAGGGTTCACTTCCAATATGTATGACAACATGGCGTATGAGTTCTATGAAAACTTGGTGGAGTCGAAAGTGTTAAACCCAATTTACTGCCACTTTTGTATTGTCAAGGAGTCGGTCAGTCAGAAATATGAAGCTAGTTGCCTCATCCCAGCTTAGTAGATTCCCATCGACAAGAACGGGCAAGAACCTCCAAGGACACTTTTAATTTAAATTAAAGTTACAAAATATTGGCTACATCATTTATGTTGTAATTATACATACGTAAGCACACTTTGAACACTTATGTATGTCACAGTATTTTATTTGATTTTGTGAGCTTTTCATGTTATCCTATCTTTTACCACTTACCTTTAATTTATTAAAACGGACACACAATTCCCCGTATTTATTATTCTAGCGTATGGCACTCGTGGGAAAATCAGCGTCAGGTGACGCTGATTTTCAGATGCACTTTGTATTGGCATCTGACATTATGCTGAGCTGAGGCTCTTTTGGCATTATAATCATTGTTTTCTGTTTTTTTCAAGTTATAAGGTGTATTTTTCTGTTGTAATGCCATTAAACGCATTATTCTTTCTTTCTTTATTTCTATATAATTATGTGAGAACGATATAGAAAGCCATGTAAGAAGTACGTTAAAAAGTCTTACCAAGGGATATTGTGATAACTAGTTCTGGGTTGTGGAATTCAGATAGGTAGACGTTCCATGTATTCAGCTGCATCCGGTTTGACTGGAAGCCAACCTCAATATAGTTGGGAAAAGGCTAGGCAGATGAATAAACGGGAATGTGAATAGAGATTTATGCTATACCTATATGCGCTACTTATACATATGCTATTAAAATTGACGTTTTGCTTTATTGGTTAGATGGTTTTAATTTTTGTAGGGAGGTTTGTCTGGAGATGAAATACCTACTGTGAGATGAGCGTCTGACTGTAATAATACAATCTTAATACTAGGATAAGGTATATTTGCCAATGTAATAGAACCCTGGATGACACTGGCACAGCGGCATAGAAATACTAAATAACTGGCACAAGTAGAAAGAGAGCAGTCATCATGTGAATGTTGGATGATGAACCAATGTAATTGGCCTGTACTAGACACCGAATGTTTTCAATTTCCTAATTACCATTTGTTTTACTCGTACAATATGACAATAGGGATGATGACACAAAAATATTGTTTTGTCTGTCATGTAGATTATTAAAAAATATTGGACACGTATTTTTTCTTTTTACACGATAACAAAAGATTACGGCAATACATTGAGTAGGCAATGCGTTAAAATGTGGCAAGACGTCACTGGCCGGTAGATTTTATACTGATTTGTGATGTAGCGAACCCCGACTCCCCAACTTTAATACGTTTTATCTAAACTATTTTTTATTCATATGATAAACCAAAAAATATGTGTCTAATATTTTTTCATTACCAATTACCAATCTTCTTCTTGGTGCTGCCAGAAGGACGGGCGTTTTCGGGGACTGACTTATGTAAATTCGACGTTGAAAAAGTGCTGATTCTCAGCCTAGTTTGATAAAATGACTTTTCATTTTGATTGACCAGTCTTTGAGCGTTCTTTTTTTTTGTGTTTTGTTACTCCGTTCATCATCAGTCCTTTGCCCTTATCCAAATTAATTTGGGGTGGGCGCAGCACGACCCCTTCTTCTTTACTTCTCAAAGTCTTCGCTCTCAAGTCTCAGGAGTCCCCTCCTTTCTAGCCGTATCATCTTTCACATAGTCCATCCATCGTTTCTTTATTTATAATCATTCGAATTCACACTCAACAGTTTCCTCATGATATTTTCCTCATTTATTTATTATTTATTTATTTAATACTTCAAGTACAGCAATGTACTATCCAAGAACTTTATATAAGCAGTTTGAAAACAAAATCCCGTGAACACGATGACCACATCTGTATAACGCCCCTATTTGCGTCGACCAATGAAACAAAAAAATACATAGTAATATTTTGTCGTTTTTATTTTTTGGTTCTTCGTGTGTTTTGTTAGCTCTGGTACAATGATCACAGATGTCTGACCCTTTTTCAATCACTGGGAACAGAAAAAAGGAAATAAAGATGAGAAACTTTTCAATTTTAATGTTTACTGTCTTTTTTTATTTACTAAAACAAAAGACATATAAAAAATCTGATGCTGCGAGACTATTGGTTGATGTGATTTCTATAGCGGCTGAGTGCTGTAAGCAGACTTTACGGTGCTTAGATATGAAGTTCTTCGATAGTACATCACATGCACAAAACATATATTCACACAATTTTTCATTTACCGGTGCCACTTTCAAATATCCTCTTATTCTATATATTCGCGTTCAATAGAGATACTTGAGAGTATGATGATAGTAGAGGGAATTTTTGATAAAAATCGCTAATACCTAAATACTTGTTAAAAGCTTTTAGTACCTAGTCTTGTATTTTTTAAGTAAGAGACGATATTTATTGATAAGATTATAATCACAATAAACTGGCCAAGTTCGTGTCGTGTATGTTATTTGTGTTTTCGGCAGCATAAATAAGTTTGTATGTCATAATATTTCTCAATGAGACTGTGTAAAACAGTATTTTCGCTAGTTGCTTAACTCAAAACCGCTATAACCGAAAATATCCCCTAACTATCTCAAAAACTGCAGAACATAATTATCGTATTCAAACCAATTTTCTGTGAAGGCGTGTTGAAGTTATACCATCATTCTTTCTTAGAGTTTTCCACCGTAGGTACACTTTAACTGAGTTCAAAATTAATGCCGCATACATTTTTTACGTCTTTCTAAGCGCATATCTCATTTACCAACTATTAACTTAAACAAAATAGAAGATTGTTTGCGTAGGGAGCAAACAACTATTTTTACTAACAATATCTACATTATAAATTCAAATCACTTTTAGTCCCTACGGATTAAAAAGCTATTTTAATCCCTGTTTACGAAGAATAAACTAGCTGTTTTTGAATAGATGTGATATCAAAGTCATTTTGAAACCTATTTATTATGTTTCAGTACCTAGCCAACGATACCCACACGCTTATGTGCACTGATTTTTTTCTTCATATCTCAGTACGTACTTACTGAGATATGAAGAAAAAAATCAGGATGGAGAACCACCCATTTTTTTTTTCGTCATTTCAGGACTCACTTGTCTAGCAATTCATAGAAATTATCCCTACTTTTCTTACATTCTTCTTTATAAATATAGGGCCAAATATTCTCCGAGGAAAACTGTTGCGACAATATATGGGCAGACAGACGGACTGGATGAAATTATACTTATTGTTTTTATCGTTTTAAGCATAATACAGAGAATTCACAACAACACCTTAAAACCGATAGAAAATGCACCAAGTTTTATCAGGAACGCTGAAGTTCACGATCACCTGAACATGAAAACAGTCAAGGAAGAAATTAGTTCATGTTCGCAAAAATACAAGTCCAGACGCGAGAGGTACCCCAACCGATAGGGATGATGACTGGGGAGAAATAAAAACTATTTAGTCCGTCAGTCTGACAATAAAAAAATATTAGACACGTAGTTTTTGCCTTATCACATTAATAAAAATGGTTTAGATAGTGGGGGCTCGCTACGTCAAAAGTCAGTATAAAATCTAGCGGGGATTGACTTTATGCCACATTTTAACGTATTGCCTACTCAATTATTACCGTAATCTTTAGATTACGTAAAAAAATAAAAATATAATGTTAACTTGTCCAACATTTTTTAATAATCTACATGTGGGAAAAACATTTTTTTTTTTGTCAACATCCCTACATTCTACAATTAGATAACTTGTAGAGGCTGCTTGACTAATAAGAGAGTTGCTCCTGATGAGGAATAACTCTTCCCTGCCAGATCATTCTACAACCATATTATTAATGGTTGCTGCTATTGTCCATGCGTCATGTTCGTGAACGGGCGCCGTCAGTGGGGACTGGTCATCTCTTAGCTACCACGGCTTATTTTAATTTAATTTAATTTTTGAATTTTTATTTTTTTACGGACGCTTTTAACGTTTTGCATCGTTCTCACATGTATAACTTCAACATGAATGATGTAACCAATTTTTTGTAACCATATTATGATTTAAAAGAGTGTCCGTGGAGTTTCTTGCCCGTTCTTCTCCATAGGTACCTACTACGCTTTGGAATGGGCATCTAGCTTCATTTTTCTGACTGACGGACCCCTTGACAATTCAAAAGTGCCTGTAATTGGTTTATTTGAAATAAATGCTTTGAGTTTGAGTTTGTCTTGATTTTTCTTAAGAACGGTAAGTTTTCCAATAAAGTAGGTAATCATTGTATGTGATTTTACAATAAAAGTTTATTTGAAGTACAAAGTTTTTTTAATTCTATTGGCTATACCTACTTACTGGAAGCTGATCGATCCAGACAGACTTACTTGGGAAAACACTAGCCATATGATGATGTCTTGACATTCAGTTATTTGGCGCAGCCGCGAGGCACACTTTCCTGCTAATATGTTAGAACGCACTTTTACACTTTTTATTTGTTTTCTTTCTTTTTTAATTAGGTTTTTATTTGTAGTACAATAATTATGTTGTGTTGTGTGCCTCTTAGTCTGTGCTAAATAAATGTATTTTCTTTCTTCTTTCTTTCTTTATCTTTTGTCAATCAATAGCTTATGGCTTATTATTGTTATCTAAAACGAGAGTACAGTCCTTCAACAAAAAAAAATGTTCATTACTTTCGCGGCCTGCAACAAGGGCATTGATGGACGATCGCCGAGGCACACATACGTGAATCCATCAATGCCTGTTTGCGGCCAAGGCTTGTATAGTACTTTTCTCAAATAATGCGCAGAAATTCAAACTAAGTAAATTAATTATAAATTCTAGAATCAATGACTAACAATAATTTTTCACCCTTCAATATGTTCATTTGTTTCTTCTTTACTTATACAGCTCTATTTGCAAACCAAATCGAAATTTAAATAAAATCTTTACAATGCATTTGCTCGAAAAGAGCCTTTTCCAAGCAGTAAATTAGTGCGGAAAGTGTCACTTTTTTTCACTAGTGCTTTTTACTTTTCTGTTTTTTTTTAATTTTTGTGGCCGTCGTCAGCCCGTTGCAAAGAGTTTTTATTATTTGAAAACAAGAAAAAGTAAGAGAAAAGTTTTACAAATCAGATGATGATGATAACGATGGCGATGGCGATGGCGATGTCGATGGCGATGACGATATCGATGACGATGGCGATGGCAATGGCGGAGTCAAAGTCAAAGTCGAAGTCGAAGTCGAAGTCAAAGTCGAAGTCGAAGTCTGAGTCGAAGTAGAAGTCGGAGTCGGAGTCGGAGTCGGAGTCGGAGTCGGGGTCGGAGTCGGGGTCGGAGTCGGTCGGAGTCGGTCGGAGTCGGTCGAAGTCGGTCGGAGTCGGAGTCGGTCGGAGTCGGTCGGAGTCGGCCGGAGTCAGTCGGAGTCGGAGTCGGTCGGAGTCAGTCGGAGTCAGTCGGAGTCGGTCGGAGTCGAAGTGAGTCGGTCGGAGTCGGAGTGAGTCGGAGTCAGTCGGAGTCAGTCGGAGTCGGAGTCGGAGTCAGTCGGAGTCGGAGTGAGTCGGAGTCAGTCGGAGTCGGAGTCGGAGTCGGTCGGAGTCAGTCGGAGTCAGTCGGAGTCGGTCGGAGTCGGTCGGAGTCAGTCGGAGTCAGTCGGAGTCGGAGTGAGGCGGAGTCAGTCGGAGTCGGAGTCGGAGTCGGTCGGAGTCAGTCGGAGTCAGTCGGAGTCGGTCGGAGTCGGTCGGAGTCAGTCGGAGTCAGTCGGAGTCAGTCAGAGTCGGAGTCGGAATCAGTCGGAGTCAGAGTGAATCGGAGTCGGAGTCGGAGTCGGTCGGAGTCGGTCGGAGTCAGTCGGAGTCAGTCGGAGTCAGTCGAAGTCGGTCGGAGTCAGTCGGAGTCGGAGTCGGAGTCGGAGTCAAAGTCTAGAGGGGTTAGACGGAAAAAATTAAGACCAGAAGTAGTAACGACACTTTTTGGTATAGTTGTAAACCGTGCGGCGTGCGCGTGTTTCTCTGTCTGTCTCTCTCTCTCTCTCATAGAAAGAGGAACTTCGTTCCATCCGGGTGTCCTTTACACCTCTCAAGTTTTTTTTAATTTCCTCGCACAATGCATAGTAAAACGTTGTATGATACACGTGCGTAAGATGATTTCCGATGAGTGGCATTTTATTCACGAGCGAGCATAGCGAGCGAGTGTATAAGTTGACACTCATCGGAAATCACCTACGTTCCGCACTTATAGCATAAATAACTATTGTCATGTTGTGTTGAAGTAAAATGTTCGTTCCATTTTTAAATAACAAGACAAATAATGCTCGAATTTCCAAGCATGTTTGAGAAAAAATACAATAGTCGGTTGTCAATAATTTATTAATAATTAATTACGAGTGTTTTCTTTGATACTGAAGGGCATTTGTTTCAAGCATCGGTGTCTATGCCACGTTTATTAATATTTGATGATTACGTTCGATATTTAACGCACACTATAATCATTTCTTTCTGACTAGTGGCAACGAATCAATTGGCTCCATATATATTTTTGTTACTGATTAGGTAGGTAGTCGTAATAACTTCTTTCAGTTTTGATATGAGATGCTACTGTTAGCAGCATTTGAAACATTTGCGTGTCCAGAAAAGTAAGTAGGTACCTTATTATGTAAAATATCGTCCATTGTTTTAGTTACTTACTCCGATTCTAAATAAAACGAGTTTCGGTAAGTACATTATTATTTTATATATATTTTTTACTTATTGGATGTGAGACAGCAAAACGTCGTTTTTAGAAGAACTTATGAAGGCCAAGGAAATAGGGCCTAGATAAAGTGATATTCTATCAGCGATAACGATAGTGGTAAAGACGAAAATGTATTGGATGGACATAAATTATGCTACTGAAAAGCTTATATATCAATCCTTTTGAAAGTCGTAATACAGACTGTATATATACAGGATGTTTGGGACATCGACGCGAAGCCGGTTACCATGGATTCAGTACATGATTCTGAACCTCCCTGCGTTGAAATTTTTCGTCGGTTATTTAAAAAAAAAAACAGCTGCTCCATACATTTTGACAGCGTAGGTATTGCACTTTTCTATGAACCAGCAGATTTAAAAAAAAATAACCGACGAAAAATTTCAACGCAGGGGGGTTCAGAATCATGTACTGAATCCATGGTAGCCGGCTTCGCGTCGATGTCCCGGACACCCTGTATACTTGTCACTTGCCGTCATGTGGGCCCCATTGCTTGTCAAGCTTAGTTTCCATACTAGAGTGCGTTTCATCGAATAGTTCTTATGCCGTAATGTTGGCTCCACTGTTAAACAACAACAGACCAATTAGGTAGCGCCGCCACTGTTGTAGGACGAACAGGAATACGCTGCAGTCCTACCTGATTGATCTGATATTAAAGTTCAACAGTGGAGCCCGCATTACACCATAGGAACTACATATTTTATGAAACGCACTCTAATAAAGTTTAAAATGGCGACTGACAGAAAAGTGCTCCCAATCGTGTCACGGGTAAGTTATGATTAACGCACTTTATAATTATGAAACATTTCGAACCCGATTATCACCTGTCTATGCCCTCAGACGAGTCTCTCTCCCATATAACTTAGAACATAGAAGAGTTACGAGTTAATTTTGATTGTTAATGGGCTGTTTGAGGTTTTAGGTCATCTCATCAGTTTTTGGATGCTAGATGCTGCAGCCGTTAATGTACCTCGTTTTGAATTCCACTGTCACTTACTTTCTAAGCTCACAAATCGATCTATGAATAAATAGGTATCAAACATTTCTTTAAAATTATTAAATAAAACATCGTAAAAAACATAAAACGAGTATTATAACTATGTTAACTTAGGTACTTGAAATTCCTTGCTAAATATATATTATGTAGATACTCGTTTAGAAAACAATCATATAAAGTAGGGAGTAGGGGGGTCTGCATAATCTATGAATATGATAACAAAGTACATTTCCAATCCAAAAGTAGGTACCTACCTACCTGTAGTTTGCAAACACAAGTAGGTCAATTGAATTCAAACATTCATACATGATTCATAACGGAAATTCATAGTATTTGATGAAAACGTCGCTCTCGTTGCGGAGGGAAATAGAATTTTCCAGTAAGACCATGCTGGTGCTTTCCACCTAACGACACAAAGCGACACAGTGTCTGCCGTCCCAAAGAAATTTGGTTCCGTGCCTGGCATATGTGTGACTACAGTGTCGGAATCGAGTCGCGTGTGGAAACTTATGTAATCCTTATTGTGTCCACTCCTGCGCTATGCTCAGGGGAAATAACCGTTTTAAAAGAACTATTCGATTTACGATTTAACTGCAGCATGCACTGTGGCCAGACATTACTCTATAATACAATACGTAAGATTGTTCTTCTAACAATAGTTGTATGATGAAATTGCTAACAGTAATCGTAAAAACTGATACCGTTTTACGTTCCTTATCACTGTTACTAACACTATACTTTATCTTGAAAGAATAACAGCGAGGTTATGATAAGTGCGTGCCTATTTCTGTTTGTATAGGCAACGTAATTTTAGTTTATGGAAATTTAATCGAATGCTGAAATTATAATTTCGCATTTTTCAATAGGGACTCACTCTCTCAATTTTTAAACCTCCTCTTCGTCACTGTAAAAGAAAACTTTATGTGTATAATATTGTTTTGCGGGTTTGTCTCTACAGAACACATTTCATAATTCGCATTGAATGACGTCGGAACTATACGTAAGTATACGTACGACTAACTCGCACTCAGTCTGTGCGCTCCCTTAGTACAAGGAAGGTCGGGATCTTCCGTGCGTGTCCGTATGTGTTCGCACGAGTAAATATCGTACGAAAACGCGTCCAAAGTGCGCTCGGCATCACTCATTTCTTTCATAAGTCTATATACCTACAGAGAAGCTGCAGATATTGTAATCAGCTTGACTCGATTTTCTAATAAGAGTACCTACCTACTAGGTCTAGATTCTTGATGTTCTGGAGCATCTAGTAGATGTTTCACTTAACCTGTTCTTCTTGCAGTTTAATGTAATTGATATGAGGATTGCTACAAGTCACTAATTTAGCGTAAATAATACGTTTGCTTCTTGAAGCTTCGAATTAACATAGGTTGTTTTCTCCGTCGCGGGGCCATACCCTTTGCTTAGACTTTTATCACTTACGACACCTGTTAGTGTGTCTACTAGGAATTAAATATGAGGACCCCTGCAAGTTGCGAGGAGTGGCTTCATCAATTTTTCAGGACCTGTTGGTTAGTCCTGAATTGTCGTTGCCTTTCTTCAGTTTTCAGCGGATTAACGAACCTGCGTAGGTCTTTGTAGTTTCCTATTCTTGTGGCAGCGTCGAGTCGGAGAGATCTTTGCTTTCTTTCAGGTAAGTTTTGGTATTTCAGGAATCGAGACGTCTCGTCATGGTTTATTTTCATTTTTATCGTAATAATTTGTTTCAGTTTGCGATATCGACTTCAATGGATCTTCAGATCATTGCTCATTGTCATTATGCATTATTTATCTTCTAGCAGATCGAAATTCGTCGGTACGTATATGTTTAGATTTTTTTAATTTATGTTAATTGGCAGCTATTGACAATTGTGTATCCGAGTGGGATAAAACCAACTTCAAATGAGTTGCCGTGAGTTTTTGGGTCGGGGCGTAGCGGGACCCGAAAACCCGCTTGCTACCAAACATGTTCAGGATTTAATCCACAGTTTCCTACTTTCAATTAAAATTTCGTCAATATTTTCCAGGACAGTTGGGTGGCGTTACCCAATATAAGATCGAGTTGGAACCCTTCGCTGTCAGAATGCGTAACATTTCACACAAGCGGCCGGAATGTGGCTGAGATGGCCGGCTAGTAGCTCGTACGGTATGTAGGACTTCAGGAATGTATGTTTGAATGCAGAGCAGTCTCAGGGTGGCTGGGTAGGCAGCCCGGGATATGGCAGATGTGATTAGAGACACTTCAGAGAACCGACACACATGATAGGTATTGGAATCAGATTTTATCTAATAGCTCCTACACACTATGCCGGCGGCATGGTCGCCGGCACTCCCGCCGAGCAAGCCGCGGCGCGCCCGGCCATTCCGCACAAAGCCGCACATCGGATCGCAAATAAAAATGACGGCGCAAAAGCCGGCGGTACGTGCCGCGCGGCAAAAGCCGGCGGCCATGCCACCGGCATAGTGTGTAGATCCCATTTCACTTTCGACTCCACCCATTTTTCATAGAACTCATACGCCATGCCGCCATACATACTGGATGTGATCTCTTCCGGAGAGTTGCCGGCATTACGTTTGCGCTAAAGTTAACCATCGCGGACGGTCAGTGGCAATAGATTTATAACCGTGTTTTAAAACACTGTAAAACGAAGTAAAATAGTTTTTTCAGGGGGTCTTGTCTTATCTCCAATCTTTACAAAAATTTGTGAATATTTATAACCGTGAAGAAAAAAACAAAAGTTTCGATTGTAACACCCACGGTTTATAATGTTGTATTCGCTAAGAAAAAACTACATTTAAATTGAGCCCTCCGCGAGGGCTCCCGGCATCCCATATGCGACTAGGTGAACCCTCCAGGAGATTTCCCGGCACTGAACGTGCTGATAGGTTACACTGTCTCTTGCTAGATGTCAGGCTCTGGAAATTCGAAACAGTGGTTTTTCTAAATCCACAATTTTTTTTTCTGATTATTTTAGTTGCGGGTTACAAGAAAGCTGAAACCATTTCTATAATTTTAGATTTTGACAGCAATGGTAATCTCGTTATTAAAAGGCATCATTATGACTTTGGTCCTGGTCCTGGGGGTTTCAGGTGGCCTCTATGGACTAGCTAACAGGATGAATAGTTGTTGGAAATAATAGGGTTTGATTATACTTTCAAAATAATTAACAAAATTGCACCGCACAACACAACACGAAAAATTAATAAAAGGAAAACAATGAATACGGCGGTAGACAAACAAGAAAACTGTTTGTAAAAATAACAAAGCATTAATTAATTAGGTACTGCGAATATGCGCACCAGTCAGGACAAACAAAATATGGTTGTGGCTTTATAACTTGTTTCTGCAAAATGTTCACAAATGAAATATTATAGGTAGGGCAGCTTCAAGCGTTTTTGACATAAATGTTTGGGTTCTGTAACCTGGCGGTGGATATGTATACATTATGTTACATGAATTTATTTTGCTAGTGTCGGTCAGCAAACCGTTCAAAATAATTAGAAAATTGTTTTATACTAGTTTAATTACTTAATTCCTGATAAGAGACAAGTGCCAGTTAAAAGATAGATAGGTCTTACCATAACGCTATTTGCAAAAAAAACAATTATAAATACTTACTGATGTTTACAAATGCGCGCGTTGAATACTGAAAGAACATTTCAATTTCTGCAGTTTTGTAGATAGGATTTTTGGTCTTAGATTAAAGACTTTTTCGGAAACTGCATTTTATTTTTAAAAGGCGAGTTAGGCGGGTCAGAAATACCAAGGAAAACCTTTGGTTGGCAGTTAAAAGTTGATAAATCAACAGATTTACTTATGTGTCCATCTGCTTAGTTTTTTCCCAACTATGTTGGGGTCGGCTTCCAGTCTAACCGGATTCAGTTGAATACTAGTATTTTTGAAGTAGCGACTGCCTATCTGACCTCCACAACCCAGTGACTGGGTAATACGGTACCTCTTGGTAAGAATGGAGATGGAATGTCAGACTTGAGACTCACTACACGTAACGCTTGCCAAAGATCTCCAAATTACTTCATAAAACTCAGATTAGCTTAAGCGGAACTAAAAGCTTCATCCGTAGGTTTTCGTGACAATAAAATTTTGAGTTGATTTTTGAGACTCTACTTCACAAAAACCGTTATGATTTATAAACCAATACTGTAGGCCAAACAATTTGTTATTAAATAGTACAACGGCATGGTACAGTCAGCCTCAAACTACAATAAAAAGAAAGAAAGAAAGAAAGAAAACGTTTATTTGGACACAGTTCGTGAAACACAAAATAAAAACAAACTAAAAGTAGAAGTAATTTTTTGGCAATAAGTGTGTGCCTCCCGGCTGCGCCAAAGAGGTTCATTTCAGCATTAATGCCAGACAAATGCTGCCTGACGCTGGTTTTCTAATGAACCCTTATGAACAAGTGACGGGGAGTACAAACAGTTTCAACATACCTAATACATAATTATAAAACTTCTAAATAAATTAGTAAACAAATAAACGAATTACAAAAATTCAGAAAAAAAAAAACAAGAACTGTCCAAGCAAAACCTGTTAAATAAATTGCCATTAATTTAATTGTCTACAATCCTTGTTACATAGTATTGTATCAAAGTGTATAGATCTACAAAACATTACACATTGGGTATTTAATTGTTGCTAAACGTTGTCAAAGTCAAAGTCAAAGTCAAATCATTTATTTCAAATAGGCCCTTGCAAGGCACTTTTGAACGTCAAAAATTACAAAAAAAATGAATTGATTCTAGTCGCCCCTTCCAAAAGGTAGTTTTCGTATGGAGAAGAATGGGCAAGAAACTCCACCGTTACTCTTTTAAAATGTTTTACAATATTTTGTATATATGTAGGTACATTAGTTATATAATTATATGTGAAGACGATGCATCTAAAAATAAAAAAATAAAATTTACCATACCACAATAGGTAAAAATAAATTTAAAAAGAGAGCAACAACAGATAAATTAATTACCTATGTGATAGATACATGGTTCTCACATATTTACAAACATTGTAAAAGAAGACGATTTTCCAAAAAATAAATAAAAAAAAGTTACAATTAATAAGTCAGTGTGTGAGGAAGTCATCACAGAATGTAAAATCAATGTCATATAATAAAATATAATAATTTATAAAACTTAAATTCGCAACCAGTTTGATTTTGTCAGTTGATACGGTATTATCGAACACAAATTGTAGACAATTAAATGAATTCCTGTCTTCCTCAAATATTTTTGAGACGAACTGTAACTCATGTATAGAGCTCAAAGTAGGCTGAGCAGCCAGCACTCGCTACTTGACGTCGCCAGAGAAAAGGGCATCGCATAAATCGAATCGAGAGTCAGCCTCCATTACACTTTACCACTTCACAGTAGGGGCTCAATTTGTTAACAATCCCAAGTTCCGCCAACTACTAGGTATAAAGTTTTTACACTTTCTGCATATCGGAGTGTCCAATTGATATGTCTAATTAGTCTCGAGTGGTCTAGAAACAGTGCAACAGCGCTGTCTGCCACAGTACTCTGAATTAGCAACCTTAACTGTGACAGTTCTATAATCCTGTAGACCAGTTCAGTTCATACGCGATAATCCTGTTAAAGTCTGGCACAAATAAGATTTATGACCACATCGAGTTGAAACGTTTTATCTAGTTACCAACTTGATAAAAAAAATATTACCCAAATCAACATATTCATAACTCATAAATCGTTAGGCTGAAAAACGTAAGACGCGGGAACATACGGGGCGAGTGGCGCGGGCGTGGCGATGGCGTGGCGCGGGCGTTGCGCCGCCCGTTTAATATTTCATACAAAATGTAACGACGTGACACGCAACATACACACAACGTCCGCACCGCACCGTCGAGTCGCCCGCGCCATGTTTCTTGTGTATGTTCTGCGCCACGTCGTTCCTATACATTTTGTATGAAATATGAAAAGGGCAGCGCAACGCCCGCGCCACACTGTCGCCACGCCCGCGCCTCTATTACTTGTGTCTGTCCCGCGCCTTTGGTGTCCTGACCATTGAATGCATGTGATCATTTTAATTATTTTAAGTTTTACAACCTTTAATTACGCGAGACATTGTAACAGAAATAACCTACATATTTATTTTACAATAGTTCAATCTACACAGTACAAAGATATTTAAATAAATAAAGCGCAAACAAAATGACATATTAAACATTCGATGAAACGTATTCAGGAATATCTTAGATACGCTGCAAATAATAAGTTCTGCATGAAAAGGAAAAGTGAATAATTCATTTTATGGTTGTTATTCAATCAGAATAACAGATTGACAGTATTAGTGCGATTGTACTTATATCCTGTCCAACGTCAATGGCCGACCCCAATCCTATTTCTTTTATTCAATTTTGAATATGTTACCATCTATTTTAAATATCTACATCTCATGAATGCCAGAATGACTCTGATGAATCTGTTTTTCTGATCACTAACAACTATTGGAGCTATAATTATTTATCGATAGCGGGAATTGGTACTAATGGATTAGGAAGTAGTAGTGGCAAGCTGTCACAACGATAGTGTCGACTGTCGCCCTAAATAGCTGCAGTACTTGACTGACATTTCAGTAATGGAGATCTCGACGATCGATGATTTATGATTGCACTTTGTGCCCGTAGCTTTTAGTGATTACAGACATGTCTGACTGTCAACTTTCCCAGACATATTCCAGCCGTACTAATCATAGAGAGAGGACATCCATCACGACGAAAAATTAAATCCTTGTTCCTGGTTGTGTTCAGATCGCATTTTCTGTTCAGTTGATAATCTTTTGGCTGGCAGACATTTGGTGAGAAAATGTTTGGTAGGCACAACGAAATCATTTCAGCGCAACTGAAAAAGTAAACAGTAGGTAAATGGTAAATGTATTTAATACATAATACGACAGACCAATGACGATAGATGGGAAGAAGAAGTTCCGCGCCGACCACATATAGAGCCCTCTTACATTTCGGCGCTGCGCTAAAGCATTCTTGCGATACTGAGCGCACATTGCCGGCGCAGTGAAATATATGGTACTTTTATTTTATTCATAAAAAAATAGAAATAGCAATAAAAAAATAAAAAAAAATTGTTTGTTATTAAGCAAATGTTGGAGATTATTTTAGTATAAATACTACGTACGAAAATGATGTAGAATATTCAGACTTGTTTCCAAACCTTTTTAGTAGAAAATTGAATTAGGTCCAGTAATTTTTTCTTTAAATAAATATCATATAACAAAAATGTATTCTATTATTATAAAAGTATCGGATATGTTTAATATGAGAAAAATTGTTTTGATGAATTATATTCAACAGAATCCGCAAATTAGAGCTCTCAAATGAGCTCTACATGAGTTTTTGCCAAAACATGCATCAGGAGAACGATTATTGATAGATAAATAAATAAATAATGAAAAAATCGCTTTATTATTATTGTAGGAGAAAACGAACTATGTTTACCAAGTAATTGTTATTTATACTAACCAATGAATAGTATTCAATTTCAACGAGGAAATCATGCATCTACGCTTATTATTGTAATAGGCCCCTTAAGGGCTTAGCATTATGCTGAATAAAGGGCCGATGCACTCGATGCGTTGCGGCGGCAGCGCGGCGCCGGGACGGTGTCGCTGCAGCGTCCTGCACATCCGGCGTCGCATCGCACGTACACCGGACTTTCTACGAGACGCGAGCCGAGGCGGGAAGGGGTGTACGCGTTTCGACGCCGGAGCGGCACCGCTGACTCACCGTGTGACCGTCAATGCGGAGAAATCTTTGCGGTGCGGCGCCGCAACACATCGTGTGAACAGGCTCTATTCTATTCTATTTTTCCATATGGCAATGGTGCCGATGTCGACAATTCTGCCAATGTCAATGTGTGGAGAAAACGTGCGGAGGGAAACAAAAAAAAACAATTTTGTGATGGAAGTTAAAATTAAATACCATGTAATTGAGTTTAATGCGAAACTTGTTGGCGGGTATTATCAGAACACTGAAACAAACAGATACAAAATATTGTTTTAAATATGAATAAATATATACATAAATGGTCACAGGCAACACAAAAATCATCATAATTTGATGTCATTGACGCGAATAAAAAACATCAAAGCTACAAAGAGCTTTGGGGAAGAATGTGTTAGTAGAGATGGAAAGTTAGTTGGGACAGGGATTTTTAATTTAGGAAGATGGCTAGGCTCATAAACTACTTAAATAGTCAGGGATGACATTTAACGACCAGAAAATATTAAACGTTTAATGACAAATTAAAATTACCATGTTTCAAAACACTCCTCGCCCCGTGAGAGCGCTTTATAGCGTGGTGACGCCATTATCGGTTTAACGCATTAATTAATAGCAATTTAATGAGACATTCGATTCCATATAGTAATTACTAAGTTTATTAAACCTCTGACGGACTTAGTTACGCTGACAGCGCCACTAATGCCATTAGGCGACGAAACGCGCTGAGTCAACAAAAATTAGATGGTACAATACGGCCAATGAATCATGGTCCGTGCGATCTTTGCGCAGAAAGCTGTGCAATAACATTTTTATGAACCTTAATTGTGATATAAGCCGTGTGAGTGTGAGAACATGCACGAAAGTTCGGATAGCCTATGTTCAGTTCAGGCCGTATTGTACAGCACACATAGTAGCAGTTTGACACTGACAGTGACAGCGCCATTTTATGTCGTTTCGTAATTCGAACGTTACCACTGACATGCGGTTTACCGTACAGTCAAGGGAATAATTATGCACTCACATATTATCAATATTCAAATGAATTTCACGGTGTTTACCGACATATTTTTATGCTTGACTGTACCTATCTACCGTTTTTATAAATATACGATACAATGATAAGTCCATTCTGCATCCGTCGACGTCCACGTCCGGAGCAGACTGCGCCGTCGGCATTTTACTGAAAAATGCAGTGTGGATAGAAAACCTTTTCTCTTAATTGAAGTTCGGGTAGTGACAGGCAGTGTGGTTGGTTTGTCTATGCAAATTCAGCAACATTTGAATTCGAAATCTCTCTCGCCAAAATTTTGCCCGGATGCGTTCTGCCAATGTGGCGTCCGTGGCAACAAGTCAAAACATCGAGATTTCTACGAGCACAATGTTAAATGAAACACAATAACCCTCCGAAATAATTCTCTAAATGATGGTGAAAACCGCATCAAAACCACTGTGTAGTTTAGAAGAACTAAGCTATCGCACATAGGTACAGAGATGAAAAGCGAATTTGTTTTACACACATTTACTATTTATTGTTATAGATTATACTCGTAGAAGATTATAATTATATTTTGGTAATTATAGAGTTCTAAATTCTACTGAATGCTGATTTTTCAATAATCAGATACATTTTATCTGAAGAATAAATCAGTATGACTATCAAACCGCAATATTTATTCTTTAGATAAAAGTTATTTGATTTTTTTCACGAAAAAAAGATTTCTTTTAAAAAAAAAATCCCAAGAAATATATCTGACGTTAAAATAATTGTTTTTGAAACATAGTAGGTAGTGTGTGTTCTTTCAAAAAGATGATAAAGAATATACAGGGTGTGAGCACAGACAGAAGTCATGACAGGCACATCATTTTAAATGTAGTCGATTTATAAAATGAAAACCTTTTATATTTATCATGTAATTTTTTTTTTTTTTTTGTGTTGCGTTTGCCATAATTATCTTCGATGTTTTTGACTCGATTTGGATTCTGTTTATTATTACTAAAAGCTTATGAGTAATTTTATCGGATTAACTAACATTTTTATAAAAAAATTCGGCTATGAAAAAAAAACGGAGGTAAGGACATTTTTTTCTAAACCAAAATCAGTAATTATTTAGAACACAAGTGTAAGTCCATAAAATCATAGGGGATATGGATTTTTTTTATATATATAAGTAGGCATGAGAAAAAAAAAAAAAAAAAAAAAAAATCCCCTTTTAAAGATAATTTTATATAACTTTTCATGAATATTCAGAAAAACGGGCGGTCACATGCCCATGGGCGGCTTTTAAACACTTCCACCCAAAATGTTCCCAACGAGGTCAAATCTCTTCTGATCCATAGCAACGGATCTGCTCGTATGTTTGACTTAGTGGGCAACAATGCCAAACTTCCTCGCAAGCCATGACGTCACAACCTGACGCCAGAGAGCCGCGACAACGCGTCGACTACTCGCGCTTAATCGATCAATTCATAAAAAGGATTAAGTGAGCGATTTTCTAGGCACATCGTTATGAGTGTGATTTTTCTTGCTTAACATAGCATAGACACATAAACTCACGTCTGCTCCATGGGGAGTAGGCAGTAACCAAAGAACGATACCTGCTACAATCCTAAATTCCTAACATACTCCTCGTAAATCTGATCATACCTACACACACGCCGCTTGCAAATTCTACTCACCTCACCTTTCTAAAGAACGTCACCAATGAGGTCACTATTTGTCCTCCGAGGGCGTCCTCCCAGCGTTCCCACTCACAACTGCCTTGTAAATACATTCTGTTAGTCACAAAGATTTCAATCGTAGATTTGCCCTGCCGCGTCAGATGATGGTCGTCATTTTTATTTCATTTTGACGCCTCTGATACACATAAGACTTGACTTGATTGTCATGGAAACACCATTGTTAATGTGTGAGCTCGCTCTTCTTAGTACGGACACTTTTTCATGCGACTTAGTACGGTGAGGGCAAATTTTTGTTAGTCGCCATTCATTCATCCTCTCAACATGGCCAAACCATTTAAGCACCTCAAATTTTTGTCACATATTCTTTTAATCACCTTTTTTTCGTTTTCACATCATACCTAAGCCTAAAATTTGTTTGTGTCTGTTTGTTCCGCCTAATCTCCGAAACGGCTGAACCGATTTTGATGGGGCTTAAGAGGGGGTAGTAACCAAAATTGCCTATCTTCAATTGGATTTATCAGGAAGTTGATAAGACTTAGGTATAAAATAAAAATAACACGAGTAACTACATGATATTTCCAAACTTTTTGTGTAACAGAAACACAAAATATTAAAATTTTCTCGATAAAAAAACATCAGGAAGTTACCTCTAATTTTCCCGTATTTTCGATTTGTACTTAATATGGTAATGATTAATTGGATAAAAGTTAGATGATTATTTGTATTATTAAAAGGCGAAAAAATTTGTGTAGGCTTTTTTTTTATTCCTTTTATTTTTGGTTTTATTACGAGTACAAGCTTTTAGCACTTACGACGTTCTTAGTTCGTGGAAGAAGTCATCTTCCGTCGCACGTTGCGGGAACTTCAAGCATATTTTTGTTTCACAAATCAGTCGCCGTCGCTCTGTTGAGACGAGAGGACTGCGCTCAAATTTTTGGCTTCGCTGTGATATAATTTATTTGCGTAAATAATATTTTCGTAATTTATCACATTCTAGAAAAGAAACTGTGAAATAGAAAACATGAAAAAAACACTAAAACCACTTCCGAAACGATTATTAAAAGCTTTAAGAATTGATAATCTAAATAAATACCGAGGCTAAATAAAAATATAAAATTCAATGTTGATAATTGAAAACTCAAGATGACATACATTTTATTTGACAGATTTATGACTCTTAAAGTACAACTAGCGCCATTGTCCTGTATTTCGGTCAATTTTCTTGCGGAGAAAATTTACAACATAGCCAACTAGGCAATTCCACGTTTATTTGAAAGTTTGCGCTGGAAATTTTAAATCTTATTACGATTAGCGCAAGATCCAAATTCGTTTACCCCACTTTTTTGACAAACTTCTTATAAGGTAACGCTTAGACGAACCATTTCGAGCGACTTTTGACCATCCCCTAAATGAGGTTGAAACCCGAAAAGCATAATAGGTTATTGGTATATTATTATATCCTTTATTTCATGTACATATCATTTACATGTTTAAATATTTTTATAAAAACATAAAAATAATAGCCCACCAGGTATCGGGAGCAGGGTCCAAGCTACCGGTGGTCAGGGCTCGTGTATTATCTATGCTCCTGAGAGAGGAACCTCCTAACGATACACGTTGTGTCCAGAAGTCATTGAAGCCCTTTCTGGATCAAGCCCTTGATCAAACAGCCTAACGAGAGCCTCCTGAGGTGTTGGTCAAGGCTCTTAGCAATTATGTCATTGGCCGTCACGACTATCGGATTATTTTTCAAAAACACAAACAGCTTAAAAAATCTAAACAAAAATTGGACAGAAAATGAGATAAGCTTGACATTATGTCTACAGTAAAAATAGCATTTTCTCAAACATGCTTGGAAATTCGAACATTCATTCAAGCGCCGGCAATATCTGGCGTGTTTAGTGGCTAAATAAATTACTATGAAAAGTCAGATCTCGACACCAGCAATGAATACAACGCTAACTTGAAAAAGTCGATTTTACATCAGAGGCATTTCAAAGAAAAAATGTGATAAGTAACTTTTTTATTAATAAAGATAATTAATTGAATTTTTTTGTTTTGTCAGTTCTCTTGACAATACAAAGAATGTCGTTATTTAATTTCTTTATTAATTGTTAGTTTTGAAATTAACCCGAGTTAGTAGTAGTAATACACAAAAAAAACGATAAATTAATATGCAATAAATTACACCAACTCATAGTTAGCGTAGCGTACATTTAAATGGAATGTCAAAAGGTGAGAATGCTAAAATATTACATTAAGTTCATATGAATTGTCAAACTACACCTAAAATAAAAAACATAAATTCTTTACAACATTATTAATTACAAAAAATGAATACTAATAGCTTAAACCGCCGTGTAATAGTACAGGTAAGAGTGTGCTAACTCTCAGCTAAGACTTGCCTTTTTTGTTACGAACATTCACGAACGGAATACACTAGGCTAACTAGAAATAGCGTAATGTATGTCGCGCGATTGTAAAAATTACATTCACTAAGCGTTATGGAAAATTTGTAACTTCGTTATTTTTTGGAATTTCTATATAATTGTTTTGGTACTAATTGAAAGTCCATACCATAAATAATTTTGCATTCAAAACGGAAATTGTCCAAAATTCAAGTTAGCGTAGTGTAAATTGCTGGTGTCGAATCTGTAAAAATGGAACACACTTTTGTTGGTTGGTTACTCCATGGCAACCAAGGAGGCAACTTATCAAAGATTTTATTTAAATTTCGTTTTGGCTTGCAGATAGAGGTGTTTAAAGTAAAGAAGAAATAAATGAACATAATTTGTGCGAGTAAAATTATCGTTGTTCGTCATTGATTCTGGAATTTATAATTAATTCACTTAGTTTTAATAACCGCGCATTGTTTGAGAAAAGTACTATACTGATGGACTCACGTATGTGTGCCTCGGTTTCGCCTCGGCCCACATTTTCATTTAGAATCGCCACGTTAGTCATTTAATTCTTCGTATTTTGTACCCATTTCATGGACGTAGTTTTATTACTTTTATCATATACACACGCAAATACTTAAACAATTTCACTGGAAATGGTGTCATTACTGAAGCGATCGATAAAAACTCGCAAATCTATCGATTGGGGTAACAAAATAAAGGGTTTTATTACGCCAGTGTCACCGGGAATATTATTTAAATAAAAAATCGAATTGGCTGTTTTTTTGGGCCAAAAGGTATGTTTAAAAATAATAATTTGAGACCTATCAAAATGATGGGGTTTATTGACACTGGGTATACTCTTATTAAAACAAACTAAATGGCGGATATTTGGCGAAAAAATCTCCCAAACCTATAAAGTGGTTTTAAAAGGTGATTACAAAAAATTATACAAATTATTTGTTAAAATGTAATTTGGAATGAGAAATCCTAACTAAAAAGCGTAAAATAAAAAAAGTTCATTTTTTTAAGACAGAAATAGGTCATCTTAATTCCACTTTAGTTCACTTTGTACGTAGTCGGGATTTTGTTCTTTTTTATTTTTTTTTTTTGTTCACAAAGGTTTTCGGTGGGGATTGTTTCTACTCGCGCTTCGCGCAGGAAAGGTTTTCATGACACATGCTATGTGTCTTTGCACAATACGGTGCAAAATCCACTATACCAATATTTTTTTTAACTTGGGTAACACTGTTGCTAAGTGCAAAATCCACGATATAGCATTATATTTTTTTACTTGGGTATCACAGTTTTTCACGAAGACGTGAGGTACAAATTGTACAAGGTCCTAAATAAAATTTGGTTACATTTGAATTTGAACCTTGTCACGTCAATATAGAGTTTCTAGTTCCAAAACTTGCATTTGATCTAAGATTCTGAATTCAAGCTTAGCGTATAGTATATGCAAAATAAACAGATGTTTTTAGTTTTACCTATTGAAGAATTGCATTGAAAATAAAGGGAGTGGGCAATGATCATATTTCTTTAAATATTGTAATTGAAAAACCATTTCGACGAATAGGGTTGCTGATCACTGCGGTCCAACAAATATTCTAAGTTTATTGATATTTTTGTTCAATCATGTTCGTCCTTAATAATTATGACCCTTATGATTTTATAATTCTAAAAAGGCTTGTTTTCCTCAAAGTAAAAAAGGGAAGGTAAGTGATACGATTAGTTTGATAGTATTTGCTTCCATATCGTCAAAAAAGCAAGTTTATTGAGTTTATTTTCATCATGACTGATAATGTAGTACGTAGTATAATACTTTGATGATGATCCGCTCGCATTTGCGCGGTTTTCTAATCAATGTCTATAACTGACTAATAAACATCGGATATATAATTATAAGATAAATAAAGATAAATAAAAACGTTTAAAATAGTAGCCCACCAGCATCGATAACAGATTCACGAATATACAATAATGTAATATCTGGAATAATATACCTACTTATACAGCGATCATACTCGTACTTAGGTAAATTAATAGGCCGTTTCATCTGATTATTTTGCGTATACTTAGTACAGAAAATTCAAATTCGGATTCTATACCTAGCTAGATAAACGCCGGGAGAAAAGTTTCTGCCGGCGGGAATAGATTGTGTTTTGTTTTCGTCGTGTTTGATGAGAGGGGTAGGTAAGGGTTGCGCGGGTGAAAATTGATTTTTTGCTGGCTTTATGCACCCTCTTAAGGCTACTTTTATTTTAGAAAAATATTTAGCATTAAGAAGCTGCTGGCAGCAAATACATAGTAAAAAAAAAAAATAGTATAAAATCCTAACTAATATTATAAATGCGAAAGTAAGTTTGTTTATTTGTTTGTTACGGTATCACGCTAAAACGGCTGAACGGATTTGGATGAAATTTGGCACATGGGTAGATCATGACCTGGAGATGGAAATAAGCTTCTTTTTATCCTGGATCGGAGATGAAGTCGCGGGCAACTGCTAGTATATTATCTAAACTTGATTGTACAAGAGAGCATTAGAAAATCAAACTAAACTGCAGTGCAAATGCTGACTATTACAAGGAGCACGTGAATTAAGTGTCTCCCCCTTAACATAAAGTGAAAAAGAAAGACGTTATTAGACGAACACTTAATTTTATAGTTACTTGGTAGTTTAAGTTATATTAAAATTACTTATTAGCTAGCTTGGCTAGATTGTAATGTGAATAAAGTACGATCTGCTATGATACTTTACAAAAGGAGAAAAAAAATGCACTATTTTCGACACTAAGATTCCCTGTGGATTCCTTGTGTCGTGGAGCCAAGTCTACTTCATCTTACAAGATTATTGGATTAGGTACCATCAATGAAGTTCATAACTAACCACCGTAAGGTCTATTCTTGCTTGCAGCGCTCGGCGGCTATAGAACCGGGCCGGTAACAGATGTGGTCATCGTGTTCACGGGATTTTGTTTTCAAACTGGTTAGATAAGACATACATAGCACCGGTCGGTAAGATTTCTTATGCGACAATAATCAAATGTTATTCTCCGTTAGTCCATTACCCGTGCCTAACCAAGACATTTAATTCACGTAACAGTAATTAAAAATCGTATGTGAAAAGGCTAGGTAGTGACTCAAAGCTACGTAGATGTTTGTCTGATTAAATAACTCGCTTTGATGTCTAATCAAAAAAAAGCTAATACGTACTAAACTCCTTTGACCAAAGATTTTGAACGAGTTAATAACCCCAATAAAGAGCCAATTAATATTTATGTGAAAATATCCTTTGACGATTTCAATTTGATCTCTTTTCCCGACATCCACTTTTCCACATTTATGAGGTTTTCTCCTTTCCCCCTTAAATAAGCCTTCATTAGATAAATATAGCAGAAATCTAGGTCTGTCTGTCAACTTTTATTTTTACAAACTGCGTCGATGAAAAGTTGTTGATAAAAAATATTGATACGCATGTTCAGTGGTGGTGGTGAATCAGTTTTTTTTTTCTTTTCCTTAACTTCTAGGAAACAGCACTCTAATTGCGTAACACACTTTCAACCATAATCTGAATGATCTTGAAGGATATTGCAAATCCATGTTTGAAAAATTTCTCTGCTAGAAAT
Organism: Agrochola macilenta; assembly: GCA_916701695.1. Taxonomy (NCBI): domain Eukaryota; kingdom Metazoa; phylum Arthropoda; class Insecta; order Lepidoptera; family Noctuidae; genus Agrochola; species Agrochola macilenta. The sequence continues at coordinate 7,569,827 of OU753552.1, read as the reverse complement.
TTTTAAGAAATAGAAAAAAAAATATATATAAGAAATTTGAATGTTGAAAAAACGCAATGAATATTGTTGAACTGTCAAAATTAAAGCCATTGCTACTGTAAGTGTGTTACGTAATTGTGCCGCAGGATAGAAAAAAACATAATGAAAACTGAAAATAGTACATTTTAATTGAGTAGAGGTAATAAATATATGGAGTGTTATCAACACACACCGTGAACCAAGACTAACAACTTAATACGTAGGTGCAAAATTCGTTTTACCTACGCTACGCCAATTTTAAGTACCTAACTGCCTTATTAGAAAGTAATTTTATTGACGCAGACGTACTACGAGTATATCAAAATTAATGTTATAATTTATTTCAACGTCGGCCGGAAATAATTACAATTTGATTTTTTTATTAGTGCTGTTTATATTACGTTATCATATAACTATGATGACCATAGATCTATGATATAATGACAATATGGACAAAATTATGATACATTTGTGAGCTGCGATAAAATATTTATTTATATATAATTCACTAAACTTGGCTTGGTTTCCGTAGGTACGTCTTTTTCAGGTGACCACTGAAAATGAGCGCTGTGCTGTGGGTCCCCATAGCACAGCATCATGCTGAGTGGAGCCTTCTTGTCACAGTCATGACGTGCCAGCAGCTGCCGACTATTTCTGTTTTGTGCTCGTTATTATATTTAAATCTAATATTGTGTTTTATTGTTCTACTCGAGTTAATTATCTTTTTGTATGCACGTGTTTCCGTGACAAATAAACTTAGTTTTCTTTCTTTGATTCTTATACCTACAGGATGTTCGGCAGAAGGTTGAACATACGAAAATGGCAGATCCGTGGGGCCGTCTACTACGTTTTTAGGCCCACTATCAAGACCCAGGCCACAAGATTTTTTTTTTAAACTTATAAAAAAAAAAAACGGAATTTGTCGTTGCCAAAACTTCAAACGTCAATAAATTCATTTAAAAACAATAAAACTGGCAACATTATATTTTTATTTTGATCTAAAGTAATTGTAGAATCTTATAAAATTATTATTTATACATACAATACGTATTTGACGCAGATGATTGCTAGAAAAGTAAATACGAACCCTTAAACTACAAACAAATAAAAAATAAATACCGAAAGCCCGACTTTGAACTGCGTTAAAAAAAAACTAACAGTGAAAGAGCAGTTCTAATTTTAGGAAAACATCTTTGGTTCATGCCCAATCTAACGGTATGCAATATGCAACATAATTTTAAAACAACTAGAACAATTCACCAATTTCTTAATAATTCTATGATTACGGAAATTTAAGAGTGTCCTTAGTGAAGTATGAGGCCCGAAACACGATTGAAAAAACTTTCCTCGATAGAAAAAAACGGCAGTTACTTTAAAATCTGCTATTTATGTTACAACCACTAAGAGAAAAACCTATTCCATTCGATTGTTATCAAAGCAATTGTATTAAAATTTTGTCTACGTGTTCACTATTAAATACTTTAAGGAATTATGGACTTATTTTTCAATATCAACACAAGAAAAAAAAAAAAAACAATATTTGTGAACATAGTGCAATTAAATTGCGCGCGGGCCGGGCCATACCGCCGCTCCCGGAACGCTACCACGATACCATATCGCCCGCGAAATTAAAATTTTCTGTTTTTTGGTAAGTAGTGGGGTGTGTGTACAAGTACAAAATAAGAGCTTGTACAGTCTTCGGTCTATATAATTTCTACTTTTCAATTGGGTATATAAATAAAAATGAATCCCCATTTCCCTTGGTAACTGCATCACGCGTGAACGGCTGGACTAATTTCGCTAATTCTTTTTTTGTTGTGTTCGTTATTATCAGGAGAAGGTTCTTAGGATAGATAGGTGATGATACTCGTAGGATAGGTAGGTAGGTAGGTATGCAAGTAGGTAGGTATGTAAGTAGGTACGATAGGTGGGTAGATAGGTAGGTACTCGTATGTAGGTATGTAGGTAGGTAGGTAGGTACGGTAGCTACGTAGGTATTTAGGTAGGGTAGGTAGGTAGGTATGTAGGTAGGTGTAGGTATGTGTAGGTAGGTGTAGGTAGGTGTAGATAGGTGTAGGTAGGTGTAGGTAGGTGTAGGTAAGTGTAGGTAGGTGTAGGTAGGTGTAGGTAGGTGTAGGTAGGTGTAGGTAGGTGTAGGTATTTGTAGGTAGGTATGTAGGTAAGGTAGGTAGGGTAGGTAGGTAGGCAAGGTAGGGTATGTAGGTAGGGTAGGGTAGATAGGGTAGGTAGGTAGGTAAGGTAGGGTATGTAGGTAGGGTAGGGTAGGTTAGGATAGGTAGGTATGGTAGGGTTTGTAGGTAGGGTAGGGTAGGTTAGGATAGGTAGCCATAGATAAAGTACTTAGTGCTACCCGTGCGAAGCCGGGGCGGGCAACTAGTATAATATTATAAATCCGAAAGTGAATTTGTTTGTTTATTTGTTTGTTACGCTTTCACGCTAAAACGGCTAAACGGATTTGGATAAAATTTAGCACATGGGTAGACCACAACCTGGGTTAGGACATACTTTTTATTCCAATATTCGATCGAGACTTATGCCGCCGGTGAAACCGCAGGGCGCAGCTAGTATGTATAATATAATTGAAGGTCGCTTTTCGAGTCTGCCTCTGTGACCGCGTTGTTATAATACATATTACGAGTATATTAAACTTACATACTCGTATTATAATGAAGCAATCTCGATGTTTTAACAAGGCGTAAAAACTGTGCGAAGTAGGGACGTCTCTCTGGTACTACTAACATAAGTTAATAACCAATGCGGGAGTTGTTTACCAAGAATTTTCTTCAGAAACGCTTTTCTATACATGCCTGGGAGTACCTTTGAGATGCGAGTCTTTATTAAACTTCGCCATAACATTATTATAGCAGAGACACTTTGCGCTCGCAAGGAGCCAAGCTCTAACAACGTCAACAACAAGTTGATGTTGTTTGCGTACTGTACATACGTATATTTCGCTGAAATTGTATTAAGACATCAGCGATATGGAAGATAGCATGTATACAACATATATATTCTTAACTAGATTTTGCTCGCGGCTGCCCTCGAGTGGAAGTCAACTAGGTACTTTTATTTTATTTTATTTTATTGTGTTTTGGGTGGCTTTCAGCTATTAAAGTAATAGTGAGGTAATTAAACAGAAATGAAGCGATCCGCTGTAGAACCAAGGTAACCAACATAGGCCGAATAATTGCCAAATTTAAATGGAAATGGGCAGGGCACATTACTCGCTGACCAGATGGCTGATGGGGTTCTGAAGTGGCGACAGCGTAACAGAAGACGTAGCGTTGGAAGGCCTCCCACAAGATGGACCGACGACCTTGTGAAGGCCGCAAGAAAGTGCTGGATACGGGAAGCACAGAATCGGTCGAAGTGCCGGTGCTTGGGGGAGGCCTATGTTCAGCAGGGGACGTCTTTCGGCTGAAATGATGATGAGGTAATTGACGACCAGCCACTTACAAGCCTCCACAGTTAGCAATAGAGTATTGTTGTACAAATATTATTGTGTGCGAGAAATTTATTTATTTTATTTTCTTTATTTAGGCAACCAACAGCGATACATATAGTATGTTACAGAGTATGTGTGTTACAGTATTGTATGGCTAATAATAGGTTTCCCTGTATAACTGGGATAAGTATAAAACATGCGAACGGACTACTTAGAAATATTATAAAATCAAAAAGTGCAGTTTTAGGTATATTACTTATAGATAAGTTTAACATTTTAAAGAAAAACAAAAATGGTTTGAAGATTAAAAAAGAAATAAAAAAAGTTTGTAAATTAAGAGACTAATAAGTAGTTTATCATTTGCCTTCGTTTATGGTTTTTATTATTTTATTTTTGAATGTAGGTTTATTACAGTTAAATATATCGACTTGAGAGAACTCTGTGTTATAAATTCGAGCAATACGGGTCAATACACAATTTTTGGCGTAATTAGTTGAGTGCCGAGGCACGTGTAGCATCGTAGTGTGACGAGTGCGCCGTAGGGGAGTGTTAAAAGTTACCTGTGTTACCAGCTCCGGGCAATCGAGGCGTCCATTAAGTATGTCATAAAGCAAACACATATCCATAACCTTGCGCCTTTCATCGAGTGTTAGCAGACCATGTGTTCGACAACTATTTTCATAAGCCATCGGAGGTTTACGGAAGCGATAGTTAAGATGGTTAATAAATTTTCTTTGAACCCGTTCTAGTTGGTTCTTATAAATAAAGTATTGGGGGGACCAGATTGGGCACGCATATTCTAAGACACTGCGCACATATGCAAAATACACTGATTTAAGAGCCTCGATGTTTTTAAATACCTTACATGACCTAATAACAAATCCTAAGTTCTTATAAGCTTTTGTACTAACAAAGTCTATGTGATGCGAGAATGTTAATTTATTGTCAAACATAACCCCTAAATCCCGAACTATCTTGACTTTATTAATGAAAATATTAGGTAGTTAGTTTAAATAAATATATTAAGTAGTTAGTGTCCCTTATAATATATTTTTTATAAGATTTTAAATGACACTCGTTTGTTTAATTTAATCGGGTTTCACGCCAAGGGTACAGCGGTTAAAATTGATCTTCCACTATACCATCAAGGGAACAGCCAAGGGTACACAAGAAAAACAGGGTATTCTTTAACCATAACACTAAGTATAACATTAAATTAAGTACCTGTATAGGCAAAAATACATACGCAACCACTATTAGGCTGCCTGTCGACTGGAGCGGAGAGGAGAGGAGCGGAGCGGCGGTATCCCAACATTAACCAATGGAATTGCATAAAACCTCCGCTCCACTTCAGTGGACAGGGATTTGCGAACTAGTTTAAAAATTCATACAAAACCGGAAAGCGGAGAGTGGAAGCGGAGCGGGGAAACGGAGCTGAGAAGTGGAGCGGGGAACCAGAGCGGGGAATTATTACTCGTCGCGTGAACTCGGTCTAGCTCCGCACAGTCCGCAACACCGCTCCGCTACCTCACTCCGCTCCGCTACCTCACTCCGTATCAATGGACAGACACTGTCCGCAACTCCGCTCCACTCCGCCGCCATGCTCCTCTCCGCTGCCTCGCTCCGCTTCAATGGACAGGCAGCCTTAGAATGCATTAGAAACAAATTAATAGTTTTTAGATAAAACAGTAGTAATGGACGCTGAGCTGCTTGCAGAAAATCGATTGAGGGGTATTTATTCTTAACTTTGGTTAAATACTTTGACTGAACGAATCAAATAAAAATTGCTACAGTATTTCTAGCACTAATATATATACATTATGTATATGTACCTATGTAAAGGAAAAAATAAAGGGAACAGCTATTTGGCATCAAAAAATTCGTCCGCATCGCTGTCAGAAGGAAAAGTGCGCAAAAGGCTGGCAGCGTTGCCATGTTGGATGGCAAACTGTGTGTGTACTTATACCATAAAATATCCTACTCGGCAATGATAATATAGTTTTCTATCAATGGAAGATTTTTTTCTATCTTCCACTCTTACAAACAAACAAACAATTTAATCTCTTTACACTTTTTTACTCTTTCGTTTTTTTTTTGATTTTGTATATAAATAATAATAATAAATAATAATAATAATAAAATTTATTCAAAAATAAAAATTGGTAAAAAACAGTATAAAAATCTTAGAAATAATGTTGGTATATATATGATGTTTGCTTTAAAGTTTCATTTATCGAGGGTATTAAACTTTAAATATTAATATTTTTGTCTTTAGAATGTATTAAGGCTTTTTTTTTTTTTTTTTTTTTTGGGTGGGAAATCATCAAATGACTCCTCCCGCTCTGGGCAGAGCGAGAGGGAGTGTCAGACTTTTACTGACTAAAACCCACCCGTGTTCCTTCCGTTGCCTATGTGCTGGGGCCGCGATATCCCTCTCAGACAAACCCGCAACCCCAGCAGGATGTATTAAGGCTCAAGCGAACAGACGATGCGACTCCAAATAAAATCTATCTAATATATAAAAATTAATTACGGGTGCCGCGTCGCGCGACGAGTCGCGCAATCTACACAAGCCTTTATTAATTGCTAATAAGTTAAATATGAAAATCGTGAAAACGTCTTCGACCTGTCCTGTTGAATGCTTCTGCTTGTGTACTTCATGGCGTAATTACTGTGTGGTGACCCGAGGGAACCTCAATCACCCGCACTGATAGGTTTCCATGTACTTAGATAATTAGATTGCACAGTGCGTACCGGTACACCGGCTAACAATCTACTATACGGATCTACGAAATGAATTCATGGAATTCATAATGTAAACGAAATATATCCCTAATATAAATTATGCCGTCGCTAAATATATGTATTGATTTTCTTTTCTGTTTTTTTGTTTTACAGCCAGGCTATAGTCACCGCATGTCTGTGGTAACATTAAGACTCCTTAATTTCCTAGTTCAAGTGTTATTTCTGTTCTGACGGGCGGCTGACCGTACTATGCGTATACGTAATATTTGCACATTTTATTTTTGGCATATTTTACGGTAATATATCTATTAGAAAGAAAACTCTTGTTGTTATTGTAAACATGTTTTTTAAAAACATATTTGTATAAGTATGTAATTTTTATTTCTCTTTCATGTAAGTACTTAGCTTATTAGCGTTTTCCTGTTCACATATTGGTAAGCTTATTTTGTATCTCTCTGCCTAGTCTTTTCCCAACTTTATTGGGGTCGGTTTTCAGTCTAACCGGAAGCAGCTGAATACCAATTAATACAAATTATGTTGTCCATAAACACTTTTTGCATTAGTTTTTTGTTAGATCACCCATTTTTTTTTTAAGATTCTTTCGTTGAAAACCTGAATTCGGGCAATGTGGCGCCCATCATAACTCGGGAATGTGGCGCCCATCATAATTCGGGCAATGTGGCGCCCATCATAATTCGGGCAATGTGGCGCCCATCATAAATCGGGCAATGTGGCGCCCATCATAACCAGTCTATAATATTCCCACTGCTGGGACGCAAGCCTCCTTTCGGTGAGAAGGAGTACGCAATATTTTTTTAATCAAAACAAAAACAAAAAAACAGACCTTTGGTTAAACACACCACACAAACCATCGCGGAGTCCGTAATCACATGTCCTTGAATTTTTGGTTCTAGGACATGCCGCAAAAAACGCAAAACAAAAAATGCAAAAAACGCAAAACGGTGATTAAATAATTTACACAAAGTAAAGCGCCTGTCTGGGTTCGAGCTGTTACCACTGGGCTATCATTGCTCACTGGGCACCCATCTTGTAAATATTTGAACAACTATTTAATTAGAGAAGTCAATCCTGTACTATTTTGATGTTCAATACAGATGCACTATTTCATCTGAAAGCCACACAATTTGTTTGATTGTTTTCAATCTGGATTTGGTCGCGATTTGCAAAAACACACGCAAGGATACACGTATTTATTATCGCACTCAGTTTTACATCCTGTGCGTGTTTCTGAACTTTCAAATACACTATTATACGAGTATCTATCAGTAAAAGCGAAAACTGGAATGGATTTTGAAAATGTTCAAAGTTGATACGGCCTTCATCCTTATTTATCTCGTCTAAGTTTATCTTGTCATTGAAATGCTAGTGATTGACATAATAAATATTGACTATTTGTACAAGGAGTATTTAATACTTTTCGGCTAGGATCTTCAAGATGCTGTTGGAGCTAGCCCGCGTTCAACCTAAAAAAGACGCGGTCTTTTTTTCCTTATTAAATAATGTCATAGGTTTATCATCGACATTAAATCATCACTGACAGGAAGTTATTAAACATCATCCACATAGAATATGTGGAAAAAATAAGTATTATTGAAGCTAACAAAACTACTTAGGCAAAGTTAATAAAATAATATGGGACCACCGCGCAAGCTTCATATACCAATGGAAAAAAGAAACATGTAAATCGGCCCAGTGTCACGGAGAAATCGATGAATATACATGAATCAAAATACATACAGATGAACATAGAACCTCCTCCATTTTTGAAGTCAGTAAAATATTTAAAAAGCTGTTATTTAGCTATGTCGAATTTGCATGTTTTTTGCTGTCTGTACCTACAATATAATAATAATAATAATGTTTTTTATTTATATTTTTCGCAATATGAGCGAGTCCTGATGCGGATAACTGAGGATTGGATAGTCGACTTTCTTTCTCCTTTTTTCAAATTGGCATCTCTATTATTACAAAGTTGCCTTGGCGGACGCACTGACATTACAGATGAGTAGTCTTTGTTCCAAAAAGTGCACTGGTTCTCCTATTCCAAATCTGGTTCCGGTAGGGGATCAAAGTACTTAGTTGTTTGTCAGCACCTGCACGCGTGGCATGACAACCATATAAACGGGTTTTCTACGGGTTTTCTACGGGTTTTGTCGACGGAAGAATAGACTAAATTACTGATTGCGATTGTTTATCTGTCATTTCGTCTATTCTTCCGATGACAAAACCCGTTTCTATTATGGTCATGCTAAACGTGCAGAAGCAGTGCAGGCAAGACTCTCTTCTTCGACGTTGTAAAAAAGACAGCGAGCGCTACTTAAAGTTCAAAAGACCCTACCGGTTCTCGACTGGCTCACTTTCACGCTAGCTTTTAATTCTGTCTGCTTCTATCAAAACTAAACAAAATTTAAGAAAAAACACGGATTTTCCTTCAATAATTAAAAAAAGGGTTAATGGTAAGTATCCCAACATCTGACAGCACTTCAATGCTGCGAGCTTCCGTTCTGCCGACGGAGAAGACCAGTTTGGGGCTCACTGGCAATAATAATTAGGTAAAATACTTGCAAAAAGTGCAAAATATGATTGTATATTTATTATATCTTTGTTCGTTTTCACGGTAAAAATGATGAACATAATTCAATGAAATTACAATAAAAATAGTTTTTTATTTGAAAGTTCCTCAATATAAAAAATACTGATGGAACACTTAAAAAAATCGTTACATCGATACCACCAAAACTTAAAAGTCATCGCCTCACTAATAAACCTTAAGACCGCATCACTAATAAACCATAGATAATTTCGAGCGGCCATTGTTGCTTACAGCTTTTGCAAATTTTGAAACGTCGGACCTATAATTTTGTTGCCAAATTACCAATTTATTTATTTTCAAATGACCAAATTGCTTGCACAGTAAACTGCGCTATGCTCTAACTATCTAATGACTTCTCGACATATATGTCGCAGGGACACAGGGATCCTACACTCGAAACCGGCGTCAGGCATTTTTGCTGAACTGGGCCTTTTTCATGACTTTTTGGTGCTGCCGTCAGTTTCCTGTTAATTTCTTTCATCTCACTTTACACTTTTTATTTGTGTTTTATCTACTGTCTTTAATAATATATTGTGTGCCTTTTAGTCTGTGCTAAATAAATGATTTTCTTTTCTTTTGTTCATTTACAGCCTTGTTTTAGTCAACCGCATGTCTATTGTCTATGGTAACATGAAGACTCCTTTATTTCCTAGTTCAAATGTTATTTCTGTTCTGACGGGCCGCAGACCGTATATATTATTTTCATATTTTATTTTTGGCTTATTTTACAGTATATCTATTAGAAAGAAAACTCTTGTTGTTATTGTGAACTTTTTTTTAATTTTAAGCATATTTATAATTACAAATAGTATTATATAAATGTAATTTATATTTCTCTTTCATTTAGCTTATGAGCGTTTTCCTGTTCACTTAAACATAGTATTGTAGGTTAGCTTATTTTTTATCTCTCCGCCTAGCCTTTTCCTAACTACGAGTATATATTGGGGTCGGTTTTCAGTCTAACCGAATGCAGCTGAATACCAGTATTTAGCATGGAACGGGTGCCTATCTGAGCGCCACAACTCTAACTGGGTAATACGATTCCCCTTGGTAAGACTGGTTGTTAGACTTTCGGGCTTCTAACGACCCGTAACGACAGTCAAAGATCAACGAATGACAGGACCAATGGCTTAACGTGCTTTCATAATTTGTATTTATGTTACTACATATACATATAAGCCCTAACTGCGGTAAATCTTAGGATTTATCGGTAAATCCTAAGATTACTATTATTATATTTCATTGTAATAATTGTCGTGTCTGCTGTAAAACCTAGGATTTACCGAAGGCATTGTAAACGTCCGAAATTAAAGATTATTATAGAACAATTCGTACTTTTACCGGTGAGACTTGGTAAATCTTAGGATTTACCGCAGTTCGGGCTTTTACAGTAACATCTATATAATCAAAATGAAATGATGTTAGTTGGTAAGCGTATAACTTGAGAACGGCTGGGCCGATTTGGCTATTTCTTCTTTTAAAAGGGTCGCTATAATCCGCAGGTTCGTTCGTAAAAATTCAGGAAAAACTGAACCTCCTTTTTGTACGAAGTATTGAAATATTTGTAGGACAACGTCAAGGTCGTATGACAGTCTATTTAAGACTCCATGTTGCATATTAACCCCCAGGCGCTTTTCTCCATGTTTCATAGATACATTTGTGTGTGTGTGCAGTCAAATTAATCTACAGGTACATCAGTAGTAATAGTTAGTGTTCTGTTTGTTATCGGGTACACGTCCCCACGATATTTGCGGGATAGGGAATTTAATTACGACAGGGGGTTAAGTGGAACAAACGCCAACAGTGAGTCGGAATAACGACTTTGCTCGTATAACTACAGTTGCAGATATGTACAGGATTTAATATAGTAGGAAGAACTTGATAGAAAGAAAGGAAGAACTACGTATAAGAAAATATATTTGACGGCGCAGCAAGTGTTTACTGGAATGCCGAAAAGGTTGGATAAGCGTGACACTGGCTGCTGACAGTCACTCTAGCAGCGTCGCGATGGTTGCATGGCAGTTGTCTTCTGATGACAGAAGATGATGTCAGGGGAGCCGCTGTCGTACCACGGCCACGACGAACTGCTAAATTTCAACACTATTCTGATGATTTTGAAGCTGCTGAACCACTAATATGAAGATCACTTCTAGTAAAGGCTATCCTGCGCCGTTATATTTATTTCACATACTATTGGGTACGCTACTTAGTTTACTTAATCTGCAATAAAAGACTAAATAAAAGTGTATTCCGTTAATTGATAAGTAAGAAAGTTTATTTCATGTTATTTTTTCACGAAAGTCCTTTACAATTTCAGCATGAGCACTCCACCAAATGAATTAAAACATGGAACAGATTCATATGGCATGGTATTTTATACCCAACTCCAGTGGCGGATTTGCCCTAAAGCCCAGTAAGCCCGGGCCTAGGGCGATCAATCGTGACAAAAAAATCACTAATGATAACAAGAAATACTACATTTCTGAACCGATTTGGATAAAAGTTGGCAATAGAGTAAATTCACTATGTAGTCTGTATGATGGGTGTTGAGAAAGGGGCGGCTGATACTTACTACTGGGGCCTAGGGCGGCCAAGACTTTGAACACCTATATTTCACAAAGACATAGGTTTTTGATTATAACAGCTGCAACAGCACAAAGACAGCTTTATTTAAAAAAAAATGTTGCATTACGACTCTATTCCGAACCAAACTGTCATTTACACCCAAAGGCCACCGTATACATATGAAACCATATTTTATATTGTACTTACAAATGGTCTTGTCGAGCCGAGTCAGACTTCAGAGAGGTATCATTGTACTATGACGTAACGAAAACAAGAGCAATACAGTTCGAATCCCAATCAAAATGCGTCAAAGGGTTCGGAAATATTCTGTAGCTCTGAAAGTGAAGTGGTCTTGTCATTAAAGGTATTTCATTAGTAACACAATGACACCTTACACTCTACACTCGGTGTCGAAGCTCTGTGTGTCGCTTGTCTCGCTGTTACATCGAGCTTCACATACATTTATAGTGTTGTGTTTATTGCATTGTAGACAGCAAATGTAATGTCATTTTATTTATTTAAAATAGTAATAAATACAATTTGAAACTATACAATCTTAAACATATTAAACATGTAACAAGTATACAGAGGAAAAAAAACAAAATAAAGGAAAAAATTGTTAGAACAGCATTTACATTGTACATTGATTAATTAATTAAAATGAACAGGTATAAGATGTTATATTATAAACCAATGGTGTACACGAGATTCATATACAGCAAAATAACATATTCGTAAATTATATAAATTTTGTCGTTTAGTGTGAAATATGTTTAGGGGAAATCAAACACTGCAGTGTCAAACTCCAACTAAAAGCATTTATTTCAATTAAATTTATAGGCACTTTTGAATTGGCAAGGAGTCGGTCAGTCAGAAATATAAAGCTAGTTGCCTATTCCAAAGCGTAGTTGGTACCTATGGAGAAGAACGGGCAAGAAACGCCACGGAAACTTTTAAATAAAAAAATTGTTACAAAATATTGATAACTTCATTCATGTTGAAATTATACATGTGAGAGCAATGTAGAAAAGTGTGGTCATGATCAATAAAAAAAAATTAAAAAAATTGAATAAGTCATGGCAGCTAAGAGATAACCAGTCCCCACTGACGGCGCGGCGGCGCCCGACGACGACTAATATGACGCATGGATCAGCACCATTCAGCACAACTATTTTGAAGGGAGCTAAATGATCCAACACACGCGCCACCATCAGCCTGTCTGCCGAAATATTCGGAGTATCACACTACTACTCAACTATATGATGTCGAACCCAAATGTCGAAGTCTCGAAAAGTCAGTGTCACATTTTATGCTCAGCTTTAACCCTTTGACCGCGGCGTTTGACCGGCGCCACGGTAGCCGTCGACCCGTTCCCGGCAGCGAACGGGTTTACTACTGACACTGCAAATTGACGGTTGCACACGTACGGAGTAATTTACGCTAACGTCACAGAATATATAATGCAAGGTTCACCGGCTCTTGGTTTACTCTAGAGATAACGAAAGATGTGTCTTATCTTTATTGTGCTTATGCCGTGTGATAATAGAAATTAATATATCTTTGTTTTATAGGTAACTACCTAATTATGTTTATGCCTGTTCTCTGATAAACAGATTTAAGGTACCATTCCGTACCCGACTGCAGAACGCAACTGCAGGCGACGTGTGGCCGCGACACGACTGGTTTCTATGATTTTTTATGAAATACCTTCCGTAGCTAGCGCCACGTCGTTGGCAGCTACGGGCGAATGACAGGCAGCACGTGCAGCCAGCCCGGCCGCAGACCAGTAGTGCCCCCAACGCTCAAGCGATAACACGTTTTTCTATCTTCTATTTACCGACTGGAATACGGGCTGCTACCGTCTGCGGTCGGTTTCGGCATCATAACTGCAGCGACATGACGCTGCCTGCGGTCAGGTACGGAATGGTATATTTATCTTTCCACCACCATCATCATAATCAGTTCACTGCTGAAGCTGCTAGGTACTTTCAACATACACGGCATTTAGCTCAACCTTCGGCCAGTGTCGCAGGTAGCAGGTGGATGAGCCACCTGCTACCTGCGACACTGCGAAAATAGTCGCACAACCTAGCCTGACCGGCACCTAGTTATTCTCCCGCCATTAAGATGAGATACATGAGATAACATGATTGAACATCAATTCATCAAATCATTGTCACAACTAAGTGCACATTTAGGACAGCCAGTGTTTCAATCATGAGCCAATCTGATGATCAATTTGACGCGACCTAGCGTAATTACGATAAATTGAACACGTGTTCGGGAATGATCGCCATTAGCAATTGCTAGCCCGAGACTCTCTGCGGCTCTGAAAAAAAAAACAGTTTTTAATCAAATATTCGACTCTTGTCTAGTTTTCACCCATATTCATTCAACATCTGAATGGGTTCATTACCAACAGATCACGATTCAATTTTTTTAACAGATTTTTGTCATCATCATCGTCATTGACAGTCTTTATCCACCTATTGCTGAATATTTTAGGTAGGCCTCCTCTTTTGTGCATGCTTCCCTGGTATGTGCTGGTCACTATTAAGATTTACCATGCGAAAATCACTCGCAGACTAACAAAAATCACAAAATACCAGTATCAAAAAACACACTACAAACATGATAGTTAGATAGTAGATACTCGTAGACTGCTTCTATATTATAAATTTAAGTTCCGTGTCTGTCTGTAGGTCCGCGTTGTTCTTTTAAACCACGCAACAGATTTTGATGACGTTTTCACTATCGTTTAGAGAATTTATTCCGGAAGGTTTATGTGTGTAATGCGTTGAATATTAAAGTTACATATTCATAACGAATAAATCTCGATGTTTTGTCAAGTCGTAAAAACCGTGCGAAGCAGGAGCGGGTCGCTAGTTTATGATAAAGAATAAATGTCTTTATGAAATCCACCCCTAAAGCTACGGTGTTCTAGAAGAACGGTGGCCGCCACAACGTATCCCCAATTAACCGGCGAATGACGTCATTGGAACGTTATTTAAGAAAGTAAGTTGGTGTGTTTTCCTAGATAACGTTTTTTGACACCGTAATAGTCAAGCCCCGTAAAGTAAGTTGGTGTGTTTTACTAGATAGCGTTTTTTGACACCGTAGTAGTCAAGCCCCGTAAAGTAAGTTGGTGTGTTTTACTAGATAGCGTTTTTTGACACCGTAATAGTCAAGCCCCGTAAAGTAAGTTGGTGTGTTTTACTAGATAGCGTTTTTTGACACCGTAGTAGTCAAGCCCCGTAAAGTAAGTTGGTGTGTTTTACTAGATAGCGTTTTTTGACACCGTAGTAGTCAAACCCCGCTGCCATCTGCTTTCATGACAGCCGTCACTACGGCCGTTATGTGGCGGCCAACGCCCTTCTAGGAAACTGTACCTTAAAGGTTCACTCCTTTAAGGTACAGTTTCCTGGACCCCTTACGGGTGTTTCCTTTACGGGAGGTTGTTTGCAAACTAATCCAGATACAATCAAAACTCGGACTGCTTTGGAAAACTAGTTTAAACCTCCAACTTTATGTCGGTATAATGCGAGTGTGAAACTAGCGGACCGGAAGCGGACGCCTCAGACGCCATACTGATTGACATATTAGTTAACATAGCAACAACTATACCGGCGAAGACTTTATTGAGTTCGGTGTAGCAGCTGGAAATAAAATAGGGTTTATTTATTAAGAATTTTAAAGTCACATAATTTATATATCGGGTTCGCTATTTATTTAAATACCGCTATTTATTTAAGTACCTAGTAGTCTGATAACATCATCTGAAAGACTTATATTACGTATTAATTTATTGTTGTGTATTTCATTTTGTTTAATTATACCTAAAAGTAATTTTTATTTTGTATATTAAAAGAGGCCAAACGCCTCGTGCAGATTGGCGCGACGCGACTCTAACAAAATAATTTCTAAGAAAACTGTACGGTAGAACAATTACCGGTGCCGCGTCGTGCCGTCGCGTCGCGCGTATCTGCACGAGACATAAGTTTAAAAAAATATAGGGAACAGACTTTATTAGCGGTTGTTTCAAAGAACACATTTACTAATTCGTAGTTCGCTAAAATCATGAATGCAGTGGCAAACCAGAGAACTACTGTTCACACCGAATGAACAGCATGGGAAATCGGACCATTGGTCCGGAACACCGGGATACGAGTAGCTACCTCGCAATGAAATAGCAACGTCTGTTTGTACAACAAAATATTAAACGCTGATGATTGTATTCACAGGACAATTTCGATTTTCTGCAGCCAGACACGACATAACTCGAGAAGGAATATCGCGTTTTGCAGATTGCAGATATAACGCGATATTCCTTCTCAGAGCCTGCTGCAGAGTCGTGCTGCGCACATGACTTCACAGAAAATGTAGTTTTCACAAGAGACAGACTAGTCGCATCGTGTCGCGTCGCGCTGGTGTGGTCCTAGCCTTAAAGCAAAAATACTGTTTATAGGGGAGACAGGCTTTATTAATTAGAAACAAATAGAGCCTTTTCCTTTTATTAGTTAAAGTTGTAGATTTTTATTGAATGCTACTTGACGTTAATGTTGATTAATTTACAGTTGTATTGAAAGAGAATAAGAAGAAATGAATGGCATTTTATAAACATGGACGTAAATAGTCTTAGATACCTTGATTGATAAATAGAGTTTTGGTTATTGATACACTATATGTAGATAGAGGCTTCCTGATACAACATTGTTGCTCAAAAATAGGGATATGTATAAATAATGGGCACGTATTTTTTCTTTTTTACGTAATCAAAAGATTACGGTGATACATTGAGTAAAAATGTGGCATGACGTCACTCCTATTAAATTGATTTTATAATTAGTTGTGACGTAGCGAGCCCCCACTCCCCAACTATAATGCGTTTTATCAAGTAATTTTGTATTAATAGGATAAAGAAAAAAATACGTGTCTAATATTTTTTTATTATCTGACTGACGGACTAAATAGTTTATTTTTATTTTTTATCTTTACTTTTACTTTGTATAAGTGAACAATGGGTATTTGTATAATAGGTACAATTTTATTGCAAGTCTTCACCTATTTATTGTAAGTTCCTGATAATTACAAAGCTTCATTGTCACGCGATGTTCACTTGGTGAATTCTTGAACATGCCAAAGATGTAAGTAGTAGAATTTTAATCAACGAAACATGAGAAATTAGCTGCTGTGCAATTTACAGGGTAAGTTGTTGAACAGTAAAAAACCACATACCTACTACCTATGTTAGCACATAATACACGCTAATATTAATTATGAAAATATATTAACACTCAAGATTTTGCTTGCGGTTTCGCTCCTATCCGAATGAATCTTCTTCTGAAAAATATTCTATAATTTAATCCAAAGCTTTTAATTCTGAGTACCCATCTAAATATGTCAAGCCGTTAATGTGTTACAAACATTTTCACACTTTACAAAATTTTAATAATACTCGTAAATGTTATAATATATAAAGAGAGTTTCATGCAGTTGTATGTATGACCATATTGATCATACAAAAAGTCAATTCCACCATATCCCATAAGTTCACTTACATAAGGCTAAATAAGTACATAACTTTAACTTATAGCACATTCGATAGTCCGATGTATCCGTCTCGACTGATTATTATTTTGTATGGAAATTGTATGGCTCTTTGTATGGAAATTTGGCAATGAACTCGTGAAGAAGTTAAGGCGATGATAACCGACTTTTAATGATTTTATACTGAAGATCACGTCTAAACGAGTAGCGTTAATGATTTGGAGAAAATTTAAGTTAATTTAAAGAATTTTTTAAATAACTTAGTATTTTAATATTTTAGATTATGTTTATATTACACAGTGAAATTAATTTGTAAAGTTATGTGGATAAAAACTGAGAATCACGCAAAAGCTATCAAGCGTATTTATTCTGAAACGTTCACCATTTTAAAGATAAAATACCTTTTGTTTTATGTATAATAAATTAATAATGCGTCTAATTTGGTGGGACAGCGCTCCTGGATGGGCGAGTCCTATTACTGGCTGGACGTACAACGCGTTGCCTGACCTCAGTACAGAACAACTCAAGGTCACTGGCATATATCTGCGTCTTAAAAGACACGTGTCTTACGTAGTCGGAAAGTAAAGTTCGGTAATGACGACGGGACAAAAAATAAAAAAAATGGGGGGGATAGGCTTGGTAAAAAAATAAATTTTATGGGGAATATTATACTATCATTAGATCTATGTTGCTAGATTTAGTATACTTACTGTAATTGCCAAGAGGTGTGCATATATGTACACAGAAGTATTTCTATAAACTAGGTTGTGATTATAGGTACCGACGTTCTTACATCGTGCCTCATGCCTACATGATTATGTGTATTAAATTTCCCTAAAGGTAATTCTTTTAACAGTACTATTACTCAATACTCAACTGTGAGTTATCTACATTTTAAAGGAAAGTTCTTCTTCAGTGTCCACACTATTGGGATCTTAATATTTAGATTTCTGTAATTGATATCAATTTTCACACGACCGTCACATAGAGTAATCCTACTAGAATATTATGAACGCGAAAGTTTGTGAGGATGATGGATGTTTGTTACCCTTTCACGCAAAAACTACTAACCGGATTTGGATGAAATTTGGCACCCATATATTTTATAACCTAGATTAACACATAGAATACTTTTTATTCTGAGATTCCCACGTTCGAGACTTATACGGGTAAAACCGCAGGGCGCTGTTAGTTATAACAATAATAATATCTTCAGTCATTCTCATTATACTCATTGCTACTCTTACAACCGAAAATACGAGGTATTTTCCCTTCATGAATAACTATAATCGACCACACAATGGTTGACCGAGCAAAACCGTTACCTTCTGTTATCTAATTAGCTGTTGCTAGCAGGAAATTAAATAAAACTACAATAATAATTGAATAACAATGCCACATATCCACACAAGGCTCCGTTGAAAAAACTTTTATCCGAAACGCCAAGACTTCATCGGTACGAAACCGCTTGTGGTGTAGCGACAATAGAAAGATTATCGCGAACTAAAATGAACAAGCGGTTAACTTAGACACGCCGCCGTGGACCTTAGGCTATTCTCAAAAAATCTGCCATTTCCGCTATTTTTAGAAACCTGTCCAACAAGTTCGGCCCTGTCTGGAGCCGAATAGCATTTTAGAGGTGAAACGTGTCAGAACGAGATGACCGCAGGTTTTTAATAAGTCGAAATAGGACGGGAGATCCGCGAAATTCTTTCGTGCTTGTATTCTCCGCTGGCCGGTGGCACCCGAGCGGTCCGACTTCCAACAGTAAATACATAACGAACTATTGATGGTCTACGTCATCGGCGTCGTTATGTGAGGTGCACATGGGAAGGTTGGCGCGAACCACGATTCCACGACCGTTGAAACGATACCAGTGAACACGCAATACCTAAATTATTAAATCTTTTGTACCAGCCTTAATATGTATTTTCTTAACACGGTGTAATTTGATAATGAATAGGCGCATTCATTATCAAATTACACCGTGTTAAAAAAATACATATTAAGGCTAGTACAAAAGATTCAAGTTCATACAAATAAACTGAACTTAACTGACGGATATTTTATTAATTTTAAATAGTTGGGCCCTATTTAAAAAACTGACAATGTGACATATTTGTAAAAACAGTACATAACTGTCACATTTTCATGAAATGTGGGTACAGAGTAGGTACCCACATTTCATGAAAATGTGACAGTCTAAAAGAAGTTTACGAAAACAAAAAATGACGAATTGTGTGATTGTCGCCTGTCACCGACAGATTATTAACATCTTTTGTTTCCACTCCAGAACTTTCTTTAACATGATCAATACGATCTTATTAAAGACTAGCTTTTGCCCGCGGCTTCGCTCGCGTGGATGTCGGAAATTATCCCCCGGGAACGTACTACCGGAATAAAAAGTATCCAGGTTATAAACTATCTGTCTGCCTCATACAAATCCTATTAGTAGCATAACATAATGATTGAATACTATCGTGAATTCATGCAAGCTTAGTAGTTTTTGTGCCAAGTTTCAAGTTTATTAAACTCAAGGAATCACGTGGTCTTATACAAACTTTGCCCCCATTTTTCACCCCCCAATTTCGGAAAATCCTTTCTTATCGGATGCCTACGTCATACAAAGAACACACCTTCCAAGTTACAAGTCTCTACGATCAGCGGTTTAGGCTGTACGTTGATCCGTCAGTCAGTCATTCAGGACAAAGTATTTTATATGTATAGATAGATTAATCAAAACACTACAAAATGAGCCCATTTAAGTCTTAAACTATATAAACATACATACATCACGCCTTGTTTTGACGAAGGGTTGGGCAGAGGTGTACCAGTACACCCACATTTCACCAGTTATGTAATAGGTGGCGAGCCTATTGCCGTCAACCAAGTCTAAATGAATTGACTCCAAATCATTCAAATCATAATAGTAATCAGATACGGGAAAAAGAAACACAACATAACTCCCGCGACTGTTACTAAGAGGCCACCGTTCTAAACCATGTTATTTGGCAATGCCGAAAAAGGCCCGCTCACTGACTTTCACTCCATAGCCACTTGTGAAAAAATGTGCCGACCTTTCTAGAGACGCGGGCTATAGAACAGATAGCAGAGAGATACGCATCTTCGTTTATAACTTAATATTTTTGAGCTTAAACGGAATTTATCTTGTTGTAAGAGATCAGTGTTGGCCCAGTGGCCGCGACTTGTTGTAACACCTGACAGGCGCTTTACTTTGTGTAAACGCTCTTAAAACGGTGAAGGAAAAGATCGTGAGGAAACGCATATCTTCGAACCAAAAGTTCAAAGACATGTGACATCTACCACCCCGCAATGGGCCCGCGTGGTGGATTACGGCTCACTCTCTCACAGAGAGGAGGCAGAAGTTTTTTTGGTATTGCCCCGCATTTATAATAAAGTACCTAATGCTATTAAAAATATGACTGTTTTCAAATTCAAAAGGTGAGGTCATCCTCAAGGTTGACGTTAAAAATGCCTTCAACTCCGTCAACAGGGACACTTTGTTGGCTGAAGTTAAAAAAGAGCTACCGGAAATTTATGGTTTTTTGTGGCAGTGCTACAGGCACCCTTCAAAATTACTATATAAAGACAACGTTTTGGAATCTGCAGTTGGATGCCAACAAGGTGATCCTCTCGGGCCAGTCATTTTCAGCTTAGCTATTCACCCCATAATACAACAACTAAATTCAAAATTTAATGTGTGGTATTTAGATGATGGGACTCTAGGAGGCAACGTAGATAGTGTTCTAAAAGATCTCCAATTTCTAAAGCAGCAGTCCCAATCTATCGGCCTCGACCTCAACTTCTCAAAATGCGAAATTTACCTTTGTGACAATACTGACAGACAATTGACAATTCAGAAATTTAATTCAATTACCCCAGATATCAAAATTTTGGAAAAAATTTCACTGCACCTCCTAGGTTCCCCAATTTTAGAAGACAGTTTTTCACCTTTCATTGACGGAAAAATTAAACATTTTAACGATATTTCGGATAGACTTTCTAAAATTAACTTACATTCGGCATTCACCCTTATCAGATACTACTGTTTCGGTCCAAATTTTATGTATTTTCTCCGCTCTTCCTCTCTATGGAAAAAGCCACACCTTTTAGACAAAATTTATCAAATTATTCGAAGTACTCTGACATCAATTATAAATGTGGCATTGGACGACCGCGCGTGGCTGCAAGCTACACTACCCATTCGCTATGGTGGGCTCGGCGTCCGCAAAATTTCTAGTATAAGGTTACCGGCGTTCCTGTCTTCGGTCGACAGCACCGAAAAGTTAACCAGAAAGATCTTAGCCGCTTCTCAGGTTGACTCTGAAGTGCCGTGTTTGACTGATGCGATGAACGCCTGGAAAGTGGCTTGTCCGGATACGGAGAAGCTCGAAAACCCGTCTTCCCAGAGACAGTGGGATGAGCCGCTCTGCAGGTTGGTACGGAATAACCTTTTTAATACGTCCACCAATACTGCTGAGCGTGCCCGCCTGCTGGCTGTGGGAGAATGGGAGTCGGGCCTCTGGCTTCAGGCGCTACCGTCACCCAACATAGGCACTATGCTGGGTGACACCACTTTTCGGCTCGCTACAAGTCTGCGTCTGGGCGCTCCTTGCGGGGCTCCGCATCGCTGTCAATGCGGTGAAGCAGTCGACCGCCTCGCACACCATGGCCTTTCCTGCAGCAAGAGCGATGGTCGGTTGGCACGGCACGCAAGCATTAATGACATCATCCGTCGGGTTCTTGTCACCGCCGGGGTGCCAGCTGTTTTAGAACCCAATGGCTTGGCACGCGACGATGGGAAGAGGCCAGACGGAATGACCATTATGCCTTGGAAGTTGGGTAGGCCTTTGGTGTGGGATGCAACCTGTGTCGACACCCTTGCGCCATCCCATCTTACTAGCACGGCGGGCTGTGCCGGGGCGGCTGCTGCAGGTGCAGAAAACCTCAAACGGCGCAAATATAACAACCTTATTGGTAGCTATATTTTTGAGCCGTTTGGGGTTGAAACACTAGGGCCGTGGGGTCCGAGTGCTCATCGAATATTTCGGGATATCGCCAAGCGGTTGGTCGACTCTTCACGTAACCAGAGGGCTGGCCAATTCTTAGGCCAAAGAATCAGCATTGCCATCCAACGTGGCAATGCTACCAGCCTTTTGGGCACTTTTCCCGCTGACAGCGATGCGGACGAATTTTTTGATGCCCAATGAGCTCTTCCCTTTATTTTATTTTTTTTTTTTCTTTACATTCTTGTACATAATATATATAATAGTTAGTTGTAAAATAAATTAAATGATATGAGAATACTGAATAAATAAATTAAAGGGCACTAAACGAAATATTAATTGAAAAAAGTTATTACACAATTGACGGCTTCCATAATGATGAATCACTGACTGATTGACATGCAATCCATTTGACATTTTAATTTTTTATTATTGATTGCTGCAACCTTGTTGACATTTTTTTGTATAACTTTGACAAAGTAATTCGAAAGATTGGACATTAATTTATATTTAATGTATTGTTATAATTTCCTAATTGTTATTTAAAATTATAATGTCTTTAAATTTGTATTAAATATGATTTGCATGCCCATGTGACGGTATAACATGGAGGACTTTCGTATTAAAACATCAATGTAATAATTACCCATGTTTGCAAAGTAATAAATGATTTATGATTTATTTTATTAAATAATTTATAATTTAATCATTTATTTATTAACAATAATGTTGGTACAACTCATCTATCCTATAATATTATTTTTTTATTGTTGCATCCACATTTGTAAAGTGTTTGACATCAGTCGTGACTTTGACTAGGTTGAACGTTGTGCGGTCATCATTAACTTCTGCGAATTCTTTTCCCAACTGTGTTTGGTTCTTCCAGTCTAAACGGATCCAGCTGAATACCAGTATTTCACATGGAGCTACTGATTATACTTTCACAACCCAGCTACTGGGTAACACGATACGTTAAGACTGGTTGTCAGACTTTCGGGCTGACTACTTGTAACGACTGTCAACGATCTACTTTTGGCAGCCGGGAGAAACGCCTTAAGATGTTTTCCAAGGCACA
Source organism: Agrochola macilenta (assembly GCA_916701695.1). NCBI lineage: Eukaryota > Metazoa > Arthropoda > Insecta > Lepidoptera > Noctuidae > Agrochola > Agrochola macilenta. The sequence goes on along the minus strand of OU753552.1, from coordinate 7,546,770 downwards.
GTCTCGGTAAGTAATGGATGGTAACCCATCCTCAGACTGACCTCGGCAAGCGTAGCTTAACTTGCAACCGACTCGTGCGGATTTTATTATTTATTATATTATCCACGAGCCTCTAGAAACAACACTACCTTTAAAAATGTTACATCTAGTTTTAATCTTATACTCAACATGGAAATCCCCAATTGCCAAACGACTAAATCGGAATTTGCCGTAATAACTACTCTTGGCAGACGGGTCGAGATTCGTCATCGCCAAATTTTTTGCAGACTACACCTGATTGTGTGGTCATATTTAAGGCGACGATAACCGACTTTTACTGATTTTATACTGAAGATCACGTCTAAACGAGTAGTGTCAATGATTTGGAAAAAAATATGTAAATTTAGAGCATTTTCTTAATAATTTGATATATTAATATTTTAGATTATGTTTATATAATTACATAGTGAAATTAATTTGTAAAGTTATGTCTAACGCGGATAAAAAACAGAATCTCGCAAAATCTATCAAGCGTATTTTTCTGAAACCTTCACCAGTTTAAAGATAATTTAATTATTGATCCGCGTGTACACGTTTTATCAAAATACCTTTTGTTTTATGTATAGTAATAATGAAACTAATTTGGGACAGCGAGTCCTTTTACTGGCTGGACGTTCGACGCGTAGCGTGAGCTCAGTACAGAACACGCAAGCTAACCGCTCAAGGTCACTGTCATATATCTGCGTCTTAAGGGTGTGGTACAAACCATTAAACTGACCCTTAAATAAGACTTTTCTTTTTCGTGTGGTTATTGACTAACCTGGTGTCAGAGTTTTATGCCGCCCATGGGCCTCAGACTTGGCTTCACATGCCGTCGATAAAAATCTCTCAGGCAGGTTTCCTCAAGATGTTTTCCTTCACCATTTTTGAAGCAAGTGATAATTATGGAACACGCACATGAAAAGTCAGAGGTGCGTGTCTTGGGTTCGAACTCGAGATCTATGACTTGGCAGTCCTACGGTCACACCACTAGGCTATCACTGCTGATAAGCTTAGATAAGATAAGCTTAAGAACCCTGATAATTTCTAAAATATATTAGGTTTGAAAAGTTTTAAGCCTAATTTCATTTAAAAACCTGGCTCATAAAGTGCTCGCCAACATTTTTTTTTATATTATAAAAAGAACTAGATGACTCGATGAATTTACAAACACAGGTTGAAACAAAAATTATTTGCAGTTTCCTCTCGTGCAATTTGCAATTCTAATTAGTTTTTAGGCAAATATTTACAACTGCAGAAGGGGAATTACATTTGCAGTGCAATTAAAATATATATTGTACCTAACTAAAATACTAATTTAAACAGAACTTCCAAGCCCTCTGGAATATGAACGTGCAAAATAACTGATTACTTAATTCGGAAATAAAAGTTTATATTATTGCCGTACTGAAATGTTAGTTAGAATTTAATAGAAAAGGGTTTTGAATTTGAAAATAAATGTGTATTCAACTCCAATTGAATGTTTAACAAATAATGTTTAGTTATTAATACAAATTTGGAACCATATTTTTTTTTATTGCAACCTATGTTATAGCCGTCCCAATCGGCCTGGACCGTATGAGAACAGCTCATCATGTTCATGGTGAAAAGATTCGCTAAAAAAGTCAGCAAGGTTGGTAGCGGCTGTAGCAAGTTCAGCTGAATTGCTGAACAGGGCCAGACGATCCTAAGTAAAATCCCTGTTGGTGGGCCTTATAATACACCTATTACACCTATTGGCCACTAATAGATAGGGCAAAGGCACTACCTAGGCATATTTGTGGGTCGATGGGTCGATGGTCGATGGTCGATGGGTCGACAGCCGCCTTCTCATAAAAATAAAGAAAGAAGAAAGGATACGAAGAAAGAAAAATGCATTTAATGGCATTACAATAAAAACACCAGAAAACACACTATAAAAAAACAGGAAGAAAACAATGCTTATGTCGTAGGATGATTTGGAAATCCCTAGGGTTTTCCAAATCATCCTACTTAGGGGTTCTTATATTATGTTCTAACCTAACCTATTTTAACCAGTTGCTCGCCGATTTTTTATCAAAATTTTCTAATAATCCGTTTTCTAAAATCCCTAGGGGTTTCGCGAAAATTCGAATTATCAAATCATCCTACGACACTTATAATGCCAAAACGGCCTCGGCTCAGCATAATGTCAACACAAGGTATACCACCAGACGCTCATTTCCCACCTCCCATCAACTTTCCTCTACAAAATCAACTTCCAAGCAGTGTTGATTCAATCAGTGTTAAAGCTTGTTAAAGTTTGCAGAAAATCAACAAAAATGACAGATACATGTGAAACAAACGACTGCCCCATCTGCCGTATAAATGTAATCTATTCGTATCTGAGCTGTGCGACTATTGTGTCGCAAGCGCAGCTCAAGCGGGTTTCTAATGACGCGCGGTGGTTCCGCTGCTTACATATAACGGGTCGTTAAGGCGCTAGGTAACCCTAATTGCGGATTTCTGATCCGTTGTTCTCTATGACCGTTACAGTTGAGAATGTGGAAAAAATATGTTGTAGTTAAAAATCTATAGTACTCTGTGCTCTGATTGTCGCCAATATTTTTATGGTCGATAGATAAAACAATCCATGGTGATGTCGATTCAATTTTTCGACTTAGCTATTTCCAAATTAAAATAATAAAATATATAATACCAGCCTGTTACTGTCCCACTGCAGGGCAAAGGCCTATTCTCATACAGAGAAGGCACGAGCATTGATCACCACGCTTGCTCAAGACGGGTTGGCGATTTTAGTCTTATATTAACTATAAGTCCAGGTTTCTCACGATGTTTTCGTTCACCGATGTCAGTAATTTCCAAGATAAACTCCGAAAGTACATATGAATTGAAAAAGTCACATTGGTACGACATTCATTCACGATTTTCATTCCCAAATTATTCTTTACAATTAAATTTACCTATATGTTCGTTTCTAAATAATAATGCTGTAGCTGTTGTCCCTTTTTTAAATACCTAATTTGAAAAAAACTCATTTTAATGTCACTTTTACTCGACGCTAAACCCGAATTTCTCCGAAATTCCCGGAAATGTATGGGATCTGCTCGTCCGGATCCCTGGCGTTACTTAGCGCCTTAAGGCTCCAAGGTAACCATCTCTTGTACCACATGCTTGGCTAGTAGGTACTTGCTACGTCATATGTCATTGAGGGCTATGTTAAATATGTACCTACTTAGTTTGTGCCTTTGAAGATTTATGGAAAGGTTAAAAATTATATGAACAAAAAAATCCAACCACAACCGGTTTGGTTTTTTGTCTTTGTCCTTGGTAACATTTGGTTACAGTGGTACGACAATATTCATGATGTAACATCATGAAGTAAAGACTAATACGAATATCCTATAATATTAAATGAGCAATATTTGTAAATATATATTTATATTTGTAATCACGTTCTCCAAAACGGCTCGAACGAATTCGATGAAAGTTGCAATATAGGGAAAAATCGATCTAGCTAAAACTCATATCTGGGAAAATTAGTTTTCTCCGTATTTTCACTCCAGCAGAGCTCGGTCGCCCAAAGTTTAAAACAAGAAATGACACCCTAAAATAATGCCATGGCATCATGGAATTAGTAAGTACGCTTCATGGCAGCATGGAATTTGTATGAAATATCTTAAACTATTAAATTAGTATTCTCTATTGTCACCCGAGCAGGGCTCGGTCGACCAGGTAATTTTAATAAACAGGCATATTGCTATAATGTCTGTCTTTTGTGTGCCCCATTTGTTTACATTCAAAAATAAAATCCTAACAACACTCTTCAAAGTCAAGTGATCAGAATTCTAAGCCACTCACGGTGGCCCAAAATACTCATAACCAAGCATATTATCTGTCTACGAAACGACATAGGTATAAGGTAGGTTTCATCACTATGTTAGTTACAACGGCAGAGATAATCCGACAGAATATCCATGTGTCAATTACTTGCGTCAACAGTGCCATAGCAGCCGACATTTCCTGACTGCTGAGATAGGATGGCTGGAGACGCATTTGCTTACGTGTGGGAGTCGCAACAATTATCACTAGTACCTATACGTCGCCATTCTTCGATTGTAGTGATAGTTCCCGAAACTGTATAATATGTAGATTGTAGGTACACTTATCGCGGCCCCGGCACACGGGCAATGGAAGGAACACGGGTGGGTTTTAGTCAGTAAAAGTCTGACACGCCCTCTCGCTCTACCCAGAGCGAGAGAAGTCATTTGATGAATGCCCATCCTCATAAAAAAAAAAGCCGACTGTAGGTACATATCTATTGTTGTGCAAGTCAAGATCATTATAAGTTTGTATTTTTTGCGTGCTTCAAGACGAATGGGAGAAAACTTAACTTACTAACTCTTCTAAGTTTGTCAGCCATTTTTGTTAGCTTGTTTTGGTGAACCATCTAACTTCGCTGTTCCTTGGAGAATACTTCTTCGTGTGGCTGAATAATTTTATGAAGTCAGTAGGTGCGTTTTAGTCTTCTTTGCCCATCTTACCATCTAGACTGTCTGTGTTCGGCAGGCGACAAGGAATCCTCTCGGTGGCATGATTACGCACATCAGTGATAACAATCAGGTAATGACAGTGCCTTTAGAAGAAAATAAATAAATTAATGTCATTGAAAACACAAGAACCTTCAATTTTCAAAGTAAATAATAGGTACCGGGTTCTTTTTCTACAGGAAAAGGAACCCGGTATTTTTTATTGGATAGATCGAAAGGTTTGACCCTTTAATTATTGATTACATAACAATCCGTGTGGCCAATGGGATTTACTCAACAACCCAACTCCCCCTCACGAGCCTTTTCCTTAAAAACAGAAGTCTAAGTAGGTAATAAGTACCTAACAAGTTTTCTAACTTCAAAAATGACGAAAGTCCATACAAACATTCATCTCCTATTATTGAAGCCCTTTAGGGGATGAATTTACAAAAATCTTTATCGTAAGGTACAGGACGTCAGCGACCAGCTCTCAATAGTGACAATTTAAGATTTTTAAAGTTCGAATTTGCAACCCGAACCTGATACCCAATAACCAGCGGCATTAATTAGTCTTATGAATGTGGTATGAATAATATAATTTATCGTAGGCATAACTACAATGTTAATGCTCATAGCCACATCCTGCGTGCCTAAGGATTGGTGATAAGCCGCTACTGATTGTAATACTAAGCTGTTTATTAATAATATTTATCAAATTATTGAATGACTGTTTCCTATTTTGCATTCGTGTTTTTGGGACTTACTTATTTTTCATAAATAATTAAATAAATAAAAAGTTTATTGATTCATAAACAAACATTACAATATTAAGGTATCATCATGTATCATCTCGATCATGATTCTCCTCTGTTCTTCCATTATTGGCTAAAATTCAAATTAAAATTCAAAAGTAATTTATTCAAACTAGGCTGAGAATCAGCACTTTTCGAACGTCAAAATTACATAAGACAGTCCTAGTGCTTAAGCTGGGAAGAAGAATTGGCGCAACAAACTCCCGTGAGAAACGAATTAAATAACAAAAAATATATATATTTTACTTATGAATGTGATGGCTATAAGAGTAGGGGAAGACCAAAGAAACTGATGGATTGTGGGGAGTCTAAAGTCGAGTCGAGATGGAGGGTCTCATTCCTACAGAACCAAGGGGCTCCCGTGGCTTTACGTAGGAATCTGTTCTGCATCACCTGCAATCTATGGATTTGTCGGGGCTTAGCTTGTGCAAAGACGGCGCCCGCATAGGTCATAATGGGGCGAATGCACGTTGTGTAGATTCGCAATTTGCACCTAAGTGACATTTTGCTACGTGCATTCAGAATGGATTGGAGTCTTCCGAGAGCGAAAGCGGCCCGCGCGCGGGCCTGCTTTATGGGCTCAGCGAAGGTGAGATTTTGGTCGAGGACCACACCTAGATACTTGGCTCGCTTCTCCCAAGTGATCGGCTGGCCGAGCATGGTGATGGGTCTGGGCAGGGGGGGTCTGTTACGTCATTTCGGTTTAGAAAATAAAACCTCGTGACTTTTGTCGGGGTTGACTTCGATCCTCCATTTCCTAAACCAGGCGCCGAGTTTGTCGACTGCGGTTTGGAGAATGAGTGCTATCGAATCGGGACCTGCGCCCTTGTAGTAAATGGCCGTATCGTCTGCGAACAGAGCCAACTGCGCCTTTTTACTCTTTGGGTTATCGCTGGTGAATAGAGTGAATATAAGGGGGGCGAGCACAGAGCCCTGAGGGACTCCTGCGCGGATGGGACGGGGAGAGGATATTGCACCTTCGATGCGATAGCGGAATGTCCGGTTCAACAAAAAGTCTCCAAGATGAGCACGAGACGATCTGGCACACCGAGTTGGCACGAACCGACGATTATCCCTGTGTGTACTATGCAAGTGCACCCAAGGACAACCCCCGGTTGGTGTAGGACTATTGCACGTTATGGAAGCAAAGATTTTGGACTAATATGTATTTATTATTATTATGTTATTATTATTATATGTCACCATTCTTCTGACTAGCCTTTTCCCAGCTATGTTGGGGTCAGTAGCCAGTCTAACCAGATGCAGCTGAATGGGTACCAGTATTTTACTGTCTGACCTCCACATGAATGAAGTATTATAATTATTTATCATAAGGTGTCTAGTCCTGCCCCTACTACGTTGGGGTCAGCTTCTAGTCTAACCGGATGCATGTATTTTACATGAAGCGGTTGCCCATCTGACCTCCACAACCCAGTTACTGGGTAATATAATACCCCTTGGTAAGGCTGGTCGTCAGACGTTCAGGCTTCCCGTGACGTTTCCGTTAATCCCGGCGTGGCGGTTGGTGGATGGGCTATCTGTTCTTGGATGATCACCCATCCACGGACCGAACTCGGCAAGCCTGCGGTCGAGCCGTACGGCTGTTTTTTCTTAGCCACTTTTACATACAGCATTATTAAAGAAACAATATTACTTTTCCGTGATTGTCCAGTGCTATTTCTAACTAAGTTTCTACTTACAAGACTTTGTTATAAGACAAACAATTCAGAAGGAATTTTCCCTATCTCTCACTAATATTGGCTCTAAAATAACCTCCTTTGCCTGACTTTAAGATCAAGGCACCGACCGGCTTAAATTGTTACCATTGTTCCTATAGAAATCAAAATTGCGTCATTTAAAGAGAACCTACCTCCCTCTCTCCAACAAATCATATTTCAGTACCTGGGCGACCAAGCTCTGCTCTCGTATAAAATAAAGAATGCTCATTTAATAAAAAAAGAAATTTAGAAAGAAAGAAATTTCATACTACCTAATTCCATGCTGCCATGATAGTAGATACTTACTAATTCCATGTTGCCATGTCATTATTCTAAGGTAGCCAGCCATCTTGTTGTAAACTTTGGGTGACCGAGCTCTGCTCGGGTGAAAATACGGAGAAAACGAATTTTCCCAGATGACAGATCGATTTTGCATCCCCGTAAGGATATATTGCAACTTTCATAGCAATCATTAGAGCCGTTTTCAAGAATTTGGTTACAAATATATATATTTAAATATACAAATATTGCTCATATAATAGTATAGAATTAGAAGACAAAATATTTTGTAATAAGATTACTTGAGCAGGTAACCCGTTCCGCACTTGTGTCAATTTGGTTGTGCGTTCACATGTAGTGTAGAGTGTACATTACACTTGGGTACATTAAACGAGTTAAATATTCTAGTATTTAGGGCAGAAATCTGCAACGAGTCGTTGTTAGCTGCGCTCAATACCTACGAGTTATCAAAATGTTACGATTATGCATAAAACAGAGTCCATTGCACGAGGAGTGACGACACATAGGGCACATTGTTTATTAAGACGTGATTCTTATCTGCTTTAATTACTACATCGATATAAATATGAAGCGACCGCATCATACAACGACGCACTCATCTGTGCAGGTATCTATCTCAGTTGCATAATCAGCCTACGAGTGCTCAATTGCACAGTAAAAACTCGAAATGCAACTAAGCCATTATGACTATGGCACAATTCGAAATGTTTCAAAATCTCCTTCATAAAATGTCAGTGGCTACTAGTTCGTTTAAATATAAAACTGGAGTTTAGCCAACCAGCGGAGCACACGCGACGTCCCTGTTCCCGTGAAAATTATAATTAGGAAATTTATATTTACCGTCTTACTCAATTCGGGTATGGTATCATTATGCGGTATTGCGCCCCCGCGGCGATACTAGCTGGAGATTGTCAAGCTGAATAGATTGATTCTATCCGACAATTAACTCTTTTCATTCGCATGAAAAGTAAGCGTTCGAATAGGCTCAATCCAGTTGAATTGACTGTGTAAATGAAATGTTTCTGAAAGGATTGATTGCGAGCATAGGATTAGATAATTAAATTTTTCATTGGGAGGCAATCATAACCCTTCACTTGTCTGAGTTAGGGTGCTGATCCATAATGCAAGTGCGTACCTATAGCTCATAAAGATCTGTATTTCTTTTGCACTGACCAATTGCACCAGACACTACATAATCTACTTACAGGTCAGACATTATTCGGAAGTGAATTGGACTTCCTACCTACTCAAATTTTGTCCTATCACCACGAAAAGAAGCCTGGTATAATTTCACGGTATTTTTCAAAACTGTCTCGTAAGTACCATTACAGTCACAAAAGGCTTCCTCCGACACTATTCCCGTCTAATGAGAGGAAAATTGAGGATACAATAATGGCACTGCGGTAATGCGGCCTTCGCGTGCATCGTCAGTAATTGGTCACCACTTACGCATCATTGTTATCTTCGCACATTTTCGCTTCATAATAGCCGCTTCCAGTTAATTCAAGTCCCTCTTTGATTTCAAATATCTCCCGTCGACACTAACGGAACAATACATGCAAATTCACGAACTTAAACTGTAGTTTTCTTTACGTGTCCTATAGTTACGTAGGTACGTCGACGGTTTTAGTTTTACGAAAATTATTATTTATTCTAAGCTCGTTCCATGTAAAATACTGACATTCACCTGTATCCGGTTAGACTGGAAGCCGACTCCAACATAGTTGCGAAAAGGCTAGAGAGACGATGATGACGATGATATTATTGTTTACCAAATAAGAATTGTAAGGAAAAACAAACTGTAACTAATTAAAATACAGTAGGAAGAGAGCTCACGTACTCGACCTTGAGGAATGAATCAGTAACTGCGTCATTAATGAGCAAAGACTTTAACCTGTTGTGGAGCATATAACAACCCACGCTAGCTGCTACTAATTGTGCTATTGTAAATACTAGTAGGTGCTGTCTGGAAATGGACGCTGTTTATGAAAAGCGCATTAAATCGCATCGTTGCCAAAACATTTTCGGAGAATCCTTTGTTTTGATTTTCTACGTGGAATTAGAAAAAACTGATCATTAAGGTACACTGAAAGCATACAATCAGAGAATAAATTTTACATACATACTTCTAAAATAAATATCACTAAAATATATAAACTTAATTATAATGTAGTATAAAATAATAAATACAAATTATGCAACTATGACGAAGTGGACAGATAGTGTTCTTTCAATCTTCTTTTAAAAACTGGAACAGTTTGGCAGTCCCTAATGTCAGGCGGAAGTGAACTCCACAACCGAACCGCGTGCACGCTGAAGGAGTAGGAGTAGATGTCGGTGTGTTACTATGTTTTATCCCGCTCTAGTATCATAAACATTTTTTGGTATCTCATAGTCATACAATAACAGCTCTTCGCCATCTTTAATATAGCCCAGACTAAGTCCACTTATGAATCCCTGAAGGCAAGATGAGTATGCACGTAGGCTACGTACCTTGAGCAAACTCAATAATGTCGGTAAGACGTTGCGCTGCGCTGGGCAATCAAGCAGCTCCGGCATTATCTCATTACCGCACCGAAGCAAATGGGTTACAATCAAATGTACAGGATATGAGACTTGCAACGCACTGATTATGTGTCATCGTCATATCTTACTTAATAAATGCGAGCTCTATAGAATCCGAGGTAAAGCACTTGATTGAATTAAGAGCTACTTAAGCAATAGAAAACTATGTGTCAAAATAAACCAATTAAATGATCAACTTGTGTCTCCCATTCAGGTCAAATTTTGAAGGAAATAACATCGGTGTTCCTTAGGGAAGTGTACTAGGCCCTCATCTCTTCCTTATTATAAATGATATTCCTCAAGTAACATCACATAAATGCATTCTATTTGCGGGCGATATTTCAGTTATAGTACCGGAAAATTCAGATACCAACTACGAACAGTATAGAATTAGTAATGTATTGGTTAAAGGACAACAATCAAGTATAAACACAGACAACAGTTTCAAGTACAAAACTGAGTATCGAACTGACTTTTTCAGTTTCATATAACTTTAAAAGTTTGTGCTCAAAGAGTTTTAGGTACAAAACTAAGTATTGAAATTAAAATTTCAGTCAACTTCAAAAGTATGTATGTCCGCAAAGCACTGTCTTACGGCGACGGATATCTTAGCAGGAAACGTGGAGACAATGCAATTGTGAAGCAATGGGTCATCTAACCACTGTAACTGGCCACTTATATCTAAGAAGTGGCATTATTGAAGGACAAGGACACTTTCAGCATGGTTTCAAAAGAGGCTGGAGAAAAGAAATTGATTAGGTAGGAAGGTATTTTTTAAAGTTATTATTTAAGTACAATATCAAAAGTATACAATACTCGACAGTCATATCCTGATGAGTGTATGAATGTCGAGTAGTTGTTGACAGAAGATCTTGTCAGTATGTCTGGAGTTCTGTGAGATGTCACAATACTCCAGATATACTGACAAGATCTTCTTCCTTTCATCCGCGATCACATCACAGTCAGGCTTAGCGTCCAAGAGAGCGTTGAGCGCAGAGTGCGAGGGAAAAAACACTGGGCTGATGGGCTCGAGCGACAGTTCGACTCCGAGAAACGGCGATCAATCTGTGCCTGGAGTGTTACGGCTAATAGTTTATCGAGCAAAAAGATGGGACAGTTCGTCATCTGTTTTACTGTGAAGGATCTTACACATTTACATTTATTTATTTTTCTAACCTCGTGAGAAAATGTAGGGTACATTTTCTCCAAACAGCCTAAAAGAAAATTCGGAAATTACATAAACGGATAATATCCATTCAAATGTGTAAAGGTATGCCAAAGTCAAAGTCAAAACTCTATTTGTAAAACATAGGACGGGGTTCTATAATTTCTAAAAAAACAAACACAAATTGGTAGAACATTGAAACAATAAAACATGCAACCAGGAACAAATTTATCCTGTTAGTTACAAGTATCTTTCATTAAGGTTACACTTATTAAAAGCCAGAAGCAATGTAGTTAGTTTCCTCCTATTCGAGATCAAGGAAAATGTATTGTAAACTATTTCAAACCGTTATTGGATAAGAGTATAGGTTATGTACGTACCTACATCCCTTTTCGATAAGAAAATGTCAAATATCCAATGGACAGGTAACCATATTATTAATTGCAGTGGAAAAAAACATTATGAAACCTAAATATTTCCCTATTCTTCTCCACCCACGAAACTAAAAACCTTTAGGAAGGGAACAACTAGAATCAATTCTATTTTCTTATCAATTTTGACGTTAAAAACTGCCTTTTATGTGCGAAATAAATGAATTTACATTGACTTTGTTACCGAGTACTATTATAATGCTAGTAGTATAAAACCGTAACTGGTAAGTAATCAATATGTCATAAAAAAATAACCAGTTATCTTTGTCGACTGGCGAACTGCAACGTAACCAATAAGTACAATGTTTTCTTTAAATTTCCTTTAAAACCATTTGTTAGTCACAACAAAAAAAATCCTTCAACTTCGAGGATTTCTTCTAGATCTCCAAAGGAAGAAGCCAGGGTTATGGATCGTGTAGGGTAATTTATAAGGATGTAATATCAGGGAAATTAATTGTGTATTAAATTGACACAGAATGTCAATTTGCCGTGCTCCTTTTCGTACAACTGTCAAAGAATGGCATTCCTGATTTGAATAAAAGGACAAAGGCTTTGGCAGACCTAAAGCAGTTCAGTAGCATAAGCAGCGCAGGAGACACTTTAACGGAAGACCCGTTTTGGTAACGCGTTCAATTTGACGTGCTGAGCAGGGGGTCTACTCCGTAAGCGAAATCCGTAGTTTCGACCGATGTTACAGGCGCTTCAAACTCCGTCTCACTATACTGACAGGCACTTCCTAATCCCTCACACTTAAGGACATACTGTATGTGAGACAGAGCACGAAGTGCCGAAACGAAAAAAGTTCCGAAACTACGGATTTCGCTTAGGGAGTAGACCCCCAGGTTCGCGGCAGTTGAACCAGTTGACTGCAAGATGTTGAGTGATATGGATTCCGATGGAGAGGAATTTTTGATGCTTTTGGCTTTAAGTCGAAAAAAAAAGAATTCGGGCTCACGATATTGCATTTGTAGTAATCCCGAATGTGTTTCCGCTAAATAGCGTCACGGAAATTCAAAATGGCGGACGCTAGACGAATTCTTTCAAACATGCGTTTCTATTACGTATAATTCTGGAGTCTTCAAAACTGTCCAATTCCTAGGGAACTCACATCAAAATATGTTTTTGACCACACTGCAAGATTTAATTTCATGAATGACGTAAGCAATGAGAGGAAAATTTTCTTATTTATTCACGTAGCATTAGCCCTACGGCTCTTGAAGCTGTCATCCCACGAATTTATACTTGATACCAACCTACGCCTCTCTGAAAATATTAAATCTTCCACCCACTATGAGCCCACCTCATTTCTATTAAAATATTTATATTTCACCACCCACCTCATTTAAGATATAATGAATGTGCGTTATGTATAATCGCCCACATAAGTTCCCCTATGAATTAAATAGTTCTAAGCATTCTATTCATGTTTGCCACTTTTCCTGCGAAGTTTTTATTTTGTAACCATGTTAAAATTGACGATCAAATGAGACCACTAAACCAATTGGTTAATCTACCATTAGTAATTCACCGAATTTCACCAGATATCTAGATAGCTTCTGGTAGCTCTTCTTTCCAATTGGCTCAAACAGTGTAATGCATAGTGAAGTATTAACTAGTCTGCAAAGTAGAGCGTTTGACTGCCTGGATGTACCAGATATCCCGAAGTTGGTTTGAGTTTGTTCTGCAAATGTATATTGGTAGGATACGAGAATAATTCAAATAAGTCTTAAGCCACATGAATGTAGTACCACACTAGCCGACAACATTAATATAATAATATTCGAAATTTTCACATATGAAGCGGATGGAAAACTCTTCAGAAGAATATATACTGGTAACTAAGGGAGTCAGAAGTCTCCAGTCTAATCTAACAAACAAAAGTATAAAGCAAAGGTCAGATAATACATTAACGGGGTGGAGACGAGGTTAAGTCCGCCCTTTGTCGCGGCTTACGTACCTACCTATGTAGAAGCTACTGTGTTATTCATAAAATAAATATGCTTATCTTGACAGCAAGACCGGTTAACGTACTTACGTTATATTTGGAAAGCGTATGAATTTTTTAGAGACAGGTCTTTTTTGTTGGACCTTTATGTAACGTCAAATCATGTAAGCACACATAAGCTCGGTTGGCTTAAAAATATATAATGAGCTGTCTTGAGGGATTTTTAAATAATTATGAAACATGCTTATAATTCCGGCAGTATGGAAAATGACGCCAAGATTCCATGTAGCTATAACACTTCGGGTGATTGAGTTCAGTAAGGCTTATAACAAAGAAAAAAAAAAAAAAGTATCCACCAGAAGCAAGTAATATCAAACACACAACTCTAGAAAAACAAAACCTTTTTCCTATCGTATTCATTTCTGTTTGTTGGATCAAGGTAAGTATACAAAACCAAATAATATTCGATGGTCCTCGTGCATCGACCAACTACGTCACAGTCGACGTAATCGCTTTGGTGTTCCCGACGAATCCTTTGGGGCTTCGAGTCTGAAAAGCTTATGTTCTTGACATAGGGGCCTTTGAGGAAACTTTAATTGATTGTTGGTCTTTTAGGCCAATTATCGAAACAAATACGCGGGCCACTGGTGAAATACGAGGTCTGAGTGGTGCTTCAAACTGTGGAGGGTGTGTCTGCCTATGTACGTCCTAGATTTAGCACAAGTTGCTGTTTCGTCTAGTAGTTACTACCTGTGTAGTTGTTTACTGCGAAGGCATGGTCAGCAATGGAAATTCGGTTAAAACTGTTACTTTTTCGTAATTAACATAAGAGCTTTCGACGGTCTTGTTTTCAGTATTTCATGTTATAATTAAGAGTTTGAGTTATTTCAATTTAACATATTCTGCCCCGGTTTGATTAGTTACTAGCAGCACCCCGCGTTTTGACCCGCATAAGTCTCGATCCCGCGGGAATATCGGGATAAAAATCATATGTATTAATACAGGTTATAAACTATCTGTGTGCCAAATTTCATCCAAATGCGTTCAGAAGTTATTGCGTGAAAGAGTAACAAACTTCCATTCATCCTCACAGGTAGGACTAACTTTCCATTAAAAATAAATATAATTTAAAACATTCTGAGTTGATCGTCTTTTGTTGATGATAGTACTAAAGCTGAGTAGGTAGTAGGTAGGTACATACTTAGGTTTCAAATCAAGAACTTGATAAAAAAAAACAAAAGACTGAAAAAAAAAATTTGAGCACTTGAGATTTCAGATTAGCAAATTTCGAAATCAGAAACAAATAAAATATAAACAAATTGTTGTGAGAGATGTGTGCATGGTTGTTTGTTACAGATTTCCCATATTTCAAACGTATTCTAATGACAGTGCTCCGGCTCTTCAGGCGAATTTAAGCCTACTTCAGCAAGCGGGGAGAATGGGGGAATATGTACTTTAGAATGAGTGGGGATGAGTGACTGTGAAGAGATGGCAGCTTGATATTGGAATTTTATGGAATTTTAATATTTCAAGTTTTATGTAGTTTGTTTTGCAAGCTAGTTTCCTAGGACCACTTCTGCAAGTATAGTCCACCCACCGTATGCAGTTGCTATTTTAAAGCAATTATCAGTCCGTAATCTTAATGAATAAATTATATTATTCAGTACAGAAATTGACCCTACATAACGTTGTTAAGGATGACCTGCAACAAAAAATACATTAAGAAGATAATTACATAATACTCGTACATATATTGCAGTGGGACAGTAACAGGCTGATATTATTATTATTATTATATATCACTTAAGAAAATTTTCTTAAAGTGTTTTTTCATGATTCATTTTACTTTTATCTATACTTCCATACTAATACTAACATACAAATGATAATATACTAATGAACAATTACTAATATTGCTAATTACTTAATATTATTTAATTAGGCACACGTATGATAAAGTAAATTATAAGTAATTGTAAGTATATACTCGTATATGAAATGAAGGATGTTGAATTTCCAACAATGTCCGCTGATTTTAAAAATTGTATTCTAAATATTTATAAGGCACATAAAATATTATAAATTCGAAAGTAACTCTGTCTGTTTTATTCACGCTTAAATCACTGAACGGATTTCGACAAAATTTGTCTTGAGATAGATGACATCCTGGGAAAGAACATAGGATACTTTTTGGCATGGGGGTGATATAGGGGATGAAAGTTTGTATGGGAAAACTAGCATTTGTTAAGTTAAACATATGAAAATGCAAATTTATGCTTTTGGTAAGAAATAAGGAATTACGTCTTACAAAGCTAAAATCATCCCCCAAAGGGCTAATATGATGATATTTTAGTGTACTTTTTTTTAAGAGATTTTTGGTTTAACAAATGTGTTCATAGTCCGTAACTTGAGCTAGCATTTAGTTTTATTTAATTAAAATCGGTTTACTTGGTCAAAACTTAAAAATTATTTGGCTAACATATAGATACAGTATGTACGACAAGAGCGTGACCAGCATAATTCAAATTTTCGTCACCTTTGCCTAAACCACTGTATAGATTTCGATCAGATTTGACAAGGAGGTAGATGGTATCAGGGAAGGACGTAGGCAAATTTTTGTCTGAAGGGGGATAGAGGGGTTGAAATTTTGTAAGTATAGGGAACCCAGCATTTCTTAAGTTAGGTAAGGTACTCGTATATGAACATTCAAAATACATTTGGTAATGAATAAAGAATTACCTGTTACATTTTTGTAAATTCATCCCCAAGGAGGGTGAATTTACAATTTAAAATCATAGGAGATGATTTTAAAATGCACATGTAGACATTTTTGTATACCCTTTTTTAAGAGATTTAAGGGATTGGACGTATAGTCATTGTCCGTATATTTAAGTAGTCTTTATTTCATTAAACTGGGTCAAAAGTTATTACAGTTGAGCATCTGTCTATCTGTTACCTTTTCAAAAGCCATAGGATAGGCCATTATTTGGGTTAGGACATAGGATACTTTTATCCCGGTAGTACGTTCCCATGTGATGATATCCAAAAAAAAAAAAAACAAACAAAACAAAATAAACAAAAAAAAAAAACAATGTGTGTGTGTGTTGTGTAAACAATGTGCGTGTGTAATAAGAATCTTATATTTACGTATGTTATTGTATATTTATTATGTTATTTATGTGTGAATATGTATTATTGAAACTTGTAGTTAGGTATGTGGATTTTGTATCTGGTAATAAAAGATTTCATTTCATTTTCATTTCATATCCGCCAACCACGCAGGCGAAGCCAAAAGCTAGTAATAAATACATTATTGTTTTTTATTATTTACGCGGCTATGTAATGTGTCTGAGTCTTAACATTTCCTAACGTGTCCACATATTTAGAAAGATCGACGCAAGAAACTGCATTCTGCAACTCGTACAGCATCTCACAATGGAATAATTTGCATAAATTACAATTATTTGTCCTCATTAGCGTATTCAGATCAGAATTGCACATCTCAACACTTCGATCCTATGTTCTTATCTATAATACTATCTTGTTTGATAGTCCTAAGCTCCTTATAACCGCCTGCACGGTGAACGCTTGGCAACAGTATCCACAACGGTGGTTGCTTGAGGATGGCCGGTCCAGGGAGAGGTGGTGAGAAGACGTAGGCGTGTACCGCAAGGGCTAGTTTGAAGTGGCGCAGGAAATATACGTGGGATTGGAGGCCTTTGCCCAGCAGTGGGGCAATATCCTAACAGTACCTATTGACGTAGAGCTGTGATGGTGTACGTTTACCTTTGTTAATTGGTGACTTGAAGCTCCAAAATAACTGGGACTACTAAAGAACTTCGGGTCATTACTATTGGCCTTCTTGTCCCCAATTTTGGCTCTCTTTATTTCTTAATAAGAAACTGTTTGTGACAAGTCTCAAATGTAGGGGGTTTCTCGAAAATTGAATATTGCAGTATTATTTTTCTGACGTAAACACATGATCAGTATACTATTTAACAAAAAAAATAGCATATTTCATTTGTGGACATTTCATATGATGTAGCAATAAAGTTGATCTATGAGTGTTTGAATTTCGAAAACCACTGATTCTATTTCCATTTTCTTTTTCCAGTGCTTAGGTGCATTGTTTGTCGGCTTCAAGCTTTATTCGTAACAATAGGAATGCATAAATGTACCTAGCAAACAATGAATTCGCTGCAAACCTAAATGCAGAGTACCTGCTACGTAGATGGGTTGGTACAGCGTAGACAGACAAAAGAGATGAAAACGAGCGATCGTTGAGAATGGTTTAAAAATAAATCGAATTTATCGATACATTTACCTTATAAGGCAGAGGTGTGTAGAATACATCCATATATCGCCAGTTTTGCCTAATCCTTCGTGGAATATAGGCGTGTTATGTTACATTATTTAAGGGTTGTTTCTAATTTCTGAAAGAGGATAATAAATTATCCTCTTTCAGAAATTATAGGGATATTGACAGGGAAAAAAAAAACAATTTAGTCCGTCAGTCAGATAATAAAAAAATATTAGACACGCATTTTTTGCTGTATGAAATTAATAAAAAATGGTTTAGATAAAAGCATTAAAGTTGGGGAGTGGGGGCTCGCTACGTCACAAGTCAGTATAAAATCTACCGGCCAATGACGTCATGCTACGTTTTAACGCATTGCATATTCAATGTATTGTTGTAATCTTTTGATTCCGTAAGAAAAGAAAAAATACGTGTGCAATATTTTTTAATAATCTACCTGACGGACAAAAACAATGTTTTTGTCAACATCCCTATTAAATTCGCATAATTTTAAAATGAACCAAACCTAACCTAACCTAACTGCTTAGTATTTTCTAAGCAGGTATTTGATAACCTACTTGTAAGTTTACCTATAATAATATGTTTTTTTAAGAAAGAAGGGTGTTTTTTTTTTTGTTTAATACCAATACTCATTTATTTTGAATTATTAATTTTACTAATTGTATTTTATGTTTAGTTTTTTCTAGTTTATTACGATGTTGTTTTGTGGTGAATGCTGTGTATACCTTTAATAGGCATACATACCAGTACTTGTATTATGATTTTATTCTGTTTTAAATTTTGTGTATGTACTGCTGTTGGTGTACCAAATAAATAAATAAATAAAGGGTGTTTCCTTATACACCTTGTTTATTTTAAGAAACACATCTTTTTCGATCGCTTCAGTAGGCTACCCGTTTTGAATAAAAGTGCGACCGGGGGCCAGAGTCCTCAATTATTAAGATAGAGAAATGAACATGGTATCACTTTTTGACCGTTTCTTTTGGGACATTTTTCAAAGAATCTTATACTTACATCGCAAAAACGAAAAGAGATGTTTGCGATCTACAAATGTGTTACTTCTAACCAATTCGGTACAGTAAGAATCGGGAGCTACAATTTGATAGTCCCGAATTTAGTAAGCTAGGTAAATGTGATAGTACATAAGTACATGTAAAATTATTTTTAAACATCATCCTGCAAAGTGCAGCTAGGTGCGATTTTATTTCAATTTTTTTTTTTTTTTTTTTTTTTTTTAATTTTTAAAAACGTTGCCCCACACTAAGAATTTCTTCTTGTATCGTGGGAGCGTTTACAAACATAGAAACTCACATACACTAACACCCAGACCCGGAACAACTAATTGCAGATCATACAAATATTTGTTCCGTGCGGGGATCGAACCCGCGACACGTTGCGTAGCAGTCGATCAGTCAGCCACTGCGCCAACCGTGTCGTCAAACAAATAAAGAAACAAATAAGTCGTCAATTGAAAGAAATAGTTTGAATTTTTCTCCACTTTTTCACGTTGTAAGGCCATCGAGGTTTAAGCGCTGGCATTCGCATTTTTCTCATCCTAGACTCGACTTTTCCGAGTACCTTAGAGTACCTAAGTACACCACTACAAGAATGCTGGAATGGCCATTCAGTCTCCGGACTCTGCAGAACACAAGTATTACAAATAGCCGCTGAGACATTTTATAAGTATTGATCGTTTGCTTAGCGTGCTTATAAAATATATGTTGTTGGAAGCGTTAATTACACTCGTCATTATCATAATCAGCCTGTATGTGTATGTATTTTAATAATGAGAATCAATATTATATTATATTATTTAATCATTTGATATGAAACATTGGCAGTGCCCTTACAGGGTGCATGTCTTAATACTGTGTCATGAAATTTTTATGCATGCCTACTAACCAGTGGTTTACATGTTAGCAAATAAATAAATAATGTTTAATGCATGCCTACTAACCACTGCTGGGCCACAGGACTCCTCTCTTCGAGAATGAGTGGACTTTAATCTACCACGCGGGCCCAGTGCGGGTTGATAAATGTCACGTCTTTACACTACTCGGGCTTTCACTAACAATGTTTTTGTTTTAGCGAATTTTTTATTTCAAGAGAGCGACACCGTAAAAAAAACTGCCTTCCAAAATAGCTCAATATTGTGGAAAAACAGGTTCGCAAAAAAAAAAAAAAAAAAAAAACTCAAAATCTCAAAGCATTTATTTCAAATGAACATATTACAATAAACAGGAAGTTTTGAATTGTCAAAGGGTCGATCAGTCAGAAAGATGGAGCTAGTTGATTTAGTTCAATACAAAATAGTGGCATCAACTTCCAAGTCCTAGAAAGTGAGAACGATTACGGTTGTTTTATGTAATTCCAAGTTACGAGAATATACAGTGAAGGACATTACAACGTGCCCAGACATGGTCAGTCTTCCCAAGCAGTTGCAGTAATCAATAGTTCTGCCAGTTATCAATGCCCGTCCTAATGAGGAGCCTTCGCCATGCGTGGAGACAATGATATCAATATCAACGGTGTGCAGGACGCTCCTATTCATTAATGAACAATCAAATCCAGTCTGCATGCTTTATTTATGTTATATACCCGTGCTTATAGGTGATGATCCGAGTCAATGGCGATGATTGGCCCGAGGGGCTTTTCCGATGCATTGTTCATTTTTCATGATGGCATATAAGCTTTCCAGTTTGATGTGCCCAATCAATTAATGTACATTTTTTATGTTGATCGAGTGATTTATGGATTGTGTTTGAATCTGAACTAATAATTAGCTTTCTTTTAATATAATTGGCTTTCTTTTAATAATCTTCGAGTTAGTTGAACTTTGTTATGCACCTAGCAAAATATAGATATAAGTGCTTACTCTGTACCTACTCGTCATCTGTGGAAAAAACAGAATTCATCTAAATAAGAACAAAATATCAACTCTTTGTGATATCAAAAGGTAAATGTTCGGTAAAATATTACCAAGTGATTTTCCTTATGTATAAATAGGTAGGTACTTATTACGGTATTTCCGTATATACAGGTACCTACTCGAATTGAAAAGGGAGGCCCTTTATTAGTAGTAATGTACTTCGCTACAAGTGAAGTCTTTGTAGTCGGCGTCACGTTCGTGTTAGTTCGGCACTGACCTCGTTTCGAACCCATGAACTCAAGGTTCCCAATTGTCCTCGCCTCCATTCGACCAACAAGGCGATTTCTATCGTGAACTTCTAAAAAGAACGCGATGTGAAAGTGTGCCAGCTGTCCCACGCTAGAGGCTCCGTTCACAAAGAACGTTAGAATTTTAATAATTTAAGAACTCAATGACACAAAAAATTCGGTAAAGGTATAATTTGCGACGTTTTATGATTTGTCGCACTTTTCGTTTCGCTAACCTTATGAACGGACCAATTTGGTTTCGAATACTTACTTACTACTCAAATAAGCTTTCGAGGAGCTTTCGAGTGGGAAAGTCCCACTCGAATCAATTTCATCTACTCTTTATTTTTTACAAACCCATGCTTCGTACAGGTACTGTCTAGATCATAGATATAAGAAAGAAGGAGATATGCCCGGTAGTTGAAAATGTATCGAAACCCAATGTCTTCTATCTATCCCTACTCTCTAACCTGCGATCGCACATGCGATCAGTAAACCCAATAAATACGAGGCCCCGCTCACACTTGCAATTTACAAATCAGAACGTACTACATAATCAATTATAAACCTTATCCCATCAAACACAGCGTGCATTTACCATGCACCGTACAACTCACCCACACGAAAACATCTTTCGCTATCGTTGTGCTGTGCAAAAGCCATTTATTTTACATATACGCTAGTGATTGACTAAATCGGAAACTTATCGATTCTCCCATTTATATTTGTATTAAAATTTTTGGAAGTTGCTGAAAAAATTATAAATAAAAAACGATATACATATAATAAGATGATATAAATAAACAATAAGTAAGTAAAAAAAAGAAATATTAAGTAAACCAAAAAAATAACAACATTATGAGAAAATCTAAATGAGTATAAAACAAGATTTCACATCGGTCTGCCAATCAGGCTATAACTGTTGACAAATTGAAGAATAAACTTTAATAGTAATATAAATTCATACGACAATCGACATTATTGTCGATAGCCTACGTTAGTGGATCTGCACAACCACATCACTAATCCGTCACAAGACGCTGCGGCCGTACTAACGATGCAACCGCTTAAAGTAAATATCGTTTTGTAATTTTTACATTGCTTGTCCAGTTACTTAGCGACACACTTTGGTAGTGGTAAAGAAGCAATGTATTTACTACAATAAAAGTACAGTCGCTGTGATATATGAAAACAAAAATAACGTAGTAAAGGCAAGAAATATTTTACGATTTGTTGTTTTTCATGATTTTCAACACAAATATAGCAAAATACTTGTGCTGATTTATGAAAAGTGGTTCTACGATTTATAAAATTTATAGTTTAGCTTCGATTTTTACAAGAAACCACTGAACAACACGGTATTCTTAAATGTTATCACGATCGCGCTCGAAAGCGCACTAGTTAGCGGAGACGGCCATTTGCCTGAGGCATGAGCATTGTGATCAAGACGCGCGGACACAGACACGCCCCCATACCACTTCTCCTGTTATTTATATTTCTATGGTCTAGATACTGATGTGGCGACACATTGGTGACATGTCAAAATATCGAGATTTCTGAGCTAAATATAGGTATCTAAGTTATACATTAATGTATTATTCATTTATTATACACAGAAACGTTCCGGAATAAATTGTCTAAATGAAAGTGAAAACCGCATCAAAATCTATTGTGCAGTTTAGAAGATCTAAACGGTCTCACACTGAGAGACACAAAAAGCGGCTATGTTTTATACTATGTTAGATAACCACTACGAGTATACCCTCGCTAGTAATAGGTATTACTTTACCTGCAGGACACAACAAAAACAAGAATTTTCTTTCGAACAGATTACGGTAGACAATGCATGAATTAATGATTTATCCGGCTGCTAATGACAGCAAGCTTAGTGAACTGGCAAAATTAATAATGCAGTGATAAATAAATAATATCTCCCCGTCGAAACTCAGGACCAGTTAACTGAACGTATCCTACGTCGAGAGGTGACAACAAGTGGACGAAATTTTCCCGAAATTGATCATTTACGCAAGTGATTTGAAATATATATTTAAAATAATGAAATGGCGAAATAATGGAGGGAATAGGCGGATGAGTTTTATTAAGGGATACAGAACAAATTTAAAGCAGTTTAGTGAATATCAGTAGGTAGGGTCTTCTCTAATAAAAGGATGGATACCCACAACTAAAAGAAAATTCAAAGCAGTCTGAAGTCTTTTAGCAGTAACAGGTCGCGCGTTCTTTAATAAAAAAAAATATTAGTACAACGAATAGTAGTTCAAAGTCTAATCCCTAATTGCTGCAGAGCAATGAGCTATGTATGCCATAGTTCAAAAGTTCGCAATGAAGAAGCACGGAAATTGCGTTCGTGAATTTGTCGCCAGAGCCCCCGCCTGCACCATAACAGCAATCTGTTTCAATTAGTGCATCACGCAACTTGGTACCTACTCTATTATAAGTACCTAGTTTAGACTGCCCGCTAATGTGTGTTGATAAAACGTTGTGAGCATTTTATTTTCAAGATCACAACGATTTAGGGAGTTTTTTGAAAAATAACCAGATCTGAAAAAAATATTTGAAACTGGTAATGGGAATTTGAAGTTGTAAGAAGATGAATCCCCAGAAAACTGAAGAAAGACAATGACTTTAGAAGCTCCACTTTTATTTCCTATTTTTACCGTTTTGGAACAGTTGTCTAAAGGTTATTTCAGTAGTTATAAAATTCTGTCCAATTTTCGCCAATCCGAAAATGGAAATGTTACAAATTGAAGAATATTTGCCAATGGTTTCCCTACACAGATTTCACAATAAAACTTTTCAGCCGGGGGGAAATGGAAAAGTTATGTTCTGCAACTACCTAAATATAAATATTTGACAGGCCTTGGCTATACGCGCCGACTTGGGAAGACATTCAGGTTACGGCTCGACATCGACAGACCGAACTCGGCCCAGTTATTATTTAATTAAAGGCACACTATATTTGGCAGATGAATTCAGTTCGTGTTGTATACAATAGAATGTCTCAATTTTCGTTCAATGAAGTAACTCATCTAAGGTAAGGTCATCTGACGAGTGATGTCAGACTAACGGCGGGACAAAAGTCGCCAGCCTCGACCTGAGATAACAAAGCCAGACCAAATACAAGTTCTTTTCAAATAAACTATTCATAGCACACCTGAAGATTTTGAGTATTGTAGTTCACCCTTCAAAATAGCACCATAACCATGCAGTCGAACAATGAAGTATCTATTCAAATAATCAAACTACTAACATGAAGATAAATAGCAACCTTTACAAAGCGAGTACAAAGCAAGCTCTTGCTATGACTACGGAACCAGTTGTCGCGCAAACGGTACCACACGATAATAAAATTATTTTTAAATGTATAATACGTATTCGTAATACCTAACTGTCCAAATTCGCGTTGGCAGTGGGAGGAAACGTTGGTGGCCACTTCTATCGAAATATCGTCGTAACTAGGCTACTCCAGTGCGATGACACCGACGAATTTCGACGCAAGCGCTGCGCCAGCGCACGACGCCGCGCGATAACGCTCACTATGCTACGGCTAGCCCCGTGATGCCACGCCATCAGTGATCCAATACGGTGTCGAAACAATGGTAAATTTAACACAATGGCAAATAGTTACATGTTCGTGTGTGACAACGGACACTGCTTAACCATTGAATTTTAAACTGTTCAATAACAAAATATTGAAAAGTCTCACTTTTACATAGCTAATTAACAGTTACTGTTATCAGAAAACCATTCACCGTGTTGTTGCTGACCCGTCTCGGCTTGTGAAAGGTAAAGGGCATGGGGAAGCTGAATGTAGAGAGATCAGTAACCATAGAATCCCTCTCAATCTGCGGACAGTACCTATTGCTTATGCGCAAACCAGACGAATTATTCACGAAACAGGATAAAGAAAGGTATGTCATGACATGTGATTGACTAAATCGAGACGAAGAGAATCATGATAAGTTACAAGTTTAATAAATAGCAATTTACTCATCGTAACCATAGAGATTTGAGGACCAGAAAATCAACATATAACTCTTGAAATGTAACTTTTACTAGTTGAACTACTTAAATGAGATTATTTTTGCCATATCAAGTCCATTTTTGTTAGTGGTGGAGAGGTATTTCAAGGTTGCGGAATAACTACATACATAGGCGTACCTCACACGTTTTGGCCGGTGTCATCGACTTGCGAATTTATTGTTTATCGTTTTAATATATTATACCTACTTATACATTTTTGACAGTTTATTGGAAGCAAGGAATGGAGCACAGGCGTGGGAATCTCGAATTAAAGAATTCGCGAAGCATTTATTCTTTTTGGATGGCAATAATTGCCATATAAAACTAGGCTCGCATACCAGAACTCGGGCCTAATTAGAAAATTGGAACCTAACTGTTTCATATTAATTGTACGAGTACAGTAGCAGCACAGACGTTGTCCTGTTTCCTAGAAATTGATCGCAGCGTCACCTACCATGTACACATACAAAAAAAACATCCAAATCGGGCCAGCCGTTTCAGTGACATACACACAAACAGAAGAATTATGAGATAGATAACTAGCTGCAGTATCCGATACCCCCACCTATTCATTATTAAACTGAACGCATATTAGATTAGCTATGATCCGATTAATTATAATGATCGTCATAACATACTAGTTACATTATAAGCCGGACCGCTACAGAGGAATACCATTATTTTTTACACGACTGCCCAAAAAGGAGTGTAATGTTTTCAGGGTTCATGTACATATATATGTATGTATGTGAGTTTCGTTGTTACACCATAACGTTTAAATGCCTGAACAGATTTGTATGTATGGGGTATCGTTAGAATCCTAACATCATCCCGAGTGACATAGGATAATTAGACATACATTATATTGAAAACAATCAATATGGCGGAGGTAAGGCTCCATTTACAAATGTGAAAAAAAATCATCAATTATTTTATCAAACTAAAATGTTACGTAGCCAATATCTCAACAAGTAGGTACCATATCTATCAATTGAAATTGACCTTATTTGACGTACTACCTAGGCTTTGAAACATGTTTGAAAAGGAAATCTTTATACTTATTAGTTTAGTTAGAATCTGGGATCGACATCAAACCGTCGCGTAGGTAAACACAAAAATGAATATCTCTAATATTTAAGAGTTTGTTCGAAGAAATCGAACAGGAAAAAATGCTAACTGTTCTCCAAAGAATGTTACAAAACATTTATACTACACTTCATAAGAATTGGGATCACCGTCACGTCCGTCTAAATAAACCTAAACGATTCCAGTCGAGTAGGTAATTTTCCAGGCGGTTACGTATCAAAGTTAAAAGATCAATCGAAAATAAAAACAACTTTCCGGTTTTCGCATCTCGATTCGTTAAATAAGAATGAGAAATTGCTCCGAAAACTACATTTGAAAGTTCTTGGGTATAATTTTTATAGTACAAGTTTTTGGGTCTCTCTCGAGTAGCCACGTTACCATGCCGATCAATACGCACCTTAGCACAATGAGTATCAAAACTATATCCTCGAGATCCAAACGACTGTGACCGTTATACCAACATGAATAGTGTTCACAATAGCATACGGCAGTTCCGCCGAATTTATGCGCCGTTGCGTGTATAGTCGCATTGTTTCATTCGTTGAGGTTCTAGTTAAAATGAGGCCCGAATTTCAGCTTAATAGATAAATAAAGAGCGTTGTCAAATGAGGAACGAAGCAGGCGCCATCATCACTCAAATACATATCTGCACAATTAAAAAAATATGTCCGTAGCTACTAGATTTTTTTTTGAATAATAAATAGTACTGACTGACTGACGTGCCGTTTATGACGATTTCCTCAACGATAATCATCTCCAACCTTTCCAATTTAAATTCAAAGTTTCTATCGCCAGGAATTTCCA
The DNA here is from genome assembly GCA_916701695.1 of Agrochola macilenta. Classification (NCBI taxonomy): domain Eukaryota; kingdom Metazoa; phylum Arthropoda; class Insecta; order Lepidoptera; family Noctuidae; genus Agrochola; species Agrochola macilenta. The sequence continues at coordinate 7,519,903 of OU753552.1, read as the reverse complement.
AATATGTGCGAGAGAGTGCCAAAACCAGACATATTACAACCGTTTGACTAAGAACAGGCCTTGACCAAGTTTTTACTCCTCCACAAGTCGCCAGCCTTGAGCAACTTCTAACTACTTATCAACCAACCAACATTGTTTCTAGGTACGTACATATGTACAACATTATTCAGCTAAATGATTAAAGACCTTATTGCGTGAACAGTAGTGTCTATTTTTGTTAGACAGAAGTAGATAAATAGAGGCATAGCAAATGTGCTCAGACTTGGGTTGGTACCACATATGAATGAGCGGGTATAATCTTATACTTATTGATAACTAACTTTTAAGATTTTCCGTTACAAATTGTTGTAAAGAAATCTTTAACACCGGTTTATATGTTTTCGTTGTGTAACATAATTATACAAGTGACGTACTAGATGTAGTATTTTCATTCAAGCACTGATGTTGTACCTTTTTTAGGGTTCCGTAGTAAACAAGGAACCCGTATAGTTTCGCCATGTCCGTCTGTCTGTCTGTCCGCGGCTTAGCTCAGAGACGGTTAGTACTAGAAAGCTGTAATTTGGCATATGTATACATATTAATCATACCGACAAAGTGGTAAAATAAAATCAATTTTTTTAGGGTACCTCCCTACACGTAAAGTGGGGATGTTTCTTTTTTCTCGTCCACCCCTTGTTGCGGGGTATCGTTAGAAAGGTCGTTTAAAAATATTGGGAGTTTGTGAAAACCATTTTTGGATTCAGGAATCCGTTTGCGAAATATTAAGCTTTCAACAGATATTTTTTGTTAAGGTCAAGTGTCCCCCCCCCCCCCCTGCCAGCTAAATGGTTGTACTTGGATTTGTCAAAAAATTCACAGCAGTAGTATATATAACGAAATTAAAAGGAAAACTATCAGAGCTAAGTAGGCTGTACAGGTTAACGAGTAATAATCAACCAACTTAAATTTGCGGTATGTAAAACATGATCTTCCATACATTCCGTATGGGAGAACAGGTTTTTCAACTACAATGTTAGGTTTGTTCTTGGGATAAATTCATCCCAACTACGGAACCCTGCATTGTGCGTGGTCCGACACGCACTTAGCCGGTTTTTTTTTATAGTTTAAACTTCTAACTTATTGATACACGTAACCACGATTTGAAATTATTCTTTCCGATTCGCTTTTTATATCCTAGGAATTTATTTATAGTAGGTTATTTATATATACGCACGCACATCTTTTTATTATTAAATTGCCATATTCATACCAATTGCTTGGCTTCCAGAGTAAAATAATTAATAATTTCACGAACGAGAGTACACTGCACTATAATTGCTAGACTGAAATTAATTACAAGCTGTATATTATAGAAACCACTTGTTCAATGCTGTGGTACAGGATAAAACTAGAGTGAATAAAGAGCCATTTTAAAACCAACATGGGTACCAATTTGATGATATGGTAGGTATGGCAGTATCCATTAGAAAACCTACCTACAGCGAAAATAATCGTGTAAATTCAGTTAAGGATAAATATCCTACAGTTATTTTAAAAATCATCAGCCGGTCTATGTAAGAATCTCACCTTCTCTCTCTCAATCTTAGTTGATGTGAGATTTAAGTGAGCCGCCACCTTCTATTCCGTCAAAATCAAAAAAAGGTAAGGTTCAAGGTGAAAACTAAGGTGAAGTGAGCTGTTATTCCACCATGCTCGGTATTAACACTATTGACAGCTCTCTTCAAACTCACTTCACCTGAGTTGTCACGGTGAGATTTTTACAGAATAGCACTACAGGGAGTCAGGATGTAGATGTAGAACTTTGATAATAATCGCACAGACGACAAGATACGCCACACCTAAAGTAACTATGAACATTATCTTCCAAACGTCAACGATTATCAGACCCAATTTTTAATGTAAAGTACCTTTTTGTAAATAGCGTCGTTATCATACAACGTAATCGTAAACTTAGGTTCTTGACCCTAGAATTCAAGCAGAATATTTTATACAAAGAAAAACTTTCGTTCACTTCGCTCAACATTTTCGTGGAAATCGGGAAAAGTCCCTTGAGAGAAAAGTTTTTATTTGAAACAAAAACTGTCCTAAATCGTCTCGGGACTACAAAATATTGGATCGTTTTATATCAATGTGTGAATCTTTTCATACATACTATTTTTTGGCGAGGCGTACTCACACTCACACGCACATCAACGATTCCATTGATTGTATGATTGGGCTACAACATATGACGGTAGTTGAGCACAACACGCATATTGTACTATTTACGACACAAGTACATACGAACATTATACTCATGAATGTTTAGAGGACGGATTGCTGGCGGTTGGCGACCTAGCTTGTGCAAGTACCTACCGACAACCAACATCGTGGACTAAGCCAATTTTGGTCAAGGTTACCTTAAAGGGAAGCTGTTCAAATGAAGCAGTTTTTCATAAATTCATAAGGACGGAACATACTTTTGCACTTATACAATTATCCAACTACTTGTCTGTGTGTAATTTTAATTAACATGTTCCGCATCAGCGTGTTATTAGCAGTGATGACAAATCGCTATTGTATACTTAAGTTATCATTAGTGATAATTATTCTGGTATTACTGAGGACGGTATTGTGGAGACAAGGTTTGCAAGTTTTGCAACAGATGATTATCCGTATTTATCGAGAAACATTGTGAGGAAATGTCCTAGTACCGATAAATCGAAGACGTCATCATGATGTAGGTACATCAACCCATGCACACTGGACCCGCGTGGTGCTTTACGACCGACCTCACAGAAGACTACGTCTGTGACCCCGGAGACTCCTTTGTAGTCAGTAGACTCCTAGTGGTCCTTATAGTCTGGTAACGTTATGGTAATTAGAATTACAAACATCATATTTTATGTTTACAGTTCAATGACAAAAAATATTTGAATCAACAATTTCACAAAATTCCTGATTCCATGGATAAAGTCCAAATTTAAATATCTCAATCTGCCTAGCCTTTTCCCAACTATGTTGGGGTCGGCTTCCAGTCTAACCGGATGCAGCTGTATACCAGTATTTTACATGGAGCGACTGCCTATCTGACCTCCACAACCCAGTAACTGGGTAATACGAAACCCCTTGGTAAGACTGGTGTCAGACTTTCGGGCTTCTGACGACTCGTAACGACTGTCAAAGATCCACGAATGACAGCCGGGACCAACGGCTTAACGTGCTTTCCGAGGCACGGAGGACTCTCGGTATGTAAAGATGGTCACCCATCCACTGACCAACCCCGGCAAGCGTAGCTTAACCTGATGGATCGACCAATGCGGCTGTAGTTACTTAGCCACGAGCTCCTCCAAATTTAAATATCTATAATTTAAAAAAATTATATTGTACGTGACCTTATTCCTTATGTCCACATGTTTTCTAACAAAATTGAGGGTTATTTTGGTTAGGTTTCATACATTTTGAACAGTAATTTCCCATTTTCTAGTTACATTTTTCAATAATAATGATCATGTTTCTGAAGTATGATATGGGAATTACGAAATACCTCATCTGCATGATATTGTGGCGGCATCTACATCGCCACATGCGAACTACGCATCACACTGACGTCACGCAAAATCCTGCATCGCGCAAGCATAGTTTACCGCGTGACTAGAATATATACCGTCGTCGAATATATCTATCGTCAGGCAGTAGCCCACCCGATATAAAACCTGTCTGGTCGGACGATCCTCCCTTTTCTATGGAGGATGAGTAAAATTTACACCCTGTTCCTCATACCTCTGTACTGGGGACCCCGAACATGGACATTAGCGCAGCCTTCGTGCAACTACTTCAGCGTGGCGTCATCATCACCACTTCCTCAAGCTTTCGAGCTGAGAGTCACACAGTCAGCACCTTCGCCTTCAACGGGCATCCTGACAAGCAGGCATGCAGCGTACTTTGTCATCCTGACCCTCAGCGTCATCAGCAACCTTTGCACAGCACACTGCACTTAAAGTGGGTACCTCTATAATATTATATATTTTTTACGGATTCTATTTTGGAATTCTAACGGAGCAAAACGTGACAAGGGTTTTTGTTTAAGTACAGTCAACGACAAAAGTCGTACAAATGTGTCGGATGCAGAATCGTGTTTTATGGGTCTCATCACTTAAGCAAAACATATTTTTTGTATATTATCAAAGCCAAAGACTGTAAAACTACGAAGGAACTGAATATACAACAGAACAATTTTAAATACTTACTCTTACTCCATACAATAAAAAATAACAAGGGTTTTTTATCGGATTGTGAGTGTTCCCACACTCCAATAACAAGTACCTACTTATTATGTTGTTTTTGACATCAATCATCAGGCCCCAACCCCTTTACTAGTGTTCATTTTACCTTAAACATAATAAATAACACTTAATTGTCGTGTTATTTTACGAGTAGGTACCTACATAACAAAATAAGTGCAAGTCTTCAGACACACCAATTAGAATATTGAGTTATAAGCACATGGTTTTAAAACAAAACTTAACGAATTTCGTTTTTACTTAGGCTTTATTTTTTGACTGAGAATAGAATAAGATAATCTAAAGTGAAAGAGAAAACACGTGTGGCAGTGGAGTTCGTTACGTCAGCTCTTCCCGGCTCAAGCATGCAGCGTTTGGGGGTTGATTTCAGTAGTAACTTTTAAAGTGCAGATTTTTCAGTCCGATTTCAATAAATAATGATGAATTCAGGACAAATGGGCTAACTGATAAATTAGCTACGACGACAGGGGCTTTCATTTCAATTATGTCCATTTCGAAAATATTAACTTAGGTTGATCAGGCTTATTAATATAAAGTAAGTTTGGCCGCATAAAAAATACACATCGGGCCTTTGAAAGACACTGATAAGAGTATCAGAGAAGACGCTCAAAATCGTTTTTTTTCTAACAGCCGATATGTCATTTAAACGTCCGGGTACTTAACTCGTACATGTAGTAATTTGTCCTTAGTCCACACTAAAAGTGGTAACCCTTGCGACCTCGTATACACTCGCGCATAGCTAAACGCTGTCAAGTCAGCCAGCCTCACTTGTACCAATTCAATATAATTTAATACGAGTACAAGTGTTCCTATTAAATCATTTAGAAGTACATACAAGGTATGAATGGTATTGTAACAAACGTGAAATTTAGAAAACGATGCGATAGGAAGCGATCCGTTTTGTGGTTGGATTTAGATACTTGAAGATCCATAAAACATAATTTTAGCTTGAGATCCTTAAACGAAGCAGAAATGAATGCGACCAGAAAGACCAAACATATAAAATATCCGAAGCAACAAAATTTAAAACAGCGAAGGAAAGAAACGGTTTTAATTCCCATGACTTTATTCAAACTTCGTGTCAAAATATACAACATAATGTATAATTTACATAACAAATGCTAATTAAAAAAGAGAAAGCAAAAAATGTGCTGCATTCTTTAAAAAAGTTCGTTTTATTTAGTAGGTCAGTATTCTAGTGTCCATTTACATGCAACGGTTATGTGAGGAGTGAACACTTGTACCTACTGGTTATCTAATCTAGTATTTAAATTAATAGCTAGGACATGTATACATCTGCATTAAGTAGATAGGTAAAGGTAGTAGGTATACATACTCGTATTAATATTATGGTTACTGTTAATTAATATGTTCAGGGTTTCTATTATTTTACATATTCCAAGTGTTTAGACAGTGCTAATAAATATTCATCACTTTATTATTCATGCATTATGTAGAATTGCTACGTTTTGCACCCCTTCCCTACAGTGTATTATGTTTTTAAATTCAGAGTAAGTCTCCTAAATAAAAAAACACTTGAACAATATCGATAAAAGCAAGATTATTACAGCTTCTTTGACCACTTTGTAACATATAATTGCACACGAAATAATTTTGTTCTATCGAATAACAATTATTTCGTTTTTGTCTGAATGAAACAGTTCTCCGGATTTTCTGAGTTCGAGTCTCATACATGAGTATACTTGTTTTAAATGAAGAAAAGTCGCTGGAGTGCAGACCTTCCATCTCCAGGAGCTTGTACTCTTTTTATTATTCCCATATTATAGTCCTTCATTTCATTTTGATTACTTATTATTTACATTTTTAAATGTTTTTATAAAAACCATACAAAATCATTTAAAAATATAAAAAATAGTGGTCCATCGGCATCAGGAACAGGGTCCAGGCTGCCGGTCAGGGCTCTAGAGAGAGGAAGGTTCCTCTCTTACGACACGGCACGCATCGTGAGGGGGTCCTCACGATGCGTGCCGTGTCTAGGAGTACTGCTTTCTGAATCAAGCCATTGACCCAGCCGCGCAATGAGAGCCTCCTTAGGTGTTGGTCGAGGCTCTCCGCTATTGGGCCATTAACTGTTACGATTATCGGTACCATGATTGCAGAGTCCACGTCCATTATTATTCCCATATTTATTAAGATTTACCTAGACTTTGTCCAGGAAATGTGTAACATTAAGAGCTATTATAATATGAGTTCAGACTAGAGTCTAACTACACCCTGCTTCGCACGCTTCTTACAACTTGACAAAACATCGAGATTTCTGTAATATAGTTTGTAAGTTTGATATACGAGTACATATAAACAAAACTTCCTTCCCAAAAACTTTCTGGAATAAATTCTCTAAATGATGGTTACAAATTTAATAAAAATCCGTTACGTAGCTTAGAAAAACAACGCGGTCCCACAGATAAACACGAAAAGCGACTTTAATTCATATTAAGTATAGATATTGATTTTATAGATTATGTGACACATACCAAGAAGTTTTCTTACCTCTCTCCCTTAGCCTTTATTCGATAAATCAGTTTCAAGTCACTACGCTTTAAGGGTGTAATTAAAAGAAATCGATAGAGACTCCGCCATTAGTAACATCGATCGAGTAATTTCAATACTACTGGGTAGAACAATAAGCCCAGTGCATTTACATATTCTTTCCGAATGTTACCCCTTTTTAGAATAATGTAGCATGTGGGAACAAGGACCATTATTTTCTAATTTATTGCCATGTTGTCCAATCTTATCAACACTGCTTAATAGAGAGAGACCCTGCTGCGTAATTATTGTGTGTACATGACGTCACGCATTTATTATTAAAACGGTCACTTATAATGAAGCAAAACAAATGAAAATCAACCCTTGCAACTCTCTGACACATGCTTTTGGTGAGAAATCAGTTTTAGGCCTATAACCCATGCGCTGAAAAAATTGTCAAAAGCGGACAATTTCCTCTAGAATACGTAGAGCTAGACTCAGGCAAGGGCAAACAAGAGCAGATATTTAGCCTTTGTACCTTTGTGAAAAGTCAACGAACGATTTTGACACTGTCTGTTTGAGTTTTCCATAACATTCTACAATTTCGTATGACTTTTCGAAGCACGGCGAAAGTATTTGTATATCAAAGGGTTAAAATTCGGAATGTTCAGTTACCTGAGAGCTGTTAATTTATCTCGTCGTATATATATCTGACTTTTAATTAAACTCGGATTCGCATGTAAACCTGCCAAATGTAACATTATCAAGAAATACAACTGGTCCTTTCGTAAAAAAGAGTTTCAGATCAATTTTCCTTAGAATGAGTCTTTATCTAAAAAGAAAATGGTTCATATTGTATTAAAAGTACGCTTCGATATTGGCGAATATAATAACTACGAGAATACCTACCTAAACGAATAACGGTTTCCAACTTAGTAAACAACAACAACCAGCAATCAGGCATTTAGTCGATGAACCAAAAGGCTGGGATAAACAACATTTTCCCGTCGGTGAAGCCAGTTCAGTGGAGCGTAAATCGCTCAAGATTTCCTTCAAGACGGAGCGTTCTACCTTAGAAATGCACCGCTCCACAACCCCTCATTTTAAATGCACGGCAGTGTTCAGCAGTTAGAATTCACTCTATAGCTGCCTTACACGAGCAATAGAGCTTTTCATATTTTATAATGCACTTGAAAACTCAATTCAATTCGAAATGCTGTGTTGTTCAGTTCAATGCTTCGCGAATACATGAAATTAAATGGTTCCATCGTGCATCCGTCCCGTTGTTAACGTTCGAAAGAATTTAACTAATAAAAAATAACTGTACGTGCCTAATATTTAGCTACTGTTTTAAAACAGCCACGTCTAGTCAGCTTTCTAAAAAACTGTTCCAATATAAAATGCCTTGGCAACAGCTGTGTCGCTTCCAACGCAAATTTAATGACAAAATGTAATGTAGCTCGTCTAGTCTAATGCCGTTGGCTTAAGCTTTATGATGGCATGTTTCGGCAGTAGAATAATGTTGTGCTTTTGTTTAAAGTAACCAGCGAATTATTAATCTTCCCCGCCCCGCCCCGCCCCTCTGAAATTGGGCGGTGGAGGGTGGTGGGAGTATGTTTTCGGGGGTCTGAAACTCTGTTTGTATTCACGACGTGGAGCATCTCGGTCCTTCGCATCAGAATAAATGATAAACGAAATTATGTTTTATGTCGAACATATTACGTTGAATTTAAATAAACAAAGAATTTTTCGCTAAGCAGTTGTATGACTCAGATAAAAGATGTGCTCTAACAGTAGTTTATGAATGTGCTGTTTAAAACTTAATTAAAAGGCTTGTGTCATATCAAATGATTATTACACACGTACAAGATTAATCTTCAATGCTCTTGATATAATTAACAAAGCAAAATAGGGACTTGCATAAGATTTAAATATTGATCAAAAGATCTTATACCAAATAAGAATGTAAATGTTGCAGAAATGAATATCAGCGATCTGTACTTTTCCCCAATATCGATGCAAGAAAAACTCTGAAACATTTGACTTGCAAAACGATAAAGTTTCCATAACAACCTTAAAGTTTGTTACTGTTAAGTCAAAGAAAATAAGTCGGTACCTAATGACAATTACTTATAGAGGGTGTCCGGTAAAGAATGGATAACCTTGAAATATCCTACAACAGATCCGTTCGTAAAAAAGATCTATGTCTTTTTTACGAATGGCTATAAGATCTGTTAAAAATCTTAGGTATTACTAAGTACTTAGTAATACCTAAGATTTTTAACCAAATTTTGTTTACCTTATTTTACATTCTTCTTCACCATTACCACAAATGAATGAATTCCATCGGTTATTTGCTGTTGTAATATTGTACTCAATGTACGTTGACTATGCCGACAGAATGATAATAAATAATGTGAGTAGAAACTGCACAGTATTTTATTCAAAAATTCTTATCTCAGGTACCTACTACTTGGGATAATTTTATATTTTTTGTATTTTTTTTTAGAACGGCCTTTTGGTCTATTGTAAGCTATTTCGATATTATCCATTCTTTACCGGACACCCTGTTTATGGTGTAGTTTATATCATGTAAGAGGTGAGCGAGAGAACAGTTCCAGCATTGCACTCGGTGAAGGGCGGGCGTGTTTGGGACATTATCTTATGTAATTTTGATGTACCAGTACTGATTCTCAGCTTTTGAATTTGAAAATCTTAAAATTTTCACAAGTACATACAAATGTATTCAGGTTTTAAAGTTTTGTCTCGTATATCACTGGACTGAAGTCACGCACAAATAACTTAGTTTCTGGTGGATTCGAAACTCTAAAGTTACCTACGAAACTACGAAAGTGCTACGAGCTACGACTTGGCTACGACTTTTCACCAATGAAACTGAACGCGATCAGCACATCTATACTGCGTTCAAGAGCTATAAGTGTCAATATTCTACAAATGCTGACACTGACAGCTCTTGAACGCGGTTTCTCTTTGTAGTTATTCAAATAAAAAATATATTTGAATAACTACAAAGTCTGAAATCGTTTTACTGGCCCTTTAAAGCGCACAGTACTATGCTTCTTTGAGAAAATCGTTCACAGTTGTCACACAGTTTTGGAAAATCAGTAAAATGGTAGGTATATAACTCTAGCCGTATTATATATTACGTAACTTTGTGAGTCACCGCTTCTACTACCTAAGTCGATATTCAATCATAGAATTATGGCCTACCGAGAAATAATTACAAGTTCTTGGCTTTACCTACCTATTACCATTCCTAGTTGCCTGACTGTCCAGCTAGTAATTAATAGTATTTTAATGTGTGCATTTCATTATCATACTAAAATAACCTTGACAGTAAGACAAAAGAAAATACTGCAACAAACTTTTCTTAGTGGATTTACTAAGAAAAGTATCAATAAAATGGGAAGACATGGTATATTTTGTGAGATAACCGATCGTCGGAAACTCGGAATAAGACATATAACATCGGAAATGCGATTATTGGGGCTCTATCGCTTAGATTCGATTTCTCGATATCCTCCGAGCGCAATACTGTAGGTATTGCTTAGATATGATCTTGTGTGCGGTGTACAATCGCTTACACTTACCACCGGTATTGTAACATAGACAGGATATTTCCTTTACCTGTTCATTCTATGGTTAGGCATTGATATAACACATCGGTACTTACAGAATAACTTTTTACCAAGGAGGTACAACGTTGAAGCGGGTTCACTAATGTTTCACCAAAAGCACAGGTGACTTTTTTTTTTGTTTACAACTAACGTTTCTTACTATTTATTTCACAAAAAAACTTACCCCGCAAATGTTTTATTTTATAAACATTTATTTAGCAAATTCTTCTCTTTACAAAAAAATTGTCGCATGATACCTATTTTAACTTTTCTTTTTTTTTTTTTTCTTTTAAGAAGCACATTTATGCCTACTAAATATAATTTTATAAAAAAAAAACTAAACGTGTCACAAACTGATCATGGTTGCAATTTCCATTTAGGTCAAATCATTTATTGCAAGTAGGTACTGAAGTTCTTTAAACCTACAAAAGAATTTTTTTCAAAAAAAATCTAGTCGTTTTTGGTACTCGCCGTCGCGGCAGCTGCAGCGGCACACTCGCTTCGCTCGCTCGGATCGTGCATCGCAGTTCTAACCTAAACTCTTTTACGAGTTAAAATATTTAATTATTTTTTATTTTTTTATTTTATTTTTACCTATTAAATAAGTTTCATTTTTAGGAAATTGCGTAATAATGCAATATGTTAAACGTTTTAATTCCAAACGTTGTTTTATGAGATAACATGAATAAAAATTAATTGTTTGTGAAATAATACGTTATAAAAAAAAAAAATCTGTTAATTATTTTCTTAGGTGAATTATTTGGCAAACTTGTTGTTGTCTATTGATGAAATGACAAATGATGTGTTTGCCAATCGTTACTTGTCAAGTGAAATTAATTGTCGGTGAAATGACACGACACACGTTGAAGCGAGATCGTTTATGCAATGTCACACCTCTAAAATGAGCATTTAGCATGTGTAAATAAACACAATAAAGGCACCGATTGGCCGCACGCAACATAAATCCGTTGCCAAACCATCACTCGTAGTTAGCAAATAGTTTACGAGATGTCGTGGGTGGTACCTTCACAGCTACCTACCTGCTTTACCTACTGTGTATTTGTTCACGGCGTCTCTTCGCTTCCGTAAACGCGGATATGACTGCGTGAGAGGTAAATCAAGGTGATGCGATATATTCCTGGCAGAGCTTGCCATATCATACCAATATTACGAATACATCAGGTGTGTAAACGATCGGGGACCTCGGGGCGAGAAAATTTAAAAATATTTGTAGCGCTGCACACCGCTTTAAATTGAAATCGAAAATACCTACAATAATTTGAAAATATCTATACGATTTTCATTGTCGGTACTCTTAGGTAGTTTTGATGAAATCCGACCGCTAGATTGTAATGGAAAAATAAAAATATGACACGGACAAAACCTTTTGTAATCTCGAGTCTCGACCAAAAAACGCGACGCTCACGCCATAAAAATAGAGTTAGGATCAATAGAAATGTGTCACGAAGTCAGTTTTCGAATCAACTCCAGCAGTTTAGTGTTGTTGGCACGGAGCCAGGAGCATAGAGAGACGCTGCGATCGGCCGTGCGAGATACACGCACCATTCCTGTGTTATTGCTTCATCAATAATTATAATGTATTCAAATGACTTCATGGCGGTTGCAGCAAATCGATTTCTGGAGAGCACGATTCACGATGATATACACACTCCAGGATTTTGAGTAAAATATGGCCGGTAGTTTAGAAAAGAAAATTTTTCAAAGGTACGCATACGTTTACTTACGAGGAGTAGGTACCTAGTTAAATTTTTCTGTAAAGTATCCGAAAATATGAAAAATTACAACACTGAAGCATTTTCTAAACAATGAAGCTGCAGCTGTTCTGTGTTGAAGGTTGCATCTGAAAATATCTATAATAAAAATCCAAGGTTTATACGAAACACACGCACACAAAAAACTACTGACCTACCATCCAAGGCCATAGGGCAGTTGTTTACTTTTCAATAAAGGGCTAACACCATACTCGGCCACTGCCGGATGGACACAAGCAATTAATTTTGTGTTGACCAATTACCAAGGCTCTTCATAAAATACGTAGAACGGTACTAACAAAACAAATCCATAGCCCACGGAGAGCCTCCACAGCTTCTTAAATTTAAATACACGAGTTTTCCCAAACTACGGGGAAACTTCGGGGAAATTGACAAAGGAATATTTATCAAGTATTGTATGTGGGGCAATGGATTTGTATTCGTGTTTTCATTGATACTCGTACTAATTATTGCTGTCATACTTTATTGTATTGTAGCATTTCACAATGCGAACTAAGGTCATATTTGGTATGTAGAAAATAACAATTGACCATCGGTACATATGTTAGTGAAATATTTTATGATTTTTCTGTGAATGCTTCGGAAAGCACGTTAAGCCGTTAGTCTCGGCTGTCATTCATGGATCGTCAGAAGACAGTCATTACAGGTCGTCAGAAGCCCGAAAGTCTGACAACCAGTCACACCAAAGGGTATCGTATTACCCAGTTACTGGGTTGTGGAGGTCAGATAGGCAGTCGCTCCTTATAAAATACTGGTATTCAGCTGCATCCGGTTAAACGACGTTTTAATTCCAAATTCCGCTGATTTGATTTGTAACTGGAAACCGACCTCAACATAGTTGGGAAAATGCTAGGCAGATTGATTAATGTTTTTTCTGCGAATATCCTGAGGAACCTTTAAAAATCTAGTCAGACTATTATCATTAAAATGATACGTGTAATACCTGTCTCAAGCCATACCCAATACAAGTAAAGTCGGTTTTCAGTGTCTTACGAAAATGTTGATAAGATGTCTAACAAACGTATATCTACTTTAATAGAGTTTTCTACATCAAACCGTACACAAAGCTGCTCAACCTCTAGTCCCCCATAATCCCACAAAATAACTAGAAGCTGCAGACGCTGCTGCCGGTTCATTCTGTAAAAATCTGACCATGAAAACTCAGGTGAAATGAGCTTGAAGTGAGTTGTCCTGATGCTAAGTATTGACACTATAATGGTAGCTCACTTCAATTTCACTTCGCCTAGATTTCTCGGTGAAATGTTTACGGAATAGATCGTCGACATATTAGGCAAAGTACATGCCTAATTTGTTGACACTCATGACTTCATTGTCGGCTGCTCGCCAGAATTCTACACTGGCAGGCCACTAAAACGTCAAATAAAATTCGTAGTGTGTGGGCTAAGCAGGCCAAGGCTAGCCGCGATAAGCGTCGAGTCACATTTATTTATCAAGCGATTACACGTACACTGTGTTGCCACTAAACTGTGAACGAACTTGGCGCCCTAAATATGTGTAATGAAAAATTATCTGTTTAGGATGCGACCTAAATTTTGTTGAGGCTAGAAGGTCATCAAATTGAATTAAATTATTGTTCTATCTTCTACGAACGACTTGAAAATAAGTTTACATTATTTAGAACGGAATATTTTTATGTAATATTAGAATTCAGGTAAAGTCGACCTCGTAATGCTTTGTCACTTTTCACAACTCCCAGTAGTATCTAACTGTCTCATAGACAAATAGACCTTGACGGTTTACGTCGTGCAAGCGATATTCAACCTTAGATTGATAAAGCATTTACAGGTATAGGTACCTACATACCTTTATGGAAGTTTTAAAATCAACTGGACCAGGCATCATTTCAACATAATTTCTGCTCTACTCTTTACTTTGATTATACCTACATCTTTAAGGCAATTTTTCTACTTGAATAGTCTAATCATTGTTTCTATTCATTAGGAGACTTTTGAGTAGATAATACTGTTTCTATCCGTGCGTATGAAATATATTTTAGAGGCATCAACAACGTCACTGATAGAAAAGCCAGCACAATCTCCTTGTGGGCGACCTTCGAGAAATCAATAATTCTTACTAAGAACTTGTTAAGGAACCTTCGTAATTTCTTTGAAGGTCAAAACGAACCATATGAATAAATTAACCATCGATTTCAGTGGTTGAATACAGGTACCTTTTTGTTTCAATAAAACGCTGTATTTACTGAACTGTAGACTGTAGCTACGCAAATAATATAATGTTTGATTTCATGTCAAAAGCGTGTTTTTCCAAGCGTAATTTTCATGTATCGCATTTTAGTATTCGCTCAAATAAAACGTTGGTATTCAATAAAGCGAAGTTCCTAATAGCATTGATTTTTTATTTTTTTAAAGTGGATTTTCCATACTCTTTATTCCATTTATTTACCTACAAATGAAACATTGGAATGTGTTATCTATCACCACCAGTTTTCATGAAAATTACCGCTTTTCATGTTTTTTTTTTACAGGAAAGATTTTTGTTAATTGATGAAATGTGTGACTTTACAATCCTAGTACAATACAAATATTGGTAACAAGCCACATATGGTACTTAATTAAAAATATAACCATCGTCTTCATTCCCGCCGTGCGTACTGTCGAGTAACATACGTGCCATGCATTTGACCAATCCTTCTTACAAAGCAATAAGGTTTAAAATCGCTACAGCAAAAATGTACTCGAAATGTAGTCCGTTTAGTGACGATTGGGTAGTAAATTGGGCCTGATTGAAATGGTCCAGATTTCAACAGATAGGTACGCGGTAGTAGCTGTGGCGTGTGTCTTCTAGAACGATCTATCTCTCTGAGGGGTGCTAAACACACGATTCGGCCCAGCACAATTACATATACGTTCGGGAAAAGCCGCTTGGCTTAGGTCGAATGGTGGCGAACCGACCCGAACATGATTCAGCGAGTGCAGATGCTGAATACTGAACGGAGTTTACGACCATGAACTGAATCTAAGCAGAATATGTATGTGTCGCAATAGCTGCGGATCGGCTTTGTTGTTAAAAAAATGCCGACGAAACGAATGTGCCGACCCGAAAAAGTGTGTAGCACCCCTGAAGCCGCTGTTACGTCCCGTTGATTAGAGTGGACCTAGTCACGTGGATAGAGGACGCCTCTTCAATGAGAAACGATTTGGACTCCACAGCCCGCCAGTAGGTAGGTAGGTAAGAATCTATTGTGTAGTGTCGGCGGAAATTCTCGTCTGTAGGCGACGAGAATTTCCGCTGTTTTTACACAAGCTGCAGTTTAGTACAGAGTATCAGATTTTAAGTACAGACTCTGGTATTAGTACTAGAATAGATTACACAGATATTAAGTAGGTACATATTATTTATTCGATTGACAAAACGGTAAAAGGTTCCTGGAAAAACAATAGGGAAATGAAATTATTCCCGAGTAAAGAATAAAATATAAAGTAGATCGGCATGTGAGATATTCAGTTATCATGTTTTTGTTAGTAGCTCTGTAGGGAAATGGGCAAAATAAATAAATAATTATTTGACTCCTGAAACATTACCAATATTAAACCGAAAGGACAGAAACTAGTGCAATTATGCTGAAATTCATTGACGGCATTGTGCTATGGGGGAACTCTGTTCTTATAAATAGGGTATTTATAGCCCAAAAACAATGTATCCGTGCTCTTTGTGATGTGCCACCATTGACTTCATGTAAACCTCTTTTTAAAGATTTAAAAATATTAACTGTTCCCGATATGTACATATTTGAATGCTGTAAATTTGTAAAAATGCACTCCGAATTATTTCAACGTCTTGGAGACACTGTTACGTTTAACACAAGATATCCTGATAGACTGATTATTTCTCCAATGAAAAGCCACTTATATCACAGAAGTTGCTTTCCAATGGTTATAAGGATATATAATAAATTACCAAAATTATATAGGGAACTGCCAATCAATCGTTTCAAAACAATATTATTCAAATGGCTTATAGAAAAATCATTCTATTCTGTGAATGAGTACCTAAATTTTAAGGACTCACACTGACATTCTACTATGATAATTTGACAAATGATTGACCTTAATAATCTTAAATATAATAACTTTAATGTATGTTCCAATTTTATTAACATAATTACATTTATTTAATTCATGTAATTTGCATGCTAGTTTTAGCGAATTGTTTTAGAAACTGTTAAACAACCCCACCAACTGTAATGTACTACAATTCTTGCGAATAAATTTCATTTCATTATTTTTAGTAAAGTTGAAGTCCGCATTTCCTAATAATAAAACATTAAAATAGGTATTATTCATCATCCAAATTATAAATAAAACCTAGTCAACGCTGAGTAGTCTCGTCCAGTAGTGCACACAAGGACAAAGGGATCTAATAGTGAAATAACTTTAGCTAGTCATTAGCAAGCACTACACAATGAAAAACCTCATACAAATCGTTTATAAAGCGCTAACGGAAAATAAAAGCAATTTAGATGTAATCGCACCTTTAGGTATCTAATATTGTTAACGAACGTGATCGTATCGTCATTTGGTATCTAAGTAGATACGATGGTATGTACCGTTTAAGTAGGTCAAGATGATTTTAGAATCAAAACCAAGGGCCGCTCTACGTAAACAACGGAGGTACTACGGTTGCCAGAAAATCGGCCACTTGTCTAACTGGATTAAAAGGCAGATAACGGAGTTAGAACATGTGTACAGCTTCCTTTATGTTCGGTGCTAGATTCATGTTATCAGCAATTTAACCACGTTTGTGACCTACCCAATGACGGTCATCTAATCTATGTAAATAAGTGTCGCGTAGTTAATCTGGGGCGATTCTGTTGCTCGTCTGCCATAGTGCGTCTTTAATTACCTATAAATAGAAATCGTCATTGAATTTTTTTCTAACCACGTCATTTTTGCCGTGTCCTGAGTCATATATAAATCAGCTTTATTCGCTGTTTATTCTAAAGAAGCACTAACAGAGCTGCACGAGTAAAAAAATACTTATATTTCAGAAGTTTTCTTACTTATTTCAACATAGTACTGTTGTAAGTAGATACAACAATGTAAAGGTTGGTGTCTTCTATTTTAAGTAACAACCGGTTTCACGTAGCAACACATTTCGCAATTTGAAGCTTACGAATCTATAATCATCTATGAAATGCTGCTAAGAGGGCTCCCAAATGTGGAGTGTGGAATCTACGTTGCAAAAAAAACTGTAAAAAAATGGTCAAGTGCGAAGTAAAGGCTTATTGATCGTTCCGTACAATTGTTTTATGTTGTTGTGCAGTCGTTCTTTATGAGAACTGGTCACCGCCGCAAATAGGCATGTGCAATCACACGTGTTTTGCCATCACAGATACAAAACTGAATGTCTTCTGCGCCTGTTTTAACTGTTTCAGCCAAGGTACTGGACAGTCTGCTTGACAAACAATTGGCTAAGCATCTCCAAATACACGACGCTCAGTTTGGCTTTAAGCCGGGGCTGTCCTCTGAAAGTGCCATATTTTGTCTAAAGCAGACTGTGCAGTACTACAAGGATAGAAACACGCCTGTCTTTACCTGTTTTCTGACCTATCGAAGGCATTCGATCTTGTCAGTTATGATGTGTTGTGGGATAAGTTGCTGTCTGACTTGAACTTCTTTACCTACTGAAGTTATGTCCATATTTAAGTTTTGGTATTGTAATCAATGCAATTGTGAGGTGGAACGGTTCTCTATCGACTATGTAACAGTTGAAATGCGGAGTGAGGCAGGGGGGATTAAGCTCACCAAGCGTTGTTCAACCTGTACATAAACCGGCTGATTGCTGAACTCAGCAGCACCATGGTCGGATGTCATATTGACGGAGTGTGTACCAATAACCTTAGTTACGCAGATGACATGGTGTTGTTGATTTTGTAGTCCATCAATTAATGCCATAAGGCGGTTAGTGTCTATTTGTGAATCATATGCGGTAACTTATGGGCTCAAGTATAATGTTGGGAAGAGTGAACTAATGCTCTTCAAGGCAAGTGGTTTTTCTTACCCAGCATTTCCGAATGTGTCACTTTATGCCACTCCACTGTGCAGGGTGTCTAAATTTAAATATTTGGGTCACTGGGTCACCGGTGGCTTAAGTGATAATGCAGTGGACATAGAAATGGAACGCAGGTCGCTGGCTATCCGTTGTAACATGCTGGCCCGCAGGTTTGCACGGTGTACGAATGCGGTTAAGATCACGCTTTTTAAAGCATATTGTCAATCTTTTTACACCTGCAGCCTGTGGATCAGTTATTCGCAGCGGGCATACAGCGACCTGCGTGTCCAATACGACAATGCACTCAGGGTACTGTTGGGGCTGCCATGGCGTTGTAGTGCGTCAGGGATGTTTGCTGAGGCGCGGGTTGATGGATTTGCCGCCGTCATAAGGAAAAGATGTGCCTCCCTACTCACTCACGTTCTGGTAGTTCCAACTCTATACTGTGTGTATTTGCAGATCGGGGGGTCCCCCATGCAGTTAAATATGTTGTGTATGAGAACTAACATTCGTTTTTAAGTATATTGTTACTAACAAGAATATGGACTTGGTCTGAAATAAATGTTTAATAATAATAATAATAACCCCCACCGCCATATCTCTACGTTGACGTCGTGGTGGGGCTTGCGCGCTCCAAACTCTGGGTCTGTGCTGGTAGAGTTTAACTACTAAACCCCGCAGAGCAGCTGGCAAGCTGTTGGGCAGTAGCGGCCCCACGGACCCTATCTCCCGGGAGAAATCCTATTCCTCATCTCTGGTTTGCCTTTATTGGTCGGCTGGAGTGAACACTGACGAACTCCCACCTCATTATTGCCTTAATTGGCCGGCTTGAGTGGAGATTCGCAAGAGCAAACGTGCTTGGTGGAAGGATATACTCGTATTGCTCGTAGGGATCTTGACCATCTTCCGGGCTCTGGGATTGTTCTGAAAGCCGTGGAATACCTCTCCACTCCTCAAGCACCTCAGGAAATGTTGCCCCCTCGTCACTAAATTACTATGTGATAGCAACAGTTTCCGGGGGCCCATTATTGAGTGTGCAAGTCACCCCCTGCCATTTTATCCGTGTACATATAAAACATTGATCAGGCAGGGGCCATAGTCCTTCCATAGTTCCATGTCACCAGTCAACTTTAGTCACCCAAACCTATAGTCCTTTATCTTTGTTTTCATAACCTGCAATAGTCCTACACCAACCGGGGGTTGTCCTCGGGTGCACTTGCATAGTGCATACAGGGATAATCGTCGGTTGGTGCCTCATTTCATTAAAAACGTCTAACGGGCCTCTGTGAGTTGGCTTCGGCCCCTCGTACGCCTTCCAAAGATCCAGGACCTCCGGGTCCCGAGAATAGACAAAAACTATAAATAATAATTATAATAACCATATAACCTTTCAAACAAGAAGCCAGCATGGTTGCTTGGCAGCCGAAAAGGTAGGTAGGTATTTCCTCGGACTAACTCCTCCAAAAATAGCTTCACTACTCCTCAATAGATAGAGTTACGAGAAGAAAATGATTTACCTCCCAAATTAAAAAGCAGTAAAACCGAATGGCAGTTTACTCTTGAAAAATAAAATAAACCCTCATTTTTCTCATAAAAATGGCACATTCAAAAGAACTGGCGGTTCATTAAATAAAGGAATATTTTCTGCTAACATCGTTCAGAGCTAGTTCAAGGGATTTATTCACCGCAACGAAAAACAGAGAAACAAATAAAACCGATTTGACTAAAGCCTGCGTGAGGAACCGTGAAACGTTATCTATAGGTATATTAATACCATTGAATATAAATCGATGATTAATACGTGAAGCCAAAACTTTGTACTCCTTTTTACGAAAATTGCGCGGACGGAGGAGTATGAAATTTCGCACATTTAATATTTTTAAATAATAAGCATTAGAAATAAATTAGAATAATAAAAAAAACATTACACACACTATGCTTTTGACACAAAATGGCTACCGTAGAATCATGACATGGCAGCATGGAATTAGTATGTACTATCCAACTTTAAATTTAAATGAATTATGTTCGAATTTCGAACAGTGGCCGACCACTAGTCAATTGAAATAAATGTACGTTCCAGTTAATATTTTTTTTTTCAGTGGGATTAGTAGCGCCAGTCTTCTCAGAACAACATACGAGGACGGAGAAATAAGTATAAAAAGTTAATTTATTCTGATCCTGTATTGAAAATGTTAATTAGATATCGATAATTCAAAACAGCAAGTATTTACTCCATAAGAAATTTACACTTTTAATCGCTTATGGGGATGAGAGGAGCTCGTGGCTATAGTAATAACAGCCGCACGGGTTAATCCAACAGGTTAAGCTATGCTTGCGGGGGATGGTTCGTGGATGGGTGACCATCTTTACACAATTCGTTGGAGCCGAGATCAATTGCAACCGTGCAAGGTAGCTTCTGACGTTTCATAAGTGCCCGTGTACGTTTATGTGATATAAAATATTTTGATTTTGAATTGACCATTGGGTATATCGTTTCAATAAAACTCCCACGTAACCCTAAACTGCAGCGTGCTAGTTGGAGTGCTGATAGAATGCGCGGGCTTGGCCCAATGACATCAGCCTATTACGTCATCGCGCACATGTGCTCGCCGCTCGCGACTCCATCTAGTATAATTAACCACAGGGTTATACTCGGTAACTCGGATAAATTATGGACAACACGCCGCCACAACGAAGGTCTTTGTGTGACGTCCGCGTTTCTAACTTCCTGCTTTATTATAATGTAGAATAGCTAATAAACATCTTGCCTTTATTTGAATTTGATAACTGTACTTCGTTGCTCAATGGCAGTTGTGTTGTTACGAAATCAGCGTCACAGAGGTTGCGTAAGAGTAGGAAAATTAGGGGAAATTTTGATCTTTTCGATAATATTAGTACATACAATGTACTCAATTAATTAAATTAGAATAAAGAGTCAAGCTCAAGCCTGTTTCACATCGA
Source organism: Agrochola macilenta (assembly GCA_916701695.1). Taxonomy (NCBI): domain Eukaryota; kingdom Metazoa; phylum Arthropoda; class Insecta; order Lepidoptera; family Noctuidae; genus Agrochola; species Agrochola macilenta. The sequence continues at coordinate 7,498,702 of OU753552.1, read as the reverse complement.
TGCTAATTAATTGACTCAACAATTCCATGCTGAAGTAAGGACTCTACGGTCGGAAATTAAGTGTTGCCTTCTGAAAAACGTAAACAGCAGAAAGAAATCCAAAAAAATTTAGATTGATTTTCCAAAAAAAAGAATAGAGAACGCTCCTGGTGGCGGACATCCGGTGTCCTGGCGCCATTCTGTTCATTCCGTTTACACTGTCCAACAAGAACGAGAAAAAGATTGCTTCACTCGTTTTTTTTATATCTCACAGTGCGGAGTTTAATTGACATTTACAATTAGAAGAAGAAATCAGTTTAAACAAGACCGTTAAAAAAAAACATAGGGTTTATTCTTTCCAGTAAAAGTAGAGGTTTTAAAATAAAATACGGGTACTTTACTCAGTTTTATGCGTTGATGTAGGATAGTATAGCGCGACCATTAAACAGTATTTAGCGCTCGGGTGGCGCAATCTAGCGGCGAGAAATGGCGACGAGCTCAAGGTTGCTCAACATTACAAGACAGGCCCGCGGCCCGGCTTGTCTTCTTTTTGCAATTAACACACTCTATTCAGACATCAACGAAATGCGTTGTTACGCCGTCTGCATCGGTAGGGTTATTAATATTTTCGGACGTTGTTTAAAAAGCTAATAAAACCGTTTTTTGCTGTACCAGAAAATAATCCTTGTTTTCATTAACGAACAGCGCACTCAACGCAGTCACTTGTTTCCAGACTGAATCGAGACACAAGCTAGGTAGGAATATATGTTTTTGTTTAATTGTGTCTCTCATCTAAATTCTTAATGAACAGATCTACTTTTCTTATCTTATTGTAATCTATTACTGCTATTTAATAGTCTTAGATATTCTAGGTCTAAGGTAAGTTACATACGAATATATTTTATCCTAGCAACATCAAAATACGACTTCGACTCATTCTTCAATGTAGCTTTAAAAGGTAATTGTAAAAGTGTTCGTGTCCACCCCCCCCTCTATGATATATAAGTTCGATTCAGCTCTATGTAAACTGTATAGGAGGATAAAAAGTAAGTGAAAATTTTTACAAAATCTGTGCAGTGGACGTTTGCTAAAGATTTAAAATGAGACTTGTCGAGAAGAAAGTTCTATGCTACGAGATGTTTTGAGTAAATGTACTGGATATGCGTATATTCATTAGAAAAAGTCTGTTTTTTTTTGTCTTGTTATAATTCTTTAACGGCAAAATTACGAAGCTAACCGATGGGTATGATAACATGGTATATAACACGGCTCCAATTCCACAAAAAAATTACAAACTTTTCATTGATCTCTCGAGTGTGTGTTTTTCACACATTCATCTTGCAAATAATTGTGTAAAAAAGCCATTGAAACGTTTTAAATTGTATTTTCGTCGTTTAATGTTTAAAAAAATATTTTAAGCTTAATTTTAGCTTAAGCTAGAATTATTTTTCTAAGTTAGTACCTACTCTACTATAGTTTATTAAGATCAACTACTAGGTAATTTACATAACTCCTACTAGATATGTTTTAAATATTATTCTAGGTGCCTTGAACAGTCTTCTGGAAAATATGAGTAATCAGAAAGACTAATAACTATTATACAATAATAATACTAACGTATTCCCTGAAATCTGTGGTTTTCAGACAGCACCATTTTCACCTATGTTCATTAAAAGTTTCACAGTAATGTCGTTTTATATAAAATTACACCGTAACCTACATTTAAACAATAGAGATAACATTTCATGAACAATAACATTATCGTTACAAAAATTAATTTCTAACTGAAAAGGCATCGAAATTAATCATAGATTTAGGCGGGCACACCGATCGATGACCTAATTCCGGCAGGGCGCAATATTTGCAAATTATACGCGGACTTTTATTACTTGACGGCTCCGAAGCGGGGGGCGGGGGACGTGGTACGGCGTGGCACAACCTACGAGCACCGGCCGCCGAACCGCAGTACCATTGCCCCGGAATATTTAAAGAGATATGGGGATGGCGTGCCGCAGCCGCAATACACGGCATGGAGAAATTGTGGTGCGATCATTGGACCCTTTGTCTATGGTTTTCGATCTAGAAACCACTTATAATTAAAGATAAACTTAAGCTCAGATGAGGCTATAAACTAGAAACTAAAAAGTAACAACAAAAATATAAAACACAAATTCTGCCCGCGACTTCGTTCGCGCAACCGCCCATGGTACTCGCTGATAATGTATTCTACATATATGCGAAATAATTTGTTTAAATCGGTCAGTATTTTTTGAGTTTATCCATTACAAACAAACAAACATACAAAAAAACTTCTTTTTTTTTTTTTTTTCTTTTTGATATTATTTTAGCATAGATAGGTTAGTAGGAACAGTGTTTGATGTATTTTGTGGTTATTTTTCAGTGAAATGTTGGTACCTCTGGTTCATTTCTACGTGGAAAACGGTCCTAAGAGTTTTTTTGTGGATATACATATATACGTAATGCCTATATACCTATAGGTATACCTTTTTATCCTCCTTGGGGTTATACCGTTTCCGTTACCGAGACGGGACACTCATATTCGGGGACGGGACGGGATACTCATACATATTGACCAGAAACGCTCGATTTCGGCAGAGTTTTGAAAACTGTAAATGATATGGGTGGCAGCCCATATCATATACAGTTTTCAAAACTCCTGAAAAGGATTTTAAATTCCTTCAAACATATTAACTAAGATCTCTTCTTTTCGTTTGGTTAGTGACTATTCTCGTGTCAGAGTTTTAAAGCCGCCCTCTGACTTAGCTTCACATGCCAATGGAAATATCTCTCAGGCATGCCGGTTTCATCACGATGTTTTTCTTCAACGTTTTTGAAGCAAGTGATAATTATACAATACGCACATGAATCCGAAAAGTCAGAGGTGCGTGCCTTGGGTTGGAACTCGAGACTCGTGACTTGGCGATGGCGATGTCTGACGGTCACACCACTAGGCTATCGCTTCTTTAATAAGTAATAACTAAGATGTAATTTCAGGATTTATTTACTTATAAACAGGCATATATTCCACGAAGTAGTTTTATAATCCCACGTGGCAGTCATAGTGATATTCGACGTAACAATTTATACCTATTTCAAATGAAATAAACATTTTGTAGCCAGTTTTCCTGAAGCCAAACTCCATTATTTCAAAAATGTGACATCGAAGTTATTTTAAGGAAATATACCTAATTATTAACCCTTTTCCTAAATTTTTTCGACGCATGTTTGTTTTCCTCGAAAATAATCATCGTCGATTTATAACGAATCTGATGACGTCATGAGATTTCTGAAAACGTGACATCTGATGGTATGTATTTACGTATGAGTAGGGAGTCTTATCCTGGTATAGGACGTTTTATTTAAATGGGTGGTGTTCATGATGGGTTTTTCTATAAGAAATTTGTCGGTAGCAGCCTGGAGTCTGGATTTGTCCCCGACTGATAGCAAAAGTGTCGCCCCCTATTACATGGAACTTAAAAAATGTGAGTGTACTATAGATACACCTCTGCCTAACCCTTCGGGAACTACAGGCGTGATGGTATGTATGTAATTAAGTACCTCATTAATACATAACTGTTATTTTATTTACCTAAAGAAGAAACTCGTCTCGTTGCTTTTTTAAGTCGATTAAAATAATTTTAACCGACTTAAAAAAGCAACGGAACTGTTTGTCAATAACCTAGTATATTTTGTCCGCAATTTCGTCAAAAACTACTGAATCAATTTTAACGTTTTTTTCATCAACATTATTGTTGAGTATCAAGCTCCAGGTGTGCCGCTGCTGGTCTTGACTGCTTCATAAAACTACTCGATTTGAAGCTAAAACAAATACTTACTGTATTTCGATATACAGACAAGGAAAATCTATATCTTTTTTACTTTCTTCATAAAAAGTAGATTCTGATGAAATAAAATATAAATATATAAAATATATTACCTAGGTATCTTCTTCATCATAGGCTTTTTCTACCTTTGAAATGTAGGTATCTGGGGTATCGGTCTTGCTTAGGTAAACGCGTGGTAGTTACCTAATGAATGCGCACCCATCCATGCATGACCATGATCACAGACCTACCTGGAAACATTATTACAGAGACATAGGTTACCTTCATATCTACCGAGCGATCAAACTTACATAGACTACATACCTTGAACATTATCTATCAAAAGAACTAACGTCAAAACCGCTCGATTTTCATCTTGTTTATTATCAATAAAACATGGAATTGAAATTAAGTACACATGATAACGATAATAGTATTTTATGTTTTTTAAAGTTCATGTATGCGCGCATGCGCACGATATGTGTACGCCTACCTACCTATATTTATGTTCGCTAGCACTTAACCAGGGTATTCGCCCACCTGCCTCCGCGCACACCTTACGAAACTAATGAAATACAATAATTAAGTAAAACCAATTAAAAATGGCGTGTGTTTACAGACAGGTGCCAATAAACTGATTTTATGAGTTTTAATAAAATACACGGTCTTATGAAGTTTTCTTTTAAACTTCATAAGACCATTTCAGAGCTTTGATCAACACTCAAGAGCTTATTCCCGTTTTTTGCAACTAGCTTATGCCCGCATCTTCGCCCGCGTAGAGGTCCAAAATTATCCGACGGGAACGTACTATCGGGATTAATAAGTATCCTATGTCCTTGTCATGGTAACGGTCTACCTGTGTGCCAAATTTCATCTAAATCCGTCCAGGCGCAGACAGATAGAGGTAATCTGCGTGCGCAATTTATTTGCAAAACATGTAAACAAACACGAGTTTTCCACTTAGACAAACATCAACTATAAGCAAGTGTAAATAAAGTTGATTTTAGACCGACTAGTATTGTTGAAAAAGTCATAAAAAAATATGAAGTTGTAGCGCAAACTGAACCTTATGTGTAGGCATTACAGTTGTTTTTCCTAAAACTCGTGTTTGTTTACATGTTTGGCAAATTAATTGCGAATGCAGATTAGGTACTTTCGCTTTTATAATATTAACAGGGATTTTGTTACTTCCTTTCAAACACATCACTAGGTTATGCACTTCCAATATATAATTTAATCATACAATATAATTTAATTTTTAAGTGTCGCCTACAACAGGGGAAGAGCCCTGGTGTCTGAAATGCAGATATTTTATATCTAGTTCAGACACAGATATTTTATATCTAGTTCAGACACAGATGTTTCAATATCTTTTTTTTTTTTTTTTTGGGTGGGAAATCATCAAATGACTCCTCCCGCTCTGGGCAGAGCGAGAGGGAGTGTCAGACTTTTACTGACTAAAACCCACCCGTGTTCCTTCCGTTGCCTATGTGCTGGGGCCGCGATATCCCTCTCAGACAAACCCGCAACCCCAGCAGGCATTGGTCCTTCCGGACCCCGTCAGTTGTTGCTGACATCCCTTTGAGGCGCGCGTGGAACACGACGCGCCGTCGACCCGGGCCTGGTCCTTATCGGACGGCGAGCTGCCCATCGCTCACCGTCCGCAGGCCCGCGCCTACGGTGGCCGGAAGTCAGCTTGTGACTCCCGACGCCCGGGGCGTCTCCTGCGGCGACTAGGGGCGCGAGGGCGTGCAGCTTCAATCTCCCTCGCGCGCTCCGCCTCCTCCTTCGCGAGCATAACTGCCTCGCAGAAGGAGGTGACGGCCTCCCATGCACTCTCGCTCCGGACCATGGCCTGAACCAGGGCCGGACGCGAGAGATCGCCGCCGCCGATCGCCTCCGTGAGGACACGGCGGTGCTCCGCCCAAGCCGGGCAGACTTCCACCGTATGCTCCACCGTGTCCTCCGGGCGATCCACACAATGGTGACACCCGGGCGTTTCCTCCCGCTTGATCCTGAACAGGAACCTCCCGAAACAGCCGTGTCCGGTGAGGACCTGCGTCAGGCGGAAGGTGAGGACGCCGTGGCGCCTCTCCAGCCACTCCTCAAAGAGGGGCCTTACCGCCGCAATTGTGGCGTGCCCAGCGCTGGGTTGCGACAATCGCACACTCCATGCCGCCATGAGATCCCGCCGGAGCTCTGTCCGCTGTGCCGCGATTTGTTGCGGCAGCGGAGTTATACCCCGGCGTTTCGCCTCCTCGCGCAACTCCCATATGTGCGCGAGGACCTTCGCCTCCAGATCCCATGGCGGTAGTCCGGCAAGGAGGCTCGCCGCCTCGCGGAAGACCGTGCGGTATCCCCGGACCAGCCTGATGGCCATGACCCTTTGGGACGCGTTCAACCGCTGGGCCGGTCGCAGCCTCAGTGAACGCGCCCACACCGGTGCCCCGTAAAGGGCCATGGACCGCACGATCCCCGCGTAGAGCCTCCGCCAGGAGGCGTTTGGACCCCTAGTTGGGCAGAAGCCGCTTCAAAGCAGCCCCAGCCCTATCCAGTTTGGGAGCCAAACGTCGGAAGTGCATGTTTCAATATCTGATTATAGAATTATGTGTATTTATAGTGTATCACCATATTATTTATGTCTGTATATTTTTAAACAAATAAATTATTCTTATTCTTAATATTGTTGTCCAAAAGACGCCATGGAAATGTAGAAAAACAAAATGACTGTATAATAAACACATATATTCTAAAGATATAAATGACAATTTGTGTGTTTCCGACATATTTATCAAGGATAGACTGATGGAGTGGATAAAAAAAACAAGGAAGGCAAAAACCATGTTCAACGCTCCATGGCTCAACCATGTTCTTATTTAGCTTAGTGTTGAACTCTAAAGACACATGATGCCAGTATGAGGACCTACCAATTCAACAACAGCCTCTTTCCCAACTATGTTGGGTCTTCCAGTCTAACCGAATACAGATGAATACCTATATAACAACTACCTATCTGACCTCCACAACCCAGATAATAGTTGACATGATACCTCATGGTAAGGGTGGTTGTCAGACTTTCGAGCCAGTAGGAGAACTCATGTATTTTATTCTTAAATGACGTTACGTTACTGTGACATCTAAATGGCTTTACTCCGCCACGGTCGTAGCACGTGCCGAGACAGCTCCTCACGCGTCCCAGACACTCTCATGTCCCCCTATTCCTCTACCTGCATGTGTCGTCCAGTGCAGATGGTGCGGTGGTCATTATTGTACACAGGGATATATATAAATAAAAAAATAAAAAATTGTTTATTTGGTCTCAAACGATTACATTTTTTTTTATATATGAAGCTATACATTTCCTGTGTAAGCTGATCTCGCATTGTATAGGATTTCCCTACAATGAGAGGTCAGTTTATACTGGAAATGTATAGTTATAGTTTGATATGTAGCCGTGTGTACATAGTGACTGTTTATTGTGCGTTGGATTTAATTCGTCCTTGCAATTGTATGAGTAACGTGACTGCCAGGATGCTGCCAACGTGGTTTCCCGTTATTGTGCTTGTGGATCTTAAATTTCTTTACGTTTTTCGTTAAATTCGAAGATAAGTTCTCTAGTAGGTGTGTATTCGTAGAATAAGGTATGTATACATTACCTCAATGCACAGTAGCTGCAGTACGGTATTACTAAACAAATGTAGGAATACTAAGCTAAGAAATCGATTCAAAAGTGATCAATGTTTACAAACTTAAAGCATCACACCGAATGATCAAAACAGTGCTTAGAAATAGTAGCAAAAGGTAAAAACGAACATTTAAAAGTGAGCAAGTAATAGTTCTGTTTAGAATAATTATTGTGACAGGAATAGTAACAATTAGAGAGAAAATCCGCCATTAGTACACAATCCAGCTCGAATTGACAGATCAACAGCTGATCGCATCGTTTATTTATTGTCTACCACGCGATAGCTTGTAGGTACACACGGCTACACATCAAGCTATACATTTCTAGTTTAAGCTGACCTCGCATTGACCACCGAAGAAACGGGTTTTGTCGACGACAGAATAGACAAAATAACAGATTATGATTGTTTATCTCTCATTTTGTCTATTCTTCCGTTGACATGCTACGCGTGCAGGAACTCTTTTCCCGACCCACCTCGAACCAGTCCTCGCGGTACACCTCCAGGTCGTCTGACCACCTCTTTCAGTGGCGCAGTCGTCTCCCACGCTGGTCATATCAGCCGCATGCACGATGACCGTTGGGTAAAAATCTCCACACAGTGGGTGACTGAAGATGAATATTTTTATCTGTAAGTACGTAAGGAGAATTTTTTGTAACTATATTTTGATTGAAAAGAGTTTTCATGGAGTTTCATGCCCGTTCTTCGCCATAGGAACCTACACTATCTGAGCCTAAGCTTGCCTAAGCCTTGTGAAAACCATAAAACTTGACATTTTAATTATTCATCACAATAAACCAGTTTTATATACACATTTTATTTACCTACATTGTTGAAAATTATATTCAAAATGACACGATTACTTTGTAAAGTATTACATTATTTTAATTATTGTGATTGTGAGGACTATGTGGACATGTTTAAAAAAAAAAAAATCATTCTTATTTCTTTTTAATGATGTTCTGGCAGTTTTAGTAGTTGATGTGGCCAACCCAAATATCCTTTCTTTGGTATTGTTCGTCGAGTTGAGCTCCTTAAGTTCTGAGTCCTCCACGATTACTGACAAATGCTTGCACTGACTGGACAGGTCCACTCAAATCTGTGTGGTTCTTTCCTCAAAAGACCATCTCAGACATCTACATGGTCCTCATATGGCTTGACCAAGATTATGTCTGGACTTTAAAAGAGACTGCGACCTCTGAGTTTGTTTCGGCCTTTCTTCTCAGAGTAGTCAGATAGGAAACGCCAACCTAATCTAGCTTTTTTTAAATATTTTTTTTATATGACGTGTAAAAGTGATTACGAATTTACAGAATAAACATTAGTTTTATAATTATATGTGAAGACGCGGAACAAAACAAAAAAAAAATTTACCACAATAGGTAAAAATCATTAAAAATGAAGCAATGAAATATAAATTAATTACTTATGTGTCATGGTTCTCACATATTTACAAAAACATTGTAAAATAGACGATTTTCCCAAAATTTTACAATAAATAAGTCAGTGTCTGAGGAAGTAATCACAGAATGTAAAATCAATGTCATATAATAAAATAAAATAAATTATACAACTTAAATTAGCAACCAGTTTGATTTTGTCTAGATTCTAGATTATCCTATGGAGCAGGACCAACTTGTTGGCTTGTCTACTACTACTAATAACCCTGTCTTTATCGACACAAAAAAGGGTAACTTCGCAAACGCGCATGTAACCACGATTTTTTATATGTTGTTAGTTCCCCTGAAAGTAGTTTATACCCAAGTTTGTAACCCTGAAAACCTTGTGCTACTCCCATGGTGCTCGCAAAATTGCGAAATTCTGGCATGATCCAGTTTTTTTTTTAAACATACCTTAATAAGGACCCGTTTTTAAGTATCTTTGGTCAATATTTTTATGAAGCAAACTGAATTTGCTACAATCTGAGCCCAGTACTCTAGGTCTATTGGTGGCGAAGATCAGACAGCTAGTCAAATATGGGCACCGTTTTTCCAAAAAGTGATAAATTGGCCATAAGTATGGTAATTTTCCAAGACAGGTACCGGCTGAACTAAAGAACCATGCGCGTTTGCGATGTTTCATACTGTTATTGACTGTGCTATAAAAACCACTTATTTTCACGTAAATTCAGGGAAAATAATATAAGCAAATTGACGCCCTACGTCAATTTGCCGTATGAAAGCCATTTTACACAACAGTCAATTAATGACATTTGTGATTTTGACGGACAATTTAAGTTGTTCAACAGGCCCTCACAAAGAGCACGAGTTCCTTCACGAAGAGACTAAGGTACTGAAACTTGTCTTAGTTTGAGTTGTGAAGGAGTTCGTTCGACGTAGGCTCTACTTATATTTTGATGTGAGTAGGACGTGAGAACGGGTTTTGCTATTCATATTCTCTAGGCACGCACACGACATTATAGAATTCTTATGTTTTCATCTTTCATTGAGACTATTCACGATTATATTTGTTGTGAATTCAACTAAAACTTAACTATAACTATTTATATTATTATTTTACTGTGTTCTTTTATTTAGTAGTACCAAAAACGCATCTAACTACTTTATAAAAGTCTTAAATTCGTGAATTAACTGACAGACCTCGAGACAGCACATCCTAAACCACGGCTTGTCTACACTATAAAAAGAAAAGATTATTATTTTTGTTTGTAATGAATAAACTGAAAAACGACCGAACCGATTTAAAAAATTATTTCACCAGCATAATGCTATATTGTCACTGAGTACCTAACCTAGGCTATAATTTATAAAGATATTATGCAGACGACGCCGCTGGTGGAAGCTAGTTTAAAAAAAAAAAAAAAACAGTTAGTAGCTATTCATAATTATAATTTTTCTGTGACCAGAGCCGGTAAAGAAAACTTCATTAAAATAATTGCTAAGAAATTAATTGTGTAACAGTTAGAAATAGTAATGGTAATGGACTGAATCCCGCCATTTTCATTAGATTAGCAGCAATCGCTTTGATCAGCAGTCCTATTTGATGGAAACTCTTAACTCATTAACGAGCAAACTTCTGATTCCCTGGTGAAATCCTCAGAGGTGACTGTTAGAATTGACAACTGACAGCTCGGAAACTGAAGTGATTTGGCTAAGTGAGTATTTACAGAATAACGTACCTTGTTTCATACTCATAGTCTTGATATTATATGATAAGTTGATAACGAATAAAGTATCTTTATTTCCACATTAAAAATCTTTCTTTCATAAGATATGTTTAAAAATGTTTCTTCAACGAAGAATGGACTTTACCAGTTGAAGTCTAAAGTTATTTTAGACTGATGAACCTCGTTCTGAAATCCCTATTTTTTATTTATTTAACGCTAGGTACCTAAATCTTCTATTTGTAACTCACAGAATGCATTAAAATGGTGACCTGATGAGCTCTTGCAATCAGTCTTATAAAGCCTGAAATCGTTCATGCCAGCTGGTATTATTCTATTACGATGTTTGCCATTTCGTTAGTGGACACTGACGGTGGGAGCAGATATAACCACATTAACGTCGAGGGTAGTCGGAGTAACGTGGTTAGGCATAAGTCAGTTCTAGGTCGACTGGTAACTCGACAATTAAGACCTGATGCAGCGAGATGAGAAATGCCTAGGTCTTGATTGAAAAATAATTGAATGGATAGATTTTAACTTTGATCAAATTTTAATTGCTTTTGATTGGATTGTTTTTGAGGTATTATGGTGAGCAGAAATTGGGCTCATATAGTGTATAGGTCCTTGTTAATTCTTTGATATCGGATATCTGAAATGAAACTACATTTAACCAAAACTAAACCTTTAACCAAAAGGTCTTTCAACGTCAAAGCTGGCGGCACTTTAATGGCCAACAAATTTTATTCCAGTCACGAGGACCGACAGCAAATTACCAAACCGCTGGTTAAAGCTCATGTCTTTTCTCCCTCTTCCTAATTTACTCTCCCATTTGGAAGGAATGGGACAAACGATCTGTAAGGCTCACACGTAACGTTGCCAAATCCGTAGCTGTGAAGGGAGCATTAGAAAGTAATTGGCAATAGCTATACAAATCATGACGGCGTCAGTAAATAAGTATTTCTTAATCTGGAGAGATGCCCACAAATTAAAATTAGGATGAACAGCGCAGCGTGTGCTGTAGCGAAAATAATACTTTTTGGCAAATATTTACATTACAGATTCAGAAAAGAACGTCTGGCTTCGGATTTTTGACACAGATTTTTGGTCTTCATACTTGTAGAAGTATAAAGACCAAAAATCTGTGTATTATTGCAATTAGCACTACCCGCATACCCTGCATTAGCACCCTAATTGCGTAATACACGATCAACCAAGATCTGAATCATTTTAAAAGAGATTGCTAATCCATTGCTCCATAAGTTCGAAAAAATAATCAGCTCAACAACGTTAATAACGCAATGAATGTTGTTCAACTGTCAAAATGAAACAGATTAGTCGTAATCGTTTACGGAAATGTGTTACGCAATAAGATAGCAGTATCTGTTGGATGTATACAATTTCTATACGATTATTATACAGTTCTATGCAACGATATGTGATTATGTTACTTTATTAAAAATTTGTAGGCATGAGTTTATTTCCCACTTACCTGTAGCTACATAAAATTATTTATGTTGAGTTATTCTTCATTGTACTTTGGACTCAACTTCGATCTATTAATGAAGCCTTCCTACTTATTATGATTGCACAGTAAACACTTTTCCTTTTTTTTTGTCTCAGGCAATACCATGTCCAGACAGATCCAGTTCATGTCCGAAGACCAAATCAAGGTAACGACTGCTTTTAGAAGCTGTCGTGTACTTAGCAAGTTGATAACATTATGTACTTAGCGGTAACTCAGAACAAATAAAAAACCAAGACAGCTAAATAACTAACATAAATGGATCATTGTTGTCTTTAGAAATAAATAATTTAATTTAGGTATAGCGCTGACAAAAGTGTAAATGGTTGTACATGTGTGCGTGTGAGCGTGTATGCACAGAGCGGAGGTGTAATTTTGGCATGCTTTATAGAGTGTATATATATATAAAGATATGTCTTGGTTTTTTATTAATTTGGTCTGAGAGCGGTAACTATAATTAGCAGATATAATCTATAAGATATCTTTAGACAAGATATTGTAAAACATTTTAATGGACCACGACAACTAGAATTAATTCTATTTTCTTGTATTTATGCGTTCACAAGTCCAATTAATGTGCCTATTCGAAATAAATGATTGGACTGAGATTTTTACTAGTTCCCTCGTGCCACATAATTCTAAAAAACCGCCAGGTGCGTGTCGGTCCACGCAAAATGAAGAGTTCAATTTATCCCAAGAACAAACTTGACATTGTAGTTGAAAAACCTGTTCTCCCATACGAAATGTATGGGAGATCATGTTTTTCAAACCGCAAATTTAATTTGGTTGATTATTACTCGTTAACCTGTACAGCCTACTTAGCTTTGATAGTTTTCCTTTTAATTTCGTTATATATACTACTGCTGTGAATTTTTTCACAAATCCAAGTACAACCATTTAGCTGGCAGGGGAGGGGGGGGACTTGACTCTAACAAAAAATTTCAGTTAATAGCTTAATATTTCGCAAACGGATCCCTGAATCTATGGTCTTGACAAACCCACAATGTTTTTGAACGAACTTTCTAAAGATACCCCACAACATGGGGTAGACGAGAAAAAAAAAACATCCCCACTTTACTTGTAGGGGAGGTACCCTAAAAAAAATAGTTTTCTTGATTTTACTTGATTTTATTATACCACTTTGTCGGCATAATTATTATGTATACAATATGCTAAATTACAGCTTTCTAGTACTAACCGTCTCTGAGCTAAGCCGCGGACATACACACGGACATGGCGAAACTATAAGGGTTCCTTGTTTACTACGGAACCCTAAAAATGGGTAACATTCGAATATACTGTGTACAAGTCTGAGCTTATTGTTCTACCCAGTAGTATTGAAATAACTCGATCGATGTTAATAATGGTGGAGTCTCTATCGATTTGTTATAATTACACCCGTATAGCGTAGTAACGTAGGTGACTTATCGAATGATGGCTAAGGGGGAGAGGATAGAAAACCTTTTTGTGTATCACATTATCTTTAAATACATGATAAGTACGAGTAAATCATTTTTAAAGCTAAGAAAATGCGACGGTGTCATATTTTCTTTTTTTTTCAACAATAATAGTCTGAATTAAATGTTTTTATTTATTTCACCTAAAGGTTTTTACATAAATAATCGTGACTTTGTCGAAGAAAGAAAAAAAAAGCATATGCCAGTTCTTCTTCTTTTCGTGTGGTTAGTGACTAACCTGGTGTCAGAGTTTTAAAGCCGCCCATGGGCCTCTGACTTGGCTTCACATGCCGTTGAAAAATATCTCTCAGGCATGCCGGTTTCCTCACGATGTTTTCCTTCACCGTTTTTTAAGCAAGTGATAATTATATTATAATACGCACATGAATCCGAAAAGTCAGAGGTGCGTGCCTTGGGTTCGAACTCGAGACCTATGACTTGGCAGTCCAACGGTCACACCACTAGGCTATCACGCTATTACGAGTATACGCCAGTTGATTCTTGGTTATGGTCTCACCCTAGAGTTATGGGATATAAAAAAAACACCTTGTATACATTATAAATTAAAGTTGCTTTTTGTGTCTGATTGTTTCGCGTTGGTTGTCTAAACTACACAACAGCTTTTGATGCGTTTTTCACCATCATTTAGAGAATTTATTCCAGAAGACACATAGACCATGTGCATAATACATTAATATTAAACGTACATTTATTAAAGAAATCTCGATGTTTTGTCAAGTCGTAAAAACCGTGCGAAGGAAGGCCGGTAGTACCTAAACTATAATCATGAAACCAGTCAGTGTGATAATTGTATTTAAAAACGTTCATATTTGACGCAAGTCACAGTGTCATCTTAGGGACAGTCAATGTCATTTGCCAAAAAAAATGTAAATTAGAGGTATTAATAACACGCTTTTATTAGGTCGACCTGCATGTCGATTCTGTAAAAATATCACCGTGAAAACTTGCGTGGAGTGAGCTGTCAGTGTCATTTGACTGATGCTAGGGATTGACCAAGCATTACATTTACAATCATAATCGAGATTTTAATTAAATTTTTTATGCTAATTCTATTGATCATTTTATACTAAGTATTCTAAAGCTAGTAGGTATTTAAATGTCTAAACATGACTATTTAAGGGGATTAGCGCGCAAGTGAAATAAAATAGCAAAACAGATATCCAATCAGACACTCAATTTTGTTTTATTATATTTTGTTCCTAGACTAGTCCTTTGATATAAATAGCCTGAGGCGCGACGCGTTACGCAGGTAGGTAGGTACCTACCTACAATAAATAAAATAAAACATACATATCTACACGTTGTGAAATGCGCATTGACATAGTTTGTTATTATGAACGACAATCAATCGAGTGTTAATAGTGTGTAATTTAACCCCATACAAACTATGTGGGAACCTACCTAAACGATGTAGTCATTTAAATAAAAAGATGTGTATATTGTATGTACCTACCTACCGAATATTTTATTGGAGATAGCCTACATAAGCGTTGAATAAAATCATATTCATCAAATCATTACAAAATTCTTAAGTTCAACAGCTGACACTTGCAGCTCGCGCACACCGAATCACTTCACCACGTTGAAGTGGTAAGAATCGCGCTTGCGCGCTAGGCGCTACACTATCACATTGAAATTTTTTTTACTTACTACGTACCTACACTTATTTAAATAGTATGTAACGCGTCACGTACTTGCGTACTAAATACCAACGTCCAATAAGTACCTACCTACAATGTTTTATTCATCACCATCATAAATAAGCCAAGTAAAACTGACACTTGTAGCGCGCGCACATCACATCACCGAAGTGTTATCGCCAAGGAAATAACACGCGTGGTCACCTTAAGGTAACCACTGTGATAATATCATGGTGGTAACCATGGAGACCACGCGCGTGATCACTTCATCCGATTCTATATTAAAGAATCGGATGAAGTGATCACGCCGCGCAGCCGCGTTGTTACTCACTTTGTTTTTTTTTCCCTCTTTGACGGCCATGTCCATAAGCTTATACGTATTCAGAGACAATAATTAGTACCTACCTATTTATTTCAATACTTTTAGATAATTCAATGTCTAAATCATACCGTTTTGTACATTAAAAATTCAGTTTATTGCCTAGATACATTTTGTTTTCAATAATTAAACTGTTTTTTTTTTTTTAATGAACTAGTTACGTACTTACTACATATTTAACCTGTAGGTGTGTAACGCGTCACGCATGTGCAGTCAGAACATAATTATATCAAATAAAATGCAATAGGTACCAATAAGTACAGCTGCTACAAAGCTCTTTTTCGTAGTTTGCGCATATTTAGGTACTTACATTGTTTGTTTTATTATAGAACCTATTGTCATCTGATGACTTGGATGCAATCAAACTCCTAGCGTGATTAGATGCGCTTTACCTATTTAAACGATTTGCTCATTTCAAGCTGACTGTTAAAAAGACGTGCGGATTGTTGGCCTACGCGTTGCCAATAATCAAATAATATTATTTCGTCGGCTGTTGAACTGTTGAATATTGTCAGTTCAACAGCAGACACTTGCAGCGCGCGTACCGGCGCACTTCAACACGCTGAAGCGCCAAGCGATAAGAATCGCGCTTGCGCGTTAGGCAGTCACTATCACATTGAGGTTAATTTGACTTACTAGGTACCTACCTACCCACTTATTTAACTTGTAACGCGTCACGTACCTATGCGCACTAAATACAAAAGTCCAATAAGTACCTACAATGCTTTATTGTAGATCGATAGATAAGTACCTCCTTAACTAACCGTGGCCAATAATAAAATAATATTCATCGCGCGCGCGTTGATTACATCATCATACTGATACTATACTATGAAAAACTGACACTTGTAGCGCGCGCACAGGCGCTCCCCAGTGTGTCCACTTACGTTTTTGGTTTTGCCCCAGTTATTTATCCCTAAGACACCGTTTTATTTTTTGACCATGATGAAAATAAATAATAACAAATCATTCCACATATTTAATAGCATTAAATACCTACAAAACTTTCATTAACTGACGAGATTACAAAACATTCAATTATTAATAGAGTGATAATGCGACTTAGTTCCGATGTCTTCTTTAGCCACGATAATAGTACAATAGACGGATTACATTCATTAAGAATTTGTCCCCGAAATTCCCTAAATCCCTGTCTACATAGAATATCCCTAAACTATGCATAACATCGGTAATTTTATTTTTCCCTAAAAAAGGGAGAAATCCCTAAAAGTGGAAACACTGCGCTCACTTCGCCTCGCCGAAGAGCCGTTGCCAAGTGGTCTCCTAGGCAACCAGCACGTGGTTACCATAGCAACAGCACGCGGCGATAAGTTTTTTTTTAATTTTCCCCTAATTGACGGCCATGTCCATAGGCCTATTCGTATTCAGAGATGATAATTGGTACTTATTTATTTCAATGTTTTTATATATTTCAATGTCTAAATCATACCGTTTTGTACATTAAAAAGTCAGTTTATTGCCTACATTTGGTATTCAAAAATTAAACTGATTTTTAAATGAACTAGGTACCTACTTACCACTTATTTAACCTGCAGGTATGTAACGCGTCACGCATGCGCAGTCAGAACATTTAAGGCGAAAGCGTCAAGGTAGCCCGCGAATTCAAATTTTCTTACGTTTTTTGCAATTTGCAGGTCAGTATCATGTTGTATGTTGGTCTAAATATGATTCGCGGCCGTATCAAATGTTTATTTATAGAATTATAATCATAAAAATGATCAATACAACTCTCTAAGTTCATTTAATCGCATTGACTGACTATTTCATGAAATCATGACATTTGACGATTGTGCTTACATATGGAGTTGTATTGCTGATTGTAATGATTATAATTATGTAAAGCCATATTGGTTACGGTCGCGAATCATATTTTAATCAACATAAAACCTCACACTTACCTGCAAAATGTAAAAAACTAAAGAAAATTAGAATTTCGCGGGCTACCTTAGCGCATGCCCCTTAAATAATAAAATGCAATACGAATAAGTACCTACAGCTGCTACAAAGCGCCTTTTCGTAGTTTGCGCATAGTTACTTATGTTTGTTTTATTAAGAACCTATTGTCAGCTGATGACTTGAATGCAATCAAACTCCTAGCGTGATGAGATGCGCCTTACCTATCTATAAGATGTGTGTATTTATCAAATCACCTAATATTTTATTGTACCTCCTTATCTAAACGTTGCCAATAATAAAATAATATTCATCAAATTTTATTCAACATCATAAATTAATACTAAGTTCAACTGACATAGCGCGCGCATTGCACCTCGTCGAAGTGAAGTGCTGTTTCCATGGTAACCAGAATCGCGTGAGGTGAACTTTTTCACGCCGCGCATGCGCGCGAGGCGCTGCATAGATGTAACACACGGAGTGAAGTGCTGTTGCCTGGCAACCAGACGCTGCATAGATATCACATTAAGGTTCTATTTTATTTCCCGTCATTGGGGGCCCCATGTCTCCATGCGTATTCGTATTCACAGACAATAATTTATTAGTATTTATTTCAATGCTTTTAGACCTACATTTTATTTCAACAAATTGATTTTACTTGAGAAAGGTGAGATTGAGCAACTTCATAAAATTTGTGCTAGGCAAGTAGGTATTCAGTGTTCGTTTACCTATATACATAATACGTAAAACATAGGTAGTAATATCGTGTGGGTCTATCCGGCAGGCCCCAACGAGATTTATCAACAGGTGATAGGTTTACATAAGGACATTATTTTTTACCTACTTATATAAAATGAATAAGATGTATTTTCTATCTCGACAGCTTTTGTTTTTCGACTTTCTGTGAGCTATACTTTAGAGGATATTCGTTATCTAAATAAATATTCAACCAACGGACCTAGTTAAATTTGCGAAAGTCGAAATTTTGGATTTGTAAGGTACTTAATAGTATCAAGCTCCTTATGCTATTCTAGGATATTAAAGAGTAGTATTTAAAAAAGGGGCCCGCTCGCTGGATGTTTGTCTAAGTAAGTAACGAATATGTTCTAAAGTATAGCTCACAGAAAGTCGAAATTTTGGATTTGTAAGGTAGGTACATAATAGTGTCTAACTCCGAGCACTACTGGGCGATCTGAAAGTAAAATAACAATAAAAATAATCACAAGGGGCCCGCTAGCAAGACACTTCATAGAAACGTTGTTTAATCAAAAACTGTCGAAGTACAAAATACATCTTATTTATTTTCTATAGGTAAAAAATTATGTCCTTATGTAAACCTGTTGATAAATCTCGTTGGGGCCTGCCAGATAGACCCACACAGTAAATGATAAATGATTTTATTTCTGTAAGTGGGTTTGGACAAAACACTTTTACACGTCAATCATATTTTTTAAACTAGATGAGGTCGGCGTTTCCTATCTGACTACTCCGAGAAGAAAGGCCGAAACAAACTCAGAGGTCACAGTCTCTTTTAAAGTCCAGACATAATCTTGGTCAGATCATGTGAAGATCATGTAGATTGGTGTCTGAGATGGTCTTTTGAGGAAAGAACCACACAGATTGAGAGGACCTGTCCAGTCAGTGCACGCATTTGTCAGTGACCGTGCAGCTCAACTCAGGGTTTAAGGAGCTCAACGATTCGACGAACAATACCAAAGAAAGGACGTTTGGGTAGGCCGCATAAATTACTCAAGCTGCCAGACCGTGATAAAAACTAAATAATAAAATAAAAGGAATGACCCACATAGTCTTCACATTCACAATTATTAAAACAATATAATACTTTAAAAAGTAAATACTCATGTCATTGTATATATAAAATTCATTAATGTCAATGTGTATATAAAACCCAGAAATAGTCTTGGTCAGATCATTGAAGGACCATATAGATTTGTGTCTCGAATGGTCTTTTGAGGAAAGTATTATACAGATTTGAGTGGACCTGTCCAGTCAGTGCACGCATTTGTCAGTAATCGTGTAGCTCAACTCGGAACTTAAGGAGTTCAACGACTCGACGAACAATACCAAAGAAAGGACATTTGGGTAGGCCACATAAAGTACTCAAATTGCCAGATTATCATTAATAATTACTGAGAAAAAAAAATAAAAAAATATATGATCCACATAGTCCTCACGTTCACAATAATATATTTAAAAAGTAAGTAAAAGTAAGTAAGTTTTAAAAGTAAGTAATACCAAATCATCTAGATTGTTAGAGATAAACCACAGTACAAGATACAAACCTTGTAACATAAATATTACATAAAAATATACCTACACACAAATTGCGCTTCACTCTTGCAAACAAGAAAAATTAAAATTATTAATAATAATTAATATATGTATTTATTTATTTAAGAAGTGTATGTGCGTTTATTTTAAGCTGATAAAATTATGTGTGTTTAGGTTGCTGTAGTCTGTTTAGGTACTGTTTTACACACTGTATATGTCTCATAGATGTAAATCGACACTATGTCTGTCATCCAATTCTCCTGTCGCAGGTCTGCTGGAAACAAAATCTAATAATAAATCTTTATTTATTTTACATTATTAAGTGTTTAGTGTGTACTTATATAAATAAATAAATAAATAGAATTTATTCATTTGCATCACATCAAATCAATTTGCTAATACATTTTTGCTACATTTTTCTTGAGGCTGGGAACGGAGCGCTGTCGGATGTGTGTGGACTGCACACCACCACTGCTGGAAATAATGGTAAGCATTTATTACTATTTGATTTATTTCATTCCTACACTCATCCGAGTATTATTTTTTACAATCAATTGAAATAATATTGTGATTATCATCAGTATAGTAATGTAGTACTTTCAATAAGTAATTACTTATAATAGGTACTCATTTCAATCAATCATTATGAGTACAAAGAGTTGCAACATTTATTAATTCCATGCTCCAATTTATTTGCTCCATAATTATGTACCTATGTTTATCAAAAAAAGTGTGTGCAATACTGAATACTAACCAGGATTGATGTGATCAAATCAAGTAGAGGCGGTGTTCCTTTACTGTCTTCAGTTCATAAGACATTACTTAGCAGCTGCTGGGTCGCATGGGCTCATCTGCTAAGAGAGAATATTTATCAGATTAATAATATTCACTTGTTTTAAATGTGTGCCTATTCTTTTAGTTAACTTTCCATAAGTTGTGCCTTCACCGGCCAATTCAAAAGTCATTTATTCAAACTAGGCTGAGAATCAGCACTTTTCGAACATCAAAATTACATAAGACAGTCCCCCAAAAACGTCCACCCCTTCACCACTTTCCTAGTGCTTAAGCTGGGAAGAAGAAGTGGCGCAACAAACTCCCCAGCAGCACAGCTGTCTGTTCAGTTGAAAAAACTTGATTCTATATAATAGTGCTGCTAAAATAATTTACATTACCACAAATTGCAATACAACTCATAAAATAAAAACATTTTAATAAGTAGATTGTGTCAACAATAAATGAAATTAAAATAAATTGACTTACAGTCAAATAAAATAATCCAAACAGTTTTATTGTTATAATTAGTCCCAAGCCTTTTTGTCGTCTAAGTAATCTTTAACTTTGTAGAAACCTTTTTGACATAGTTTCTGTTTAATAAATGATTTAAATTTATTGATGCTCAGTTCTTTGACATGGCTTGGGAGTTTGTTGTAAAAACATATACTTTGGCAGTTACATGACTTACTAATTTTTTGTAGCCTAGTCCTCGGCACAATAATTAAATTTTAGTTTCTAGTATTTAAGCTATGAATGTCGCTGTGTTTAGAATATAGATTTATATTCTTTTATACATAAATCAGGTTCTCAGAAAACATACTGAGACACGACTGTCATTATGTTTATTTCCTTAAATTGATCCCTCAGTGAATGCCTACAACTTAGGTTATAAATTGCTCGAATGGCACGTTTCTGCAGCACAAATATAGCCTGAAAGTCGGCTGCATTTCCCCACAACAAAATTCCATACGACATTACACTATGGAAATAACTAAAGTATACCAATCGGTCAGGAACGAGTCCAAATCGCCACGACAGCGTTTCTTAGGCCTGCCACGGTCTCGGGCACCCACTGTGTGGCGATCGTGGCACGTGGCCTATTTTTACCTGAAAACTATTATTATCACCAAATTAACTAATTAGATACTTGGCA